>OX638407.1:23692348-25132073 GCA_951813805.1 Limnephilus auricula
TTAAATTATATCTGTCCTTTTTTAAATTATAATCATATAGTATATTGGGACTGCAGATCAAAATTCTATCTTGAACAATCAATTTCGTTGGAATTCTAGGGATTTTCTGTTCACTGGTAAGGGGACGATGCATTCTGTCAGTTGTCACGTCTTCCGTTTGAGCACGTCTTGAGAATGTTTGTTTTCTAGGAAATGTTATGCACTCAACATATCTACACGGAAATGCAATAATAAATTTTTCAATTTTAAATATTTATATTTTAGATGGACCCGTTTTGCTGCTGCAAACAACATTATGTCCTTGAAGTGTTCAAAATGGTTTGTATAATCATAAAATTATACCAGTTTACTTCCTATTTCCTATTGCGTTAGATCGTAAAGGGCCAAGGGTGATTTGACAACAACTATCTTTAATAAATTATTATACGCAATCTTGTTAGAAAGGCGAATTAATCTTAGAGACCTTCAAAGAGCAGTGGAAAGAGAATAATATTTGTTATTGGTAATGACGGAATATACTCGTAGGTATATCAGAAACAAGTTTTGAAGCAATATTCCAATAATAAGGGTCGGCGTAAGCTGAGAGTCAGCCCGCGTCGCATGTGCAGCATTTGCAGGTACAGATTTCGTAATGTATGGACTTATATGAAGCGATGTCTGCCTCTCAGCATAATACGTTGTTTCATACAAGTAGATACATTACAAAATCTGCACCTGCAAATGCTGCAAGTACGACGCAGTTTTACTCTCAGCTTACGCCGACCCTCAAAATTGTAGCTGTTGAGTTTTGTGTCGTCCTATTTGAAATATTTAACTTTATATTTAAATTCATCTATCTTTATTTATTCGTCTATGGACTCTTTTACTTTTGATTCGTCTGTGTAGCTTTGTATCTTAATTTCTACAACAAATTTGTCTTTGTATCATTTTGGCTCTGATTTTACTAAAGGCAAAAATATGAAATCATTTCCAAACTCTTAACATAATTTTCCTTGCAAAAGCTAGGTCATTCTATTTTTGAAAGCCTTACAGCCAGCATCAAAAATTATTTCACTGTTATTAAAAGTTTATCTGAACTATACTGTAGTACCTTTGATTATATACATTTATATAATCAAAGTATAGTATGCACGTTCTTAACAAAAGCGAACAAATTATCCTGAGGATTTATATACATATTATATTTTGAAAATGCACTATATTTGAGGTTTATAATGGACACATAAAGATGAACTGGCGCGAAATAATGAACGCAAATTTTAACAGCTTATTACTAAATTCGATTATTCTATCACGCATCTGCAGCTATAGGCGCTGTCAGTAACTTAGCCTGGCTGGGGGCCTAGTCTCTATTTCTCACAACGTCCGTACCTACGTTACGAATCCTTATTAACCTTCCCCTTACCGTGCTAAAAACTTCCTCGCTCTCCGGTGCTGTACACTCAGTAAATATTTATATGTTGTATTTATTTAATCCAACACATAAATGTATTGTGGAGGAATACTTAAAATATTAACTCTATGTTACAAAGATATTTCAGTAAATACAAACTGTGACCGCTTAGTTGACAGCACCGTCAAGAAAGGTTAAACGGCAAACGTGCTTGTTTGTGAAACCAAAAGATAGAGACTAGGCCCCCTGGAGGGAATAATTTCACCCTGTTATACGAATCACCAGATTGTCTGAAACTAGTGTATTGTGAAATTTAATTTTGCCAAATTAGTACGATTTGTCATTTGATGATTTTCTACACAAATTCGTCATTATAATCCAAAAACGAGGCCGTGTTGTAAAAAGCCGCAGATAAAGAAGGAATCCATTAGTTAATTAAAATTCACAATCTATTTCTGTCACGAATGTGGGCATGCTGGGTGAATGACAGATAATACAATTTGCATATTAAAAAAACGTGTATATCCATGAAAAAATTGCGGCTTTGCAAGCCAAACCACAAGGAATTTTAACGCCAAACTGATATAATAAATAAAATAAGGTTTATTAAATTTTCTTTATCGGTATAAATAAATAGCTATTCGTTTTAACAATCATTAAAGGAATTCTAACTCTTAGATCAGAGGTTTCCAACCGTATCTGGCTCATCGCCCACTTTGACAGCACAAAGGAATAGTTTTTCGTCACTTTCGATCCCAAGATATTTAATTCTTTTGGTTTGTGTTATATGCGGGCAGGAACATTATGAAAAAAGGTTTTGACATTCATGTAATTTTAGTGTAGGTATGCTCATTCATTGAGTGTTCTCTTTTATTTTTGGAAAAAGTTAGATATTTGGTTTTATTTTTATCCAAATTTTATTATTATTAGTCCTCCATCATTGCACGGGCCACATTTTGCGCTTATAATACACAGAGAAAAATGTTATTCGAAAAAACGATCATTTTAATAGTAAAAACGGGACTGAAGTTCTTACGAACAAATTAACAGGGTTTCAATGTTTATTGGCGGGAACATGTAAGAATAATTTGTTACTTTTTACACTTAATAATTTCTTACATTTTCCCGCCAATAAACATTGAAACACTGTTAATTTGTTCATAAGAACTTCAGTCCCGTTTTTACTATTAAAATGATCGTTTTTTCGAATAACATTATTCTCCGCGTACGAAAATGGGTAGATTTAAAATATTCTTAAATTATTTTTGTGAACCGGGAAAGCTATTTTTCTAAATTAAAAAGAGCCTTTTCTCTAGACATTATTTGAAGGATTTTCGAAAAAAAACATTATCAAAAGAAAAAAGTAATCCATCAATAATACCTAAACACTAATTGAACGGTTCATCTACAAAAGATTCTTGCACTTATACGACTTAATTTCTTTAAGAAAAACTTTTTAATTTTTACCCCATTTCAGCCCTTCACCGCCCCCTTTGAACCTTTCACCGCCCGCTATTTGCCCTCGAGGACACCAACAATTAAAAAATTTAATTTTGCCAATCACAATTCGCAACTAACTAAAACCTTCAACTCCCCCCTGTAGTTTGAAAAGGATTATTTTCATATAAGACATCTTAATTTTTTTTTAAAGCCTGGATCTCACCAACGCCCCCCGGGGGGACGGTATCGCCCCCGTTGGGAACCACTGTCTTAGATAATTGGTTTTACAGAAAAGGAAATGTGGTCAAAAACTTCCCAGTGGTCTTAAGTTTATCTTAGTTGGCATTTATATTACTTACACAGTCGACATTTTGGTGATGAAGTAATCAATTTAAAAATAAAACTACGCAATTAGTTGACGAAGAACTCAATCTAAAATATGTCTGTTTTCATTGCATTTAGATTTACACAGATATATAGGACTAGATCTCAATAACCAGGCACTAAATCTAAGTACAAAAATCGTCACTAAATAAATTCGTTTGATATCCATACCAAGTTATTATTAAGGCCCGGTATTCCGATTTTCTACCGATTTATAACATATGTCCCTTGAACACTTTAAGATTCTAAGTTCAAAAAAATATAAATGTTATTTTTGAAGATAATCTCTGGAATTTTTTTTAGTGAATACCTCACAAGAGTCCCAACTGCTCCCGTCTGAAGCCAGTGAGACTATGGCATCCCCAATTGGGGTATGTTATGAGGCTGAATGTAAGTCGAAAAGGGAAGGAGACGAGGAAGAGGAAGGTGGGGAAGTACCTGGCTATTCAGATCTAGTCACTAAACACGGCTAAAACCATTTCAAGCAACGTTTCAATTCTGAATGATAGTTTTACACCAGGGCGATAATAAGACTATCTTCCACTCTGGAACGTGCCGCAAATTATATATAATTATATATATCATTTTAAATAATTAATTGTGAAACAACACAAATCAATTAAATAAAATTTATTTGCCCACGCCGGGTTCGCCGAAACGGTAATCACATAAATTTCCCTCGATAGAAAAAAAATCGCAAAGTAAAAAATGCTCCGAAAAAAAAAAAAATACACATACGGTTCTGTTATTTAACACATCATAGGTTCGAAAAATTCGTATCTCTCCTTCTTCTTCGTTTTGTGCGGGTACTGCCGGTCCTTAAATGAATTTTTGAGAGGATTTATATATATTATTTTAGGTTAGAAAATGGTAAATAATGCACAAAAAATTATAATTACAATTTTGGGATCACCTTTCGAGCCACATATTTTTCTAGCTTTATAAAGCAGACTTCACAAAAAATATCAAAAAGTTTATTACATAATAAATTGATAATTACTGTCAAATAAAACAATTACCTACTCTTGATAGGTATAGTAATCACTGTGTGTGGCATAAAATGTGAAACATATTGGGTATTTTACTGTACCGATAGCCCCCGCATGGGACCAGCTGGTACGGACTTTGTAACCGGGGCCCATTACGACTATCAACAAACTAATCACCACTCAGACAATACATCATAATATTATTTATAATAATATATAATTAATAACACGCCGCAGCTACTGCGGAGTGTCGGGGCACACCCAAACACGTAATAATACACAAGAACAATGTCTACATTCCTCACTTGATAAGCGAACATGAAATTCTAATATTATTATTGTTTACAATTATTTATTTCACTATTGTAACAAACCATCTAATTGGTATTGCAAACTAGCTGGTACCCTACATGCGTTGAAAATGGAACTTAAATAAATAAATAGTTTCTCCCTGCGTGTCCTTTCCCATTAGTCCCCGTTCCCCCATCGCCTCCTCTTCCCCTCCTTTTTTTTTACATTAGGTCCACACAGGAGGCCCTGAGGAAAATAATTTCCCTCAGGGCCTATATCATCTTTGGGGATGCTGTGTGGAGGGTATTTTTAAGGAGAGGAAGTTCTGGGAAGGAAAAATGTATGAGGTTTGGGTAGGAATCTGGGATTCAGTGTGTCTAGATCATCCGCCGCCAAGACCTAGATAAACCTTACCACATGAACCCGGGCACCCCTGCTAAGTCACCAAACGTAGCTAACCACTTGGGGTGACCTATGGCAGAGGTGTTGATTATCCAATAAACGGTTCCCGGGGCGGCGGTACCCATTTCCGCCTCCCAAATTGCACCTTCTTCCCCTCCCGCGTTCCCCTTTCACCTTCGCCGCATTCCCCATCTTCTCTTCCGGATTCCCCTCCTGCCTTTTTTCCCTGCCGCTAAACTCCATAAAAGACACCCATTTTTCAAACAACTTTACAAAGTTAAGTAGCTTCCCGCTTCTTACCGCAAGAATAACTCTGGCAGGACTGAAATAATTTCAGCTAACCTAGAGTGAAAACACTCATTGCAACCCTTTTGCACAGAAGGGAAAAAAGCGGTTAAGGGAACAAGTTTCCTTTGGGAGTGAACACATAATCTTTTAAAGAGGCTTTGTTGTTAAACAATGTATTACTATAATACAACGAGACGAGTCAAATTGTCATCAAACGATCGTCCTAGTAAAGACTAAAGACCATTATTTCAGAAATGAAACTTTCCTTGAAAAGACAAAATTATCAACTTCCTCCACTATTTTTCCTGTAAAAACTAAAAACCAATTCGTCAAACAACATTCCCAACATTAAAGTCTGCAATACAACGAATACCAACCGAATATAACACAGATAGTTTATGTACACAGACAAATTAATGTGCGGAATTCCGTAAAGAAACGTTCAGGCATGTGGCTTACATCAACAGGTGAATCGGATTCGCAGACATTCGGTGCAAAGTCAAAAGCAAAATACAGTCAGTACATATATCACATACATCGGCCATCGGGGAATCGCGTGCTTTAACTTCAAATGTAAACTAACGAAGTCGACTGATTGAAATATTGATGAGAACAGTGCAGAGAAATGATGCAGCAAGTAGCTCAAGAAAGGGTGTTGCTGTAAAAGTACGAATATTGACATATCCTAGCTTTCACCTAAACTAAATGGTTCGGTAGAATCTTAAGTGAAGTGTTCACGAGGTTTTTTAACCAACTAACAATGTCAAAATAGGTCAAAATTGAAGGAAAGGTGGTATTACAATGTTAAAATTTGGAAAAATGTAGAAATATGTTAAAATTTGGTTCATATAGAATATGAACCATGTGATACTGAGTACATTCTGAAAAAATCGATAAAAACCGCTTAAAAAAATTACGAAACGGAAAATAACAATTCTATTTATTGACAAAGTAGGAAAAATATATTTCGTTTTGAAGAGTTTTAATTTTCAATGTACTATCGTTACTTAAATTTTAATTTTTGTGCTACCGGTTTCGACACATCCGTGTCATTCACTAGCAAACTTAAAACTGAATGACACGGATGTGTCGAAACCGGTAGCATAAAAATTAAAATTTAAGTAACGATAGTACATTGAAAATTAAAACTCTTCAAAACAAAATGTCTAGAAATTGTTACATAGTTAATGCCCAAGAAATACAAAAAAAAATATATTTCGTTCATTATAAGAATATATTTATGGCAAACGTTAATTATTTTATACCATGAAATTGAATTTTAACGCGTTTTCCCCATAGATATGTTTCATTTTCTATGCACAGTTTTTTCTTACATGGTTCATATTCTATACACAGTTTTCGTCATAATTTTAAATAGCGTATTATGTCAAAATGTTTAATTCAAATTTGACAACTAGGCATTAATATCATGTACATACCAAGACCATTGAATTTTGTAGTGGTATGCAGAGGATATGACTTTTTTTTATTTTTTTTTTAAATTATGTATCTATTATTTTGATTGTCCTGACATGGTTTATTTTCTATCGCCTTAAATATTTGATATTATTACATGGTTCATACTGTAGAAGATGGAGAAAAAAAAGTAAAATAACTGTATATTTAAGTCATTTTCGTCAAAATCGTCACATTTTTCATATTAAATATGCAACGACGATATCTGGTTAAATTTGGCGAAAATGCCACAAAATGGTATAGTATAATAACTAGCTATCGTAAAAGAAGAGTGTTTGTGGGTGGCGTCATTTTTTTATACAAACCTACAGTTTTATTTCGACATGAATTAAATTTTGCACACTCGACCTTCAAAATAAGAGGAAGGTCTCTGATTTAGAAAAACTACCCCTTCCTCTTGTCTTAAAATTTTTGAAACTTGACATTCAAAATAAGAGGCAAATAAAGGTAGATACATTCTGGGAGGACGTACGTACGAATCGCTACGCCTAACAATATCTTGGCCACTTAACAACCATACATTTTCTATGAAAATATATGTTTTTGAATCACCTTGGCCATACGCATCGCAACGTGCGAAGCGTGTGGTCATTTTCATAGAAAATGTATGGTTGCTAAGCTGTAGATATTGTTAGGCATAACGATGCGTACGTACGACAAGGTATATTTCTACCTTAAGTGTCTTCGTCTGATTTCGAAAAACTGCGTCCCGGTCAACGTCGGGGACTTTCGGGGGGAAAAATATCGTCAAATTGGATTAAATATCATAAAAACTGGAAATATTTTTAAAAAATTGCAAAATTCAACCAAAATATGACCAAATAAGGTCAAAAACGCAAGTTCCTACAAATATGATGAAATACGTAAATCATGTTTCGTTAAAAAAATTACCGATAATATCTAAAATTTACCAATTGTCGCGCTTTTACTGTAACATAATATGAAGCAGACAAAACGTTCGATGTATTAATATTATAGGTATAGTACAAGGCAAAGCTCAAATGGAGAGAGAAAGAGAGAGAGTGAACCCTGACCTTTAGTGGTAGCATCAAATCATTATCAATCTAACAATGGTACTAATTTAATGCGACGGAGATCTGTTCTCTGCCAAATGCAAAACGAAGATGGATGGCAAAGTAGGTACAAAACGTGCTTATTTGTAGACATGTATAAAGTGGATCATTTATGTACCATTTCGCTATTTGGGCGAATCCATTTGTAGATTCTAGAAAAGCTACGTCTTATCATAACCAATTATATAACTAGCTAAAAATAATACATTTCATCGTTGCATATTTAATATGAACAATGTGACGATTTTGACGAAAATTAGATAAATATACAGTTATTTTTTTTCTTTTTTCTCCATCTTCTATAATTTGAGCCATGTAAAAATATCAAATATTTAAGGCGATAGAAAATAAACCATGTGAGGACAATCAAAATTGTACATAATAAAAATTAAAAAGTCATATCCTCTGCATACCACTACACAATGCAATTGCCTTGGTATGTACATATTATTAACATCATTTTGTGATGCCTAGCTGTCAAATTTGAATACAATTTAAATTTAATATTTTTACATAATATGGTATTTAAATTATGACGAAAACTGTGTATAGAATATGAACCATGTGAGAAAAACTGTGCATAGAATATGAAGCATGTGAGAAAAACGCGTTAAAAATCAATTTTCTGGCATAAAATAATTAATGTTTGCCATAGATATATTCTTATAATAAACGAAATATATTTTTCCTACTTTTTCCATAAATAGAATTGTTATTTTCTGTTTCGTTATTTTTTTAAACAGTTTTATCGATTTTCTCAGAATATGCAACGACGATATGTAATGTTTCTGCACTAACTCATACTCAAAATCGTCACTTTATATTTGCACAAGGTTCTAAATTAAATTTTTTTCAAAGATGGCCTTCGAATACCAAAACATTTCTTTTGCTCAATTCTGTACCAAATCAGAGCAATCTGTGTTGTATTTCCGTAATAAAGTTCTAACATCAAATTTTTAAACCTTTTATTTATTTTACAAGGTTCTAACATCACTTTTAACTTTTGCAATTCTCTTTTTTTTAATCTAACAGTTGATCGTTTTTCGAGGTGCAGTGAAGTTCGTCACTTTAGTTGTATAGGGTTCGAACTTCGCCTCACCATGTCGACCCAATGGAATAACAATGTTCCATCTGTCGCGGTGACGTCATGCGATAATGGGATCTATACTAAGCTACTTAGAGTTCATTATCGCATGACGTTACCTCGACAGATGAAACCTTGTTATTTCAATGGGTCGATGTTCTGAATTGTAGAATATGGCCCTATCTTGGAATGGCATTAGGGAAATGTAGATAGAACCTTGTGCAATGAATAATCATGTCCTAGCTGGTTACAAATGGTTCTATCTGCACGTTCAGGTATGTTCTAAAATTGTGAGCATAATATGTCCTATTTAAATATTTATCTTTTAAATATGTTAAAGATAAATAGATTCAACCTCAGAATCAGAAATCGGTAAATAGATTATGAGAAATTGTCTTTGCAAACTTTGAACTATGGGCATCTGAGGAAAAGTTGTGAAGCAGAATGAGAAAGTCAAACCTTGGGAAGCACTGGGTTTGGTTCGCCTTTATTTTAGCTATCAATAGATTGACATACAAATAATCAGACAGCGCACTTCGGGCAAGGCCCGGTATATCAGTTGCTTCTAAGCTCGGCTTGGTTGTAAGCATAGATGTAACCAATATTAATAATTACACTTATTGTCTGTGATTTAAATAGAGCCAACGTGTTTATTTATTCTGTAAACAATCTACTGTCATCGCGATCTTTCAAAATGTCAATGACCGCACTTTATTTATAAGCGGGTTTAATTTACGAGTTGATTTTTGATAAAGTTTCCAACTTCAATCAGAATTGTGATATATCCGAAGATACTAACTGTAAATGGTATTCGTTTTGATGGGAGTCAGTACAATATTCATGAGATTATCACGAATTACCCGCTGAAAACAAACTGTCCTGATGTTGAAACTTTTAAAATCTCTTTTAAAAAAACATACCAGACTATTTTAGAATGATTATCAATTAATAATATCTACATTTCTCATCGCAGGATGAATATAATGATAAAATTGGACAATTTACGTAAATTTAGGTCAAGTGGAAATATACAATTATTTACGTAAAAGTCAAATTTGACGAGAAAGGAACTATTATTTGAGCGAGGAATTTCATACGGTTTTTTTATGTGAATACCGCACAACAGTCCCAACTGCTCCCGTCTGGAGCCAGTGAGACTATGGCATCCCCAATTGGGGTATGTTAAAAGTCTGAAGGAAGCTGGGAAGGGAAAGGGGAGGTGGGGAAGTACATACCAGACTATTAATATCTGGTCACCAAAGAGCTAAAGCCATTTCAAGTAACGTTTCAATTTTTAATTGTGGTCTTACACCAATGCGATACTGAGAAAAACTTTTACCCTGGAAGGTGCCGCCAACATACTATATGTAAGTATATTATTTTTAATGAATTAATTGTGTAATAACAAAAATTATCAAATAAAATTTATTTGACGCCGGGATTGAGCCCGCGACCTTCAAATTGGGAGTCGAGAGCCTTACCCCTCGACCACGTCGGCCGTAATTCTGCGGCTTATCAAGGAGTAAGATATTTTGTTTTGAAGAGTTTTAATTTTCAATGTACTATCGTTACATAAAATTTTAATTTTTCTGCTACCGGTTTCGACACATCCGTGCCATTCACTAGCAAACTTAAAACTAAACTTAAAATTTAAAACAAGTAAGTACAGAAATGAATTAGATGTTATTAGGTGGGGGTTATTTTGGGGGAGGGGGATCACATGGGAACATAGTCAAAAGAGGAGATTTGCAGGGTGCTATTATTTTGTTAACTAAATTAATTGTTTATTTAATTTTCTTTGTTTATTTCTAAAGTCTCTAAAGCGTACAAGTTAAAGTATGAATTTATATTTATATGTATAAATTTGGTTTTTTCCGTGTTGAATAATAATAATAATAATTGGATAATTTGTAGAGCGCCGTTTTTGTGAGAAATCACCTCAAGGGCGCTGTACATCTTATTATGACTTCTTAGGCTCTACCTAGAACTATTATTTACAAATGGACACAGAGAACATACTTACCTGGCAGGTCAATTCCGATAAACACACTTTAATTAGAAAGTTTATGCTTGGAGGAGATACGACTTTGCACGCGGAGGACGCTATATTAAAACACTGGTCATTGCATAACTTTACATTTGCTACACCATCATTTTTCATATTACATTTATAAGAAGATTACTGCCAAAAATGGAGTTAATAAATTGAAGTTATTTCGAAAGACTTGTGAATTTAGGACTCATTAGGACTGGCGGATTTGAATGAAATTAGATGTACAAATAATTCACCATTAAGAATTTGTTAACATTTTTATGCAATTAGTTATTTACAATGTCTCGGGCTGAGAAGGTGAAAGTGAAGGTTTTTGTTTTTGGCTTTATGGGTACGACTATCTAAAAAGGTGAGTTATCGCCTTATATTTCGTAAACAGAGTTCATGTTCCCTGATAGTTAATACCCAAGAAATACAAAAAAAGGAGTAAGAGCACTAAAACTTGAGCAAGAAATGTCAATGTACATAGCGAGGATACGAACTGACTGGTATACCGGGCCAATGGGGTTGATTTGGCTCGCCTTTATTTGAGCTAGCAATAAATTGGCTCCCGTCTTGAGTCACTGCGGGGACCAGCGAGACACGAGACACGAGACGCGAGGGCTGAGCCAGACCGATACAGTTAAATATTTACACGCAATCACGACTCTAGGCGGCATTTGCATCTCGGGGTCTCTAATCAGGGCGAGTCGCTCGTAAGGCGCCTTTCAGTGGCGCGAAGGGCGCCTGGCAGAATGGGCCAGGGAAAAAATAATTCACATCAAAAATACTAATTTTGATTGTCTGAGAGGCCTTATTTAAATTTCCACCCTGTAATAAAATACAAATAAATAGAATATTTCTGAATATATCCGAAAACTAAAAACTGTTTTTGAAAGGTGTTGGGATACGCTATACAATGTCAAGATTAGAAATAAAAACATAATTTTTGAAATATTAAAATTAAAAAATTGCTCGTCTTACGTTTTTTCTAACTAAAATTACTGACAACGAAAAAAAAATAGAAAAACTCACATATATTTTATTAGATCAATGTATTATGTATAAACGTTATTGCCACTTCAATTTATTGTCGTTTAATATAAAAATAATTAATTTAAAAAAAACACAGAAGTATCATAATTTTTTCTCAAATTGCGATCGGAAACTTTGGATTCATTGAGATGCATATTTTATTTTATCCATGGTTAACTTATAGATTTGAATATAAAGCGTGATGTTTTCTCTTTCTAGCACAGTTTAGAACCATAACTTTCAGGGAGATTATAATAGATAACGATTTCCATGAGACCGTGAGGTGTGAGGTGAGGTTTCCATGTGAGGTGTTTTTCCAAAAGCGAACAGAATAGCCTGAGGGGTTAGGTGTTTAAAATTGAATAAAAATTGGTACTGATCGTGTGAAGAATTCAGATCAAGTAATAAAATATCATATTGTAATATTTTTAACACATTAAAAAAATTAAAAAAATAAAAATACCTAAGTATTTTTCTCAAATATAAAAAAAACTATTTTTTCTACGGAAAACATGGGAATCACTTTTAATTTTGATAAAAAGCGCCTTATTTTTTTGGCACTCGGTGTCTTGGATCTCTGAAATTGTCAATACGCCTCTGGACCCAGTAGAAAGTGTACTCCCCCGCAATAATTTAATGAGGTGGCACGAGTAGCAACTCGGTTAGTTTAATATTCATTTATCATTTCCCTCAGACATCAAAGACAGTATTATAATGTGTCGGTAATGGAGGCTGATATTGCAAACGACAGCTGCTGTGGTGGAATTAATAATTATTCATTATTAAATAGAAAGAGGCTATAAATCACCTTGACCTATCGAAGCAATCCGCCTGAAACTTTGCTTCATTACAGAAGAAACACTACAAGTATTTTGACATACGTTTTGCATTACAGTGTCCATCATCAAGGCAGATGTGTAATCGAAGATTGTGTATTTTTTTGATTTTCTAGATTTTTAATAGCCACTAACCCGTATAATCAAAGGAGACAAAATTTGTCCCAGCTCATTGTCATGGTGAAAAATATGATCTAACAGTGTTAAAAAGAGAAAATTCCACGCTTAAGAGGTTAGACTTTGCACCACACGCGGAACGTTTAGGTATTTCATTGTCTGTCATTCTGTACCGCTCACAATAAGCTAACACACACTTACGATATATGCGAATGCGCAACGTGCAAATGGGACAACTACCGTAAACTCTCATATTTACCTACAGAAATCGCTCGAAAATTGGTTCGGGAGAAAACATTTTTCTACACCCAAACTTTCACGAAATTGTAATTTAAAAACAAAAATGTGTTCTCAAAAGAACAAGCTATTTTGGTATGTTTTTATAATTTTGTAATTCTTTATGAGAATTGAGTTAGCAGCACTTTTTCCTTGAATAATATTTTCCGATAAATTATACATGTTTGACAGTGAATGCTTACGTTACTACGAAACGCATCGAAAATTTAAAAACATACCGACATAGCTTTCACTTTCAAGAAGGCAATACAAAAAAAAAAAATCATTTCGTGCAATTTTCGATGTAGAAAGGTGGTTTTCCTGGGCGTCCTTCATGTATGAACCGAACAGCGAAGACTATCGTCATATTCAAATTTAGAATACCATTGAAAAAATTAAATGTGCACCTCTATGAAACGTTTCCGGTAGCAATTTGAGAAAAAATTATAAAATATCGAGAAATTTTTATTAAGTATTTTTTTTTATTTGGTGAAGGGTATGCTTATGTAAGTAGATGCGGTACCGTGTTACCAGCTTCAACCTTCTAAGAGCTGGTATTACATAGTATAATTTAAAATGGTTTTCTGGTTTAGTTTTGGTGTATTAGATTTATTGACGGCTAGATATTTAATTTGTATCCCTGTTAAGTTTAAGTTTGACCTGATGATAGCCAATTTCCAATAAGAGCGGATATAAAAAAATAATATAAAATTATCTTAGTACTTAAAATAATGTTTGTCATTTTGAACAACTTCACTCAAAGTAGGTTATCAAGACACGTGTCACCATAAGCGGCAATAAATTTCCGTTAATGAACTGGTTTGACAATACCAGATAATTAAATAGCGGTATAAATATTATGGACATTCTTGATAAGTTGATTTCTTTTTATTGATTTCGATCTATCAATAATTTCTGGATACAGATTCCAGTTCTTACGCCCGATCTAGTTTGCAACAATCAATAATTTCTGTTCTTACGCCCTATCCAGTACAATAATTCAAAGTGGAAACGCGGTAAATCCGTCAGCCCCTTTGTAATTTAGCGGCTGGTATCACCGCTATCGGCTACCCGATATCTTCTTTGTCTGTTCTGTAAAGCGGCTTGCGGCTGTACTATAAAGCCAATTACACAATATTATAGTTGCCCGACTGGAAAGTCTAGATCAGTCTTTCTCAAAGTAGGCGATAACGCCCCCTTGTGGGCGCTGGAGGCTTTCAGGGGGGCAGTAGAAGGCTCAAAAAAAACTAAAGGGCGTTAAGGAAACCTAAAGACAAATTCAATATATAAACAGCCGACGGACACGACACCACTTGAGATGCGATTTTCTACTCGAATGTTTGGAGACCCTCGTATAGACGGTGATTAAATTAGAGTCGCTTACGCATGTAATAATGTGGATGCAGCTTTATATTCCATCTACGTAGTCCATGGTTTAGTTAACTAAATAAAATTGTTTGTCATTTCCGATATTTTTTCGAACGATCGCGGCGATCCCATCCCTATCCGAAATTCTTGAGATGCGATTTTAGGCTTGAATGCTTGGAGACACGTATAGTCAAAAATACAAGAGTCGTTTGCGAGTGCACTAGTCTGGTTCCCGCTTTTCATTTCATGAATCTGGCATCTCAGGAAGTTGGCCAAAATGGCGTTTATATCTGTCAAACTTGAAGTCGAGAATTACGTGCTATATGTACACCTCTCTCCTTCTTAATTTAGGTAAAATGTATAATACATAACACAAAAACATTTATATATAACAGCGACGTCTCATTGGTACCAATTATTGTATAAACTTCTACAACTTTGTAATTATTTTCTTCTATGTAATTATGTACTGTTTGTTTCTGCAAAAAAAAAAATATATATATATATGTATATAAAATTTTTTTAGGGGTTGTAAGACACTAATAATGGAATTATATTATTTCTATCACCGTCATTGATTCTTTAAGATTATAGGATATGAGTCTCACCCTAACTATCCCATCCGTATAAGAATGCTTATTTAAAAATGAAATTTGCAATATCTGTTTTTAACCCTTCAAAAATTTGGCATATTTTGTCAGAGGCTAAAAATATTCCCGCTTTGCAATAAAATCCAAAAAAATTAAATATTTGTCAACGTACCCGAAAACTAAAAACTGTTTTCGAAAGGCGATGAAATAAGCTTTCAGATTTTATTATTAGAAAAAAATAGGTAATTTTTTAAATATAATTTTTTTTTGATGGAAACTTTAAAAAATTTTAAAAATGGCTCACTTTATGTTTTTTCTAACTAAAATTACTGATAATGAAAAAAATAAAAAAAAACACATACATATTTCATTAGACAAATGAATTATAAATGTTACTGTCACCTCACTTTTTTGTCGTTTCATGTAAAAAAAAAATCTTAAAAAATTCACAAAGTCTCATAACTTTTTTCCAAATTGCGATCGGAAACTTTGGTTTCATAAAGGTGTATATTTTATTTTTTTCGTGGTTAACTTTTAGATTTGAATATATAGCGTCTTGTATTTTCTTTCGAATACCATTTAGATCATACTTCTTTATCACTATGATAGTAAGGGAGACACAACGATTTCTATGAGACCTAAGTGAGCAACAAATATGGCTCCTGTGATTAAACGGGTTGAAACGATAGTAATGCAATGAGTTAAGTTAAAAGATATGGGGGCACTAGATTTTTATTATATCTCAAAGTGGGGGGTGGTCGAAATAAGTTTGAGAACCTGTGGTCTAGGTTCTAGATATCTATCTGCCAGATTAGAGTGCGGATAGCGTGGGCAGCCTCCCACATCATTGTCCGAACTAATATTAATAGCTTTATATTATTTTAATATGCAAGTCTGCTGCTCGATAAGGTTGACAGCGTTAAATCTCGAAACGCTGAGTTGAAAATTGGAAAACTTTGCTGCATCGTAAGCAGCTTATAGCTGGGAATATTTTTCTGATTTAAGTACTGAGAGCAGTAGGTAATTGAGAAAACTTTTGATCCACTGTCAGCAGCAATAAATTGCGAAACTTGTGACATCGGACATTTTAACCACTCAGGCCTCGACCATATTCTGTCAGAAAGTAAAATCCAAATAATGGAATATTTCTGAATAAATCCGAAAACTAAACAATATTTTTGAAAAGTGATAAAATATGCTTTAAATTTTTATAATTTTATATAAAAATATATTTTTTTAATATACAGGATGTTAATGACCGTACTTGACTTACTTTAACCAGTAATTCCTGACATTATTTGGAGTAAAAAATGTACATAAAATTTTGGTCTCCGGTGACAATTTTATGTTTTTTTTTTCTACAAAAACAAAAAAAGTGATAATTTTTGGACAGTTTGGGGCGGGATAAGAAGTTGGGCGGTTAATCGGCTGAGTGAACAGTGCGGAAGATTTATTTTTTTTTATTTTAAAGAAAAAAAATTGAAAAAAAGTCATAGAAAAGGTCACCGGAGACCAAAATTTCATTTACATTTTTTACTCCAAATAATGTCAGGAATCACTGGTTAAAGTAAGTCAAGTACGGTGATATACAAATTTTGAATGCAAACAAACACACGAAAGTAAAAAATTGCTCACCTTATATATACAATTACTGTTAACGACATAAAATAAAAACATACACATTTTATTGGAAAAATGTTTTATAAATATTAACGTGGCCTCACTTTTATGTCGTTTCATGTAAAAATAATTAACAAGAAATTATTAAAAGATTTAAAAAAATATATAATTGCGTCTGAAAATTTCGTTTTATTAGGATGTACATTTTAATTATTTTGTCATTAACTTTTATATGAATATATAAAGTGGTATTTTCTCTTCATAATCTAGTTTAGATCAAATCTCTCACCATGAGAGTAAGGGAGACACAACGATTTTAATGAGACCTATGTGAAGTGTTCCGAAAAGCGAACAAATTAGCCTGAGTGGTTAAGTTATTATAAAAAAATCAAGCGCATTAAAGTAACCTTCACACTACAAACCACACATCGCATTTGTTTAAATTCTGTGGGTTAATAAATTGACCTACTGCAGCTACATTGTACCATTTAAATATTTTAAATACAAATTATTAAGAAACTACAAACGCCATAAATTGATATAGATATGTACATTTGGCATTCATATTATTTATACTTGAGATATCAATGCCATCTGAAAATAGCAAATTTAGTCATTTGCTCCTGTCAAAGTCACATGCATAATTAGATGTTTATCAACACTTCACGGTAGTACAAAGAAACTACATACAAATTATTGATAGTAATACAATTGTATATCAACAATATGACTCAATCAAAATCAAATAATAAAGATGAGGAAAATCACATTAATTAATTTGTTTTGTGGGAGATATTACGTGAACACCGATTTACAATGGCTTGTTTTTAACCAAGCACCAAATTAATGGTGATTTGATAGTCAAATATTTTGCATTTGAGCAACAAAAGTTGGGCAACGACTTTAATAATATCGATTCTGTAAAAAAAAATATTTTGGCAACTGGAGGACAGGCTGATTTACAACTGTATCTTGTTGACCATGGCTTTATTCACATTCACAGATCGTCTCATATATACCCACTCTTCTGTAATACCGACTCTTGACATTACCTGACAAAAGTATATGATTATTTTGAATAGTTATAGTATAGAGAACAATTTCGTAACGTCAGAAGCTCCCTGTTTATACAGAATCCTTGTAGGACGTGCGCACAATTAATCACCAAAGTTTCATCGCAATCGGATAAATGGTAGGAAATAATAAGGGACAAACAAAGAAACATGAATTTTTATACACATAGAAAATTTTGTCTTCTATCAGGAATTGCTTGAAAAATTTTGCAAAAAAGATAAGACATCGTAAAAAGTGCCCCATCATGGTACGAAGAATCGACTAGCCGGTGATAAAGGGGCGAGGAGAATCGGAATCAATAAACAAAGAGCATTCAATTGATTTGGCATCCGACGAACGCGATATAGCTGGTACCAACTTATTACGACATCCATATACACCAGATTAAACTTCGCAGTTCCGAGGATGGCCTTGGTAGTACGACTCTGCAAAGGTATTTTCACAAACAATTACGAATACCGTTAAAAATGTTTGGAAGATTTAAAGTTAATTTTTCTGATTCTGATCATTGTACTAAATATGTGTAATTGTAATACTTTCATTCATACTTATTGATTTGTAAAACCGCACGTTACGAAATTGTTATCCAACTGGCTACAACGTCGTTATAACATATAAACGACCACTGTCTGGTAAAGCGGCTGTAAAGTGAAGTCAACGCCACCGAATTCACGAATAAAAACGAAGTGCCCGGATGCAGTGGAACCATCATTCATTGGTGTTAAAACCTTGATTATCAGTGTGAATTAATTTTAAATCCAGCTTCACTTTAGAATATATTTAACAGATCACGATTCACAATGTAAGGCTTAAATATTAGACACACTTGTGACTCGTAACCCCAAATACGTAATGCCGCATACTCAAAGTGGTACCCGCACTGCTCTCTCATTCGTGCATATCTGTCTTACTTTACCAAACTCACATAAAGCCTTCATCTTCAGCCTCAACACCATTTCCCAAATGTAGTAACTACGGGATGAAGGAAGTTAGGAGAGAAACAAAATAAGACGTTTGGAAGCTCTTGGCTATCATAACGTGATGCTGTCACCTTAGGAGACATGAAGCTCTTCAATTTGGAAAGCACCAGAAGCTGCTAAGGAAGATGAAGAAAATCTGATTCATCTATGGTGGATACATTGTGTATATTTGAAAGGATGAAAGCTCAGGATACCTGGGAAGTTGAAATGCATGTTGTGAAATCAGGAGACATCGCCAAACAAGAAGTGACAGGGCAACTTTCAAAAGAAAAAGATTAAACATAGGAAGCACCATAGAGGGCTTAAAAAACCTAACTATAACCATTTCATGTAACTTTTTGATTCAGAATTGAGGACCATCACAAGAGCGATAGTGTAAATGACTTCCACTGTAGAACGGTACGCAAATATATTATACTCCATTTAAATTATGTCTGCGAAAAAACACACAAATTTATTTTAACTATTAACTCCGGGATTTGAACCCGCAACCTCTGGATCACGATCTAAGGGGATTACCGAACTACTTACAGATGTCGTAGATATCGAATAAATCGAGGCGAAGTAATTAGTATAATTATACTGTTATCAAGAGGATAACACATTATCACAGCATCAGCGGCATAGCAACGACGTGAAATTCCCACACAAAGAAAAATGTTCAGTGAAAATATTTGAATATCGTAAAAGTGTTCAACATAGCCTTCCTTATCATGTAAATAAATAGTACACTTTTGACTTAAAGTAAAGACCAAAGATCAAGGTGAAAAAATGCAATTGAATATTTTTCCACTACGTCAGTCGCTAAGAAGAGAGCAAAATAAATAGATACCTACACAAATAAAGATGAAAAATAAAATATTGCATTTCGAAAAAGACTTGAAGACTTTGGTGATTGTTTAAGGAGCACAGGAGTGAATCTCGGAATGTGAGAGGGGAGACATAGAAAAGCTGGCAATAAACGACTTGCAGAACTTGAAACATATTCAAAACACCAGTTGCAGAAAGATCGAAAGAAAGTATCGATATGAGTCTTCGAAACAAAGCAAATGTAGAAAAGAAATTAAGAATGTGGAATTAAAGGAATTTTCCAGGACCATCTAAATCAGTAATGATAAACTTTTTTAGCCAGAGAGTCAATTTATCCATTTTCAATTTGTTCGTAAGTAAGAAAAAAGTGCCGCAGGCGAAAATACTATATCCCCAAGGCCAAAAATGAAGGCTGTCGATTTTTATCATTCCGAAATATTAAAGGACATATATAAAAATACGTAATTGCAATTTTGGGCCACTGATGATTTTTATTTTTCGTAAGATAAACAAAATTTAAGTATAGTCAAGAAGTGGCTCTCGGTAATTATTAAACGAAAACCTTTAAACACCAAACATGCATAGATAGATCTCTGCGATCGCTGCGAAGGTGGATTTTTTTCTACACTTAAGGTCGAACCACAAAATTTTGTCTTTGTAAGAAAATGTAAGGAAAATCTTATTATTTTGGGAGACTGATTCAAAACTTTGAAGAAAGACTGAAGTTTTCCGCTAAACCATTTTGCAAAAGAACAGAAACCGTTTAAATTCAATCTTTACAGCATTTTTTTGATATTATATTTGACCAAAGGGCAGGTTCGAAAAGGCTTGCCGGCCACACGGAATGGGCTCGCGGGCTGATGGTTGCTCATCACTGATCTAAATGTTTAAAGGACAATCAAAATAGCAAGTGATAACTTTGTAACTCCAGAAAACAAACAATTTGCAGAGCTTGAAACATATTCCATCACTATTGCAGTAGAAAGAAAGCCTCGACTTGAATCACTAAACAAAAAGCAAGAATGTAAAGTAACCAGAAAAAAAAGAATCATGGATGAATGCGGAAAGACTGTTTCATAAATATTTTAGAGGCTATCAAAATTGACAATGAAAGCTATCAAATTCTATAAAACAAACAACTCGTTAAAAGTCCAGTTGAAAGTAGAAAGGCCTAGATGAGACTCACTGAAAGAAAGCAAACATTGTAAAGAAATCAGAAAGCTGGAAAAACATGAATGGTATGTAGTGTAGGTATAGACCTTGCATGTCATGTGGCTGCTCTTGGTCCAGTCTTCCGGGTATCCGCAGGTCTTCCCGTCCGAGCCCACCTCCACACCCATCTCCAGTTCCAGCTCCAGTTCCAAGTCCAGGTGCACGAACCCCTCCGCGTCTATGGCCGACGCGAAGTTGTGGTATACCCTCTCGTTCAGCACCGGCATTGTTCTGATACTACACTCCTTGCCAAAACCCGGAATCCCATTCTCTAGGGATCGGGGTGTCTGGATTTATCTCTTGACGCACTTGAATTAGACCGAAAACTTATTTGGTAATGATGCACTAAACGATTCAAATTTCAAACAAGATCTTAGCTTGGTAAACACTCTTGGAGTTTTTTAATAATTTCGACTGACTTTTAAGTGTTATGTTTTTGTTACTCCGGAGCGCAAAATATTTTGTTTAATGTTCCACAAAGCAACGGAAATGTTTTGAAACTTTGTTACGATACAAATATTTGAACATTGTAATAAATTAATTTTATTTTTAAGTCAATTTGGCACTAATTTAGATCGGCTTTGGTAGCAAAATAATCTAGTTTAATATCAATTTGAATTATAGACACAATAACCAAAAAGAACGAACTAAAGAAAGTTCTTTGGGCGAGGATCTACATTCTTATGGATTAATTTTATTTATTGTCCGGTTGAAAACTTCAACCAGCGTCTACTGTGATGGTTTTTGCTACAAAATAAATTGCCGTCTCTTAAAAATCTTCAAAACATTGACGTGCAAACGTTCGTAATGCAGAAACATGGTGGGGTTTTTGAAACTCGCAACCGACGAAAGAGACTCCATTCTCTCTCTCGTTTTTATGTTTCTCGTTCTTCCTTTTCTTCTATTCGCAATAGTTTAGTTTTAGAGCAGATTACTCTGCTTTGTCACTTTTTGTAGAGATTCACTTCAAACACTGAATGTTCTTCCACTTGTATTTTTTACAGTTTTTTTCAAAGTTTGAATTTCTTGAACACTTTTCAACTTTTGAATTTTAAAGTTCTCACCTAAAAAACCAATAAAAACAACATTGGTAAATGGAACTAACAAAATCAATCTAAGCAGAAATTTAACCTTTTTTTGGGTTAAAATGGTTGATTTTCTGAGCTAGTCTCATGCACGAATATTCAAGAACAGAACAGGCTTTTCACAACATTACTTGGCATTGAAATTCTACAAACAAAGCCACGGAATTACCCAATTCCATTTCGCATCACTTGACTACTTGTTGATCTAAGAACAGGCCAGATATCCGTTCGAATAAACGACAAAAGTTTTGATATGTTGGAAACCATTTACAAAAGCATTTCAAACACCATCACGTGTATTTTTATCGACCGATTATTTAGCGGACGAGGGTAATGATTATTATTTGGAAAAAAGTTTTAGTGGCAAGTATTACAGATTATGCATACTTGCAAATTAGATTTTGGTGGGTGCAATTATCATATTTTTTGTATGTTTTGTTCAATATCCACCAAAATACTGGAGTCTTCGGACAAGTGTCGTTTATAAACCAGTATCGGTGAACAAAATGGTGGAAAGAATTGTTGGCATAATCGCCATATTCCGGTGCCAGAATATTTTTGGTAAAACGAAACGTCAACATTATCGCGTCCGTATTGAGGTACCGGTTCGTGTGTGTGTGATGTGGACTTCGGAATATCATGCCATTTTGATACTTTGTATTCCTTATGGAAAACATAGGGATTTATTTGTTGTGATTCACTTATTACGAGTATTTCATAATCTATCTGTTGATTCAACCACAGAAAGCAATTTTAACATGTAAATTAGCCTTGCTATTTTGATGAAAACCTAACACAACATATATATTGTTGCTCTATTTCTATATAATTTAACATGTTTCACAATCTGCGTGTTGATTCAATTTCGGCAAGAAATTTGCACATATAAAATGACCTTGGTCAAAACACAAAATATTGCCCTATTAGCTATTCATAATGCGCATAAAATTTATGAAACTTTAATAGTCTAGCAAAAATTATGAAGAATATGTGTACGACACAAATGAATCGAACGTAATCTACCTAATTCACTATTAATTAATACTTGGCTACTTCCAATACTACCACTTTCATCGGATGCTATACATTGTCCAAATCTAGAAATAACCAAATGGGACATCTTAATCTTAAAAACGCTTTCCAATAAAAACTCTCTACATTAATTGTAATGTATCATATTATACTATACTATAAAGTTAGCTATGGGCTCTTCGGGTCACATGGTCTCATTACCGAGTTATACCGAAGGTATATGTGCGCAGTCATTATAATTCAAGAACTCCACGGACAAAACCTAATACTCAGCCAGGAAGGACTCTGTTCTCCGAAGTACAATTATAAATTACGACACGTCAATAAATAGTCAATATGATTTTTAAAAAAACCCAAGTCTTTCAGTATAATTATCCTGGAGAATACAGATCCCAGTACTTTCAAATAACCAATGTCTCTGGAGAGAACAAAGAAGATGTTACATTAATAAAGAAAACAGATAATTTAGAGATGTCGCAAGTCGCAAGCAATGTATGGTCAAATATATTAGTCAATGTCAACAGATGTAGAAAAGCAGGAGTTGTAAAAAAAAAAAACAGAAAGGTTATGTGGCTCATATTAGCGAGAATAGATATATAATTATATTTCAACAATATTCCATCGATTGATTTAGATGGTCGACAAATGAAAATGCATCGATCCCACCACCAATGACTCTAGGTCGGTGACTGGCGTCTGGGTATCGAGTAACAGCGCAGGCCACATGAAATTCTACACCGACCAACTGAAAGTTGTTCCGAGGTTTAGCTGTATCCATGAACAATAATAATTTATTATTATAGTTGCATACATCGACACCCTGGTTCTTGCACCGTGGATAGAAGATAGATGACATCTGAAATCGATACATGGTAAGGTAAAATAATTTACATGTTGCGGGGGAACGCGTTTGAGTTAGCCAGTTACATTTATTGCAAAATTGCTGCATTATTTTCACAGCGAACATGTCGCTTGCTGAGGGTTGGTTTGTACTATGTCCTTTTATGCAGTAATATTAATCATAATATTAATCTACTATATCCACACACAAAATTTTTTTTTGCGGAATTTTACATTTTCAACATTACTTTTTATCTATCTCTATATCTACTATCTCCATAGTAATTACAAAGAAATGAGGAGTGTACTATGTCCATTGGGCAACACTATTTTTTTACTATTATTTATTAGCACTAAATCCAACATTACTGATGTTTTATTACTCGATACATTTTATTTATTCATACGACAATACTAAATTTTCCAATTCCTAATGAAGAATCTTTAATATTTTTTGTTATTTTATTATCATTTATTAAAACCATATGTATGCAAATGTTAAATTATTATTGTTTGATGTGCCATAGGATGAAATTACTGTTGGTTTGGTCTATCTCCGCCCAGAGTATGGACATAGTATAAACCAACACTAAATATGGTCATGGTACACACCAACATTATTTTTTTTCTATTTTGTAAAAAGTGTCCTTTTAAATTCTTGATTATGCTTTTATTCAAATAAAAATTCAACAAATTATGCTGTTCTTTTACTTATAGGTAGGATTAAACCTAGTATTTTATATTATTATTTATAACAATTAGTTTGAAGTAAAGGAAACAAAAGTAGAATTTTTTTAAACTTCAAACCTCGTCTTTTCTCAATACGAGTTTTTGTGGACATAGTACAAACCAACCCTCAGCAAGCGATGTGTTGAAAGGGATCAATGGAAGATGTCTCAGGTTATCAAGGTTGCTAATTATAATTGTGGTCTTCATGGTCCACCTCAGGTATATATTGTTATTATGAATAATAATATCATTTATAAACAAAGAAACAATTTAAAATTACTGTATGGGTCTGAGGGCCTACTTCCAATTAAAGGGCTTGTCTGGTACATTATAATTATGGACAATTCAGCAGAAAGCGCGTATAAAAAGTTATTGGTGCATAGTCACACAACAAGATTTACTGAAAACGAAGGCTTAAAAATACCACGAATAACAAATAAGTATGGTAGCAGAACGCTCGAATATATGATACCTGTAATTTATAACATATTTCATAAAAACATTAAAATTTAAAAAAATGAGAAACCCTGCCCTAAACTGACAAAAAAGTGGCTAATAAATGAACAACTTATTTATCTATCCTAAATCTTGTATTAGGTATAATTATTGTAACAAGCTAAATTGTATTATGTAATAATATTAAATGGTAGAACCTACAGACAAGCTGACCTATCACAGCTTTGTGGGACTACCCATATTTTATATTGTATAAGATGTAATTATATGCAAATTTAATAAATAAATAAATTAAAAAAAAATATATATATATATATATATATTAAGATGATCCGTGAGAAACTCGTAACTCGATTAAATTAACGTTTTGTCTGGGTGAGTTCTAGTTGACTCCTGAGAATTCTTCATCAGGATTTTTAATGTCCTATTCTTTTAAATAGTGTTAAATTAATTAATGTGTTTTTGGCTGTTTTTCATGCACGGTTCAAACCCTAAACCGTGGAATAAGGATAATAACTAACCGAGGGAGCTAGTAAGGCGATTAATGCCTCCGCAGTAGACTTCTAATTGCCGTAGTAAAGATTGGAAATCACCAATAGCTGCTGAAGGAAGATGTAAGTACGAGACTTGTGAAGAGGATGAAGAAAAAGATCTGTCAAAGAATTTATATATATAAAAATGCAAAAGATTTTTTAAATATTTATATTGAGGGATCAGTAAGATTTATCGGTCCAATTGGGAGTTCCACCGAGCCGAACCCTCTGATATGAAAATATCTGGAGTCGGTGAATTATTTTCCCATTTGGTACTCTGGTAGGTTAACATGTTGTTCTTGTATTGTTTTGTATTAATTATACTTAATAATATACTTGCATAGCGTGGATTTACTAGATGATCATTTGTGGAAAAGTGTGTGAAAGGGTTAAGTTTTTCCCGTGGGGAAAATTTAACCGGACATAAAGTCTGGTGAAAATAATAAGTAATCCTCAAACTGCGTCGTCTCGCAGAATAACTTACTTCTATGTTTATGTCTTTGTTTGTGCCTATACTTAGAGTTTGGTTTGTTATTTAGTTTTTAATGTTATCAGTGACAACCCTGGCAAAAATCAAAATACGTAATTTTAAATATAAGTACCTATGTTAGTTGTAAATCTCTAACTTTAAGTCACAGGTGTAAATATAAATGTAAGTTACTAGTTAAGTCAGTAGTTATAAGTCTTAGTCGTAAGTCACTAGCTAAGAGTCTTAGATGTAAGTCACTAGTTACGAAAAAAAGCAAAATGTACCGACAAGCAAGTGGTCGATATCCATATCATATTCAAAAATATTTACACCAGGGTTAAAATCCGGTGAGGAGATTGAGGAATATGCTCATATGAAAAAAAGCCACACGGTTTCCTCTTGACATAAATGTATCTATTGTTGCGTAAATTACATTCAATACCATCATTCCTCTTGTCTTGCTATGCTGTGCTAGAACATCTGTTCTGCCGTGTGGTATTTTGAACAAGTCGTGGCGACGACTAAGAATGAAGTTTTCGGTCATTCAATGGGTCAGTAAGGCGAAACATGGATTTTTTGGGAGTACAGAGGGCTCATGGCATAAATGATAAGATACTGGAACCAAGTACAGAGGGCTCATGGCATAAATGATAAGATACTGGAACCAAACCGAACATTTCCATATCCACATCAAAAGGCTTTCCGATTAATAAGTGTGAATGCAGGTAACTCCATTAATGGAGGATTGAACGCCGTTGGAGCCAACAAAAAGTTGTCCACAGAAGCGAAGCTAGCAGTCCACAATGGAGTACTGGTACCTACCCTGATGTATGGCAGTGAAGCGTGGAAATGGCAGAGAAAGGATGAAAGTAGACTTAATGCTGTAGAAATGAGATCCCTGAGGCATATGTGTGGTAAAACCATCTATGATCGTGTGAGGAATGTGGAGATCCGAAAAGAATGCAAGGCTGATGTGAGCGTAGTAAGTAAGATTAAAAAAGGGACGCTTAGATGGTTTGGGCATGTTGAGCGAATGAATGAAGAAAGGAGTGTAAAGAGAATTTATGACGCGAATGTGAACGGTAGAAGAAGCCGAGGACGCCCAAGGAAGACGTGGCACGATAAAGTAAATCAGATATTTGAGTCGGGCCATGTCAAGAGTCAGAATAATAGAAGAGTATGTATGAGAAGATGTATGAATGTGAATGAGGCAAGGAGTGTGTGCCAACACCGAGTTTTTTGGCGGTCCGTCCTCTCTGCCTACCCCTGCGGGGAAACGGCGTGACGGTTAGTTAGTTAGTAAGTATAATCAATATTTTGTGGCGCAATAATTGGAATTTATGGCGCTTCAATGTTGAGCTAGATTTAGAATCAGTTAATTAAAGCGGTTTCCGACTAGGTACAACAGGGAAAAACCGAAACTGTAAAATGGAATTTAACATACAATGAACATTTTAATTTTTTTATTCTTGCAAAGGCCATTGGAACACGACACCAAAATATGCATAATTATTGTGTGTTCTGTGGTCATTGAACGGAATAAACAGAAAACACGAATGTCAAATGAAAACTGCTGATAACTGAATATTTCAAAGTTAATTTTATACAATTTGATACAAGCTGTAGCAGAAACATTTTCTTACAATCTTACTAATATTATAAACGTGAAAGATTGTATGGATGTATGTGTGTTTGTTACCCGTTCACGCAAAATTTACTGAACGAATTTTAATGAAAATTTTTAATAATATAGCTCATACATCAGAATAACATATGGGCTATAATTTATAAAGCTAGCTATTCATTTTCAATATATATAAAAAAAAAAATTTTTTTTTAATGGAAAATGTCAACATTTGAGAATGACATTTTGCAAAACAATGATTGTTAAATCAAAATTCTATTTTATAAAATATTTAAATTAGTGAATTTATTTGAAGAACTCGCCTAATACTTTGAATCGAATCAAGAATTATACATATTTAAAATAAATAGGTTAAGAATTTTGGTATAAACGTAGATGGGACCTAGGAAAAGAAAATCGATTACTCAAAGTACTAATCCTACGCAGACGAAGTCGCGGGCAGAAGCTAGTATAGAATATATCTTCTTTTATATGTATGGCCGAAATGTGGTTTCAAATACTCTCAAATGATGAGCTCTGGTTTTGATTTTTCTACTTTGAATTTCTACGTCAACCCAACTAATTCTATTTTTTTTTATAAGAAAGACTCTCTTTTTTAACTTTTGAATGTTATTCCCATCAATGTAATATATCGTTGAAGAAGAAGACAACAATAATAATCTAAATTAAAATATGAAAATGAACAAGACACAGTAATAAGTTAATAATAAAACATAATGGTGGCAACTGGGACTCGAACCCAGATCTCACATCTTACCGGGACGGCGCTCTACCAATTCAGCCATTGCGATCTATTAAGAGACTAATATATTTCAAATTTCAGAATTAACAATATTATCTTCGACTAATGTTTTTTCCATATTATTAGTTTGAATTTAAATTTCAAATTGATTTTTACAGTCCCAGTGTGACCATTACTTTTTTGTGTCTTGTTCATTTTCATATTTTAATTTAGATTATTATTGTTGTCTTCTTTTTCAATGATATACAACTATTTCTAGTTAACAATATCATCTCCGTCATGAGTTATGAAACTTTAAAGTATCGATGTCAAAAATACACAACGTTCGATAAGAAAATAAAAATAGAAAAGGTTTTGTTAAAAATTTGTCAAAGCCGGGTGATATAACTGGAGAAAATAACGAAATTCACTTTAAAAACGTAAATGTCATGTTAACTCAAATTATTGTAAATGTCCAACTTTTCGCAACAGGCGTTTAACGCGTCAACTCACACGCCAAAACGTATTTACGACTAAAATTTTATTATTTTATGAATTGTTGATTTGGAAATGAAACTAATATTAATTTACCTGTCAAAAAAGACACGAAGATATTTTTTGGTCTATACCTACTCACGAACGTTGAAATGTCGTAGAGTCAACGTACTTTTATAAGATCCTCGAGTATGGGACGGTTCATATTTTTCAAGCAAAATAAAGACATATCGTCGTTGCATATTTAATATGAACAATGTGACGATTTTGACGTGAGTTAAATTTTACAGTTATTTTGCATTTTTTCTCCATCTTCTACAATATGAGCCATGTAAAAATATCAAATATTTAAGGCGATAGAAAATAAACCATGTGAGGACAATCAAAATAGTACATAATAATTTTTTTTTAAAAGACAAATCCTCTGCATACCACTACATAATCTAATTGATTTGGTATATACATAATATTAACATCATTTTTGATGCCTAGCTGTCAAATTTGAATAAATTTAAATAAAATATTTTGACATTATTATAAGCATGTAAAATTATGACGAAAACTGTATATAGAATATGAACCATGTGAGAAAAACTGTGGGTAATAATATTGACGCATGTGAGAAAAACGCAATAAAATTCAATTTTCTGGCATAAAATAAGTAATGTTTTCCGTAAATATATTCTTATAATGAACGAAATATGTTTTTCCTACTTTTTCCTTAAATAGAATTGTTATTTTCCGTTTCGTTATGTTTTTAAACAGTTTTTATCGATTTTTTCAGAATGTATTCAGTATCACATTCTATATGCAACGGTAACCGACGAGTTCATCGAAAATCAATTCATCGAAAGCAAATTCATCGGACAACGAGAGGTTAGGTTAGGTTAGGTTAAGTTAGGTTGAATTCGTTTTCGATGAACTCGTTTTCGATGAACTCACCGTGAACCTTTATGCAACGACGAAAAATCGATTTGTGGGATCTTATAAACCGTTCGTTGACTTTACGAATCCGAGTAGTAAAATCTTACTAATATTATAAACGAGAAAGTTTGTATGGATGTATGTATGTTTGTTACTCTTTCACGCAAAATTTACTGAATGGAGTTTAATGAAACTTTACAATAATATAGCTCATACATCAGAAGAACATATAGGCTATAATTTATAAAGCTAGCTATTTATTTTCAATATATTGAAAATAATAATTATTGTTTAATAGAAAATCTCAAAATTTGAGAATGACATTTTATATTTTTTATTTAATTTCAACGGTATAAACATACCATAAACAATATTTACATTTCACATTATAAACCAAAAGCATATATTAGGAATAATTAAAAACAAAAAAGAGAATGACAATTGATTGTGGCATTTGATTGTGAAATGACATACGAGATATGAGCAAGAGATACAAGTACAAACAAATTTTATAGTACAAATAAGGTAAACTTAGATTAAATTAATATTGGTTGAAAATATATGATAGCATAGCCCTCTTGTACCTACTTTCCGTGCAGTTAAATATATCCGCCACATCTGCGTATCTATTTTGGAAAATAATGATTGTTAAATCAAAATTCTATTTTAGAAAATATTTAAATTAGTCAATTTACTTGAAGTACTCGCCTAATACTTTGAATCGAATCAAGAAATACAGATATTTTAAATAAATAGGTTAAAAATTTTGGTATAAACATAGATACTGCGCAGACGAAGTCGCGGGCAGAAGCTTGTTAGTTAATAAACTGTTATGTTTAAACTGGACAAAAGCTAATAAAAGAAGCCAGTTTTTTTAAAATTCTTTATTCGAAAAGAGATTTCAAATAAAGACATTTTATTAGAGTACGTTAAGCTGGGTAGTAAACCTCCTAGCGTATAAAGCTAATTTACCAAGTGGGTGTTTGTTTGGTCACAATCCGGTATATTGGACATCTGTGCAACACAATTTATACGTCGGTATATCGGACACTGTAAAAGTGCGCAATATCCACAAATTGTGGGTATTGCAGTTTTACAGTGCAGTGAGAAAATGGAAGTTGTTGTGTTGTTTTGTGGCAGGTTTCATTGTTCTTGTTGGACTGTTGTTGTGACACAAGTCACAGTGTTAGAGTAGTCTGGTTGTTTAGTTGTTTGGTGTTGGCCATTCCGGCGGATGTTTTCAGTCGCGCAGACCGTGTTTAAATACGATATTAAACACACGTGTAGGGATGTCGACGATATTTTGCAATTTCAAGATGACTTTTCTTTTTAGACATTCGGGAAATTAAAAAATTATTAATATGTAATATCTATCAGTATTCTACTATCTTGTTTTATTTCAGGCTGTGGGAAGGATAGTGAAATCCCACATGTCCATATAGTTATACATTCAACTTTAAGTAAGGAAAGGAGTAGAATAGAAAAAAAAGGATAAAAAAAAATGATAATAAATTAATGATTTGTCAAAGAATTTGTATATAAAAATGCAAAAATCAGCCATTTTAAATACATGTAGGATTACGAAAGTTTTTTCAAATATTTATATTGATGGATCAGTGGGGTTTATCGGTCAAATTAGGAATTCCACCAAGCTGAACCCTCTGATATGAAAATATCTAGAGTCGGTGAATTATTTTCCCATTTAATAGTCTGGTAGGTTAACATGTTGTTCTTGTATTGTTTTGTATTAATTATACTTATATAATACACTTGCATAGCGTGGATTTACTAGATGATTATTTTTATGGAAAAGTCTGGTGCGTAAAAAAAAAATCCATTATGTAGGGCTGTATTTATAATAATAAAAAATAATCAATTATATAACACCTAGCCCTTTTATTACACATTATACATTAACGCAGACCGGTGAAAAATCACGGGAAGTCTAAATCGGAAATTATAAACTAATTTTCTTTGAAAAACATTATAGTATTGTAGGTAGGCACATTTTGGAAATTATACTTAAATTTGAAGCTAATTGGAGAAAATTGAACCAGAATGACGCAGGATGCACAGACAAACGAAATAAGTATTTTTAATAATCCTACTACCCTCCTTATTTTTCAAGTAGTCAAAGTGTGAAAAACTTTCTCCTTGCAGCCCTGAAGACGAGCTAATATGAAGCCGCAGAAACAATGAACTACTTCAACAAAATACTAAAAATTCCGAGAACAATACAAAAGCGTCGGGAGGTAAGCGCTGCTAACTCACAACTCGACTCAACTCTTTAACTTTTCCACGGGGAGGAAAAACAACAACGTTAAAGTAAAGCAAACGCGAATCGTTGTTGGTCAATGAACGAATAAAGACCCGCGGAGACGAGAACATTGAAAACACAAAACACTTTACTTTTTAACAAGTGGTAAGTTGTAAGTTTACGAGGGCTGTTCAAGAAATAATGTGCCTTTTTGTTTTTCTCGATAAATATTTATTTATTCAAGATCTATTTTGTCCCCTTCAAAGTAATCCTCCTCAGATATAATACACTTGTGTTAGCTCTTTTTCCAACCCTCGAAGCACTTCTGATGAGCGCTTTTCGGTATGGCATTGAGATCTTCCGGCGATGCGGTCTTTATCTCCTCAATTGTGGCAAAACTCCGTGTATTCACAGGTCTTTTCAGTTGTGGGAACAGGAAAAAGTCACAGGGGACCTAGTCCAGTGAATTCGGTGGTAGTGTTTAGGGGAGGATCCTATTTAGGAGTGGAACCATATGGTGGCTTACAGTTTTTGGGAAAGAATACCACCTACTCGCAATAAAGTAAAACGAGGCACGGGCAAAAATACATCCCAAGAAACACAGATCAATAGATATAAAACTTAAAATAAACTTTGTAAGGATTCAAATATATACATTTTTTTACATATTAAGCCTTCGACCAAGTAAATTCTTTGGTCGAAGTATTAAGCACATATTCTACGAAAAGTGACAACACTCGCGGCTTTCTTTAGTACTTTTGCAACACTATTTAAAAGTACAGACTTCCTCTATCATTCTCATTTGCGTCATATATTCTCATCACAGGTATATTTGTTAATCTTACTCATTACGCTGACGTATTCACCCTTGCATTCTTTACGGATCTCCACATTTCTCACACGATAATTTATCAATGATCCGTGAATAAATACTAAAGACGACATCCTTATTTCAGATTTAGAGCCAGTCTTTTGCACTTCTAGATAAATACATGTATTATATCTCCGTAAAAAACCAAACACTTAGTCAAAGGCATTCTAAGAACAATTAAAGATAACCTATTTGTTACAAAACTTCATTCAACAGATCCATTTCTCTTGGCATGCATAGCATTTACTACGGTTGCACTTTTCAGGCACGAAAACGCAATACTTTACAAAAGGAATTTTGAATAGTAAGTCGGATACATTAAGTTAATGAAATTTATTACGTTTCAAAGGAGAATTTGTGTTGCAGGGCACGCTTTATTTATTCTGAAAGGGGGGAGACGTAAATAGTATCAAATAATTTATTACACGAATCAAGTCGAGCCTAATTAATCGATATTGTTATGGAAACAATGTAACGGTACATTAAATAGGAATACAAAAAGAAAACGAAAACTGTGCAGCATTCAATATAGTAGTTGTGAACGGAGAATACTCAGAGCATTGATGTAAAATAATGTCTAGGACGATGATTTTAGATAAGGATATTTTTTTAAGGATTTATTTTAGAATTTATATGCAAGGAGAGTATTAAGTATTAGAGTTTAAGTACTTCAGCTATTAAAAAGTTGAAGAAACCAAAGCGCACACCAAATACTAAGTTCGGTGAGCGTGCTTTCGGTGTGTCAGGACCTGACATGGACTGCCACATAGGGTTACCAGATCCGAAAATGAGTTTTCCTGATCAAATCCCTTTATTTTATTTGATCACTGAGGGAATTTAGGGCTAAACTTAATACTCACCTTTGCTGTTTCACCTTCACAGCCCGCGACATTGTAAGCTAATTCATATTTGCAGGTTCTGCAAAGTAAAGGTAATTCCATACAAATTCTCCACTCCTAAAGAGTTCTAAATTCTCCAGTCTTTCAAAATAAATATTATCTACCTCAATTTTTGGCACTAATCTTCTTATAAATGTAATAAAAATAATTAAATAATTTGTAGAGCGTCGTTTTTGTGAGAAATCACCTCAAGGGCGCTAAACAATTTATTATGAATTCTTAGGCTCTATCTAAGTTTATTGTTTACAAATATAAACAGTGATGGGGGTAGCAAAAGTAAAATCATGCACTGTCCAGTATTTTAAATGTGGTGTCCTCCGCGTGCAAAGTCGTATCTTCTCCAAACAAACTTTCTAATCAAAGTGTGTTTATGGGAAAAAACCTGCCAGGTGCCATGTTTTCTGTATCTATTTGTAAATAATACATTTAGATAGAGCCTAAGAATTCATAATAATTTTTTCAGCGCCCTTGAGGTGATTTCTCACAAAATCGGCGCTCTACAAATTATCCAATTATTATTATCACAAAATGTTTGTTTGTGAATCATAAATGTTGATAAGAACGTTGACATGTACTTTTTAAAAGTAAATGAATATACCTATATATTTTTTCAATTTACGGTTAAGTTTTTTCATAGAAATTAAATAGAACTTTCACAAAACTTGAATATTAACTTAAAAATTTGAAATATTGTTCAAGTTCTGTGAAAGTAACTGGCCTTAGGAGACAATTAAAAATAATAAAATGGATAAAACAGATTAATTAGAAACAACATCTTGTTAAGATAGCAGTAAAAAATGCGGTTTAACCAGGTTTCTCATTTGTATAATTGTCGATTTTCTATTATGTTATTATGGTTTAATGATTGATAACAAGAACATAAATATCACTTTAGGCCGGGTACTGAAAGGCATTGCTGTCAAAAAAATTTATATGAACGTTGTACACCAATCTCTTTGTAACTATATGTAAAATAACATATACATATATTTGTATATGTAATACAAGACAGGGAAATCTTCTTATTTAATCCATAAATATTAGAAATATTTTATCAAAAGGAAACTTACAATTTGGCATACTTTGGAAACTTAAAATTTATAGATATTTGTTAACGAATCTAAAAACTAAAAACTGTTTTCGAAAGGTGATGAAACAGGCTTTCAAATTTTATTATTAGAAATAACCATGGAATTTTTTAAATATAAAATTTTTGGATGAAAACTTTAAAAAGTTTTAAAAATGGCTTACTTTACGTTTTTTCTAACTAAAATTACTGATAATGAAAAAAAAAACATTAGACAAATGAATTATAAACGTTACTGTCACCTCACTTTTTTGACATTTTATGTAAAAAAAAAAATCCTTAAAAAATTCACAAAGTTTCATAATTTTTTTCAATTTGTGATCGGAAATTTTGATTTCATAAAGGTGTACATTATAATTTTTTTATGGCTTACTTTTAGATTTGAATATATAGCGTGTTGTATTCTCTTTCCAATGCCGTTTATATCATACTTCTCACTATGATAGTGAGGGAGATACAACGATTTCTACGAGAACTATGTGAGCTGGGACAAATATGGTATCCTTTGATTAAACGGGTTAAAACAAATTCTATTTTCTCGTTCCTTATTTTCGCCCGCCTGAAGTATGTTAATATGAAGTAAGAAATACATATAAAACAATTATCAAAAATCCAGATGCATTTTTCTTAAGCTGCATTCAATTGATTCCGCGTTCAACTAAAGTGCAGCGGCGCGGTATTGGAATGTGGAGCCATTAGCATATTTACCACACCATCAGAATGCACTAAAGTGGGGAGAAGAATGCAATGCGGTGCGCCGACTGTACCTACATTAGGTGCATGCAATTTAGGGTGCTTCAAAAACGAATTAAAAAAATATATTTAGCATTTTTAATGTCTTAAAAATTATACAATTTTTGTTTTCAGATTTTTTAATTGTGTTTTAGAAGTCGCTACCAGCTGTGAAAATGTAGAGTTTTGACTAAAAAGTTGTGTAACAAAGAAACGACATATATGTTTAATATATCAACGTCCTTTTTATAGTTTCTTCTAACAAACCAACTGACCATCAACTGACATTTTACAATCAAATAATAAAACAAATGACAATTGACATTTACATTCTAACCAGCGCCGGATCTGCCATACGTTCAAAAACGTGCAAAAAACCTGGCGCCCACTACGAAGGGGCGCCGTGATAAAATAAATATTGTTTTAAAATTCAATTAAAATATTCCCCGAATCGTTTAAAAATTACTCGTAATACGGAATTATTAGTTCGCGCTGGCAACACTCACTTTCCATATGCGTGAACCTAATGCGCGCGCATCGATGGTTAAAATTTAACGAAATACGGATTTGACTTACGTCAAGGAATTTTTTTCCAAATACAATATATTTCATACGAACGTAAGACCTATTTTTCCTTGTTGCTCTTACGACCATTGTATCGTTCGAAATTCAACAAACATTGTGATTGGTTCATTAATCGCTTCTCCTACGGATCTCCCTTCGTTGATTACAAGTTGCTCTTAGATGATAGTTCGTCGCTTTCGCCGCGTTATTGGTTTATTTATGTTGCCATTCGCGCGCGATTTGGCACCATATTAAACAAACTGATCAGAATATTATTATTTCTGAACTAAACTGCCTCCTGTTTTATATTATATTTTGTTATGATGTTCTAATTTTGTCCAGTGTCATAGATAGCTACCGCCAGGTCACTTGGAAAAGTTACTCTTGATTCTTGTTGGCGGGATATTAATTTATTTTAAACGTATTGCATAATTTTTTTATTTTTTTTATATGTATATAAATTTTTTATCTGAATTTTAAAAAAATGTCGGGGGGGGGGGGGCGCCATCGGTACTTCCTGCACAGAGCGCCAGATTTCGTAGAACCGGCGCTGATTCTAACTGACACTACACAATTCAAAATTAAACGGAATACATATTCTTTACATATTATATTGTAGTGTATTGACAAGTAGGTTCAGCGGTTTAGCGATAGATGGCAGTAGACATAAAGCTTTCACTAGTTTCCGTCAGATGGCGGGAGGTTTGAGTTGTTCCTAGGAGTCGAGATATAGTCGGCAGTGTAGTGCTCTGCGGGCTCAGATTTACCTACCAGTCAGTTGCTTTAGCGCAGGTCTATTATTATTCATAAATAAAATGTTTGTATCAAGAACCAGGATTTATTGAGAAGTGCCCAACACAGTATGTTTGCTTGTGAATTAAGCAAACTTTACATATATTTAAACTGAATTTAAATACCAACTAATTTAAACATTTTTTTAGAAAATGTAGTTTAACACAATATTAAAATAAATTAAATTATTATAAATTAAACATATGCTTATAGGGGCCGTTTTATGTCGCGATTGTAAATTCAGTCTAAGAACAAAAAGTACGATTTTATTCAAATACTTTAATTACGATGTCAACACGTTTAAAAAAGGTTCCTATTGTTTACAATACTACGGGGGTCGGGAGAGGAGTGTGTTCAACCTATTTAATGCAATCATTGCCCTAAACGTCACATATTTTCGAAACTTTGATCAATGGTAGCAACCCCTAAAATTTATTAAAATGAAAAAAAAACATATATGTGTATATTTTTTGGCTATTGAAAACATTTACAAGGATGCCCCGATATAAGAAAGACGAACTTTTACTTTTTGAAACAGCCTAATGCACCCGCAGTACTCTTATACGCAAAAGGTATCGGAGGCTTGTTAACGTGGAACGAGCCGATTGTGTTGCATTTTCATATGCAAATATTCTGAAATTAACCAAAGCGAGGTAAGAAATGTATCACGCATTGTAGGATGGAGGTGAAACTAGGCCAGTGGATGCGAAACATCACCGTTCCATTATATCTAATGTTTCAACACCAAGTTTACAAAGAGAAAAATAGCAACTTGTTATAGATTGGACGTAAGGTAAGTTAGTTGTAAAGCTGTTAGAAATAATATACCGCAGATCCCGTAGAAAAGGGTCGTAAATCAAAATATTCTGTTTTTATAATTTTTTTAATCTCTGAATAGTAAAATGATTGTGATTATTTATGCCTTACGAAAACCGTATTTAAGTTAGATCGCTTCATCTCCGCGAGATGTCGCTAGTGTCTCTTTTCGACGGGACCGCTTGTTTCAACAATTATAATTCGTGTTAGCTACTTTTTTGACTTTTCAACCCGTTTCTACGGGAGGTGTCGGATGACAGTTAAGAGGTTAAGGACGTATTTCATAAAAAAATAATATCAGAGCACTCTAATAAAAAGCAAATTCTGAAATGATATTGGCGCAAGCAAACCTTTTCCTTGTACAGTTTCTGTATACATAAGGGTTGAAATCGCATTTTATTTTTTAACCTCTCAGCTGTCACCCTGGCTTACGACAGATGACTCGTTAAAGTTTTAGCTACAAATATGACTAGATAGAATAGGGTATTTCCACGTTTTTTTATTACTTAAATAAATTAAGCAAAAAAGTTACGATTATTACGGAATTTTTGTTTTATTTTTATGTTGACGAATAAATTTTCTACAGCGAGTCTAAGTTGCCCATTTTTGTAATCCCGCCAAAACGGCATTTTCGACGTGTGACGTCACAAGGTTCGTTCGCTCGATCTTGAAAATTTTCCGACAGTTCTACTTTGTTTGTTTGATGACAAACGTACAAAGCGTCGTTGGCAATCACGGGCCGTTTTAGTTTTGTAAGTTTTAGAGCGTTTTTAAAATGAATAAATTTGTATGAAAACGTTAAAAAATTACATTTTTAGTAAGATGATTAAAATCAGAAAAATGATCTTTAAATATTCCATACATTTTCAACAGAATCCCCCGTCTGTTAAAATACCCTATTCGATTTATTGTTAATTTTTATTGCACTGAAGTTAGGGTTACCAGATCCGAAAATCAATCCTGGGGGGGGGGGGGGGGAGTGGCTAGAGGATGTCTGTTACAAAATTCTATTACATTTATTTTTTCTCATATTTTTTAAAATTCCTAAAAATTTCAATTTTTTTCCGATTTTTTCTGTTTCCCTGACAGACAGCTAAAATTACTGTCATCTGGTAATCTTAACCGTAGATGAAGGGATTCACACGTACTCCTGGACACACTGACCCCTGATTTCATATTTTATTCATTCCCAAGACTTTTTCTACTTCCTTTCCTTAAAAATACCATCCAGATCTTATTCCAAAAGATGACAGAAGGGCAGAGGGAATTTTTTCCTCGGGTACTTTCGTTTAAAAAAAGAAAACTTACAATAATGTTTAGCACGTAAAATATGCGATTACGGCGATTTCCGATAAATTATCAAAAAAGCATAGCTGTAAAATAATAAACAAGATATTTTACAACACACCAAGCTGCCACGTTACATAATTTAATGTGTACATGGGAGGTAGATATGTAGAAGGAATTGAATTCAGATAAAATGAAATAAACACAAAGTCCTTGATGTGATATTGACTTAACTGCAATTCAGACCATCGTGGAAGTTTTTATTGGAATATAATATACCTTCAATAATAAATACTGACGTCTGGCGTTTATCAAATTCATTACATACGTACTTATACAAATATTGCTAGAAGGAATGTTAATATTCAGCAGATTATTTTAATAAATACCTAGTGGCCTGACGTCCACTTAGTTACTTTTGCAAATGTTTCCTTATCAAAAAGTTTAAAGCTGGTAATTGGAAATCGGAAAATGATTAATTTCAAGATATATATTATATCATCGTTGCAAATTTAATATGAACAATGTGACAATTTTTACGAAAATTAGTTAAATAAACAATTATTTTTCTTTTTCATCGTGTATAATATGAGCCATGTAAAAATATCAAATATTTAAGAGGCTAGACTTTAAACCACACGCGGAACACCCGCGACTGTCATTCTGTCCCACTCACAATAAGCTCACGCACACTTACAATACATGCGAATGCGCAATGTGCGAATGAGACAACGCTCAAATTTACCTACAGAAATCGCTCGAAAAGGGGTTTATGGAGAATACACTTTTCTACACCGAAACTTTCACGAAATTGAAATTTTAAAAAATATATATTTTTTAGAAAGAAGAAGCTACGTCGGTAGCTTTTTATAATTCTTTATGAGAGTTGAGTTAGCAGCACTTTTTCCTTAAATAATATTTTTTGATAAATCGTACATGTTTGACAGTGAATGTTTACTGTAATACGAAACGCATCGAAAATTCGAAAACATACCGACATAGTTTTCACCCTCTAGAAGGCAGTATAAAAAAATATATTCATTTTGTGCAATTTTCGATGTAGAAAAGTGTTTTCTCCTGGGCGTCCTTTTTGTATGGGCCGAAAAGCGAAGTCTATCGTCTTAAGGCGACAGAAAATAAATCATGTGAGGACAATCAAAAAGTCATATCCTCTGCATACCACTATACAATTCAATTGTCTTGGTTTGTACATAATATTAACATCATGCCCAGCTGTCAAATTTTAATACATTTATTTGGTATTTAAATTATGACGAAAACTGTGTACAAAATATAAACCATGTGAAAAAAATTATGCATAGAAATATGAAGCATGTGAGAAAAACGCGTTAAAATTCAATTTTCTGGTATATATAAAATAATTAATGTTTGCCATAAATATATTCTTATAATGAACGAAATATATTTTTCCTACTTTGTCCATATAAAGAATTGTTATTTTCCGTTTCGTTATTTTTTTAAAGTTTTTATCGATTTTCTCGGAATGTACTCAGTATCACATGGTTCATCTTGTAAATGCAACGACGATATACTAGGCATTAATAAACTGCTTCCAGACACAGGTACAAAGAAATTATCGTGGAAAATTTGACTGCACATATTTCTAGTGTTCAATGAAGTGAATAAAGCCTGATTGTTGATTTTTAGAGAATGGATAGCTAGCTATTGCGTGAGAGAAAGCTAGTCTAGCAGCAGTCCACAATTGAGTTCTATACCAAACCTAAATGCAGTGAGGTAAGTAACTAGTAACTAACAGAAGGTTAACTTTTTTTTTACATTAACATACCAACCCGACATACTGAATTTTTTCATTTGCCTACATTTAGAACTTATTTTGAGCATTATTATTGCTTACTTGAACGAAGGTATATATTAAAGCAAGTTTGAATGAAACAAATCGATATTAAATTTTTAATTTTAAAAAATTGATAAGGGGAATAATAATCGATCTTTTTCATTGGAACCTCTCTGTACAGCTGCAAGCATTTTTAAACGTTTATTCTCAGCCGCTGGTCGATCGCTCTTAATTTTCCCAATCGCTATAACAACTTTTGGCAAAATAAATTTTAGATACTTTGCAACAAAGTCATACAATGCACTTCCACTGGCCATTAGACAGAACACAACTTATTTTAAATATAAATCCGACACCAAGTCTTGGAACCTCAGCCAAGACAGATCTAATTTATAAGTAGATTTGCATTTCTAAAGATACGATGCTGATTGAAATGTAAAACGCAACATTGTGTTGTTATTTGTATAAGAAACTGCGCCTGCTCTCACCACAGGAGACAGACATAACACTCCAATTTCAATAGAATTAATAAAGATGAACAAAGAAAAAAAAAGGAAAAAAAAATATTTTTTGAAAAACTTTTTTGGAATTAACCCTTGTATAGCTACATACTGAATTGATCTTTGAATTAAGAGTCTTTGTCTCCTTTTTCAAAATAAACAACCAAACTATGATATATATATAAATCTATATACAAGTATGTGAAAGCAATTAGATCGGGGTGACCTACATCCAACAGTAGCCGACGATGATGATGATGATGTTGATGACATCCCAAATTACAAAACTACACGTCATTGCTATTACACAAGTATAATAAAGAGCAGCAGCTTACACTATTATGTTATGTTATATTTTATTAATATGATTTGTTATTATGTAGCATGCATGTCGGCTGCTTTATTCGTTACGAAGGTCAGATACAATTACAAGATGATTGATATAAATAAAGTCATATGACGCGGAGGAGGTACGCTATCAATTCATCAAAATAATATTAACATTATAAAAAATATACAGGATGTTTTTAAGGGACGTACTTGACTTACTTTAACCAGTTATTCCTGACATTAATTGGGGTAAAACATGTAAATGAAATTTTTGAATCCGTGATTTTTTAACGTTTTTCTTTGTATTACAAAGAATGTCATCACGTACATGAATTTGTTTGCATTTTAAAATATTTTAATTTCTTTTAGTTTGGCTACTAGCAACATTTAATAATTATTAATTCTTAATAATTATTAATTCTTAATAATTATTAATTCTTAATAATTATTAAAACACACTTTTGTTCATAACTTCACTTTGTAACTAAAATGATTGACTGATTTGTGTATTGTAATTAAAATACCGAGCAATATTATAAAATATAACCTAAGAATCAATTACTATCATTGTTGGACATTCTGAATTGATTTAGTATAATGAGTTTAAACCATAAATCAATTGAATGATTTAATGAATTACCTGTCATAATTGAATTTTTGTTTGAGAATTTCTTTATGTCTTTTCCTCAATACATAACTAAAAATCTTCCTCCACATGTCATCACTGGTCACTCGGTCGAGAAAAGGGCCCCCGACCCCAACTGTCCAATACGTACTGATAAGTTGAAAAAAAATATAGCCGGAGTCCAAAAATTCATTTACATTTTTTACTCTGTTAATGTATAGGAAAAAATGTCAATTTGTTCAGGACAGTGAAAAGAAAGGTTTTTGGTTATTTAAAAACTCAAATTCCCGTTTCTGAAGACCTATAAATATGAAATTTTATTATAAAATAACATTGAATAGATCATTCAGAATTCTTAACAATTGCTGTAAATTTCTTTAATACCAATATTTAATTTTTCAGAATTTTTTTTTTCTTAAAACGCACGTCGTAAAAGACGCACTCACTTTCCCAGACATTTCTAGATCGCGAGAAAACAGAGATAATGTCATGTTTAACTATATTTTGGATTTATTGTGCGCTACAGCACTTAAAATTTCCGCTGTCGATACGCAATGTTTACGAGCTGCACCGTGCGCCGCGGCGCTAGATAAGCCATTGTTTGTAATTTCTGCTTGGTAACACTATTATTTGTATAAATTCAGAATAATTAGTAAATTTGCAATTGATAATAACCGGTTTCAGATAGCAACCGTTTGTATGAATAATACATAACATATTAGTAAATACATCGTATGATCAATAATTGCATAGTAATTAATATATGCTTCAAGTTTAATAGGTTAAATTTGCAAATCTGGTATAGTATCTACCATTTACAGTGTGCTGTTGGAATAATTAAAAAAAAAAATACAATAATTCAGTAATTAAAGCAAATTTGTTTATTATAAGAATAATGTATCAGGGAAGTTAAGAGAAACGGCTGTGGCGGCGGCGGCTACAAACCTTAATTTTGGATTTAAGGCCAAAATTCTTAATCAAACTGAATAATATTTTTTTAATCAAAATATGTAGCAAATGTCTAGTACGAATGTGTGCTACTATACTTATTTTGTATTTCAAATAATAAAATATAGGCAATTATAGAAATCGATTTTTAAAAGGCAACTTTGGCAATTATTTGTGGTTAATGTTAATTATTTAAAAATCAAAATTACCCTGGCTACTATGTAAATATAATGAAATATAAAGTAAAAAATAACATCGTTGAAAAAACAATTTCACTGATTTAAATTTAAATTACAAAGGACCAATTTACGTTGGAACACAAATTTGTCCAATTTTAATAAAGGATTGACCCAAAAAACGTTTTTTTTTTTCAATTTTACATCATTAGAATAGATTACAGGGTTTGGACAGTGTCAGCTAATATAAAAAGGTATGGGACGACTCAGCAAGACATGGCACGAGCGAGTGAATCAAATAGATACTTGAGTTGGGTCATGCACTCATGCAAAGAGTCGGAAATTCAATAGAGAATGTTTGAGAAGAAAGTCTATATGCTGATGATGCGGTGCTGATTTCTAACAGTATGGAGGATCTACGCACAATCTCAAATATGTATATATGAAGAATGAGTTAATTATGAATGTAAGTAAGTAAAGTCGTGGTATTTGAAAGAGAGAGTACGAGAACAATGTTTAATATAGTTGTGAATGATGAAACTTGGAGTAAGTGGACGAGTTTGTATATTTGCGAAGTATGTTTACGGCTGATAGGGATATTGAAATATACGAAAAAAGGGGAAATTCAGGAAACTCCATTGATGGGGGACTGAACGCGGTTGGCGCTAACAAAAAATATCCAAAAAAGCGAAGCTAGCAGTCCACAGTGCAGTGCTGATACCTATACCCCGAAGCTATACCCTGATGGCGTGAGGCATAGAACTAGCAGAGGAGGAATGAAATAGACTGAACGCTGTAGAAATTAGATTCCTGAGGCGTATTTATGTAGTAAAACTATGTATGAATGTAGAGATTTACCAAGCATGCAAACGTAATGAGTAAAATTAGAAAAGGGACGCTTATAGATGATTTGGGAATGTAAAACGAATAAACAAAGAAATATTATGCGAATGTGAATGGTAGAAGTCGGGGACGCCCGACGAAGTGAAAGCAAGGGGTGTTTATGTATTCAAAAACAAATCCTATAATTTTGTTTGTGTTCATTTTATTGCGTATAATGAATCTTATTTTTATTCGATATTCACGTTCAATGGTGTTCTGGGTTATTGCACTTCCTGCTCCTTCTTAAGCCAATGTTTCGGACAACCTTGATAAAGGTGTTGCATTATTTTAGAATATCCTCGTTTATAATTCGGACACACACGCAGCACTAAACCATCTGTCTAAATTGGAAAAATCGTTAACTTACAATCGATAATCATTGATTGAGTAATCGTAATGGCTAACGTTAAAATAAGAATAGTCGCATCACCAGATGCAATGTCATATCATGGGAGTGCATCAAGAACATCTTGACACACATTCACAACAATACCAAAAACAATCATAAGGAAATAGCGGGTGAATGATCTTGACCGAAAGTCTGCTGGCAAGGTTAGGCCAAATCAGCGTGGAACAACATGCAGGAAGTAAACACCGACTATAACATATTGGTACGTGATCGTAATAGCGTGGTCGGGGTCATTGGATTCGGTTTGCTATGGGATGGAAGCGACACAACAGTCCGAGTTAAATGCATACTATACACTCCATAACTCTATGCTATATAATGGTGTTGAGGCTGACCAAGGCCAGAATGTACAAGTTTATGTACAAGACGGTGTAGTTAGATTCAAACAAAGACATTATAGTCGGTACACCATCAATTTAGTCATTACGTGCATGAAAAATGAAACTTTACACCTACTAATTAAGAAAACTGAGTTGATTACAAGTCTAGTCGTTTTGTTTTTCTCTATTTGTTACTAGGGTTTATGTCTTATTTAAAGTTGTCAATTGAAAAACAAAAATGATTTCGAAAATTTTTTAAATTTTTTTAAAGTTTCTTCGGAAATTTATAAAGAAAGTTGTTAATTGTTTTCGAGACGCTTTCTGATGATAAATATCAGACAAATAACTTGGCGTATCCGCTGTCTAATTTGGCCAGTCGATATAATTATTTATATCAAAGATGATAATAAACATTATATTGTGGACTGAAAATAGTTACATTAAACCAAAAAAAAACAGGCAGTCAACATATAATGGTGACCTATAAATCTGCTTTGTAGTTAACATTATTTATATATTATTATCATTACAATAATATTTTGTGAAAAAACTGCGAGGCTGCCAAAAAATTGAGTCAAAGGGGAGGAAACACGATTGGACATTAAAAAAACAACAAGACCATACAAATCAGATGTTATAAGTTATAATATATATGTTATTATATGCGAAGGTATCTTATATCTCCTGCATCTAGCGGAAACAGTTCCTGGCCGATGATCTTAAAGTGAGTATTTTTAGATACATAACAAATAAACGCCAGTTTCCGGCGATTATTGTCAGGCTATTTATACAAAGAGGAAAAAAAATATTTTCTACTGTTTATATTTACTTACACGTGCATAAGACGTGTATGTTATTAAAAACATCACTGTCATGGAATTCTTCTAAAATTCAAGCGGTAACAGTAAAAAAAAATATGTCCGAAATAACCTCACTTTTTCAAGATGAGAATTTCAGTCTGCTGAAATGCAATGTTGCCAGAATATAATCTGAGCTTGAATGGTCTTTATTATTTTTTTTGTACATTAACTTATATATTGCAACATAATTTGATAATGTTGGCCTCACTGGGTGCCTTACCCGTGATGAGGCCCCCATTTTACAATAAAAAATTCAATAAGATGAAGTGATCGATTTTAATAAAATACATACCTATGTAAAGACGGTAATGAAAAAAAAAAAAAAAAAATCGGCATATATTATAAGATTGTGTATAAAAATGTGTACGTTTTATAATGGTATTGTTCGTTTTATTGATTAATTTTATAAAATTTTTGTAATATTGCCTTTTTTGTTCTTTAATCCATTTTCAAATTATTTGTTTTCCTCTTTTTTGTATCACGTAAAAAAAAGATTGTTGAATGCTTTTTGCCTGGTATTTATGATGTCTCTGTTCAAAGCTTCTGTTTACATTTTTTATATATTTTTTTCAGTTTTTTTATTTAGTATTTTTCATGCTTGTTCGTTTTTATTTTAATTTTTTATTTATGTATCGTTATTTACTTTGTACCTAATCTTATTATTTGTGTATTTTCTTTTGTTATTTTTAAAATGGAATGTATTGCATTGCACTACCCCTGCATACATTCTGGAATAAACAATTATTATTATCGTTTACCATCAAAGTTTTCATGTTTTTGTTTTAGCTTTAATTGTGTTTTCTGAAAACAATTTAACAATAATTTAATTTGATTTATTTAAAGCGAAATTTCTGTAAAACAACGTACGTTCCCTTCTCCCTTCGGCCTCACAACTCACAACATACCCTGATTAGGGATGCCATAATCCTACCGACTTCGAGATGTTGGGACTCGTATGCGAAATTAACATTAAAAAAGCCCTATTTCTTGCTGTTCCTAGTGGATAAAATGTGTTAATGTTTCATAATGTGCAAACAGAATAATAATTAACATAATATTGTAGCATATTATAATAGATGCATCCGTAATTAAATGATACGTACGAGCGCGCAGCGTTCACAGATGCATGTATAATAAATATTGCACTCGTTAAGAGGATACCCGGCGGTGATTTTTCCATACAAACGTATTCCCTATTTATCTCTCTGGATTTTAACCCTAGAGAAAATATTGTTTTTGCATAAAATAGATATCAACTACTAGCGTGTCGGTACTTTTTGTTTTTTTTGATAAGTTACTTTTTATAGAAGTTATGACCTTCAAAAATCAATAAAATTGACTGGTTTAAACGCCGTCAAAAGATGTTCAGTATACAAACCAGACAATGTTTTTTTAAAAAAAGCAAAACGTACAGACATAGAATAGTTTTTTCTTATGTAGATGGTAAAAAAAAAAATTGAAAATCAGTCCACTTTTGGAGGAGAAAAGTGGGGAATACAAAACCTCCATTTTAGTTAGGTGTCAGTGCATTGTCCCTTTCGCTCAATATCCGGTAGAGTAAGAGCAACAGTGACAGCAATATTTTAGTAAAATCTATTTCTGCACCACCGGGTATCATCTTAATCTTCCGCTATTTGTTAGGCGCCGAGATCGGCCGATACTATAATTCGGATATCATCTAATCGCTGCAGTAATCTATAAACAAAGCTAGATATTAATATTGTTAGCAATAAACGAGTCATCGCATCGCAATGGCAGGTCGTCATAATTGCATCGTAGGTGCGCACACATTGATGCAATTTGCAAGTAAATATAATGTTTACAAGTTATGTAATTTGCATGTATTAGGTCAAAAGTCGCATGAAAATGCAGTTAGTATTTATATTATACTAGCTGACCCGGCATGCGTTGCAGTTTTACTTAAATAGAGACGTTGATTCTCCCTGCGCCTCCCCCCCACTTTCCCTTTCCCTGTCCATCGTTCCCCTCCCCCATTCCTTCTTACTCCTTCCCTCCCTGCCGCTAAACTATATGGAATTCACTCATTTTTCAAATAACTCGCGCGCCACCTATTGTAGTTTTTATATACAAATTTCATAACGCCAGAGCTCACCAGTACATATATAGATATAAGCCTTCTCGGGCGTGCGCCAAAAAACTCACCAAAGTTTCATCGCAAACGGAAGAATAGTATATGAAATAATTTCATAATGCCAGAGCTTGCTATTATACAGGGTGTATCGGCACGTACCCGACAAACTTTAACCAGCGATTCCAGATCATATTTAGAGTAAAAAATGTAACGGCGACTTTGCTCTCCGGTAACATTTTTTTAATTAATTTGTTTTTAAATAAATCCACACTCCGTCACTGTCCACAACTCCGCGCTACCCCCTCCTCGCTGCACGCACCTATTGAGTATCGCGACGATATAATAGAGAGCTTTGACGTTATGAAAATTGTACAAAAAATTTACAATAGGTGGCGAGCGAGTTGTTTGAAAAATGGGAGAATTTCATATAGTTAAGCGTTAGGTAGGGAAGGCGGGAGGGAGATGATGTGAAAGGACACGCAGGGAGAAACAATTTCTTTGGGTGGCATGCCGGGTACTCGCTAGTACATAATAATATGTATTCTAGGACGCCATATTGTGAAGTTCAGATGTATGTGAAAAGATTATTTATTGAAACTTCGACACTCCCATCTTGCTCCAGACTCAAATCAATTTAATCCAAGAATGTTAGAAAGGTAGTGGATGCCTCTAGTCATGCATTGATGGTCGTGAAGCAAAAGCGGAACGAATCATTAGTGAGATGTTAGCACGTTAATTAAGTCCATTAGACTGATTTTGATTGATACGATAGCAGATATTATAGGCATAGAAAGATGCTTTATACATCCTACATCAGTGAAAACCTATTATTGGTTGAATAATTAACATATATTTTAGAATAAATTATAAAATATGATAACGGTGGGTTTTCCAAATAAAATAAAATACTAGGACTTAAGGTAAGTAAATCTATGGATTGTTAAGTTTTCCATGTATCGTAATGCGTTGCGTGCATTGCGTAGGTGGGCCCAGTAGGTTGATAACAATTTAATTGAATTTTTTAACAAAAAGACATATTCGTTTGTATTTCAAAGGAAATTGCTGCAAATAAATTACAATTTAAATGATATTATCTATTCACTCCGAGCGATTTAGCGGACTACCAAAAATAAAACAGCAAAAAAATTGTGAGTTTTGGCGTCATAAAATTTGCACCGATTTTCTTAAAGGATTTCCCAAGACAGCGTAACTTTATTCTGCGAGCAAAGACACTTCCATCATTAGATATGGAGCTTTCAAATATCCATTGACGACAAGAAAAAAAAGGAGTTTAATTAATTGATTTTTTTTTTTTTTTTTTACATTAACTCCACACAGGAGGCCCTGAGGAAAATAATTTCCCTCAGGGCCTATGTCATCTTTGAAGATGCTGTGAGGAGGGTCTTTTTGAGGAGAGGAAGGAGTGAACGTGGGTCTTGAAGAGACCCATGTTATAGGAAGGAGGAAACACAGAGGCCGGCAAATCGTTCCACAGCCGAGCTGTTGAACACAAGAACGAGTCGTAGAAGCGTCCCGTTCTCATGTGACAAATGTCAACCGTGTACATATGTTGGGCGAGCGTTTGGCGTGTTTCCCGACTATGCACCGGTGCCGAGGGGATCAATGAGGCTAGTTCCTCGGAGCATCTTCCATTGAAATACCGGTAGAACAAGGAAAGCATTCCTACCCGACGCCTGTGCTCTAAAGATTGCAATCCGTTTGTTAAGACGGGAGAATCTATCAAACGGACCGCCCGTTTCTGCACAGAGTCGAGGGTGTTTTTCAGGTACTTTGGGGCTCCAGACCAGAGGTGGCTGCCAAATTCAACCGTGGGGCGCACTTGCGATTTGTACAGGGTTAGCAGTTGTGTACTATTAAAGTATCTGCGGGCCCTGTACAGTACGCCCAGTTTCTGATTAATTAAAATATGTAGATACTTGAGGAAAATAATTCCCCTCGGGCCCTATGTCTCTTTGGTGATGCTGGGTGCAGAGTCTTTATAGAAAAGGAAGTTCTGGAAAGGAAAAAAGGTGTCAGTGTGTCCAGGAGTAAGGGACGTATGAATCCAACCTAAATCAACCAAAAATCCACCCTCCCACTGCGGTGCAAGGCGATGTTCCGAGAAAGTCCTGCTGGAGAGATTCTGCAAAGACCCGGACAAACCTCACCCCGTGAACCCGGGAAACCCTGCTAAATCGCCAAATATAGCGAACCACTCTGGGTGATATATGAGGTGTTGGTTATCCAATAGTTTTATAATCCAGCAGCATCCAATGAAAGCAGACCATTTTATTGGATAAGATGCATTTCATGAACAAATAATATTGTATGCGAGGAAACTGCATATGTACTGCACGTCCGTTGTAATGCATTTAAAGTAGAAGCAGCTCGGATCGCGAGAATTCACAAGTCGTGTGCATTATTTATAGGAATAACCTTGGTATAATGTGAGATTTGTTATGGAGATAATATGCTTTATGTCGTCTGGAGTGGCTGGGAAACAAAACTCAGCAAGCAATAAGATTGCAATAATTGTTATTGTTCTTTGTGGAAAGTTGTCACAATTCGGTTGTTTGCAGTTTAGCGCGCGTAAGTGCGCTTAAGCGCGCTAAGTTGAATTTAAAGATAAACTGTAAATTTTTTATAGATATCATGTTAAATAACAGAACAAGAGGTGTTTTTTTAATTTTCGGAGTAGGTACTTCATGATTTTTTTCCATCGAGTGGAGTCGAGTTTCGACTCCACTCGATGGTTTCTCCACTTTCGAGGCTCGACAATGTACAGACATTATCTTCAAAAATAACATATATTTTTTTAGGAACATAATAACTAAAAGTGTTCAAAGAGAAACAAGCTATAAAACGGTAAAAATACGGAATGCGGCGGCTTAAGGAGATAATATCTTATTTTTAATCGTTGGTAAACAAAACAGACAACGAATAAATTAAAGCAAAACCATCGGTAAGAGACTTTAAAAACTTTATGTTCGTTTTGCGTCCAAATTTTTAACAGGGTAATTTTATTAAAAAAAAAAAATAGGAGAGGAAATTACGATAATAAAGTTATTTTTACGTTGACAAATACATTTTCTATAACGATTTAAAATGTGCAATATTCGATTTGCCCCCAAAACGACAAGTTCGTTTTAATTCATGAATTCGGCGGCGTTGACGTCACGAAAGGCAACATTGGTCACAGTCGTCATATTAGCCAGTGGCGGTTTCTATGTCATAATGACGTTGTAGCCAATTGGAATCGTTTTGTAATGTGCGATTTTTCAAATCAATTAATGAAAATAATAAATTTACACTTTTTAATACGATGATTATAATCAGAAAAATTAAGTTTCAATCTTGCAAACATTTTTAACGATATTCATAGTTTGTGAAAATACCCCAATGTCGATTTGTAATACAAGAGTCTTTCATCTGCTTTCAAAAAGAGTACCTATTTTATTTTGAAATACATTAAAAAACAGCGAATTTATCGGGAGCCGAACGTAATGCGAAAATATTTCCCGCGCAATGCGTATTTTGACAGTTCGGTGAAGAGAAAAATATTGCAAAATATGAAGGCTCTAGGGTTAAAATTCTATATTAATACATGCGAATTAGTCTTCATTCATAGAATTATATAAGAGCTTCCAGAGCGAACGAGCAATATAGGTATTCTGTACTGCCACGGAGCCGGAGGTCTTTGAAGATATACGTTCATTAGATTTTGAGACGATTTTTTCTCAGCGAACAGATCAAAGTACCGAATCTGGTATGGGAACATTGCCGCAGCATCCGCGTCCTGTGTTTACCTACATATACAGTAGTATACAACGTAGGTATATAATACGTAACATACGAAAATACCCGATGCGTATACTCCCGACATTGCGGTGACCTCGGCGGCCGCGACTCCATCCATACCATATACTCCATTATATATACCTAAACTGCATAGTTTATACTAATACTATATACCACATATAACACTCCAAGTGTATATTAGGGTGGGTCATCATTGTATGTAGGAATTCTTTTGGAGGGGTTCAAAAATGTGAATGACAAAAACTAAGTAACCATCGTGTCCTTTCACCTTGCTTAACCGTTTAAAATATTCTAATCACTTTTTATTTAATATGTTTGCGGTAAAATAGCGCAAAATCAGCAGTTACAACGAGTATCAACAACAATCGCCTTCGTTGTCTATGGTACTGAATTGATCACGTAACGTTTCAAAATTCGTCGAGCGTCAATAGCTGTGTACTATATGTAGTCAGCAGTTCTGTTTCAAAACCACTTTGATCCTATTATATTATTATTTTCAATTAAAAACCAAACCAAAAATCTATCACACGTCGCCAAGTGATAAATGCTCGGTCTCGTCTGTTGCGGTGCTGCTGGAACGAAACGGGATGCGAATCACGCGACCTACCAGGCTGTACCCAAATACATAGTGGTGAGGTGTGATGGAAAAATATCATCAAACAGCAAAAAGACATCTAAATTTTTAACTGCAAATATTCTCAGGAATCGCTGAATCACGTGATACGCGCTCTGTCTCGTCTGTCGCGGGGCAGCTGGAAGGAGACGGAGTGTGCATCACGTGACCCGCCAGGTTGTACCAAAAAAAAAAATAAGGTTTTTTTACGGTTCTGCTGAAAACTTCTAATGGGTCTAAAGTATCTACTAAAAAAGGCTTCTGGTAGAGTTAGTTGACCGAAATGAGTTTGGAATATATTGTACGTTTTTATTTTCCATGTTAATTTTTGTTTTTGTTAGACAGTTTTATAGCCCACCCTGGCACATTTATACTGATATACCACAAGTAGCATACATCATCACACAAAACGAGACGTTGCCGTCCGTCATGGCGTGGTCAGTTCTCGCTGCAGGCATATTTATAGCAATGGCGGGCCCTTGACCATTCTGTTCAATGGACTATGGACAGATCATACAGCTAACGTTACAGTTGCTGGTCAATGGTCTTGTTATAAACAAAGAATCATCTTATTTTTATTTTTAACTTAATGAGTAAAACCTCAAAGTAATGTTTAATTAAGGAAGGCAATACATACTAACGACACACAACTATTGAAAATCGGAAACACCAACAATCCTTTTTTAAGTAAATACTTCTTAAAGCACGCTTGACTTGAGGGGTAAACTGGTGAATGTGTAAAGAAAAGTGAAATGCGTTGCGAGGCCAACAGGCTCACTGTAGAAGCAGGAGAGAGCATTGCGTGCGCAAATTTTCTTTCTCTCTTCCTAAAATAGCCAGTGCATGAAATATTTCAGTCCGTATTTTGAAATACCAGTGACGCGCCAAACGCGGGGGGGAGCGGACGTCGATGCACACGGCTTGACATGCGTTATGAACACAACAGTATTTACTTCAGTCGTGTGGTATAAAGCACACACATTTTTTTTTGGTGTTGTATTGCGCACATCCCCCATAATATAACTTAACCCAACAGACGAGAGCGTAGCCATAGCATTCACATGAAGGGGGGGGGGGGTCGAAGAGGGGGGTCAGAATCTGAGGGGGCAAGGAAGAAATGGGATATTACAACTTATTATTTAGAGTTGATAAAAGAGTGCAAATAATATTGTTCAATGATTCAGGAAAGGAGTTAAAATACCAAGATAAAAGAAAGTTGTCGGATCAATGTTAGGTTAGGTTCAGAGGGGCATGCACATTGCACTGCTTTGGCATTCAGATTATAGATAGGATGCAGCCACGCAAAAACTTGCAATTTTTTTCGATTGTATTTTACGTCCGTACAACAGTAATGCACCGCAAATAAAAGTTACTACTGCTACTTAGGTACATATTTAGTTACTATTTAGGTACATATGTACAAACATTAAAAAAGCAAACAAAGAAATTGAAAAAAAAATACAAAGAAAGGGATAGGTACTTTACAAATGTGTAAATATAAAAAAAACCATCTCTCATAAAGTCATAATTCATAATACTAACGAACACATCGTTCATAACGCCCAACTGACACTACACAAGAAACTCAATGAAAACAAAACCCAATAATTTTTTGACAAAACTTGGCAATGCAAACAAAGTGACATCTGAAAATTTCCTTAGGTTCTTTGTTGGTAGGGTTTCTTTTGTCAGTGTTTCATTATATTACAGTCGCTTCCCATCGTCGCGTGAACTCCAACACAAGACAAGGCAGGAGCAATACAAGACCAACCCAAGACTATCGCAAGACCGTCACAAGATAAAACACAAGTTCGTTGGTATAAGTGACTTCTTGGCAAGTCAGCGCGTCAGCTGATCGCCAGTCGCGTCTGGATTTATTTATACAGTCCTTGCAAAAGTCCGCCAAATGAGACGTTTGTCTCCAGATGTCGCAGTGCAACGTCGTTAGATTTTATGAAAGTCAAATTATTTAGGATTTAGGAAATAAAATGAACATTTAAGTGAGACGGATAAATTAATAAGTGAAATAGGTATATTATTACTGTTAAATATCTCGAAAGATCGTTCAATATTCAACTTTTGATATTGTCACCAAAATCTAAAGTCTAAAGCGAAAAAAAAATTGTGTGCATAAAACAATAAGTTTCAGCGACATGAAAGTTGAACAGTTTTATCTGCCTGGAATGTACGTCAAGTAAAGTATTTTAATTGTAATGCATTTTTCATCAATAGCTATGGAGCATTTAAATATACATTTTAATAAATTGTCAGAAAATAAGACAAGACGTCATATTTTCTAATTCTAATCCGGAGGGATTGAAATGGTTACATTGTATAAAAAATGTTTCAAACAGCCAAACTAAACTGCCAAAGAAGTACAGAGGCTTAAGTTGTTTTTGAAAGAAAATTAGAACTTCTTTAAATACACTTTTATTGCTAAAATTCTGTAGGGATAGGTAGGTATTCAAGATACGCTGTTTCACATTTTACCAAACAACGAAGCGGCGATAATGCAAACCAGACACAACTTCAGCGAATTGGCCGACAGTTGGAATTATTTGCTGATTTTTGGCACTTGATGCACTTTTTATGGCGCCTTGCTTCAGGTAAGGAACATAGTTGTGTGATTTGTAATGTACGACATACACACGTAGGTGGTATACCTGTGCATATATGTATTCAAAACACTAAGCGACAATGTGTCTGTGTATCTAAATACATCATAATAAACTAATACAAGCAAATCATTTTAAAGAGTGCGTTTTTTTTAACTTTTTAAAATACTGGCCATACAGAGTTCAGGGCCAAAAATGCCCCTTTCTCTTTCATCATGAGTATGAAAAATGGTTGTTGAAAAAAATTGAAGTAATTTAAGTTGTGTTAAAAAAAAATTGCAAGGGAACATAGCCGCAATATGGGGAGATTTAGAATTTAGGAAGGATTTGTTTGAGTTTTATGTGTGTGCTTTTTATGTTTTCATCGTAACAGGCGAGGCAGTTGATGGCCGCGTTTTCATGGATGGGAATACCCGCATAAAATATTTCCGCGAGACTTAATGGTTCTGATAAACATACTCATGAATGAGCATGCTCATTTGGGCGTGGCACACGTTACTAGGTAAGATTTTCTCATTAGCAAGCAATAGAGCATGCTACTAATCAACATGCTCATTAGTAGCAATAGAGCATGCTACTTACAAATGAGCATGTCTGTCAGAACCATAAGATGTGATCTTTAAGGAGAGGGACTTCAGAGTCCCGATGGAGTTGAGAAGAGCGCGCTTTGAATGAATTTGTTGTACACACAGATTTCGTTCCGAAAATGTATTTTAACTAGTTTCATTTTGGATTCTACTTCCAGTGTTTTGTTGTTCATTTGTATTGGAGCTATGCTCAAGGTGACCATTTATTTTTTCCCTCAAACCAGGACACCGAAAAAAAAATTACAAAAATGAGTTTTCCTGACAAAATCCCTGACTTAAAAAAAAATCCTTTGGGGGGTGATGGAGTGAAGAATTTCAGGAATCAAAACTTAGCACATCATCGGTCAATGCCAGTGTAATCCATCCTGAGGGGAGGGGGAAGGCTAGAGTGTTTCAGGTTGTGAATTTTTAGGATATTTTCGCCTATAAAATCATGTTTTCTGTCATTTTATTCGATTCTGCCAGGAAATCCGCCATCCTTCGGTTGCACACAAAATTCTATTATATTTATATTTTATTATATTTTTAAAAATTCCTATCCATTTATAATTTTCCCTGTTTCCCTGACAGGCAGCTAAAATTCCGGATATCAGAAAAATTCCTGTCATCTGGTGGTAACCCTACTCAAGAGCGTACGAAAGAGACTAGATTACAATTTATCTTGCAGCTACCAATCGCATGGACGATTGAAATTCTAAACCCTTATTAAAAAAAAACAGAGATTTTTTTACTAATAAACGAAATAAAGCAATTAGCTACAGTAAAAATGTTGTTTTACTAAAATTACGTAGCATGGATTTTAAGAGTGAATTTACTTTACTATGTAGGAGGCTAGATCACAACTCGTCTTGATTCTACCGCCAGGATTCTTATTTGCACGTTTTTTTAAATTTTTTTAACGGGACATTTTGGCGTCCCGAAGCTGTGCTCGGGGACACCGGGACACGCTGCCTGAAAACGGGACTGTCTCGGTGGAAACCAGACGTCTGGTCACATCAGGTATGACCGATGAACTTTTTGAAAGCGAAAGATAATCACTACAGACTTGGTTTAGGGGTCCAACAGACACAGCTATAAAAGCTCAAGCGTTATTTGGCTTGGCCTACTTCAGCATATGCCGTACATCCCCATTGGGAATGTAAGGCAACCGATATGAAGAAATACGCCAAACCAAATAACGCTTGAGCTTTTACAGCTGTGTCTGTTGGCCCCATTAATTGTTCTGGTAAAGATAAAGATTTAACAGTTTACAAGGTTCAATTTGCGAGTCAACTTCCCTGCGATATTGTAGGTACCTATCCGAGACCTACGACCGGTTTCCGGTCAGGCGGATAATCACATAGATTCATTCAATTATCTGAATGGATTGTTACTGACCTGCGCGGTACAGAGTTCTACTACGACTCCTGCTCAGTGAAACCCATATTTATTGCTGTGATGCAATTTACAGACGGACTTTGCACAGATTCGATTCGCCTCGATTTACAATTGTCAATTCTGTGTTATTTGTGATCAACTGAAAGCAATTGTCATTATTTATTAATTACACGCAAGTATTTATTAAACTTTGAAGTAAAAATGGAATAAGAAACGACCATAGAGGCTAATATCAAAATTTTGAAAGTAACAAATCAGTAAACCAAGTGTCTAAAAACAGTAAAACAATTTTTTAGCAATTTTAAAGAACGGTCCACATTATTAGTGCGTGAAACAGCAAATATGTCTCCATAAAAAGAGACCACATAATTCTGCAATTAAGTCAAAGGGGCCTACATAATATTGCGTTGAAGTCAGAGAGGCCTACATAATTCTGCAATGTAGGCACATAATTCTAAATAGAAGTCAGAGAGGTCTACATAATTCTGCAATGAAGTAACATAATTCTACATTGAAGTCGGAGAGGCCTACATAATTCTGCAATGAAGTAACATAATTCTGCATTGAAGTCGGAGAGACCTACATAATTCTGCAAAGAAGTCAGAGAGGCCTACATAATTCTGCAATGAAGTCAGAAAGACCTACATAACGCTGCAATGAAGTCAGAAAGACCTACATAACGCTGCAATGAAGTCAGAAAGACCTACATAACGCTGCAATGAAGTCAGAAAGACCTACATAACGCTGCAATGAAGTCAGAAAGACCTACATAACGCTGCAATGAAGTCAGAAAGACCTACATAACGCTGCAATGAAGTCAAAAAGACCTACATAACGCTGCAATGAAGTCAGAGGCCTAAATAATTCTTCAACTAAGTCAAAGAGGCCCACATAATTAGATCCAGCCATTTCACAAGGTTGCAGATTCTTTCATCTACCTGTGAATCCATTATAATTTGCGATTTTCTGCAAAATACTGCAATGGCCTAGAGGTAAAGTGAATGCAATTAAAAGAGTAACGATTCGTGACCAATTATATGAAATAAACCATGATTGGTTTATTATTAGATTTGCCGAGGTAATTATGCGATAGCGTAATTTAATAGCATAGTTGCTGATTAATTCACAGTTTTATTTATTTATAGATAGACGGAGACTGGGATATTGTGAATGGACGGAATAGTCGACATGGGAGTGTCGGTGTTTTATAGCAGATATTGTGTCGGTGATATAGAGCGGTCGTAACACTTTATTCGTGACAATGACACTGCCGAATGAATTCCTGACACGATACAGAGTCCAGCTAATGAAAATTGGTGATACATGTACGATTTTAACCTAAGAGTATTGATATTAGAGAGACGGCATGTGAAGTGTGCCCGCGCGCTCCAAGTGTGCCTTTTCGAGAATTCTACCCACACGGTTGACATTGGCTGTCACCATGTAAAATGGCTGCTGTTGGAACGTATTAAACGTCCAAAAACCAGCAGCCAATGTAAGCCGTTTGGGTAAAATTCTCGAAAAGGCACACTTGGAGCGCGCGGGCACACTTCACATGCCGTCTCTCTAATATCAATACTCTTAGATTTTAACCCATCAAGCTAATTTGTTCGGTTTTGGGGAGAGCTCGTGTAGATCTCATAGAAATCGTTGTCTCTCTTACTGCCATGGTGACAAATATGACGAGCTTGACAGCTTCAGGCATTTTAAAATATCATTTTTAGTTTATTTCACATAGCCTCGATTAATCCAAATAATTTGAAGGTAATTTAACAATTTTGCAAAGTCAGTTTTGCATTTGTCCTTGAGGTGATGTTTAACGAAAATTATATTATAGATAACATTATTCCAGTATTATTTTTAATAGGCAGGTGCACGGAGAAATATGTTATTCTAAAATACGATCATTTCAATAGTAAAAACGGGACTGAAGTTCTTACGAACAAATTAACAGTGTTTCAATGTTTATTGGCGGGAAATGGAAGAATAATTGGTTGGTATACGTACGAAATTACGTATCCCAACAAATTATTCTTACATGTTCCCGTCAATAAACATTGAAATCCTGTTAATTTGTTCGTAAGAACAGTATTTCAATGTTTATTGGCGGGTAAATGTAAGAATAATTTGTTGGTATACGTACGAAATTACGTATCCCAACAAATTATTCTTACATGTTCCCGTCAATAAACATTGAAATCCTGTTAATTTGTTCGTAAGAACTTTAGTCCCGTTTTTAACCGTTTTTACGAATAAAATGACCGTATTTTAGAATAACGTTTTTCTCCGTGTACTCTCAATTAAAAAGAAGATTCTAAGAACCAATTGTTCGGCGGAAATTCAAATGTTACATTGTCATCAAAGGCCATTCAACGCCGTTTTCTCTTTTTGACATACAAATAGCCACAGTAAAACGCCTATTCTAGAATCTAGGTACGTCTCAGCTTCTGCGAAACACCTGGGCGCACGTAAGTTAATCCTTAAATACAAATTCATTGTTTGAAGATCGTCAGCAAGTTTAGTGAAACTGACAGCTTTCGCTCCAAAGGATATTTAGTACACATTTTCAACTAAATAAGCCTTTAATCTAACAAAGAACACCAATCAATCAAAAACAGAGACATCTTACAAATAAATTATTATCAAAGGCGAGTTGCATGGATAAAGAACTAACTAGATGAGCAAATAGTAGATACCTACTTAAAAATCATTGGACGAACGCCAAAGCAATAATCAAAATTTAATTCAAAATATATTGAAAATTTGTGAAATCAAGGTAATTCATTTGTAGGGACGATTGCACGTCTAGCAGATTACAAGACCAGGAGACCACAAAACGGTTCTCAGACTTCGTTTTTAGATTTTCACGGCCAAAAGCATTTTGGTTGTTTGTTTTTGGGGTGTTATGCCGTGTTGCGCTGCCTCCTTCTTTAGCCGACGTTTCGGACAGCGTTGCAGTGATGATGTCACATCGTCGGATCTGCCCTGATGATGGGCACTGCAACGCTGTCCGAAACGTCGGCTAAAGAAGGAGGTGGCGCAACACGGCATAACACCCCAAAAACAAACAACGAAAAAGGTTCTCAGACTTGACTGTTGTAATAAAGGAGACTTATCTTCGCGGTACTATTTCTGAATGCGAATTTTATAATAGTCATTCTTTGAAACAGCCATAATAATAATAATAATTGGATAATTTGTAGAGCGCCGTTTTTGTGAGAAATCACCTCAAGGGCGCTGTACATCTTATTATGACTTCTTAGGCTCTACCTAGAACTATTATTTACAAATGGACACAGAGAACATACTTACCTGGCAGGTCACTTCCGATAAACACACTTTAATTAGAAAGTTTATGCTTGGAGGAGATACGACTTTGCACGCGGAGGACACTATATTAAAAGCCGTAAAAGGCTTAAATGATATGTTAGGTTTATACGGGATGTTAAGGAATGTACTTGACTTACTTTAACCAGAGATTCCTGACATTATTTGGAGTAAAAAATGTAAATAAAATGTTGGTCTCCGGTGACAATTTTGGAGGTAAGGGGTTGGTTGGTTATTCGTAACAAGCAATGATATGTAAAAGTTTTTTTTTTGTTTGATTTTGAAGAAAAATTACTTTTCATCGTTCCCTAGGACAACCGAAAATCGCTAACGTACAAACAACAGTTTATATCGAATATATTAAGGACTTTTAGTCATTTTGAACTGTCACTTATTCGTTGGCGATCTGCATTCATGCTAGGGAACGATGAGAAGTTACCGAAAGTTATCCTATCAATCCTTATTGATCGAGTGTGCTAGGAACCCAGGTCGATACTGAGTGTATCTTCCACTCTGGAATGTGTCGCAAATATACTACATATTATTTAAAATAAAACAATAACTTTGTATACACCACTTTTATGTGGTGGTATTATGTGTTTATAAAGTGGTGTCTTGCTTATGAAAAACTTGAGATATCTATATTACATTTTTCGCAAATAGCATTAATTACACTTTTTCTTACTTTTCACAACTCTGTAACATACTCAGTAAAATTCTGTAACATTCTGCTTCATACTAACAAATACTATATATTATTTTAAATGAACAAATTGTGAAAAAACACATATTGCTAGGTAATTTACCTACACCTCCGGATTGCTAATGGAGAGCCTAACGCCGTTCTTCCATGGAGTTACCTTCAAGCGACGCGATCGCCGCTCGTCTGTGTTTTCCATACTATTATTAGTGTTTGAAAACGCCGCTAGGTGCTACACTAACAAATTTGTTTGACAGGTAGCGGTAGCGTCACTTGTGAATAGCTACGTGGAAGAACGGCGTTACTCCTCGACTACGGTTTATTTTTGTAATACCAACATGCTCCAATCTAGTTAAATCCATATCTTTGGCGACACATTAAAACGAGGAAACGTATTATTGTATATTCAGAGAACAACATGTGACGTTCTGACCAAATCAACAGAACCCTTAACCGGCCCCCAGGAAAAGGCTGCACCGGTTTTCCGGTCGATCAGACCGGCGCGAACCGGTAAAATACCTGGCGCTGTCAACACTCGAATGGACAGTTACAACAGTCTGTCAACAAGTTGTACACAAAAATCGTGGGAATAGTTTTAAATAGCAACAAGTTAGTTGATCTTTTTTGCAGTAAGCCAAATTTCATTTTTACAATTACACATTCTTACAATCAAACTGATTGATCAGTTTCGTAAGATTTGTAAAATAAAATATTGTAAAATTAAAACTGAATAAACATATTAAAAAAAAAAAAAAACGGTTAAGTAGTTTTGGAGTTTACCTTGGACGAACATTGTGACGCTTGATTTTTATATATAAAGATAATATCAAATGTCATTGATTAGATGATCAATGTGGAAGAAGCGCTCACTTTCAGTACGAAAAAACATTGAGAAGAATACAATTTGAGAGGCGGGCATGTGTGTCGCCGCCCCGGGAACCATTTATTGGATAACCTACATAGGTATGCCATAAGTGGTTCGCTACGTTCGGTGACTCAACAGAGGTACTCATGAGGGTAAAGGTGAGGTCTAGATCTTGGCGGCGAATGCGTTTGCCCACCTAAGACTGGTTGAGAGGGATCTAACCTAGATTTCTCCAGCCGGACTCGCTCGACCCATCGCCTTGCACCACAGTGGGAGGGGTTGATTCATACATCCGTCACTCCTGACTGACATCTAATCTTAAATTCCTGCCCACCTACCATACCCTTTTCCTTCTCAGAATTTCCCTAAAAATACCCGCGACACAGCATCCTCAAAGATGAGATAGGCCATGAGAGATTTTTTCCTCATGTTTTAGGTCACGTAATTTGTCTATAGTTTTTGTTAGTTACTCAGTGTTGCAATAGCAATAAAAATAATTAGATTCATTTTAATAAATTTCTAGAGTACGTTGACAGACTGCCGGTACTTGCCGGGAAGGGCGGGGGGGGGGGGGCATTAGTGGGAGTGGGTAGGTAAGAGGGGAATTACTTATTACCAGATTACTAGCATACATCTAACGGCCTTTGTATACTTACCAGGTTTACACAGGGTGCGTGTCGCGATGGATGGTTCATGATGTGTTGATTCTTTAATTTCTGTAGACTATATCAGTGGTTCCCAAACTCTTTTACCTAGGACGTAAAAAATTGCTAATAATTTGTGCATTAATATTTATAATATCTTCCATATTAATAAAAATGTGTCTACCCCCTGACATTGTTCAGGGGCTCCCCGAATGATCCCCGCGACCCCTAGGGGTCCATACGGACCACTTTACTTTGGGAACCACTGGCCTACATTGATAGGTAAAGCCAAGACAACATTTTGGTTATTTACTATCGAAACCAGATAATTTTTCGGGGACCCCCAAATGCAGCTTGTGGACCCACCATTTTTGTATCACGCCAACGTAGATCCCCATCGAGTCTCCCGTGGACCCCTGGGGGTCCACCTGGACCACTTTGCGAAACACTGGTCTATATTATATTAATTTAATGTGTGAATTTAATTCAAACAGAAATAATTAATTGATATTTCTGATAAATTGGTGACTTGGTATTTTTTTTATTGTTTTTGGGACATTATCGGAATGCATAGGGTAGTTTTGAGTGTTTGGCTTTGTAATGAATAATCCGTTCGATGACAACTAAACAATGAGGCATTTCAACACCATAACCTAATCTGACGTAATCTATTTAACCTAGTTTTTTTTGTTCATATCTATTAATGACTTTTCAAAGGAGTGATGAAGTGGTAATTAGTTGAATTGTTCGATCAACGGAATGGTTCCGTGATCGTGGATCCCCACATTTGCTCCCGGGCATACTTATATAATATAATATGCAGTTGGCTTAGAGAAAATACACTAAACCTACTTACATAAAATATAACTAAGTGTCGCCGAAGGGATGTGAGGGAGGATGTTCGGCCGATTTTTAAATTTTTTTTTTACATAAACTCCACATAGGAGGCCTTGAGGAAAATATTTTCCCTCAGGGCCTATGTCATCTAAAGATGCTGCGTCTTGAAGAGACCCATGTTGTAGTACATACCGGTAGAACAAGGACAGCATTCCCACCCGACGTAATTAATAATTTCGACCCGAAAATAATTTAATTAATAATTAATAATTTCGACCCGAAAATAATTTTATTAATAATTAATAATTTCGACCCGAAAATAATTTTATTAATAATTAATAATTTCGACCCGAAAATAATTTTATTAATAATTAATAATTTCGACCCGAAAATAATTTCCCTCAGGGCATATGTCATCTAAAGATGCTGGGTCTTGAAGAGACCCATGTTGTAGGAAGGAGGAAACTCAGAGGCCGGCAAATCGTTCCACAGCCGAGCTGTTGAACTCAAGAACGAGTCGTAGAAGCGACCCGTTCTCATGTGACAAATGTCAACCGTGTTCGGCATGTTTTCCGACTATATTTGGCGTGGTTCCCGCGTGGGAGATCAATGACGCTAGTTCCTCGGAGCATCTTCCATTGAAATACCGGTAGAAGTAGACAGCATTCCCACCCGACGCCTGTGCTCTAAAGATTGCAGTCCGTTTGTTAAGACGGGATAATCTATCAAACGGACCGGCAGTTTCTGCACAGATCCGATGGTTTTTTTTAAAGTAGTTAGGGGCTCAAGACCAGAGGTGGCTTTCAAAATCAACCGTGGGGCACACGATTGTACAGGGTTAGCAGTTGTGTATTATAAAGAATCTGAGGGCCCTGTACAGTGGACCCACAATGTTATTTGTTTACGAGGGACTAAAGTTTAAAAATATGGAATTAAAAATAATGACGTCTTATTATTAAATCAAATTGAAGTTTTCAAATTCTATAGCTAAATACTAAAATCAAAAATAAATACATGTTCACATTTTTGTTGAAATTTTTTGGATTTTAGTACCTACGTCACGCTAGGGATATCTATATGTCACGAAACATCATTGTAAGAATGTAAGCTTATGTAGAGTTTTTGTAAACAAGCAAAATTTGATTACGAGGTCAAAGAAATACATCGTAATACTTACTTAGTACCGAATATTTCGCGTTAAGATGTAAAAAAAGTACGTCTTGTTTAATTTTAGTTGTACTTTGTTTAAAAATGGTTTATTATATTCCTAACGAAAAAATATGTTTTTTGTTAATACACCTTTATTTAATAGTTTGTTAGGAAGTAGTAAAGATTTTTCACGCACGTGACTTATTTTAACAGATTGCGACCCCCAGGTTGAGAAACGGTGTACTATACACTATATAGTACTAGAGAATATAGTACTAGAGTATATAGTACTACAGTATATGGTACTAGATAAAATAGTACAAGAGTATATGGTACTAGAGTATATAGTACTACAGTATATATTATAGAGAATATATACTACTAGAAAATATAGTACTAGAGTATATAGTACTAGAGTATATAGTACTAAAGTATATAGTACTAGATTATATAGTACTAGAGTATATACTGTTATGTAACAATTACTAACGTAGAGTAGACCAATGCCTAAAACGGTACAAACACATGAACATACTCAAAGAAAAGACAGATAATCAATTGTATTTATTATTATGAAAGATTTCAAGTTTGACTAAGTCGTCCACGTTTTTTTCGAAATAAACTAAAATAAATTACGCATAAATTTAGTTTTCGCATTACTAATGTTTAAATCAGCAAAAAACATTTTACTAAGCTCTCGAAACCACTGAAAAGTAAATACATATTATTTATTATTATAAAATTCTGCGAGGATTTTAGATTTTTCTTTATTATTGTGACAGCTATTTCGGCGTCCAAGGCCATTATCTAACTGTGGTTATGCCACATTAGGTTTAGGTTGTTGGATATTTAGTTCCCTGTCGTCTTTACTCATTAATTACAAATGTCGATAGACAAATAATATGAGCGTAAACTCCAGGTAAAAAAACCCATTAATATTCTGGTCGAATACAATAGAGTTATGATGCCGTCAAAATTGATGTGACGTCTCTCGTGACGTCGGAACATAAGACTTTGTCACAAAACAATAATTAAAATAAACAATCGTTATTGCTTATCTTGATGGTTTCCTTGAACCCAACCTACCAATCACCTTAACCATCAACAAAATTAATAATTTATTAGTGACTAGCTGGGACCCGGCCATGTGTTGCAATGCTAATTAAATAAATAAATTGTTTGTCACTTCGTGTCATTTCCCATTCGTCCTCGTTCCTTTTCCGACTCCTCTTCCTATTCCCCTCCCGCGTCGCCTCCCCCTTCCGCGTCCCCTTCCACTCGCGCTTTACCTTTTCACATTCCCGCGTTCCCCCTCCCCTCTCTCGCTCACCGCTGGGTTAGGGAAGTGGAAAAAAGTATCGATATATCGATGTATCGATATTTATTAAAATATCAATATCAACGTCGATATATCGAGGAAAAAATATCGATATATCAGTCAAATGTTTAGATTGTACGTTTTTAAAATCAAAGTGTATATATACACAATGTGTAAAAATGAAAGTGTATTTTTACACAATGTACATTATTTTAATCAGGCGCCTCCCCCCCCACCGAAATTGAAAAAATATCGTTTTTGATTCAATTTTTGATATTGGATATTTTATATCGATATATCGGTTCAAAATATATCGGCTAATAATATCGATATATTTTATTGAAAATATCGATATATCGATACTTTTTCAACAAGCCTACGCTGGGTACCACCCAGGCGTTCCATGTTCGATTCCTCGGCTGGCTAAGTCCTCCATCACAACACAAGCAACATCTTCCTCTTAGTGTGATGGTAGTAGGAGATTTTAAAATGTTGTTGGGTTATTCGTAACCCGGGAATGTTTGTCTTTCTTTTTTAAAAAAACAAAAAAGGTCTTTAGGTAGATACGTTTTTAGATTTTCACGGCCAAAAACATTTTCGTTGTTTGTTTTTGGGGTGTTATGCCGTGTTGCGCTACCTCATTCTTTAGCCGACGTTTCGGACAGCGTTGCAGTGTCCATCATCAGGGCAGATCCGGAAGATTAGTCACTTCACACATCGACGGATCTGCCGGATCTGCCCTGATGATGGACACTGCAACGCTGTCCGAAACGTCGGCTAAAAAAGGAGGTAGCGCAACACGGCATAACACCCCAAAAACAAACAACGAAAAAGGTCTTTAGGTGTACACGGCAACAGCTGATTTGCTAAAAAGCCGTCACAAAATAAGGTGTATGCGAACAGAACCATACACACAAAACTGTCATTTTCAATAATCACAAAAGCGACAATTTGAAATAAATAATATTCATTGAAGAAGAAGATAACAATAATAATCTAATTTTTTAAAATACGAAAATGAACAAGACATAGAAAAATAATTCAATGTAATGGCTGCAACTGAACTTGATTATTATTGTTATCTTCTTCTTGGGAATCTCCTTCAAAAGTTAAAAAAGAGAGTTTTTCTTATAAAAAATAAATAATATTCAATTCAAATTTAATTCATGAGATATTTAATCAAAAGTAACACAATGAATTATTGTAAGTGCTTGTATATTTAGTAGATACAGATCTACTATAGTTATGTGGGTACATATTCACAAACGGAAATGACTCCGGAGCTGATTGTATGGACTATGAATGGAAGTCTGAATTTTAACTGAAATCTTTAGTACAGCTTAATATTTTTAGCTCGTATCGTAACATTCATATAATGAACAATAGAGCTTTGAAATATAAATAAATACGATAAGACGCCAAGTCAATATTTTGTAATACCTAGTTCAATAGGAATGCGGGTATGGGTACCGCCGATCCAAGAACCATTATTGGGTAACCAAAATATATAAGAGAAGTATTTTTAAATACACTACAGAGCTTTAAAATATACATATCACTATAAAAAGATAAGATGCCATGTCATTTGTACAATATTTCTCAATACCTAGTTCAATAGGAAGGCGGGTATGGGTACCATTATTGGATAACAAAAATATATAATAGAAGTATTTTTAAATACATCTATTTGAATTTCACTTTTGTTTTCTTGATTGAAAGGATGTATGTATGCATGGCGTGGAGTCTTGGAAGTGGAAGCTAACCCACTTTCCGACATTCCATATACTCGTCGATGACAATGCATTCTATCAACATTTAGGGGCAATTTCTGAAATTCTACGAAATTAAAGCACTTAATTAAGTAGGCCTTATCTCAACTCACGATTTGGCCCGGTTGGAAGCGTGGTTGATTCCGATCACCGAACAGGAAGGTTAAAAACTCTTAACTAACTAACTAACTAACCATCACGCCGTTTCCCCGCAGGGGTAGGCAGAGAGGACGGACCGCCAAACAACTCAATCTTGGCATACACTCCTTGCCTCATTCACATTCATACATCTTATCATACATGCTCTTCTATTATTCTGACTCTTGACAAGGCCAAGTATCTGATTCACTTGATTGTGCCATGTCTTCCTCGGGCGTCCTCGACTTCTTCTACCATTCACATTTGCGTCATATATTCTCTTGACACTCCTTTCTTCATTCATTCGCTCTACATGTACAAACCATCTAAGAGTCCTTAATCTTACTTATTACGCTCACATCGGCCTCAGGAACTCAGTCAAACCAAAAAAAGTCTATGGTATCGGCATAATATATATATATATTTACAAAAAAACAAAAGAAAATCACAAGTCTTTAATAATTACATAATTCTTTGGTTAATTACAATAAAAATAGTTTTTTTAACAAATCTACCCAATTCAATAAAGAAAAACATTTCTCGTGTTTGAATTGGGGAGTAGTGCCATTACAAAGGTAAGAGAAAAAATAAAAAAGAAGAAAAAATTTGAGGTAACAAAATACATAAACTTATATAGGATGTTAACAAATATACATTGATAGTGGAATTGAGTATCATATCAGTTACTAAGTTGGATATACAGAAATAGATGAGTAAAAGTAAGAATATAGATGTAGTGAAATAAAATTATATTATTACATTTCAATTTATAGGTAGGTATTATACAGGGTGTTAAGGTACGTACTTGAGTTACTTTAACCAGTGATTCCTGACATTATTTGAAGTAAAAAATGTAAATGAAATTTTGGTCTCCGGTGACATTTTTGATGTTTTTTTTTTTTTTTTTTTCTACAAAAACATAAATAACAGTAGGTGTTGGGTAGTTGGGGGCGGGGTAAGTGGTGGGGCGGTAACTCGGCTGAGTGACCAATAAGGTCATGTGAAAGAATTTTTTTTTTGTTTGATTTTGAAGAAAAAATAATTTGAAAAAAAAAAAAATTGACATAAAAAAAGTCACCGGAGACCAAAATTTCATTTACATTTTTTACTCCAAATAATGTCAGGAATCACTGGTTAAAGTAACTCAAGTACGTACCTTAACACCCTGTATATAATTAACAAGGGTGTTAGGTACATGGATTTGATTCTAGCAGTTGAGTAGAGGAGCTGATAATGCTGTAAAACACTTAACACTTGCAGATATATCCCAACTTTATCGCATTACTATGTCCTAAGAGTGGCTACATTCATCTATGTACGTCCCATTTACGTCATAATACTAGCTGGTTACGATTGCGCAAAGGTTGTTGAGTCCCCTTGTAAACAAGCCGGCATGTCCATGTGACTACTACTATAGTACCTACTCACTTCTGTGAGTCCATCGCAGTTGCAATCACGTGGTGTACCCACCCACACACACACACACACAGACATATAATAAATACTTCAATCATACGTTTATACACAGTGGCGGGGAGGGATTCTGCAGGGCCCTGGGCAAGATCAAGCCCGGGAACGTGCAATTAACTGTTTTATTTGGTGACCGGATAAATCGGAATGAATTCAACACCTCCTTTGAAAAGTCATTAAAAGTGATAAAAAAAATTGGTAAAATAGGATACGTTAGGTTAGGTTGTGGGCTATTTTTTTTTTTTTCCTTAGCTTTTAATGAATGACTTTTTAAAGACAAGTTGAGTTGACTCGTTATCGTGGAACCGTTTCAAGTAATTGCTAATAGTCTGTAGGCAAAAGATTAAATTAACAAATTATGCAATTTGTAGAAACAGAAAGTTAGAATTAAATATCTTGAATTGAATACCACTTTATTGTATACATTATCTTTAATATATAAAGCCAAACCAAATAATCAATATTATACCCACGCTCAGGCATTTTCCTCTGTGGAATTTTTTGTTCACACATTATAAGTTTCTTATATACCTTTCATTATTTTATGTATAATATGCCTGTATTGTATCAAAAAATTTCAATAATGAAAATATAATATTAAAAAAAAACAGTTTCGATTCAACCTGAACCTTCATCAGGGTTATATAATTAAACATAGTAAAATTAATAACACAGTTACAGTGCAAGTATTTATTTAGCTGTAACATAGAAGAGGGGGAGAGAACATCAACTTTGGTGGGGGGCGATGGGGAGGTAGGTAAGAGAGGGGGTAATTTGTTTAAAATGAAACTATTTGATAAATCTAAATGCTTATTTAACTAAAATTAATTGTTTTAAATATTATATCTTTTAGATTATTTAGACTTAAGATTTTTTAATAGATAAATATTTTTAAATTGTAGCAAATTCTCAAAAATCTATACTGTTCAGGCACCTCACGAATAAATTAAGTTGTTTTATTATAATGCTGTATACCATCCACAAAGTGTTTGGCTAAATATGAAAAAAAAAATAGATAGCTTTAACGAAACTGTGTAATGTAAGTGATAAAAATAGAAAGCTTTATAAGATGTATGTACGAATTTAGGCGTCCGAAGTCAGTGAGACTACCATAATAAAATACGGGAAATTTGAATTATAAGATTAATTTGTCAAGCTGAAAGTATTCATAAAAAATACATTTTAAAAACAAACATTTCAATTTTAGAGACGATCAGAATGAACACTGCTAGTAAATTTGAAAAATTACATCCGTCAAATTTTTTTTAACAAAAGACATAATACACATTTCAATTATAAAATTATCCTATTATTTCCACAATTTGTTAAAATTTTGAAAATGTCCTAATTTCAAAGCAAATTCAATGAACCGGAATTACAGACAGAATCAAAACCGAAATTGTTATTTAAAAAAAAATCTTCTTATTAATGCTTAATTCTTGGCCCTTTGGGCGGGTACCCCCAACCTGTTTAATAATTCGCTACACCACTGTTAACACAATACACATCAAATAACGACGTTAACTGATTGCATATATTAAGAGCGCATCTGTATTGGCCTATCAAGACGTTATATCCATGCGGATGTGTGTGTATTTAAGTGCATTGTTGGTAGATCGCTCTGGACTCTGATGCGCCATACGAAGATATATGTATTGTACGGTGGAGCACGTTTGCAAGGAGCCCGGATACCCGGATACACCCGGTTATAAAGATATTTAAGATGGGAGTGGAAGATACCCACAGTAACGCTTTGCCCCTAGAAGCCGGGTAATATTTTGCAAATATCTCAAAACAAAATACAATATTGAAAATAATATTTGAAACAATTGACAGGCTTCTACAATTACTTTGGAATTTTCATGGACAGTAACAAAATGCATTAAAATTTTCTAAAACCTAGTTCTGTATGCGCACATTGTAGTGCATCTGTAGGTGTAGCCATAATTTCACTACACTGCCATTGTAGTTGGTCGGGCCCTAGGAAAGTACAAAGACTAGTTATGTTGATGACATTTTTTTTAAATAAGATTTTCCACGGAGCATATCCATCGTCTATTTGATGAGTCAGATATCTCCAAAAAGTATGTTTTGTGATAATGAGAAAAGTAATATTCGAATGCTCACCATAAATCAAATATTATTTACACGTATCTGTGTTTTACGTATTAAATATGCTATAAAATAATAATAGCGTGAGGCATGACGGTCCGGTACATTAGACTGACATTTGAAAATATCCTAGTAGTGACTCAGAAAACACCAACATTTTGTTTAATTCACTACAATTTTTCTGCATTGTGATTTGGCGGTGTTCATGAGTAATACGCGCATTGTACCAGATAAAGGGTACTCTTTTACATAATATAAATGCATATTCAACTAAAATTTCGATTTTTCGGAGATGCCTGACCTAACCTAACTTGACGATCGATATATTCAACTTAAAGATCGATATATTCAATATCTCTACGTATGTCTGTTTCCTCCAAAGTACCTACTACTTTTTTTCCTTTGGAGGAAACAGACGTACGTACATTGTGTGTCTCATCTTTTATCTCACCTTTATTTAACCGCCCTAGGCCTACGAACGTACGTGATACGTTCATGTTGATTGTACCATTCTGCACTATCCCGTATCACATACGCAATTTTTTTTTTAAATAATTTTTTTTTTTATGTTTTAAAAAGTAAATGCATATATTTTGACAAAATCTTATCAAGTATGAATGAGTATTTTGTGGAAATAACCCGAAGGTAGGGCGGTTAAGGTGTAAGAAAGGTTATTATAATTGTGATGGCATGTACGTTTATTGCCTTTTTTGTTCCATCGCCGGTCCGTAAACGTGGGAATATTAAAAACGCTCATTCATTTGTGGTCGCTCTCTTGTAAAATAATTTTTTTTGACTTACGACACTTTTCTACGGGATGTGCTATATATCGTCGTTGCATATAGAATATGCACCATGTGAGACTGAGTACATTCTGAGAAAATCGATTAAAACTATTTAAAAATAACGAGACGGAAAATAAGAATTCTATTTGTGGACAAAGTAGGAAAAATATATTTCGTTCATTATAAGAATATATGTAGGGCAAACATTAATTATTTTTTTACAGAAAATTTAATTTTAACGCGTTTTTCTCACATGCTTCATATTATATGCACTGTTTTTCTCACATGGTTCATATTCTATACACATACCAAGGCAATTGAATTGTGTATTCTACATACCACTGCAGAGGATAAGACTTTTTTATTATGTACTATTTTGATTGTCCTCAAATGGTTTATTTTCTATCGCCTTAAATATTTGATATTTTTACATGGCACATATTGTAGAAGATGGGGGATAAAATTCAAAACAACTGTATATTTAACTCATTTTCGTCAAAATCGTCACATTGTTCATATTAAATATGCAACGACGATATGTAGGTGACTAAACCTAAGATAAGAACTCCAACAATTTGTTCATAATATTTGTACAACGGTATGGGTAGTGAGAAGTGCGGTTGGTACTGACGTCAATCATAATGTGAAATCTGAATGAAGGAATTTTCCTTATTATTGAAGAACTTGTTTTGACTTCAAACGCCGGTTGACATAGAGACTCGGGCCAGAGTCCAGAAATCGTGAGCCAATGTTAACATCCTTATCTTCTGGGATACAGCAGACAATGACGTGAGATTCACAACAATAACATTTGTAAAAAGGATATTTTCATTGAAACACCAACGAATTTCCGAGAATCGGTTCAATTAATGACTTTTACACAGGTACATTAATTTTTCTATGTATTTAGTGATGAATTAAACCGTAGACACTGCCTGGCACCGATATTGTAAAACGTAGAATAATAAAATTCTTGACCAGGAAAAACACAGTTTCTATCTCGCTGAAATAGATTGTTTCTTGAAGAATAAGATAATATTAATAAATCTAAACGAAAATATGAAAAAAGAACTAAACAGAGACAAATAAAAAAGGTCACCCGTCACAGTGGTTCTGACGAAAAAAAATCCCTCAAAGCCTATGTCTTCTTTGGGGATGCTGTGTAGAGGGTCTTTTTAAGAAAAGGAAGGAGAGAAATTTCTGGGAAGGAAAAGGGTATGAGTGGTGGCAAGGATTCTGGTGGTCAATGTGTCCAGGAGTGACAGGCGTATGAATCCATCCCTCCCATTGGAGCTGGAGAGGTCTAGGTTAGGTCTCCCTCAACCAGTCTCTCCCGATCCGGCCCGTAACGTGCTAGGTGGGAAAATGCATTCGCCACCAAGATCTTGACAAATCTAAGCGCACACGGAGAAAAATGTTATTCTAAATTATCGTATACCAACAAATAATTCTTACATTTTCCCGCCAATAAACATTGAAACACTGTTAATTTGTTCGTAAGAACTTCAGCCCCGTTTTTAACCGTTTTTACGAATAAAATGACCGTGTTTAAGAATAACATTTTTCTCCGTGCATGAACCCGGTTACCCTTGCTAAGCTAAGCCACCAAACGTAGCGAACCACTAGGGGTGACATATGGCAGGGGTGTTTTGTGGAATTCTGAGGCGCATAAACCCGATGTACGCATTAATAAGATTAAATAAGGGATGTTTAAATTATTTGACCATGTGTACCAAGGAGCGCCCTTGAGGTGATTTTCTCACGAAAATGGCGCTATAAAAATCATCCAAACATTATTATTATTAAGGATGGATATGGAACGGAGTACCAGCATTATAATAGTATTAAGTGTGAACCAGATATTTAGGCCTTTACAAAGACAGCATTGACTAAAAACACATGGCGTTTAAAATGTCATAAAAAGTAAAAAAAAAAAGTAACATTTGATGGGAGACAGCATGCATGTTGTTGTAAATATGCTGGTGTAATCATTTACTGAGTAAGTAAGGACTGGGAAATACGAATAAAACACTTCCCATGACACTTGGCCGGCGACGAAGATAACATTATGGTTTGGAACTTTGCCCTCCTGGTGACAATCCGGATTTAACTGGTGTGCAAGCGTGGTGCATCGCGTGCTAGCTGCACTCACCACCCAGTGCAAACTGTCCACTGCAAGCAAATCACTGTAATGATGCGTGGAATGCACTCGTTATAGTATAATGCATTCAACACAAAGGGACTGTTATCATTTATAATGATTGTGTGGTCAGTTTTAAATGGCAATCCGATCATCATTCATTTGAAGACATCATAAATATTTAATGCTTTTCGAATTATTAATTGTTATTAAGTTTAATTCGTATAACTTCATTTAATTTTTTAAAAATTTAATTTAATATCGTTGTTATTATTAAGTTCTGCAAGTATTTTTATTATTAGAACTTTTTTATTAAATTTTTATCAACACATCGTTCTGATTTTGAAAGTGACACATTCAAAACAAAGTTCATTGAACTAGAGTTACAATCAATCACAGAGAGACCCACCAAAGAAATTAGTATGTTTGATGACAAGAATTATAATCACTCACAGAAATATTCAAAACCGAAAGAAATAGGTATACTTGATATGGGAAATTGACATAAATTGTATTGTCGTATATCTAAGACGATAATTCAATATTATTATTTTCGATTATCGTCACGTTTGATTTTCTGCATTCAAAACTGCTCGAAGTGTTGAGAAGCTAAAGGAATGGAAAGAGGTGGGTAAAGAAAGGTCGGGAAGTATCTGGTCAGAAAACGTGGTTAAAATCGTTTAAATGGTTGACGTTTGGTTTCATTATTGGTTAGATAGTTGGTTTCGATTCTGCATTAACAATGACACCAAATGTTGGCAATCCCGAGGAATCCCGCGGGATTTCTGAATTCTATCCCACAAACACGAGGGATTTGAAAAAGGTGCGGGATTTGCAAATCCTAATACCAGTGAGGATATCATTATCTCAATTTGTATTGCCCATACAATGTAATGAACCGAACACTTAACACAAATATCAACAGTAGATTGATCATGAGGTGACCCAGTAAGACAATAATCAGTGTCACTGACCGAAGAAACAATACAACACCAAACAATAAACAATATAATTAATCTATTGACCAAGAGGGAATTCTATCGGAGAAGCAAATAATACAGTCATACACTGATCACTTATTTGGTCAAGCCTTTGGAGACAGAATACCTAATAATTTGTAGATAATTTAAGTGTTTGTAGATAGAATACCAAAGTATTTGTAGATAATTTAAGTATTTGTAGATAGAACACCAAAGTATTTGTAGATAATTTAAATTTTTGTAGATAGAATACCAAAGTATTTGTAGATAATTTAAGTGTTTGTAGATAGAATACCAAAGTATAGATAATTTAAGTGTTTGTAGATAGAATACCAAAGTATTTGTAGAAATTTAAATGTTTGTAGATAGAATATCAAAGTATTTGTAGATAATTTAAGTGTTTGTAGATGGAATACCAAAGTATAGATAATTTAAGTGTTTGTAGATAGAATAGCAAAGTATTTCTAAATTTAAGTGTTTGTAGATAGAATACTTAAGTATGTGTTTACCAAAGTATATTGTTCAGTCCTCAGTTAAAATATTGCCAACTCGGTTAATCTGCGAAATATTCAGGTAATGGAAGGTTGAAAGAACCAAGTAGTCAAGATTCTAAGCCTGTGCTTTTGGAGTTTTAGGACCTAAAGCTTGGAATAGACACCCATGTGAAGATGGATCAAAAAATCAACCAAATTCAGAGCGAGTTTCGAAACAAATTCTCCATTCCAATATTGGAGGACAACCATTTATTGGATAACCAACACCTCTGCCATAGATCACCTCAAGTGGTTCGCTATTAAACAAGATAATATAATATAAAACAATAATTATTACTAACTAACTATCCAACATTTCACACTCAATGCCACGCCATGTGCAAAAACAAATTATCGTTTAGCTTTACATTTTTAATTTATAATAATTATATAAAGATACGTACTTTATTAAAAGCGTTAACTTATTTTCTAGCTTTCATCATGTTATATTATGCTTCGTAACATAATTTACAGAAAATACACGTTCTTTGTTAAGTGAGAAATAAAATTGAAAGAGAAACGAAACATAATAAAAGGTCTGACGTGTACAATGTACAACACGAAGGCACACCCCAAGATCATGAATTCCGAATAAGTTTCAAAGAAAAATGTCTGGCTCTAAAGGCAATCAAATATGTCTGGTTCTTTAACGGGGGAAACATCCATTTGTCTTCCGAGGAACCTGCCAACAGCTAACGGCTAATAGTCCTGACGGGAGAACATCAACGTCGACACTAACTCGCTATCTGGAGGATAGATGAAGGAGTTGAACGACACGAAGAAGAATGATTGGGTGTCGTTTTCCTAACACCAATGATAGGAAAAATAACTCACAAAAAATTGAACTTGGTATTATTTCTTTTTAACCGAAAGTATTACATTTTGTTTTCTTATCTCACCTCAGTAATATCTAGAGTTCTAAATTGTTCCACCATTAAGAAAAAAAAAGCGTAATAAAAAAATTGCGTAATATAAAACTAAATTTCGATTTGAGAGGTTGGTTTGGGTACAGTGGCTCGGAGAATCATTTTTGGATTACCAAAATCTCTGCCATAGGTCAGTTACTCCAAGTGGTTCGCTACGTTTGATAACTTAGCAAGGGTTCATGGGTTGTAAATTATCTAGGTATTGGCGGCGGATGCGTCTGACCACCTGATTTGGAGAGACTGGTTAGGGGAGACCCTTTTTGCTGCTCCAGCAGGACTTTCTCGACCTTCCTATCCACAGTGGGAGGGATGGATTAATACAAACTGATCCCTAGATTTCTCCACATCCCTCATATATTTTTCCTTCCCAGAACTTCCTATCATTCCTTTCCTAAAAAGACCCTCCACACTGCATGCCCAAAGATGGCATAGGACCAGAGAGAAATTTTTTTCTCCTGTGAGAAGATAATGTAAATAAAAAATAAAAAATAAATTTACACGTATTCGACCTACTGTTTTTTTTTTAATGTTTGTACTCTAACGGTATCGCTACTTCCAAAACTTGCATCAAAGAGATGAATCATGAAAGGACACGAGGTGTGCTCCCCCCCCCCCCCCCCCCACCACCCAACACCCACACGACCCATTGTGTTGCTCAACAAAGAGAAGAGAGCGGGAGTACTTGGTGCTTCATTCTAAGTAAATTCTTTTACAGTCCGATCACGATACCATATCGGACCATCGTCCAACGCGAGGACTACATTCAAACGTCAAACCTCCTCCACTCTATTCCACTGAAGAGATAGACAGATAGAAGTGAGATATGTGTGTGGCTGCGTGCTCAAAGTAAGGTCAATTCCCACTCACTTCGGGTTAAACTGATCAAACTTTTTAAATAGGTACCAAAAATGATCCTTGAAACAGATTACCAATTTTTATTCTCTAGTCTGGAGTCTAGAGTCGTGTGTAAATTGGCAAAATCAGTAGTTTCTTTTTTGCTTCCGTGAATGAATGGTTAAGATCCTTGGCTACGAATCCGGAGGTCGCAGTGTCAAAGTTTAAATCCCAGCGTGCTCAAGTTAATAATGTTTGATTCATTTGTTTTATATCACAACACAATTTATTAATTAAGAATATAGTATATTTGCCGCATGTTGCGATTACTTTTAGTATCGCCCTGCTGAAAGACCACCATTCGGAAATCGAAATGTTGCTTGAAATAACTTTATCCGTGTTTGGTGTCCAGATCTAAGACGGTCTCCGTGGTTGAGGGTTAAGGCTCTCGACTAGCAATCTGAAGGTCACGGGTTCAAATGTGCGTAAGTAAATTTAATTTGATTGATTTGTGTTATTTTACAATTTAATCATTTAAAATAATGTAATGTACAATTGCGGCACCTTCCAGTGTGAAGAAAGATACTCCCAGTATCGCCTTGGTTTAAGACCACCATTCAGAATTGAAACGTTGCTTGAAATGGCTTAACCCATGTTTTGGTGACCAGATCTTAATAGCCAGATACTTCCCGACTTACTCTTTCCCATATCCTTACCTTCCCCATCCCACTACCTGCAGCTTCAAATATACCCCAATTGGGGATGCTATAGTCCCACTTGCTCCAAAGGGTGGGTAGCAGTATGGACACCTCTACGAATTTTCCGTTCAGTGCCTCTCAACTCGATCTAATTATAGGTGGACTAATATTGATTGAAGTGGTAGTTTACACGTCAAACAATGGCTCGGATGATAAATGACGTGAACAAAGTAAAATTCAATTATATAGATTAAAGATAGAAAAAATTATATTTTCGTGGAAAGCAATTACTTTTTGTGGATTGACATTTAAACTAAGACAAATTACAATACCCAAAATTATATAAAATTATTTTTTTAAGTGTAAACATACATGGTGTAACAGGACGTACCCGATATATTTTACCCAGTGATTCCTGAGCATATTTGGAGTAATAAATGTACTTGTCATTTTGCGATGACATTTTTTTTTTTGACAAATTATCGGCTTTACATGAAAAAAAGTTATTATATACTTAATAAGATGTAAGTGAAATCGTTAGGCTACAAATTAATATTACTGGCGGATGTAGTGGAAATAGATTCGTGGAAAAACTGATGTCGTGAAATAACTAGGAAAAAGCATTAAAATATTAATAATATTTTAATTAATGAAGATAATATTAGCGAAAGTCAATCGAAAATCTGAGGTTTAACTCTTTAAGTTAAAAAGTTAAAAATAAAAATAAAAAAATATTAATAATTAAAGTGATTTTATGAGTAATATTAGGATTTTATAAAAACTTATTTAAATCGATGATCTGTTGGAAAACTAATTTGGTCACGCTCCGTTATTAGAAGACTGCAAAAACAAATTTAAAAATGCTACGTCATGAACCACGAGATAATATTTTCAGAAAAAAAAAATGTGAACAGAATAAGGGGAAAAAATAATTTATTAAAAATATATTTGAGAATATTAATCTAATAAAACATTTCTCTCTTTTTGGATTAAAATATTTCACCTTTTAAATTATGTTTTTTATCAATTTAACGTTTCTCTATTTTTTAGACTAAAATCTTTCTAGGATGACCAAATAGTTCAAATGTGAAAACTTATAGTCAATAAAACCACTTTTTTTAAATTTATGACATTGTAAGAAATCGTTGTTACCTCAATAGTCATTAGGAGTTATGCAAATAAAATAAAAGAAACAGATACTAATTAATTTTTTCATCATTAAGAGAAACTCTGCAGAAAAATTGCTTATCAATTGTGGGAATTTGTTGTCTATTAAGACAACAATCAATGCTTGTTGGTTAATTAGTGTTAAAGTTATGTCAATTATCGTAATGGAGAGCCTGAACAAGGAAAAATTAATTCTAGAAAAACTAAGACGTTTTTTGAAAAACCTTCATCAGAAATTGATAGCGAAACGAATATGGTATACCTATTGACCCCGTTCAATCACGCGATCTGCCAATTGTTGCGAAATTTAACAAGAACGCGTGTAAATTAGTTATTGCAAAACTATATGACAGGTAATATGAAGTTACATTGAAGGAGAATGTATAAGATTAACCTCTCCCCTTAAAAATATTTAAAAAAATGTAATTTATTAACGAAATTTCGTAAAATTCGACATTGATTTAGCTTTCGGGTTCCACTAGGTACTTACTACTAGAATTCGGGATTTATTTCAGTATAGAAATTCAGGGACTAACTACCATATGTATAAGACTGTTTGTTGTCTTTAGGTTTTAAATGACAAATAAAACAATGTGTTGCTCTGGAGTATAAAGAAACGACAATTAAAGTTTATTTGTCATATAGAGATTGTTTTTATAATGTTTTAAAAATATCAGCCACATAACATAGTGTAACCAAAGTAATGACATTTGAAAAAAAACAATAGAATAAAATAAAATTCATAATTCAAATATAAAGGAATCCTAGATATTTCTAGGTAGGTACTTAAACACTAGGTAGGTAGGTATGTAAATAAATATAAAGGAATCCTAGACATTTCAAGGTAGGTACTTAAATACTAGGTAGGTAGGTAGGTAAATAAATATAAAGGAATCCTAGACATTTCTAGGTAGATACTTAAATAATAGGTAGGTAGGTAAATAAATATAAAGGAATCCTAGACATTTCTAGGTAGGTACTCTTATTCCTTTACATCTGCATTCCTCTTTGCCCAGAATACTAATGGAAGAAAATAATTATACCAATTCAGTGGACATCTTCAATTTGTCACAAAACAAATACAAAATGTTGTTACTGAAGCATTTCAGTTTTGTTTACAATAAATTATTAATATTTTTTATTATCCATGTGTAAAAGCTCCTAAAAGGTGTTAATAAATATATTTTATCAATTCCAACTTAGCCGAACTTGATTTAAATCGAACTCGGATTGAGTCGAACTGTGCTTTAACTAAATATCACAAAAAAGAAAAGACAATCAGAAAAATAATTGTAAAAAAAAAAAAACAAGAAGCAATGTTTCATTTGAATTAGAAGAATTTCCCCCTCAAAGGTGCACGAAACATACCACGACTCTAACATTCCATACTAATAAAGATAATAACATATTTTATCCATTGACAAAACCATAAATGCAGGGATCCAAAGTGATAACAAAAAACAAAATATTTACCATCTTATCTTTATAATGAATTCGCGATAGACAGGCGCTATCATTTGTGTTTTTTTCTTGGAAATGCGCAAAACAATCAAGTGGAAACAGATAAATGAATCCCCTTATCTCGGGGGCCCACTGTAGGTGATAAATTAATATATTACTATTAATTTATTATATGTGCACATGTACAGTGTACCTTATACATTGTATACAATATGATAAATTATGTGTCCATAAAAACACATGGCGGAGATGTCACCAGAAGTCGTCTTATCACGAAGTGGAAACTGAGAGACAAGATTGTCGTTTTGCTTGAGGTAAGTAATTAGGATAACCTATGGACCCGCCCATGATCAACCAATATTCCTAAGTGTGGTAGATACTATCAGTATCGTCCATTGGTGAAATGCAAACATTCACAATCGAAACTTGGCTTCAAATGGCTTTAGTCGTGTTTAGTGATGAGATCTAAATAGCCAGGTAATTCATTATTCACATTGCCTCGGCCTTCCCCTCCCCACCCCCTTCAGCCTGTCAACATACCCCAATTAAGTACTGTATATATTTTTTTACATTAGCTCCCCAAGGGCCTATGTCATGTTTGGGGATGCTATGTGGAGGGTCTTTTTGGGTAAATAAAGGAAGGAGAGGAAGTTCTGTGAAGAGGTATAAGGGGATGAGTACGAATCTGGGTGAGTCCGGCTAGAGAGGTCAAATGGTCTCTCAACAAATCTCTCCCGATCCGGCCCGCCACGCGTAGGTGCGCTAAAGTATCCGCCGCCAAGACCCGGGTTAGCCATACTCACACTGGATCTGGACAACTGGGAGCAGTTAGGACTCGGAAGGGGCCTTGCTTTAGGCGATATCAATACGCCGAAGTGTGAAAACAGGAGTCAAAAGATATAAAAATAACAAATATCAAAGTAATAACAAATATCAAAGTAATAACAAATATCAAAGTAATAACACATTTAATAGTAAACAAAGAAAACAGTATCACAATAAGTGCATTTGGTCTAATACTATAAGTCAATCAACGTTTGGCCGACATACGGATTAAGATAAGTCCAATTCTAATAAGGCACTAACTACTGTATCAGTCATTCAACGGAGACGCAAAAGCCAGTTCCTATATTATTATTACTATGGATATTTGCGATAAACGGCGCCAAAACAAACACCGGCTGTAAGATCTATATTTAGACGCCCTTGAAAATATATTCAAAACAAAAATAGGCAAAAATCCACAGGGGCTACGGGGAAAACACATTGGCACAATAACAAAAAGTTACAACATCTGTAGGCTGGAATTTGATTATCGTAAAACTAGCGACGTGAAGTGCAGATTATTAGTTGGTATTTATCTGTGTTCTAATAGTATGGAATTAGACTTACATAATGATGTGATTTAGACATCAAGGTGATTGAAGCAATGTGAATGTTCAACCACCGATTCGGTGGTAGTATTATTTAAAGGAATTTCGTTGATGAAGTATTACATATTAGATACTGCTAATGCCTACTTCAGCCCTCTGACCCAGATGTCTCGACTATATAACAAGATAGAGTATGCTGAATAGATATTTTCGTCGATAATTTGTACGGATTCAGAAAAAATATCTGGCGCCGTTAAAAAATATGTTTAACTTATTATATTGTATTGTCTCTATGCATGCCTCTCGTGTTTCTTATGTTTCTTGCCTCTCATTGTAATACGTGTTACTTGAGTGAGCTTGTGTATAATTTAGTATTTTTATTTGGGATGTTTTTGTTTTTCCAATTGTATGTATCTGTATCAAATTGTATGAAATGTTAATGAATTGTATGTAATGTAAATTAATGTTAGTTAATTGTAAGATATGTCAAAATTAAGCTTGTGGTGATGATGCAACTAACATAGAACCCAAAAAGCCAGAATTTGTTTAAGTAAATTCTATCAGCTGTGAAAGAATGCAGCAAAACCTTGGATTTTTTCTTTTTCTTTGAAAATGAAAATATCCTAACGTGACATGGATAGAAAGATGGAAAGAAATGGACATTGGACAACCAAAGAAAAAATGGCCTAGAAACCTTACCACGTCATGGACAAGTTAAAATAATGACATGAAGGAATGCTTTTTTAACTGGAGACCAGGAGAAAAAAAGGACACAAGATGGAAAGATGATATTATCAAAAAAGAGGGGTTAAATTATCTGTCCGGGACCCAAAATTGAAAATATGACAAATAAAGACTCTACTGAAGGTAAAAGAAGGCTAAATAACAAGACACAAAAAGTATCTGTTAGCCGATCTAATATTGACAAAATTTTGAACACAATACCAAGTAATTTAATGTATATAGTTGTGAGTAGCACATCACTCACCAGAATCGTTGTGCAATCGATCAAATGATAAATAATTATTTCCACCATTCCTGGAACACTTTTATACGAGCAATTCAATTGATACGCTTACTACGAAAAGAGGGACGAGTTTTGATAACTGGATTCTTGAACGTAGTATTCTTAAATACTGCGTCAAAAGCTGACGACAATGCAATGCGCAGGTAGGTCCAATATGTGCCTACCATTGGTTATGACGAAATAATACATTTGCTTCTTTCTCACGCTCATTTTTGTCAAGATGATTAGGTAATTCATAAAAATAATTTTGTTAATTTTTTAAATTGCGAAAAATTGTTTTAGTTATATAAGGAATATTAAATACATGGCATTCCAAACTTAGGCAACAAAGAAGATGATAATATTGAAGGGTTTTTAAAACACAGAGAGCATATTATAAACAATTGAACAAGCAGCGTTATCTAAAAAAATACTTTTCAATTGTTGCCAACATTTCTACTTGCTTTTCTGTCTAGGATTGTGAAGAAACGTAGATATCAGTGAAATAATATGAATTAGGAAATTTTTATTTATTAGAAATCAAATGTAATAAGTAATAACGATATAGATACGTTATTTTCCGAGAAACTTTAACAACAAAATGTTTCATTACTGAAGTACGTTATTACAGCGGATATATTCTAACAGCTTTTAATTTAGGCGTGTTTCTATTGGGTAGTAAATCGACTTTTAAAAAGGATTTTAGAAAGATCATATGGCTAATGAATGATAACGAACGCATTAAATCTGAATTAACACAACATCTTTTTCCAATAAACGAAGCATATATTCAGACCACTGATCAAATAGAAATCCCAAAAGCAAAATCGTTCATACCCATTACGACTTAACTTAGAAGGAGATCTAAGGCAATCTTAAATTAGAATTCGAGAAATTTTGGTATAAAACCAATCCAATACGAGAATACAGCAAATAGAGACGAACTGATTGGTCTTATGTTATTTTCTTCCTGGATATGTCTGTTCGCCAGTTGTTGTGGTTTGGGCTATAAACATAAACGCTGATTCGAAAAAATGCATCGAAATGAACACTCACTAGTTAAATCTAGCTGATTTTACAGTCGGTCGTAAAGATTACGGCAGTAGTAAAACTAACAACTAATGATTTGATTGGTTGGTCATATAATCATATTTTTAGAAACCACAAGAGCAAAAAAAACAATATCGAAAATTAATGACTACAACTAGGTAATTCCGAAATCAGCGTCAACGTCAGCGTAATCAACTTTATTTCCTCGACAATAATGCAGTAAACTCATCTATGTGTTTGTGGCATACGTGGATACATGAGGGTACATTTTGTATGCCACAGACACATAACATGTAATATTTTTTATACTGGAAAAACTCATTAAGTAAAACCTCAAATTGTAATTTTTCATCATTGACGACACTCTCAAACGAAAAATGTGAAACTAGAAATATGGTTTTTGTGTCTAACTCGAAAACGTCGACTCGAATTTGCCTCCTCCCGAGTTATTGGCTTTTTTCACACAGGAGGGCACTGAGGAAAAAAACTGCCATACATCTTTGGGGATGCTGTGTCGAAGAGTATATGATTAGATCGTCATGGCACATCGCAATGGCTGAACCCTGCCGAACCAGCCAAACCATGCCCCAAGCGAAAATTGACTCCAAAAAAGTTACTTGTGAGCGTTTGGTGGACTAGTGCTGGTGTCGTTCACTACAGCTTTCTTAAATCTGGCCAGACGATTACGGCAGATGTCTATTGTCAGCAACTGCAAACCATGATGGAAAAGCTAGCTGCTAAACAACCGAGGCTGGTTAATCGCTCTAGGCCACTGGTGCTTCATGATAACGCTAGACCACACACTGCACAACAGACGGCTACCAAATTAGAAGAGCTTCAATTGGAATGTCTAAGACATACATCGTACTCTCCGGACCTTGCCCCAACAGATTACCATTTTTTTCGAAATTTGGATAACTTCTTGCAAGGGAAAAATTGAAATTAGAGAGATGGAAGAGTGGAAGTTCTGGGAAGTAAAAAGGTATGAAGGGTGGGTAGGAATCAGTGTGTCCAGGAATCAGTGTGTCCAACAGAGGTGTAAGCTGATGAGTCGAGAGTCCGTCTGGAGAGGTCTAGGTTAGGTCAGGTTAGGATTAGGTTAGATCCGGCCCTTCCCGCAGAGGGTGGGCAAAAGTATTCGCCACCAAGACCTCACCCCTTGAACCCCTGCTAAATCACAAAACATAGCGAACCACTTGGGTTGACCTACAGCAGGAGAGTTATCCAAAAAATGGATGAAGAAGTTCAGGAATTATTAATCGAATTTTAAAAGAATTATTCAATTGTTTAACATTAACTGTTACGTGATACCCACGCTCATGTCAAAACTACTTACGTATCTTCAATCTTCAGTTGAGTTTAGTATTGCACTAACACAGCGAAGAACGACACATGAAGACGAGAAATTATAATATCGTGACTTGCTACAAAAGCAGCAATGTCATCTAATTTTATGTCAAACCGCAACGCGCCCACAGAGCTGTCACTAATATTTGTCAAATCATCGCCTGCCACCTCGTATGATCCTGCTGTTGAGATATAGATTGTCACCTCACTTTGATACATGCGGCGTTAACGAGAAAGAGGGAGAGATTTAAACTAAACTACCCCCCGTGAATTCAAACAGTTTCACCATATCTGAACATTAGCACAACAAAAACAGAAATAAAAAATTTTTACTTCTTCCAAAATCTATGCATTTTCTGGGAAGTTTCACTATGTTTCGTTTTAGGGCCAAAAAATTTGGTCACGTTATAAATATCTTGGATCTGCCACTGAGATCAACGTTGTAACCTCACTTTCTGATAAATGCATCGTTTGTGAGAACGAGGGTGAGGTTACGTTATAACTTAGCTCACGACGATACGAGTATAGCATTGCCACCAACGACCAAATATCTCTATACAAAGTGTGTGGGTGTTAAAAATTTCACCGAACCCAAAAATATTGGTTTGCGAAAAAATTTATCAAAAAGAAAGTTCATTATCATAGTCAGGAGATCGCAACAAACATTGGTTTTTTACCTTTTGTTGGTCTGCGTGGAGCAAATTTGTCTTCCAAATTCGCGACAACGGAATCACTAACATTGTGAAGATCATTTTTCACACATAAAATTGAGCCAGTTACAAATATTTTAGGTATGTGCTATGGCACGGAGAAAAATGTTATTCGAAAAAACGATCATTTTAATAGTAAAAACGGTTAAAAACGGGACTGCAGTTCTTACGAAGAAATTAACAGGGTTTAAATGTTTATTGGCGGGAACATGTAAGAATATTTTTTTGGTATACGTAATTTCGTACGTATACCAACAAATTATTCTAACATTTTCTCGCCAACATTGAAACACTGTTAATTTGTTCGTAAGAACTTCAGTCCCGTTTTTAACCGTTTTTACTATTAAAATGATCGTTTTTTCAAATAACATTTTTCTCCGTGCGTGAACTTTATGATTAAAAAATTTATCAGTTATATGATAAGAATACTAAAAAATTGGAATAGAAAGTAACATTGGATAAAAAAATGTTTAATTTCTTCCTAGCAAAACCACTACGTCACGCAAGAGATGCAACGAAATTCAATGGATAGTTTTTTAAAAAAAAAAAATTTTATGTGTATTACAGATTGAAAAATCTTATTACAATACACATGACATATACATAACTTTATATAAATAAATGAAACTTTTACAATAATACATATTTTACAGTTCTTGTCTAAAATTACTCTTGAAACCTTCAAGGCTAATGTTGAAGATGTCAAGAGACCTGGAGATATCATTTAGCAGCACCATTCCTCTTGTGGAATATGAAATAACTCAGAGGCGATGTTACTTTTGGATTGAAATTAGGGCATGGGAGGGATAATCTATAGTTATTCAATCGATGCTTGCCACTGATAAGGGCATGGGAGGGATAATCTATAGTTATTCAATCGATGCTTGCCACTGATTAGGGCATGGGAGGGATAATCTATAGTTATTCAATCGATGCTTGCCACTGATTAGGACATGGGAGGGATAATATATAGTTATTCAATCGATGCTTGCCACTGATTAGGGCATGGGAGGGATAATCTATAGTTATTCAATCGACGCTTGCCACTGATTAGGGCATGGGAGGGATAATCTATAGTTATTCAATAGATGCTTGCCACTGATTAGGGCATGGGAGGGATAATCTATAGTTATTAAATCGATGCTTGCCACTGAAAGCTCCGATGTCAATTATCTTCTTGATACATTCATCTTTTATGAGAAAGGTACAACGGAGCTATCAGCGGTATACTTTCAACCTTGTCGTACAGAAGTGACTTTTATGACACGTCCCGACACCTTTCCCCTGTTACTTTAACAGCCTGTCAACCATTCTCATTTCCATACCTCCATTGAATGCTAATGGACTCTTGGTACTTTAAGGTCCCGCGGGAATAAACAATTTGAATACATGTTTAACGATGTCCAGATGGATTACTGCGTAAATAAACAGGCAGCACGCACAATTGATTGAATACCATCCTGTACACCTCTGTACTATCCTATCACACACTCCGTGTATCGATATAAGAAAAACTACAAAGTGATATATCGCACATCCCGTATGAAAGCGCCGTAAGGCAAAAAAGTAAATTTTACAAGAGAGCGAAGACAAGTGATGATTGATGAAACAAGCGGTCCCGTCTAAAAGATCGAACTTTAATGCCGTTTTCGTGGGGCATAGACAATCACAATCACTTACTATTCAGAGATAAAAATTAAATTTTGACTTACGACCCTTTTGTTCGCGATATTTCTAACTATACCTAAGTATAACCATTTTTACGTAACAGTACCCGAACGATTTTAAAAAATGAATGTGTATATATATATTTTTTTTATATTACACGTATAAATAAAAATAAATATATATTTTTATATTACACGTCACCACTGATCACACTGCTAAGCGACGTGTTGGGATCACGTGATACACTCTCTGTCTCGTCAGTTACAGAATTGCTGGAAAGAGACGAAGTGCATATCACGTGACCCGCTAGGCTGTAATCAACAACGCAATGGCGAGGTGTGATAATTGAAAAAAAAATTATCGAACAGCAAATCACATCTATGCTTTTAACTTCAAATATGCTCAGGAATCACCTGTTAAGAGGCTAGACTTTGAACCACACGCGGAACACCCGCGACTCTCATTCTGTCCCGCTCACAATAAGCTCACGCACACTTACAATACATGCGAATACGAAATGTGCGAATGAGACAACGCTCAAATTTACCTACATAAATCGCTCGAAAAGGGGTTTATGGAGAATACACTTTTCTACACCAAAACTTTCACAAAATTGAAATTTTAAAAAATGCATATTTTTTAGAAAGAAGAAGCTACGTCGGTAGCTTTTTATAATTCTTTATGAGAGTTGAGTTAGCAGCATTTTTTCCTTAAATAATATTTTTTGATAAATCGTACATGTTTGACAGTGAATGTTTACGTTAATACGAAACGCATCGAAAATTCGAAAACATACCGACATAGTTTTCACCCTCTAGAAGGCAGTATAAAAAAATATATATTCATTTTGTGCAATTTTCGATGTAGAAAAGTGTTTTTTCCCGGGCGTCCTTTTTGTATGGGTCTTTTTTTAAAAAAGCTTTCTGTAATATCAGCGTGACAAACTCTATGATGGTAATAAGTCGAAAAGTAATGTTTCTGCCTGTAACTGGTATACATATGTTTTTTTATAAAAAAACTTCCAAATAATATGTACAATACATGTTATTTGCGCGAAAACACTTGCAGGTTTATTTAAAGAAACACACACACATATTATTTACTTAGAAATGTTAAGTTACAGGTGTTATAGAACTATGTATATATATGAGTTATATATTGTTTAATTGTGCAAATAAATGCCCCAAAATAACACAAACGGTATTTTGCAATCAACATAAAAGATTTAAGAAAATTCTAAAATATCTACCGTTCTAAATCTTCCTTTGTTTCTTGACGCCCGCAGGCGCCGCGTCAGCACATACTTAGTTGTCTCGAGTCAGTTTGGTGACGTTTGATGTTGATGACGGTAACAGGTGGGTCAACAACAACAACAGTACAATAAGTAACAAGATGGCGGCACCGCGTCAGCTGATCGGTGACAGGAGACCGGTAACCACGTGACCGGTTCACCCAAATGAGGCCGGTAAAAGCGTAACAATAACAGGAAAATGTATATGGTAACTATGGAGGTACGATAGAAGGTTAAAAAGTAGGTACCTACAACAAGTAAACATATTTTTAACACATTACAGAGGATTATACGCTTTGTTTAATGATAAGAGGGATGATATACAATATTCAGACGCCAAATTCATTACTTTGTTTCATATGGCAACCTAATTGATTTTAGCAATGTCATTTATATCGTGAGCTAGAGAAATTTGAATTAAAGTTTGATAATAACTTCGGAAGGCAAAACAGCTGTCACGAATAAACATAATATGTATATTTTTAACATTCACTCCACACAGTAGACTCTAAGGAACATAATTTCACTCAGGGCCTATGTTTTGTCTAAGGAATGCTGTGTGGAGGATATTTTTTAAGGAAAGGGAGTAGAGGAAATTCTGGAATGGAATACAGGTATGATGCGTGGGTATGAATCTGAGGTCAGTGTGTCCAGGAGTGACGGACATATGAATCCCTCCCTCTCACTGGGGTGCAAGGCGATGTTCCGAGAGAGAGTCCGACTGAAGAGGTCAAAAGGTCCTCTCTCAACTATCTTTCACGGCCGACCGACGCAGCTGGTTGGCAGATGCATCCACCGCAAACCTCACCCCAGGAACCCGGGCAAATGGGTGATTTAACTACTGGAGCGACAGAGCAATTAAAATATTTTTTTTCGGATTCCTAAAGAAAAATTTTCCGCCCACATTAAAAAAATCATACCTCCGAATTTGAATATGGAGACATACAAACTGATTATAATTCTACGTAGCCAATGAATTCCCCTATCTTTTGTCTATTGTCACATATTTGTAGGATTTATAAAATAAATATAATTAAATCTTTAACCTTAAAACATTTTAAAGAATCTAGAGAATATTAATTTTGTTATATTTTGAATGAACAATATATTATACAGTAATTTAAATAATTTTTTTTTTTTTTTTAAATTTGCCACATTTTGGCAACAAAGCAATCCGAGGCTTTGGAAATAGTGCCATAATGTGGCAAAAAGCGCTCGAGTGGTTATAGCAGAGGTGTTAGTTATCTAATAAATGGTTTTCATAATGATAGTTTGATAATGCCTTCATAAGACGAAACAGCTAGTAATAATTACACAGCAGAACTTGTTTATAAATCTTACTAATATTATAAACGCGAAAGTTTGTATGGATGTATGTATGTTTGTTACTGTTTCACGCAAAATTTACTGAATGGATTTTAATGAAACTTTACAATAATGTAGCTCATACATCAAAATAACATATAGGCTATAATTTATAAAGTAGCTATTTATTTTTAATATACTGAAAATAATAATTATTGTTTAATAGAAAATGTCAAAATTTGAGAATGACATTTTGCAAAACAATGACTATTTTGGAAAATAGTAAAATTAGTGTATTTATTTGAAGTACTCGCCTAATACTTTGAATCGAATCAAGAATTATACATATTTTAAATAAATAGGTTAAGAATTTTGGTATAAACGTAGATGGGACCTAGGAAAAGAAAATAGATTATTCGAAGTACTAATCCTACGCCGACGAAGTCGCGGGCAGAAGCTTGTTGAATAATATAATAAAAATAAAAAAGGACTTATTAAAGGATGTATTATTGAAAACATTAACTTTAACATTAAAATGGAGTTCTGCAAATCTATTTGATAACATTTAAAAAAATAGGTGGTTTGTACTAGTTCTAACTGGGTACAGATTATTTTACTCGGTAGCCTTATTCGAAAGCAACAATAATTTAAAAAAAATACAACAGCAATCCGGTTTTCATTTTACAGGTGTTTAATTTGTACCTGCGCTACATTTATTGTTGTTATGCTACCGATTATCCGTCGTCCGATTATCGGGGTTATAATTTTCATACCGTATTTCCGAGATGGATAATATTTACATATTGACAAAAATGGGATAGAAAGTAAACAACAATTATTTTGACGTGATATTTCATAAAAAAATTGCGCTATTAAAAATTAAGTAAGTACAATCTTTATTAGGTACAGTTTCTCCGTTGAAACAGGATAATCGAGAATTACATTACAAATACCGCACTTTGAATGTATTTGCTTAGTAACGAAGTTCTTTATTATTCGTAATTTTAGTTGCAAGGTCGACGCGGAACATTTCAACTGGAAATGTGATAAGGAAATATTGTAAGAAATACCTTCATGTTTATACCTGACAACAGTTTGCACGTGGCAAACAGGTGTTTAATAAAAAACAAGCATTTTATCAGTCAAATCGGCATTTGAATGTGTAATTTGAAATATGAGAGTTTATAAGCTAAATTTGTAAATAAAAAGATCTGTTTAGAACGCGATATAATTAGATACTGGCACTACACAGGTAAAATAAAAGTGAAGAAGTGTAGGTATATTTTAAGTCCTTTCAAAGTGGAAAATATTCTAAGCTAAGATTATTTTTTACTATATATTTCTGTTGACTAACTTTTTTTTCATTCTTGTAAAATTATTCATAAAAGAAATAAAAACAACTTTGGCGCTACTTTCCTCGTGCAGATAATTCAAAGTCAAATATTTATGGCGTATATAGGCCTCTTAATAATTAGACGAGTAATATTATAATATATATATACTAAGATAATGGAGTGCACTATAACTGTACACAATTTGTCAATGTCACTCGGTTGTGATTTAGTCCAAATTTGACATTAATATGTCATTGACAATATCATATCTGATGACCTCGAGAATATATGAAAACTCAAAACATACCTATCAAAAATATTTTATTGCTAAATTTTTTTCGAATGTAGCACAATCAGTTGAAATATCTACTGTTTTATTTTAAAAAATGCTGAGCACAAACTTAATAACATACTTCTTTAATATTCGCAAATTCACTTTGTGGCAAATTCATTTTAATTAAATAAAAACAAATCGAATTGTAAAACATCACTTATTAATTAAAATTATCAACATGTTTCAAAACCAATGAACGCTTTTATTATTAGCGTGTAAGAAAAGTAATCATTTTCTTGCCTCTCGCTTACTCGTATCAAAGAAATGAGATGGCGCGAGCCATTACCGTCGCAGTGGGTCGTCCCGGTAATAATAAAGACCGGTCAGTGGTTGAGTGGGCATTGCGTTTGGGTCCCACCCAGGCGTTCCGTGTTCGATTCCTCTGCTGGTTAAGTCCTCCGTCACAACACAAGCAACATCTTCCGCTTAGTGTAATGGTAGTAGGAGATTTTCGGGGTAGGAGACGTTGTTGGGTTATTCGTAACCTGGGAATGTTTGTCTTTCTTTGAAAAGAAAAAGAAAAAAATAAAAGTGCTTAATGATTTCTCCGTCAGGATAAAACTAAAAATAAGTGATTTGTTTTTACTTGATTCAAATAATGAAACGCTGAACACAAAAAACTTCCCCATGAAGAACATATTACATTTTCGGAATAGAAAACATTATGAAAAAAAAAAACAACTATCAAGTACCGATATAAAATGTAACGTAGCTACCTACTGTCCCAACTGTTAGTTATCAACGAAATGTACTATCAACCAAAAACGAAATCTGCGCAATAAAAATTATCATAACATTATTTGTTTTTGGCCAGATAAGTGCGAAAATAATAAATTGGTTTATTTAGAGGTCGCCTGGAGTCAATTGTCTGACGTATTGCATTATCCAAATGCATTTCATATCGTAACGACTGGCAGTTAGTGCCTGCCGGTCCACAGCACCCAGAAGATACTCTCAGTATCGCCCTGGTGATAATTAAGATAAATTAAGAATCGATACCTATTAAAAAATGCAATGTTTAGTAATCAATGCAATTTGGGAGCCGGGTATGGTTACCGCAGCCCCGGGAACCATGATTTATTAGATAACAAATATAGGTCACCCCAAATGGTTCTCTACGTTAGGTGACTTAGCAGCGGTTCCAGGGTTAATAGGGTGAGGTTTGTCTAGGTCTTGACGGCGGATGCGTTTGCCCACCTGTTGCGTGGCGTCTGAGAGGCTAAGAGACTGGTTGGTTAAGGGAGACCATTTGGCCTCTCTAGCAGGACTCTTATCGATCCATCGCTTTGCACCACAGCGGGAGGAATGCATTCACACGTCCATCACTACTGAACCCACTGACCCCCAGATTCCTACCCACTCTTCATACCTTTTTCCCTTCCAGAATTTATTCTCCTTTCTTTTTACTTTAGAAGACCCTCCACACAGCATACGCAAAGATGACATAGGAGGGAATGGATTTCCTGTGTGAAAGTGTGTTTTTATTGTTTAAAAAAATAAATCAAGGTACTTTTCAACTTTAACACTCTAAGATCAGAATGCCAAAGTTCCGCTGTATCCAGATATCTAGGACTGGCATCGAATACAAACGTGATATAACACTGGGTATAATATTAAATAATATATAATAATAATTTACCATTTGTTATTTCGGCTTTACCATTTGTTATTTCGGCTACTGGCATTATACCTAGCTCTCTCATTAAAAATTTAGGCATATTAGATTTTTCAAAGAATTTGTATATAAAAATGCAAAAATCAGTCATTCTAAATACATGTAGGATTACGAAAGATTTTTTAAATATTTATATTGAGGGATCTGTAGGATTTATCGGTCAAATTAGGAATTCCACAGAGCCGAACCCTCTGATATGAAAATATCTGAAGTCGGTGAATTATATTCCCATTTAATAGTTTGGTAGATTAACGTGTTGTTCTTGTATTGTTTTGTATTAATTATACTTATATAATACACTTGCATAACGTGGATTTACTAGATGATCATTTATATGAAAAAATAAAAAAATAAAAACTAAACCCGGACCTGAAAATTTGTTGCGTAAATTATATAAAAACATAATACATAACCCGCGAGAGCCGTACTGCACGTATAACCAAATTTTATGTACAAATCTTAAATGTATGTGACGTGCCCATTGGCGAATAAACATTATATAATTAATAGATCAATAATAATAATAATAATTATTATGTTATAATTTTTATGTTATCATAATAAATAATAATTCATTCAGAATGATTAGATTTACGTTTTGTCTGATAAACTTGATTCGTTATCGCAGGACCTACCACAACCGCTTCGTTCTTTCCTAACTGCGTAAAAGCACGAGTGTTTCTATTTATAAACAAATTTATAACGAAAACACTTTTGGTCCGTACATGACGGATGTTACATAAATTATAATGCGAATCGATAATAAAAAAAACGAATTTAAGCGCTTAAATCAAGATAGATAGTGGGTATACAAGTATACATCTAACTACCTGTAAATAATACATTTAGATAAATTTTAAAAAATCGTAATAAATTGTACAGCGCGTTTGGGGTGATTTTGAACAAAAACGGCGCTCTACAAATGATGCAAATATCATTTTTATTACCTTCAGTAAAATTAAAAACATTTTTTCCGGGCATTGTACAGAGTTTTTCCGGAAATTGTACAGCGCGCTTAGGGTGATTTTGAACAAAAACGGCGTTCTACAAATGATGCAAATATCATTATCATACCTTCAGTAAAATTTTAAAATATTTTGTATGGGCATTGTACAGAGTTTTTCGAAATCAAATGCAGATATTAGTTCTTCCTCATATTTTGAACGTCAAGTTCGTAAAATTTCATCAATAAGTATCATATCGACCATACATAAAATGTTATGTATGGTCGGTCTTGCTGTATGGATGTGAAACATGGACTTTGAAAGTAAATATCATGAACAAATGTGGCTTCACCGGAGACACCAACACAGAAATTCTCAGGCGGGTTAGAGCAGATATAAAACTGCTCACATTAGTAAAAGTTAGGAAAATGTCATATCTGGGTCATATACTTCGAGGGGAGAAATATCACTTGCTCCAATTAATATATTAAAAGGCAATATAGAGGGTCGCCGAGGGCCTAGCAGGAGACAAATGTCTTGGCTTCAAAATGTACGAGAGTGGACCAGTTTTAGAAGACAGAGATATATTTACTAGAGTGATCGCCAACGTCGGGGCGGACCTGATAGGGCACACGAAGAAGAATAATAAGTATTAAGATTCTGCTTTAAGTGGAGGGAAAAGGATGTGTGGCGTTTTTTCGAAATCGCTTGTAGACAGTGGCCCTTCTCCTCCTGTTAAGGTCAAGTGTGCAAAATTTAATCAATCATGGAAAAAACTGTGTTTAAAAACCATATCGAGACACTCTTCTTTATACATAACAAGCTTCTGCACGCGACTTCGTCTGCGTAAGATTAGTACCTATTTCGAGTAATCTATTTTCTTTTTCTAGGTCCCATCTAAGTTTATACCGAAATTCTATTTATGTATAATTCTTGATTCGATTAAAAGTATTAGGCGAGTACTTCAAATAAATTCACTAATTTAAATATTTTCCAAAATAGAATTTTGATTTAACAATCATTGTTTTGAAAAATGTCATTCCCAAATTTTGACGTTTTCTATTAAACAATTATTATTATTTCCAAAATATTGAAAATAAATAGCTAGCTGTATAAATTATAGCATATATGTTATTCTGATGAATGAGCTATATTATTGTAAAGTTTCATTAAAATCCATTCATTAAATTTCGATTTAAAGAGTAACAAACATACATACATCCATACAAACTTTCGCATTTATAATATTAGTAAGATATGTAGAAGGCAGGTGTTTTTGTGAATACAGCATAAGAATCCCAATTGCTCACAGATTTTAGGCTGAAGGTAGCGGGGAGGGGAAGAAGATTATTACAAAGTTCCCACAAAAGCAAATAAAACAACACAGAGCATTGCCATCGTTAAAGAATTTCTAACCAAAACAAAAAATGGTATTTAGTTACCTAGATTCCTAGATTATAGATACCTATTGCCACTGAACATATGTTACACACTAGAAATGCTTTCCATGTAGATTAGAATAAACATAAGTATTGGCACTAACTTGATGATATCCCATTTGAATTTTATAGTAGTGATGAAACAGTTTTGTATTGGAAATTTAAGACCTGATGTGTCGGACTTTTGGATCACGAAACACGCCCACATAGCATTTCTAGTGTTCTTCTTTATTCTGTGCTCACTTACTACAGTAATCGCAATTGCTAATCAGTGTGAGAATTATGATGGCCTATCACGTGAGAATTTCTGCCTTTTAATCCGGTTTGGTATTAAATGTATTAATTCCTTTACAAAACAAAATATAACCTATATTCTCAAATCAATGACAACTGAAAGTGTTGTTGTTGTAATATTTATATAAACTCCCCAACAAAAAAGGGCTATAACGAATTAAGTCAGCGGCGACATTCGTTTCTATTCAAATCTAAATGGAAGGAATTTTTAGTGGGTACTTTTTTTTAAACTAGCTCCGCACAGAAGGCCCAACCAAGGAAGAAGGAAAAAAAATCCTCAGGGCATATGTTTTCTTTAGGGATGCTGTGTGGAGCGTCTTTTTAGGAAGAGGAAGGATACCTGTCTTCCTCGGGCGTCCCCTACTTTTTATACCATTCACACTTGCGTCATATATTCTCCTTGCACTCCTTTCTTCGTTCATTCTCTCTACATGCCCAAATCATCTCATGGTCTCTTTTTTTAATCTTACTCATTGCGCTAACATCAGCCTTGCTTTATTTGCATTCGTGGATCTCCACATTTCTCACACGATCATGCATGGTTTTATCACTCGTACGCCTCAGGGATCACATTTAAACAGAATTCAGTCTAATTTCATCCTTCCTCAGTCAGGATATAACTTACTTAGTTTATTTTAATAAAGCAACCTTGACAATGTTGAATGTATGTACATATAATATATCAGAACACAATAAAATAATGAAATTACCAATTGACAACATGAACCGATAAAGAAAATAGTTTATAATAAATAATAACAAATAGATTCAAAATCCACTTTCCGTGACAGGATGACCGACTTGTCGTGATGTAAATATAATATTTTTTAATAAACAAAGCACTGCCTTGGCCGCCAATAATCCAATCGTATGCAATTATAAACGCATATCAAGTATCGGACCATATAATAAATATTAATTTTATAAAGGCTGTTTGTTGCCATGTGGATACTAAAAGTAAACTTAAACTTGGTACTAAAAAATGAAATAAAGAACTGGTTTATTAAAGAAACCATTAAATTATGTAACTAACTTAATTATGTAAAAATGATGTAACTAACTACCGTCCTATCAGCCTATTATCTTGTTTTGGCAAAATATTTGAATCCATTGTATACAAAACCATTTTTAACCATGTATCACATGTACTTAGCCCTTTCCAACATGGCTTTGTAGCTAAAAGATCCACAAATACTAATTTACTAGAGTATATGGACTTTCTGTGTAAATCGATGAATAAAAAAACACAAGTTGATGCCGTGTACACCGATTTCAGTAAGGCCTTTGATAAAGTCAGTCACCCTATCTTAATAAATAAACTGGATAAAATCGGCATACACGGAAATCTGCTTCGTTGGTTAGAATCATATTTATCACATAGAAGTCAATTAGTTACTGTTAACGGTTTTAACTCTTCCCCAATCTCAGTTACATCGGGCGTACCACAAGGATCACACCTTGGACCCTTGCTTTTCTTAATCTTTATTAACGATCTTACATTTAAACTTCGTTGTAATTTTTCTCTGTATGCTGACGACCTCAAATTATATAAAGCAATTAATTCTATGGAAGATTGTGAACTCTTACAAAAAGACCTTAACACAATATCTACCTGGTGTGTTGACAATGAAATGGAACTAAATATAGCAAAATGCAAAGTTATAAATTTCACCAAGAACACCAATAGAACTGTATATTCATATACCATATGTGGTCACAATCTGGAAACAGTTGATTCGATTAAAGATTTAGGAATTATATTCGACAACAAACTAAAGTTCAACCAACACATTGAATACATTGTGAGTAAATCAAATAAATTACTTGGTTTCATTATAAGATCAACCAAATTATTCAAGAATTCTAATAGCCTAATAATTCTATTCAATTCGTTAATCCGTAGTGTTCTTGAATACGGGTCAACAGTCTGGAATCCACATTATATTACACAGGTATCTAGACTTGAATCTGTCCAAAGAAAATTTACACGGATCTTGTCTTATCGATCAGGTGTGTACCATTTTCTAGATGGATACGAACAAAGACTAACATATTTCAAATTAGAGAGTCTAGTTAAAAGACGTAACATAAATGACCTCTTAATGCTTTATAAAATTGTAAATTATCGGGTAGATAGTAACTTAATCAATCAAATCAAGTTATACGCCAGGCCCAAATCTACCAGAAACCTTAACATATTTTGGACCGAAATTTTTACCAATAATACTGGATATTTTAATCCTATTTCTAGAATGTCTAGATCATACAATGATCTTGCCAAATCACACATTTTCATAGATATTTTTGTAAATAATATAACTTGTTTCAAGAAGTATCTCAACAATTTGTGCACCTAAAAAAAAAAAAAAAAAATTTGTTTGTTGATTTATTATTTTACAACTGTTTGTTGTTTTATTATTTTTTCATAAACATTTTCCTTTTGTTAGATTTTTTATTATTATAATTAAGTTTTTTAGAGTTTGTTGTTTAAAAGATTGTTTGTTGTTTTATTATTTTTTCTAAACATTTTCTTTTTGTTCGATTTTTTATTATTATAATTAAGTTTTTTAGAGTTAAGTTTAAAAATACTGGCATTGTTTTTCTTTGTGTTTGCTTATGAGTATATTAAAATATGATTACTGCAGACACATTAGTCTAGGGATATTTATATTTGTATTTAATTTTGTTTTATATTACCAACATGAATGTTTTATAAATATCCTGTTTGTGTCTCAAATAAATAAATAAATAAATTAATTACATCAGTTGATATAATATCTGTATTGGCATATGGATGTGAGGCGCTGACACTGACGGCAAAGATGGCTGAAATGCTGGATACTTTTGAAAGAAAAGTGTTAAGAAGAATATGTGGACCCGTGAAAGAGGGGGAACAGTGGCGTATCCGGCACAACAAAGAACTGTATGATATTTATCAGGCCCCCAATATCTCAGCCCATATGAGACTCCTCAGGTTGAGATGGGCTGGACATGTACAGAGAATGCCGGACACACGCGTCCCTAAAAGAATTATGGCTGGACACCCAGGTGGAAAGAGAAAAGTGGGAAGACCCAGACTGAGGTGGGAAGACGAAGTAAGAGGGGATGCAGCACAGCTTCTCCAGATAACTAACTGGAAGTCAGCCGCTGAGGACAGGAGGAGTTGGAGGCGAATGTTGCGGGAGGCCAAAGCTCGATATGGGCTGTAGCGCCATCGAAGAAGATATAATATCAAATAGTGAAAGAAAGCCATTAAGTATGAAAAAAACATGCATGGCCGTGTAATGCAGTCGTAATTTCAAAATAAAACACGGTAAATACCATATAGAGAAAAACAATTATTGATTTATGAAGTAGACATGTTGAGATTAATTTATGAAATACTAGCTTCTGCCCGCGACTTCGTCTGCATAGGATTAGTACTTCGAGTAATCTATTTTATTTTCCTAGGTCCCATCTACGTTTATACCAAAATTCTTAACCTATTTATTTAAAATAGGAATAATTAATTCTTGATTCGATTCAAAGTATTAGGCGAGTACTTCAAATAAATTCACTAATTTCTAAAAATAGAATTTTCATTTAACAATCATTGTTTTGCAAAATGTCATTCTCCAATTTTGACATTTTCTCTTGAACAATAATTATTATTTTCAATATAATGAAAATAAATAGCTAGCTTTATAAAATATAGCCTGTATGTTATTCTGATGTGTGAGATATATTATTGTAAAGTTTCATTAAAGTCCATTCATTCGTTTTTGCATGAAAGAGTAACAAACATACATATATCCATACAAACTTTCGCGTTTATAATATTAGTAAGATGATGTCGGCCAAATGGTTGCCTGAAATCGAGACACTTTTGATAAAAAAAAGTCTGTGCAAATTTCATCAAAAGGCTTCTTTTCTTCAAACAGGCAAACAAATTCTTCTTTTCGATTTTTCTTTCCCTATTTACAAGCTGGGTTACACAGGTTTAGTACAAGTATTATAATGTCTCCATCCCTTCCCTTGTGAAATATGGGCGACCTTGAAACATTTCCCCATTAAATTTGCGATCCCCTTTTCAAATATGAATCGAGTAAATTATCCCCTAGTTACGACGTTTTATCGTGATGTAAATTACCCACTTCGAATAATATGTTTGAATTATTATCGTTTTTTGGTTCATTCAGGTTAGACCGTAGGTAACCAATGTACAGTACATACATACGTAGGTACACTTCCTGATGTATTTTTTGGTTCCATGGAAACTCAACACAGTGGCATTTCAACACCTCTTTAAAGTCATTAAAATTGATAAAAATAGCCCAAACCTAACCTGACGTAACCTATTATTTAACATTCATTACTTTTAATGAATTTTAAAAGGAGTGATTAAGTGTCACCTTGTTGAGTTGTCCGGTCACCGCATTTTTAATAAACTCCGAATGTTAACGGTCTTTTTCTGGGTCAGTCTCAACGCGATCTCGGATTTGAATTTTTAAACCAAATTAAAATGTAAACAATGTCTATCTCAATCGAATGCCAGAAAGAAGAAAAAAATGATTGGCTACTTAAATATAAAGCTTCTTTTCTACATATTAGAATTTGGGTTACATTTTAGAGTGCACCATTCCTTCCGATTTAAAGTCCCTGTACAACATCAGAATCAGTTTTTTGGCAATATCATCAGATTAACTTCGTTATGAAACCGCGAATCACCTCGACGAGTGTCGAAAGAACCAAGCAATAATTGATTTTGTAACAAACCATCTAATTTCCGAGTATAAATTTCCCATTCCCGCATCGCTCGTTATTTTCTAATTAGGGGAGAGGGATGCTAATGTTAGATTTTTCACCTCACCACTCAGGCTTACAGATGTGATCCCTGGAAGGGGTGTCACAGCTTTGATGAGCGATATAAGATCATGTGTTAACCTCTAGAGAGTAAGTTGCTCTCCGGTTTTACCGCGCATCTTCAGATAAAACTCTGACAGGACTGAAATGATTTCAGCTAACCTAGAGTCAATGAATATACTCGTTGAAATCCTTTTGGTAAAAGGTTAAACGAACAGTTTAGGGAACAATTAAGTTTCCTTTCGGAGTGAACCCATAATATACTCTCTTTACTATTGTTGAATTGCTATCAATACGTGTCATCCTCGCAAATTGATCGTACCCAAAATGTCATTCTCAAATTTTGACATTTTCTATTGAACAATAATTATTATTTTCAATATAATGAAAATAAATAGCTAGCTTTATAAAATATAGCCTATATGTTATTCTGATGTATGAGCTATATTATTGTAAAGTTTCATTATAATCCATTCAGTAAATTTTGCTTGAAAGAGTAACAAACATACATACATCCATACAAACTTACGCGTTTATAATATTAGTAAGATGATGTCGGTCAAATGGTTGCCTGAAATCGAGACACTTTTGATAAAAAAAAAAGTCTGTGCAAATTTCATCAAAGGGCTTCTTTTCTTCAAACAGGCATAAATATTCTTCTTTTCGATTTTTCTTTCCCTATTTACAAGCTGATAGGTTACACAGGTTTAGTACAAGTATTATTATTACAAATAAACACTCGTTGTGTTTATTTTAAAACTGTGCATTTAATTTAATTATCCTGTTACAATTTCGTTTACCCTTTTGACTATAATTTTTAAATAGTTGATGATTGGGACCTACCCCGAAAGCTAGACGCTAGACGCCAGGAGCGCTGAACGTATGTGTGTATGTGTGTGTGTGTGTGTGTGTGTGTATGTGTGTGTGCGTGTGCGGACAGAACTAATAATTAATAACATAACCACGTAACTCGGAAATCGGTCACGTAAAATAGTAGATATACCCTATAAATTCCTGCCACAAAAATGTCTGCATCTCTCATTCATCACTTCTATCGAATGTAACAAGCTATAGGACTGACAAACTAGCATCTCACAGATGAGATTGGAGATAAGATTCATACAATGAAAATAGGAATTCTGTAGACACATAACACACAATGAACTAGGAACTTATACTATAATGAACGGATGTGCTGCTTATCAGACCATACTATCTATCACAGTATAGTACCCGGTTTATTCATAACTTCGTAAGACTCGCGGTTTGAAGATATATTAAGTCTAAGTATGTAATATTGAGTACGAGTGTGGTGAGTGCACATATTCCCAGCTCATTCAAGGCGTCACGGAAGAGTAAGTCGACTTGCAGACATAAAACAGCGGACACGGAACGCAGACGGCCGAGGAGTTATTGGCTAAAGAGAATATTGCGATGGCATGCGATGCTTAATATTAACCTTGTGGGTAAACGATTAATCGTTGTTCTTGAGATAAGCGACAAAACTCAGCAACTATCGTTGTTTAAATATTCGATTGGTAGAAAAATTGTCATAAACATGCAGTATTGCGTTTAATTCTAATATTATTTCGGGTGTCGTAAATCTTACTTAACATGTGGTCAAAGTAAAGAAACGTTCAAGGTGTTTTTTTTATTTTTTTTTACATTAGGTCCACACAGGAGGCCCGGAGGAAAATAATTTCCCTCAGGGCCTGTGTCATCTTTGGGGATGCTGTGTGGAGGGTATTTTTAAGGAAAGGAAGGAGAGGAAGTTCTGGGAAGGAAAAGGGTATGAGGGTTGGGTAGGAATCTCGGGTTCAGTGTGTCTAGATCATCCGCCGCCAAGACCTAGACAATGAACCCCATGAACCCGGGCACCCCTGCTAAGTCACCAAAGGTAGCGAACCACTTGGGGTGACCTATGGCAGAGGTGTTGGTTATCCAATAAATGGTTGCCGGGGCGGCGGCGGTTTTGCATGATACGTAAACTTATTGATGCCAGTAAACGATTATTCGTTGTTCTTGGGATAGGTGAAAAAAATCAAAACAACAATCTTTTAAAATGCTATTCATTAATAGTGCTATTCCAGGTATTGCCAACATTATTAGCACTGGCGGTATTTACCAATATCTGTTGTTGATCTGAATTTAACGTTAGCTATATATTTAGATTTATTCACGAGAAAAACATCGCCAAAAAGCCTGTTTTATTTCTTTTTGCAAAGCACAGAATAAGTATAACATTGAATCGAGATTTTGAATTTATAACTGCAAATATGTGACCTGGGGAATTTACCTTCACCTTAAGAGGCTAGACTTTGAACGACACGCGGAACACCAGCGTCTGTCATTCTGCCCCGCTCACAATAAGCTCACGCACACTTACAATACATGCGAATGCGAAATGTGCGAATGAGACAACGGTCAAATTTACCTACAGAAATCGCTCGAAAAGGGGTTTATGGAGAATACACTTCTCTAAACCAAAACTTTCACGAAATTGAAATTTTAAAAAATATATATTTTTTAGAAAGAAGAAGCTACGTCGGTAGTTTTTTATAATTTTATAATTCTTTATGAGAGTTGAGTTAGCAGCACTTTTTCCTTAAATAATATTTTTTGATAAATCGTACATGTTTGACAGTGAATGTTTACGTTAATACGAAACGCATTGAAAATTCGAAAACATACCGACATAGTTTTCACCCTCTAGAAGGCAGTGTAAAAAAAATATATTCATTTTGTGCAATTTTCGATAGAAAAGTGTTTTTTCCCGGGCGTCCTTTTAGTATGGGCTGAAAAGTGAAGTCTATCGTCTTAAGCTCCAATATCATTCGTACAAACTCGTACTAATGCCATCTCTCCAGGGTCTTTTAGGTTCGTGATTTTACCCGATATTAAGAAAATCGGTTCTAATCTAAGAGTATGGATATTAGAGAGACGGCATGTGAAGTGTGCTCGCGCGCTCCAAGTGTGCCTTTTAGAGAATTCTACCCACACGGCTGACATTGGCTGTCACCATGTAAAATGGCTGCTGTCGGAACGTATTAAACGGCCAAAAACCAGCAGCCAATGTAAGCCGTTTGGGTAAAATTCTGGAAAAGGCACACTTGGAGCGCGGGGACACACTTCACATGCCGTCTCTCCAATATCCATACTCTTAGGTTCTAATCGTTCGCCGTGATTGTATCAACCTAACTACTAAAATATTTAAATAAGTAGATATCTCTGCAGAATTTTTGTTTTTATATTTATAAACTAATGTTTAAGACAAGATTTTTTATACATAGCACAAAGGGTAGCAATTATTATAAGCAATAATTTTTAGCCTGAAACACTCATCCATATTAAAAAAATCTCCCGAAAAAAAAATACATGTCGCCGACGGGACTCGAACCCGCACCCCTCTGATCTAATAAAGTTGGTTGTTTGCAGGTGAAAAAATGTAATAAGCGATAATTGTTGAATGAAACATTAGGTATATATTGAATCATTTGGCGGGTAGGAGGTAACCCGCCGTAGCTTAATGGTAGAGCTCCTGACCGGCCATCAGAGGGGTGCGGGTTCGAGTCCGGTCGGCGACATGTATCTTTTCTCGGGAGATTTTTTTCAATATGGATGAATGTTTCAGGCTAATAATTATTGCTTATAATAATTGTTATCCCTGCAGAAGTTCATAGTCCCGCAGCGTATTAAAAAACAACGTAGGTTAAATGTTCGGCATCCACAGGGTTAAATAAGGAGTAGTGGATACGGGGAAGAGTAAATTATCTTCCCTAATGCCAGGTGGCAGCTCAACCAGGTGGAACAACAAACAACATGCACATCGGCCATCGTGCACGTTTCGTTTCTGCATTATTTCGCATGCAAACTCAGCAAGGGTCGTATAAGAAGGGGTTCTAAGGGGCAGAAACTCATAAAAAAATCACTGTACCACATTTAACTATCTATAGTTACTGTATTTTAATTTAACCACAACTGTTTCATATACATGCAGGATGTAACATCACGTTACCGAAGTATTTTAACCAGAGATTCCTAAGTAAAAAACGTAGATATAATTTAGATGTCCGATGATAAATTTATTAATAGATTTCAAGAAAATACACGACTATTTTTTTTCCATCACATTAACTTCACTTCACACAAGAGACGTTGATGTGTTCCTTTTTTGTAAGGGGGAGAAAACACAAAGCCCGGCAAATCGTTCCTGAACTGAGTTGTTTAACTCAAGAGTGGGTCGTAGAATTGACCCGTTCTCAACAGGACAAATGTCAATTGTGTGCGCGTTTGGCGTGTTGCACGACTATACACCTGTGCTGAAGGGATTAATGACGCTATTTCCTTGGAGCATCTTCCATTGAAATACCTGTAGAACAAGGACATAATTCCCACTTGTGCCTGTGCTCTAAAGATTGAAATCCGTTTGTTAAGATAGGAGAATCTAGTTTCAAGTAGTTGGGGGCTCCAGACCAGAAGTGGGTACCAAATTCAACAGTGGGCGCAATTACAATGTGTAGGTACGATCAAAGTATCTGATAGTCTTGTCCAATGTACCTACAATATGCCCAGCTTCTGGAGACTTGGAAGTTTTATGCTCGGAGCTTTAAGTTTGGAGCTTTAGGCACGGAGCTTCAAGCATAGAGTTTTAAGCTATACGCACAGAGCTTTAAGCTTGGAGCTTTAAGCGTGGAACTTTCAGCCAGGAGAATTAAGCTTTAAATTAACTCGGGCATCGATGGTTATACAAGCAAAATTAAATCTTCTGAAAGATTTGAATACATTAAATTAAAATCAATCATTTCGAACATTTTATCTCGATTCTTTTGATTTAATAAGAAAACATTTTACGTAAGCAAGTCATAAAATTGTATAAAGGAAAAGTCGATATTGTCTGGGTGCTACGCGGAAAAAAGTCAGGCGCCACGCGGAAACCTCTCGGCGCCACGGGCCACGGGGACATTCTAAATGCCACGTGAGGTCTGGAGACACGCCACGCGACCAGCTTTCTCAAGCTTGCCATTTTATATTGCACGTGGTTTTGTTTTTGTTTTGACCTAATCAGCATAACTGTTTCGCTCTTTTCAATTTATTCTGAAATTTATACTTTTCTTGTAGAACGAAACCTTCGGAATATTGATTTATGGTAGCAGGTAGGAAATATAAGAACAATACGGATCTTATAAAATAGTAGTTGCTACCTGGCTTCGTATGAATTTGAACAGTATTTTCTGGAAAACTTATATTATTTAAAACTTATATATACATTATTGAATAATAAAAAATAAATAAATAAGCAAACAATATGGTGTACGTATATTGTCATATGTGTAACACTACTTATGAGAAAGCATTTTTCTTATTGAAAAATAAGTAACGAACAATAATAACGTATTGTCCTAATCTAATTTAAAGCAATTCGAAAGCATTTTTCAAAGTTTCATAGCTCATGACTTAAATGGCATAGCGAGCTCAAAATAGTAACATTTGACTAGAAACTCTAAGCAGAAAAATCTAAGAAATTTTCTAGACGCCAGAGCTCACCATTTGCGAGATTTTAGCGAAACAAACAAACATTTTTTCTACTTGTTTTACATGTTTGATTACAAACTCCAAGCAGAAAATATGACGGACGTTTTGTTTTGCTTTTAATATTTCAAATTCACAACATAGATAAGTTAAAAACATCACAAATATAGACAATATTCACAGGGCTGTCAATATAATCACATCTTCAACCCTTGGACATTTAAGAATACGTATAAATGAAACATTTCACAAAGTTTTTTTTCATTCGCAGATAGCGCAAAACGAACTCTTGATCGCTATTGAAGAATTGAGCCCCTGAGCTCAACCAAGAAACAATCAAAACAACTTTTCTATTTACATACATAATATATCGTGATGCCATGAATGTCTGACCAAAAACTTCAAGCAGAAAATCTACGAATCTACGAACTCAAGACTCCATTCGTATAAATAAAACATTCGACAAAGTTATTCGGTACAACAGGCGATTTTTCATTCGCAGATGGCGCAAAACAAATAACTCTTGATCGCTATTGGAGAATTGCTGAGCTCACAAAGAAACAATCAAAACAACTTTTCTTTTTACATACATAATATATCGTGGTGCCATGAATGTCTGACCAAAACTCCAAGCAGAAAATCTATGAATCTACGAATTCAAGACTCCATTCGTATAAATAAAACATTCGACAAAGTTAGTCGGTACAACAGGCGACTTTTCATTCGCAGTTGGTGCAAAACGAATAACTCTTGATCGCTATTGGAGAATTGATCTCCTGAGTTCACCAAGAAGCAATCAAAATTCCGAGCAGAAAAATCTACCAATATATCAAGACTCCATTCGTATAAATAAAACATTCGACAAAGTTAGTCGGTACAACAGGCGATTTTTCATTCGTAGATGGCGCAAAATGAATAACTCTTGATCGCTATTGAAAAATTGAGCCCATGAGCTCAACCAAGAAACAAATAAACAACTTTTCTACTTACCGATATAATATATTCGTGGTACCATGAACATAAGTATCTATTTTTAGCCAAGGAGAAATCCCGTTTGGTGGGTTAAGATTCTCATAATAATAAGAATGCATCGAAAGTTCCAAAGGCCAACCAGTTGCTATCGGAGAATGTACCATGTTGTATTATTATTATAACTACGCAAAGTTCAACGCCATTCTACTCCGGCGAATATCGGCCCCAATTTAGTTTCGGCAAACGGTGAGGTGTTTTTTTATGATGTAATACCGTGTTCGGTGGTCACATTCCTGTCTGGGTGTATACATATAATTTGGCTATCATTATTTTGCTTACGAGACACTACTTTTAATGATGACGACAGTGTAATACTACCTCCTGCTATGACCCTCGGTTAGTCGGTTGCGGAGGAAGTAAAATAATATTGATTATAATTTTTTTAATTGATAAACTAATGTTTAAGACAAGATTTTTTATGCATAGCACAAAGGGTAACAATTATTATAAGCAATAATTATTATCCACAGTGAAAAAATCTATACTAATATTTGACGAGTTAAAAAGAATTTCACCAAAAAATGTAGACATAATATGTCTCGACGCCACCTAGTGGGAAATTTAGCACTTACAATGACTTTCTTATATAAAAATAATGTTGGTTGTTTGCAGGTTAAAAAATGTAATAAGAAATAATTGTTGAATGAAACCCTAGTATATATTGAATTATTTGGCGGGTAAGAGATAAGCCGACGTAGCTCAGTGAAAAGAGCAGTTGACCGGAAATCAGAAGGACACGGGTTCGAATCCCGTCGGCGGCATGTATCTTTTCTTGGAATTTTTTTTCAATGTGGATGAGTGTTTCAGGCTAATAATTATTGCTTATAATAATTGTTAAAATAATATTAACTCTGACACTGCGAGCAATATTCAAGATGTTTTCTTCGGTATCTGGATTATATGTAGATGAAAGATCAGGAGACTATCGGCATATGTATAGATAGATGATGTCTTGAGGTAATGTTGGTGGATGTTCCCATAGTGTAAATGATAAGTTGGGAGATTTACATGTATTAACTTTATTTAAAATAAAAGTATAAATAAACTTAGATTTAGATAATGTCGAATAATGAACGTTAAGAGTAGCTTGTAGACTGAACTTCGATAAAATTAAGAGTGAGCAATCAGGAACAGTTGGTTCCTGTTTAAATAGAATTTTAGTAATCCCGGAATGTGGGATTTTTCATAGACCTAAGTACACGGAGAAAAATGTTATTCTAAAATACAATCATTTTATTCGTAAAAACGATTAAAAACGGGACTGAAGTTCTTAGGAACAAATTAACAGGGTTTCAATGTATGTATATTAGCGGGAACGTGTAAGAATAATTTGTTGGTTAACGTAATTTCGTACGTACATATTTCGTTCTTACATGTTCCCGCCAATATACATTGAAAATCTGTTAATTTGTTCGTAAGAACTTCAGTCCCGTTTTTAATCGTTTTTACGAATAAAATTATCGTATTTTAGAATAACATTTTTCTCCGTGTACAATGCACAAAAAATGGTCATGCGGGAGTTCGGTTTTGAGTTTAGTTAATCGATTTCAATTAAAAATAATGTGTTTGTTTGAAACGCATGAATGCACAAAACGTTGGCGTTAATGGCTTAGATTTATAGTAAGGGCTGAATTATAACACTACATAGTATCAGTATTAAAATTTGGTAAGTAAATAGAAAATTATTATTATATTGTTAATTGAATTACTTTCATGATCTTTAGATCAAGGTTCCCTTCATCACCTTCCTCTTTAACATCTCCTCCCCCTCTCTACTACCTTCAGCCTTACAACATACCCCAATTGGGGATGCCATAGTCTCACTGGCTCCAGGCGGGATTTTTATCATTTATTTTATCAATCTGTGAGAGATATAAATTCAATTAATAATTAATTTAAAATCAATAATGATTAATAATACATATAATCAATAACCATAAAATACAATGCGTCTTTGTTATTTTGTCGGGTAATTTATTAGATATTCAATTAATTTTTTTATAAGAAAAACTCTCTTTTTAACTTTTAAAGATTATTCCCATCAATGTAATATATCACTGAAGAAGAAGATATCAATAATAATCTAAATTAAAATATGAAAATGAACAAGACACAGAAAAATAATAAAAGATAATGGTCGCATCTTGGCCTCGAACCCAGAACCTTACGTCTTACCGGGACATACACCTCTACCAATTGGGCCACTGCGATCTATTATCAGAGTGAAATTTGAAATATGAAGTTGACAATTACGACAGTCTCATCCAATCTCTACCAATTGGGCCACTGCGATCTATTATCAGAGTGAAATTTAAAATATGAAGTTGACAATTACGACAGTCTCATAATAGGCCCAATTGGTAGAGGCATATGTCCCGGTAAGACGTAAGGTTCTGGGTTCGAGTCCCAGTTGCGACCATTATCTTTTATTATTTTTCTGTGTCTTGTTTATTTTCATATTTTAAAAAATTAGATTATTATTGTTATCTTCTTCTTCAATGATAGATATTCAATTAATGAAAAACTGTATAAAATAATAAAGATAATCAACCTACCTCCATAAAACATCAAACTAATCATAATTATACTTTTTTTTTATTTATTTATTTATTGATACAATATTTTTACATTTAATAGTAAAATTCAATAATGTTGGCCTCACTAGGTGGTTTACCCGTGCTGAGGCCTCCATTTTATCTACAATTTAATTTTTACACAGTACATTTAAAAATATATGAAAAACATAAGATGATAAATTAAATTTAAAAAACATAGATTTGAAATTAAATTAAAATTAAAAATAAATAATAGATATTATATAAGGTTTAAAATAGGTATATTTATATTATGTGTGTTTGTGGGTGATTGTGTTTTATATTGGTTTTGTGTGTTACTTTATGTTTTATTATTTTATGCTATGAGATTTTGGTAATATTGTCTTTTTTGTTCTTTAATCCATTTTGTAATTTTGTGTCGGAATTTATTTTTGTTTTCCTCAATTCTATTTTCGAGTGTTAGACTGTTGAATGCTTTTGTAGCGTGATATTGGTAGTGTCTTTGTCCAAAGCTTGTATTTACCGTCGGAGTTTTTATGTTTTCTTTGTACGCTTGTCTAACTGGTCTGTTAGTGATATTTTGTGTTTGTTGAAATTTGTTTTTTTGGTCAAAAATGTAGTTAAGTAGTGTTTTAACGTATAATTGGCGTATGTCTAGTACGTCACAACAATTGAATATTTGGTCTGTATCAGTAAGTCTATGTTTTTTAAGTATTACCTTTAAGATCGCTTTCTGCGCAATTTCTATGTGTTCGATAGCTGAATTTGTTGCTCCTCCCCAAACAATTATTCCATATTCTATTATTGATTGACAGAGTGCAAAATATATTATTTTCATTTGTTTTATTTTGTATATATTTCTTATGTTAAGGAAAATATGTATTGTTTTGAGGAGTTTATTTGTGATTTGTTTGATTTGATGTGTCCATCTAAGGTTATGGTCAATTACAATTCCTAGATACTTTATTTGTTCTTTTTTTTCTAGAGGAGGGCAATCACAGTTATTGGTGTTTGAACATTCGTGTATTTTTATGGTGTTTGTGTTATTTTTTGGCTGTCCCGTGCTATTTATACTGTACGTTGTATATTTTGTTTTCGATATGTTTAATGTAAGTATGTTTGAGTCTAGCCATGTTTTTACTTGCATGATTCCTAAATTCGCTATGTTAAATACATTTTTCCAATCCTTAGATTTAAAGAGTAAAACTGTGTCGTCGGCATAACTAACTATTTCACCGTCTATTTCCATGCTGCAAAGTTCATTTATATAAATAGTGAAGAGAACGGGCCCTAGTATGCTTCCTTGTGGAACTCCATATGTGATCGGCAGTGGTTTGCTAGTATGGTTGTTAATTTTGACTTGTTGTGTTCTATTACTCATATAACTTTTTAATAGTTGGAGTTCCTTGCCTTTGATACCCATGTTTTCTAATTTTTTAAAAAGTGTTTGGTGGCAGATTGAGTCAAAAGCTTTAGCTAAATCTAGATATATCGCTATGCATTTATACCCTTGATCTAAGTTGCTATGTATATAATCTATTGTACGCGCCAAAGCTTCTTTTGTGCCTATTTTTTCTCTAAATCCATATTGTTTATCCGAGATTAATTTGTTTTCTTCCAGGTATTTTATAATTTGGTTTTTTACTACTCTTTCGAAAATCTTTGAAAGCGAGTTTAACAATGTGATTGGTCTGTAGTTAGTTATTTCCATTTTGTCTCCAGATTTATAAATAGGGATCACTAGTCCTTTTTTAAGAGTACTAGGAAAGCAGGAGTGTGTTATACTAAGGTTGATTAAGTGTGTTACGGGTTTTAAAATTTCGTTTTTTATTACCTTAATGCAATCCGTTGTTATCTCATCTAATCCAGGAGCAATTCGGTTTTTTAATGTGTTTATTATTTTGTCAATTTCCTCTTCCGAAGTTGTTTTTATTTTAAATCTGTGTTGTGACGGTTGCGTATTTATGTTTGTTTGTGTTAGTGTGTTTGTGTTAAGAATTTTACGGTTCGCTAAAACTTTTCCTATACTTGCGAAGAAGTTATTCACATGATTTGCTATAGTTTCTTTATTTTTATTGGTATCTATTTTTTTTGAGTTAATGTTTAGATGTTCGATTGTATTTTTCTGTTTGAATTTTTGTGTGTACGTAACTTCTTTTAATATTTTCCACATTTCCTTTGGGTTATTGTTTTCTTTTTTTTCAAGTTTTTCTCGATAGTACAACTCCTTAGCTACTCTAATAATTTTCGTGCAGATGTTTCTATATCTTTTATAGTAATTAAGTTGTGTTATGTCGTACGGCGTATGTTTAATTTGTTTGTGAATTTTGTCTCGTTTACGAATACAGTTTAATATTCCCTGTGTTATCCATAATTTAATTTTTTTAGTTTTGTGTGTAAGTTTTACTTGTTTTAGATTAGTGTTATTATTTATTTCTTGCGCTAACATTGTTGTAAATTTATCCCAGGCCTCTTCGACATTCTCTATTCGGTATACTGTACTCCAGTCCATTTTTTTGAGTTTTTCTTTTAAGTTTGTGTAGTCAATTATTTTTTTTGTGATTATTTTATGTTGGATAGGTTTTGTGTTTTCGGTATCAATTGCTATCATATTCATGTAGTGATCTGTAATAGTGCTTTCAAGTACTACGGTTTTGGTCTTTAGTTTTGTTTTGATCATTATATGATCTATACAACTTTTTGTGTTTTGTGTGACTCGTGTCGATAAACGTTGGTATTCTAAGTTTTGTGGGTGTCCGTTTTGTAGAGTGTTTATGTTTAAGTCTCCAATGATGATGATATTTTTGTTTTTGTTGAGATCATTTAATGTATTGTTAAGTGCAGTTAGAAAATTTGTAATGTTGTTTTTGGATGGAGATCTGTACATTGCAAGAATACACGTTTCTTTTTCACATGTTATTTGTATGCAGTTGGAGTCTATGATATGTATTTCTTGGACGATTGTGTTTATTTTATCATTGATGTATATCACTATACCATCATTTTGATTTTTGTGATTCTTTGTATGGTGTGTGTTATAGTTTTCGATTGTTTTTGGTATATATTTTTCATTCAACCAGCATTCTGTCAGCACAATTATATCAAAATTATTATCAAGCTGTTGTAGGTATATAGTAAATTCATCAAAATTTTTATTAATCGATCTAATGTTTTGGTGTAGTATTTTCACTTTATTTTTTTCTTTTGTGATATTGGTCCATATGTTAATATCGTTTGTAGTTATACAGTGGTGTTGGTTGTCTGAGTCTATATATTCCATGTAATCAGCCATGTTGGTGAGTATTTGTGTAAGTATATAATATAAGTATTAAAATATTTAAAATTAAATTGAGTAAATGAAACATATATAAATTTAGGGAATAAAAATAATATAGATCCAAAGGATTAATAATTTGGATAAAAGTTGTCAGTACTAAAGAATCTAAAGTTACTACAATAATTAAAAGAATTATGAATAATGCAATGACAAAACGTGTCAGGCGAATTGGAAGAATTAAAAAATAAAAATAATTTGCGATAGATAAGTTAATAATAAGCATAAGAATATTCAAAATTAATAGATAGATTATATGTTTTATAACAAGTAAAATAATTGTATTAAATATGAGAATTAATTGGGACGTAGAAATTGAAAATTTTACAAGTTTTGCATAATTAGAGTGATTGGAAGGATTATAATAAGACATTAAAATTTTAAGGATGAAATTGATTGAAATAAGTGAAGGTAATGAATTGATTAGGAGAGTTACAAAAATAATGTTAAAATAATTAAAATAATTTTGATAATAAAAACATTTCGAACAAATAGTGTAAATAAAATAGTTTAATGTAATTGTAGAAATAAGATATATGAAAGAATTACCTAAATTAATTAATAAAAAATTTAAAAAAATATATAGCATCGACTGGAGTAAGTTTGGATGACAAAAACATTTAGAACAGTAAAATTTTTTGGTAAAATAATTAAAATAATTTTCGTAATAAATACAAGTAGAATAATAATATTTGAATATAAAATACTTTGTATAATAAGAACATTTATAAAAATTAGTGTAAATAAAATCATTAAAAATAATTAAAGAAATGATAATTTTAAGGGAATTACATAATTGCAAAACTATAAGAATTAAAATTAAATCTAGTAAATGAATATAGATAAGTATAGAAAATATAAATAAATTATCAATATGATTTACAATTTGAATTAAATGTAATATGTAAATTGAATAAGCTTTGCTAAATGAACAAAGTAAATTCTTTTTATTGAATAAAATTAATATGTTTATTAAAAAAATCACTTGATTTGTAATAATTTGACGTAGTATACAGTGCGCAATTTTTAAAGTGATAGCAATAATTATATGGGTTACGTGATTTTTATAATGAAGTAAATGTGTTGTTTGAATAATTTTAAGGATATTAATCAATATTGAGAGTGTTAAATAAATTAGAAAAATAAGGTACTTGAAAGAATAACAATAGGTTAATAAATAATGTAAAAAAAATACTGTTTGTGGTATAAATTTTCTTATAAATAAGAACTTCCTAAGGTTTGTTATAACATCCATTTTTAGATAGCAAGTTTAACGACAGTTTGGCACTCGCAACCATCGGTTGAAACTATTTTTAGGTAATAATTATAGTACGTACTGACTTCTTATATAGCTGACAGCCGAAGGTGCGAGTTGCCGTATACCGTCTAGATAAGTTTAGATAGATCATCCGAATGCTTGATAAAAATTATTTTTTCATTCGGTGATTTACGAATTAGTATTCTATTCTCTTTAAACCAGACAAACATGTAATTAGTTTCTTTTGCTTTCTGTTTCGCTTTCCAGAGCAGTTCTTTGAAGTATGGGCAAATGGTTTCCCCTATGTAGATTTTTTCGCTCCCCAGGGCTGATGCGGTTTTGGCGTTAATATTCTTCCGTAGTGTTAGCATTTGGTTGCGCTTGTAGATATCGTGAAATTTGACTTGGATTCTCGGGTAGGCTCCTGGTCGTCTGTCCTGGATCCGTTTCACTTCCTTCAGGTCCTGTAGTTGGATGGTCATCCCGGTGGCCGCAGCCACCTGCTGTACAAGTAATGGTGTCTGTTCCTCATTTGATTGAGGGATTCCACATATTTCTAGGCAATCATCTTTCGTGGATTGCTCAAGATCCGCGATTCTAATTTCTAGGCTCTTAATAACCTTATTTTTATCATTATTTTTTATTTCCATTACATCAGTATTGACTGTTTTCTGCGATTTTTCAATGTCCGTTATACGCTTATTTATTTCATCATGTTGATCAGATATGAATTGTATAGCTTTTATAATTTCTTGGTTTTGTATGATTATGGATTCATATTTTTGGGTATATAAGTTAAGTTTTTTTTCAACAAATTCCATAATTGCTGTTTTAAAAATGGATAATTCCTTGACAAATAATTCGGATGTTAGTAATCCATGGTTTGCACCATCTGTGGTTGGAATTGATAAATTATCTGTGCCTATTTGCTGGTCGATTGCAGATTTTGGTGATTGAGTCGTCTGTTTACCATGTTTGACGCTAGATGGCTGTTCGTCATTTAAAAGTACATCATATTTTGTCGTATGTTTTGGTTTGTTTTTTTGATGTTGAATACATTTTTTACACTTAAATTGTGTGTTTCTTGCACTACGACGAGAGGATTCCCCGATTTCCGCACAGCCGAGGTGATAATTGCTTTCACAGAGGCAACAGCATACATAATCAGATGGGGAGTCAATATTTTTTTGACAAATGATGCATTGTGTATTCATTTTGGCTGCTGTTATAAGCGAGTTCCTCGTAAAAAAAAATGATTTTTAGATGGTTACCTCAAGTGTATGATGGCAATCACTTTAGTTACACTTGAATATCTCTGGAGGAGTCACTTATTTTTAGTTTTTTTTTCTTTTCTCCAAACAGATTGACACTTTCGGTGACAGTTTTGTACTTGAGCTTAAGACACTAAAATACACCACTCCGCGAGAAAAAAATACACAGGTGTGATGCGCGGTCTTCAATTTAGTATAATTTAAAACCTTAAACTTGGTTTGTTATAGTTTTTTTGTTGTTTTTTGATTAATTCAATGCGGACACAGAAATACGTAAACACTAGACTTGGTAGGTAGTAAGAAAAAAAGCTATGCTTTACTGATGTATATGTGATAGTAATTATACAAATGAATTATTAACCACAATACAACCACATTCACAACAAATGTTTAAAAATTTCATACGATTTATCAGTAAAAAACATAAAACTATAAATACACTGTGATAATGAAATTATACTGACAATAATATTTTTATTCTTTATCAGAAATACAAAACACAATAAATAATCTAGCAAAATTTCAACCTTTGAAACTGTAACTGCATTCAAAGATTTGCTTGTACAGGTTAGCGCCAAAGTAGTCACCCGATGTTCTTTGGCTGTAGTTTTTTTGTACAAGGTGGCGCAAAAGTAGTCACCCGATGTTCTTTGGCTGTAGTTTTTTTGTACAAGGTGGCGCAAAAGTAGTCACCCGATGTTCTTTGGCTGTAGTTTTTTTGTACAAGGTGGCGCAAAAGTAGTCACCCGATGTTCTTTGGCTGTAATTTTTTTGTACAAGGTGGCGCAAAAGTAGTCACCTGATGTTCTTTGGCTGTAATTTTATTTATGAATGAAAAATGTTGGGTCTGCTTTTGGATCGTGTTTATTTGATGTCTTATTTTTTGATATCGGTCTTGTGGCCGCCGCCAGAATTGTGACCATACGGGCCCGATTTATGGCATTTTCCATCACCCTTCCGGCGATAGGTACTCGCATTCTTGACGGATATTCTCTTTGAGGGCTTCAAGAGTCTTAGGCTTGTTGACATAAGAAAAAGAACCCCAGAAAATAAGTCTGGGGTGCTAGCATGGTCGATCGATATGAAGTTACCGACCGATTGTCGGTAACTTATGGTCGATCGATATGAAGTTACCGATAGTTATCCTATCGTTATAGAGCGAGCGTGCTAGGGCCTCTGGAATGGTTAAATCAGGCGATCTTGCCCTCACGAAACGAGAATTTTGGTGATTTGCACCGGCCGGTGTCAATAATAAAAAAAAACATTTTTTCCGCATTCTTGAGGGGTATAGCGATTCATGTTTTTTTTTTGTATCTGTTTACTTCACAAATGTCAACGCAGAATTGACATTAGTCGCTATTTCCAAAAATTATGGCATCTTCCGATAGGGTGATGACTTTTGCGCCACCTTGTATAAACATACAATGTTCACTGATTGCAATTATTTGTTGATAAATAGTTGTGTTTGGGAAGTACAAAAAATGTTTATTATTAAATTCGCTTCCTAGCAACAGTAAAAAGAAACGATTTTTTGTTGCATTATGTTCAACTACTTATAAATATTTTTTCATTTTATGTATTCAATAATATTATTATTCACTATATAAAAACGCTGTATAATTTTATTATTACGCGTGACAGCTTTTTCGCCTTCTGAGGGCATTATCAAACTGTGGCTAGATCATTTAGATATGAAATATTTGCTTTTATTCTTAATACCTATGCCCTTATTGATTTCCAAGTAAAATGTTGGATTTACTGGAATTTTTTCTTTTCATATGGATATTTTTTACATTAGCCCCACATTTGAGGCCTTGAGGAAAAACAATCACTCAGGGCCTTTGTCGGTCTACGGGGATGCTGCGTGGAGGTTTTTTTTTAAGGATAGCAAATCTGTAAAGGAAAGGGTTATGAGATGAGGGATGGGTAGGAATCTGGGGGTCAGTGTGTCCAGAAGTGACGGAAGTATGAATTCTCCCCTCCCACTGCGGTGCGGTCAAGAGTCTTGCTGGAGGGGTAAAACAGTTTTCTTCAACCATCCTCTCCAAATCCGGCCCGCCACACAGTAGGTGGGCAGATGCATCCGCCGCCAAGACCTACACAATCCTCACCTCATAAACCCAGATACCCCTTGTAAGTCACCAAATGTAGCGAACTATTTGAGGTGTTGGTTCCCGGGGCGGCGGTACCCATACCCGCCTCTCAAATTACAATCTTGCTAAAAGTAACCATATGGAACATGAAAGCACATATTGAATTAATTTATTTCGGCTGGCAAATATTCATAATTTTTTATTATAAAGTCAGTTGACTGAATATGTAAAAAATATCATCTATTCAATTTAAAATGTTCTCGAGGTCGTATCTATTTATAATAATAATACAAAATCAGGTTCACACGTGCCGCGAAAATTATTTTTTGTTGTATGAATTGAAAAACATTGTTACAAAAAATAAACTTGCGTAGAAATGAGATGATGTACATAAAATAATGTAAAAAATTCGCGACAAGAATTTTTGTCTTTTTACATTAGCTCCACACAGGAGGTCCCGAGGAAAATAAATTCCCTCGGGGCCTACGTCATCTTTGGGGATGCTGTGTGGAGGGTATTTTTGGGGAACGGAAGGGGTGAAGTTCTGGGAGGGAAACAAGTATGAGGGATTGGCTGGAATCTGGGTGTCAGTGAATCCAGGAGTGATGGTATGAATCCAATCATCCCACTGTGGTGCAAGGCGATGTTCCGAGAGTCCTGCTGGAGAGATCAAAAGGTCTCCCTCAACCAGTATCTCCCGATAAGGCCTACCACGCAGCTTGTGGGATTATGCAGACGCATCCGCCGCCAAGACCTAGACAAAACTAACTCAATGAACCCCTGCTAATACATGCTCGTATTAGAAGAAAATATATGGATACGTATAAAAGGGCAAACATCGCGAAAGGTGAGCTCTGGCTTCATGAAAATTATTCACTATGTTTTGTCTGACCTTATCAGATCTCGTCATATTTTAAAAAAATGGTGAACTCTGGCGTCATAAAATTTTTTAAAGCTTTTTAAATTGAAATTTCATAGTGAATATGATTATTATTTATAAAGGCAAATCCCATAAGAAGTTGTGAAATATCCAATAAATTGATTTGTATCTGCATAATAATTTTTAAATGTTACTCAATAAAAATAAAATTAAATTAATAAAATTTATGATGGAATTGCGGCAAATACGAGAATTTGATACGATCGATAAAATCAATTAAAACGAAACGATGGAAAAAAAATGATAAAGTCACGATAAGATTAAGTATATAAATATTATGAATTATTAACAGTACGTTATCGGTAAAAATAGGCCTATGGCCACTGAATGGGCAATTCATAGAAGTGTGATTGTAGGTATACCGATTTGAAAGATGACTGAAATCATCAATAATTTACAAAAGACCTTTCCTAGGCATCAAGACATAAGTCAGCATTCGTTGAAATGCTGACCGTTGGTCTATGAATACAGGTAAATGGCGGATATTAGGGCGTTTTCCAAAAAAGATGTCGGTGACGTAATAGGAATTCCACTTAAGTGAGATGCTGCATTTCGATTAAAAATATACGTAAATTTATTAAAGAAAGAATGAACTTCATGACAAAAAGTATTTAAATAGAAAATGTCAATAAACTTCGAAAATAATTGCAATTTAAGTTTAATACTATTGGTAAGAAATTCTTTTACGTCACTTTTATCATAAAGTTTATAAAGAAAATTAAAAGAAATTCATTATTTCAGATTTTTATTTACGAATTGAAAACACAATCAGTCTCCTAAAAAATATGAATAATCAAGCTTATTGAATTAAATATTAAGTTTTTCAATAAAAATATTCTTTTACGCTACTTTTGGATACTTTGTACTGTATATTTTGCGTTCTAGAAAGACGAATATAAGTTTTTGTTTTACGAATGTTTAATTATAACAAATTTAAAATTAATCATGAACTATATCAATAAAAAAAAGAACAAATTTCTTTGAGATATAATAATTGATCTTAGAAAATAAATCACAGCAATAACAGGACAGTGGCGTAAGGGGAAAAATTTGGTAACGTTTAGGAATTCTAAGGCCTCGGCCAGACTGAGAGGCTTGCCCGGTAGCCACAGCGGGCGCTAAATATCAGTCGTATGTGTACGCACGTTGTGGCTACACTGCTGAAAGCGCGACAAGCGACTGGTATGGGAAGAGTGGAAGATACTCTCAGTATCACCCTGGTGTAAGACCACCATTCAGAATTGAAACGTTGCTTAATAATGACTTTAACCTGTTTAGTGACTAGATCTGAATAGCCAGGTACTTCCCCACCTTCCTCTTCCCCACCTTCCTCTTCCCCATCTCCTTCCTGTCCCCACTTACCTTCAGCCTCAAACGTACCCCAATTGGGGATGCCATAGTCTCACTGGCTCCAGATGGGAGCAGTTAAGACTCATGTGAGGTATTCTCTATAAAAAAGGACGATTTTACGTACTACCGCCACCGTGGAAGGCCCCCCGCGCAAGTACTTTTTCTTCCACTTGTTCTTTTTTCTTTTCTTTTTTTTTTCGTTTCTGTTCTCTCCAACGTCTTCTTTTTTCTATTCTTCTTTGGTTAGCTCTCTGATTATATTTTGATGTTATTTTTGTCTTTGTAACTCTTTTTTCATAAAGGCTTCATATTTTTCAGGGTCGTTTTTAATTTTGTCTCTGTACCTTTTTGATTTTTCTGCAGCTTTCAACGGCATATTTGAACATAAAATTAAAATAAATTATTTATAAAAATGCACAAATAATTAGATAGGTAATAATGGGCTACACGTGCATACCGTGTATAGCCTGAAATAGGTAACTAAGCTGAAAGGGTATTAAAGTACTTGTTAATGTACACAACTTTAATTAGGTACAGGATTAACTAAAACACACAGGAACATAAATCATGCTACATTTTATACTTACTTAATCAAAATTGTATGAACCAGCTGATTTTATACTGAATTTCAGAGTTGCCTCTACAGTAATAGTTGCTCATATTGCTGTCTATATTAGTACTTCGACACCATTTCGACTCTTTCAGAATTAATCTTTAATAATCTTAATTAATAAAAAAAATAAAAAAAATTATACACATAAAAATCAAAATATTTTTTCTTTTTAGCTATGCTGTTCTTTTTTTTCAATGCTACATATATCACTCAACCCACATATCTACATATAATAGTTACATTTTGAAGATACATGCAAAATATAAATTTAATTAGAAAATTGTAACACACCCAAATACCCTAAAAGACGGACAGAGTGAACCGACCTTTAGAATTCCATTACGTCACTTTTAAGTTCCATTCACGACACCGTTGCGTAAGAGAAGTAGCGTAATCGCGTCAATATTTTTTCGAAATGTATTTATCAATAAATTATGAAACTTCTGTTTGTTCTAACTAAACATTTCATAAAACAATAAATGAATCAATTTAATACAAAGTAGAGTCTAATACATTCTGGTAAATTACCTGGAGAAATACGGAAGCGTTGGTGGAACACTTTTTTAGTACAGCCGAGAACGACCACTTTTGTTACGATTTCTTGGCAAACTGGCTGTAAAAAACCAAGCATGGCCGCCCTTCATAGACTAAATAGGGTTGCTATTTTCGAAAATATTCATCAATTTGGTAATATTTTTATTGGAAGACGTCAATAATGTGGTGGCGTAGGCGGAAATTCCACCATACGCTATTTCGTAGGACAACTCAATATCTGGTATTTAAATTATTTTGCACGATAATTAATCTATATTATGGTTGCAAATCGAAAATATTATCATATACTATTAGTAGAATTAGAAATAAATACTGGGATAACATTAAATAACATTAATTTTTGAACTCTTACTGGTAGTGGTAGGTGTAGGACATACCAGAAACAGTGACCTGTAGTCTTACTTATTTTAAAATAATATCGAAATTTAATAGATTTATTCATTATTTTTAGTCCATAAAGGTATTTATTTGTTATTATATTGGTAAAATATATGGTTGGTCATTAAAACCGACACAACAAAAGTTACTGATCCTGAAAGTGATGGGACACTGACTTTTATCTATGTACACTTTTTTTGAAAAACGCCCATTACCGTTAATTCGGTTTCCCAAAATGCTATTATTGTGATACCGCGACCTTCAATGCTAGAAGGCATAAACTGACTATACAAGCGGATATGTGTGTCCTTATTGCGAAAATAAATTCCTAGGGCGACCATGCGCCTGGCACTTTTCACGCAATAAATCAAAACCACCATCGAGAGTCCTAGGTCTAATAACAAGAAGTTATAATTTCACAAAATATAATAACCTAAATGTGATAAATTGACGTGAATCATTTTTTTCTTTTTTTATGAATACCAAAATCCAAAACATAGAAAGCTGGAAACTTAATTTTGGACGGCACAAAATCTTCAATTGGGCCGCATGCGGCAAGGATTGGCATGCATGGCGTAGATATTGAAGCCGGGTGTGAATCGGTAAGATAAATTTAGTTAAAGCATTAGTTAAAAATATTTTCCATAAATATGATTTTTTATTGTTAGAAATTACGTCTTCTTTGCTAGAAAAAATAGTACAGTAGAATAGTATAATGTGCTTCATATTTATTAGAATGGACAAATGGTTCTATTAACCCAAAGCGTAAAATTTTAATTTAACTAAAACGATATAAAAGTTAACAATTAATTGGTTTTTATTATCTAATTTAGACCCATAATTCTTGAAAATGTTTGATAAATTTCACAAGAAGTAAGGGAGAATTCGACTTACTTCTTTCTAGCAGACGGACACTCAATACATTTCTGTAGGTTTGTTCGGTGCTCAGGTCGGAAATATCGCAATTCTTCGGTAAATAGCAATCTTATTGAACAAACATGTTATCAAGATGGAAGGAAAATGTCGGAATCACGTGCCTTTCTAGGCGGGGACAATATTTTATGGTGAACATACGTAGAGATAAGTTAAAAATAAAATATACAAAAATATTTGCAAATTGCAACCGTCCATTTTTTTTCAAAACTAACATCCCTACAAGAAATGCCTGTACATACCAGATGAGCCTACTTTTAATAATAATATTTTCTGCCCGGTTTCCTTCGAGTATCAACAACACATTTTTTTCGTTTTGAAAATTACAGCCTTCGTTCGCGCAGCTACTTACAAGCGAATCAATCGCCGCTACCCGCTACCTATCGTACTATTTTGCTAGTATTTTGCTTTTTTATAAACACTAATAATAGTATGGAAGGTGCAGACGAGCAGCGATCGCGTCGCTTGATAGTAGTTCCTTGGAGATCAGCGTTGCCTTTAACAAAACGTAATGAAAAGCCATATTATAGCGTCTCGTATTATTTTTGACAGACAAATGCATCTTTTTAATTGACATTGCGAGCTGAAAATAGTTGCATTGACCATGAAATTGCAGCCAGAAAAGAATTTGGACACACTATCGTGACGTCTCAAAGCTCACCGTACAAATGTTTAGCTGCTTTAAACAAAATATTATAATAAATAATATGTACCTAGTTGATAAACGTCAATAAAGGCTATACAAAAAATTAAGAGTACATATTTACCTAATTTCGTATAAGGTTCCATTTAAACGGATTATATAATATAATTATCAACCAAAAGAAATTGATTCCACCAACGTTTAAATTATATTTCAAAAGCGAACGCCACAAGAAAAAAAAACACGTAAAAAAACTGTCAACGAAATAAACGTTTCACAGAAACGTCAAAAATCATTTTTCACATGCGTTTTTTTTGCCTGTAATTTTTGACACGTCAAAACACAAACCTACTGTCAGGAAATACGAAATGAGTTTATGTATGAGTTTCACTTGCCTGTTTATTTTATCATACTTGAATTGTATAATTTAAAAAAAAAAAAATCATTTTCATAGTTAACAACCGTTCTGTAAATTGCCATCTCAACACAGGCGTTTTACACTTAGTGAGATGGGCAATATGTCATTACTTTATTATATGTAATATTGATATAATGATTAAAAAAATAAATAAATAAAAATGAAAATATTAGGATCACTAATTTTTTATGAAAAAAAACACAAGAAGCAAGAATACAACAAAATCATTTTAGAAGTGAAAGAAAAATCTGGTTAAACCTTCGGGTTGACTGGACACGCTTAATATGAATATTTTTTAGAAACCCCCATTTAAAATTTCAATTACTAAAAATTAAAATTTGCTTTCGTCGTATGGGATGACAGCTGAAAGCCATTTCATTTAAGTCTTCGTATTTTATGACATTTTGTATTGATATTTTGTGTTTTCCACCCCCCGAATGCAGATAGTTGTCATTTTAGTAATTAAGGTAAATCAAAAAATGTTTTTAAAAAATATATTCGTATTAAGCTGAATCATCCCAAAAGTTTACTATTAATTAATTGAAAATTTTGGATCAAACACATAATTTATAAATTGTTTGTAATTTAGAAAATACAGCGTAGTATGGATACAAGCCATTTCGTTACGCCTTCTTCTAAAGGACCTCAATTTCTACACGCGCAAAGTGAAATAGGCAATGTTTAACAGAAGGTCTAGCTGTATCGTCTGAAATAATATCTAAGTCTCTTTGGAAGCGGTTGAATATCTGTAAAATACTAAATGTTGATGTAGAAAATAAAACAATTTTACCATATCAAGTAATAAATCCTGACATTTAATTAATGTCATCCATGGAACACACACAAACCGGTATCCAAATCCAAAAATGCACTTGAAACGAAATTTCACTCTCAATAATAAATGGTTCAATTTATTATGTATTATAACTGCTAGCAAGCTATTTGCGCACTGTTTGTCGTAGAAATACTACATTTTCTACGATTTTCCGGCGAGGGAAATAATTCCCGACAACGTGGGCGCTTTTCACGTGGCCATATGCGCCCCAAACCCGGAAAATACACTGCGTTCCGGGTGTAAACCAACCCGGAACGGAAAACTGGACGAATTGTGACAGATTTGTCGCGTTCACTGGTGTTATTTACGTTTTTTCAGCGGTTTGTGGCACTTTTTTGATTGTGGCGGTAATACGCAACGAGTACGCGTGACTCGGTATCGAGCGGTCGGCTTTGACTGCGCGCCACGGGCGGCTTGGTGGGGGGGGGAGGCAGTCAGTTGGGGCAAGGGTGGGGGGATTGACGGGGGGAGGGGGCACTATACAGGCGGGAAATATCATCGCGCGCCTTTGAGGAAAATATCAGCCGTTTGATAAGAGTGCTTTTCGCGCGAGTAATTTATTGTTGAATGCAATAAGTAACCGCGAAATGTGTGCGCAAATTAAAATAAATAAATTATATGAATAAGTATTTATGTGTTTTTAAGTTCTAGTTTAAGATTTTCATAATCGTGAGGAATCTTCAATGATAAGAATCTGATGAACGGAATCTCAATCTAACGAAGAAAATCAGTGATTTTAGATTTTCACGGTCAAAAGTATTATCGCGATTTATTTTTGGGGTATTATGCCGCGTTGCGTTATTTCCTTTTTTTAACCAACGAAGGAATGTCGCAACACGGCATAATGCCCGAAAAAAAAATCACGTTAAGAAAATTAATGTACATAAACACAGTCCTTAATAAGCCTTTTCTTCAAATTTTCCGAAAATTTCCACAATAATTATTAAATTTTTTTTCTCGTCCCCGAATTGATGCTCTTTCAGGAAAACATACATTTTTTATCTTTATCAATACAATGAATATAAAAGAAGCTTGACATTTAAAAACCTCTTGTGGTGAAAAATTGCGAAAATGTAATATTTTTTTTAAATTAAAATTCTAAGTAAACTTACTTCCTTGCCGTAGCATTCACTGTAAAATAGCTAACCCATACTGACTTATTATAGCTATAACATCACATAAATATAAAGCGTATTTTATTTTAAAATTTAAAACATTCGAGATTAAAATTGAAATTCCCAATAAACTTACTTCCTTGCTGTAGCATTCATTGTAAAGTATAGCTAACCCATACAAACTTATTATAGCTATAGCATCACATAAATATAAAGCGTATTTTAAATTTAAAATATTCGAAATTTAAATTGATATTCCCAGTAAACTTTCTTCCTTGCTGTAGAATTCATTGTAAAGTATAGCCAACCCGTACTGACTTATTGTAGCTACAGCTAGCTATATACACAGTCGAGGCCGGCTGATGTCCGTCTCCTTCCCCTCTTACCCCTTACTACCACCCATCCAACACACCCACAGACCGGTTAACCGCAAGAGAACCGAAAGAGAGAGAAGAAGAACAACTAATACGGTTCCACGTTTATAACTTATAGTATAGTGCCTGTCTGTCCGATTGACTATATACAAGTATAAAACAAGTGGCCAGTTGTGGGACTGAAAGAGAGAGAAAACTCTAAACTAAACACCATCTATTATTACTAGCTGAAGTTTCCGGCGTTGCCCGGGCTTTACGAAGAGTTTTACATAATTTTCCTCGACACCGGTCATCCCCTATGCGGTACAGGACAATTAGAAAGGAATGAATACCAGGATTTACATTCGTTTGTTTGTGTATTTCACGTATATTATACAAATTAATGCTATGCAGCAGAAGGAATTATGCAAATAAAACACATTAAAAGCACATGTATTATCCTTTAGTTACTTTATGTGTGATTTAGCAAGTACTTTATGCAAAATATGTACCAAATTTATCAAACATCTTAATGGTCATACGAATTATCAGATAGGGTGCTCCGAAAATAAAGTATCGAAAATTTCATTTTTAAATAAAAAAACTTAACTTAAACCGTTCAAAATTTTAACCAGAGTAGCCAATTGGTTCTGAGAAAAAATGGTCAGAGTGGAAAAGGTTAAGGTGTCGAAAATGATGATTTGTCGAAATCTCACGTCGGCAGTGACCGTCCTCTTGTTTTGAAGGTTAAGTGTGCAAAATTTCATCAATTTTGGAATAAAACTATGGATTTGTATTTTTAAAAAAAACCAAAGACGAACTATTATTCTTAACCCACATAGTCCTACCGTACCAATTTTGCTTCCAAATCAAAAATAATTATAAGAAGGCATAATGTTTAAAAAAATAACTTTGTCAAGGCCTGTGTTACTGTACATGTACTAGCCTTTACGATTTAAACATCAAACAGCATACCAGTTGACGTTACTTGATTAAAAAAATTAATCAAATGTTTGCACGTCACAAAATCGAAAAACATGTTTTTTTTTTCACCTTTCCGATTTAAACGTCAAACAGCATAATTGTTGACGTCATTTGATTTTAAAAAATTAATCAAAGGTTTGCACGTCACAAAATCGAAAAACGTGTTTTATTTTCACCTTTCCGATTTAAACGTCAAACAGCATAATTGTTTACTTCATTTGATTAAAAAATTTAATCAAAGGTTTGCACGTCAGAAAATCGAAAAACATGTTTTTTAAAACGTGAGGATACGTGCCTTACAATACTTTAAAAGTTTATGAAAAAATATGTTTTATGTCAACATGTCAACATGAAAACTGCTTTTTTTATATTGCAATAAAAATCATCTTCAATGGCGCTACAGCCCATATCGAGCTTTGGCCTCCCGCAACATTCGCCTCCAACTCCTCCTGTCCTCAGCGGCTGACTTCCAGTTTGTTATCTGGAGAAGCTGTGCTGCATCCCCTCTTACTTCGTCTTCCCACCTCAGTCTGGGTCTTCCCACTTTTCTCTATCCACCTGGGTGTCCAGCCATAATTATTTTTGGGACGCGTGTGTCCGGCATTCTCTGTATATGTCCAGCCCATCTCAACCTGAGGAGTCTCATATGGGCTGAGATATTGGGGGCCTGATATATTGCAATAAAAATCATATGTAATGTAATTTAACAATACTTTTTGTGTATGAAAATTTGGTGTTCCAATTTTGGTACGGTAGGGCTATGGGGGTCTAACGTGTTTTCTTTTTAAAAAAAAAAACAGTTTCTTATCAGTGCAATAAAAACTGTTTTTTCTGGAAGTGACATTGAGGTATTTTTGTCACAAAACACGTCCTCGGGTTTATTTCTTAACGATTTTAATTTAACTAAAACTAAAATTCTGAAAAGTGTGTTTACTAGATTATGTATTGATTTATTTAGTTGTATGATTTATATGATTTGAAATTTGTGTTGTTTTATACAATCTATCGTTTGAAAATTGAACAAACCTGCCAACAACCAACGGTATAACCTTAGTACATTAAAAATAAACTTCAATACGTCTAGAATTTGATTTAAAAAGGACTAATTTCCGGTATTCTCTGCTAATACCCTCTTAAAAACTTTGATTTATGTTACAAGGTTGAAAGTGTAAGAAATTTATTTTACTTTATCAATAATCAAACGCATAACTTTTCTAGACACCTAACGTATCTAAAATTCTAATAAAAAACTTTAGACGGCCAAACCTAGACGGCGTATCGTTATTGTGTCTGTCTGACTGTATAATAGAGTTGGAATTTTAAAGTATTGGTACACACACAAGTCTGGCCCAATACATCGACGGTTAGCTAGCAGATGTGTAGTTGATATGTAGATGGAGATAGTATTGGGTTCGGGACCACTAGGGCCGAGCCCCCGAATTTGTAGTCATTAATTTAGTGACGTAGTGGCAGAAGGGATAGTACCAACTAACAGTACGATGTAGCTATTCGTAGGATATTAATTTATGTATTTATTGTTGTTGTGAATCATCAGCAGATGCCTATTAATCAACACGGATGGGGAGATTCAATCTCGTTAATTATTGGTGTAATAGATTAATTATTGTTTATTGGGATATAGATATTCTTCCGTTAGTATTTATGATTGAATATTCATTTGAAAGAGTTGGCGTAATCGTGTGGGTCAAACTTTTGAGATGTAATAACTACTGTGTGATTGCGAATGAAGCGAGGTGTGTATGCCAAGACAGAACTGAGGGATAGGATAATGGTATAACTAGATAAAAATAATAAATTACGATAAAAAAAAAACTACAAGTAATAGTAACGTAGTCGTCAGCACAGCTTGTTCAAAATACCAAATGGCAAAACAGATAACAGTTCTAGCGTAGCATAATTATTATTTAAAACTTAAAGCTATTTTGTATACTCTTATATGTCAAGAAAACAAATCTAGTACTGTAATTGGATGATTAATCCGTCTTACAAAAGTTTAAATAAATCTATAATCTGTATCTATAGTTACATAATAAAGAAGAGTGTCTCTGTGTGGGGGGGTTTGTTTTTTATACATGTACATTTACATTTTTAGGCAGCACCGCGCTAGTTGTTCAGATGCATTGTACATATAGTTTTGTATCGCTGATCAAAGAACCGGTGGATTTGCATCCATTGTTTTAGCCATAGGTTTTTTATATTTTCTAGTGTGTAGTTAGAAGTAAGATTATAGAAATTATTGAAATTTGTACAGCGCCCTTGAGGTGATTTTTCACAAAAACGGCGCTATACAAGTCATCCAATTATTATTATTATTATACAAATCAACAGTTTTATTACAAGATTGAAGAAATTTTGCACACTTGACCTTCAAAGCACGAGGAAGGTCACTGCGTTCACGAGATTTCGAAAAACAACCCCCTAAAGCAGAATAAAGCCCGGGTAATGCTTAGAGGCGGCAGTTAGATAACATAAAAATAAAAAAGTTCGGTGACGGCAAATAACATAATACAACCTAACCTAACCTAATGACAGGGAAGATTGATAACCTAACCTAAGAACCAGGGAAGATTGATGTAAGGCATGGTAGAAAGTATAAATGTAATGGAAATTCTAATAATTTTGAAAATAATTTGATTAGTAAGGGTACACTCGCTGATGTAGGAATTATGGGATTCACTCGATACGAACTGCTTCTAGATTTGCTAGCTTTGTTTAGCGTATAGAATTAATAAGCAGAGTTGAGATTAGTTAAATCACTTGATTTAAATCACTTGATTTAAATCAGTGATTTAAATCGCGATTAAATTCAAGTGATTTTTTTCAAAAAAATCATGATTAAAATCAATAATTTTTTACTGCAACCAAATCAGTCGCCTGAAGTTTCAAGGGACTTCCCCTGTCACGCGCACACGTGCAATGCTAAAACTACTGTTTACACAATTTGGGGATTCTCTGAAATATAAACTCGCGACTGAATGAGTTTTCGCCTGATCATTCAGCATTGATTAGTGAAAGTGTGAAGTGAAGAAAAAATGTCAGGAAGAAAAAAAGATGCTGTATGGGTTCAGTATATATTTCAATTAATTTACACACAACCTTGACAAATTATATACCTAAACCTTCCTCATGAATAATCACTCCAATCTCGCAGCCACAAAATTAAATCATAAAAGTTAACGTAACGCGCATTTCGCCCCCACCGAAAAGGGGTGGGTGGGATGACGTTCTAGATATTTCCAGACTAACCTTCGTCGCAATTCCGACACCGGGGTGGTGGGGGGCTAGGGGGAGGGTATAGGCGAGGCACCTACTCCGCCCTTTTTACAAACACCGGCCCTCGGCGGCAGACCACGTGGAAACCACGCCGCGGCCACGCTTTCCCTTCACAGGAATGTCGATCCGTCCTCAATAACCAAAAAACGGCAATAAAATGCAACTAAAACTGATACTACACAAAAAGGGAGATATCCACATAAAGCATAATTTCTCCAAATTTAACAAATGCACAATGCATTTTATGGATGTGCATATTAACTGTCTACAAAACTCTGCTTGCTCCAGTCCACGTCGGGTTAAGTACTAGGTATGCAAGCACTTTTTTATTGTAGTCTGGTATGAATCAATGGAAAGGGAAAATGTCCAACACAAAAGGGTTAAATCGTTCCTTCCACGCGGAAAATGCTCTGAGCAAATGCGCGCCACTTTTTGATTCGTGTGACCAATTTTCCAAACGTTTGCCTTCTCATTCGTATTGATGTGGAAGGCTTGTTGAGGAATTTTCGCGCGCAGTTCTGACCTGTTCCGAGACGTTAAAATTGCGGTAAAGCAAAAGGCACTCAATAAAAATGTGACTATCAATACTAAATTCCCGATTTTAACCAGATTTCAATGATTTGGTCCTTTTTACGTGTTGTTACGCTCGGTTTAATGGTGGGATCCTGAGAAACGGTAAATCGGCGTTCGCCATGTGGGATTATGATCGAGTCACATATAAGAGGCGTAGATTGTGCGAGGTTTGTACTTCCCATAGGAAAAGATATCGATCGCACAATCGTACGTGAACTTCATTTTTTTTTCATGGGAAATGTACCAAATGCTTCGTAGATTAATTTATTCTCTTGGGAAATAAACACATTAAAAAATCTAACGTATTATTTTGTTGGCAAGAATTGACACGGTTGTTAAGTTAATGCAACAAGTGACCTTACTCCAAATAAAACGCTTAATTATTAAAACTCATGTTTTGTGCTAAATTTCAAAATAAACAAGAGGAGGGAATTGTAAAGCTGTGTTTTCATAATTCACTCGAGTCATGTCCCTTATTTATATGCGAATAAAGGTCGAGTGGACACTTGAGGGTTGTTGTCAGGTTGTTTGGGGATGTCTGATAAAATTTATTTTATTTTATTTTATTATAGAAGGACACAAAAAAGTACAATTTACATATAAGAAAGCTTTGCCTGTCCAACTAGGAAAGTTTCCCGTTCCAGGACAGACAAATTGACAGGTTTTAGTTCATATTATTAGTCCTTAAGAAATGTACATAATTACATAACAAAAAACTGAAAACCATAAAAAACAAAAACAAAAAATTATTTTTCTCTGAAACCAAGTTGTGTAATGAAGAAATATATACATATATGTTTTTTGTGACAATGTAGAAAAAGTAATATGGTAGCATATATTCTATTCGGATTTACCGAATTAGCCTGGTAACATATACTATATTCAGATTTACAGAGTAGGTAAGTTGGTAGTATTTAACGTGTAAACCAGGTACCTGATAACAAGATGGAGGAATTACAATATGATTTACAACATAACGATATGAAATTATGTTAGGTTATATGTTTAGAAGTGTGAACTGATAATATCTACATAGAGAAAGAGAAACTACATTAAAATTTACGATATTAGATATAATTTATGTATACAATAATATATATGATTTTTTTTAAGTGTTGTAACTACAATGTGTAATAAATTTTTGCGAGGATGATTATTTTCACTAATTTAAAAAACATGTTTTAGTACAAATTATATTATACGATTAATTTACAACGTGATATTTATTTATTTATTTATTTATTCACGCCCTAATAGGCCTTTACATGAAAATTTTATACATTGGTTACAATAATTAAATATAAAAATGCAGTTGTAATAATTGTAAAAAAGCAACACATATGAATGTAACAAAATTTAGTGCAAATTAGCTAAATACTAGAAAGTTGGTTCTATATAAGATAAGTAAGAAATAATTAGTAGAAAGAGATTTAGAAAATAAAACAATAAGAATAATAATGTATCTACACATAAAAAATAAATAAAGATAATAATAACACAATTTAGCAAAATATATATGTATATATAGAAAGTTAAATAATAAGACCTGAAATTACAATAACATAATAACAGCATTAAGGATTGTAGCATATTATTTGCATACAGATACACTTTTTAAATGAAGCGATGTTTTTATAAAAAAATATGTCTACGGAGCAGGTATCATATTATTATGGCTCTGCCTCTGAGAGGTCCGTTGTAAACAATTCATTGTTATGTGCGTTGTTTATGAGAAAGGGGGAGAATGTACAACGAATGAAATATTTGAGGCAGGTCATTTGTATGAAAATCATCTACCAGCTGTACAATGTTTGTTTTCTGTGTGATGATTAATTACCTATCTGATCTGATGATGGACACTGTAATGCCATCGGAAACGTTGGCTAAAGGAGGCAGCGCAACACGGCATACCACCCCAAAAATAAATCGCGAAAATATTTGTGAACAAAAAACTTTTTAATATTTCAATAGTATAATAAAACAAATTTAAAACTTTTTCCACTTTTAATTTATTGGCCGTAACCGGTTTCAGCTTGTCACTTTTCCCGTCTTCGATATATATCTAGATTTTACGAAGTTCTGTTTTTTTTCTTCGGTACATTAAATCAACACAGGAGGCACTGGGAAATATAATTTCCTTAGGGGTCTGTCGTTTTTGGGTATGCTGGGTGGAGGGCCTTTTTTAGGAGGAAGGAGTGAACATGGTGAAAAGGATCTTGAAGAGACTCATGTTGTAGGAGGGAGGAAATATAGAGACTGGCAAATCGTTCCACAGCCGAGCTGTTGAACTAGAGAACGAGTCGTAGAAACGACAAATGTGTACTAATGTTAAATGCGTTTGGCGTATTTTCCGATTATGCACCGTTACCTATCAGTGTCGCTAATTCAAAAAAAAATATATTTCAAAACAATGTTTATTTAGAAAAATCCAATTTGAAAGCGTATTTTATAACCTTGCAACTACCTTACCTCGTTTAGTCCCATTCTAGATATGTTTCCAATTAACCGCTCTGTTATTGCTGGATTTCCCGCAACTACCCCCCTCCCCCTTTGACCTCCCACTCCAGCGCCTAAATGTTTGGTATATATCTATCAATATTTTGTATCATAGGTTAGTTTTAATATTCTCCTGACGAAGGAAGGGTTTTTCCGAAACCGGTAGAGTGTAATTAAAATTAAAGTGGTCTAAAACAAATTTATATATTTTATTGTATTTTATAACCTTTCAAAAATAGTTTTTAATTTTCGGATACATTCAGTAATATTCCAATTATTTGGAGTTTCTTGCAAAGCAAAATTTTCCTGACATTCTGAGGGTTAAAATACATAATGAAAAGTTTCGCGTCATTTGTTGTTGTTTGTTGACAGTTCGACATTTAATAACAGTCCATTCCCCACTTCCCTACCGGCACATTCAGTTCGAGGTGGCATGGTATTTACGTAGACACTATTTACTTCCTTGACACACGCGTAGCACGCTGCCCGACACACGTCCGCCCGTTGCCCGAGTGTCTTGTCTTGGCAACAGATGACCTAGTATCGCTTTTAAACATTGTGACATTGTCATATTATTATCAAGTAAACAAAAACAGTTATAACACACTCAAATTAATAGACGGGGAAACTCACAAATTCAAGTTTATATTACAGGCAATAAGGTTGTGACACACTTAAACAACAAAAATATACAGAACAGCAAAGAAATTAATTTGTAGGAAATTAACAGATGGTGTTGTTTTTGTTGTCGAGTTGTAGAACTTAAAAATACTTATGACTAGCCTCTGCCCGCGACTTCGTCTGCGTAGGATTAGTACTTCGAGTAATCTATTTTATTTTCCTAGGTCCCATCTACGTTTGTACCAAAATTCCTATTTTTTTTTAAATATCTACAATTCGACCCTTTGGAATAACAAGGTTCCATATGTTACTTTAACGTCATGCGATAATGAACTCTAAGGTAGCTTACCATAGATCCTATAATTGCGTGACGTTTCCCCAACAGATGGAACCTTGTTATTCCAAAGGGTCGAATTATTGATTCAATTCAAAGTGTTAGGCGAGTACTGCAAATAAATTCACTAATTTAAATATTTTCTAAAATAGAATTTTGATTTTACAATCATTGTTTTACAAAATATCATTCTCAAATTTTGACATTTTCTATTAAACAATAATTATTATTTTCAATATATTGAAAATAAAAGCTAGACTTAAAAATTATAGCCTATATGTTATTCTGATGTAAGGGCTATATTATTGTAAAGTTTCATTAAAATCATATTCAGTAATTTTTGCGTGAAAGAGTAACAAACACACATACATCCATACAAACTTTCGCGTTTATAATATTAGTAAGATTTAAACTAGTTACGTAACGTAAAAAGCAGAACATCCTCAGATTGTGTGAAAAACTCTCGCAGTAAGAACTCTGCTGATAGATGAAATTTGCATAAAGTGGTAAAAAAAACAGTTTAGAAACTACGACCGTGAGCGCGTTTGGCGTGTTTAACGCTATGCGTGCTGAAAGATCAATGACGCTAGTTCCTCGGTGCATCTTCGTTTGTCATACCGGCATAAAAAATACAGCATTTCCACCCGATGCCTATGCTCTAAAGCATGGGTGGCCAACCTTTTCAGCAGCCGGGCCAAATTTAAAAAATGAGATTTCCTACCGGGCCGTACAAAAAAATTTCTTTAATTATTCCAAGCAAACAAGAAATATATGGTTTTTTTAACCGCTTGGGCATATAAGCTTGTTTTCACCACAATTTAACGTAGGTAGACATAGGAATAACGTGTGCCCCGGAACTAAGTTATTAAGAAGATATAACAAAAATGAGAATCAAACATATTTATTAGTGTTTGGCAATACCAAAAATAATAATAAAAAATTAACAAAATATAATAAATTTTAGTGAGATGTCTGATTTTGTTTGTCAGAACTCTCTCTCTCTGGTTTCAATCCTGGGATTGGTTTGCAGCAATTTATTTATTTATTAGTTTGTCAGAACTAAGTGCATCAATTTTGATAACGATTGATGTTGTTGCTACACGCACACAGTTTTCCAAGTGCTCATTAGTGATTTGTGTTCTCATTTGAGATTTAATGTGTTTCATTCCACTACAAAGCTGTTCACACGTGTTGTTTCCAAATAGCGAAATGCGGGATATTTCTCCTTGTCAAAATATGTTTTTTAAAACTCTTCCAAACCAACGTGATTGAATTTCTCCTTTAACCGTGCAGCACAACACATTTCACAATGTTCCATTTGTAAAATTGCAGCAAAAATCTCGTATTTTTAAATCTTGAAGTCAGTTTTCAAATTCCACGTTCAAGTCGGATATAAACGAAGCGTTTTTATCCGCCGCCATTTATGTGTCGTCTGGCTGCAATAACAATGTAGGAAAGTGAGTGAAGATTTTTGTCCTTAACTGTTGTTCCCGAAGCCCAAGTTTCATTTGGAATGCAGAAATAAGATCATACATGTTATTAATTAGTTGATCTTTCCCTTGTAGACTAGTATTAACAACATATGTATCCTTATCGACCAGAAATGCAAAGTCACTAACCCACTCCTTGTCTTCAAATTCTGGGATACTTTTTGACTTGCTTTCAAAAAAATAATGCATTTCTTCCTTCAAATCAAACACTCTTTTCAACATTTTGTGTCACTATACTGTGAATCCAAAGACTTGAGAAACTCTTGGAACTGACGCTGATTCAACACTTTCAACTTATTACCAACCTTGCAGGCCTCATTTTCAATCAATTTTACCAAACCTTCGTGTTTCCCAACCAATGCTGAAGCACCATCTGTTGTTAAGATAGGTTGTTGAGTTGTAACGAAAAGCGATTCAATGTCTTTGTAACAGCTCCTAACAAATCTCGTGAGCAAGTAGTATCTTTGTGTGGATACAGTGCCACTAATTCTTCTATTCTGTTAAGATGGAAATCAACACCCCTTTTAAAAATAGCAACTTGGGCGGTATCTGTTGGTTATGTGCTTTCATCCGATGCTAGAGCATAAAATATGAACTTGGATGCTCGATTTTTCAAATTATCTTCAATATGGTTTCCAAGTCGTCGACACGCCTAGTAATAGTTTGACGAGACAGGCTTACTTTTGAGAAATCCTTTTTTTCTGGGCACAGAATTTCAACTACACTCTCCAAACATTATTAAACCATTTCACAATCTAAATATGGCTTCGATTTTTTACTTGTATCATGGCTACTGCATAACTAGCTTTTACATAGCATGCTGACTCTTGAGCCGCTCTAGTAAATATCCGACGTTGTGCAGAACGTTTTCTTTTTAATCATTTACTTGGTCTTGTCAAAATTGTCCTTCGTACTTTCAAATTTATTTGCATGTTTAGCCTCGTAATGTCGTTTAATGTTATACTCTTTCAAGTCAGAAACAGAATTATTGCATATCAAGCATAATTACTTTGTTTTAAATTCCACGAAAAAAGAATTCAATTTATGTACTGAGATACTTCCCAATATATGATACGCACTATGGAATGTTCTTTTGGTGGTTTCATATACACTAAAAGACATCATATGCTCCGCGGGCCACAAGTAAAGGCCCAGCGGGCCGCATGCGGCCCGCGGGCCGCGGGTTGGCCACCCTTGCTCTAAAGAAAGCTATCCGTTTGTTAATGGGGTATTACCAGAGAATACCGAAAATAAGTCATTTTTAAATGAAATTCCACACGTATTGACTCTTTTTTACAAAAAAGCATAAAATGATTTTGAAAGATTGTTATTTTATCTGGTACACGCAGTTTTAAAATTTTGAAAAACTTAGTATATTAAAAATTATTTTTAATATATTAAGGTTATATCGTTGGTCGTTGGCAGATTTGTTTAATTTTCAAACGATAGATTCTATTAAACAACACAAATTTCAAATCATATAAACAAATAAATCAATACATAATCTAGTCAACAGAGTTTTAAAAATTTAAATTTTAGTTAAATTGAAATCATTAAAAAATAAATCCGAGAACGTGTTTTGTAACAAAAATACCTCAGTTTTTCTATTTATTTAAGGTCTTACAAACTAAAATATATAAAAAAAATTACATACTTATTTTGTTTAGACATTATTGAAAAATTATAAATACTTATGATAAAAAAATACTTATAAGAAGTACACGATATTTAATAATTTATCATGGTTCGTTTTAAACATTTTTATTGCTTCCTTTAATGTAGGTATATATTAAAGCAAGTTTTAAATGAAATAAATCGATATTAAATTTTTAATTAAAAAAAATTGATACGGGGAATAATCGATCTCTCTCATTGGAACCTCCCTGTACAGTTCCAAGCATTTTTAAACTTTTATTCTCAGCTGCTGGTCAATCGCTCTTAAGAAAGGTGAATCTATTAAACCGCCCGCGTACGCCTGTTTCTCCACAAAGACGAGGTTTTATTTTCGAGTATTTGAGACCATATTAAAAGTGTCTGCCAAATTCAAGAGTTACAGCAAAACTCTTAGCAAAAACATATTGTTTCGCTTAAGTAATTTGGGAGTCGGTAATTGATAACCGACATCCTTCACCCCTGTGGTTCATTACGTTTGGTGACATAGCAGGGGTTCCCGGGTTCACGGTCTGATACTGGTTGGACTGGACCCGGGAGAAACTGTGGAGACCTATCCTAGACCTCTCCAGCCGGGATGGATGGATTTAGAAATCCATTACTCCTGGACACATATTCATCTTCAGATAACTACCCACCTTCTACATAATTTTTTCCTTCTCAGAACTAACTTCTACTTCCTTTCCTTTAAAAGCCAAACATGTAAATATGTAAAAAAAAAAAAAATACTCTACATCAATAATGTCACAATAAATGCCACAATCAACACCTAACCGTCGTGGAGGTGTGCAATAGTGCTGACGAAAACAAACTGTTTACAGTTATTTACTACGGTGTTTGAAGGTCCCAGAATCTAGATGAAGGTAAGGAGGGAGCGAGATAAGGTGATAAGGCGTCCCCCCCTCCTCCCCCTTCCTCCAAATGAGGGGGATAGAGGTGCAAAGGTAGGTACCGGTCGGATGCTGCGACGTTGGATGCGGCACGTAGTGGATACTAATTCTACAGAAATAAGACATCGTTTGTGTCTCGAACAGCGAAATATCTTGCGAATTTAACTACAATGTTTCATTCGAGCACACGTGCTTTAGTCCCTAGGAATATACGTAGTCTAACGTTACGTATGTGGAGTAACGTAATGTGAGAACGCAGGGTTGCCAGAATACGCTGGTTTAAAATTTTCCGGTAATTCCGGGTATTTTGGATTCACCTTTTAAATCTTATAAATATGTATCCAGTAGCTTTTTAAGGTCATTTCATAGAAAATTCTCCAGTCCTAACTACTGGAGCGGCAGAGCAATTTAAAACATTTTCGGAATGCTAAAGGAAATTTTTCCGCCGACATTAAAAAAATCATACCTCCGAATTTGAATATGGAGACATACAAACTGATTTTAGTTCTATACAGCCAATGAATTCACCTATCTTTTGTCTATTATCACATATCTGTAGGACTTATAAAAAAAATTATTATTAAATCGTTAACTTTAAAACATTTTAAAGAGTCTAGAGAATATTTATTTTGTTATATTTTGAATGTACAATATATTATATAGTCGCTTTAATAAAAAAATAATAATTGCCATATTTTGGCAACAAAGCAATCCGTGGTTTTGGAAATAGTGCCATATTGTGGCAGAAACCACTCGAGTGGCTAAGGAGTCCTAAATTCTCCAGTTTTTTTTAATAAATATCAACTGTACTTTTGGCAATAATTCTCTCGCAAATAATGTAAGATCAAAGCAATGAAGGGTAGCAAATGTAAAATCATCTAATGTCCAGTGTTTTAAATATAATGTCCTCGGCATGCAAAATCGTATCTTCTCCAAGCATAAAACCTTCTAATAAAAGTGTGTTTATCGGAAGTGACCTGCCAGGTAAGCAAGTTTTCCGTATCTGTTTGGAAATAATAAAATTAGATAGAGCCTAAGAACTCATAATAAATCGTACAATTCAATGGAAAAGTATAATTTGTTCCAACCACCATATTTGCAAATGCCTACCGGTTTCGAAACAACCCTTACAGAAGGAATTAGCAGATTCGTGAAACAATAGGGTATTTTTAATGTTTTTTTCTATTCTAAAAAAAATTTAAGAAAAAAATTACGATAAGGAAGGAATTTTTATTTTATTTTTATGGCGACGAATAAATTTTCTATAACCATCTAAAATGTGTCATTTTCGATTTACGGACAAAACGGTAAGTTCGTTCGTGTTTGTAAATTCGGCGGCGTTGACGTCAAGCCGGGCAACGTCGGTGACAGCTGTCTTACCAGCCAGTGGCGGCTTCTACGTCATAATGACGTTGAAGCCAGTTGGAAGCGTTTCGAAAAGTGCGGTTATTCAAATCTATAATTATGAATGAATATATTAAAATGACATTAGTACAATAATGATCAGATTCAGAAAAATAAAATTAAAAACTTGCACAAATATCTAAGGGTATCAACCCATTGCTCGAGTTTAAATGGCGACCATGTTGAAAAATAGTTATAACAATTTTAAGAAGCAAGTAATAAAAAGTTCGTACTTATGCCGGTTTTTTTGCCGTCACTTTGATTTCATATATATTTTTAATTGCATACTTTTTATATTCTTTCATGTATATAGATATATATGCTTTTTATGTTCTATACTTTTTGTAATATACTATATTCATTCGTATTCTTTTATATTACTTTATAGCCATTTACATTATTTTTTATTATTTTGTATTCTTTAATATTCTTTCATATTATGTTAATTTATATTACTTTATATTCTTTCACATTCTTGTATAGTTCATATGTTAATGCACTATATAGACAACTGACCATCACTACACGGGCATGTGCCCAGCGTGGTGGTCGTAAAATTCTCAAAACATGTAACTAGCAGTTTAATAAATAAAGCAAAATAAAAACTTTCCGAACAGACCTCGTAATTTGTTGGATAGCACTGAAACCTTGACCATGATTTTTGCTTTCGTGCATTTTCAGTGCATGCTAACAAGCATTCATATACTTTTTAATGCCATTGTGATAAAATAAAATATGGGAACTTGAATAAACAAAAATCAACTAATTTATACGATACGCAATATACAGTTTTATGCACAAATCTTTCAAATTCGTTGAAAACTCCACAATCTACCTATAAATACTACCCCTACAATCGTCCCACACTTAAACGGACAAAATAACACACATGTTTTTGATCACACTAATTAATATTTAACAAACACTTCTAAAGCGAAGTCCATTCTCGGGGTTAATGACACAAGTAGTGAGTCCGTGTAGATCAATTTAAACAATAAATTAGTCCTAATTGAAGACTTAATTTGGGTGGAGAATGCATCAAAATAATAACATTATATAATCAGCCGTAGTCGTCACCATGACTTGTCCAAGATATCACACAGCAGAACAGATGTTCTACCACAGCATAGCAGGACAAGAGTGCCATTGAATAAAATTTCTAAAATAGTACATATTATATTTAATTAATTGGACATTACTTTGGATTTGTTCTTGAAGTCCTGGGAAGACCCAAAACGCATAGATCACGCCTAATTACGGAGGAAATTGAAATAATCATAATAATAATCACAATAGAAACGACGGAGCTAATGAGCTCAATAGTTCTTGAAATGCAGTAATTGACGTCTACACCAAAACTAAACGCAGAAAACAATTAAAAAATCATCCGAAGAGGATTGGAGCTGGCAACACGGTAACGCATCTACATACATAAGCACACAATCTTAGATTACACATCTGCCCTGATGATGGATACTGCAATGCTATCTGGAGCATTGGCTAAAGAAGGAGGTAGCCCAACACCGCGCAATACCCCAAAAATCAATCACAATTGAGGTGTGTAAAAGCAAAGGCAGAAATCTCCATTTCGATCATATTTCTATGTTTGCTTTTGAAATGACATGCAGATTGCTGTCTCTGCTTTTACTTACAATATTACATACACATATTGTATACACGTGTATTACGTACAATATTTGTACAAAATATTGTTTGTAAAAGCAAAGATAGCAATCTCCACGTCATTTCAAAAGCAAACATAGCAATCTGGCCGGAATGGAGATTGCTGCCTTTGCTTTTACACACCTCAATTATACTTTTGGCCGTGAAAATCTAAAATCATCTGATATTTAAATTGTATATCACCCACGCAGAAGAATGGTATTATAATAGCTTTGATTATTATTAATGGGGTATGTTATTATAGTCATCTTATATTATCATCCGTGCAGATAAAAAATAGTAAAAGTTTTCTTATGCTGGGTTACAATACAGCAAATAAAGTATTTAATTAAACATTTTGTTTTGAAGAGTTTTAATTTTCAGTGTACTATCGTTACTTAAATTTTAATTTTTCTGCTACCGGTTTCGACACATCCGTGCCATTGACTAGCAAACTTAAAACTAAACTTAAAATTTAAAACAAGTACAGAAATTAATTAGATGTTATTAGGTAGGGGTTATTAGGTTTTAATTAAAGTTTATTTTAGGTTTCAAGTAAGAGAATTCTTGAAAAAATAGAATTTTTACTTAGATAATATGTACATCTAGCGTTGAAAATATTGATCTTGAAAAATTTGTCAATTATTTGTTTGTAAATTATCTTCTTATTGATGAGACCGTTGATTCCAATAATTTTAACATATTTCTAAGTACTTACCTATCACGTTGAACTTGTATTCCACGGGGGGGGGTGTAGTAATCCGGGAGAAAAGTATTTGTAACTGGTCTTACCTGAAACAATGAAGAAAATGATTAATTAATTAAAGATATAATAGAAACATAATGAATACATTTTTTTAAATGCGCTATAAACCCCGAGAATCCTAAGTTCAGACTTTTTCACTCAGCATAATTATTGTGAACATCGAACTCGGTCCGACCGATTACAAGTCGAGCGTCATACCGACGTGGATACCCAACACGTCTTAATTTTTAAATATATATAAATAATTAATAATTTTTATTACACTCGCATTTCTGTATTTGGGAAAAACCGGCAAAAAATTAAGTTAAAAAATTACGACTAGGGCTTCGTTTGACATCATTGGTGAAATATGATTTAAGATTTTTACATATTTTTGGGGGTTATTATGCCGTGTTGCACTACCTCATCTACCAAACGTTTCAGACATAATTACAGTGTCTATCGCCAGGGTAGACGTGGAATGGTTTATTGATGATTACACATCTTCCCTGATGACGGACACTGTATTGCTATCCGAAACGTTGGCTAAAGAAGGAGCTGGCGCAACAAGGCATAGTAACTGAAAAATAAATTACGATAATCATCGGTGAACATAATGAATTTGTGGAAATCAAAATTAGTTAATTATTAAATATCCACTTATTATATTAGTTTTACGACCAATCGTGTTTTGGGAAGCATAGTTACATAATAACAATGCGACTTGCGTCACCCCGCAGTCACAAAGGTTCAATACATCGCCAAAACCAGGGATAATTTAAACACCCCAGACAAAATACTAAAGCCTTATTCGCAAGGGGGTAAAATATTCGACGTCGAGAATTTTAGCGTGGTCGTTATTTATTTACGGCCGTTGTTCCCAATTCTACTGCCCAAACGGTTGAGCCGAAATTTTGGCTCAACACTCCTCAAATACACAAATATGCTCTTCCCAACGCAACTCTCCGACCAACAGACAAATCGAGCATTAATAAACAAATCACTCAGCTGATCGGAGGCACAGATTGATCGCTCGAAAAGTTGGAAACAACGGCCATTCAGAGACAGATTGAAATCTTTACATTTTCTAAACCTTTTATCATAAAATTTCCAACTTACGGGTATTTAGTATGTCATAATAATATACATTAACATTGAGAAGTAGTTAATGATGTTAAGTGTTAACATCAGTGTTAACATCATTAAGTGTTCAAGTGTTGCTATTATGTAAATTAAACGAATATATATATATATTTTTTTTTTAAATATTTTTTCTTTATTCAATAAAATGTTAGTTACATTTTATGGATTTTACGACCACCAAGCTAAGCACATGCCTGTGTTGTCGGTATATAATGCATATATTTAATGCACCTAGCGTATACAAAGTAAAACCAACACACGAAATACTGACTTCATAATGCATAAGGGAGGAAAGTATTTGACCCTCACGATTTTTGGCTTAGGAATTGAAGCTCGGTTATTCACACCGAACGCGAGTGCCAGGCGTTTATTTGTCTCTAAGAACGCGCTGTCGTGACGTTACCGTTTTTTTAATCAAAGGTTATAGTAATTAATGTATGTATTTAAAATTACAAAATATTCTACAATACTACAACTTCTCGTAAACAATGAACAGCTTTTCCTCAATCAACAGTCGACTAATTATGGATATAATTCACCACTGTCCAGAAGTCACTTCAATTATCTTATGTGTATCTCCGTTTTGTCTTTGCTTTCATGTACCATCCTTTATTTTTATAATGTACATCTTCAAAATTTCGTGTTATTTTATTGTAAATTGGATGTAAGTCCGTTAATAAATAAACAGTATAAGTTCACAGAAATTGAGGAGCTCTGGCACAAAATTAGGATAGTTTTTTCCGTCTCGAATTTCTGGGTTGATAGGAGCATTATGTTCAACTCACAACGGTATGTTAATAATTTTAATTGTTCACTATAATTCATTTTATTGCCGGCAACCCGGGAGTTTATTGAGGTAAAATAATATTTTATAAGCAAGTAAGTCACCCGCCTCACCAGACGATGTCTGTTCTGTTAATTGTTTCTATAATACCTATAAATATATACAACTCTGTAATTATTTATTAATCTTAAGTTAGCTCAGATCTTCGTGTGTGCTAATAGTTTTATAAATACATATATAAACATTTACATTGTTTGGCAAACATAATCTTTCTATAAATATTAGCATATACAGTCACAAATAAATAAAAACATTAATATTTGAGGTAGACATACTTTCTTAATTCATTTTTAAACTTATTAATATTTTCTATCTCAGCAATTTCATTCGGGATATTGTTATAAAGTTGGATGGCCTGGTACATCAGAGATTTCTGGATGCTTGATTTTTCTTGTTGGCAATCTAATTTGCTTAATATATTATGATTTTGTATAAGCCTGATGAGGGTTCAGGTTGAATCGAAACCGGTTGGTTTTTTATGTTAAGATATAAAGGGTGTTAAGCATCGTACTTGACTTACTTGAACCAGTGATTCCTGACATTATTTGAAGTAAAAAATGTAAATGAAATTTTGGTCTCCTATGACATTTTTTTTCCTACAAAAACATAAAAAGTCAATAGGTTTTAGGAAGTTAGGAGAGGGTTTAGTGACCAGTGAAAACACGTGAAAGATTTTTTGTTTGATTTTGAAGAAAATAAAATTGCAAAAAAAATATCTAAAAAGTCACCGGAGACCAAAATTGAATTTACAATTTTTAATTCAAATAATTTCAGGAATCACTGGTTAAAGTAAGTCTAGTACGATGCTTAACGCCCTGTATACAATAAAGTGGTATTCAAACTAAATTGTTTTTTTATAATTATGTATACCCACAAAATGTTTGCAATGTGTGAAAACGAAACATTAAAAAAAAAAACATATCTACAAAACATTTTTAAAACCTTAAAAACGATTATCTGAAATATATCATTGAAGAAGAAGATTACAATAATAATCTAATGTTTTAAAATATGAAAATAAACAAGACACAGAAAAATAATAAAAGATAACGGTCGCAACTAATTAACAACATTAGTCGAAGATAATATTGTTAATTCTGATATTTGAAATATGAAGTTGACAATTACGACAGTCTCATATAAGTTCGCAGTAGCCCAATTGGTAGAGGTGTATGTCCCGGTAAGACGTAAGGTTCTGGGTTCGAGTCCCAGTTGCGACCGTTATCTTTTATTATTTTTCTGTGTCTTGTTTATTTTCATATTTAAAAAAAATAGATTATTATTGTTATCTTCGTCTTCAATGATATATTACATTGATGGGAATAACCTTCAAAAGTTAAAAAGAGAGTTTTTCTAATAAAAATATGATTATCTGAAAACTAATTTTTGTGGTTTAAGATGATCCACTAGTCCTTGACTCATTCGGAATTGGGCGGAGCGAACGATTTTTGGGCGTTTACCAATAAAAACCCTAATCTCTAGCAAACAACAGTGTTTTGTTATTCCGCAAGTATATTTTTAAAGATCGAAGCGCCGCGTAGACTAAGGCATGTCCGTTTGCCCCGGGCTCTGGGCGTAGAATGAGCGACGGGCTAAAATCCTTCCGTACATGGCATAAGGATGAAATTCGCACTTACAAATTCGTTGGGTACCGCCTATTTTTATTCACTGAAAAGAAACGTCGCCAAAATGCACGTTTTATTTTATTTTGTGAAGTTCAGATACAAATATTAAAATGTTTTCCGATCACTCTATAAGAAACTTAATTAGCTACATTATTCAATAAAACAACACCAGAAAAAGGATTTGTAAGTAGGAGATTTTTCACTTTTAACCATTTTTTATAGGTCAGACGCATAATTTTTTTCTAAGCGTATTAAAAAGCTTATCAAAAAAATACTCGATCACTTCAAAGGAAAAGATGTGTTCTACTCACAGTATTTAATTGAAGCATCTATATTATTTCTAAGCGATCAAATTTTCAAAACTAATACACAAGATTTTATACGATTTTGCATTTTTCCGCATGTCTTCACCTTAAGTTATTCTACCACCTATATATATATAAGTGGTAAAAAAAATAAATATATATATTTATATATATATTTTAAGATATAAAATGAAAGTGTTATAAAAATAAGTTAGTAGTGGCTTCGTAGTTCGCATTCTGGATTACGACTTCTCCGATCAACCCCCGTTAGATATACCATACAAAATCAAGATCGCGACAAAATATCCCTTATGTGAATGAGGCTTAATAAGTTACATAAATGTGAACATATATAAGTAGCCATAGAAAACTGTTTGCTTGTGTATTGACGCAGACAGAATCCTTAAACCTCCTTCCTTAATCCTTAAATCCAGAAACCCAAAGCGCCGGATGTTAGCCTGAATTTAATTCCACAGGAAGGCGAAAATTGGATCGAGTCAAAAGACCCCTACTATGAAAGAGACTCAATAAGTCACATAATACTTATCAAGTATAGTGCTGTAGCAGCGTGGCAACCGCCAGACTCGTCTATTGACGCAGACGGAATCCTTGAACCCGGAGCGGCGGCTGTTGGCCTGAATTTAATTTCGATTTTCGATGTTACACCACTCTAGACTTTGTCGGCAGAGGCGAGGGGAGGGCGTGCCGCAGTATGGGCGGGCTGCCTAACCTACTTGCTTCTATTTCGGTACTGTCTCCATAGAGATGCTAAGGGAGATTTGTAGTAAGGAGGCTGGATTCAGGGTCATTAGAAAAAACTGTTATAAATATTGTAATTACAATAACATTTACAATAAAATAACATTTATAATTACAATAATTTTTTTTTATTATTCTTTAAAAAAATAAAATATCTTATGACCTCAAATATACAGTCATAAGTAGATATGGTTCTGTTCCCAGAGGTCTTATAGGTTTAAAACCCAGGTAAAAAGTTAAATGTTTATTGCAATAGATGCAGCATAGATTCTATAACATCAATCTATTGAAAAATATGGAAGATACAATAACAAGGTTTGCGTTTATCTTTTTTTAATTTGAATACCGCACAAGAAACCCAATTTCTCCAAACCGCCTGGAGCCAGTTAGACCACGGTATCCCCAACTGGGGTATGTTGTGAGCAGGGTTGCCGATTTGCGGGAAATTCCCCAAACTGCAAGGAATATTACAGATTTTTAAGAATTGGGTATTTTGCGGGGAATGACTTGTTGTGGGGAAAATGCGGGGATTCTGGGCATTTCTTGATTTTTCAACCATATTGGAAAATAAGTACATTCGATGGAAGATTTCGTAGTTTATTTTATGGCAACACTGTGCCATTTGACCCAAACACGAAGACACATGAATTTGCTAGTCATGGAACTTCTAAGACAGAAGGATTCTTTTCTTACGTACTTATTGTGGTTTTGACGAATTGGTGACTTGTTGTTGGAAGGTTTATTTTATAATAAGTAATAATGTGAGCTTTCAACATGAACTTTGCGCGTGAACATTCGTTGCGGGTATTTTTGAACATGAGCATTGGCAACCCTGGTTGTGAGGCCGAAGGTAAGTGGGGAGGGGAAATAGTTGGGTAGAGGAAGCTAGGGAAGTTCCCGACTATTCAGATAGTCACCAAACACGGCTAAAGCCATTTCAAGCAACCTTTCAATTCTGAGGGGTGGTTTTACAACAAGGCGATACAGAGATGTCTTCGTCTCTAGAACGTGCCGCAAATATACCTAATATTATTTTAAATGATTAAATTTATTGTAAAAACACAACAAAATCAAATAAAATTTACTTGGGCATGCTGGGATTTGAATCTGCGATCTCCGGATCGCTAATCGAGAGCCTTGGCCCTCAGCGACGTAGATCAAGTTGGTTGTCACTGTTATTTCAAAGCTCCTTAGCTCAAGATGGAAATTAAGACGGTTCGTGCTGAAAACAGTTTACGACAAAAAAATTTGCATATTTCGTGGGATAGAAATAAATTTTCATCTTTATCCATTGAGAATCGAAATACTGTTAGAAACAGCTTTAGCTTTGTTTGGTGACCTGATCTGAATAAGCTGTGTTCTTTCCCCATCTCTTTCCGGTCCTTACAAAATTTCCTCCTCAAAGGGACGATGGGATACACTCAACGACTTCGGACAATAAGGAAGTTGAGTCCTTTTTTTAATTTTTTTTTATCAATGTTCACAGGCAAACTTAAATACCAGTATTTTTTTTTTTTTACAAAGTTCGTTTTCATAATTAAATTAATTCTACAAGTTTGAATTTTATTAAGCCCGCGAAAACGGCGGCAAGAGCGTTATACCGTGCGGCAGAGTTCGTGACGTAACCCGGCCCTTGCTTGTGTGAAATATAAGGGAAAATATTTACAAAACCGGGACACGCTTAATATGGACGAAAAAAATAAATTAAAAAGTTGTAGTAGTTAGATATTTACTAGTATCTACTAATCAATTCAGTTATTGGAATTTCGAAAAAAGTGCATTTTAATGGTTATTTTTTTAATTTAATCCGTGTAGTCCGCGCACAGAAATTATGTCTCCGGTGACGACCGTGAATACCAACCAGGCTTTAGAGCTTTAGAGGAATGCAATAAATATAGGACTTTATGTCATCGAAAGGCAGGTGTGTCACATGTCACGTGTTATCGACATTAATGTCTTATGGTTCTCCTTTATATTTATAGCCCAAGTAACTGAAACGATGAGGAAAACCACCATAAACATATCCCATAAAATTATAAATATTATTTATGCATTTCGAATTCTTAGGATAATATATTATGACTGTCATTATAATAACTATAAGAAAATCTTATAAGACTATAAAATAATATGTTGATTAATTGAAGAGAAAGATAATACTAAGATAAAGTTATTGTTCAATTTGGGAGGCGGGAATGGGTACCGCCGCCCCGGGAACCATTCATTGGATAACCAACACCTCTGCCATAGGTCACCCCAAGTGGTTCGCTACGTTTGGTGACTTAGCAGGGGTGCCCGGGTTCATGTGGTAAGGTTTGTCTAGGCCTTGGCGGCGGATGATCTAGACACACTGAACCCCAGATTCCTACCCAATCCTCATACCATTTCCTAGTAATAATATAATCCTTCCCAGAACTTCCTCTCCTTTCTTTCCTTAAAATACCCTCCACACAGCATCCCCAAAGATGTCATAGGCCCCGAGGGAAATTATTTTCCTCAGGGCCTCTTGTGTGGACCTAATGTAAAAAAAAAATATTAACTGTACATACGAGTATGTGAGATTGATTGACTGTATTAATTGAACATATATGAAATGTAAACTCTTCTTCCATCCACAGGCAAATAAATGCTTTTAAGGGAAGACCAGTATGAATTAACATGTACCATTCTTAAGTTAATAAATTTGAAAAAAAAAATCTTAGTTTCAGTTCTAAGAGCTTCGTTAGTCCACCTCCATTCATGAATAAGCCAGTTATTTTGCCTAGCGAACGTCATTTAAAAAAAATTGTATATATCTGACTCTCAGGAGGCCACGCTAAAATCGGTGGCTTTTGTCAACAGACTATCGGAATCATATGCTGACCGTGCTAAATTTATTTAGTCAATATCGTATTGATAAAGGGTTTTATCTATTGTTAGTGCTACACCTCCTGGTCCTAAAAAGGAAGCAATTAACTATACTAGGCGCAAGGGCGTGAAAAGAACCTCCAAATCCGATCATAAAATTTTGAATTTCGATGAATTTTATATTGGAAATAAAATTCTTTTAAAGCCGAAGTTTTTAAATCGCCTTTTAAGAATTTTATAAAGATGGCGCAGAACTCAAAGGGGATGGGGAAGAAGAAACTAAGTATTTTCATAGCAGACAGAAAATAAGGCGATTATAATACTTTCAGAAGCTTTACATTAATAAGTTCAGAATTCCAAATACCTGAAACCTGGCCTCTCCTGGTCCAAAAGAAAATGATTGGAATAAAATAGAATCCATCTTGAACCTAAGTTTCAAAATCAGGCCAAATGCCCAAATTATAAGCCCATATTTTTTAGGAATAAACCATTTTTAAAAAGATTTCTTTCACATAAATGATCTCGTTGAAATGTGTCGCTGTCCCCAACTTTTCGATCGATCAATCCGAGTCTCCGATCAGCTAAGTAATTTGTTTAGTTACGCTCAATTCGCCTGTTTGTCGGAGAGTTGCGTTAGGAAGAGCGTATTTGTGCATTTGGGGAGTGTTGAGCAAAACATTTGGCTCAACAGTTGATCAAGTATGATTGGGAACAATGGCCGTGTATGTTTGTAAATAGGAAAAGATAATCAGTTTACGTAGCGTCGCGTAGTTTTATTGATTTGATCAATTTATTAACTTTTGAAAAATAACATTATTTAGAAAATATAAATTAGGTAAGTCAATATATAAATTAAAAAAAAAGAAAATCTCGGATTAACAGGCAACTAAAACAGCACACATAAGAGTCCACAAAAAAATTAGAAAACGGTGAGCTCTGGCGACAACAAAATTTAAGAGGCGGGTATGGATATCACCGCCCGGGGAACCAATACCCCTGCCAAAGGTCACCACAAGTGGTTCGTTACGTTTGGTGACTTTGCAGGAGTGCCCCGGTTCATGGCATGAGGTGTGTCTAGGTCTGTGAAAGTTGCCCCGCATCGCAGTGGGAGGGATGGATCCATACGTCCGCCACTCCTGGACACACTGACCCCCAGATTCCTTACCACCCAGACCTTCTTCTCCTTCCTTTCCTAAAAAGACCCCCCACACAGCATTTCCAAAGATGACGTAGGCCCCAAGGGAAATGATTTTCCTGGTAGGAGCTATTGAAAAAAATATATATTGGCCCTCAAACCAGTTTCTATAATGAAAAAAAGGAGCTTTGAAAATTGACAATAAAATTGGACTGAAAAACATGAACCCAAATGGAAAAAAAAATCGAAGAGACATTGTGGGAATTAGAATCAGTGACCTGTTCTCGCACATTGTTTCATATAGACCCTCGACTCTGTGCAGAAACGGGCGGTCCGTTTGATAGATTTTTCCTGTCTTAATTAAAACTTAACAAACGGATTGCAATCTTTAGAGCACAGGAGGCGTCGCGTCGGGTGGGAACGCTGTCCTTGTTCTACCGGAATTTCAATGGAAGATGCTCCGAGGAACTAGCAACATTGATCCCCGGCACCGGTGCACAGTCGGGAAACACGCCAAACATGCGCCCAACATATATACACGGTTGACATTTGTCACATGAGAATGGGTCGTTTTTTACGACTTGCCGGTTTCTGTGTTTCCTCCCTCCTACAACATGTTTACATACAATTTGGGAGGCGGGAATGGGTACCGCCGCCCCGGGACCCATTTATTGGAAAACCAACACCTCTGCCATAGGTCACCCCAAGTGGTTCGTTACGTTTGGTGACTTAGCAGGGGTGCCCGGGTCCATGGGGTAAGGTTTATCTAGGTCTTGGCGGCGGATGATCTAGACACACTGAACCCCAGATTCCTACCCAACACTCATACCTTTTTCCTTCCCAGAACTTCCTCTCCTTCCTTTCCTTAAAAATACCCTCAACACAGCATCCCCAAAGATGACATACATAGACATAGATTCCTACCCAACCCTCATACCTTTTCCTTCCCAGAACTTCCTCTCCTTCCTTTCCTTAAAAATACCCTCCACACAGCATCCCCAAAGATGACATAGGCCCTGATGTAAAAAAAAAAAAATGTTCACTCCTTCCACTCCTCAAAAATACACTCCACACAGCATCTTCGTAGATGACGTAGGCTCTGAGGGAAATTATTTTCCCCGGGGCCTCCTGTGTTCAGTTAATGTAAAAAAAATATATAAGATGTAACGTAATTTTAAGTGACAAAAAGTAAAAAAAATTAAGAACAAAAAAACGTCTATTATTACTTTGTCCCCGAGAATGCCGTTTGCTGCAGTGAACTGCAACAAACACCTACCGAGTATGCATCATGCACACACACCCAGTGCAACATACACTGCATGTTATATTATAGCACTAGCTGTGGTCAGGCTATAAATAGGTGCACCGGAGCCAAACCTGTTTGGGTAGCGCGGGGCTGCAGTTAGTTGTTGCTGCAGTTGGTTGTAGGAGCCCGCGGTTCAAAATTCGCACGGCGGCCTTGCAGATCGAGTCACCACTGTTGCCGGCGATACGTTTAGCGTCCAACACATGTATGCATTGACACTGCGGGGGGCATTGGTGCATGCGATTATAGATAAGCCTTTGCGGGTCTTATAATCGCCAGTAAGAAAGTTAAATAGATTCGTAATGACAGAATGAACCAAATTATCTTCTTCTTCAACAAATTTAAACATCCTTGAAGGGTGAAAGACAGAAATATTTGGAAAAAAACACAAATTAGATCAACATGACTTAGGTATCACTTTTCAATCTAATCTTTCATTTGTTAACCACATAACGAAATTATCTAATAAAACTAGAAATTTCAACAAAATGAAATGTATTAACTAAAGTGTTATATTTTGCCTTTGTTAGAAGTCTCCTTGAGTACAATTCTCCTGTCTGGAACCCGTATTAAAATATTTATTGATTTAGGAAAAATCAACAGATTATTATCTATCTCAAAAAAATTTATAAAAATATAATCCAATAACAGATTTTCACATAACTTAAAATTGTAATAATAATAATAAAAGTTTTAAAAAAACCTAAGGGTCCTGTACCCGTGGGCTGACATATTTACAAAAAATACAATATTGTAAATATTAGATAAAAAATAATATAAGATGTAAGAACACAAATAAATAACAATTTAAATGTAACTAATATACTAATAACCAGCTAAATTTCAAAACATAATGTATTATAAACTTTATCTTCACTACACAATAGCAATAATAACAATACATAAATAATAATAAATGTACAAAATATATATTATACTTACAACTAAAGTGAACAAATGTGTATAAATTGGATGACAAGTAACTGGAAAGGATTCACAGCAACAACATGATAACTTGCAAAAGGAATTTTTAAAATTTTCAATGTTAGCTATGACAATTTTTTTTAAAGTTTCTTAAATTACACGAGAATAGGTCCATATCATTAAAATTCTTATTAAATATATTACAGGCTGTGAATATAAAAGCATTTTGTCGGGGATTGTTAGAACATTTATGAAGATGAAAAAGAGCAGCTAGAAGGGGAGAACAATCAATCAATAAAGCCATTGATAATTTTATGGAGATATATTATATCTGCGGAGTCTCTTCTAGTTTTTAATGGATTAAGTCCATAAAGGTCCATCGAGCTGTTTACGTCAAGATATTCACGTACCAGTTATTAAATAAATTCAAATTATTTTTTTTACATTTCGTCTTCCTTTTCCACTTAATCTTACCACTCTCCGGCTCAGGCGTGGAGAGTTACAGCCGTTGTGTCCAACGTTTCGATTGATTAATCTGTGCATACCGTGAGGCGCCGCTAAGTTAAGTGATCATAGGGAAACTTTGCCTGTTCCCAACGTTTGGTTTTTTGATAATATCGAGTGGAACGTGTGTGGCGCTCCGTCTACTTTCATAGACAAAAAAATAACGTCAAAGTAAAAACTTTCCTTGTTAAATTGATATTGAAGCGATAATTGTTAGTTTTTTATGTTTAAAAATGACTATTTTAGCAATTTTGTTGTACTACAATACTCTGAATGATATGAGATATGCATAAAATTGTCAGACACCAGGATTTTCACTGAGTTTGTATTTTTGTAAGTTAAGATTATGTAATAAGATTTTTTAATAACATTTTATTAAAAAAAGTGTTGCCTAAGACTTTATTACCATTTATTGATTTGCTTTATCATTTATTGCTTTTCCATAATTTATTGCTTTTAGAACCTAGTACTTGACTGTGAGTCTTATAATTATGTAAGACTTATAATTATGACACTTGTGGCGTAAGGTAAATTCATTTAGTATTAAGTTTTCAAATAATAGTATCTACTTAACATGAACTAAACATATCTATTTGACTGACCTAAAACGGAGAACCTTCCTATTGGTTAGTCAAGTGTTAATGTATTTTTGTATCAAATAAAAAAATAGGTGAATACCAATAAATAAATAAAATAAATAGTAGAAAATCGAGCCTAACTCAAATAGGTACATATTATGTTTGTAGCCATTTCAAAAGTTAATATAATTTAAAATTGAAAAGCTTTCAATTTTCATCACGCAAGAGCTCACCGTTCAGGAGTTTTCGTTGGGCCATTTGTTTTTACAATTTACAGATAAATTAAGATTAACTTAAGTAATTTGAGGACTCATCTAGCATTTTCCACACCATTGGTGCAAGGGCTTAGGATCAAGGGATATCAATCTGTACTTGGAATCCGTAAAACACGTATTACCATTAAGCGGGAATGAAAGGGCGTATCTGCGGTCTGCTGCCTGCAATTTGCACACACAACTAACTATCTATGATATAACATCAATTTAAGAAAGGAGGAATGCTGGCATTTCCTCTTCTTTTTAACACGCCTGCTTTCTTTTCCACTTATTCTGAACACCCACCGGCCCAGGCACGGGGAGTTAGAGGTTAGAGTAAAACTTTGATGTAACGCATGAGAGAGCCATTTCAAGCTAAGTTTAAATTCTGAATGGTGATCTAACAGGGCGCTACCCAACATTTTTACACAGTAGACGTTTATCACTTGAGGACGGGTCGTTTCTACGACTCGTTCTTGAGTTTATCAACATCTCAGGTGTGGAACGATTTGCCGACCTCTGTTTCCTCCGTTCCACAAAAAGATCTTCCACGCAGAACCCCAAAAGATGACACAGGTCCTGAGGGAAATTATTTTTCTCAGGGACTTATGTGTGAAGATGTAAATAGAAAAAAAATATTCGTAGAAAGCTCTACTTCGAAATTTTGCCACACCTACTGCATTTGGCAGTTTTTTATTGCAAAAAATAAATCAACTAAAAAAAGTCTGTATGTATGTATGTAGGGTTTTACTTGGCTTTGCTATTTGTATATTAAGTGTATCTGTCCTATCTATAACCTAAACTCGCTTATGCAGGTTTGCCAAATGACAAGGTAAATTGCACAGCACAGCGTTCAGGCTCCTGCGTTCTACGAGAGCACTTAAAAACGTTACCTGCTAATGAACCAAAGTGCCCTTGCATCCCCCGTGGTTAGGGATAGTAGTCCGGTAAAGTTACGGCATTCTAATTACTGCAATCCAATCAATGCCAACAACTTGATTATTTCACTAAGTGCATCCATCGATCGCTGAAACGGCCACGCCAACAACAATAATATCACTACCGTCCCCCGAGAGCTCTGCTGTAATGATTATGCAAAACAGGGCTTTCCACTATCACCATAATTTTACGTAGATGTGAAATATGTAAAGTTACTGCGTACATTTTAAATAATAACTCAGGTACGGGACATACGTCATTCCTATGTCTACCTACGTTAAATTATCGTGAAAACACGCTTATGTGTCCAAGCGGTTAAATATATTTTTCCCAAGAGTCCTAACTGCTCGGAGCCAGTGAAACTGTGGTATTACTTAATGTAATATTTATTCTTATTCTTAATATATTAAAATTACAAAGGCGTAATATATTGTGCTCCAAGCTAGGAGTCCCCCTGTGTCGTATAGGACATATTTTTTAATTGTACAACAAACAGTGGGCTTAGTTACAGTATATAAAAAAGAGAAACAATAAATGTATACATAGTTTCAACAAAATAGATTTGTCTTGCTAGTTATAAGTTCATCTTCTTTCGTATGGTGGGGGGGGCAGAGGGGGACATCTAGGTCTGCGAGCCAGTTCAGGGCCTCAGACGTCGCCCTGTGGACATCATCGATCCCGCCGGGGAATGAATGGAGCGGACATTCGTTGACTACATGTACGGTGGTCTGCACCGCACCGCATTCGCACATCGCCGACTCTTTAAGGTCACATCTAAGCATCATATGGGCACAACGGCTATGGGAGCACCTTATCCTATTGATGGCGGACCAGAGTTTGCGAGGAAATGAGAACCCAGGCTGTCTCTCAGTGGGGTCTTGAACGAGATGGGCATTTTCCACGTTGGCCGATTGCCACTCAAATTTCCACCTGTCTTCTGGGTTGAGGAGTGATTGGAGGAGTCGAGGAGTCATTAGTTTTAGTAAGGTAACGAAATTATAAATTAAAAGTTATAAGGATCGTAGCCAGTTCCGTGTGTGTTTTATGTATTCTGTTAGATTAGATGTTTTATATTGTGTTGGAAGTGAATCGTATAGTTTTATAGCCTGGTATTAGTAGTGTTTTTGTCCAAAGAATGTGTTTGTTTTTGGTATTTGAGTTATGATTTTCAAAGCCAACAGTATCGTCGTTATTGATACTGGTGTATCGAAAGAGTCCACGAATGCATCTGAGACAACTAAAAATTGAAAATTTGAATTTACGTAACCACACAGTACGGTGCCGCCAGCACACATTTACGTTTCTTAAATTATCTGTAACAGTTGCAAACTTACACGCAATTGGTAATAAATGGTACGTGTGGCATCAGAATCAGACTCCAAAACATATCTGAATAATTACGTAGATCCTTCACCAGAGCCTGCAGACAACCAAATGATCACCACCAAGGGAACGCTCGACTATTTACGTTGTCCCCATTTCGCCTCCGGCCGAGCTGCTATTGGTCGAAGCGAACAAAGGAAAATTCCAAATCTAACATATTTACGACTCCAAATTCTCCATTTCAAAAACCTCAAGTTAAATTACTGGAAAATTGCTGGTACTTAGGTTAAAAAAATAAATATCATCACCAAAAAATAGACATACGCTAAAATATCAACTTGAAAACTGATACCTACTAGTGATTTCTTAAGACAAATATCTGTTGCTTAAAATTGTACTTTGAATCACACATTTAAACTTGTATATTTTCTTGTAAAAACAATAAAAATGATGTAAGACTTTGGTTTTGGGGACCTAAGCTAACTTGGCTAGAGCTGTAATACACATTTTTTTATACATCTGAAAGCAGAACACGGCAATTAGAAAAAAATCCTAATTAAAACTCCTTGTAAAAATCAAGGAGGTGTCTGGCGATGAAGATGCGACCTCGGTCGGTCCTATAAATAAAGAACGCCTTTCTATGGCAAATCAGTTCAAATCTACCAACCAACAAGCGATTTCTATGGCAAATCAGTTCAAATCTACCAGCCAACAAGCGATTTCTAAGGCAAATCAATTCAAATCTACCAGCCAACAAGCGATTTCTAAGGCAAATCAATTCAAATCTACCAGCCAACAAGCGATTTCTATGGCAAATCAGTTCAAATCTACCAGCCAACAAGCGATTTCTATGGCAAATCAGTTCAAATCTACCAGCCAACAAGCGATTTCTATGGCAAATCAGTTCAAATCTACCAGCCAACAAGCGATTTCTATGGCAAATCAGTTCAAATCTGCCAGCCAACAAGCGATTTCTATGGCAAATCAGTTCAAATCTACCAGCCAACAAGCGATTTCTATGGCAAATCAATTCAAATCTACCAGCCAACAAGCAACCAAGAAGCCTCCTGAAAACAAAAGTCTACAAGTTTGAACTATTTTAAAGTGTTTTAATCAGTAATAAACTCAGTTCCTCACAGTAAAACCCAGTCTCCTGCTACCCCAAAAAGTGTCCAAATTACAAGCAAGTTTTAAATCTTCTTGCAGTATTAAATTGAGTTTTAGCCCTTTACTAGAATCATTTTACCCAGTAGTAAATTCACGTACAAAAGACCATTGGCGTGCCAAGTGTACCCAGCTCCCTATTGTACAGTTTATGTACAAAACCACACACGTTACGTACAATTGCTGTGTTGCGCTTCCTTTATATTTAGCCAACGTTTCGGACAGCGTTACACTGTGCATCATCAGGACAGACGAGTAGATTGTAATGAATGTCTGTTTATGTATGTAAACGTGATGTCGTGTGGCGAACGTTAATACTCTCAAGGCTGGTATTTCAATATAATTAGTTAAATCAGTGTGGTTTTCGGCGTTTCGTTTTATGTAACCGTCAAGCACAGGATACCAAAAACTATTTAACCTTAAACGGTATCACTTCAGGTATCAATCACTATACAAAAAAGACACTCCGTGAATATAATGGGAAAAGAAAAAGAGGAATTTTATGAAATAGGTAATGATGGAGGACTTTTTAGCTAGCAATTTCTAGCTAAATATCTAAAGCCAGCAACTTTTCAGTTCTAAATTATCGTCTCACGTAAGAGGTTCAAACATGAGTTCCTTTCTCCTTATATTCCCCACAATATTTAACCAAAAAGATCACAACAACAAAAACTTACAAAACTCTTTAATTTTCCTTGCAAATAATACTTGCACGTTGCCATTTGATATTTTCCCAAACAATCGACACTGCGTGTTCCGAAAATTCGAAATGAAGTTCAATGAACTCAGCATTTATTATGTACGTAAACACGAGACGAATATCCACTCCAAACCGGCATTCAAATCAGCAATGTGAAACGTCTAGCGATAACAAATTAGGGAAAACAACAAAGATATTTTTTATTGGTAGCGAAATTTCCATCACTGAAATAAAGGAGAGATGGTCCCAAGGGCAACTGAAACAAAGTTCAAAAGAATTAACACATTCATAAGTATTGTCATAAATATGTTTGACCCATCAGATTTCGGGCATATTCTGTCAGAAATTCAGAAAAATTCCGCTTTACAATAAAATCCAAATAAATGGAATGCATCTGAATGTATCCGAAAACCAAAAACTGTTTTTGAAAGGTGTTAGAACATGCTTTCAAATGTTATTATTAGAAATAAACATATAGGTAATTTATGAAATATTGAAAATTTTGATACAAATATTAAAAGTTTAAAAATTAGCTCATCTTCAAATTTTTCAATCTAATATAATGTATTTAGTTAGTTATTATCAACTCACGTTTTTTTTTGACGTTTTATAAAAAATTAATGAATTAATTTTTTTTTACATTTTTCTCAAATTGCTATCGGAAACTTTGGTTTTAAAGAGGTGGACATTGAAATTTTTCTATGGTTAAATTCTACATTTGAATATAAAGCGTACAGTTTTCTCTTCCTAACACCGTTTGATCATATTTTTTAACTTAACAGTAAGGGAGATACAACGATACAACGAGACCTACGTGAGCTGGGAAAAATTTGGCCTCCTATGATTTAATTTTTTTAACAAATCTGGGAAATACTTGCCACATTGTGGCAACAAAGCAATGCGAGGCTTTGGAATTAGTGCCATAATGTGGCAAAAATCGCTCGAGTGGTTTTAAACTCGAGAAAGAAGGTTTTGTAAACAGAGTTTTGTTAGCCGTTTGCCGTTTAGTCACTAACCATTAAAAGATCTCGTAAGATTTAGAAAAAATTATGTCGAGAGCGAGAAAAAACGAAACCAAAAAATTATTAATAATAATATATAATGTTTTACATTCTTAGGCATAGAAATACTACACTAACGAGGGAATTATTTTCTTATAACAAATTCCAGACTGTTTTGAATCGATGAAATTCCTCGGAGAATTGGAAACCTCAACAGTGTTGCCGTAAGCCTACATTTTACGCAAATGTCGCTGCCACCGCACAAAAAGGGGCAAACCACTACCATTATAGCGTTGGTTCAAATAAATGTTAGTGTGGTGTGGAAAGGGGCCCGTTGTCGAAGTTCCCGGGAAATACGTGGGAAATGTTAAATGCGTAGTAGGGTATTCTTTAGGCGCCAGTTGTTGGTGATCCTATTAGATAGATATTATTTATATATGGCGATGGCGACCGACTTAATCCTTACTTTTCTTCCGATTACACTGTCTGGAACTTTGAATAACAACCATACCTAGTTGTAGGTAAAAACAATTGTGCTAATACCCATATAAGATTATTTCGAAACGAACCATTTTAAAAGTTAATATTTCAAGTAGAAAAACTTTTTAAAAAAAAGATGTAATAAGTCAAAATTGCATTTTGTTTTGTAATTGGCTGCGGAAATCTCTTAGATATTATTAAAATTACTATATTATTTTATATTCATCATTCTTTCAGTTTTTTTTATCATTGATAGGTCATTAAGAGGGTATATACAACCGGAAATTTGTCATTTTTAAATCAAATTCTTGACGTAGTCTCCTTTAAAAAAAAAAACATAAATTGATGTCAAAAGATTGTTATTTTATCTGGTTTGTTTTAAATTTTGAAAAACCAAGTTTATTTTTAATATAGTTAGGTTAGGCACACAAAATATTGTATTTCAAATCATATAACTACAGTAAAATAAATCAAAACATAATAAAACTATTTTTATCTACTATTTTATCAGTGTAAAAATTATGTATTTATTGTAAAAAAAACCTTTAAATATTAAATAAATTAAAAAAAAAAATTATTAAATTTTTTTTTTTTTTAAATTTAATAATCATAAAAAGACATTTTTCGGAATTTTAATTTTAGTTCAATTAAAATCATAAAAAAATAAATCCGAGAACGTATTTTGTGACGAAAATACCTCAGTTTGTCTACTTATTTTTGTTTTCACGACAATTTAACGTAGGTAGACATAGGAATGACGTATGCCCCGGACCTGAGTTATTAATAACTCAGGTACGGGGCATACGTCATTCCCATGTCTACCTACGTTAAATTGTGGTGAAACCAAGCTTATGTGCCCAAGCGGTTTAGGTCTTACAAACTAAAATATTTCAAAAAATTTTTACACACTTATTTTGCTTAGACATTATTGAAGTATCATAAATACTTATGATCAAAAAATATTTACAAGAAGTACATGATATTAAAAAATGTATCATCACGCGTTTGAGCATTTTTATAGCTTAATTGAATGTAGGTTTATATTAAAGGATTTTTTTAATGAAATAAAGTCGATATTGAGTTATTAGTTAAACTTTTGGGTACGGACAATAATCAAACTTTCTCATCGGAACTGCCCTATACAGTTGCAAGGGCACAAAACGCAAGTTGAAATTTGAATTCTCGGCCGCTGGTTAATGGGCCTTAAAAATAATAAGAGATGTATCTATAGTATATACATATAAATAAAACTTTACACTTTCATATTTTTTTATGTTTATCTTTTTTTTAAATTATTTATATTTATTTTTGTTTCCTTCAATTCTTCTTGTTTTGCACTAACATGTTCTGTATAGTTTATACATCATCGTAATTTGACTGCCCTAAAACGGGATTCCTCCTAGTTGGGCAGTCAAAACACTTAAATAATGTATAATATAATATGTATAATATTTTACTACATAAAAAAAAAAATAGATGAATGAAAATGTGTATGAAATTTAAAAGAAAACGTTGAATGGAATTATATAGAATTTCGTATGGAATTGTATAGAATAAAAATTGGAGGAATTTTGTATGGAGTAGAATTGAATTTGTATGGAATTTTATGGAATTTGTACGGTATTGAAAGGAATTTATATGGAACTTAATTAAATAGAATTTGCATGGAGTTGTATAGAATTGAATTGAATTCTTATGGTATTAAACCTAATTTGTATTGTTTTGAATGTCATTTATTATCCAAATGAAATACACTTCTCTATGGAATTGAAGAACATTTCTATGGTGTAAGGAATTAACGGAATAAGTGTGGAACTGAATGGAAACTTGTATGGAATGGGTTTGGTATTGGATGGTATTTTGTATGTAGGGAATTTTTATGGAATTGAATGTTTAAGGGATTTTGTATAAAATTGGTGGAATTTAAATGGGAGTGAATTTAATTAATACGTAATATGTGTGGAATTTAATGGAATTTGTAGGGAATTCCATGGGACTTGAATGGAACATTGTATGGAGTTTAATGGAATTTAACGAAGGGTATCCTCTCAAGATTAAAATAATCGATTTTGTATGAAATGGAATTATATTTGTATGTAGTTGAATGAAATTTGTATGGAATTGAATAAAATTTGTATAGAGTTGAAAGGGATTTGCATGGAACCACAGCATAAATTTCCTTTACATAACACTGCAATTGAACAAGTCTATAGTTGGTCGTGGCCAGTAGATGTAGTAGTGGGCGCGTTGCTTTCCTATTCAGCCAGTTGCAAAATCCTAACTCAACACTTGCACGCGATCATAACTTCATTAGAATTATGCAACCACTGCCAAAATCATTACGTAACGAGAATTATTTCAATGCAGTCGTACTTAGTGATAAGTTTTTTATTAAACCTCCTTGAAAATAATAAGATTTTTGAAGAATTCCATACAATTACGATCACATTTGCTTAATTTGAATTGTATTGGTAGGAACTTCAGAGGCAAGCAAAAAAAACAATATATTAATATAAGTAGATATGTTATTGATGAGAGAGAGATAACAAAAAGTTATTATTCAGACATAAATATTAAAAGTGCTGTGTTATTTTACGTAATTTCTTAAGTATGAACAGTCGTGAGTGTTTTTAGGTGAAGTGATCGTAAATGATAACTCAATGATATTCTCAAGGGTAAATCGTGATAAATAATAATTGTCTATGCGATTATCATTAGTGAAGAATAAAATGGCATTTTAAAGATAATATATAATATAAAAACAAAATCAAAAATATTTAAAAAAAAAACAAAACCAAAACTATAACAAAAACAAATCAAAACAAACATCACTTTGGTCTGTTATTTTTTTTATTATTCTTTCTCTTCTCTTTTGTTTTCTTCTTTTTACAAAATATGTATGTAGGATTCCTCAATTATTAATTATTGTATATGTCTACTTATTATTTTAATAAGTATGCTAAACAAACAGAAGTTAGTTTATGTACTTCTTCAAATTCGTAAATTCACTCCGTGGCTTCATTTTGAATTAAATGATCACATCGTATACACCACTTATATATCTACATGTTTCGAAACCAAAGGATTCTAATTATATTAATTTTATGTGAACATTCATCTAATTATGACGAAGAAACCTTTGGTTTCGAGACATGTAGTTAATTGTGATTATTGATTATAAAGTGGTGTATACGAAGTGATTTATTTGCATTTAGTAAATTTATTTTTCTTTTCCCTTCTCTTTAGTGTTCTTCTTTTCACAAAATATATACGTAGAACTTTGACATGCAATTCAAACACCAGTTACCTAACTTTACCTACTATATTTATTTATTAATATTATTATTATTTTAACAAGTATGCTGTACAATCATCAGTTACGATTATGTATAAATCTATTTTTAATTTTATAATTGTTCTTTTTTGTCTTTATTTTGTTCGTATTTGTAAAGGGATTTCTCTTGTTTGTTTCCTCCATTTGTAAATATTTTCCCTTATATTTCACACAATCAAGGACCGGGTTACGTCACGAACTCTGCCACACGGTATTATGCTCTTGCCGGCGTTTTCGCGGGCTTTAATAAAATTCAAACTTGTAGAATTAATTTAATTATGAAAACGAACTTTAAAAAAAAAAAATAATCTAGTATTTAAGTTTGCATGTGAACATTGATAAAAAAAGGATTCAACTTCCTTATTGTCCTAGGGAACGAGGAGAAGTTACCGAAAGTTATCGATACAATCCTGTGTCATCGATCGAGTCTGCTAGGGGCCTGGACCGCATAACATCAGAGAAGGCTTGACTATAAAATAAATTACCACTAATTCAATATAAAACTCACATTAACTAAAGACGTCGATTTTCCTGTTTAAACAATACCTTCAGATACAAACCTGTATACAAGAGGCGTCGGCGCCAAAGCAAATAGGCGCCACTTATCAACACATACACACGAATAAGATAATACAATATTACATGGACATTATATGCATGTATTAAAGCATAATACAGACACAATATGATTGTGATGTGTGGGTGTGTTTAGTATGGCAGTAGACAGTGATCAGTACAATGGTTTAAATTGATGTAAGTACTGTGATATAGTGATGTGAACACTTGACACGGTACATTATCTGAATACAATGTCGCGATGCACAATACACTATTTGCTAAGCAAGGCCGTGCGTTGAAGTGAATGCAAATCTACTGATAAGATAAGGACATGGAAAACTGCATTTACAGTAATACAATTTATTTATATTTGATATTATAAATACATTTTGTTTTAGTGGAGGGTTTGTTTAATTCCTCAGGCCTTGGGCAGATATTGTTAAAAGTGTAAAATATTTAAGGACCATTAACCAGCGTAATTCAAATTTCAAGTTGCGATCTTGCCTTGCAACTGAACAGAGCGGTTCCGATGAGAAAGATTGATTATTCTCCGTACCAAATTTTTAACTAATAACTCAATATCCACTCTATTTCATTCAAAATTTGCTATAATATATACCTGTAGTCAAATAAGAAATAAAAATGCTCAAACGCGTGATGATTAATTTATTAATATCGTGTACTTATTGTAAGTATTTTTTGAAGGTAAGTATTTATGATTTTTAAATAATGTCAAAGCAAAATAAGTGTGTAAAAAAAATGTGAAATATTTAAGTCTGTAAGACCGTAAATAAATAGACAAACAGAGGTATTTTCGTCACAAAACACATACTCGGATTTTTTAAAAATGATTTTATATGAAATAAAATTAAAATTCTGAAAAGTGGCTTTATTAGATAATGTATTGATTTATTGAACTGTATAAGATTATATGATTTGAAAAGTTAACAAATCTGCCAACGATCAACGGTTTAACCTTACTGTATTACAAATAAACTCGGTATTTCAAAATTAAAAAAAATTACTTTACCAGATAAAAAAAGAGTCGATACGTCTAGAATTTGATTTAAAAAGGACAAATTTCTGGTATTCTCTGGGTATACCCTCTGAAGCTTTGCAATCATTTCGGTTACATTTCTAAATGTATCCTAAAATGTTTAACTGTTTTTGAAAGGTGATAAAAAAGGTTTTCAAATTTTATAAATCGAGATAAACGTATAATTTTTCATCAATATTCAACAAAAACACAAGTGTTATATTATTCTGGTATTACCTCCAAACCATACAGTGCGACAACCCCTTGTTTTGGAAGACAAAAAAAGTCGACGTTGCCATACGACCTCTCTACAAGGCACCGCACACTAAAATCACTATTGGGGGCAAAGGTTGCTTGTGCAGTGATGGAGGACTCAGCTAGCAGAGGATTGAACCCGCAACTGCTGGATCCAACTTTTTGGAACACCTAAGCGGTCGATAAGTTTTATACGATAAGATATGTTAGCGTTTTAGAAACCTTTTAAAAATACAATTTTATGGTGAACGGACAACAATTTTATTACAACTCAACAAAGTGGCACATCATCACTCATTTGAAAAGTCATTAAAAGTCAAAGTAAAAAAAAATAAACTAGGCTATCTCGGTTACGTTAGGTTAAGTCATGGGTTATTTTTTATTGTATTTTTTCATCACTTTTAATGACTTTTCAAATGAGTGTTGAAATGTCACTTTGTTGAGTTGTAATAAAATACAATTATATATGAATAAATTGTACATTAACAAACGGAAATCTCGAAATATGGCACATTACAACTTTATAGAATGGACTTTGGAAACATAGCTCAAGTGATGATGACTTCACAGATTATCGTATCTAAGTAGGAACTTAACTTGCAATAAATAAAATGCAATGTATCATAAAAAATATGTATTACGGAGGAATAGTCGAGTCAACTTATAAGTCGAGTCCTTCACTAGGCGGAAATGCAACGACAGTAAATGGTACCCGACATGCTGTCGCCAGTGTAACACGGGAAAACTGCAACACACGATCGAAAGAGTGCAGTACCAGTTGTAAGTATTAATCATTCGCTTTTAGTTACGAGTAGTAGTTAGCTGTAGTAAACGAGCGTGTAAACAGGTGGAAGTCACGTGAACAATTTATTACGTAAACACACCTGTGTTTATTAATGTTCCTTACAAAAGTATTGAGTCATAAGTTCCTAGCGTTCGAGGCAGTTCCAAAGAAAAAATGCACTCAACCCGTATAATCACAGGAGACCAAATTTGTCCCAGCTCACATATAAATCGTTGTATTTCCCTTACTGTCATGGTGACAAATATGATCTAAACGGTGTTAGAAAGAGAAAACTCGACGCATTATATTCAAAGCTATAATTTAACATTAGAAAATTTTTTAATATGCACCTCTATGAAACCAAAGTTTTCAGTAGCTATTTGAAAAAAAAAAATTTAATTCCGAGAATTTTTTATGAATAATTTTTTTTTTTAAACGACAAAAACATGAGGTGATAATAACGTTAATAACACATTTGCATAATAAATTATGTATGTATTTTTTTCGTTATCAGTAATTTTAGGTAGATAAAACATACTGTAAGCCATTTTTAAAACTTTTTTGCATGCAAAAATTTTTTAATGATATTTTGAATTATAAAATTTGAAAGCGTATTTCATCACCTTTCTAAGACAGTTTTGAGTTTCCGGATACATTCAGAAATATTCCAAATATTATTTTATTAGGATTTTATTAGGATTCGACCGTATTTTTGACAAGGGGTTAATGTTTCTTGTAAAATCTGTGAATCGTTAGGCCCTATCCATGACACTACCCTCCTTGAGACCCAAAGAACGTTGTACCGGTAAGACAGAGGATCTGGGTTCGAACCAAGTTTCGAACGTTACCTTTAAAAAAAACTTCTGAAAAATATGAAGAACATCAACGAAAAACGGCCTGGCTGAGTAGAATGGCTGACGAGAATAAAATTAATAAAAAAACCTCTGGAAAAGTCGACGACAATAATATAAAATATTCAACAATGCGTACTACCGGAGAGGAACAAAACTAACTCATTTCCGGCAGGTGGCTTTAGCGGAATACATAAACCCAATAATAGAATAACTTAGAAGGAGGTGCGAGTATAAATTAGGGGATGGGAGAGGAATATGAGAAGTAAGTCTGATTGCTTTTAACAGATTCCATGAATAAAATTAATTCGAGCATTATATCGGCTTTCTAGGTAATTCGAGAAAAGATTTATTTGAAGGATCTACTCACTGTAAAACGCAGCGTAGCTGTTACGGCGATCCACCTGGACGATCCTACTTACGCAGATGGCGATAAGATTGCGGCTGCCTGTTTTGATAACATCGCCAAAATCGCGAAAATTTTATTTTATTTTGTGAAGTTCAGACACAAATATTAGAACCTTATTTTCCACATTATATAATAAAACCATACCCAAAAGGGATTTGAAAGTACGAGATTTTATACAAAGCATTTTTTATTGACCAAGTACCCAATTTTTCGTTCTAAGATTATAAAAAGACATTAAAAATCTTTGATTAGACTCTACACAAAAGTGGCGATATAACTATTCCATTATTATTGTACAGAAGCTTCCTCAAATATATCAACAAAGCATTTTTTATTGACCAAGTACGTAATTTTTCGTTCTAAGTTTATAAAAAGATATTAAAAATCTTTGATTAGACTCTACACAAAAGTGGCGATATAATTATTCCATTATTATTGTACAGAAGCTTTCTCAAATATATCAACCATCTCCGATTGAATGCAAAAATAAATAAAAATACGTTAAATACATTAAAGGAGCGCCCAAATTAAACACGGTAGGTGACTTATTCAATCTGAGACCGACAAAAAATCGCAACACCGAATGTTTTGCTACGAGTCTCCTTGGTTTTCCACCTCTGAATAGGGAAGTGCCTGCATTTCCTGCATCGGATTAATAGTCTCGAGAAACCACTACCGATGATCCGGTGTCGGACGTGCAGCGTGCATTGTATGTATTAATATGATGCACTTCACCAGGTCCGAGAAACCACCTGGTTAATTGACCCCACACGAAATGTCAACCGTCGCAATGTCGGCGTAGCGAATCTCAAAAACAGGAAAACAATTACTTTAACAGAGATGACGGAACTTTTTTATTATTTTATTCAAATTATACACTATGAAAATGCAAAGTGACGATTAATAACATTATTTAACATTGTAAAAGCTCCCTGATATAAAAAGTAGTTGACGTGTTTCATGTATGCATATTTGAAATCGAATTAAAAATGACATCAATTGGATGAAAGAATTGGATTCATTAAAACAACAATTGAAATCTCTTCTTTTGACAATTGCATGGAATCACAAATAATTGGATTCATTAAAACAACAATTGAAATCTCTTCTTTTGACAATTGCATGGAATCACAAATAATTGGATTCATTAAAACAACAATTGAAATCTCTTCTTTTGACAATTGCATGGAATCACAAATAATTGGATTCATTAAAACAACAATTGAAATCTCTTCTTTTGACAATTGCATGGAATCACAAATAATTGGATTCATTAAAACAACAATTGAAATCTCTTCTTTTGACAATTGCATGGAATCACAAATAATTGGATTCATTAAAACAACAATTGAAATCTCTTCTTTTGACAATTGCATGGAATCACAAATAATTGGATTCATTAAAACAACAATTGAAATCTCTTCTTTTGACAATTGCATGGAATCACAAATAATTGGATTCATTAAAACAACAATTGAAATCTTTTCTTTTGACAATTGCATGGAATCAAAAATAATTGGATTCATTAAAACAACAATTAAAAAATCTTCTTTTGACAATTGCATGGAATCACAAATAATTGGATTCATTAAAACAACAATTGAAATCTCGTCTTTTGACAATTGCATGGAATCACAAATAATTGGATTCATTAAAACAACAATTGAAATCTCTTCTTTTGACAATTGCATGGAATCACAAATAATTGGATTCATTAAAACAACAATTGAAATCTCTTCTTTTGACAATTGCATGGAATCACAAATAATTGGATTCATTAAAACAACAATTGAAATCTCTTCTTTTGACAATTGCATGGAATCACAAATAATTGGATTCATTAAAACAACAATTGAAATCTCTTCTTTTGACAATTGCATGGAATCACAAATAATTGGATTCATTAAAACAACAATTGAAATCTCGTCTTTTGACAATTGCATGGAATCACAAATAATTGGATTCATTAAAACAACAATTGAAATCTCGTCTTTTGACAATTGCATGGAATCACAAATAATTGGATTCATTAAAACAACAATTGAAATCTCTTCGTTTGACAATCCCTTCTGCATTGCGCAAATGGTCAAATGGGGTGACCCCGTTGGTCAAAAGGGGTGACCCCGTTGGTCAAAAGAGGTGACTCCGTTGGTCAAAAGGGGTGACCCCGTTGTTCCAAAGGGATGACCCCTTTTATCAAAAGGGGTGACCCCGCTGGTCAAAAGGGGTGACTCCGTTGGTCAAAAGGGATGACACGATAGTTAGCCCCTCAAAATTTTAATTATTATAAAATCATAATTTTGTATGCCTTATTTACCATTTTGAAAGCTAAAATCGACTTCAAAATACCTTTAATAATAAGTTGGTATAGATTTATAGACCGGTCAGTGGTTGAGTGGGCTTCGCGTTTGGGTCCCACCCATCAAGCGTTCCGTGTTCGATTCCTCGGCTGGCTAAGTCCTCCATCACAACACAAGCAACATCTTCCGCTTAGTGTAGTGGTAGTAGGGTAGGAGATTTTCAAATGTTGTTGGGTTATTCGTAACCCCAGAATGTTTCTTTCTTAAAAAAAAAAAAAAAATATATATATATATATATATATGATACTGATATATAATTTATGTACAGTGCCGATTTTTGTACTCATACGCTGGTATATACAGTATATTTATCCTAGTAGTTTCATCCTTGATAGATTCCATTTGAATGGAAATATGTTATATACTTTTGTTATTCGGCATCGGTTCTACACAGCCTTCGGGATACTAGCTATATTTTGTGTAAGTATGTGCACCGAATTTTCCCTAAACCGACTGCATATTATCAACTTTAATGGCGGTCAACTGTCATGAAATCAATTAAATAGTATCAATAAACAGTAAAATAATAATATAACCATGTTAGTCGATTTCTGATCTCACTCAATGGACTTCCACAGAACAAATATTGTAATTTTCTAGTCTCACACGGAAGCTATAATTTTCATTTTAGGAAAATGTATGTATGAAGTTTTAGGCTTGTAAAATGCATAGATGAATGATTTGCCTTATAAAATCTCAAATCTGAATGAAATCAACCAATCTCAACAATCAGCCGACCAATCTTAATTAATTAAATTCTTAACTGATCTCAACAATCAGCAGTCCAACTCAATCTGAATGAAATGAAATCTCAACCAATCTCAACAATCACCAGACCAACCTCAACCAATCTCAATAATCAGCAGACCAATCTCAATCTAAATTAAATGAAATCTCAACCAATCTCAACAATCAGCAGACCAATCTCAATCTGAATTTAATGAAATCTCAACCAATCTCAACAATCTGCAGGCCAATCTCAATCTGAATGAAATGAAATCTCAACCAATCTCAACAATCAGCAGACCAATCTCAATCTGAATTAAATGAAATCTCAACCAATCTCAACAATCACCATTCTTAACAAAAACTTACCGGATGGGAGTAATTATCTGTTTTTTTTTCAATGAAATCGCTGTTTCTCCTTCTATTTAACTTGATTCAAAACTCTGTACACTGGTGTGTGAAAGTAGCAAATGAAATTGAGTGGCAACAGAAACTAATTTTATATTCTTTATTTGTTATTAAATTTCTCAGTCCCATATTAAATTTGCATTTAATTCATCATAATATACACATTTTAGTTTGACGTCCCACTGGCCCGGAAGGTAAGGAATCGAAAAAAACAGAAAAGTCAACTTCACTGTATCTCCTGTTTTGGTCGATTCCCGCTCCTGAGCCAGCAGGGCTTACATGACCAAACACTGCAAGCTGCAACCTATCATTCACTCCAGTCAGCCACTAAAAACATATAAATTGAAAGTGCAACGATCCTTCCTCTCAAAGTACCAGACATTCATTTGCACTTCCAGATGGTCAATACACGATTGTTCGAAACTGCAGCCAGACAGTTAAAAGAAAAGGCAGATCACATAAATAATATAAATCCTATGAAGGAAGTTAGTGTGTTTGAGTACTGCAGCCTTTGAGAGCTTTCGTGACTTTAACTGTAAATGGAACTGTATATTGTATTAACTTTGGAATAAAGCAATGCTTTAAATTGAGGCCTTGTATTATATGCGTGCAATTAAAGGCGTTTGAATGTTGTTTGAGAAGTAAGTTAGTACCTATCAATCTTGGTTATAAATTGAGAAAGAGAGTAAACACAGTCGCAGACAAATTTGACGCCGCCGGGTTTCCTCTTAAAGGTTAGCCCATTCTAGGATGCTGTCAGAACAGAAAGGATTTTTTGGACTAATGTTTATAATTTTCACCCATGAGGGGTGTTTTTAGTTCTCGTTTTAATAGATGAAAATTTGGAAGGCGAATTTATACATAATAATGGGCTATTTCACGTTACAAATCAATATTTCCGTTGCGTTAGATTTCAACGTCGCAATTCTAAGGAAAAAATAATAATTTTTCCAAAATTCCACATGAACGAATGAAAGTTTTGGAACGAGGCTGAATTATTAATAAAATAATTACGGAGAAGGTAATTTGTCCCATCAATTATTTATTATAAATAATCGATTTTATGATTAGTAAATAACTCATATTAGTAATTGCTATTGGTGTGTTGTTTTTTTTTTGAAGCGTTGTGAAGAGACGATATCTACACTTATTTTTAATTAAATCGCACAGACCCCGTGAAAAACCGCGGGATAGTCTGAAATTCATGATTCGTTGACAAATCAGTACATTATAGGTTTTATCGCTTGTCCGAATTCTTCACACAACTGATTCCAATTTCGAAAATGACACATTAAGGGCCAAATTTTTTAATCATATTTCACGCAGGAACACCTACAAAAATAAAATTATATTACCAAAAAATTATATAATTATCTAAAGCAAGGCTGCCCAACCTTTTCGACAGTCGGGCCAAATTGACGTGGCAAAATCACAGGTGGGCCACTGATAGGGTTACCAGATTATCTAATTTCTGGAATTATCTAATCCTGAGGGGGGAGGACTAGAGAATTTTATGAATTATTTCGATTATTTGTATTCCGCCAGGAAAAAATGTATGTTATAATTGTAATTGATTATTTACAGACTGATTACTTCAGTCAAACTGATTGTAAAAGGATTTACAATAATTTGCAAGTTTGCAGGATTTTTTTAAATCACGCGGGCCATTTATAATTCGTTCGCGGGTCACATTGTTGTCCGCGGGCCTGAAGTTGGGCAGCCTTAATCTAAAGTGTTATCAAGCACAAACTATGGAGACAGTAATACAAATATATCTACAATTATTCACAAAAAAACATAGCATAGACTGGATCAAAAAACAAGGTTTTCACTTTACTAACATAACCCACAAATAAAAAACATATATTTAAAAAAAAAAAACTTTGTTTCTGGACAAAAAAATATTACCTTAATATTATTTATACCAGTAGCGTGTGGTCCAAATACAAAAATATACCTACCTACTTTTGAAGACAATTATTTCACTAACTTTAACTGCTTACCAATCTTAAATTTATGCATACAATACTGCCGCCATTGGTCGAACCACAATGCCCTTTTTTATAGAGAATACCTCACAAGAGTCCCAACTGCTCCCGTCTGGAGCCAGTGAGACTATGGCATCCCCAATTGGGGTATGTTGTGAGGCTGAAGGAAAGTGGGGAAGGGAAGGAGATGGGGAAGAGGAAAGTACCTGGCTATTCAGATCTAGGCACTAAACACGGCTAAAGCCATTATTAAGCAACGTTTCAATTCTGAATGGTGGTCTTACACCAGGGCGATACTGACAGTATATCCCACTCTGGAACGTGCCTTATTGACAATATCAAAGTGTTTTTACTTATGTCGACAGAATATCACTTAATCCAAAACATGCGAACACCTCAGCACAGATTCTCCCAGTGAGGTGTTCACAAAATGCTACTACTAACATTTTTACATACCTATTTTACATCCTGTTACTGAATATTAACTTTTTTTTTACTACGTAAATCACTGTAATCATTTTTTTAAATGTATGTTCAAGAACAAAAAATAAATAAAATAAAATTAAAATAATGTGGGAATAAAAAGGTTGACTTGTTTTTAGAATGCGGTGGATCACAGATAATCACAAAACAATTGTTATGTAGATAATCGAGCGATATCAATCAACAATAACATAGATTTATCAATACCCGATGATAATGCAGTAAAACAACATAAATTACGAAAATAACAAAATTGTTTACAGTCAGTCTGTTTGCGTTATCACTTCGCCATTTACCAGAAAATGTCAGAAAAAAACATTGCTAAAAAGTTCTTATTATAGAATCAAAACAAGTTTGTTATTATTTCGACCCAGAATTAAATGAAAATTGTACGTGTTTTCTTTCCAAGCGGGTGGAGTCAATCACCTTTCCAAATAAATCGACACAAAAAATAGCTTATAATAATATAATGCAACGTAGGTACATATTGTGCAAGAAAACAATTAATTCAAGAAATATGATTTGAGATTTTCACGGCCAAAAGTATTATGCGGAGGTTATTAATTCGCAAAAATCCCAGTAATAATAATAAAGACGACGGTGCTAAACAGTTTTAGGTATCCGATAATTGACGGCTACACCAAAACTTAATACAGAAAACAATTTTAAATTATACTGTAATTATACTGTACCATCTCGTACAGGATAGTACCTGGCAACACGGTATACATGAGCACACACTTCACAGCAAACTTCGATTACACATCTGCCCTGTTTATGGACACTGTAATGCTATCCGAAACGATGGCTAATGATTGACGGATCACGATAAAATATACATGAATTCGTGAAGTTTATGAAGTTATCAGTTTCCAATAATAAAAACTTACCGAAATATATTTCGAAGGCGGTGCTTTATTCTGAGTGTAATATTTTGATGAAGGTTTACCTATAACAAAAGAAAATAATAATTAGTACATTAAATATATTGTTGAAGCTAGTGGTAGGCCTAACTATAAAGGCGCCATACGTGTATATAGCCTGGAATAGGCCAAGCCAAAAAACCCTGGCGCTTTTTTAGCTAGGTCTGATACGCAGTATCATACACACACACACATGTTGTTGTAACACACATTAAATAATGGTATTCCGTACCTAAATACTAGCTTTTATCAAACATACATCATACTTTGTTTTATGTCAGGTAACCTAACTTTAATTTACAATAAAATATATAAATTTGTTTTAGGCCACTTTAAATTGGTCTAAAACAATTTACAGCGGTCTAAAACAAATTTATATATTTTATTGTATATAATTTATTTTACTATTACATGAATACATATTGCTTTTTTTGTATTTCTTTTCAATATTATCCTTGTGTACTTCTATTAACAACTGTATCACTTCAGCGATATTATTACTGAGTACTTATTTTGTTCTTAATATCATAATGTGTTTAACTTAATATGTTTCTATCCCGAGTACCACACGGAGAAAAATGTTATTAAAAAATACGATAATTTTATTCGTAAAACGGGTAAAAACGGGACTGAAGTTCTTACGAACAAATTAACAGTATTTCAATGTTTATTGGCAGGAAAATGTAAGAAATATTTGTTGGTATACGTACGAAATTTACGTATACCAACAAATTATTCTTACATTTTCCCGTTAATAAACATTGAAACCCTGTTAATTTGTTCGTAAGAACTTCAGTCCCGTTTTTAACCGTTTTACGAATAAAATTATCGTATTTTTTAATAACATTTTTCTCCGTGCACTGTAACACTTATGATTTTATGTATCTCTTTAATGTAAAAAGCTTTTTATAGTGTTTAAATAAATAAATAATATATGTGGGCTTAGCATAGTTCACAAGATCGCTATTCCCATTGGGAATGTATGGCAATACTTTTACTTTTCTTTTAAATAAATTGTCTTGTACGTATACTGAACGTCTGTTGATAACGTTCAAACCAGGCAATTAAAGATTTTTTTAGGGTCTTGAAGAAGTAACTTATCAAAAAAAAAAAAAACGAGTGTGCTTTAAACCACACCACTGAAGTAAAACTTCTTTAGCTCCTTCTATATGTATGTATATATATATATTTTTTTTTTCGTTGTTTGTTTTTGGGGTGTTATGCCGTGTTGTGCTACCTCCTTCTTTAGCCGACGTTTCGGACAGCGTTGCAGTGTCCATCATCAGGGCAGATCCGGCAGATCCGTCGATGTGTCACATCGACGTTCATGCACTGGCTATGATAGGAAGAGAGAAAGAAAATGTGCGCGCGCACTGCTCTCTCTCTTGCTCCCACAGTGTGTTACAGCCCGTTCGCCTCGCACTTCGTAACGTTCAACTACACTTTTCGTAACGCATTCGCCAGCTTACCCCCCAAGGCAAGCGTGCGTAAAGAAGTTTTAATTCAAAAAGCGAGGGTGCTTTAGATAACACGACTGAAGTAAAACTTCTTTTACACCATCTATATGTATGTATATGTTTATATGTATAATATATATATATATATATATATATATATATATATATATATATATATATATATTAATTTTCAACAAATATTTAAATTTATTATCGTTCGCCTCGCCTGACCACACTTTTCGTAACGCTCTCGTCACGCATTCGCCAGCTCACTCCCCAAGTCGAGCGTGCGTAAAGAAGTTTTACTTCAAAAAGCAAATCGTACGCACATGAGAGTGGTCGATATCTATATTATATTAAAAATATTTACACTAGTGTTAAAATCGAGAGAGGAAATTGGGGAATACATTTGTATGGACAAAACTCCGCCCAGTTTCCTCTTAAGAATTAAAACCACGTGTGGATTTATTTGCTTTGGAAGAATCGAAATATAAAAACTATAGCATATGGAAAAAGGGGGCCTCTTGCGAAAGCAGTAAAAATGACGGAAATAACTATAAAAAGCTAAAGGTTTGAGATAATGGGACACATAAATCAAAAATAGAAAACGGAAGAGAAATCACGTCAAACTCATTAGCGTTACGTTACGTACATCTGACAGTATTAATAAATTTAATAATAACGACACAAGCCTCACAGTGAGATTACACAACGTCAAGAGTGTATTCAAAATAAATTCTTTGAATATTCACGAGACATGCCACTTTCTCCGGGCGACTCTCACTTTGTACGTACAAAGTACTGACTAAAGTAGATGAACTTTAGTTTTTACAAGCGATTTCCTATTTACGGCACGACGAACAAACTACTCATGAGAATGCAATTAACAATGCAGTAAATAAATTGATAAATGTAAACTGCAAAGAGATTAAAAGTTAATAAATTGATAAATGCAAACTGCAAAGAGATTAACAGTTAATAAATTGATAAATGTAAACTGCAAAGAGATTAACAGTTAATAAATTGATAAGTGTAAACTGCAAAGAGATTAACAGTTAATAAATTGATAAATGTAAACTGCAAAGAGATTAAGAGTTAATAAATTGATAAATGTAAACTGCAAAGAGATTAACAGTTAATAAATTGATAAATGTAAACTGCAAAGAGATGAACAGTTAATAAATTGATAAATGTAAACTGAAAAGAGATTAACAGTTATAAGTTGATAAATGTAAACTACAAAGAGATTAACAGTTAATAAATTGAAAAATGTAAACTGCAAAGAGATTAACAGTTAATAAATTGATAAATGTAAACTGCAAAGAGATTAACAGTTAATAAATTGATAAATGTAAACCTCAAAGAGATTAACAGTTAATAAATTGATAAATGTAAACTGCAAAGAGATTAACAGTTAATAAAATGATATTTGTTTTATTTATTTATTGTTTCTTTGCATGGTAGGTATTATTGTTCACATTTCAATATTAACCTCACTAGGACAAGCCTGTTTTGAGGATAATAAGTTTATAAAGTAGTAAAAATAAAACAAAAAATATTTAGGTACCTATTGATAAAACAAAAAAGGACAAAGTTGAACCAATTGATGGCAATTTTAACACCGATAATTTAATATTTTTCAAAAAGTGCACAAGATGTCTTAATATGTTCTGGAAGGATATTAAATATAAGTGTAGACTGACACAAATAATTTCTTTGACCAAAAGAAAATTTATTTTGAATTTCCATAAAGTTATGAATGTGATAACATAATTATAATTTAAGATTATGAGGATTGTACCTATAGTAACCAGTGATTCCTGACATTATTTGGAGTAAAAATGTATATGAAATTTTGGTTTCCGATAACATTTGTGATGTTTTTTCAACATAAAACAAAAATGAAATCAATAGATGTTGGACAAGTAAGTCAGGGTGAGGGTTTAAGCGGTTACTCGGCTGAGTGACCAGTGATGACATGTGGAAGTTTGTATGTTTGTTTGGTTTTGAAAAAAAAAATACTATAAAAAAGTCACCGGAGGCCAATATTTCATTTACATTTTTTACTAACAATAATGTCAGGAATCACTGGTTAATAAAGTAAGTCAAGTACATCCCTTCTTGTATGTATGTATATTTATGTTGTATAACATCTTGTATATTCTCGAGAGCAGTTTGGACTCTTTTCTCATATAATAAAAAAAAAAATATTGTGACTGTGTCATATACAGGATGTCCGGGGGTAAAGTGCATAACTTCGGGAGGTGATTCTACATGATAGTATAAGTAAAAAATAACTTTTTTCGAAGTTCCAACTTTTAGGGGTACTTTTTTGGTAACTCGGCTGACTCAAAGCAAAATGATCGGGTAAGTGTGTACCTTAAAATGTTAACATAACCTTACGTCCCACCTTATCTTTTAATCTAACCTAACTCTCTTATTTTGGACTTTTACACAACCATTTCGGTAATTGGTGGGATTTATCTTCAGTTTTCTGTCCCTCCGTGTAAGAATACGGACACATACCTATATTCACAATGATGACTAACTTATATGACGACCTTTTTTCTGTTGGCAAGGCGTACCTATTGCTATCGTGAGATGCATAATTATTATATACTAAGGATTTTTAATAGGTACGTCTTTTTGTATGGAAAAAAAAGTTGAAAAAAAAACCAACATGTAGAATCACCCCCCGAAGTTAATACACTTTACCCCCGGACACCCTGTTATATAGTTTATTCGTAATTCGTAACTCAAGAATGCATCTCTTTCTTTTTATAAAAAAGGGACTATGGTTGACTAAAATATAGTCTGTTATGTTCTAGTGTGAATAATGCAGTTTTAGGTCATTTAGGTCATTGTTCAGCGATGTTTGAATTTTCTTCGTTAAATTAGCATCTACATATTATCCGCAAGTTACGGAAGCAGGAAATCTGTACAGTCTAGAAGTTACAACGGGTGCCTATTCCTCTTCTAGCCAATAAGGAAATGTAATTGCAGCCGAGATATTAACTGCGCAATACCTATATTGTTTAGTGTTAACTGCAAACAGTCGTAGGTATATTGCGGGGAAATACATTATTTGGAAAACCGTATGTTTATTCCTTGAAGCATTAAATCTGCCAAGAGGATTGAATTCTGTGCCAAAACCAGACAATATTATGTACAGTGCATAAGGTTGTCTGCAAAAAAAATAACACAATCTGCAGAATATACTATAACACGCCGATAACTTTATCTAATCGATAACACAATGTCTTATCGGGAAGATATAATTTGCTTCCAGATATGTATAGAAAAATAAAGAGTAATAAATGTTTTCAAAGTAATGCTTTATAAGAATATTTATAAATGAAAATGTCATTTTCTTGGCAAATTTTGTTCTGTCTTCGTTTTCTCTCCCTTTCTTTTCCCTTTATTTGTAATCATCCATATCTATATGCATTTGTCTTTTTCATTTATTTGTTTTCTTTTGTTGTTTGTTTTATTTAACCCGTACTTTTATTTTTATGCTGTACTGTATGTGAAATTTATATTTTTGACATCAAAATCTTTGTAAAATTGTACCTATTACCTCCTACCTATGAATAATTGTAAGTTCCTCCCGTCCTAAAATGAGTTTTGTAACTCATCAGTATTGCCCTAGCCAGAAATAAAAAAAATTAAAAATTAATAAAAGATAAGCGATCATCTGAAGGAGTAAATGTCGGATAAAACCTCTGACAAAATGTCACACAGGTAGATTTTTAAATGTCTGGAGGTGTAACTGTCGGATAAGCAGCTTATTGCTTTCTGACATGATATCATAATATTTTATGTTTTATTTAACAAAATTGCAGGATCATAATACCTGCGGATATAGAAAAAATTACGATAATATGTGTTATGGTAGAGATTCTGAGATGTGAGGCAGTCCACCTTCTCTGGCACCCCTTTGCGGAAAAATGTTAGTTGAATCATAAAAAGTTATAGTATTTCGAAAATGTGCGAAGTCAGCGTGTAGAGGTTAGTGGATAGTTAATATGTATTTGAAAAAAGAATGGCCCGAGTACGAATCCTTTGGGAACTCCACATTATATATATTTTTTTATTTTTTTTATTTATTTATTTCAATTTATTTCACCTCTTACACACAACAATTTTACATTTTAATCATTGTTTAACAATAGAATAACTAAATAAAAACAAAAATATAATAAAAAGGTATAACAAAAAGGTGAAAACATCATTTTTTTGGTTTCTACACCAATTAAGAGAACTGGCTCTTGAGCTTGGTGTAGGAATTATGTAAGAATATACAATTTTTAGTCCATAATTAATATAATATCTTAAGGACTAGATTAAGGAAGACATTATACAATATTTGATGGTTTGATTTACAGGATTAAGGTTACATGGTTTTATTGCATACAGTTTTTTTTAAGAATAGTTTGATCTTTTTCTGGAATAATGCTAAATCTCTTATTTTTTTTACTTCTTCGGGAAGGCTATTGAAGTAAATTATCCCTTTGTATACATAATTATTTTGCATTTGTTGAGTAGAAAATAATGGAATTTGGATATTATATTTACGTCTTAACGATGAGTTAACTTTATTATTTTTTAATGTCTTATCTTTGAATATTTGTAATATTGAGTCTTTTTTATAGAGATCTTCAATTTTTGGAACTTCGAAAATTTTGAACAATGTTGCAGAAGGGAATGTAGGTTGTTTTTTTAAAATTACTTTAATAATTAGTTTTTGAACCACATTTACAGGGTTTACAATTTTTTTATATGCACCTCCCCATCCAATAATTCCATATTGATTTACTGACTGTACTAGTGCATAGTACACCTTTTTTAAATTATTTACCTTGAGAATATTTCTTAATCTAATAAATATATAAATACATTTCCTAATGCGCTTAACAAGTTCACATATGTGTCTGTTCCATTTCATATGTTGGTCTACAATTACACCGAGGTACTTTATTTCAGTTGTATGATTTAATTTTTTACATGAACTATATATGTTCTCGACTTGACTGTTTGTATCCTATGGTAACATATTGTTATCTGTTGTTTAAATACGGTTTGATAATTTTGAGAGCTGGACCAGTTACGTCAGTTTTTAAAATATTTTTAATCAGTATCTATACCATGACTGACGGTATCGAAGGCTTCTTGTAAGTCTACAAGAATTGCTTTGACATAGTTTAAAAGGTTAAAAATTCGGTTGGTTAAACAAATCATACCATAAACTGCCTCCACTATAAAATAATAATAATTATTCATCTCACGATAGCAATAGGTACGCTTTGCCAACGGAAAAAAGGTCGTCATATAAGTTACCTATCCTACCAATTACCGAAATGGTTGTGTAAAAGTCCAAAATAAGAGAGTTAGGTTAGATTAAAAGATAAGGTGGGACGTAAGGTTATGTTAATGTAGATGCTAATTTAACGAAGAAAATTCAAACATCGCTGAACAATGACCTAAATGACCTAAATCTGCATTATTCACACTAGAACATAACAGACTATATTTTAGTCAACCATAGTCCCTTTTTTATAAAAAGAAAGAGATGCATTCTTGAGTTACGAATTACGAATAAACTATATAACAGGGTGTCCGGGGGTAAAGTGCATTAATTTCGGGGGGTGATTCTACATGTTGGTAGGAGTAAAAAAGATAAACAACTTTTTCCAAAATTTTAACTTTATTTTCCATACAAAAAGACGTACCTATTAAAAATCCTTAGTATATAATAATTATGCATCTCACGATAGCAATAGGTACGCCTTGCCAACGGAAAAAAAGGTCGTCATATAAGTTAGTCATCATTGTGAATATGCGTATGTGTCCGTATTCTTACACGGAGGGACAGAAAACTGAAGATTTTACCGATAAATCCTACCAATTACCGAAATGGTTGTTTAAAAGTCCAAAATAAGAGAGTTAGGTTAGATTAAAAGATAAGGTGGGACGTAAGGTTATGTTAAAATTTTAAGGTTGATAAAAGAGGAAATGTTAAATAAAAAGCTTGTAATTGTAAAATGATCATGCACATCACGATTGCAATGCACCTTGCCAAAAGAAATGTAGCCATAAGTTAATAATGACTGTGAATGTGTCTCTACTCTGTATGGCCCTCTCCATTGGACAGGATTGGGGACTTGGCAACAGGCGACGCCTTTGTGAGAACGGCGTGGGAAGGACACAAGAAACAACTTAGTTTCACGGAACAACATATCGCATTAAACTCTCTGCTGGATAATATCGTTGTCTGGTCTGTTTGAAGTGAACATACCACAAAGGTAACAAATTTAAAACTGCTGCGAACATGGTAAACTCGGGAAAAGTTTCAATAAAGAAATTAGTTAAATTAGAGAAAGATAGGTTAGTGGCCGAGTAGGCATCGCGTTTAGGTCCCATCCAGACGTCGGTGTTCAATTCCTAGGATATTTTCCGCTTACTGTAGGAGATTTTCAAATATTGTCAAGTTATTCGTAACCCGGGAATGTTTGTCTTTCTTAAAAATAAATAAAAATATATTTATATATATATATTTTTTATTAAATATTTAGATTTGCGAAAAACACTATATTTAAGTTTATTAACTAGTTTAAGACAAAGTCGTGCCGTCTTCAGATGTAATAACAAAAACAACATTAGCAGGAAAACTGACAAAAGTATCAGAAGAAATTAATGTTTTAAGCACTTAATCAAAATAGATAAATAAATTCCACATCTTAGAAAAACAATTTCCCTTGGGGCCTGTGACATCTTTGAGGACGCTGAGAGGAGGGTCTTTTTAGGTTAAGAAAGGAGAGGAAGTTCGGGGATGGAAAAAAGTATGAGAGGTGGGTAGGATTCTGAGGGTCAATTGTTCTAGGAGTGACTGTATGAATCCATCCTTCCCGCTGCAGTACAAGGCGTAGGTCGAAATATATATTAGTCATTGAAAAAGATAAAAATAATAATAAAAAACATTTAAATTTGAAATTAAACAAGACACTGAAAAATAATAAAAGATAATGGTTACAACTGGCACTCTAACCCAGAACCTTGCGTTAACCCAATATTTAAATGGTTATCAATATTCAAATGGTTATCGATATTTAAATGGTTACCAAAATTTAAATGGTTATCAATATTTAAATGGTTATCAATATTTAAATGGTAATCGATATTTAAATGATGCACATGACGATATTCAAACGTAAAACCTTCTTACCGAATGCCCAAGTTAAGAGCGAATGACCAGCGGCTGAGAATAAAAGTTTAAAAATGCTTGCAACTGTAGGTACAGGGAGGTTCCAACGAGGAAGATCAATTATTCCCCGATCAAATTTTTTAAATAAAAAATTTAATATGGATTTATTTCATTCAAAACTTGCTTTATATATACCTACATTCAAGTAAGCAATAAAAATGCTCAAAGCGCACGATGATAAATTATTAAATATCGTGTACTTCTTGAAAGTATTTATTGATCACAAGTATTTATGATTTTTCAATAATGTCTAAACAAAATAAGTGTGTAAAAAAAATTTAAATATATTTGTTTGTAAGACCTTAAATAAATAGAAAAACTGGGGTATTTTTGTCACAAAACGCGTTCTCGGATTTATTTTTTAATGATGATTTAACTAAAATTAAAATTCTGAAAACTGTGTTGACTAGATTATGTATTAATTTATTTTGTTGTATGTTATATGATTTGAAATTTGTGTTGTTTAATAGAATCTATCGTTTGAAAATTGAACAAATCTGCCAATGACCAACGGTATAATTATTAGTATATTAAAAACACACTTGGTTTTCAAAATTTTAAAATTTCGAGTACCAGACAAAATAACAATCTTTCAAAATCAATTTATGTTTTTTTGTAAAAAAGAGTCAATACGTCTAGAATTTGATTTAAAAGGGATTAATTTCCGGTATTATCTGGTAATAATACCCTCTTAAGCCAATGCAGATTTAAGACGCAATTAATAGTTCCACCAACATTCCAGTCATTTCCCCTTAACTTCGTTCTGCACTTACTGTTGATCGTAAATCCATCTTTCCATTATAGTTCGCCGGGCATTAAGTTACCATTAAATGTGTTCGTAGACGTTGTTAATTTCAACCGGGGGAATGGGAAGAAACCAGTACCTAACCTAACCTAATATCTAGTGCCCAACCACTTGTGCAGAACGCACAGAGAGTGTGCAGATGGAAACTGTAATTACAATCTGGAAAACAGACCGCTCTGTCGGTTTTATGTCTATGACTCTGTTGCCAACAACTGAAATAAATTGCTTTGCGGCATTATACATTATATCCTACCAGGGAATGTTTTTTTTTTATTACGAAGAAGAAAGAAATAATTTCATTCAATGAGCAAAAAGTGACAATTTGATAAAAATTTTATTATGGACTGTCTAGACTGTGTCTGGCAATTGTTGGAACCCACCAAACTGATAATAAAGAGAATCGTGATCTGTACCGATATAAAAGAAAATTTAATTAACATCAATCTAGTGTAAAACTTTTCTCCTTTTTTTTACAATTACTCCACACAGGAGGCCCAGTGGAAAATAATTTCCCTCAGGGCCCATTTCGTCTCAGGGGATGCTGTTTGGAAGGTATTTAAAAGGAAATGAAGGAGATGTAGTTGTGTGAAGAAAAATGGGTTCAAGAGTGACATATGAATCCATTTAAGTAAATGTGCGTTTTATTTTATTATTATTAATATCCAATTAAACATTTTTTTAATCTCTTAAATAAAATAAGACAGTTTTTCTTGATTATCTCACAGCGCCCTTGAGATTATTTTTCACAAAAATGCGCTATACAAATTATCTATTTATTATTATCTCAGAATATGCTTTTATGGACTTAAGTAACTTTGAAAAATCAGTGATTCAAATATTTCGAGTAAAGGGAAAGATTTACGATCCTAATGAACCAAAATATGAAGAAGAAAAAAACGAATAATGTAATTTGGGAGAGTTTTACACTAGATAGACGGATAACATTTTTCGCCTCCCAGGCCCCCAGTAATTGGAGATAATTATCTGAAGGATCATTCTGTATCTTTTGCGACACGCGCAACGCGTGTTAAATTGGCCGTATACGTATTATGTCAATTTTCTGAAATGCGGTAATTAAATTTCTTAAATGGTTCCTTTTCAAACTTTTAAACTCGCGTAAAGGGCATTATATATTACCTATATATTATTTAAAAGTGTCTGTTTTCAGTGCATATATAAGTTAATCAATTTGAATGTATATAGTGTTAATTTTAAGTATAATTCCAGAAATTATTTAAATCATGAAGAAAACTCCCTCCTTAAACACGAGTTTTCTCAACTAGGGAGGTATTAATTTAGATCAAGAAACATCTTATGCATATATTTACCACTGTAAATAAAATAAAACATAAAAAATTGTAAACAATGTGATATATTTTCGTTGTTTGTTTTTAGGGTGTTATGCCGTGTTGCGCTACCTCCTTCTTTAGCCGACGTTTCGGACAGCGTTGCAGTGTCCATCATCAGGGTAGATCCGGCAGATCCGACGATGTGTCCCACACATGTGTCACACATCGTCGGATCTGCCGGATCTGCCCTGATGATGGACACTGCAACGCTGTCCGAAACGTCGGCTAAAGAAGGAGGTAGCGCAACACGGCATAACACCCCAAAAACAAGCAACGAAAATGCTTTTGGCCGTGAAAATCTAAAAACGAATGTGATATGTGTATTAGGTTAATATTTCTTTAAATAAATAAATAAAAAAATATCACATTGATACCAACTCTTAAAGTAGTTATGCTAACGCCAGAGATGACGGCGCGTTTGCAGAGTAATCCTCGTTAAGATATAGATATTAGTCGCGGGAAATTTTGTGAATCTAATGTTATCGCGAACAAACATCAAAATAATACGACAAAGGGATAGTCGTTTATGAACGCCTAGGCTTTTATGTAAGTTGGTAATCCGTGTTTTTAAGTAGGTAATTACTTCAAACCAACTGACATCAAGACATGACAGGCATAGACAAGCCATTAAAAACCATAGAAATTTGACAGCCGATAACGCACAGCGGACGCCTTTTGACCATAGACATATGAATATTCATAGACCAGAGAATCAGGGAGAGGGGTAAACACCAACTGAAGCGGGGCGCAGAGGGATGAGTTGACTGTAACGATATGTAATTTGTTAAGAATTCAATCTGACAGTATATAGGCATCTCGCATTATAATATCACCATTTAGTTCTTAAAAGTAAAATCTGCTTTTTTTTATGGGAGCGCGAATTGTTCGCCCGGTTTGAACTTGCGTAATCCTTAGAAAGCGAAGAAAGGTTCGCTTGTTTTGAGAGTCGAATATTTTGTTACCGTATTTCGTTAAGACACTTTTACAAATGTTTCATTATTTACTTACCCCAGTAACCAGCAACGTGCACACGACGGGACCGGGAATTTCGTTTGCCAACGCTTAGTGTTTCTCGGTGTGATAAAACTGATCATATTATATGATGTGAATAAGCTTGAAATACAGACAAATAATGCCTACCTATGGAAGGTAATACGACAATTGGGTTTATACTCTTTTTCACTTCTATTTTTACACGCTTAAATAGCACAAATTACCATTTTTGCCGTGTTATTTCGTAAAATGTACCGATGAGAGAGCTCGACGCTAGTACGCACAAGAATGATGACGTCACATTTTCTAGATTCATGCGAACCTATACGACAGCCCTGCCGGTTCCATGGAACCCAGAATTAAGGAGGGGGAAATGATACGCTTTTATCACTTAGGGCAGGTCTATACATAATATCTCTATGCTTTTGACAGATTTTTGCCTTTTTGTCTTAATTGTCTCGTAACGCTGACTTAACACAAAAGAAATCAGAATCACTCCTCCGTATAGATTTTTAAACGAGTTATTTTTAGTCTAAACCTGACAAACTGATATTCCAATAATAGATTATTTTTTCATAGTATATAATATGTGAAAGCACTGTTAGTTTAAAATGTACGATTATCTTCCGCGTACCTATCGATAAAAGAAGCATCCCATTGTGTTTGCGGACCGGTGAGCCGTAAAACTGGTGTATGCAATTCGGTCGGTTCCGTGAAAAATGCATGCAAAGCAGTCGGTAGAAAGTTTGCCGAGAAACTGGGATAGTAATATTATGAAGGTAGAAAATAATACTGCATAGGATTACTGAACTATTCAGGCGAAGTAAGGAAGCAAGCAAGCAAAAAGATTTGGAACTAGGTACTTTGCAGTGCTGCATAATTTCCTTCGAACATATAAGATTTTTCTATTTTGAACTTTGGGGAAGAATGCTTAAGAGGGTAGGACCAGACAGTACCGGAAATTTGTCCCTTTTAAATCAAATTCTAGGCGCTTTTGACTCTTTTTAACCAAAAAAAAAATTGATTTTGAAAGACTGTTATTTTATCTGGTAAACGCTTTTTTTAATTTGGAAAAACTAAGTTTATTTTACTAATATTATAAACGCGAAAGTTTGTATGGATGTATGTATGTTTGTTACTCTTTCACGAAAAATTTACTGAATGGATTTTAATGAAACTTTACAATAATATAGCTCATACATCAGAAGAACATATAGGCTATAATTTATAAAGCTAGCATCCTACTACAATCCCATCCTATTATAATCATCCTACCTATTATTTAATAGAAAATGTCAAAATTTGAGAATGACATTTTGCAAAACAATGATTGTTAAATTAAAATTCTATTTTAGAAAATATTTAAATTTGTGAATTTATTTGAAGTGCTCGCCTAATACTTTGAATCGAATCAAGAATTATAGATATTTTAAATAAACAGGTTAAGAAATTTGATATAAACATAGATACTGGGCAGACGAAGTCGCGGGCAGAAGCTTGTTTTTAATATATCTACTAAGGTTATACCGTTGTTGGTCGTTGGCAGATTTATTAAATTTTCAAACGAAATATAACCACCTGCATTCCGGGAGAAATCCTGAATGTATAGCCGAGCAGTGACTCTTTTGTCAATAGAATCAATATTAAATAAACAAAATGTATACATTTGTAAAAATCTATTAATAAATAACTATTTTATTATTATTATGTGCTAAGCTCATCAATATAAGCAAGCGAGGATAAAGACTAACTGATATACCGGCCCGTAGATACATTATAGCGATTACCACAATTTTAATCCGTTCGCTTGGTCGCTCTCCCAGAGACAGAGCGGTCGAGCCCCTAAACCAAAATAAATCCTAGATTAGTTTCACAATTATAATCAGCCGCCACAGTCAAACTCCGGCCTCTGACGCGACCCGCTAAACATTTATAGATACTAAACCTGCTGTGATAACATAGTATTAGTATATTGTATGTATTATTAGTATGTATTTTTATAGAGCGGCTGGATTTGGTTCGGCCGGCGACCTCGCGACCGGCCTTGCTTTGTCCACGTCAGACGTTCCCAATCCGAGGAAATGAGATAACAGACGGTTTATATATTATTTATTTATTATTGATAATGTGAAGTTGATTGACGTCATTACTATTTGGGTAACATGAATGAATTGAATGCGATTCGAATAGGGTATTTTCACAAACGAGGGATTCTGTTGTACGGAATATTTATAAATCATTTTAATCATCCTACTAAAAATGTTTTTTATGTTTTCATTCAATTTAAAAACTATCAAAAATCGACAAAATAGCCAGTGGTTGGCAACGACGCCAAATATGCACGTCAACAAACAACAAAGTACTACTGTCAGAATTTGTTCAAAGCCGGGCAACGCTGATGACGTCACACGTTCAAAATATCGTTTTGGCGGTATTACAAAAATGGGAAACTTAGACTCGCTGTAGACATTTTATTCGTCAACATAAAAATGCCACAATCATCGTAATTTTTTTCTTAAATTTTTTAAGCAATAAAAAAAGCGTGGTAATATTCTATTAGGGGGAATCCGTAAGCTTTATCGCTCCTTTCATTTCATATTACCATATTTTCTTTTTATTTATTTATATATTGATAACAAATATTTATATTATTATTGATAACAAATATTATAATGAATTTTATTACGCCAATTTGGTCATTGCGCCTATTGCATTTACAAACATCAAAATAATACGACAAACGGATAATTATTTATGAATATTACCTATTAGGCTTTAATTGTAAACGTATTTCATCGCGAAATTTTGAAAAAACTGCGAAATTTATTCAAAACAGTAGATTTTTTCGCTCTCCTGGGGCGGCGGTACCAATACCCGCCTCCCATGCAATTTTGTTTTAATTCTACTCAAGCGAAACGTTAGGAAAAGCTTCAATTCATCCAAAACATATTTTTTTGAATTCATAATGTAAATTCTTTTTTATTTTTTTTTAATTTGTATGAATACCGCACAATGTCCTAACTGCTCCTGTCTGGAGCCAGTGAATCTATGGCATCCCCAATTGGGGTATGTTGTGAGGCTTAAAGTTGAGGGGAGGGGATGGGGAAGAGGAAGGTGGGGAAGTACCTGGCTATTCAGACCTGGTCACTAAACACAGCTAAAGCCTTTATTATTTTTTTTTAAATTGTTTTTGGGGTGTTACGCCGTGTTGCGCAACCTCCTTTTTCAGCCAACGTGTGCACACACATCTGGCCTGGCGATGGACACTGTAACGTTTGGCTAAATAATGAGGTAGCGCAACTCGGCATAACACCCCAAAAACAAAAAACAAAAATACTTTTTGCCGTGAAAATCTAAAATCACGGCTAAAGCCATTTCAAGGAACGTTTCAATTCGGAATGGTGGTCCTACACCAGGGCGATACTGAGAGTATCTTTCAATCTGAAGCGTGCCGCAAAAATACTTTATATTATTTTTAATTAATTAATTGTGTAATACACAAAATAATCAAATAAAATTATATATTCCAGTGAAGCAGGCATCGAAAAACAACTGTAATCAAACTTTATACGGATAAATAACAACTCTGTAAAAAATAACCTTATCTTACGACATATTAATTGGAGGTTTAAAATAGAAATCCCTTATAATTTACAAACACTGACATAACCTTCCAATAGTTAGGCAATAAAAATCCAAAGGGCCATTTAACTGACATATTGGTTCAATTCGTGTCGCTTTTCATCATAGTATGAATACGAAACCTAGTTTGGAAAACCTTGAGATGTTTAATTCGTAAGGACCCATTTGTATAGACAGATGGCGTGAATTAATGACAGTACCGGGTCAAAGAAAACACTACAAGGCAGTATTCAAATCTGGAGGGCCCAATTTTGAAATACAAATTTGTACAAATGAGAGACAGATGCTGCAAACAAGATTGTAAATTACCTCTTTGTGAATTTTGTCTAAGGACTTTGGGAATAAATCGAAATTAGACGAGAGGAAATTTGATATATTACAATGTCATTTTTTCTCATTCGCAGGTGTTTTCTCTAATGAAATTGAAATTGGAAAATTGACAGCCATTTTATAAGAAAAAATCCCCAATTCCTCGTATATTGCGCGCAGTTTGTTTTTTATGAATAAATATAGAAATACACGAAAAAACAGTATAGATACATGAAAAAATAGAAGAGTTTCACAATTATGTTCCGAAAAATATAACAATTACAAAAGTCGACATTTTATTAGTAGTTAGTTACTACCCAGCATCGCCCGAGAATTCAATACAATTTTGCTTATTGACGGCCTCCGTGGTAGAGGGGCAAAGCTCTCGACCAGCAATCCAGAGGACGCGGGTTCAAATCCAATAATATATACCATATTGTTCCAGAGTGGAAGATACTCAGTTTCGGCCTGGTGTAAGACCACCATTCAGAATTGAAACTTTGCTTGAAATGGCTTTAGCCGTGTTTAATGACCAGTTCTGAATAGCCGGCGTACCTACTTCTACACCTTAATCTACCTCATCTCCTTCCTCTTCACGCTCCTTCAGCCTAAGAACATACCCCTATTGGGGATGAGGTATTAGAATATAGTTGAAAAAAAATAGGATCGTGAGGTATTTACAGAAAAAATGGTTGTAAAAAAATTCGCGCGCAGCGCTGTTAATAAAAACGGAATAATGGATTAATGGATTGCTTAAAAATGAGCTTTTAAAATTTCGATTTTTGATTCTGACAATTCGTAATTGAATTCGATTATTACGATATATTGTAAACATTTTTCCACTTTTTTTAAAACGTATTTTTATATTATAAAAATTGTCTTTTTTTATTGGCAAAAATTAGAAATGCCATATACCAAAAGCTGTTGTATATTTCAAACCACCGGAGCTCACCGTTCGAGAGATTTAGCTTTTTTGCACTTAGAATAATAGCTTCGTCCTCCTTCACAATAAAAGTCGTGCATAAAGTTCGTAAGGGGATTCTCAAGTAACAACAATCCAGAATAAATACATGCGGTATGTAAGGTAAGTAGGTACAAGCAAAATTAACTAATATCATAATCACTCGAGCGCTTTTTGCCAAAATATGGCATTATTAAAAAAAACACGGATTGGCATGTTGTCAAAATGCGTCGTTTTTTATTTTTTATTAAAGCGACTATACAGGATGTATCGGCACGTTCCCGACAAACTTTAACCAGTGATTTTAGACATTATTTGGAGTAAAAAATGCAAATGAAATTTTGGTCTCCAGTAACTTTTTCGATGAAATTTTTTTTTAATTTTTTTTTTCTTCAAAATCCAACAAAAAAAAATCTTTTGCATGTCGTCACTGGTCACTCAGCCGCCTGACCTATTATCCCGTCTTCAACTGTCCAAAACCTACTACTTTTTTATGTTTTTGTAGAAAAAAATACGTAAAAAATGTCACCGGTTCCCAAAATTTTATTTACATTTTTTACTTCAAATAATGTCAGGAGTCACTGTTTGTCGGTTACATGCCGATACACACTGTATAATATATTTTACATTCAAAATATAACAAAATAAATTGAATGAACCCTGCCGAACCAGCCAAACCATGCCCCAAGCGAAAATTGACTCCAAAAAAGTTACTTGTGAGCGTTTGGTGACGCAAAGAAAAAAAACAATTAAGGAAAAAACAAATGAATTATAATTTTCGAAACACAAATACATGAGTAAATAGCTGTATAAACTTGAATTTGGAATTCCTAACCAAAGAGAAGATATTTGAGATCAATGTTGCCAGTACGGCAAAACGCCAATTTCATATGTATATTACCTAATATAATCATTTTGTATGTCTCCAGTCTCCATATTCAAATTCGGTGGGATGATTTTTTTTTTTATGTGGGCGGAAAAATTTCCTTCAGCTATCCGAGAAAAAAAAAAATTTGCCAGTCGCTGTCGCTCCAGTGGTTAAATGGATATTTGAGTGTGAGAGCAGTAAAAGCTTTGGCTCTGGGCCTAGAGGTCGCGGCCTCAACCCGACTAAGAAGAGAGATGCAATTTTCCATATACAGTGTCCGGAAACTCGCAGTACCTAACAGCTGGGAAACTCATGAATCTACATTAATATCAAAATTTCATTAGATACTAATGCGTTTATAAAAAAAAATTAAGTCGACAATATTGTATACCTACAGATTTCACTAAGGCACTTGATAAAATTTCCTGTAAATCATTGCTTCACTAACTAAAGACCTTAGGGATCCAGGGCAAATTGCTTATTTGAGATTCATTTTTTTACATTAGTTCCAGGAGGCCCCGAGGAAAATAACTCCCCTCAGGAACAGAGCCATCTTTGGGGATACTGTGTGGAGGGTATTTTTAGGAAGGGAAGGAGAGAAAGTTCTGGGAAGGAAATAGGTATGATGGACGGCTAAGAGTCTAAGTATCAGTGTGTCTAGGAGTGACGGACCGATGAATCAGTTCCTCCCACTGCGGTGCAAGGTGAGAGTCCTGCCGGAGATGTCAAAAGGTCGTCCTCAACCAGTCTCTCCCAATCCGGCCTGCCACGCAGCTCTCGGAATATCGCCTGTGCAAGGTGATGTTCCGAGAGAGTCCTGCTGGAGAGATCAAAAGCTCCTCCTCAATCAGTCTCTCCCAATTCGGTCTGCCACGCAGTCGGAGGGCAGACGCACCAGCCGCCGAGATCCATACGCAATCATATTCCATAAAAATGACGCCACATAATGGGCTCTACACACGGTGCTGCCAACAGCCGGCTGTTAGCAGCTGGTTATTGTGTCCTGTCTCCCTTTTCCTCGTGCGAACCCGTAACATTCTGTTTCACGTTGTCTTCTGTCTCTTTTATTAACACAACAAATTCAATATCACCATCTCATTTCCTCGGTTGGTACTAACGGCAGACGGTTTCTTACAATTTGCAGTCAAAGTGAAACAGAGTGTTACGGGTTCGCATGGGAAAAAAAGAGACGGGAGACATTCTCCAACCTTCGATTTTTAGCCAGCTGCCAAAAGCTGCTGTTCGCAGCATGGTGTGTAGATAGTATAAAATATCGAAGTAGGTATATTATTAAAGAAAATTATGTAACGATCGCGCGCCATAATTTAACAGACTGTGTGGCAGTAGCTACTTAGCAGCGATACTTCGGATACGGGACGCAAGCCACGTAGACCTTACCCCCTTCTTTCTCCTCTCCTTCTGGTGCATTCGGTTGTGAAGTGGGTCAGACAGCCGGGCGGGCGGAGGCGGGCGGGTGGCGTGACCCTGGGATACGGGATCGCGTGGGCCACGCGGGATACGGGACAAGGCGGCGTGGCGCAATACGGGAAAGCTGACCGGAAGGGGTTAACGGGGATGAAAAATCGCATTGAGGTCACTGAACGGTAGTGTACATCAAAATTTAATTAACAGGGATTATTTTTTACCCTTAGATTAGATTAAGTCTGTAGATGAGGGGCGTACTTCGATTTTTGAAAATTGAAGGGATTTAAAAACAATTTGTGGTTAAGTTCGTCTTCAGACTGGTACAATTTTACTTAAACTGCGGTTTATAATGATATACATAACATATAGGGGAGGTGGAGGGAGGTTAACAGGGTGATATACAAGGATTCTATTCAAATTACATGGATAATTCATACCAACATCGAGGCAATATCTTCCGTTTTATTGTGAAAACTCCAACACGGAATCACAATTGTGTACTCCAATTCGCCTAATTCAGAATTTGGGAAATGAATATAAGGAAATTGCGGATATGTTTGACACATCATTTATTAAGTATAAACACCTCATAGTAAGATGTTTATCGGAAAAAAGATCAATAATATTTAATTGAATATACCATATAGTTCTCCTTGACTCAATCTACGAATTGTACTTATCCCATTCTGTTGTTTCTCTACCTTGCATGGTAGGGTATCCTGCTTCTATCAAACTCGTATTTGATTTTGTTTTTGATTTTGTTTTTGATTATGTTGTTGATTTTGCTTTTAATTTTGACTTTGATGTTGTTTATGATTTTGTTTTGGATTTTTTTTTAGATTCAGTTTTATAATTTTATTTTTTGCTTTTGTGTGAAAAAGAGCCAACTAATTTTGTGTGAATTGAATGTAATTTATGATTTAGATGTACTTTGTTAATTAAAAAAAAACACGTAAAAGCCCAACAGGGCGTGAAATATAAATAAATAATTTGAATACAAACTTACGGTTTGATAACAATATGAATCTTTATAATTTAGCTCTAGCACTTGACTGCGAATCTGTAAAGTATGTCAATATAATTCATTTAGTATTAAGACCCATTAACCAGCGGCCGAGAATTCAAAATTCAACTTGCGATCCTGCCCTTGCAAAGAGCGGTTACTATGAGGAAGAGTGATTATTCTCCGTATCAATTTTTTAAACTAATAACTCAATATCCACTTTATTGCATTCAAAATGTGCTTTTATTTGTTTATAAGATATACACAGTACATTAAATATATATTTTAAAGTATGTTTAAAAAAATTACATGGTTTTGTACCTATTACGTAAATCTGTAAAATGTCATTAGGTAATTTCGCCTGGGTTTTAAAACATAATTATTCTGAAATTAATGAAAAGAATCAAACATTGGTTGACTAATAATAACAAAAATTAAAGTGTATGGGTGGAGAAAAAGTTACGTTTTAAAATCAAAAATGATGTGCTCACTAAAGTTTAATAAAACGACAAGAAATTTAATAATTTGGTTTTGTATGTTTGCAATGAATCGTGAAAAATGTCTAATTGTAATAATTTTTCGTAATGGGTATAAGTTGTGATTGCGCGAGTGATTGGTAAGTTATTTGCTGCATTGGTGTTGTGGGCTTCTATATGAAAAAGAGAAGTGTTTAATATACACCTGCATTTAAGTAAGCAGCAAAAATGCTCAAACGCGTGATGATTACTTTCTTAATATCGTGTACTTCTTATAAGTATTTTTTGATGACAAGTATTTATAATTTTTTAATAATGTCGAAGCAAAATAAGTGTGTAAAAAAATCTGAAATATTTTAGTTTGTAAAACCGTAAATAAATAGACAAACTGAGGTATTTTCGTCACAAAAAACATACGCGGATTTTTTTAAATGATTTTATTTGAACTAAAATTAAAATTTTGAAAACTGGCTTTACTAGATAATGTATTGATTTATTTTACTGTAAACATGATTTGAAATGTGTGTTGTATAATACAATATTTCGTTTGAAAATTTAACAAATCTGCCAACGACCAACGGTATAATCTTACTATATTAAAAATTAACTCGGAGTTTCAAAATTTAAAAACTGACTTTACCATATAAAATAACAATCTTTCGAAAACAAATTATGTTTTTTGGTAAAAAAGAGTCAATACGTCTAGAATTTGATTTAATAGGGACTAATGTCCGGTATTCTCTGGTTATACCCTTTTAAGTTCTGTAAATAACAGCATGTACCAAATAAATAAATGTACGATAACAAAAAAAAAAAAAAAAAAAAAAAAAATTTGGTACATGCTGTTATTTATAGAAATTAGCTGACCCGGCAAACTTCGTACCGCCTCAGAATCAATAAATGTTGTGTTTAAATTATTAGCTGAAATAAATGAAGTTTTTAAAAAGTTTAAATAAATAGGTACCTACTCTAAGTTCAAAAAATGAAATTGAGTTGTTGACTAACCACGAAATGTTCGGCACACTACATCATTGACAGTTCGAAATGATTCAAATTATGTCGACGAACGCACAATATTTGAAAAGCCGTTCCATACAAAATATATGAAAAAAAAAATTTCTTCATAATTATTTTTCCCGTGATTTTTCTGATGTTTTAATAGTTATTCTGTTAATCGGGACGGAGACAAATCCAACAAATCCAAAGATCATAAAAATCGGTTCAGACATTCTTGAGTTATAAATGGTGTAACTAACCCGACTTTGTTTTATATATTAAGATTTAAGGTGAACCAAACCAGGCAATTTGACTGTCCTAAAACGGGAATCCTTCCTAATTGGACAGTCAAAGCTTCCTTATAAATGTATTTTTTTTTTTCAAATAAAACAATATATATGAATAGAATCCTTGTATGCCACCCCGTTATCCCCCCCTCCCCCGCCCCTATATGTTATGTATATAAATCGTAATTTAATAAAAACATTGTACCAGTCTGAAGATGGTCTTAACAAGCTGAAACCGGTTATGGTCATAAATAAATTAAGTGGAAAAAGTTTTAAATTGTTTTAATATAATATTAATGGGGACAACAGACCTAGCTATAAAAGCTCAAGCGTTATTTGGCTTGGCCTATTTCACGCCAAACCAAATAAAGTTTGAGCTTTTATAGCTAGGTCTGTTGGCCCCATAATAGTTATTTTACCAAACTGTTGCCGCCACTGTCAATGAGCTCTAGTGGGGTATTTTTGTAAGGAGGCCTGGTTGGCCAATTGGATAAACAAGTTTAATGGAGATTCTAAAATGGTTATGGTTTATTCTGAAATGGATGATGGAAGGTGTGACTAATGGTCATGCGCCTGGCATGCCTGAAAGCATCATCACTGTTATCATCGTTATTATTGACAATCCCACGAGTCAGTGTCATGACCTAATGTTTACCTGCATACACTCGCACATATTTACATATTTATATAAGACATGTTGTTTTCCTTCCAGCATGCAGCCTCGGTCACCTGACACGAGATTATACATCTTATATTAATTATAAAGAAAGGTTAAACACAAGACTAGCACGAATCTATGCATCATAAACACAAGGATATTATAAGATATATTATGGATTAGATGACGGACCAAAAGAAAAAAAGTGCCTCCAATTAGATGGTACATACATTAAGGTGAAGACATGCGGAAAAACGCAAAATCGTATAAAATCTTGTGTATTAGTTTTGAAAATTTGATCGCTTAGAAATAATATAGATGCTTCAATTAAATACTGTGAGTAGAACACATCTTGGCCTTTGAAGTGATCGAGTATTTTTTTGATAAGCTTTTTAATACGCTTAGAAAAAAATTATGCGTCTGACCTATAAAAAATGGTTAAAAGTGAAAAATCTCCTATTACAAATCCTTTTTCTGGTGTTGTTTTATTGAATAATGTAGCTAATTAAGTTTCTTATAGAGTGATCGGAAAACATTTTAATATTTGTATCTGAACTTCACAAAATAAAATAAAACGTGCATTTTGGCGACGTTTCTTTTCAGTGAATAAAAATAGGCGGTACCCAACGAATTTGTAAGTGCGAATTTCATCCTTATGCCATGTACGGAAGGATGTTAGCCCGTCGCTCATTCTACGCCCAGGGCCCGGGGCAAACGGACATGCCTTAGTCTACGCGGCGCTTCGATCTCTAAAAATATACTTGCGGAATAACAAAACACTGTTGTTTGCTAGAGATTAGGGTTTTTATTGGTAAACGCCCAAAAATCGTTCGCTCCGCCCAATTCCGAATGAGTCAAGGACTAGTGGATCATCTTAAGAGCGATTGACCAGCAGCCGAGAATAAAAGTTTAAAAATGCTTGCAACTGAACAGGGAGGTTCCAATGAGAAAGGTCGTTTATTCACCGGATCAAATTTTTTTAATTAGAAATTTAATATCGACTTATTTTATTCAAAACTTGCTTTAATATATACCTACATTCAAGTAAGCAATAAAAATGCTCAAGAAGAGCGATGATACATTATTAAATATAGTGTACTTCTTGTAAGTATTTTTTGATCATAAGTATTTATGATTTTTCAATAATGGGTAAAACTAAGGTATTTTTGTCACAAAACACGTTCTTGGATTTATTTTTTAATGATTTTAATTGAACTAAAATTTAAATTTTGAAAACTGTGTTGACTGGATTATGTATTGATTTATTTTGTTGTATGATTTGAAATTTGTGTTGTATAATAGAATCTATCGTTTGAAAATTGAACAAATATACCAACGACCAACGGTATAACCTTAGTATAATTAAAATAGACTTAGTTTTTCAAAAATTTAAAACTGCGTGTACCAGATAAAACAACATTCTTTCAAAATCAATTTATGTTTTTTTGATAAAGTAGTGAATACGCCTAAAATTTGATTTAAAAATAAGTAATTTCCGGTATTCTTTGGTAATACCCTCTTAGCCAGTCGATATAAGTTCGGAAAATACAACAACTGTAACGTCCAGTACTTTCGGCTAATGAACGCGAGAGTCCCTCTACGGAACATTACCACCTAAGAGTATGGATATTAGAGAGACGGCATGTGAAGTGTGCCCGCGCGCTCCAAGTGTGCCTTTTTGAGAATTTTACCCAAACGGCTTACATTGGCTGCTAGTTTTTGGACGTTTAATACGTCCCGACAGCAGCCATTTTACATGGTGACAGCCAATGACAGCCATGTGGGTAGAATTCTCGAAAAGGCACACTTGGAGCGCGCGGGCACACTTCACTTGCCGTCTCTCTAATATCCATACTCTTAGATTACCACCCAGAACCAAATGGAAGTTGGGTTTAAGCAAAACCCCCTGTTTAATCTTGAAATAATTTTAGGACTTAATTCCCCTTTCCCATGTTCCATCTCAAATCTAGTTCTCCTTTGTCTTCCTTCATTCCATAGAAGTTCTAACTCCCGAAGCAACAAAGAAGAAGAAGATGCTTAAAAAATGTATTACCCACCGCGCTGTATAAACTAATAGTAGTCTAACTCGCACCTTTGAAAACTACAAGTCGAAATTCGCTCGCGCTCTAAGCAACTCAATAATATTTCGAAAACTTGTAAGAAGCATCATACTTTCATAAAAATAGTATTCCTCGTCGTTAACATAAAAAAAAAACTGTGCTGTGCAATTGCCTCATCTCGAAAGTGGAGCTGGGATCCTCAAAAAAGGTAGGAACTTCGATTTCTGTTTTCCACTATTACATTGTGGCATTGAAACACAATCATTTGTACCTTTTCGTTTCATTTCGGTGATAATCGGACATTCAACACCCCCAATGATCAATAAATAGGAAGTTTTGCTTCAAGTCTCCGTCAATACGAGTTGCCCACTCTGTTTCATACAACTCAACAAACGAAAGACAAGATCCTTGACAAGTAACGTGACTGGTTGTTTACAAAAACAACACAAACACATGAATACATTTTAATTTACGCTTAACCCATATCCTAAAAATAAAACAACCTTGTTGTTGCATTTTTGGACTTCGGGACAAGGCAATAGATGTTTGTTTATTATTTTTTTGAACGGAGTTGAATGCACTGGATATTTTTGTTTTGAAAGTTGTTATTTATTATCTCTACGTAAAAATGAATTTTTTTGTATGCACGCTATGATTTTGAACACTTCTAAAACTTTTAAACAATTAAGTGTATAGTGTAACCAACGTCATAAGGTTATGACGTATTTCACGTGAGGTCTGGTTTCGTATTTGTTTTGAGTCTAGGTGCAATTTCTTGATATTTTCACTGAATTGGAATTTTGAGTAAATTGGTGAGATTCTGGAAAGATGCCAGTCGGAAAAAATAATCTTCAAAATAAAGTCAAAGAAAAGTCACCCCTCAAAAATCGGGCGTATTTTGTCTTTAGATAAAAATATTTCCCTTTGCGATAAAATTCCAAATAAATGGAATATTTCTGAACATATCCGAAAACTAAAAACTGTTTTTGAAGTAAAACTTCTTTACGCACGCTTGACTTGGGGGGTAAGCTGGCGAATGCGTTACGAAAAGTGGTGATCGGGCGAGGCGAACGGAAGTTGAGAGGGAGATATAAGTTAGTGAATGGAGCTAAAGAAGTTTTACTTCAGTCGTGTGGTCTAAAGCACACTCGTTTTTTGAAAGGTGATGTTATACGTTTACAAACGTTATTATTAGAATACAAATATAATTTTTTATAATTAAAATATTTAACACAAACACAAAAAAGGTAAAAAACGGCTCACCATACGTTTTTTCTAACTAAAATTATTGATAACGAAAAAAAAACACATTTTATTAGGCAAATGCATTATAAGCGCCATCGTTAACTCACTTTTTTGTCGTATCATTTAAAAATAATTAACGAAAATATCCCAAAGTTACATAATTATTTTACAAATTGCGATCGGAAACTTTCGTTTTATAAAGGTGTACATTTGAATTATGTTGAGGTTAACTTTTAGATGTGACTAGAAAGCGTGGTGTTTTCTCTTTCTAATGCCGTTTAGATCATATATCTAACCATGATAGTAAGGGAGACACAACCATTTCCATGAGACCTACTTGAGTTGTTCCGAAATCCAAAAAAATTAGAGCGGTTAAAAATTGTGAAAAAATAGCCATTAACCTAAACCTAATATAACCCATTTAACCTAGTTGTTTGTTTTTTCATAACTTTTAATGACTTTTGTAGTGAGGAAATTGTTGAATTGTCAGGTTACCCGTCGCTCCATCTCTGCTATAAGTCTTCCTTGTAACCTTTATAGCGTAATATCTGAAGCACCCTTCGCCAGGGATTTATTAGACACATTATCCTTTATACATTAGATAAAAGATAGAGATATATTTATATATATATATAATATAGATAGAAGAAGATTAATAATCTCACAAAATAATATGCGTCATAAGAATTGCAAACCCACAAATCTTATCTTACTAATATTATAAATGCGAAAGTTTTTATGGATGTATGTGTGTTTGTTACTCTTTCACGCAAAATTTATGAATGGATTTTAATGAAACTTTACAATAATATGGCTTATACATCAGAATAACATAAAGGCTATAATTTATAAAGCTAGCTATTTATTTTCATTATATTGAAAATAATAATTATCATTTAGTAGAAAATGTCAAAATTTGAGAATGACATTTTGCAAAATAATGATTCTTAAATCAAAATTCTATTTTAGAAAATATTTAAATTAGTGAATTTATTTGAAGTACTCGCCTAATACTTTGAATCCAATCAAGAATAATAGATATTTTAAATAAGTAGGTTAACAATTTTGGTACAAACGCAGATGGGACCTAGGAAAAGAAAATAGATCACTCGAGGTACTAATCCTACGTAGACGAAGTCGCGGACAGAAGCTAGTCTAATATGAAGTAATGATATATCTACGAGTATTTGTCTTTTTATTAAGGCTTGGAATTTATTATCTAAAGATTAAATTAGAATATTTAGATCATCATTATTCACCACGATTAGTCACCGGTCTCCAATCATCAGTGCACGACACAGAAGTCAAGGTCATGAATGCATAAATAAGAGTAAACACAGCGTGCTGGTCAAATTACCTTGAACTAATTTCACGAAAACAGAAAGTGATTTTTTTTTTGTGAAATGCAAAAAAAATAACTCAGTTGTAACAAACCATCTAACTGTTCCGTATATTTCCGAGCGTATATTATTGATTAGGAAACGTACCCATACTACGTGACCCATTAAGAGGGGATCTTCAAAATACCACGCTTGGTCACAATGAAGGGCGGGGAGCTTAGGTTTCTATCACGTGGTCAATATCCTCTAGGGAAATCTCGCGTTTTTTTCGAGCTACATTCAAATATAGCGCGCAGTGTTTGGCACTTTTTAAACTCGCAGCTGGCAACACCTAAGAGTATGGATATTAGAGAGACGGCATGTGAAGTGTGCCCGCGCGCTCCAAGTGTGCCTTTTCGAGTTTTCTACCCACAAAGCTGACATTGGCTGTCACCATGTAAAATGGCTGCTGTCGGAACATATTAAACGGCCAAAAACCAGCAGCCAATGTAAGCCGTTTGGGTAAAATTCTCGAAAAGGCACACTTGGAGCGCGCGGGCACACTTCACATGCCGTCTCTCCAATATCCATACTCTTAGGGCAACACTGACGTACATACGCCGAGACGTCAGCTGATTGAAAACTAATAATAATAAAGACAAATATAAGCCAAACAATTTTTTTTAAACTTTTTATTTTCAAGAAATGATTCAAAACCATATTTATGAATTACCACGTGAGAACTGGTAGGGGAGAGGGGGGGGCTTGGAATATACGTGGTCACTGAGGAGGGAGGGAGGGGTTAAAAATAGCAAAAAGTGGGTCACGTAGTATGGATACGTTAAGAAATGATTCAAAACCATATTTATGAATTACCACGTGAGAACTGGTAGGGGAGAGGGGGGGGCTTGGAATATACGTGGTCACTGAGGAGGGAGGGAGGGGTTAAAAATAGCAAAAAGTGGGTCACGTAGTATGGATACGTTAAGAAATGATTCAAAACCATATTTATGAATTACCACGTGAGAACTGGTAGGGGAGAGGGGGGGGCTTGGAATATACGTGGTCACTGAGGAGGGAGGGAGGGGTTAAAAATAGCAAAAAGTGGGTCACGTAGTATGGATACGTTAAGAAATGATTCAAAACCATATTTATGAATTACCACGTGAGAACTGTTAGGGGAGAGGGGGGGGCTTGGAATATACGTGGTCACTGAGGAGGGAGGGAGGGGTTAAAAATAGCAAAAAGTGGGTCACGTAGTATGGGTACGTTCCCTTAGTACTTCGATCTCGAATACTTTCTTATTCCCGCATCGCTTCGTCTCTTATTAATTAGAGCGAGGGAAGCTATTGGTTAAATTTTACCCCGGAGCTCACACGTGATCCTTGGAGGGGATGTCACAGCTGGGATGACCGATATAATGTCTATGTTAACTCTAGAAAGATAAGTTCCTCCCGGTTCTTAACGCGCATCTTCAAGTCAAACTCAGGCAGGACTGAAATCGTTTCAGCTAACTTAAAGCGAATGTACTCGTTGTAACCATTTTGGTAAAAGGTTGGAAGAATAATAATTAAATTTCCTTTGGAAGTTGAAATATTAGAAGAAAATATTCGATGTTCTTACTTTGCACGCCTTATTTTTTTAATGAAATAATGAAAAACACTTTGTTTTTACCAAGATAATCTTTATTTAAAAAATCAACATGTTTTGAGAGCGATGTTCTCTTCTTCAGGACATTAAATGTACTAAAAAATAAATTATCAAGTATAGGTGGAAAGGGGAGGCGATTAGAAGATCAACAGGGGGGAAGAGGTGGAAAGGGGAGGTGCTTAGAAGATCAAAGACAAAAATTAAAATGGAAATATGTTTATGATATTATATAATATTATAAAATTACAAGCTTCTGCCCGCGACTTCGTCTGCAAAGTATCTATGTTTAAACCAAAATTCTTAACCTATTTATTTAAAATATCTATAATTCTTGATTCGATTCAAAGTATTTGGCGAGTACTTCAAATAAATTCACTAATTTAAATATTTTCTAAAACAGAATTTTGATTTAACAATCATTGTTTTTCAAAATGTCATTCTCAAATTTTGACATTTTCTATTAAAGAATAATTATTATTTTCGATACATTGAAAATAAAAAGCTAGCTATATAAATTATAGCCTAAATGTTCTTCTGATGTAAGAGCTATATTGTTGTAAAGTTTCATTTAAATCCATTCAGTAAATTTTGCGTGAAAGAGGAACAAACATACATACATCCATACAAACTTTCGCGTTTATAATATTAGTAAGATAAGATTTTTTTAAGTACATTGTCCAATTTTTATTCTGAACGTACGTCTATGGCGTTCAAACCAGGCAATTTTAACAACTTTTTGAGAGTCCTAATTCTCATAAGAAATAACAAAAAAAAAACGTAGGGACATGACATTGGACGCCGGTTGATATCTATATTGAATTAAAAAAAATAAGTAGTGTCAAAAACCAGCTAGAAAATAGGGGAAACGTTTGTATGGACTGAACACTTGTGTTTCCTCGTACGGCAAAGAAATTTGATTGAATCGAAATATTGTTCCAACCAATCGAGATTTCAAGCAAACATTATAAACAGACACGGAGAAAAATGTTATTCGAAAAAACGATAATTTTAATAGTAAAAACGGTTAAAAACGGGACTGAAGTTCTTAAGAACAAATTAACATGGTTTCAATATTTATTGGCGGGAACATGTAAGAATAATTTGTTGGTATACGTAATTTCGTACGTATACCAACAAATTATTCTTTCATTTTCCCGCCAATAAACATTGAAACACTGTTAATTTGTTCGTAAGAACTTCAGTCCCATTTTTAAACGTTTTACTATTAAAATGAACATTTTTCTCCCTGGATAAAACACGAATCAAATCATCATTTTCCAAACAAAGCCACAAATCAAAGCAACGATTTCCAATATCAACAAAAAAAAACAAGTATAAACACGACCGGATACCGGACAGCAGTTTATCCGCAGTCGTGGAGTGAAATTATTGTCCTATTATTATTGACAATCCCTCGTTGCGCAATGAAATGGAATCCGATTGCATTTTCAGATCAAAACTGAACGCGGCTTACTTATACAATTTCCGCCATGAATAAAAAAAGGTGATCGGATTTGCTAGTTGTTGCGGTGCTACCGTAACCTTTTTCCGAATTCCCTACATTCCATTTTTATTAATGTCATATTTCCTGAAAAACAAGGTGATGCACCACGTTGTGTAACATTTGGAATCGAGTCGCTAACAATAACACTCCTTATCTTACTAATATTATAAACGCGAAAGTTTGTATGGATGTATGTATGTTTGTTACTCTTTCACGCAAAAACTACTGAATAGATTTTAATGAAACCTTAGAATAATATAGCTCATACATCAGAATAACATATAGGCTATAATTTATAAAGCTAGCTATTTATTTTCAATATATTGAAAATAATAATTACTGTTTAACAGAAAATGTCAAAATTTGAGAACGACATTTTGCAAAACAATGATTGTAAAATTAAAATTCTATTTTAGAAAATATTTAAATTAGTGAATGTATTTGAAGTACTCGCCTAATACTTACAATCGAATCAAGAATTATAGATATTTTACATAAATAGGTTAAGAATTTTGGTACAGAGGTAGATGGGACCTAGGAAAAGAAAATAGATTACTCGAAGTACTAATCCTACGCAGACGAAGTCGCGGGCAGAAGCTAGTGGTTAATAAGGTTAAAATTCCCGCTTAACACCAGCCGCCTGTTTTGATTTATGCAAGAAAAAAACACCGCCAAAAAGTGTGTGTTTTTTTAAAATTTTATTTTGTGAAGTTCAGGCATACATATTGTAATGTTTGACAATAATTTACTAAAGAAACCTAACTTGCCACATTAAACAACAAAACCATGTCTGAAAATGGGTACGTAAGTAGGAGATTATGAATTTTAGAGCACTTTTTACAAGCCTGATACCTAATTTGTTTCTGGGCTTAAAAAATACTAATAAAAAAATACTCGGGTTATTTCGAAGTTAAATACAAATATTGTAATGTATGGCGATAATTTTCTAAAAAACTTAATTCGCCACATTATACAACAAAACCATGTCCAAAAATGGGTACGTAAGTAGGAGATTATTAACTTTAAAGCAATTTTTATAGGCCAGATACTTCTTTATCGGAGCTTAAAAAAAACGAATAAAAAATACTCGATTATTTCATGTGTTCTACTCGCAGTATTTAATTAAAGCATTTTATCTTACTAATATTATAAACGCGAAAGTTTGTATGGATGTATGTATGTTTGTTACTCTTTCACGCAAAATTTACTGAATGGATTTTAATGAAACTTTACAATAATATAGCTCATACATTAGAATAACACATAGGGTATAATTTATAAAGCTATTATTGTTTAATAGAAAATATCAAGATTTGAGAATGAAATTTTGCAAAACAATGATTGTTAAATCAAAATTCTATTTCAGAAAATATTTAAATTAGTGAATTTATTTGAAGTACTCGCTTAATACTTTAAATCGAATCAAGAATTATACATATTTTAAATAAATAGGTTAAGAATTTTGGTATAAACATAGACGGGACCTAGGAATAGAAAATAAATTACTCGAAGTAGGTTCTAATCCTACGCAGACGAAGTCGCGGGCGGAAACTCAAATTTTCAAAACAAAAAACTATATTTAGTTAATTTTTATCAATTTTTATGTAAGCAGAGATTCTAATGCGGATACTTTCACATACTTACAATAACGGTCAAGTATTTGGTTTACTTGCTGAAGTATGTTTCTATGAAAAACCTGTCGTATACAGAATGAATGGAATTTGAAAGAGACGACCATCAATTCAACCGACAAGACTTGCATTCTGCTATCATCTCATTTAACTTACAGGCAGTAAAGATAAAGTGCAGCATTAGCTATCGGCTTGATCCGCTGATTCAGATGTTCCCCGGACCCCGGACCATAGACCATAGACGGGCAGGTCAATGCGACCAGGCGGCCTTAGACCGGCTGTCTACTTACTACTTGTTCCCGGTACTGACAATCGGTAACTTGTATACATAACTGGTAGTTTGCAAGTGGTGACTGGACCAGGTGCTCTGGTAGAGAGCACAATCTCCGCCGGCCGATAGATAACTGTGGTACAAATAGCGAATAGGTAACATTCCGATACGCTGATGCGGAGCTGGTTAGATAAAATGAGTTGACCGAAATTTAAACCTTTATAGCGCAGTAGGAAGACATTCCTGTGGAGAGACGGATCAGAAAGTCTTTAGCATACACTCAAATGCCGGACGAAAATTTGCGAAGCCGCGCGAAAAATACCTTGGCGAGTTTTTCGGAAAAACCCTACTAAAAACTACGATTTAGACATTTTTAATTTATTTTCTGTTTTACAATAATATATTTCAATATATTTCTATATATTTCAAATATTATTACAATATATTTCATGTTTATGACTTAACACGTTTCCCGAATGTCCAACTAACTGTATCTACAACAAAATACTACCATTTGCAATCAAAAGGTCTTTAAAAAGAAAAAAATGATTTTTATACTAAATTTTTGAATGAAAAAATGAAATTTGAAAACTCAAATATTTTCATTTTTGCAACGCATATTCAAATATAATAGTTAACCACAAAATAAGTAAAATGTACTTTTAGGAAACCAAAGTTTCGGATTGCTATTTGAATTTTTTTTTAATTTTTGGGAATTTTTTATTCATTATTTTTACACGAAACGACAAAAAGTAAGTTAACAATAACGTTTATAAAATATTTGTCTAATAAAATAAAGTAAGTGTTTTTATTTTTTTTTAATTACAAACAACGTAAAATTAGCCATTTTTAAAACTTTTAAGGTTGCATATAAAATTTTCACATTTAAAAAATTATATGTTTATTTTGATTTATAAAATTTGAAAGCGTATTTTATCACCTTTCAAAAACAGTTTTTTTTAGTGTCTTGAATAAATGTAACAGAAATGTTACATTTATTTGGATTTTATTGTAAAATGGAAATGTTTTAACCCTCTTAAAAATATGGTCGAGGAGTGAGGTTTTTTTTTAAATTTTTAATTAAATTTTTTTCATTTATTTATTTTATACACTTTATTTAAGATAAAAAGTTTCGATAAACTACTTTTTAGCAGTTTGTCTAACGGGTTCTTTATATTAAAGATCTTATTGTGATTTAATAGTTACATTTTTACAATTATAGATTAAAAATAAAATTAAACTTTTTACAGAAATGTAGATAAAAAGAAAAATTATGAAAACATTTTTTCAAACAATTTCAAAACTTCTTTAGATTTAAAGTGGTTGAAAAATAAAACTTTTTTGTGCGAGAAATTAGTCATCGAGATTATTGATCAAGCAAGGAGTTAAATGCTCTAAAGAGGATATGACGTTATTGATATTACAGACTTTGTCATTCATTGCACGACGTAAATAAAAATGTGTTAGCAGTGGTCAGGAAAAGCCTTGGACTAACAAATTCATTCACAACATTTCAGACATTCTCACGAAATTATTGATAATTATTTAATCGGGTGATTTCATCGATCGGGTGCATTATTGAAGGTGACATTGTGATGGTTAAAATTCTTTAATTGCAAATTAATGCTGAGCCGATTGAGAAACGAGAGAATTATATTAACCACTCGGGTCTATCGCCTTTATGTAGGTTTTTGGTCTTAATAAACCTACCTATATTGTCGTCAAAACAAGCTTAGGGGTCTGCTCAGTGGTTAAACCAGAGATAATACAATATTCTGTTATACTCAATAAGCGCTTTTAGTATTCCCGCGGAAAAGGAACGGTGACGAGAATGGCACGCGCCATCTCATCTCTTTAATCCGAGTGAGGGAGAGGCAAGAAAATTATCACTTTTTTGCATCTACCTCACTCATATTATATATTCTTCGATATATTTTAAACGGTGTTAGAAAGAGAAAACACCACGCTTTATATTCAAATCCATATAATAATTTAAATGTGCACCTATACAAACAAAAGTTTCCGATATCAATTTGAGAAAAATGTATAAAAAGAAACGACAAAAACAATACAATATGTGTGCGTTTTTCTTTTTTTTCGTTATCAGTAATTTTAGATAGAAAAACTTGAAAATTAACTTTGAAATTTGACGAATTGTTCAAATTCTGTGAAAGGTGAAGTTTAGAATATTGTGCGAAATCACATAAAAATGGTGAATGCATAAGTAATGTATCCATTGTGAAAAGGTGCACATATCATCGACTCGAGCAGCAGCCGTCGAATGAGCCGATCGAGTGGGCGATGCTCTATTTATATTGGCGCGAGGGTCGCGGACAGGAAACCGTCCATCGGGTCACGGCCGCGCAGAGCTGCAGGCAAAAGGGCGTCGCTGACAGTACCTAGTACCTACCTACGTCTCCGTGTCCTATTTTAATCCGCAATCCGTCGGTTGATTATTCGAAATGTAGTGACAGTTTAGTGACAAGGTCTTGCAGGAGACCGCTAAGATTCGCTCTAAAGGAAAAGTCCACTAGACCAACGTACGCAATGTACGTGTTACTAAGTTTCCGCTTGTCCCACGTACGCAACGACAATTTGAATCGTAGTATCGCGATATTCAATGGATTTTACATTATAAATCACTTTGTAACGCCTTAATAAACACAGACAATCATTTGAATTTCGATGTTGTTTTCTTGAAATGCGGATGAAAATCTTGGAAGTGTCCGACATCCGATGGAGCTAAAACTCGGCAGATAGACTGGTTGTCCATGAAAATATATTCTATTAATTGTTTGTGGCACTCACGCACACACACGCATATCTCTAAAAATTAAAAATAGACGTATTGTAGTAAAAAAAACTTTGTTTTTGTTACGGGTTGATTTCTTTAAATATGTAGAAGATTAGAACAAACTAACTAACATATGTTCTGAGATTGCTAAAAAAATATATTGTGCTAATTATATTAGGTATCTTTTGTGTCTCTAATTATTATGTCTTGTATCTCTCGCCTCTCTATCTATTATTTGTATTACCTTACTTTTATATGTTTTATTTGCTTTCTGCTAGCAATACAATTTATTGGATGACGTATCGAATATTTAAAGTGATTATTTTTGTGTCACGTGAACTTGTTTATATGTTTTATCCTGTTAATATTCCAATTAAAAAGAAAACAAAAATAAATCATTGCCAATTTCAATAGAATTTTGATTTAATTTTGAGGCAGAATCATAAAGGAACTTGTAGGGAAATTGCGGGGAATTTGTTATTTCATTCTCCCCGATTTGGGGATTTTAAACATTTATTGTGGGTTTTTTGGTACATAAGCATCATCAACCCTGGTATTAAATGAGTTAATATTCCAAAAGGATATTATTTCAGCGCATAAGATTAAATGCATGGTATGCACACTGCAGTCTTCAGTGACTGGGAAGAAATCATTCGAAACAACTTCCCAGGAGCTGAGATCGGGAGGTCAAAGTTGAGAGGTATTGATCGCAATCCGAACGGGGTTATTGCACCGACTGCCGCAGACGAAATACTACTCCTACTAACTCCTTATCTACAATCTACTCAACTACTACATTATATAGCACACCGATTCTCAAAGTGGGCGAGGGGGGCGATATTTACACGGGGGCGGTATGACCTCGGGAGCAAAGGGAGATAGTGAAGGACTGACTTCAAGGGGGCGGTGTGGGTATCAAGAAAATGCAGAATGACTACAAAGTAATCTCCATTGACGCAATAATAACAATGCACATCACATGCACCGTTCAATAAATTTTGAAATACATAGTTAATTTTAGATAGGTTGATTGCTAGATTTTTGGGTTTTTAAGGTGTTCAGCTTTTTTTTACAATAGATCCACACAGGAAACCCTGAGGGAAAAAAACACTCAGGGCTTATGTCATCTTAGGGTATTTTTAGGCAAAGGAAGGAGAGCTAGTTCTGGGAAGGAAAAGAGTATGAGGGGTGAGCAGGAATCTGGAGGTCACTGAGGAGTGAAGAACGTATGAGTCTATCACTCCCTATTCAGTGAAAGGCGATGGGTCGAGAGATGGGTGAAAAATCTCAATCAAGCAAGCTCTCACGATCCGGCCTGCTACGCAGTAGGTGGACAAAAGCATCCGAGACAAGCAAACAAGACAAACCTCATCCCCGTGTACCCGGGTACCACACCTAAGTCATCAAACGTAGCGCACCACTTGGGGTGACCTACGGCAGGGGTGTTGCTTATCCAGTAAATCGTTCCCGGGGCGGCTGATATCCACCTCCCAAATTAAAACGTGTTTGGTGACCAAATCTGAATAGTCAAATACCTCCCCACTATCCTTTTTCCATCTCCTTCCCTCCCCCACTACCTTCAGCCTCACAACATACCCCAATTAAGATGCTACAACCTCACTGGCTCCATACGCGAGCTGTTGAAACTCTACCTAGTTCGGTATTCACATAAAAAATAACAATCATCAGTTTCAAAATTAGAAACTAATTAATGTTTAATCAGTCTTAAAGCATAAGAGTTCTATGAAGGGGGCGCTAAACATACTGTAATGTATAAACAGTTTGGGAATCACTGATTTAGTACGAGGCAAATTAAACTATTACTAAAATTTCGTGTTTAGTGTGTGCTTTCTTTCAGCATAGCGTGCAGAATATTTACGACCAAATTTCATGAATATGAAGAAAGAAAATTTGTCGACTTCGCAATATGACTGGACATTAGGGCGGGATCTTGTGTTCGGGCACGGTACAGCCATGACACGTTAAAATGCGGTTAACCCCTCACGTTAACCCCCAATTAGTTCGCTTTTCGGAATAACTCATATACCTAGTCTAATAGAAATCGTTGTGTCTCCCTTACTATGGTTAGAAATATGATCTAAACGGTGTTAGAAAAAGAAAACATCACGCTTTATATTCAAACTTATAAATTAAACACAAAATAATTAAAATAACCTTTAATACGAATCCAAAGTTTCCAACCGCAATAAAAAAAAATTATGAAAATTTGGAAATTTTTATTAACTATTTTTTCTAGATACGACAGAAAAGTAGGTTGACGATAACATGTATAAAAAATTTTGTTTTTATTTTTTTCGTTATTATCAGTAATTTTAGTTAGAAAAATCGTAAGTAAGCGATTTTTTTAATTTTATTTATGTTTGCAAGCAAAAATTTTATATTTTAAAAATTATAAGTTTATTACAATTGAGGTGTGTAAAAGGAAAGGCAGCAATCTCCATTTCGGCCAGATTGCTATATTTGCTTTTGAAATGACCTGTAAATTGCTATCTTTGCTTTTACGTACAATATTACATACAATATTTGTATGTTATATACGTGAATACAATAAGTGTATGTAATATTGTACGTAAAAGCAAAGATAGCAATCTCCATGTCATTTCAAAAGCAAACATAGCAATCTGGCCGAAATGGAGATTGCTGCCTTTGCTTTTACACACCTCAATTTATAAAATTTAAAAGCGTATTTTCAAAAACAGTTTTTAGTTTTCGGATACATCCAGAAATAATCCAATTATTTGAATTTTATTGCAAAGCGAAAATATTTTGACCCTCTTACTAAATATGATCGAGGTCTGAGGGGTCAAAATGCGGTTAAATTTTAATTTAAGGCTGTTTGTTTGATGGTAGTAATTACCTTGCTGGAACATATTACAGGGATATTTGGGGCAAAAAGGCATTTTGGCACAATGCCTTTGTTTGAATGTACAAGCTTTCCAACCTTATTTTCCTCTCATCCCAACTAAAATTCGGCATGGCAACAGTGTCCAAATGGGGATGACATAGTTTTACGAACCCCGATCAGATGAAACTCTTGTATGGTATAGCCGCTGAGACTGTTGTAACCTCTCCTTCTGAAATATTGAAGGGCTGCCTTCTGAGGCTGAATGAATTTTGGGAGAGAAACAAGAACGAAATATTCACTAAACATAAAAGCCTTTTCAAGTAGTCTTTCGATTTCTAATGATACTTTTTCACCAGGGCAACACTGGGGATTTTACTGTGGAACGGGTGCAAATATTTATAAACGCTTTAGGAGGCGGGTATGGGTACCGCTGCCCCGAGAACCATTTATTGGATAACCCACATCCCTGCCATAGGTCACCCCAAGTGGTTGGCTACGTTTGTTGACTTAGCAGGGGTGCCCGGGTCCGGGGTGGTGGTATGCATATTTGAAGTCTGTGGTGGGCGGTTTTTTTGTTTTTTCGACAATTCCACAGTTTTATTCTGAGATTTATGAAATTTTGCAAACGACCTTAAAAAAAGGAGGAAAGGCGCTGCTTAAATGAGATTTCTAAAAACCACAACATCCCCTTAAGAGCTATTGACCAGCAGCTGAGAATAAAAGTTTAAAAATGCTATAAATACCATAAAAGTTTAAAAATGCTTGCAACTAACTGTACAGGAAGGTTTCAATGAGAATATCAAAATTCCCGTATCAAAATTTTTAAAATAAAAATTTAATATCGATTTATTTCATTAAAAACTTGCTTTAATATATACCTACATTCAAGTAAGCAAAAAAAATGCTAAAAACGCACGATGATAAATTATTAAATATCGTGTACTTCTTGTAAGTATTTTTTGATCAAAAGTATTTATGATTTTTCAATGAAGTCGAAACAAAATAAGTGTGCATAAATTTTATTAAATATTTTAGTTTGTAAGACCTTAAATAAATAGAAAAACTGAGGTATTTTTGTCACAAAAAACGTTCTCGGATTTATTTTTTAATGATTTTAATTGAACTAAAATTAAAATTCTTAAAACTTGTTGACTAGATTATGTATTAAATTATTTTGTTGTATGATTATATGATTTGAAATTTGTGTTGTTTAATAGAATCTATTGTTTGAAAATTGAACAAATCTGCCAACGACCAACGGTATAACCTTAGTATATTAAAAATACTCTTAGTTTTTCAAAATTTTAAACCAGATAAATTAACAATCTTTCAAAATCAATTTATGTTTTTTTTTTCAAAATGAGTCAATACGTCTAGAATTTGATTTAAAAATGACTAATTTCCGGTATTCTCTGGTAATAATACCCTCTTAAAGCAGGATTTTGCAACATGATTTATTTTTGTTCACTTGAAGTTTGGAAAATTACTGTCTACATCTGATTTCGAAAAACTTTGCGAAAACACCAGAAACTTCAGCTAGTATATCTTTAATATTTAAAAAAAAATAGATTCGAGGAGGGCAGCGTGGATTTTATATGATTGCAAATTTGCATACAGATCAGCATACTGATGAGAATTTGCACACTTGACCTTCAAAACAAGAGGGAGGTTACCGTCTACATTAGATTTCGAAATACTCTGCATAAAACCCAAGCAAAGCCGGGGGATTTCAGTTAGTATTAAAATAAACTATGATAAAATAAACGAAACTGATATTGGTAACGCAAACTTTCATGCTGTAAAAAGATTTAAAATTTGTTGGATTGGATTGGGACAGGCTTGAAACATACATGGTTCGTTTCCCTGACTCATGGTATCCAAGTTCGATGGCTCCGTTATGGCTCACGCTGTGGAAGGGGACCAAATACCCACCAGACAGGGCGAGAGCGGGTGTGGGCGGAAGCCCTACAGCACTCATTTTGGAAACTTCTTGCCAAAATACGATTTATTAGAGCCATTAAATGTTGAATTGAAATATAATTTTGTGTTTAATATATTCAAGCAAAATTTACAATATTCAATTCGAAATAAGCTCAAAACTCTGACACATTCGACAGAACCGGATTTTGGATCTGGACATCAAATTTAACTTTAAAATTAAAAATAACCATAGAGAATATTCCCTCTTGACCACCATCAGAATCATTATCAACCACAGTCTACTAAGAAACCCCGGAACTTTCCATATTCCTTTCCAACCAACATAACTTTCTCCCAACACTTGTGCCTCGAGAACTTTACAAAAATTTTTTTTTTTTTTTTTCATTTGACCCAAGGCTTTTATCACTTGTTTTTGTTATCGTTCTACATTCTTACAGCCCCAACCGTTAAACAGTGTTTTAGTTACACATTGAATAAAGACTTCGAATCTATTTCGAATTATTACTAATAAAAAATGTCTTACTGTGCTGCGAAAAAACTGTCAAAGTTGCATTATGGTAGATCTGCGCGTGCTGATTTTCCTGGCAAAATGATAATTTGGTTTGTGATTGTGACGTCTGATTCAAATCATGTTTTTGTTCATAATCTCTCTTAATGACCAATTCACTATTATATTAGTATAATTCAATATATCTTTTTTTTAAACTCCACACAGGAGGTCCTGAGGAAAATAATTTCTTCCAAGGCCATGGCATCTTTGAAGATGCTGTGTCGAGGGTCTTTTTGAAGATAGGAAGGAGTGAACGTGGGTCTTGAAGAGACCCATGTTGTAGGAAGGAAGAAACACAGAGGCCGTTTGTTTGGTTTTAGTTTGTGATTTCACTGTGTTTATCCATATTTTTTGCGTGGTTGATGAATATTTCGATGTAAATATTAAGTGAAAAAGTAAATAAAAATACCGCCGATAATAAAAAGCAGTATCTGGACTTATTCTGTATTACTATTTATTAAAGATAATTTACCAATTTTTTAATTTAATTATTAAATAATTTTTTTCATTCTAAAGCTTCAGACTTAAGAGGCTAGACTTTGAACGACACGCGGAACACCCGCGTCTGTCATTCTGTCCCGCTCACAATAAGCTCACGCACATTTACAATACATGCGAATGCGAAATGTGCGAATGAGACAACGCTCAAATTTACTTACAGAAATCGCTCGAAAAGGGGTTTATGGAGAATACACTTTTCTACACCGAAACTTTCACGAAATTTAAATTTAAAAAAAAAATATTTTTTAGAAAGAAGAAGCTACGTCGGTAGCTTTTTATAATTTTATAATTCTTTATGAGAGTTGAGTTAGCAGCACTTTTTCCTTAAATAATATTTTTTGATAAATCGTACATGTTTGATAGTGAATGTTTACGTTAATACGAAACGCATCGAAAATTCGAAAACATAACAACATAGTTTTCACCCTCTAGAAGGCAGTATAAAAAATATATATTCATTTTGTGCAATTTTCGGTGTAGAAAAGTGTTTTTTCCCGGGTGTCCTGTTTGTATGGGCTGAAAAGCGAAGTCTGTCATCTTAAAATGCTAATGAAGTAAGGAAAACTGTTTTAGTTTTGTTCTCAAAATATGATTAAATAAAACATATTAAAATTAAATCAATTTTCATTTATTTATGCATTTAAAATTGAAATATAGTCCGCATCCGCGGATAATTTTTGTGTCAGCAACAACCCTGATTTTTACCTATACGTCAATTCTGTATCACATTTTTTTTAATTACCGTCTGAGTAATCACGTCTTTTCCGCAGATGGCATGAAATAGTTTTGATCGATGCATGCCACACAATTCTATACTGGCACATACAATTTGCTTTATTCCTGTTCACACATAGTCTTTATACAATTCTGCTATAATACCATCTCTTGTATTTGAAAAACTTAATCGTGCTGCATCTTCCTGGGGCATTCCCGATTTCTTCCATCCATTAATATCCATAATCACGTCTTTTCCACAGATGGTATGAAATAGTTTTGATCGATGCATACCACACAATTCTACACTGGCACAAACAATTTGCTTTATTCCCGTTCACACATAGTCTTTATACAATTTTGCTGTAATACCATCTCTTGTATTTAAAAATTTTATCGTGCTGCATCTTCCTGGGGCATTCCCGACTTCTTCTTCCATCCATTTGCGCGACATGTCTCCTATATACCGTCCCTTTCTTTCATATACGCTGATCTGCAATTTTCGTACGTATAATACCATAAATTATTGCAGATGACCACGGCAACTGCATGAAGTGATGCAGACCAGAACCGCAGAACGAAAATAAAGTGGTACTGAACCCGAAATGACCAACACATTGGGAGTGTGACGCATTCATAAACTGGATGAACATATTATTATATTATAATATGCATTGGATGGCTGGGAACATGTTTTATGGACAGGATGGGTCCATCCAGAAGATTTTAAAGGATAAGCCGTTTAATGGTTCTAATGCCCCCTCGGTGTCCTTGCACAAGACGAAAGACCGCACAAGAGTGCTTACTGCTCCCGTATGGAGCCGATTGGAGTATGTTGCGAGGTTGAAGGTAGAGGTGAGGGGATGGGGAGGAGTAAGGTGGGGAAGTACCTGGCTATTCAGATCTGGTCACCAAACACGGCTAAATCCCTTTCAATTCTGAATGGTGGTCTCACACCAGGGCGACGCTATATATATTATTTTTAATTGATAAAATGTGATAATACACAAATCAATCAAATAAAATTAATACTTAATAATTGCGTCCATTAAAACTCAATTTGGGAAGCAAGTATGGGGTACCGCCTCCCCTGGAACCATAGTTCATCCCAAGTGGTTCGCTACTACATTTGGTGATTTAACAGGAGTGCCCGGGTATATGGAGGTGAGTTTTGTCTAGGCCTTGGCGGCGGATACATCTGCCCACCTACCGGGAGGCGGGCCGGATCGAGAGGTACTAGTTGAGGGAGGCCTTTTGACCTCTCCGGTCGGACTCTCTCGACCCTTCGCCTTGCACCACAATTGAGGGGGTGGATTCATACGTTCGTCAATCTTGGACACACTGACCCCAGATTCAAAACTCCCTCCCGTATTATTTTCCCAGAACTTCCTATCCTTCCTTCCCTTAAAAATAGCCTCCAGACAGCATCCTCTAAGATGACATGGACCATGAGGAAAATACTTTCCACATGGTCTCCAGGGTAGAACTAATGTAAAAAATAATAAAAAAGATTCAATCACATATGTTTGTCTCCTACTTAATCGGTTGTAATGTATAAACAGTCTTTTTTAACGCGTTCATACATTACAAAATCTACCCTGCTCTGCTCTGCTTTGCGCGGCCGGCGTCTCAGCATATGCCCAGCCTTAAAATAGTAAAAATATTAAAATAAATTATGATTTATCATGCACCCCAAACTTGCAGCAACTATGTCATTTCTTACAGCCGCCCAAAGCGTCTCATTATGTAAGGAGATTAATCTATTTAAATAAATATTATAAAGCGTAGAAGCAAGACTCGATTCAGACTGCCACTTAAGTGCATCCTGTTTCTTTTTAGAATTTTTAATACGACAATATATCTACTTAACATTACATAACGACTAAGTACAGACCGCTTACATTATATGAGGTGTGTAAAAGCAAAAGCCGCAATCTCCATTTCGGCCAGATTGCTATGTTTGCTTTTGAAATGACATGGAGATTGCTGTCTTTGCTTTTACTTCCAATATTACATACTCATACTGTGTGTAATATATCTACTTAACATTACATAACTACTAAGTACAGACCGCTTACATTATATGAGGTATAAAAATATATGTATCAAAGGCAGCAATCTTCATTTCGGCCAGATTGCTATGATTGCTTTTGAAATGACATGGAGATTGCTATAATTACTTTTACCAAGTTTAGTACAAAGTCTCAGGAGGAAAATTTTGTACTGAAAAATGCTCAAATCGTTAAAATTACTAAAATCATATTATCGATAGGTCGATAGAGCTCGAACTATAATGTTGCATTTTAAAAGTAAAGTAGAATAATAATTTAAAAATAATAATAAAATAAAATGTCTCATGTACAAATATCTGAGTACACTTAGTGTCGGCGTATGCTGGGATTCAGCATGTGTAGCATTTGTTTTGTAATGGATGGACTTGTATGTCTGCCTCTCAGCATACGTTGTTTCATACAAGTCCATATATTACAAAACAAATTCTGCACGTGCGACACATGCTGAATCCCAGCATACGCCGACCCTTATTATTGAGAGAATTGTGAGTACACAAAGGTAGAATTTTTGTAAAATAATTATTTAAGCTCACAGGGCCAAAATTGGGCACATGGGTCCATTAACATCAGTTACTTTACTGTGGGTGGGTTTGCATTGTGAATAAAAAACAAGCAGACCAAAAATACAAACTTGTGAAACGCATTCAGCTTGTGACTTTGTGACCTCCAAGTTGTCCTGAGGTCATTATTGGGTTTTGTTCCTCAAAACATACATAATCTCTTCTTTGGAACAATAAAATTATAAAGGTGTAGTAGATAACCAAAAAGGAATGATGGAAGTTAACTGAAGAAAAAGAGTAACATTTACATGTTTTTTTCTGATTGGTGTCATCTATGAATCATATTGGGAGAATTACTTGAAAGAAATGTTTCTATTTTGAATTGTGGACTGCACCGGGGCCATACTGAAAGTAATACTCCAATAATTATTTTTATTACTAAACAGATTATTCAGAGAAGCTTTTATATGGAGTAAAAAATGTTAATCAAAATTTGGTCTTCCGTGACAAATTTTTGTTTTTTTTTTTTCAATATGTTTTTCTTCAAAACCAAACAAACAAAACTTTCTTTTATGTGTTATTACTGGTCACCCAGCCGAGAAACCGCCCAACACTACAATTCCGACCCCAACTGTCCAACAATACCTACTATTTTTTTAATGTTTTAAGTTGAAAAAAAAACATCAAAAATGTCACCGCGGACAAAAATTTTATTTACACTTTTTTACTTCAAATAAATAATGTCAGGAATCACTGGTTAAAATATGTCAAGTACATCCCTTAACACCCTGTATATTTGAGTATGTAATATTGTAGTGAGAAGTGAAACATAAAAATTTACAAAGAATTTAATACAAATAGTATCAATATCGAAATTGAGGTGTGTAAAAGCAAAGGCAGCATCCATTTCGGCCAGATTGCTATGTTTGCTTTTGAAATGAAATGGAGATTGCTATCTTTGCTTTTACGTACAATATTACATATAAATATTGTATGTAACATACGTGTATACAATATTTGTTTGTACTATTGTACGTAAAAGCAAAGTTAGCAATCTCCATGTCATTTCAAAAGCAAACATAGCAATCTGGCTGAAATAGAGATTGCTGCCTTTGCTTTTACACACCTCAATAATGAAGACAATATCTAAATTATGAAGCCAATATCTAAATTTTAATTCTTTAACGATATTTTATTAGTCATTTGAATTTGTATTCATATAGAAGATTAAAAAATGTACAAGGACTAATAAAACTGCTGTGTTTGCATTAATTTGGTATATTTTTGGAGATGTAAAACACATTTTTGATAAACCCCTGCATCAGAATGTTGTGTTTTTCATAAATATAGTCTTTCGTTCATCGATACTTGACATGTGACCGAAACACCAAGTCTAATAAATTATTATCTGTATATTTATAACTTCATCTATTTGTTCACCTATTATTTTAATCAGACACCCGAAGTTTCAATTAATAACACAATGTCAAAAAAAAATTTAACATTTCAAGTTTTCAAGTTCATTTAAACCTAAAAGATCGTCTTTTATATCAATATTTCTGGTGTCCATGAACAACTTTTATATCAATATTTGAGGAGATAATGTTCTGGTGTCCATAAACAACTTTTATATCAATATTTGAGGAGATAATGTTCTGGTGTCCATAAACAACTTTTATATCAAAATTTGAGGAGATAATATTTTGGTGTCCATAAACAACTTCTATATCAATATTTGAGGAGATAATGTTCTGGTGTCCATAAACAACTTTTATATCAATATTTGAGGAGATAATGTTTTGGTGTCCATAAACAACTTTTATATAAATATTTGAGGAGATAATGTTCTGGTGTGCATAAACAATTTTTATATCAATATTTGAGGAGATAATGTTCTGGTGTCCATAAACAACTTTTAGTTAGAAACATTAAGATGGAATACCAGAGAATACCGGAAATTAGTCCTTTTTAAATCAAATTCTAGACGTATTGACTCTTTTTTACCAAAAAACATAAATTGTTTTAAATAAAATTTTGAAAAAAACTAGGTTTATTTTTAATATACTAAGGTTATACCGTAGGTCGTTGGCAGATTTTTTCAATTTTCAAACGACATATTGTATTATACAAAACAAATATCAAATCATGTGATCATATAACAAAATAAATCAATACATAATCTAGTAAACACATTTTCAGAATTTTAATTTTAGTTATATTAAAATTATTAAAAAATAAATCCGAGAACATGTTTAAGGTCTTACTAACTAAAATATTTCAGATTTTTTTTACACTTATTTTGTTTAGACATTAAGGAAAAATCATCAATACTTATGATCAAAAAATACTTAATATAAATTAAACGCACGATCATAAATACTTAATAATTTATGATCGTGCGTTTTGAGCATTTGTATTGCTTACTTGAATGTAGGTATATATTAAAGCAAGTTTTTAATTAAATAGTCGATACAAATTTTTTAATTTAAAAAATTTGATACGAGGAATAATCGATCTTTCTCATTGGAACCTCCCTACAGTTGCAAGCATTTTTAAACTTTTATTCTCAGCCGCTGGTAATAGCTATTGATATGTGAAAAGTCGTTCAACATTTGCATTTGTAGCAAAGGTTTTCAGCAATCTAATTGTTATATAAATAAATAAATAAAAGAAGTACATAACATTTATCGATATCAAGTAAAAACAGATTTCTGGATACTTTTTTGTGATATCTGAAAAGTTAGTGAAATGAACGTAAGATTAATAAACAACCTCTCTGGTACAGAGCTCAATTATTTATTAAAATTTAATTAATTAATTGATTAAAAAATTGCTATTATAGGTTCTGCTAAAGTGTATGTGAGCTGAAATTTTGATATAAATTTTATTAATATTGTTGCTAAAATGATTTTCTATACAGTAATTTGATAGTATTAATAAAATAAAATAAAAACAAATAAGGGTGTGAAGATTAAAGATTTGATGTATGTGAACTTTGGTTCTTGACCTTCAATTGACTTATAGAACAAAAGCTAAAAATCAAAATAGAAGATATTGTTAGAATGAACTCTAATAACTCTAATGTAATAATAAATAAATAATAATTTTGTAATGTTTCTATATTATAATTAGAATACTTGGTATAATAAGTACAGATAAGCAACTTTATCCGAAATAAAATAAATATTTTTAAAAACTGTGCAATAAAGGTTGCTTTATAGAGATAATAACGTTATTCCCACCTACAACCTACAAGTAAAGCAGATTTCTTATTTTTGTTTTAGTTATAATAAATAAATAAATAAAATTGCACAATTTCACTCATTTAAAAATCTTAGTAAATTATGAACTGCATTTAAAAGGTTCCACAGAAAAAAAAACGCTTGTAGAAATGTTGTATGACAAATCATAGTGTAAAGTAAAACGATATACCTACTTCTTATTGTATTTATTTAAAAAAAAATTATACCTACCTACAAATTTATTTGAATTATTTTTTTATATTTTTTAATGAGAATTAGATTTAATTCGTATATATGAACTATATAGTTTAGAAAATAATGGATTCTATTACGATGTAGGTAGGAATTTTCATGTCCAAAAATGACATCGTACGAACTGTCAAAAACTTCAAGTCATCCATCAGCTGTTGTTAAAAAGAAACAACGAAATTCAGATTAGAGGGCGATTGCGGTGCTAATAAAAAGCAGTGCGTCCATTGAAATAATGGAAACAAACGTTTCATACGTAATACATAATTATTTATGTACAAACAGTGGCATGGCATGTTTTCACTTTCAGCTGATCTTTCGACGTCAAATGGACGAACTCAGCTGACAAAACAAAACAAGTCAGCGCGGGCTCGTGTAAATGATTATAATTACCAAAATACACAGTAACTCGCGAATCCCACAACGCAATAAACAAGAAATGGACATTATTCAATATGTTAGGTGTGGTAAAGTAACATAGTTATTGTCACTATTGACCTCAATAACAATCATAGTGGGTAACCTCAAACAAACCAAGAAGGAATCCGACCAAAAAAAATACCAATTAAAACGTTTTCTGATAACGAACAAAAGAAATATTGGAGTTCAGCTTCAAGGCAATGGAAAACAACAGTTGGCCATCACAATATTAAGATCCAAGTGTCAAAATATCTTATGAGAATTCAATGCGCAATTAATCGACTTACCTTTCTGTAGGCTGCGGCTGAACGTTAAATCCACAGAAAGACTGGTGTCTCCATTGTTTGAACTGGTTTATATTGTTGACATTTCACTTTTAACAACTATTCAAAAGAATTTTGCACAAAAATTAATGCCATCGAACACAAGCAGACAAAACTTCAGCACCGAAAGACAGTGTAAAGGCAACACTACAAGCAAGCCAGATTCAATTGAAAAACACAGCACACGATAATAGTTCTTATTGCAAAGACAGCAAAGTATATTTTCACATACCTTAAATATTACAAAATGACAAAAAATTTCTTATTAGCGTTTTATACCGATGTAATATCATTTGTGGCAAAAATTTGACTTCAAAATATACAAAAACATTTTTATTAATTAAAACAATGAGTTGTTATTCAAGTTAGATCGCGAAATAAGTTTATTTTTTAAATATTGCCGACAAAGAAAACAAACAATCAGGTGAGCTTATAGCCACAGCTGAAACAAAACAGGAGTGTTGCCATTGTGCAGATGTCTTATTCCTCATTATTAACAGATGGGATAGTAGCGTGCTTTACACGTACGCTTCCGAGCGAGCGTTCCGCGCAAAAAGGTTCCACAATGGACTACGCTGCAAATCGTTAACTGACTAGTGGATTTTACTTTTCTGCGTGGGAGCTGGAGCGGCGCGCCGAACGCTCGCTCCGAAGCGTGTTTTGAAGTTTTGATTTTTGCTTCACAAAGCAAAATAATATTATTTGTCCCTATTCTAAAAAAAAATCACTCAGTGGTGCCATCTCGCGTGCATTCATTCCACTATAAATACTAATAGTGCAATGAATACAAAATAGAAAATATTTTTTATATAAATCTGTATACATACCTACATAATTATTTTTATTTATTATTGACAAAATTTATGTTGTTTTCTTGGTATATCTAAATTCTAAATACCAGTTTCAGTTTATCTTATTCTTTTACCTGTATTTTAATGGAAGATGCTCCGAGGAACTGGCATCATTGATCCTTTCGGCACCAATGCACAGTTGGGAAACAAGCCAAATGCGCGTCCAACATTTATACACGGTTGACATTCGTCACATGACAACGGGTCGTTTCTATGACCAGGTCTTGAGTTCAACGCTTGGCTGGGAAATGATTTACAAGCCTTTGTGTTTCCACCCTCGTACAACATAGATCTCTTCCAAACCGATGTTCATTTATTCCTTTTCTCAAAAAGACCCTCCACATAGCATCCCCAACTGATATACTGGTAACTGGAGTTTATGTAATTTTTTTAAATATGATCCCACCGAAGGGGTAGGAAGAGAGGATGTTTAATTTACACAATTTACTGTCTATGATACATTCCTTGTGCTTAATTGATTAGCGTACAATGTTTCATATATATATATACTCTTCCGTATTCTTACTCTTGCAGTGGCCGTTCGTGCCATGAGGCAGAAAAAAAAAGAAGAACAGGAGATAAAGATACATGATATGAGTCCATACATACAAAATATGTATAGTAAAATTATGTTAGCATTTTATAAGTTAGTATTAAAGATACTTCAATTTAAATATCACCCATGAATACTTTCATATTTCACTAGGACTGGTTGTCTTTATATTATGTACCTCATCATACCAATATAACGCTGCCAGCTGTACGTGGATATCTGCTCACCGCGCCGAGCTAATACAGTAATACGATAGTGAGTCAGAGATAGGGCCTGCCTCCGAGAGCCGCTGATTTTATGTAGGTGGAGAGGAGTGAGGAGTGAGAAGTCACATGAAATCGAAATAAACGGTAGCCAATAGTTTAGTTTGAGGCGCGCCTCAAAAAATGCACACTTCCGAAGTAGAACTGATTATTTACAATTAGCTCTAGCGCTCTAGTGATCAAGTTTTGTGATTATTTGTGATAATATGCGATAGTAGGTACCTACAGAGTACGGCTATTTGTATTAATTTAGTAGGGCAAGTTTGCAGTTGAAGGTCCATCTTGTGTTTGCACATTATTGCTCTGCTTAATGACCTTCAAAGCATTGCAAGGAATGGCACCAGCCTACATTCGGAACTATGTGTCTGACTAAACTTAAGCGATAGACCGCATACTCTAAGGTCAGCAGATCTTTTTTTTTTTTTTTTTTTTTATTATTTATTAACCAAAAAATACATGTTATGTATATTCTTTTAGGTATATGCCACCTCACTAGGCTGAGCCTGTTCCGAGGTGGCAGTGATTTAATATTTTTTATATAATTTTCAAAAGAAAGAATAAAATAAATTATTAATTAATAAATAGAACTTTGAAAAATAAACATAAAATGAAAATTAAAAAGAGAAATAGAAAAGAAAAGAAAAAATGGAGAAGAGATGATATAAAGAACTTAAATTATTTGAAAAAAAAGAGAGATAAAATTTAATACAGGTAGCTATTATATTGAAGAAGTTATCATATGTCCGCAGTATATAATGCCCTTGTTTACAATCCATGTATGTATTTTGTGTTTTAGATTTACGCTTTTTATCAGGTGAATGTCTTTAATGTCTTTTTCAATTAAATTTGAAAGTTTTGGAGCCAGATTACGGTAATGTCTTTGTCCATAGGTGGTATTTATCTTCGGAGTCATGTGTTGATGTCTATGTCTTGTACAGTAGTTGTGTTGTACAGTATGTTGGTTAAGCTTGTCTTTTTGGTAATGTATAGATATAATTTTGATGTACAGTTGCTGTATGTTCAGTACTGCGAAGTCCTTAAATAACTGTATTGTAGAGAATCTATAAGGTTTTTTTGTGATAACTTTAATTAAGGCTTTTTGCGCTTTGACGAGAGGGTCCATGATAGTCTTAGCAGCACCACCCCAACCAATCATACCGTGGGTGATAACCGATTGGCCTAACGCGTAGTATATAGTTTTTAAAGTCTTCATTGGCATTATGTTTCGAATGTTTTTAAAAAGATATATAAGTTTTCTGACTTTACCCGCTGTTTTATTTATTTGTTCTGTCCACCTGAAATAGTTGTCAATGTAAATGCCTAAGTATTTGATTGTCTGAGTCCGCGCTAGTGGGTTGCATTGGCAGTTTTTTTTAGATGTGCAGTCGTGTATGGTTAAGTTTTCATCGAGTCTTGGTTGTCGTCTGGGATCTATACTAAATGTCATGTACTTTGTTTTGTCTATATTTAGTGTTAGCAGGTTATTGTCTAGCCAATTTTTAATCCGGTTGATTCCTTCAGCAGCTTTTTTATATACATTTGTCCAGGAGTCAGAAGTGAAAACAAGAACAGTATCATCCGCAAAGCAAATAACTTCACCGCTAATGTCTAACTGACACAGGCAATTTATATAAAGTAAAAACAGGATGGGTCCTAATGTACTTCCTTGGGGAACTCCGTAGGTTATGTATCTGTTTTGGCTTGTTACGTTGCCTAATTTTAGTGCATGACTGCGTTCAGTTATATATGATTTGAACCAGTTATATGCAGAATTTTTAATACCTATGTTATCTAATTTTTTAAGGAGGATTTTATGGGACACTGTATCAAAAGCTTTACTTAGATCAAGAAAAACCGCAATGCAGCTTTTTTTTTGGTCAACATTATTTATAATAGTTTCGGTCACTTTTAATATTGCATCCTGTACTCCCATATTCTTTCGAAAACCATACTGATTTTCTGATAAAATTTTATGTTTGTCTAAGTAGTCTACCAGTTGGATTTTCATTAGATTTTCGAGTACTTTTGTGAGAACATTTAAAAGTGATATAGGCCTATAGTTAGAGGGATTCTTTTTATCTCCGGATTTGTAAATAGGTACTATGTTTGCACTTTTAAAATGGCTGGGAAATATACCTCTAGCAGTACTCAGATTACAGATGTAGGTGAAGGGAAGGGCTATTTGGTGTTTTATTTCTTTTATTAGTTTAGTGTCAAGTTCGTCGGGTCCAGTCGCACAATCATTTCTCAGTTTATTTATGTGATGTATTATTTCTTTAGTTTGGAAAGTTTTTACTCTAAATGTATTGTTATCGTGTGCATTATTAGTATATTTATCAGCAAGTGTATCTTCGTCAGTGTTCGTTTTATTTAGTAGTGTTTGGGCTAGTGTTTGTCCAATGTCTGCAAAGTAATTATTTAATGTGTTGGCAATATCAGTCTGATCAGTTATTACTGTATCCTTAACTTCTATTTGTTGGAATTTGGCTGCTGGCTTCTTATTTACATTGTTAATTTCCTTTACTGCGTTCCATAATACTTTCGGGTCATCTTTGTTTTTTTCAATTTTTCGTCTGTAATATTCTTCTTTTGTTTGTTTCACAATTGATCGGCAGATATTCCTATATTTTTTGTAATAATTTTGGAGCTTAATATTATTCGGTGAGTTTGAAGACTGTTTGTGCAGTTTATCTCGCTTATGCAAACATTTAACTAAGTTTTCATTGATCCAGGGTTTAATTTTTTTGTTTTTATGAACCAATTTTCTAAAGGTTGTGTATTTTATAACACTCATATTTATTTTTTCAGTAAAATTCATCATCGCGGTGTTCACATCTGTTTCATTTAAAACATTTTCCCAGGATATGGAATCGAGAGATGATCTAATAGCTTCATAATCTGTGTATTTTAGTTGCACTGTATTTTGTTGATTGTCTCTCTTGTCACTATTTTTCTTCGAAAGGGTAATCATTGTAGAGAAGTGGTCAGTTACTGTCGTATTTATTATAGCTGCAGAGATACTTAATTTAGTCCTGACATAAATATGGTCTAAACAGGACTGAGATGTAGGCGTGACTCTTGTAGGTAAATTGACAGCAGATCGGAGACCGTAACTTACAAGAAGACATTCATAGTCGTCAGCTTGGTGGTGCCTATCTCCAATTATATTAATATTCAGGTCTCCAGCTATGATACAGTTTGTGAATTTATTATGCCTCTGAAGATTTTCGTTCAATGAGTTTAGGAATTGTGATATGTTAGTATGTGATGGAGACCGATAGATGGCAATTATGACAACAGAATCACGACATTGTATGGTCACACTGTTTGCATCTAGTATTGCAGCGGGAATCATTGATCCAAAAATAGAGATCTAGATGTTACTAATCGTTTAATCGAACTCTGTAGGTCAAATCCAGCCATTTACTATGATCACTCTTTTCGTGTATCTTGGCCAGCTCATTTGGAATAAACTTCCCTCAGCTGTTACACCCAGAACTTGACTGAATTTAAAACAAATTTATTTAAAAAATCATATTATTCAGAATCTTAATCTCTTCTCAATATTATTGTAATGCCATGTTCTAGTCTCTGGTAATTGTTTGGTTTCGGTTTCCTCCTTATTGTATGTTTATATTTTTAATGTCCACTCAGAATGATTCCTATTCCGTTTATACTATATTTTAATTTTAATGTTCTTATTTTGTCCTGTGCTGTTACTTTTTACTAATATTTTCCTACGCTATAACAGCACTATTATTGTTAATTTTTGTTCTCTTGTCTTTGCCTTGTATACTACTCGTATATTCTTTATTTAAAATTACTTTATCAATATTTTGTAAGGAGTCGTAAGGAGCACTGTAGGATTATTTTAAATCTTGTTATAGTTAAGCGCACTTGAAGTGTAATATCACATAACTGTGCTACACAAATGTTACATTATTATTATTATAGTTTGACGTAGGTTTCCATTGTTTTTTTTTTACGTATAGGAAGGTGTAAAAATACACAATACTTACTTAAAAATGTTTGTGCCTACTTTTCAACCCCGAAAAACGCCACTGGACTCTTGACATGACCCGACTCGAGTATTTGATCCACTTGACCTTTCCTTATCTTCCTCGGGTGTCCCCGACTTCTTGTACCATTCATCTCCAGGAACATTGTTAAACAAATAAATCCAAAGTAGTATTTTTGATTACCTTTATTGTGGTAATATTTATCGCCATCACATTGAATAATTTATGTTACATAACATTTTACAAGTATTTATTTTACATCTTACATAATTATACAGCCTATAACAGTTAGAACTTCAAAAATATATTCAATATGTACAAAAAAACTATGTAATTGTGTCCCAGTGACATTTCTCAATACATTCTTTACAGCAATATTATAATATTATTGTTATTTAAGCCAGTACGCGAAATTTACAATGAGACGAAAGAGATCATTTATTTAAATAATGATTCTGTTAAAATTAAGGTCACTCCTATTTGGAAAAATATTTAAATCTATTACACCGAGAATTTTCAAAAATTGAGTAGGGATTCAAATAACATTTCCTCCACGAAAATAGTGACACGAGCAAACTACGAACAAAGGTACAAGTTTCATTTGTTCAGCGCTTGTTAGTAGAAAAATCCTGCAGGGAAAAAGTGCTTATTTCTAAAGGAAAAAATGAAAGCAACCTACGTAGATTAGTTTATTTGCAAATGTGTTCATTTTACAAAAGCAAACTTTGAAGTACTTGGCATGTCCATATTTTTGTTGTAAAATATACAAAATGACATTTAAAACAAACGTAGTATAAATATTACACGTTCGTATAAAGCAGTTTGCAATTAATACTATTACAAAAATAATTATTACTTTCAAAGTTCGCTTCTGAGAAGTAACAGGTTGGCAGACGAACTATGTGCGTACTTTACGCAAAGCACGTCTATTTAGCGGTTGACGAATCAAAAACTATTTCATAAAACTTTAACCTAAAGGGTATTAGGAAATGTTACTTCGTATTACATATTGTTCTATTGATTTTCATTCTGTCGAAAAATGGACGAGCCATTAAAAAATATATCTATTATGGAATTGTGTTCAGATGGTTGTGATTTATAATTTATGCTTCTCGGTGAAGTAAAACATTAAATTTGGCATTAATTTACAATTTGCTAACCCGGTAGAGATAAAATATGCATCATAGTAACAATAATTAAAAGATTTAATTATTAGATTTAATGAGCACCATTATTCAAGCATATAAGTTATCAATTATGATCTCTCAAATATCAAGCGTTAAAGGGTAGTACAACTATCATTTAAAGAAATACTGTCACAATATGTGCAGAGTGCGGGATTATTTTGATATGCAAATTTCAATGCACTAAAGGTGCAAAATAAATTAATTTACAAAAAAAAAACTAATTTTATCTTTGAGACATACACCGAATGCATTCCTTCTAGTGGGCTTCCAAAATTAATACATTCAAAATATATTCAATCCAGATACATTTCACCCATTTAAAAATAATAATTATGCACAGTATGTATTATAAAGTACAACATTTTTATTTTTGGACGTTATTCGTCCTTGGATGCAATGCTCTGAAAAACTCCATTCACAAGTAAAATACTTAATAAATGTACACATCAAATAATATTAATAAATGTACAAACTTAGAAAATTTCACAAAAAAAATTAAGTCAAAATACAAAATGTATAAAATTATCAACAATATAAATAATACAAGCTAACAATATGACTATGTTTTAGTAACGGATTGAGAAAGATGCTCGATTTTATAATACATAATATATATTATATTTAAAACATTCATGATTTTAAAATGTACAAATGTTAAATTAAAAACAATAATGAAAAAAAAAGTATGATTGTTTGCTTACAAAGAGCACATTATATAGACACACCTGTGTAAACGATCTGCAAATCTGTTGCATTAACTTCTTGATGCTAAATTTTCACGATGATAAATTGCAAAATGATGTTTTTGTAAATTGTATCGTCTTACCGGATAATGTTTATATATTTATAAAAATAGTATATAATCTACCGCATGTAGTTTCCCCAAAATAGCTAGTTATATTTATATGCAGAGAAATGATTTTTTAAGTGTATCCGTAAGGATACACTGGCATTCAAGAGGTTAAGAGAAGAAACAAAAAATAATTTTTTTCATAGTTTCGTGATACTTGGAAAATAGTCATTTTTGATTGAAGACACAGCAATAATAATTTTAAAAGTCAATTTTTCAAGGTAATTTATGACAAGCTATAAAAAAAACTCAAATTTGTAAATATAATATTACGCATATAGCGCAACGTGGGGCTCGTCGATATGACGCTGTTAGCGGTGAAAGGTTAACTTTTAAATGTTCTAAATACTTGATTGAAACAGTTGTTGTAATGCCCGATGGATTACTATTAAACATTTTCCAAAGAGTTGAAATAAAGAGCATTCCATAACAAGCATAAATAATGTTCTGTGCCATTCAGAATAAAAAAAAGATGTCGACGAGTAAAAAAGATGATGATAAAGACAAAAGTTTCCAGTCAAACAAATCTGCGATAAAATATTATATACAGTTTCTACAAGCTATCCTTCGTACTGTTGAACACATTAGGAATTGAATACACATTATGAATTGCCTTGGATTAACGTAAAAATCTCTATTGCTCGAGTCAAATACTAAAAATACAACCACCGCAGAAAGATTGAAGAAAGGATTGATGAATTAATAGATAGACTTGTAGAAGTATTGAGTTTTGAGGAGAAAGTACTTTGTGAATAATTGCAATAAACAAAAATTTATCATTTTCATGTAGCTAATATCTGTTATGTTACATTTTATAAATTGTTCAGTTCAACGCATGAAGGTGCTGGTAAACGAGAAGAATTATCATATCGGACAAGGTGTTGGCCGTCAATATTGCCGTGTTCTGTTAAGATTGTCGCAATGTATAAGACAGACTCACAACACAAAAAAATGATCTGCAATAATTCCTCCAAGCTTGTATAAAATTGGAAACGAAATCGCAAAATAATTTATTAACATTAATCACATTCGAAATTATGACAGTTTTGGTAGCGGGAAAACAGAGATGCACATAATACAAAAAGAAAAGAGCAAGAAAGAAATTGATTCAGATCAGCAATATTGTTGTAATGACAGTAGCCGATCAAGCTCACCGGCAATACATCAACAAGAATAGGCAATACATGTCAATCTTGCCCGAAAATACGGAAATCTTGACAGCAAAACCTCGCCCTAAAAAGTTCCTAGTTTACCAGAGCCACAAGTTACTGAAAATCATTCACAACAAGAATGATTGAATTTACATATTTTGTCGAACATGAACTGATACCTCTATCCCGTTACAAAAACGAGAAAATGATAGTGCCAATTTATTAACAGATATTAACGACACAATTAACTGAGTACTTAGTTTTATTATAACAGTCTATTCCGGATACATTGAAGCTAGCCAAGGGAGATTGGATGAGAGAAACGGAGGTACATTCCATTGATTTGAATAGATAGAATATTAATTTGTGCACGCACTTTTATTGCACATAAAATTTAGGCTTGAAATCGCAGGCTACAAATAGTCGAGTCATTGAAGTCAAACCTTTTACTTTATACAAATTTACACCTTGACGTTGGATAAAACTTTGTAAATATAATATTTCCTATGGACATTTGAAGATAAAATTTCTATTAACAAACGCAGCGATTAGGTCGTTCCGACCGCCTCCCGATACACTTTGAAAATAATTAATTTACAAATTTGTACTCGACAATTCACTAACGCGTGTATGGAAACGGAGCGAGAACGGAGAATATATTCAGATAGTTGAAGGCCTCAGATTGGATGCAAAAGGCTAGAAGTTATCTATCACAATTAGATCTACACACACATCCATTTAAAGGTATTAAGGTACAAAAATTTGCCATTTTATAATATAAATATATACATATACATTCATTTCACTACAAGAGCATAAAATAGAACAGTTTTAATTTAAACTTTCAAAATACAATAATTTACATTATTTACTTGATTTAAATAGTTTTTCTCAATTTATAATATAAAGATGGATTACTGCGGCAACAAACATTGTTGTACAGTAAACATTTAGGTAAAATAATAATAACAAGGATTGTAGAAATATTAACTTATGATTTAACCTTTTTAAAAGCAATCTGTCCCATCATGTATGTGGCACGTTTTGATACAATGTACATATTATGTTTTATAATGAAATATCATGGATCACATATGTGACGCATTTACGGGGATACACAGCCGCGTAGATCAGTTTAAACAAGAAAAACTGAAAATAATACATATTGACCGTCCAGTTGATTAGGCAGATATCTCCGGAAAATCGAAATTTGAGTTGAGTTTGCAGTTAATATAATAATTGGATAATTTGTAGAGCGCAGTTTTTGTGAGAAATCACCTCAAGGGCGCTCTACAATTTATTAGGCTGTATCTAAGTTTATTATTTACAAATGTTATATGTAAAAATGTACCCTCTATCTGGTACAATACTAACATTACTCATAAACACCACCTAATCAATTATAATGCAAAAAAACTTGTTGTGAAATAAACAAAAAAAAATTATGTTTTCTGGGTTATTAGTAGGAAATTTCAAAATGTCACAACTATTGTACCGAACTGTTATCCATTGGAAAGACAGAGCAATTTAAAACTTTTTTTCTCGGATTGCTTAAGGAAATTTTTATGCCCAAATAAAAAAAATCATACCTCCGAATTTGAATATGGAGACATACAAACTTATTATAGCTGTGAACTCACCTATCTTTTGTCTTTTATCACATATTCGTAGGATTTATAAAAATAATATTATGAAATCTTTAATTTTAAAACTTTTTAAAGAATCTAGAGAATATTTGTCATATTTTGACGGCAAAGCAATCCGTGGTATTGGAAATAGTGCCATATTGTGGAAAAAAGCGTTTGATTGGTTATGCTTCCCGGTGTTATTTTATAGCATATTTAATATGTAAAACATAGACGTAAATAATATTTGATTCATGGTGAGCATTTGAATATTGCTTTAAACATAGTATTCGAAAATGTCTTACTAATCAACTAGACGATCTATATACCTACCTATAGGGTGTTAAGAGAGAAATGAGATTAACTTTGAAAGGCAAATATTACATTCATCATGAATGATGACAGTAAGATAAAAAAAACGTGTTATCATGTAACATCACCTTTCAAAGTTAATACATTTAACCATAGATAGCTTTGTTTATACATTTAACCTTTAGCAAGCCAGGTGTTTTTGGAAAAAACTGCGCGAAATTAGCTTCCCGGATTTTGCTCAAATATCGTATAAAAACAAAGGAATTGGTTTTTTTTGTGATTGTTTTCTGTTTGTCAGATAACGTACCTTATTATTCATATATATTTCACGATAATGTATGTATGAAAATATTTCCCATTCAGGAAAAAAATTTAAATAAAATATATTCATACGAAAATGATCAATTTTTTTTATTTCTCTACAAACCTGAATAGACACCTTACATGAAAAAAACCAATTCAAAGGTGTTTTCGAAGAAGTAATGACATAAATACTTGTTTGAAAATGAAATGACAGTTGAAAACCGTTTGTAAGAGTGACACCAAGTTGACCATAGATATTTATTATAAATTATTCAGATGGGTTGGCGCTATGCGGATTTTTGCTATGTCAAGACCGAGAACGGCGCAAGCGATTCTGACCTTGTTCTTCATACAATTTCTTTATACATAAGGGACAAAATCGTTTCAAAATTATTTTTTTTTTTATTTCGACCCGCGGCCACCGGTGGGCGAACGGCCATTGAGAGGTTAAAAAAAGAGTTAAATATGAAAATAATAAGTCTGGCTGTACATTTACCATTATCTCCTTTCAATCAGTTACGAAACATTTGATTACATAGTTGTTAATACAAGCATCTTTTCACAACCTGGTGTTAGTTAGTTTAACTCGTAAAGAGACGTCCGCTTAAATAATGCAATAGAAAAGCACGAATCTTTTTATCGATTTAAAACTATGTCTTAACGTGGATTACAAATTAAAATTAAATAATTACAATTAGTGTTTATTGTTTATACCGGGTTATTTAGTACGCAAATGTAGTAATGATGAAGTACATAAAACAAAATAATATAATTCAGACAGATTCAAGAAACAACGATATTAATATCTGCATGTAAAAAATTAACAATAATAATAATAATGGTGAATGAATGAACTTAACAATTAAAATGTACAAAATTATTTAAATAATACAATCTAAAGTTTATCTTATGGTATGAACGCGTCCGTTTTGGACGCGTTTCATAATATATAATGGAAATGTTATCGAACGTAACTTAAGTTTATAAGAATAACGTGAAGCGGTCAAAAGGGATTAAGCCACGGTACTCTTCTAACACAGACCAGCTGATTTACATAAATTAAAGCGTTTTTAAACAAAATAATACTAATATAAATTTAATCAGATTTTTTTTACCGCTGGTGCTTCAAACAGTGGCCGCGTATTAATTCCTATATCTTATGTTGGAAATATATTGCTAGTGATGCAAGCACAATGTTGATTAATGTAATAATTGTGAATATATTATGTTATTGTTATGACGCTTGCTGTTAAAAATAATAAGTTGTGAAGTGAAGAAGTAATGTTTTAATAATTTGGATGAATAATGACACATCAGGGGCTTGGCGACCTATTTCCGGGCTCCCAGGCAAGACTGTATCACCACCGGGTTATCGAAAAGCCACTGGAATACACGTTAATCAAAGATCATCTAAAAAAATATGTTTAATAAATAAAAATTTATATGCATAGTTTACAAGTCAACTATTAAAATTAGTGGTGCAACGAAGAATTCTCACTTTGTCGAGCGTACAGTACGAAAATATCTAAAATTATTTATAGGAAAAATATAATATAGCATGTTATTTTATGTGCTTTATTATCATGTTTGATAAAATGCTTTCAAACATTTGTCAAGTATCGAAAATAATTATTGATTAGTTAACAAAAGTTCTAAATTCAATTGAAAACAAATCAATTTTGTTAAAACAAATTTAATATAACAGTAACAAAAAATTATGCAAGTATTTTCAATGGTTGCGTATGGAAAACTGAATGTACTGCTCGTTACATCACTAAAAAAAACAACTGAAAAACCTGAGAATTAAGCACAAGATTTTGAATTTTCCAAACCTCAAATAAAAATAAAATAATCAACACATATCCGTCGAGCTGTCCTTAAAACAAGTCCTATTAAAAATCAATAGAAAGCTCGGCAAATAACAATCAGTCGTGTAAAACAATAATCTGTTGGATGATTGTCAGACATGGTCGCTAATATCCTCGTCAAAAAATTAAATAAATAAATATTTCAAAAGTAATAACTTGTAATAAATTTAACCGTATTCCGACTGCCGGATATCAAACAAAATTGTTTAATTTAACGACAGTCGGTACAAAAGAATTGAAGATGTTGCATACATAACGATGATTGCGAATTACAGATAGAAAATTAATACCTACATGAATTGTAACAAACATGATTAATTATTGAACAAAATCACTAATGATTGATTTCAATTCATTGTTGTTAGAGCAACATCTTCCATAACTTTTGAAATCTGATCGGGTAATTAAAAAAAAGCATTTAAAAAAGTCAAAAAGCATTTTTTTCCAGATTCGATAAATTATCCTTGTTCTAGTAAGAAAACTATCGTCAACTTTAACGAGAAGCATTTTCTGTCAAAAGGAGAATTAATAAAATAATTGGTAGTACAAATAAATAATTCAAAATTAGTTTGGATAATCTGAACTAAATAAAAACAATTGACAAAATCTATTCATTTATCAATTCTCTTTACGAATGCGTAAAGCTGTTTTTGTAAATTACATCAACAAATTTATAACATCCAGACTGGCAATGCTCAGATTGAAAATGAAAAAAAAAAACAGTGTCGAAACATTTTTGTATGTCATGCATTTAGAATTGAACACGTAACCTTATGGATAAAGGTTAAATTCGTAAGCCATTACCCTGCATGGGCAGCTATATTGTTGAAATTTTAAAAATTTTTGAAATTTAAAATTTAAGTGCATTTACAGATTGCACTTAAACCGTTTATGCACTATACCATTGGCATATAAAATAAATGAAACAGTTTTTTCCGGAAAATAATAATTTGAAGCAGTGTTGATTTAACGTGTTTGTATTCTTGATCCGATCCGATCTGACGGCTGTACGATGATGATGAGGGCTGATTTCTGGTGTTGATTGGTGGGTGGTAACTAGCAGGAGGAGGAGGGGGGCGGGGTGGTCAAGTGGTTGCCACTGCTGACCACCACTACGGGCTTCACGCCGGAGGAGCCGAGGAACTGGGCGCTCACGGCCATCGGCAGCTGGTGGCCCGTCTGAATCAGGGGACCGCTGACCATCTGGAACAAATATAAACAATATCTTTAGTTAGGTGATCCACGTCGGCGTCCAACAATCGGAATAACTTCTTATATAGATGGCGATAAGGTTGAAACTTACCGCTTAAGAATGATTGACCAACGGCTGAGAATAAAAGTTTAAAAATGCTTGCAACTATACAGGGAGGTTCCGATGAGAAAGATCGATTATTTCCCGTATCAAATTTTTTAAATTAAAAATTTAATATCGATTTATTTAATTTAAAACTTGCTTTAATATCTACCTACATTCAAGTAAGCAATAAAAATGCTCAAAACGCACAATGATAAATGATTAAATATAGTGTACTTCTTGTAAGTATTTTTTGATCATAAGTATTTATGATTTTTCAATAATGCCTAAACAAAATAAGTGTGTAAAAAAATTTTGAAATATTTTAGTTTGTAAGACCTTAAATAAATAGAAAAACTAAGGTATTTTTGTCACAAAACACGTTCTCGGATTTATTTTTTAATGATTTTAATTGAACTAAAATTTAAATTTTGAAAACTGTGTTGACTAGATTATGTATTGATTTATTTTATTGTATGATTATATGATTCGAAATTTATGTTGTTTAATAGAATCTATTGTTTGAAAATTGAACAAATCTGCCAACGACCAACGGTATAACGTTAGTATATTAAAAATACACTTAGCTTTTCAAAATTCTAGAACTGCGTGTACCAGATAAAATAACAATCTTTCAAAATCAATTTATGTTTTTTTGTAAAAAAGAGTCAATACGTCTGGAATTTGATTTAAAAAATACTAATTTCCGGTATTCTGTGGTAATACCCTCTTAACGTTAGCTGCCAGTTTTGATTTGTTGACTTGTTTTGGCAAAAATATTGCCAAAATTTATTAAAGTGGAGATGGAATATGGATAGGGTCCATGAGCTCAGGCCATGGGTCCATTGTGCTATCTACCATCTCATCTCATTTTTTGGAGTTTGTTTCCAGGTTTTTGTTTTCCCGCGTATGGAAAGTGTTTTCAAAAGAAGAGTCCACCGAGATGGCCTCAACTCTCCACTCCCCCTTAATTCCCTAATGCCCCCTAGTTTTTGATATTTGAATGGTCCATAATTGGTCCCACGAGTATTTAGAGAAATAGAAGGTCACTTCAGTGCAATTCGATGGGTCTAGAGAGTTGGGATGAAGAGGTAAAAAGGTTTCCCTCAACCACTTGGGGTGACCTACGGCAGAGGTGTTGGTTATCCAATAAATGGTACCCATACCCGCCTCCCAAATTGAAAATGCATCCCTGAATATAATGAAAGTAGCAGTGGAAGAAGTGTTAAATATGGCGAGATGGTTATTTAATTGGTTGGTTGAGTAATTACCTTCCCGGCGAGGTGTTGTGATGAGGTGATGATGTGAGTCCCTCCTTTTGAAACCACCAACGGAGTCAAACCATTCATCATGATTCCATTTTGACCTGCAGACAATAACAAAATGTTAAAAATATACATACACTAGTAAAACCAATTAATTGTTTCAGAATATATTATGGGTCACCAATTGTCTGCCTTCATAAGCACAAAGGCAGATAGGAATTTGCCAAGATGTACTTTCTGTAATAATAGGTCAGAACAGGCATGAGGAAGGTTGCTGTCCTTGTTCTACCGGTATTACAATAGAAGATGCTCCGGGGAACTAGCGTCATTGATCTCTTTGGCACCGGTACATAGTCGGGAAACACGCCAAACACGCTTCCAATTTAAAATTTGTTACATGAGAACAGGTCGCTTCTCTGACTCGTTCTTGAGTTCAACAGCTCGGCTGTGGAATGCTTTGCCGGCCTCTGTTTCTTCCCTCCCACAATACGGGTCTCTTCAAGACCATGTTCATACCTTCCCCATTCATACATCAGAATAAGAATATTGCAAATATCTAGCTGCATTTTAGCCTGTTACAGCAGTATTGTTATTGATTATTTTTACATTATCATCTTAAGAGATGCTGTGTGAAGGGTCTTTTTAAGAAAAGGAAGAAGTTAACCTGTGACAAATTTTCGTGTGACAAATGTTAACCATTTACAAAAATTTTGACATGTTTCATGTCTGTTTACTGGTGCCAAAGCGATCGATGCTGCTAGTTCCATTACGCTAACCGTGAACGAACGTTACGTCCCAACTGAATAGAGTCAGTGAATCTATCAAATCTAAAGACCCAGGTCTTGGTGGTCATCAACTTGTAGTTACACTGACTATGAATGTATAGGTTGGGTAAGAACTTACTTATAGCGTGCAGCGTGGCCTTGGCCCCTTCAGGCTGCGGCTTGATGGCGATGTGGTGGTGCACGCTCTGTCCCGCTCCGTTGCTGCGTTGGGCCCCCGTGCCCGCCTCTCCCACCTTCTGCACCTCACGCATTCGCTGGATAGGACTATTGGCAGCTGCAATAAAAATAAAGCTATTAGTAAACATATTTTTATTAGAAAAACTCTCTTTAACTTTTGAAGGTTATTCCCATCAATGTAATAAATCATTGAAGAAGAAGATAACAATAATAATCTAATTTTTTAAAATATGAAAATAAACAAGACACAGAAAAATAATAAAAGATAATGGTCGCAACTGGGACTCGCATCACATCAGTGACCTCCCTCTGCTCCTCCTGCCTTCCACTTTGCCAGTGACTACCAGTTTCTCCAGGTTGGGGTCCTCATTTTGGCGAGCAACTTGTCCAAAATATCAAAACATTGTAGGCAGATAGTTGAAAAAGCCTATTGTGGATGCCTAGCCTCTTCCAGAATAGACACATTTGTGATTCTGTCTGTCCAACATATAAGATTATCGAGGTAATAATATTTACCAGTACTCGGTAGGTCGATTGGGGCTAGGGCTCCCCCTTGCCCCTGCAGCACCCTCAGGGTCTGTGGGGTGGTGTAGAACATCTGTATGGTGGGGCTCACCACGATGCCACTGCCGTTCATCATCTGAAAGTGCAAAAAATAAATAGTTATTATTGATATTTACGGCATTACCACATATTGATACAAAACCGACAAAATCAAATAAATACACAAAAGATTTTTTTCATGATTTAAGAGATGTTCCTACCCACATTATGGAAGATTTTTAATTGATTACATTCACAACAATTCGACATCCTACAAGATTAAACTGAATTAAATTTAAATAAATCCCAAGAACTTTAATAGATGTTACAGAATTTAAACAAACCTGTTGTAGCGGTAAGTGTAGCTGTGCCGGATGCACGATGGTAGTCTGTCCGTTGACCGAAGCCGGCACTGTGCTCAGAATCTTCCTCTCCCTCTGCGCAATGCCGCTAGTGCCGTGATTGACCGCCATAACCTGGCCGTGATTCACCGTCGTCACGGTCAATGTGGGCAGACTGCCGCCGTTGCTGCTCAGCTGATTTGCCGGCCGCACGGCCACTTTCCCCGCCAGACTGACGGAAGCGTTAAAGGAGGAATTAAACGAAGCGTTGTTGAAGGATTGATTGGCGTTGAACGATGCCGCCGCGCTGTTGAAATGGCTGGGCGAGGTGTTGAAGACGTGGGTGGTGTTGACAGAGTTGAAGGAGGAGGGGTTGACGCTGAGGTTGAGGGTGCCGGGGGTGGCCACGATGGAGCCGGTGAGTCCGTTGGGCAGGTGGTGCGAGAAGGGGATGAGGGTGGAGGCGGGGGCCGGGGCTCGGTTGATGATGGAGGGGGGCGGAGACTGCTCCAGGCGAGGGTAGATACCGTTGGGCTGTATATTCAGCATCTGAAATGAAACAAGAACAAATTTATAATAAAAATAAGTAGCTGAGTTGAAGCTCTGTTCCCAATGAAGTGATAGACCAAAAGTGTTTTGCGAGGCATTCCTGCCTGCCTAAATGTCAATTTTTTTTGAGACCATAAGTTTTCTTCAAAATCTGTATAGATCACACAATATTTTATTATATATAGGAAACTAATAGTTAAAAGATGCAGGAAATGTGAAGAGGATGAAGAGAATCCAATTCACCTATGGTGCCAATGTCCTGCCATGGTGGGAACTAGGCTTAGATACCTGGGGAGACATACAGTAGAACCAGAAGACATAGCCACATATCCAATGACTACCCTGGTGAACTTTATTCACTGGGTAGTTATTAAAGGATTGAGATAAAATGGGAGACAGAACATAGGCCCGTGGCCTAAGTGTTCACAGGAACTACTTGTAAAACGTCTCCGCCTTTTAGAAATATAATAACCGTAAGGGAGGTAAACTAGGCTTGACTGGTATAGGGCTTTACCTGAGACTGCTGCGGGGGCTGCGTAGGCCTCAGAGGCCTCGTGCTCAGGTCCAGCGAGGAGGGCAGTGGGGGGAGGGGAGGAGACACGCGCGGGGAGGGGGACATCTGATCCGAGTGCATCATTGACAGCTGGAATCACAAACAAAACAATTCAAATTATGTTTTTTTTTATTGCATACATAATAGAATGTAAGATTACATGGAAATGGGCGATCCGTTTGATAGTCTCCCATCTTAACAAACGGGTTGCAATCTTTAGAGCACAGTCGTCTTGTGGGAATGCTGTCCTGGTTCTACTGGTAATAGATTGTGATTACGGTACTCGTGATGGATTCCTTCAGTACCCGTGAACACGCCAAATACGCACCCAACATTCGTACACAGTTGACATTGAGACAGGTGGTTTCCATGACTCATTCTTTAGTTTAACAGCTCAGCTGTGGAATGATTTGCCAGCCTCTGTGTTTCCTCCCTCCTACAACATGGGTCTCTTCAAAACCCAGGTTCACTCCTACCTTTCCACAAAAAGACTCTCCACACAGCATTCCTTTGTAATAATTATAATGTGCCATCTTTCATCAACTCAGCAAATAACTCAACTTTGTTCGAAACCGACGAAACAAAAACGAATTGATATTCAACCTCCAAAACGCAAATTAATGTAAACAAATGTGCGTTTTATTACATTTTTATATTTCCCATAAAATTAACATACATATATGACTTACGTGCTGAAGTCAGCCAACCATATTATTAATAGGTTAAGTATTTTAGCATATAGTTAAAAGAGTCACGAAATGATAACTGGTTGACTCATATTATATCTTTTGCTAAATCAGCATTTGGAACATGACCTTAGTACCCCTTTCCCGATGCATTTAGATATTCGCTTGTACCTAGATTGCATGCAGTTGGAAATGCTTTCTAAGAATTAGCAGATGTGTTCAACTGCACGGAATATAGTTACAAACAGACTATTATAACATACCTCAATAAATCAATGTTGGCACAATATATACTATTCTTCTGCATGGGTTCTATATAACTTAATTAGCATAATTTATCTCTTGATTACTGTACCACAAAATTATTACATATATCACATGTTTTGTAAATGCACTCTTAAATTCTCTATATATTTTGAGGTGATTTCTAACAAAAACGGCGCTCTACAAATTATCCAATTATTATTATTATTATTATATACAAATGCATACTTTCATTTGAAGAGTGGGATAATGGGCGCATTATAATACCGTATGCAGAATAAAAAAGAAAAGGAAATACTTACAGATGAGCAAGAACCAGGAGAAGCAACTCGAGATAAGGAATGCATGTTATCATCCTCAATTATGGATTCCCGATCTGAAAGAGAAATTATATTAAATGTAAATTAATTAACTCTCAAAAAAATTAACAAACTTTTGCCTCCAATCCTACGAAACACTTCCTTGCAAATAGAGTAATGAAAGCATGGAACAAATTTCCACAACATGTCATCGATGCTACTAATATAAACCTATTTATCGATGGATTCTTATTTGGAGAGAAGAAAGGATTAACTTAATTTAAAATTTAAATCCACTCAATTATTGTTAAACTTATTGTTATTGTTAAACTTATATATATATATATGATATAATATTTATGCCCAAGTCACATAAGGCTAATTAGTATTTAAAGCTGAGACAACAAGCTATTGCTAGTAATGTAGCAAGCTATTAACTCTAACTACATGTAAACAGAACTAGCTTCGTTTTTAACCTAGTAAACTAGTGAGGAAGCCAGTAGGCTAGCATCTCAGGCCAGGATACTGTAATAGAAATGGGTTCTATTATTTGAGCTAGTAGCGCCCACCACCGCTGGCTTTGTGTTACCTTCATGTGGCCGGCTAAGCTAGTAAATGATTGGCTACTGTAGTGTGTTTTTCCCTATAAACTTGTTACTTTAGTCACTGCAATGATACTGGCTTATAATTTCCAAGTATTGTGTAAACCGCTTTAGCTTGTGCCAAGACAGGAGAGTAAACCAGGATCTTGCCAGGATAGGACGCCAGCAAAGCTAGTAAATGATTGTGTAGTATAGTAAGTTTTTCCCTACGGACTTGTTACTTTAGTCACTGCAATGATACTGCCTTAAAATTTCTTAGCATTGTGTAAACCGCTCTAGCTTGTGCCAAGGCAGGAGAGTAAGCCAGATTCTTGCCCGAATAGGACGTCGGAATACTAGCTTGCTATCCTGGCTTCAAATACTAGTCTCGTGTAACTCGGGCATTACATCTATGTAAAACGGTAAAATCTCTCTCCATTCTATCTCCTGGTTTTATTTGATATTTCAAATCTCTCTCCATTCTATCTACTGGTTTTAATTGATATTTCAAATATCTATCCATTCTATCTCCTGCTTTTATTTGATATTTCAAATCTCTCTCCATTCTATCTTCTGGTTTTATTTGATATTTCAAATCTCTCTCCATTCTATCTCCTGGTTTTAATTGATATTTCAAATCTCTCTCCATTCTATTTCCTGGTTTTATTTGATTTTTCAAATCTCTCTCCATTCTATCTCCTGGTTTTATTTGATATTTCAAATCTCTCTCTCCATTCTATCCCATGGTTTTATTTGTTATTTCAAATCTCTCTCCATTATATCTCCTGGTTTTATTTGATATATCAAACATTTATTGATACTAATATTTTTTTTCCGTATTTGCTTTTAGTCTAACTTTTACCTTGATGAAGGACTGGTGATTTCAAAAACCAGTTATTTATTGTTAAGCAGTTACAAGGAAATACAGACGTGTGTAAATTAAAATGTAAATGAATGCGTATAAAGATTATTTATTACATTCTAATCCTACCTCAAAAATAATTTATAACACGTAATGGGTGTTAAATCTTAAAGTCGAAGTCTAACAAATTATCATAACAAGTTACAATGGATGAAATGTTGAAAAATGCACCTTTGTTAATACACTGAAATAATAAGCAGATAATTTACATAATGCCATTTTTATAAAGAAAGCGTAGACACATTTTTGTGTGAATCTAAATTAACGACAGTTGATATTTAAATATTCTCATATTTTAAGCCTACACGATGAATTCATGGCGTAGCAACACAGAACTAACTGCTTTAAAAGTTTGGCTATTCAAATATAATGAATAATTATTTAATATTTGGAGGGCAGGGACATTATTATTATTAACAAATTATAATTACTTATGCGGAAACTTCACTGGTTTATGAAACCCATTAAACATGTAATATTTTATAATTTTACAAAAAATAAGTTTTATATACGTTTCTGTTTTTACTAACTAACTAACCATCACGCCGTTGCCCCGCAGCGATAGGCAGAGACGGTGGACAGCCAAACATCTCGGTCTTGGCATACACGCTTTGTCTAATTCACATTCATACATCGTCTCATAAATTCTCTTCTATTATTGGGACTCTTGATATGGGCCGACTCAAGTATCTGATTCACTCAGGCGTCCCCGATTTCTTCTACCATTCACATTTGCATCATTTATTCTCCTTAAACTTCTTTCTTCGTTCTACATGCCCAAACCATCTAAGGGTCCCTTTCTTAATCTCAGTTTTAAAAAAAAAAAAAAAAATTTCTTAATGTGGTTAATTAACGAAAACTCCATGTATCTTTAAATATGTTGAATTGATTATCTTAATGTAGCTGCCTATTTATCTATTTATTAGGCATGTACATTGAAATATCTTATAGATGTAATTCAAATAATCTAATATTATTATGTGATCTATCCTAATGTGTCCTTAAAACTATATAATATGTATTAACAAATATTTCCTTATGTATAATATTAAGAGTGATAAATTGTAGAACCTACAGACAAGCTGCCATTTGACTTGTGCCATCAGCTTTGTGGGACTACCCTTATTTTGTAAAAATGTATTTTTTGATAAATAAATAAAAAAAAATTTAAAAAAAATTAAAAAAAGTCATTACGCTTACATCAGCCTTGCATTCTTTGCGGATCTTTTCATTTCTCACACGATCATACATGGTTTTATCACACATATGCCTCAGGGATGTCATTTCTACAGCATTCAATCTACTTCCATCCTTCCTCTTGTTTTTCTATTATTTCGTTTTTGATTTGTTTCGATATTATTATGCTAACTTAGAGATGTTCTTAGTGAAGAAAAAAAAAATAACATGTAAGAGCTTATCTCATATAATTTAGGTACAGCGGACGATCGCTTAGTTGATAAAGTGGTCCAAAATGTCAGGAACCCACCCAGGCGTTACGAGTTCCATCATTGAACAAGTAACGTTTTCTCACTCAATGTCTTTGCAAATTGTGTATGTTATGGATTATTTACCAATGTGTAAGACTTTCTGAACTTGGTGAATTTGGTGGTTGAAGGACAAGATTCAATAAGACTCACCGTGGTTGGAAGGGTGGTGTAGTCTGGGTGCCACGGGGGAGCCCCTCCGCAAGGCCGCCAGTCTCTGCTGCGAGGAGATCTTCTCCCTCGCCAGCCGCTCCATCTCATGCTCACATTCCCTCTCTCGTCTCTTCAAAACCTGCATCCACAAAACACATGAAAATTAAATATATTTTTTTTAAATTTTAAGGTAGGACTTAATTCAGATCCTTGGGGAAACCAAGATTTTTGCCTAGGTGTACAAAAATTACAATTAAAAATACAAAAGGATCTAAGTTTATTTATTTATTAACATTCAAAACGATAGTGGTTTAAGAATTCCTTCAAAACAGTTGCCAAACTGAAATTAAGTGAAGAAAAAAACCTAATCTCACATATTAATTATTTTATCACTTTATATTTCAGTAAGAATCACCACATTTAGCTATACAGCATAATTATAATAACATGGTTTTTTTTTACTTTTGGCAGGAATTGAAGGCAGATCCGCCTCATCATAATAAAAAAAGGTTTCCACCTGCGATAAACTCTATATGTAGTTTCATTTACATAAAAAATAATAAATAATATTTGGATGACTTTTAATTGTGTTCCTGCATGACATCATAACAAAACAATGAGAAAGAAATGCAAATGCATAAACTACTAAGGAAATCTAAAAAACATACAATAATCACAATCAATTTATGTGGCTAATTTTCTTATTTTTTTTGTAATACTGAAAAGGTACATCAAATCAAATTATAAGCCAAGGGAATCATAAAATAAACTGGTCGATTAACAAACTCGCTTATGAGAAATTGAAATGGTCTTTTGACATCTTTGAAAAGAATTTCAAATCTTCGTTAAAGCGCCAGCCATAAAATAAAAATAAAAATATGATTTATGAACCCGTTAAAAATATTATAATGTTTAATATTAACATCTCCTAAAAGTTGGTAATATTGACTGAAGCGGATATTTAATTATTCAAGAAAAGGAATTGAGATGGAAATTTTATAGAATGAATTGCGAATTTAAATGATTATAATGGTACGTAGCTCACTAAATTAGGAAGGTAATATTCAGATTTCAGAGTCCATTTAATTGGAAAGTGTTGTTGCACAACGAATTCATCTGATTATTATTATTAGTGTTGCCACATGAAAAGCCTCGTGACACGGCGGTGTCGCCTGGCATATCATAAATTAATGTATTATTTGATTTCCATATTCTGAAATGAGTCCCATTCTCAACCATTTATTCCACAAGCCAAGAGGGTTAATTCGAACCATCAAATTTCATAGTCACCGTTTTTAAAATAGACATTTTAAATTTAGACAGCGTTTACTTAAAAAATATTGTAAATAAGTATTTAAAACTCAAAATTAATAAGGGTATAATATAAATCCCCTCTCTCATCTGTTCAATACCTTGATCCACAAAACATATGAAAATTAACTATAATAGTTATTAAGGTAGGACCTAATTCAGATCCTTGGGGAATGCCATTTTTTTGATACGGTATACAAAAATGACAATAAGAATCTAAGCGTATTTATTTAACATTCCACTGCTTAAGAGTTGCATGAAAACAGAGGCAAAACAGGATATTAAGGAAAATAAGGTATAGTATAAATTTAAATCAATCCATATTAAAGAGATACAACAAGTAAATGTACGAACTTGAATAAATGCTATTGGTGGGAGCTATTAATTAAAAGTGGAAATTTAATCCATTCCATTTTTATGTTTTTTTTTTTAATGGAGATTTTTAAGAGGTTTCTATGAACCAGTTTTTAGGCTGTTAAAAGTCCATAAACAATATTTACCACAGTTGACCGCTGTAATATTTTAGTATGGATCAAGTCAAGGTGAATAATAATTATGCGAAAACTTACAAAATACATTTTTGGTTCAATAATATGATTGAGATGAAATTTCTATTTTGATCATTATTTTAACTGCCTATCTGAACTTTTCATTAGATTAGGTTAAGTGCCTTTTTAATTGCATTTTTTGTAAATAGTTACTTTTAAAATACGAACAAATTTTTATTTTTCCAAGATATATTACTCGTTAAGAGGAACCCACAAGTCAAAAATGTATGCATTCTTATAGCGCTTTATATCGCCACAAATATATAATAGTAAGCATAAAAATCGCTTGGCAAACAAATTCACAATTTCAAGCACAAAAGTGGTTTTTATTTATTTTGTGAATAATTTTATAAGAAAGAAAAAATTAATAAATGGAAACTGCGACAGATAATTTCAGTCATAAAATTATATTTTGAAAAAGATGTTACTTATATGCATTCGTACATTTCTAATAAGAAAAAACATTTTTTATTAGTTAACGTTGATATTTTTTATGAAGTAATTAACAATCTTATTTTAATTCTACTCAATGGAAATGGTAGAAAAAGATTCAATTTATCCCAAGTATATTTTTTGTATTTATAGTGTAAACCGATCTGTAGCAAAGATTAATCTAAAATAGTGATTTAGCATTATGGGGCCAACAGACCTAGCTATAAAAGCTCAAGCGTTATTTGGTTTGGCATATTTCGGCATGTCGGTTGCCGTACATTCCCAATGGGAAAGTATGACGAGCGATATGCTGAAGTAGGCCAAGCCAAATAACGCTTGAGCTTTTATAGCTAGGTCTGTTGGCCCCATTAAGCTTCGACTTAAGAAGCAGCATAAGGATGTGACGCTTTTCCACATCTTTTGTAAAACAGAATGCATTAAAAAGGAGCCGCTAGCATTTGTCTTTTGTCGTTTCTTTAAACCTGGCCTTTTAAATAACCGTAATAACAAATTGTTTTCTAAAATTCCTAACTTAACCCGTCTCGTAAACCCCGAGTGATGGCTTCTCAAATTTGGATAGGTGGATTTTTATGAATTACAAATACAACGATTTTTTATAGAACCTAAAAATATGGGATAAAAAGTGAAATCTAGATGGATTCATTTGCTTTAAACTGCAGTAAGCAGTTCACGTGCTTCCATATTAATATTTGGAGGTATGATATAAAATAAATCGAATGACCAAATCGAAAACCAAACACCCATCGCTCAAGCGGTTAACATTTTTTTTTTAATTACAGAAAAACAGATTTTTTTTATGTTAACAATATACCTGCAAAGCTACTGCAAATAGCTTGTCTGCAGGAAAACAGTGTGAACAAAACATTGTACAATTTAAATGTCTGAAGTATAATACAATAGGAAAAAAAAATTGCAATTTAATAAAATACATAATAAAAACATAAATAAGTATAAAAAATAATAAAATACGTCTAAAAAATTTTAAAGTGCAAGAGGTACAGTCAGTCAATACAGAAAATCTGATTCCAATAGCCATTTTTTTAACAATAGCGCAAATTTAGGTGTCGAGTAACATTTTTTCAAATCATATGGCAGCTTATTAAATATAAGTGGTACAATGTATTCAAAAGTTCTCTGGTCATGTTTATTAGAAAAACTAGGTACTATCAACCCTTCATTTTGTGTAAGCCTAGTATTGTACACGTGATCCACCATTGTTTTGTATGGGCTATCTAGGATATGTTGCATACAAATTTTATGCCAAAAAAGAGCTCTAATAGGTAAAACATTTATGGATTTATACATTATTGTGATATTTTGCCGCTGGTCATACACTGCTTTGCTGACAAGTAATTTGACCGTGGCGTTTTGAATTGACTGTACATGTTGGATGTTTGTCTTACATAAGTGCCCCCAAGAAGTTATACCATATCTCACATTAGATTCAGCCAGGGACAAATAGATTAATTTCATTGTTTTGATGGGCACATAATATTTAAGTTTATACAGTTTGCCTACGATCGCTCGGAAATGGTTCTTTTGGTTGAACACGGTACAGAGGAGATATTGATATGTGTCAAACTAAAATTAAGTGTAAATTCAAGAAACTGTAACCAGAATCTAAAAGGACGGACCAACGTTCAAATAAACTAATGGAGATTTAATCAGTACTTTCAGGAAGTTTACTTTAAAATTTGAATAAAATTATGCATTAATGAAACATTTTAAATAAAATAACAGCAAACACCGGCTCAATGCTAATTTAATGGCTGACTTAATGTCGTCTCGTGGGTTTTGATTATTTCTAGTCGTAAAGAAACCATCGAAACTGCAGCTCTGCCAATAAAAATGGTAATATTTCTGCATTTGAATGGAGGAAAATTTCAGCCTGTCTACGTGCAAACCCATTACGATTCTTAAATACTCTGTTGCTAGGCCATCTCAACTCGGTTATACTGGTCCCAGTGAGAGATTGTATGTGAGGTCATTATTCTGGTATCTTCTGTCTTTTTCATTTTCAAACAATGCGTGCGTGTGAAGGAAGAGGACGAACGTCGATGATATCCCACACGAGCTCTCACAGGGACTAGTATATGCACAATTTCGTAAAAGATTTTACATAACTTTTCAGGAAAAATATTATTATATAAATATGTGCATATTTTTTAAGTAACGTGATATGATCATCATTTTGTTCCTCTCGCTTTTAGAATCCGGTCGGGGATTTATTACTTCGACAAGCTTCAACAGGAACATTCTTTTGGATTATTTTTTTTTGAACTTTTGAACTCTCCAGCCGAGCTCTCTCGACCCATCGCCTTGCACCATAGTGGGAGGGAGGGAATCATCCGTCCGTCACTCCTGGACACATTGACCCTTAGATTTCCTACCCACCCCTCATACATTTTTCCTTCCCAGAAATTCCTCTCCTTCCTTTCACTAAAAAAAGACCCTCCACACAGCATCCCTAAAGATGACATAGGCCTTGAGAGAATTTTTTTCTTCGGGGTCGGGGAAATTGGATGAAATTTTAAATTTTTTTGAAACCACATCCTAAGACTTTCTCTTTTAACAACCATGTTTTACCTTGACCACAGAAGAAATATGCAATCAATAGTCCCAACAACGCACCTAAAGGATAGAGACTCATGCCCTTTGTTTATTGCTGCCATTGTCTTGATCACGCAGCTTTTCCAAGTTGTAGCAGAGGAAAAATGGTGTACAAATACAAAGAGGATGTGTGAGGAATACAGTTTTGTAGATTTGGACCTGCACAACACAACAGTAGTTAGAAAGCTGTCTGCGAGAAAGGGAGGAAGGACGTTTACCTGGATATACTTGATGGCAGAGTCGAGAATGGAGAGGTTGGAAGACTTCTTGTCGTCGGGGGAGGCGGGCAGCTGCCGCTTGAGCAACTCGAAGCACTCCTTGAGGTGCGCGCGCCGGTTCTTCTCCAGCTTGTTGTGCACCTCGCGAGTGCCGGCTGCGCGACCGCCGGACCTGAACCACCAAACAACCAACATAAAGTCTATGTCAGTTCAAGTTCTTTTCCTTAAAAAACCCCCAAAACCAGACATAAGAATAAGCCTTGAGGGAAATTATTTTTCTCATGACCTCTTATAAATAAAATAAACGTGTTTGGTGACCATATCTGAAAATCAAGGAACTTCCCCACCTTCTCTTCCCTATTTACCTCCCAACTATATTCAGCATCACAACATGGCGAATGCCATAGTCTCAATGACTCCAGGTGGTAAGGAGTAGTTGGGACTCCTGTGCGACGCTCAAGTTCCATGAAATTCCAACTGACCAATAGTACCAAATTACAAGAGACTACTGTCCCATTCCCCCCAAATTACAAGAGACTACTGCCCCATTCCCCCCCAAATTACAAGAGACTACGGCCCCAATCCCCCCCAAGTTAGAAGAGACTACTGCCCCATTCCCCTTAAGTTACAAGAGAATACTGCCCCATTCCCCCAAGTTACAAGAGAATACTGCCCCATTCCGTTCAAGTTACAAGAGAATACTGCCCCATTCCCCCCAAGTTACAAGAGAATACTGCCCCGTTCCGCCCAATTACAAGAGAATACTGCCCCATTCCCCCCAAGTTACAAGAGAATACTGACCCATTCCAACCAAGTTACAAGAGAATACTGCCCCATTCCCCCCAAGTTACAAGAGAATACTGCTCCTTCCCTCCAAGTTACAAGAGAATACTGCCCCATTCCCCCCAAGTTACAAGAGAATACTGCCCCATTCCCCCCAAGTTACAAGAGAATACTGCCCCATTCCCCCCAAGTTACAAGAGAATAATGCTCCTTCCCTCCAAGTTACAAGAGAATACTGCCCCATTCCCCCCAAGTTACAAGAGAATACTGCCCCATTCCCTCCAAGTTACAAAATACCCATTCCAAGATACTGCTGACCTATCACCCCAAGTGACAAGTAACAAAGACCAGTGGTTGTACTGACCCATTGCTGTTACTCCTGGCCCTGGGCAGGTCGTGGTCCAGCAGGTAAGCGGCCACTGGCAGCAGATGGGCGGGTGTGAGCGGGGCGGGTGTGAGCGGAGCGCCGGGCGAGGGCGCTGCGGGGCGGCGCGGGGCGCTGCAGGCCGAGGGCGGGATGGCGATGGGCGCGCTGGGGGCCGCCCTGGCACCCGAGGACACGCCGGCACCGTTCAGGAGCTGCGCCGGAGGGCAAGGCTCTTCCTCTGAAACAACAATAAAAACATCACGTTAAAAATGTATCCAGGAATTTAAAGGTTCCATCACAACACAGAACAGCGAGAAAGTAGAATAGTGACGAAATAGAACAGTGACAAACATAAAAGTGATAACTAGATCAGTAACAAAACAAAACATTGAAGAAAAGTGAACAGTAACCAAACAGAATAGTAAATAAACAGAACAGTGACAAAACAGAACAGTAACAAAACAGAACAGTGACAAAATAGAACAATGCAAAAACAGAACATTGGAGAATAGTGAACAAAAGGAACAAATAAACAACAACTTAATCTAATCTAAACTAAACGAACCGAACCGAAATAAACCTAAACTAACTTAAGATATTATTCATTCATCGTGTTCTGTTTTATCCAGTAACCATTTTTTATACTGTGAAGTGTGGAAAGGATAGATCGGGGCATGCAATTGTCGCAATATATTATCTTATGGCAATTGAGCACGTGTGGTTTGGGTTGAGGCATTCCAATAATTGTTTGAAATTTTTATTTTTAATAAATATATGTATTAAATAAATTGTTTTGATTAATTTTTAGATGATTGTTTTTATTTACATTCAACATTAAGAAAACGATACACTATATTTTTAATTCCCACTAAGAATCCAGTTGGATGAAATTGCCAACTGGCAAAAAGCCCACATTTATACTACATATAATCAAATAATTTATGTCAACAACAACTAATATATAAATAAACTGATACAATTAAATAATAATTGAAGACAAAAACAGAACCAACTTAGTGAAAGTCGAAATATTTTTTTACAATAATTTTAATATCAATATATTCACATATTAGGGTGCTTCAAAACATATGATTTTTTTTTTCAAATTTTAAATGGGGCACCCTTTCATATGTTTTCAAATGTCTAAGAAGGTACACAGTTTTTTTTTTCAGATTTTTAATGGAGTTTTAGGGGTACCAGCCGTGAAAATGAACGGGTTTGACCAAAAAGTATAAGAAGTTGGATCACATAAACTGAGTATTTATTTGAACCAAATTTGTACAAAATCTACTTTAACACAAGATTAAAACCAATGAAATTATTATATCTTACATACATGCTTGTAGTTGTCAATTTATGTCACGACTATAAATTCAGTCTAAGAACAAAAAGTAGTAATAGTACTCTAATTGCGATACTACCGCGTTTAAACACATGGCACGATCAAGTGAACCAGATACTTGAGTCGGGCCATGTCAAGAGTCGGAATAATAGAATAGTATGCATGAGACGATGTGTGAATGTGATTGAGGCCAAGAGTGTGTGCCAAGACCGAGATGTTTGGCGGTCCGTCTTCACTGCCTACACCTGCGGAGATACCTCGTGATGGTTAATTGGTTAGCGGGTCCTATTATTTACAATATGTCGGAAGAGGGGTGTGTTTAACCCATCTGCGTCTTATTTAATTCTGAATGCAGTGACATATTTAGTCGGAAGCATTGCAATCATTGCCCTGAACTTTGATCAATAGTGACAACCCCTAAAATTTATTTTCGAAACTTTGATCAATGGTAGCAACCCCTAAAATTTATTTTCGAAACTTTGATCAATGGTAGCAACCCCTAAAATTTATTTTCGAAACTTTGATCAATGGTAGCAACCCCTAAAATTTATTTTCGAAACTTTGATCAATGGTAGCAACCCCTAAAATTTATTTTCGAAACATTGATTAAAGGTAGCAACCCCTAAAATTTATTTTCGAAACTTTGATAGAAAAAATATATATGTTTATATTCTTTTGGCTATTGAAAGCATTTGAAAGAGTGCCCCGATAGAGAAGGCGAACTTTTACTTTTCGTAACACCATAATAAATATATTACGAAGGCAATCATTTGCGGCAGAATTATAATTATTATTCTTCTGCAAATCGTGTTGATACGTTGATAATATACCTATAAAAATAGGTTCGTGAGAACAAAAAACTCATTTATTCCGAAAGCGAACAATCAGACTTTACGCATCTTTATTGTTCCGAGTTTCCGAGCTAAAAGCAACTCAAACTAAAATACAACAATGTGAAAGGAGCACAACCACAACACCATTTCTTACATCTACCCACTCTGTTTTCTTACAAGTCTTTCTTTGATTTGATTGTAGAGCACAGAGATCGGGTATAAGATGCTACGCTGTGATTATCATTGCTAAATCTCACGTGTTTCGCAGTTGGAGATCGTCGAACCCTAACACGAGTGTGATGGTGAGATTTTAGCAATAGTTTTACAGCTCAACTCCGAGTCCATGAAGCAAAACTAAAAAGAAAATGTATAAAGATTTTGGTAAATATTCAGACATTGTGGAGTGTATGGATTGTGTAGTTTGAATTATAATTTTTCCTCCACAAGCGTGTAACAGTTGAGTAGGTGGTTGCGTTTTGCCTTTTTGACGGGAGTTATATGCGAACCATTCGATTAAAAGATAACCTACACTTTACGAGCGTCAAATCTAGAAGAATGTTACGAATTTAAATAATGTACATGACACAGTACACGGAAATGTGACAAGTAGGTTTCTATTTCGAATAACAAAATCATTACAGTTAAAAGCATCAATCATAAAAATAAAATAAAATTATAATTGGCCCCACGATTTTCAAAATGAATGATTAATTGTATGGACCTATATTACCCAGTTGAAAGGTTGAGCGATGTGGATCCGGTATAATTAACAGGTTGCGAATTATTATTTTTCTTCAAATTTTCTACATTATGGTAAAGACGTGCACAGTAGGGCGAAAGAGTCATAATTCGGCAGCACCTTAAATAAATTAACTTGTTATACATGCTGGCGGCCTTTCAAATACCGCCTTTAAGCCGAAATTAATGAGTTAAGAGACGTTATTCAGCAAGTTATTAATTATGCTGCGCTTCTACACACCTGAATATCTTTCCCCTGCTCATCCCCATCCTGTTGTTTCTTGAAAACAATTAATTCATACAAAAATTTGTAAAAAAACTGTGCACATTGAAATTCGTGTATTATGTAAAGCTTCGGCAATTGTTTTCCCAGTCATTAATCTATGACACGTTTTCTTAGACTTCTTCCGTCTCGGTTTATATGTATAAATAACTCAACACAGGAGGCTCTCAGGACCTATGTGTCACCTTTGGAGATGCTGTGTAAAGGGTGAGTGAACGTAAACAAAGGAGGGACTGAACCTGTGCCTTTAAGAACCCCGTTTTGTAGAAGGGAAAAGATCGACTTGTACAACGCAATAACGAGTCATCGAAACGACCATCTCTCGTGCAATAAACATAAAACTGGAATAATAATATTGGATACCCCTTCGTACCTTCATTTTTCTCATATTTTAACTGCTCTTTTGCACACAATAACTGTCAGAACAAAATCAGATTAACAAAAATCTGAAAACCTTCTTTCTAGAATTAAGCTTACCTTCGTGCGAGTCCATTACCAAGTGATGGTGAAACTCATACATGCTGATTAGAACCTCGTTACCAAATTGGTAGATATTAAAACGACCACATACAATAATACGAGATATTGAATTATAATAATACGAATAAACTCACAGGGCCTTACTAATAAACGTGTTTTAAATTTTACACAAATGATAAACAACTGTTAATTTATGGTAAATGGTTGTTTAAAATTTAAAACACGATTACTACTAGAAGGTTATGTTATAACCTTCTAGTAGTAATCGTGTTTTAAATTTTAAACAACCATTTACCATAAATTAACAGTTGTTTATCATTTGTGTAAAATTTAAAACACGTTTATTAGTAAGGCCCACAGAATTTAGTTGATGCAACGCACGAGCACGCATCCGTGCCGCACGCGATAATACGACAATAACACGGCGACGTGCAAAATGACATCATATTATGATAATAACCTAGGTAAACTTTTGATAAATTCCAAGGATAAAGAAAACAATTTAAGCCATTCTGGCATCTCTAAAATTAAACGGAATGATTGCCCAGCATTTAACATAGGCAAAACGGCTAGAAATGTTCTAACAAGAGTAGTTGAACACTTGAGTTTCAAAATTGTGGTTTTACAGAATTCGCAAAGCACCTAATAGACAAATAAAAAAAATCTTTAATGATAAATAAAAACCAATTTACTAAATAAACAGTTAGAATTGTGAAACAACCCCATTTTTAACATATTACCCTTCCCCACACCTATTTCTACCCCCCCCCTCTTAGGTACCTCCCCCTAACCCACCACGTAAGTTGACATTCTCTCCTCTGAACTCCTCTCCCTCTTCTACTTTTCATTAAAATATTCTGTAACTCTGTAATTTTTTTAATATATTTTATTCATTCCTGATGAAGGTTCAGGACGAACCGAAACCGGTTGTTTAAAGATATATAATAAAGTGGAATTAAAACAAAGTTATTTTATCGCCATCATTATGACATAATAATGATTCTACTCCTTTAATATAATAGTACTACAGTAGTGGTGGAATTGCTTACATCTTTAATGGCATGACTCGCGGCGGTATTAGGTCTAAGAGCATAGCGCCGGCGTTTATAGTCTTTAATGATAATATTATAATAGAGGTGTTTCTTTCCACCGCGGCTGGCAACGGTAGCCGTTTACCACCAACTATTATTATTTAATTGTCTTAAATACATAACACTTCGAATAAATGAATTAATTTGCTTTCGGACGAATGCTGTCGGGCGGAATACGTGCTTATTTATTTTATATCTTCGCAGCATGGAGTTATGCTGGCTGTGAATCGAGCGGGTAATCGTCGGATACAAAGTTATTGCAAATAAGTTAATAAAAGCAAACTGAACAAAAAAAGAAGCATTTCTATCAAAGACCAGAATGGTGTATTTTCACTGTTTTTTATTTTCGAAAAAAAAATTACGTTAATGAAGGTATTTTTATTTAATTTTTATGTTGACGAATAAATTTTCTGAAACGATTTAAAATGTGTCATTTTCGATTTACCCCCAAAACGCCATGTTCACTTTTATTCGTGAATTCGGCGGCATTGACGTCACGCCGGGCAACGTTGGAGACAGCCGTCGTACCAGACATTGGCGTTTACCATGTCATAATGACGTTGTAGTCAGCTGGTACCATTTCGGAATGTGCGGTTTTTCAAATCAATAATTAATTATAAATGAAAATATTGTACGGTTTTTTCAAATCAATGATTATAAATGAAAATATTAAAATTACAAGTTTTTATTATAATGATCAGAATCAGAAAAATAAACATTTTTAACGGTATTCGTAGTTTGTGTAAATACCCCACAGATCAAATATTTGTAACAGCGCTAATTAGCATTATTTTGACGTTTCCAAACTTAGCCACAGTAAAATTTTGCTAAATCGCGCTAAATGTTAAATAATATGATAGTACTAGAATGTCGTACGAGTGATTAACGTGTTTTAGTTTTTATTATTTATTAAATATTAGTTTATATTGGTTAACTATTTATTTATTATTGCGAGTTTTACTTATGTATGTGTGGACGTAATCTGTGCACCGTACTCTGGTACAATAACGCAAAAAACATGTGAACATTATTTGGACGTTTTAAAACTGAGCGACCGGTGAGTTCGGTGTAACCATCGCGACTGATCACACATGCACTCAAAAGCGAATTGTGAGTTGAACCGATTTGCGAGAATTGATAAGTTCTATGAAGTCCAGAAGCCATTGAGCTAATTCATTGATTGCTGACATCCGCGTTGTTTATTGCGTACCGGCCGCAATGAGAGCGGAGCCAAAATCGTTCAAATGTGTGAAAAAAAAGCAATACTGATTAACCACTAGAGCGCTTTTTGCCACAATATGGCACTATTTCCAAAACCACGGATGGCTTTGTTGCCAAAATATGGCAAATATTCTCTAGATTCTTGAAAATGTTTTTAAGTCAATAAATCCTATGAATATGTGATAATAATGATAATAGATAAAAAAATTATGTGAATTCATTGGATATATAGAACTATAATCAGTTTGTATGTGTCCATATTCAAATTCGGAGGTATGATTTTTTTAATGTGGATGGAAAAATTTCCTTTAACAATCTGAGAAAAAAGTTTTAAATTGCTCTGTCGCTCCAGTGGTTATTGCAATCCATAAAAAAGTATATTGAGAGTAATAACCCGGGAACCATTTATTGGATAACCAACACCTCTTCCATACGTCAACCCAAGTGTTTCGCTACGTTTGGTGACTTAGCAGGGGTGCCCGGGTTCGTGGAACTTGGTGGCGGATATGTCTGTCCACCAAATGCGTGGCAGCCCGGATGGGGAGAAACCGGATGAGGGAGACCTTTTGAACTCTTTAGCAGGACTCTCTCGGAACATCGCCTTGCACGGCAGTGTGAGAGATAGATTCAAACGTCGTCCTGGACACATTGACCTCAGATTCCTACCCACCCCTTATACCTTTTTCCTTCATCCCTTATAGTGAAACTATAAAATCTTTACCAATTGGTAGATTCAAGCTGTATTTTAGGAGCCACGTTAATTAAGAGAAAATATAGTACATAAGTTATAATAAAGTAGTAATTTGTAAACTTTGATGTATAAATTTAATACTAAAAAGAGGTTAATAAATAAAATAACATGGCACGATCAATTGGCTCTCAGTAGCACGGCAATGCATGTCCAATTTTGTTTTGACTCTAATAAATCCAATTTTATCCGAACTATTTCTAAAAATCTATGAAATAAATTCTTGAATGATTGAAGTCCATTGATTTTCAGGTGTCGCAACTAAACACGATAACACCTCGTCCTCAAAATAACACAATAATTTTTCAATCAAACTTAAACACCATGATCAACGCCATTAACCAATCATAGCTGAAAAGTTGAGTAGCGCTGTTGCAGTAGCAACACACGACTGGATTAACGAGAAATTAGTGCAATGTATGCACCTAAGATATAATGTATACTCCGGGGCGTCAAAGTCGACAGAGTGAACACCGGACACCATTCATAATAGCATAATACCAAGATCAGGCTTGTCCAACCTGCGGTCCAATTGATTTTTTTTTGCGGCCCAAAATGAAGTTATCAGCTTTCTATGTTTTGGATTTTGGTATTCATATAAAAATGGAAAAAAATCGTTATCGAAAATTTATCACATTTAGATATATTATATTTTGTGAAATTAGAACTTTCTTGTAATTAGACCTCGGACTCTCGATGGGGTTTTCGAATTATTGCTTGAAAAAAGCCAGGCGCATTGCCGCACTAGGAAATTTTCACCTGTATATTTTTTCGGCACATTTCTCTGAAGGTAGAGTGTAAGCGTGTTTATCGGAAGTGACTTGCCAGGTAAGTATGTTTTCTGCATCTATTTGTAAATAATACATTTAGATAGAGCCTAAGATTTCATAATTAATTGTACAGCGCCCTTGAGGTGATTTCTCACAAAAACGGCGCTCCACAAATTATAAAATTATTATTATTATTATTAACTGACCTGATTTTAATAAGTGAAGGGCGAATGCAAAGGACACACATCTAGGCGCGTGTATAGTCAGATTATGCCTTCTAACATTGAAGTTTGCAGTTTCACAATAATAACAATTTTGGACACCAAATTACCGGTAAAAATTAACGGTAATATCCGCCATTCACCTCGTATTTTTTGGCTCACCCATCGATTTGGGTTGGGTACTCCAGACCTGGATGATTCCTTGGTAAAAGCGGTAGCAGGGCGTTATGCGTTATGCAGTTATAAAATAACAACATAATTAACTGCTCGCTACTTCTGCGATCCGGGCAATGTCTATGAACAAACGTAAAGTGACTATCATAAAATTACTAATAGTTCTTTTTTTATAATAATTTTGTAATTTAAATAGATGTAAAAATATATAGTTGTCCTCTCCTAAACACAAGCAACTGCTTTATTAGGAGAGTGATTCAAATGTTTTATCTATATTATGTTGTAAATATTGTAACTCTAAATATGTTTTAAATGTTTAAATAAAAAAAAAATTAAAAAAATTCTACTGGTTTCTTGATACTTGGTTGCTTTCCAAAGATCGGAAAATCGTCAATCGTCAATCGTCCAGTTGAACGAAGTTGAAGAGAAGATGATTTGGATATGTAGTGTGTATGAACGAAGAAATTAGTGTCAGGAAATGTACGACATGAAAATGGATGGACAATCGATGATCATCCAAGCGTTTTCCCCACTTTGACACTACTGCAAATACTTTTGAATATAATATAGATATCGACCAGTAGCGTGTCGGTTCGTTTAGTTTTTTTGATAAGTTACTTCTTGTAGGAGTTGGGACCCTCCAAAAATCGTAATTTTTTTTTTTTTAACATTAAGTCCACACAGGAGGCCCTGAGGAAAATAATTTCCCTCAGGGTCTATGTCATCTTTAGGGATGCTGTGTGGAGGGTATTCTTAAGGAAAGGAAGGAGAGGAAGTTCTGGGAAGGAAAAAGGTATGGGGTTGGGTAGGAATCTGGGGTTCAGTGTGTCTAGATCATCCGCCGCCAAGACCTAGACAATGAACCCCACGAACCCGGGCACCCCTGCTAAGTCACCAAACGTAGCGAACCACTTGGGGTGACCTATGGCAGATGTGTTGGTTATCCAATAAATGGTTCCCGGGGCGGCGGTACCCATTCCCGCCTCCCAAATTGTCTGGTTTAAACGCTATCAACAGACGTGCAGTATTATATACAAACTAGACAATGTATTTTAAAAAAACACGAAACGTACAGACGTGGGAAGGTTTTGAATTAGAAGTAAGATTGCAGAAATATATTATAAATTTGTACAGCGCCATTTAGGTAATTTTTCACAAAAACGGCGCTATACAATTAATCCAAATATTATTATTAATAATACTTAGGTACCTACAGAATTACCGATAATCTCTAACGACAATACAACGATGAAGAAAATTAATATGATTATCAATACAGCAAACCCACTGGATAGACTATATCTAGATGAAGTGTACCGATGTACCTACGCAGGCGGACCAGTGCCCGTTGCCTACTGATTATGCACAACACTATTCCAATCTCTTCGCGTTGGACGGATCACGTGGCGATTTATGGTCATCGACCACCGCCACCACTCGCAGACCACAGACAATGAATGCAATGGCCGCCGGCATTGCCCGGTCCCAGTGGACTTGCGGAGACCGCGCGCATTTTTTGAAGACGCCGATCATTATCCGAACAGAAAAAAAGAGGTTCTTAAACATTCAGAGATTTAGCGACGATAAAAATTGATTTTATTGTATATGAAAAAAGAACAGGCTGACGTATTTCAGAGGTCCTAAATTTGAAAGTCAAGGTCCAACGATTGACACTGGCATAATCGATCAGCAGTGTCCTGTTATTGTTCGAATTAAGAATATGTATTTTTTCTTATTTTTTATTATTATTAATATAATATCAAATGTCCATTTTATTTTCTTACCAGCGAGTACCCGGCATAGGTTGATAATTAAACTTAACTGTAAATCCAGCCAAAAAAGAAAGTGTGTTTTAATTCTGTGTTTTGAAGTGGTTTTGGATACAAAATATTTTTGTTATTGTTGTGTACGCATCACAAATAAATCAGAAGGTTTTCTAAAGTATACGAAATACACGCATTTTTCAAAACAAATCTCGCGTCCAATATTGTATTTTTTATACAAATTTCATAACAGAGCTCACTTTTATAAATAGAAACCTTCACGGGCGTGCGCACAACAAATCTCCATGGTTCGCCGCGATCGGATGAATGGTAATGTGACGCATACAGGACAAACAAATAATCATACATTTTTATACGTAAAGATTTGCGTTATAAAAAAGGTCTTTATGCATTCATATGACAGTGTTTGGATTTTTACATCATTAACCAATCAAATTACGATATTTAAAACAAGATCAAAATAAAAAAAAAGAGAATAACAAGATAATGTAAAACAATTCTGATAAACTGCATCCACAAGAAGTGTTTTTTTTTGTAGGAAATACTACCACAATTTATATTCAAACATGAAATGTGTATCAATAATAACAACAAGGGGAAGTGATATTATTCTATTCAAACTACTGAAATCAAAATATATAACTTTGCGAGCCGAAAATAGTTGCTAGAATTCGAAGAAATAGAGCAGGGCACAAATTCACAAATAACAATGCCAGTGCACGAAGGTTAACAAGTGAATTTGTTGTTTCAGAGTTTCTCCCAAAAAGGTTTCAGCTTTATCGTTTTAATAGTCCAAAAGTTTAGCTAGCGTGACGTAAAATCAAAACAAAGATGGACGAAATGTTAGATTAGGTTAGGTTTTCAAAATGCTTTCGAAAAATACGATCATAAAGAACGATTAAAAATAAAATTGGATTGCTAAGATTCTCTCAGGCACGCATTAATATTTCAAGTTCACGTATTTGCGTACATCGGATAAATAGCAAATGACGCCCCCATACCACCTGAGACGCAAAGACTTTCACGCAGTATCATCGCGGCACAGATCTCTGGCAGCATGAGCTATTCGGATAAGACATACAATAAAACTAGCCATTTCACACACTGCTGGCCACTAGATACATGATCGACAATAATAATACACGACCTATCCAATAGTCAATGTGCACAATAACACGTAATCTGGCATTAAGCCAGATAAATCTATGAATATCAACGTACCAGATTCTTCAATTGAAGGTTGTTCACGAAATTACTAGCTTCCCAAACAACTAAAAATATTAACTAGGCAGATTGCATCGTACCACCAGTAGGTGGAGAATTGATATTTTGTAAATTGGCCTTTCAAAGAATGCAAAAGACTTGTGGTAAATGATATAAGTAATGAATATTGCACCGTGGACGATTTCCATTATCAACTGTGTGTTTAAACGTAGGATTATCTTTCTTGAAACCTTAGTCGTTGAAATAACTTAATTTTACACCTCATCATGTTTGCAGATTTTGTCTTGTAGATGTTTACAAGAATTTTTGCTCTAAATCCGCGTCTCCACCGACAAAATTACCACAAACATTAAACTAAATGTTTGTGCAATCATGAAACATTGGGGCAGGACTGCAATGTTTTTGCATTCCATGCCCATCGAAAAAACCCACCCAATGTTTTTGTTGTTGTTTTGGTCCGATGTTTTGAAAACAATTATTGTGGTCGCCGGAGACCGGAATTTTTATTATAGCTTATAATAATCGTTATTTTATCAACCTGAAACATGACACATGGGATAAATTGAGCGGTCGATTCGATTAAGCTAAAATAACCCAAAAAACTCAACAGGAAATACGAATTTTAGAAGGTCACAAATAGCTGAATAAATTTTGGAATTTTTTAAAGATATAGGTTTGTATTTGGGTACTACTTGCTACAAAACGGCACAAACTACCTAGCAAGTAGGGAAAATCAATACAATATAACAAAAAAATGTATTAAAAAATAAATAAACCTTCTCAAAAGTATATTAAAGATTTATGAATTTCAGCTCTAAAAAGCGTTTTACGAGATGAAACTTGAAATCTAGGCACATATTGAACTGATGAATTGATAATATTATATTATTTACGCACTAATACTTTGTTATTTATAAATATATATGTACCTGTGTAAAACATTATTCCATATAATTATTGTGTAAATGTTTAAGTCCAACTGTGCGTAAAAAAACTGTTCCAAAATAGAAGTTTCTATTGACCAATCCATGTTACTATTGTATCGTTGGAAAAACCAAACCACGGGGGATTGTCACATTCAATGTCCAAAGCAGAGCAACACCCAGTCTCTCTGGAGCACACTTTCTTTGTTGCGAAGGCACCGTGACAGGTCTATCACGATCCGCCATCGGGTCCGAAGTCCGGACACGAATCCGCGACCGCAAGTCTCCAATAAATAATAATAAACAATCAAAGCAGACAGACAAGCGACTGGTATTATTAAGGTTCGGACTGGTCAAGGAACGGATCGTGATCAATTAGGAGGTAGGCCGGATCGGAGGAAAATTAAAATCAGACAGGCGCACGACCACGCATTGTCCAGTTTTCCGCAAAAAAAGTGGACTATTTGCCAGTAGAAGGTATTTGAAATAGGCTGTTGTTTTCGTTTTGTCTTGCGTATCTAGCTGAAGGTTGGCATGAGAGGCTTTTTATACGGGGTAAATAACGTAGGTACTTGACTTAGTTTAAACCAGTGAATCAAAATGTCACCGGAGACCAACATTTCATTTACATTTTTTACTCCAAATAATGTCAGACACTAGTTAAAGTAATTCAAGTACGTCCCTTAACACCCTGTATGTCTTTTATTGTTTGAACATAGTAGATTTGGGGTAATTTAAATTCTAACGGGCTCACTGTGACTTTCACGTTTCGTTTTGTTGCATGCACCGTTTTTTTAGACAATGAGTCTACCAGCATTATGCCTTTAGCCGCATCTTTTGATTCTTCTACGATCTTGGTTTATCTATCTTTTCCTCACTAATTTGTTTATAAGTAAACAATTCGTAAAATATGTTTGTGCCACAGAGGAAAGAAGTTGGTGCGAACAGAAAAATCTTCATATTATCTTCAAAAATATGTAATACAAAAATCCGATTCGAAGGACCAAATATTAACAATTTAGGAAGACATTTCCATTTGGTAGCAAAAGGTTGCAATCAGGTACCAAAATCCAGATCGAAAACACCTCTGTTATAATACCGACGCAAATCATTAGCCAGTTTGAGTACCGCATGCTAAGACTTCTACAATCTACATTCCTTTCATGTGCACGAGGTATAATAAATTATGATTATGTTTGTATTATAATTCATCGGTACTTAGTTGCATGCTCCCGTAGAAGGTATCGCCGTCCCGTACATAGTACAAACACGTCAATGGCACACGCATACACATGTATAGACGGAGTTTTGTTACAGACACGTATACACGCGTCTGGTAGACTGGCGGATCCGGTCACGTGGTGGCGGTGGGTGGAAAGGGAGAGGGGAAGGGGCAAGGACGGCCACGCTGGCGGCTTGGAGGCTCAACAACTAAACTCGATACCAATAGGCTTAGTGCTCAGTGTTTGAGGTAGACGAAGGTAAGATTGTGCCACAATGTAGATGCAACACGCAACACCTAAGATTGATTGGATGTAAATATTAGAATATTAGACAAAAAGCGTGTTTTCACGTAATCTAAAGATGAAGTTGTGCATCTTAACGAATGTAGACAACAATTTGGTAAAGGAAAAGAAATTTCAGTTAAAATGGCAATCGGAGGAACTAGCGAACTTTTATCCCCTAGGCAACGTGCAACTAGCGAAATTCTCGTTGGACGAGGGCGGAAAACCCGTTTACTGTTGACCTCGGTAGCATGTGAAGAAACCGATAAAAATCTTTTTTTTATTTAAGTCTCTCTTTAAAAGCCCCTTCAATAAATACCTTTCCAAAATCTCTTCAAGACTAGCTTTAACAAATTCTACAGCCAATAGAGTTCTTGGAAAATGTACCTAATTTATAAATATCCGACTCGCAGGACTAACATTTGACGATTTAAGTAGAGTTCAAATATAAAGTTTTGTTAAATATCCGGTTCGAAGGACCAAATATTGACAATTCAGGAAGACATTTCCGCGAGATCTCAGAATAATTGTTACAAAATAATACTTATTATTGCGGCAAATGGTGTGGAGATACTATGTAATTGGCCAGATGACATAATCCAACGATCCACGTCCAAAAACCAACCAGCACGGCCCGCACCGACATTTTCCAGGCAATACAGTTTCGCAATAGAATTCCCCGTACGCCATGAAAGGCCGGAGGACACAAAAGAGTGGCAACATCGAATAATGCATGATACGGTATGCGCGACACGTCTAGGGCCGCTGCAGTGATCGTATTCATTAGTCCCATTGCAACCTGATCCGGGACGTGCATCGCGGACAATGGAGAATGTTATTATAAATTATTGCACTTCGAAGGCGGGCGAAGAAGCTTGTACAATTATCGCGGGGACGTGGACTCTTGAATGTGTGCAAATGAATGTGAGCAGTGATACAAATGTCACTTGAACAACGTGGCAAATGAGACATCACTCAATCAAGACATACTTGATCGACGGTAAAGGAATCTTTAACTTCCCTTAACCTGTTGCTGGCATTTAACACAAAGAGAAACTAACAAAAGTCATCAATGGGAATGGCATATTTTACGTTTAACTGGCCTTCCTACGGCTTTCTGATATCCTGAGAAACCACTAGGATATTTCTAGGCATGCAGCAGAAAGATAAGATTCATTATTGTCAAATTTAATGTTACTTGCCCAACATTAAATGGAACATTTGTGTACATTCAGAGCACTTAATTTACCCCAACCTATTGCTTTCGGACATCGTGACGATTAATATAACGCGAAACGTCTCGTGAAATTCATGCACTCACCAATGTATGCATGGCAAACATATTTCTCGAAGTGTCTCAAATGTAACACTAAAATTTGTGAATCCTTATTCATATAAAATACAAGAGTAAAAATTTACCTATGTGTCACCAACTATGACTTATTCGTGAACTAGTCCTAAGCAGACATCTAGCAAGGTATTAAAATTAATTCATTTTCTCCATTCTATTCATATCAAGTCCAGACGATCTGGACAATGTAAAACTTGTATCTGAACTGTGGTTAACTGAAGGTCAGTTGACTAGTTGATTGAAATTTTATTCAACGCCAAAGCAGACTGGCAAATTCCTAGAAATCTACTAGTGACTACATTGTAAACCCTTCTTTTAAACTGGCATGAAAGACAAAATGGTGATGAATACTGATTTACGTTTTAATTTACAATTATGCACTTCGGACTATTTCTATCACATCGGGCGGTTTTATTGTATCCATGAAGCCTCATCACTGTTTTTCTGCTTTGCATCGCTTCAAAAAACTGTATTTGTATTTATTCACTATGAGGTGATTAGGAGAACCTGTACCTAGGGTTTTTTTAACTACAGCTTAATAATTGATATGGAGAGGAAATTTGTTAACTTTTGAACTGTTACTTATCAAGAAATCTGATTCGGTGTTAAATCTCTTCTGGTCCTACTAGCGCAGCTCTTTGTGTGGCGGTCATTGTCAAAACATTGACACTGCGATTTTATTACCAAATTGACCAGGACCATCGTTCACCCACCTGGCTCCCTTTCTTTCTTCCTTCTTTTCTTTCTTCTTTGCAAGTGGTGAGTAAACAAATGCCAACCTAAATCCGAACGTCCCGTTATAACCCGCACATTTATTTGTTTGTTTGTCCGCTGGGATCATTATCCCACACAGTTGGCCGGGATGCGGCGTGTGTGTCCGCAATACCAAACTATAATTATGTAAGACATTTTTGGCGCGTGTGCCCGTTCCGTCCCGCCCGTGTGAGTGTGTGCGGCAGCTGATATAGATCCCCGCTTCTCGTGGTGTCTATTTCCGCCCGCGGCCTTACCTAAAATATATCGCACGTGTCGGAACGGCCGACGTCGGAGCGTTTGGTCATTAAACGGTCTCGTCTAGTGTTTTAGAGCACGTAATTCCCATTTGCGCTAAGGTCGTTGCGCTTCCCGAGCCGCCGCGAGTCTTCGCTAATTCATCTGTAGTTTTTTTTGCAATGACTAATGAAATAGTAAACTATAGTTCAGTAATCCTTTACCATTCATCAAATAAGCCATTCGGTTAGCCCTGTGAACCCTAAAACGTGGGAGGGTTTCCGAATTAGGTCGGGATTTGGAAGTTTCCATTCTTCTTAAGCCTAGCGGAATCAAAACCCAATCTATCCATAAATAACCCCGTCCGATATAACGAACGTGTCCAAACAAATGTGAAAAATCAGAAACAAATTCCCGAGAGAATAAGCCCTTGCAGCATTCCCGAAATTTTGTAATATTTTCCCAAAACAAAAACATAAAATTCTAAAATCAACATCGTATAACAATTATAACAATTCACCATTTTGAGAGAGCAGAGAGTATCGATGCATAAACTAAACAAGAGAAACACGAAATTAACAATGGAAGGAAAAAAGCAGTCGGAATTTCGGAATGCACGCTGTAGAAACGAGATCCTTGGAGAGTTTGTGTGGAAGGATGCAAGCGTGTAAACAATTAAGACCCTACGTTGCTTTTGACAAGCATAGTGATCTACGGAGAAAATGTCAGGAGTAAAGAAAATATAAAGTGCGTGAGTGAATGAAATAAATCGGGGACGCGCGAGAAAGATATAACGTGTATGAGAAGATGTATTATGAATGTCATGAAGCAAGGAATGAGTTATCATCTAGTTATGCGGGGAAATGGCGTGATGGTAGTTAGTTTGTTACGCAACTAATAAGGCTTATCACCTAGACCCGGAAAGCAGTATTACGTAGCCAGGTGAGAATAACGCCATTGTACGGCTTCTAATTGGCTTTTTGTTTGGCATTTTCGGCTCTTGTAAACTAATTAATACGCGCATTGTGTTTTTCTGCGATACTTTATTTCTTACGTATTCAATCGACACATTCCATTTTAGAGCGTGAACAATTTTCAGCCAACCAGCATTATCAAATGACTAATCTAAATTATAAGCAGAAAATCGGTTTATGTGAAAAGTGATAACTTAATAGCAAAAATCTTCAAACGTTTATCTTTATAAAAAATGCATTAATTTTTTTTTCTGTGAGAAATGTTTCCACCTAGAGGTGGTATTTCCAATATGAGATACCGTATTTCTCTGGGATTAGAAAGAGACTAAGTTGTTTCACGTAGTGTTAGAGTAAAACGATAATAGATAAGACTTCATACCGATCTCACTCACCCTCTTTCTATACCAGACCATCATCATCCAAGTTAGACATTCGTAGGTTATACTAGTAGTTCCTTAAATCGGTGTTATCAATCAATAATACTAAATCAAGAGAAGAATAGAAGTGTTTTCGTTAAAGAACTTTTGGTAAGCAATTTACCTACCGCTCACACAAACACTAAATAACATTGGCGCGGCCAATAGGATGCGAACCTACACTCATTGTCGAATAAGTAAAAATATGTTGGAATCAAATATTTAAAAATGTGACAAACACTCCCTCTGACTAACGAATTAAATCTGAATCAAAGCCGAGTATTAAATCGTAGTTATAATAAATTATAACACAATTAAGAAAAATAAAAACGGAAACCTAACCGACATCGACATCTGTCAACGCCAGACGGTCTAAACCAAGGCCAAGTCTGCTGAACCCAAAATAGCCTTAGCTCCAAAACAATAAAAATAGATTTACTGTATTCTTAAAGACACAAATAAATAATAATAGACCCATGTTATGCATTCGGAGGTAATTTAGAAATCCCCGTTACTGGTCGTCTTCGTGTCCTAACATACGATACGCATACGAATTAGCAGACGGACCAATCAGACCACCGAATGCTAAATCCTACCATATTTATAAATTAGTCATCACGTTCTCGTTTTTGATTGTATGCTAATCGCATTATATTATGTTAATGAATTCTAGCTTTCCGTCTGACTTTGCCTAACTAATTTAAAGATGCATTAGTGTTTTAGCTAGGTAGTTTACAAGTGGCTCTATTAGATTAAGAATAAATGTAGGCATTGATAGTATAGACAAGCAAGGTTACTATATAGGCCCGTTCTTATTCGTGCGAAATTGAAGCAAATGCGCTGTATTTGTCAAGCTATGTCCAGAACATAAAATAGTAACAACGAATGAGTAGTTTAGGAATAAGACGAAGGCTGCCGAGATTACAATCTTCATTCCCAATTATGACCGTTAAATATCAGATGGCGTCCTTCGCCGGACAAAAGAAATTTGCTCACATTTGAAAGGGACTGACCCCTTTGCTTTGAAAGGGTTTTACAAGAGACATTTGAGAGAGACTTATTCTCTAATCTGAAGTCATTCTGAAGATCTTGTAGAAATATAATTTATAAGGAATTCTGCATTCTGTTTTAGAAGTTGACTGATTGTTCCCAATCCTACTGAACAACTGTTGAGCCGAAATTCTCAAATGCACAAATACACTCTTCCCATCAGCGCAACTCTCCGACTAACAGACGAATCGGGCGTTACTTAACAAATCACTTAGCTGATCGGAGACTCAGATTGATCGATCGATAAGTTGGGAACAACGGCCGTAAGAGTCGAACAGTATCTTAGACATAAAATGGTAAAACCAAACTCTTTCTAGCAAGTAAATGTCAATGTACAATGTTGGACGCCTGAAGACTTATGAAGAAGAATAATCACAGTGAATGAGTGAAAGCTTTTTCAGTACTGTTATATCAACACTGGAAGAATTCGGAGTGGCGGCTGTGGAAAGCGATGATACTGATGATAGCGGGCGGACTTTCCTAGAGCAATTCGCCACGATCCGACAGATCCGCGACCAACAAAAGAAATGGGACAAAGCACCGACAATCCGTGACAGCGCGGTGCATCAGCGTCTATTATTTGATCACGATCTGTGACATTTGCGAAACTTTGGACGAGCTAAACGTCGCCTGTGCTTCAATTGTATCGGTTTCGCAACGATTTTCCGGTTAAAGAGGCAAATGTCACCGGTACATGACCGCATCACAGCGGTTGCGCGTGTTGCGCAGGGCAACCAACTAACCAACCAACATACAACCACAATCTACTTGTTCTTAGGACAGCTATTTCCGAACAAAGTTAGCACCGTTTAGCTATATGTAAGTTCATCTAAATTCTAAACCAAGATTGAGGTAAAAAAAAAATTGATTTTCATGTGATACGCACTCAGTATAGTTTCAGCAAACGAAACAGCGTATCACGAGTGGAGGCGAAAACATAGGGAAGTGCAAGGGGACGATGATAGGGAAGTACAAGGGAATGATGATTGAGAAGTAGGAGGGAAATTAATAAGGAAGTATACAGCGCCCTTGAGGTGATTTCTCACAAAAACGGCGCTCTACAAATTATCCAATATTATTTATAAGAAATTATAAATTAAATTATTATTATTATTAAGGGGAAGTAGGGCAGAAATATATAGGGAAATAGAAAGTAAATAGGAAGTAGAAGGGGGAATAGATAGGGAAGTAGAAGTGGAAGTAGTTAGGGAAAGAGATAGGGAACTACAAATTATCCAATATTATTTATAAGAAATTATAAATTAAATTATTATTATTATTAAGGGAAAGTAGGGCAGAAATATATAGGGAAATAGAAAGTAAATAGGAAGTAGAAGGGGGAATAGATAGGGAAGTAGAAGTGGAAGTAGTTAGGGAAATAGATAGGGAAGTAAGGGAAGTATAGGGAGGATATATAGGGAAGAAGGTATTGTCAAATAATGAGATTTACCATGCCGGCACATTGAACTGCAATAGGCACCAAATTCCTTTCTGGGAATTTTATCTGTAAATAACTGACTTATGACATTATAAGTCAAATTAGACGCTAGGGGAAGATTGGAAACAGCTAGCCAAGTTCTATCATAGCATAAAAAACATTTTTCGCTTTTAATGATGAGGGTGGGGAGAATTACAACATTCGGGTAATTCGTAACCCATGGTCGATTTTTTTAATGTACAATACTTAAACACAGCTCATTAAGCATTCTGAAAAATTTCGCAATGCTGGCTGGCATTTCTCCACAGGGCTATCTAGACCTTAACGATTGCTTTATTATGCGTTCGACAAAATGCTTGAAACACAACATCAATCAGCCGGCACCGCGAGCGTCCCAAAATTTTCCGACGGTTATTGCATATTTAGCAACCGCCAGCACGTGCTCCAATATCCCGTAAAGATTTATGGACGATGTGGCTGATTTATGGACGACGAGTAACGCGATCATTTGGTATCAATCGTTTTGCTCGTTTGATATGGCTCTTACTAACTACACAATATCAGCCTACATGGACAAGTTCACTAGTAGTGTCAAAATTCGTTGCATTTTGCTGTATAATATTATTTACGTTCAAGTCCAGACAATATAGACAACCATGGTACCCGACTGACAAAATCAACCGGTAAAAAACAACGTTTTTTTACTATAATACATCTATTTTCAAATGTATTTTAAAACGAATCTTCGTATCCCGGAACTTAAGTCAAGCTACCAACTAAGCCAAATCCCAATCGGATAAGACCGACATTTATTTGGTAGGTATATTAACTGCCGTAATGTCATCGAATTTCAGAGAAATTCGTATATGTGCATGATTTTCCGCGTGTATGTGCATGATTGCCACCAAAATCCGATAGAATGCATTGTCATCGATAACGAGTCTATCTGCCGAGTTTCAGCTCAACAGAATGTCGAAAAATGGACTAATTTCCACTTACAAGAGTTCACATCATTCATTCAATCGAAAAACAAAAGTGAAATTCGAATAGAGAGTATTTAAAAGAACAGATGCCATTTTGCCAAACTGTGGTGTGAATATTCTATCGTTCTAGCTAATGGAAAAATCTTATTTATTTTTTTAAATAATATCAGAGTGAAATGGCATATATGGCATATTTTAACACACAACATTTATTAAATTTCTCTAGACCCAAAAATTAATGTCTCTTGCTTTTCTTGTTGTTTGCTCTCTGTTGTTTACATAATAAATAAAAGAAAATGTCATAGACCATGACAGACTCTCAGGTCCTTCTGCGCGGAGTTAAAAACAACAAAAAACCTATTTATTATAAGATGGTGTACACTGTATACCTATCTGTGCATTTGGCCGTGCCAACGTTCTTACTTCTGACTTGCGCAAGCACTTCTCTTTCGGCAAACAGCAGACAGACAGTAACAGCCGTTGTGTCCAATCGTAATAATCGACTACTGAGTCGAAATCTCGGCTCAACCCTACTCAAATGCATAAATATATTCTTTCCAAACCACAATCATTGGCATACACTACTCAACGTAAGGAAGCTACCCTGGTGGATTGGGGTTTCCTGAGGATGCCGTACTTATAAAAACTGCCAACAGAGTCTGACATCTGTCATCTCTATGTCATCTCATTTACACCAATTCACACTCCTGCCGGTTTTTTAGAATTGCGTTTTTTTAATTTGAATTATGGACATATTGACTACAGTAGATATTGTGGGATAGACGAAAATGCATGTTGATTATATTATAGGGTCACACAAGAGGCAATAATAGGCAGATATTAATTATATCGAAATAAATAATGGGAGGATTTTCCAACCGTTTTAAGATGACATAAAACGTGTTTTTTATGTGTTTTGCGCCCAATTTTGTCATGAAATCAATTGCTTGTAGCTTTATGATTCTCTGCAACTGGAAATGTTCACATTAGAAATCGAAACTGTTTCAAAATTTGCACATCCGCGTCCAACAAAATCGTAATAGAACAGCTGTTAAACGTCAGACTATGGTCAATCTGTAAAATAAATAAAAAAGAAAGTCAAGCCAACACTTTATTTTCAACATATTAAATACGTTTGTTTAAAAAATATAAAATGTCAGTTTATGTATTACACTATTTAAAAGAAATAATTTATGTAAATAATAAATACAATTATTAACGTTTTAATATTAATTTAACATGAAAAGTGTTTACTTTGACGTCATTTTATTCTCTATTATAAACAGGAAGGTCCCACACACGAGTAGTCAAAGTTATTACGTTGGACACAGGCAAATAGGAGCGTTTCCTGAGGATCTCTATAGGATCACTTGACTGAGTGGCGCTTCTCGGTATACTCAGATTTATCAATTGAAAAGTTGGTCACAACGGCTGTAAGTGCACAATTTAAAACCGAGACATGCCACCGGCAATACCGGCATGGCAGAGTGCAGAGCAGCGTGAGATTTCTCGAAACAACAAGACAAACTGTTACACGACATTAGCGAAATTGTTATAAATCGACGCAAATGTATAACGAACGGTTCAGTCGTAGGCTGGGCCTTATTAGAATTTTGATACCACAGGGGCCTCAAAAGTTACGCATTTTAATACTTTTAAAGTAATACTTACAACTTTATAATTTTGGTCTTTTACCAAAACCTAAAAATTAGCCTATACAAATAGTGCTAGGCCATTGTTATATTTTCGAGTTTTTGTTTTTGTTTCCGATTCATTTTCTCAGGGGAATAAAAAGTTAAGTATTTAGATCATAACCACCTTTTCAATTTTTCAGATTCAACAGTACTTTTGGACCTGTAAATGAATATGATAAACTTGGCATGATTTTTCAGCTAAACGAACTCGAATGTAACAAAAATTGGTTTGGAAGATTACTAATTGAATTGTAAGATCCTCCTGTCCTAAAATGAGTTTTGTAACTCATCGGGATTGCTCTAGCAAGAAATAAAAACAATAAAATAAAAATCATAGAGATACAATTCGAGATGCTACGCCGTCATAATGTAGGTTCCTGCTCAAAAATACAAATAACATAGAATAAATAAGGGATGGTCCGATGCTCTGTAGGGAACCCTCTTGAACAGTGCGATCTAAAGTTAAAGTTTAGACTTCAATTAGGAATTAAATGCACTTTAGGTGTGTTCTGATTTTGGAGAATGCATAGTGTTATGTCTGCCTTAACCACATTCAGACTATTACTACTAGACATCTGTCGGAACTTGACATAAGCTCCAAACCTAACGGCATCTATTAAAATCAACTGAAACTACGTATCATTCTAAAACACTACAAATAGCTACTTCCGTATGTACATGTAAATGTTGAAAGTGGAGTAGTATAACAAAACAATTATAGCCTTACTAATAAACTTTCTGAAAATTTTTAACAATTGTTAAACGACCGTGTTTGAAAAAACTTACTAGTTAAAAAAAGACAAAAGTAATACAAATAAAAGTAATTATGTTGAATAAAAGTAATATAATATTGAATTGGTCATTAGGATAGAAATTATGCATAAAAAACAATACATGAATGGCACGTAAAATATCATAAGTCGAAACTGTCATTCTGAAACCGCGAATGAAAAAAATGGCGGACTGCACATGTGCAAACGCATTATGTTCAATTATGTTATTAGTAACGTTCTGACGTAAAATATGTACAGTATTTACACAACATGCTACAGAAACACCGTTTAACGGTCGATAAGTGTTTTTTTTATTAGTAAGGCTGCTCTTGTTTAAACTTTGACCTCTTGTGGCCTCAAAATTATTTTTTCAGTATTTCAATTGGTAACTTCTTGAGGGCCCCGAAGTAATCCAAATTCGAAACGACCACCCTGCTGTATGTGCACAAGTCGCGGGCCTACGTGCACTTATTCTTAATCCACGCTTAAAGTATAGTAGTACTCTGCATATAGTAAGTAGTACTGTAGGTACTTTAGAACTCCGGAGCTGTAATGCGTCATAGGATTGAGAAATTAAGTTAAATCGCCCAAGTTTAAATTTAAATCGACCGTTTGAATTCATCCGAGGCGTACTACAGTATAGTTGTTTATTTTATTTTATTTTATTTGGAAAACCAACAGTTATAACATTTTATAAAGTATAATAAAACATGGGTAAATCATTTAACCAATAATAGGTTTCCACTGAAGTATCTTAATTTTTTAGTGTAAACAAAGAAAAATAGTTTTATTTATTTTTTATTTATTTATTTATTTATTTATTTACATTTGATACATTTAAAGCCAAAATAACAATTAATTATCTAGCCTATGGGGATGGGATGGTGGGAGGGAAGGGAAAGGGATGGATCTATTCTGTATAATTAGTAGGGTGTACGTAAGTTATGTAAGTAGTTATAATACAGTATCTAGAGATTGCCTGTGTGACTTTAAGGAGTGTGGTGCAGAGTTAAAAATGTCAAATTGTGTATAGTATGTATTGAAAGTGTGTGATGCACGATAAATGAAGGAGTTTTGCTTAGAATTGGTGTTGCATCGAGGGAGGCTAAAAATTTTGTCTGATCTGGTTCGTTTGTTGGGGACTCGTAGTTGGATTCGTTGTAAGAGTTCTGGGCAATCTACGATGGACCTGGATATTTTCTGTAGAAAGAATCCTATCCTATTCTAGGATCTAGAGTGCGAGGGAAACCCATTGCAGATTTTACCTAGTTTTAACAATGTATGTAGAGTTCTTTTATCATTAAAATAAAGTCGTTCAAGTCGTATGCAACAAACAATGAAGTTATTATTCCTACGAAACCACCGTAATTATCAATATAAAATATAGTTTGGAACTACTTTAGATAATTAAAAAGAATACTGCCGATAACGAAAAAACGTTAATACATTAAGCGTGAAACTTTAATGCCGACCTGACGTTGATACAGAAATCGTCGCAACAGGCGACTTTATGGTACGAAAGCGGCATGCCACTCCGCCCACGCCTTTTTCTTACGCACGCATGTTTTACGCGTCTTTCTCTTTCGCTTACGGTCATTGTAAAGTGAGTAAAGTGACTGCGCGAGAATGGATCGTTCAGGTCGGCATCTAAGTTTGGCGCGTCCTGTACACTCCATTTGGATTCCCTAGTAGTTTTTTGAAAATATGTATCCATTCAGTTGGGAATGCTGTTTGATCTACCAGTATTTCAGTAGAAGGTATTATACTATCACTAATAGCATTATTGACCCCTTGGGTAGTGGTGCACACGTTTGGAGACACCAAACACGCGAAACATATTAATTTTTTAACGGCTGACATTTCCACGTGAAAAACGGTTGTTTTTACAAGTTCTTTTATTCAACAACTCGACAATTGAATGTTTGCCAACTTTTGTGTATTTTACTTTTACAACATGGGTATCTTCAAAAATAATTACTTAAATTAATTCTCTCCGGTGATTTTAATAGCAATATTTGAAAATTTGTTATTTTTTTCCAAATGCCTATTTAAATAAAGAAAGGTTAATTGGGCCAACTATTTGATTGAGTTTAGTTTGGTTGCAAAAGGGCGCATCTAGTAAAGTCTATTACAATACAATTATAACACAAAAACACATTACCTACTTGTTTTGTAATCAGTGGACACAATTTGCATTAATTACTCTTAACAACTTAGCAACTGACTGCAAAGTTATCGACAGATCGATTATTTTCTGGGACGATGGCGTCACTCGAGAGGCACTTGAAATGCTGTGCAAATCTTCGTTGCTGTTATTTTTACTTGCACTCTGTGTTGTCTCCCACTGAACAGAAATTCAATAAAGTGTATTCTATACCGACTAGAAAAAAAACGGATGTCGTCAAATTACATAAGGCCTCCTGGGCCAGACAGGCCGGTAAAAGTAATAATTTTTCAAGAAAGAATACCGATATTTTAAAAAGCTTGATCATTTTCACTAAAAGTGACATAAAATTGATCTCTTATGCGGAAAACCAACGTTATGTGAAAAAGTAAGTTCGGAGATATTTGCCTGTTAAATATTTCGTTTGACTGTAGTAAGCATATATAAACTCTAGAACTGTGAGCTGTGGCCTAGTTAAATTTGCTCCAATTTATCTGCATATACTATTCGCTACGTCATTTCCATCACTAGCTATAGAGTATCACTAAAATGTAAAAAATATAACACAACACCCTATATTATTTTTTTTTGTATGAACATTTTATTTATTAAATGTTCGGTAAATTTAAAATAATGGTTGGATATCTCGGGTCGAGTCGGGCAGTTAAAACTAGTTCATATATATATATATATATTTTTTTTTAATTTTTAAAGAAAGACAAACATTCCCGGGTTACGAATAACCCAACAACATTTGAAAATCTCCTACTACCACCACACCAAGCGGAAGATGTTGCTTGTGTTGTGATGGAGGATTTAACCAGCCGAGGAATCGAACACGGAACGCCTGGGTGGAACCCAAACGCTATGCCCACTCAACCATTGACACTTCGTTAAAAAAACAAAAACTTGATAACTTATACAGCGCCGTTTTCGTGGGAAAATGACATCAACTTAAAATCTCCCTACACAACAGTACATCATCAAATGAGAATAAATTTTTACAACAGGTGCGACGAAGCCGGGTAGCAACAACTAGTAAACTGACTAATAAATAACAAATAATAATGATGTCCTCGTGTTAAAAAATAAAGCGCATTGCCGGTCGCTGAACCTTATTATTCACGACGTGCAACCACGTGGCACGCGTGCCCGGTAATCGAGGGCGCGGAGACACAATTTCGATTATTCGGACACTTCGAGTATTCCGGTACATTTTTTTCAATGGTGCACCAATGAATCACAATAAACACATTAGCATATTATCAATGTGTACTATTTCCTTCGAGTGGGCGGTAGGTACGTATTATTATGCAGTTAATATTTGGGTATTCCAATTGCTCAATTCCATTGAGATTGGCGCGTGACCTTCTATGTATTATGTATGACGAATGGTGGCATGGCCGGATAGAGTGATATCCATACATATAACTAACTACATCAAATATTATTATTGAATTTAATTTTGGTATGCGAAGAGTCACATTATTGTGACGGCATCAAATAATTACGCATGCATCTATATTATTAATACGCTAATGTCTGTCGTACACACTCACTACACGTACGGAGTGCTGCCATCTATAATATACAATTGGAACTATTGAAGTATTCATGTTACAGTTTTCCCGCGGAGGTGGGTTTTAACTGCTGGTTTAAATTATTGCTCTACTGTTTTATTCTTGGGTTTGCGCATGAGTGCATACAACAGTTGATAAAATGTATTGTCATCGACAAAGAGTCTATTTGCAGAGTTTCAGCTTGATCAGATGTCGGGAAGTGGGTTAATTTCCATTTCCAAGTTTTGCATCCATTAAAAAAAAATCGAAATTCAAAAAGATGTATTAAAAAAATAAATTATCAGAGATACTCTCAGTATCGCCCTGGTGTAAGACCACCATTCAGAATTGAAATGACTTTAGCCGTGTTTGGTGACTAGATCTGAACAGACAGGTACTTCTCTACCTTCCCTTTCCCACCTCCTTCAATTCCCCTCTCGGTTCAGCCTCATAACACACCCCAATGATTGGGAATTCCATAGACTGGTTCCGGTCGTTCCGGACAGTCGGGATCACTTGGAACTTCTACGGTATTAACAATTTATAATTTATTTATTATTATTTAAATTTCTATTCCAGCAGAACTGGGAGGTTAGTGCAATACCAGTCTGTTATATAGTAAATTATAAATTCTAAAAAAGAAGAAATGAAAATAAAAATAAATAAAAAGAGATTACATATTAGTTTTAGGCAGTGGCGGTTTTCTCTAAAGTGCGTTTGTGCGGCGAACCCCCATCAAAAAGATGAGAAAATAAAACAAACTTGTTTTGTAATAATTAATAATATAAGCACATCATAGATTGCGCGCATTGACCAAGTATAAGATTGCGCGCCACTAAAATTCCGTCTTAAAACCCGCGCCACCGTAAAATACGGTAGGTATCTATCCCATTTTGTGCGTCTTGAAATCCGCACAAAACTCCCCATACTAAAGAATCCTATTCGGTATAATCCCTCTGGCGGTGATATGTACAAAACTAGGAATTTCTTACCAAAATAAGGACAAAGGTGTGCGCCGCGTCGCCGCGTGTGATCGCGATTCATGATGTCACGTGACCTGCGAATGCCATACATACAGCGAACATAGACGAGTCTCACCGATGATGCCCGAGCCCGAGATGTCCGCAGACTGACCGGCTAACGTTGACCTTTGCATCATAGGGATGCAAGTTAGATGTTATTTTTTTTACGTTATATTACGGTATTTATCTTTTAGTCATATCAATCTTGTAGTCATTTTTGTACATTTTTATTTTCTTGTTTCTGCATTTCTCCAACCGTTTGTCAATGGCATTTGTGAATCTACTATTGAAGTAGACTGATTTTGACTTTTGTTTTCGTATATATATATTTTTTTTAGATAAGTCGTTATATCCCTTGGTTATATTTACGAAAGCTTCGGCAAACGCCGCATGTCGTCGCTAGTTATGCAATTTTGTGTTTTGCATTCTCCAGTAGGTATTGTTTCGAATTTCTAATTGAAAGCGTTTGCGTTTGTTGATTGTCGCGAATATTCTGTCATAATTTTTTTTACACAATGGCGGAATACCGATTTGTGTATATAAAAAATAATGCTAATACTTATGAAAAAAGTTGGAAATTAAAAATAAAGGACCTCCTTATATCTTCTATTGAATTTCTTTTTTATAGGTATTAATTGAAAATAATTTCCCTCAGGGCCTATGTCATATTTAAAGATGCTGGGTGGAGGGTCTTTTTGAGGAGAGGAAGGAGTGAACATGGGTCTTAAGGTGACCCATGTTGTAGGAAGGAGGAAACACAGAGGCCGGCAAATCATTCCACAGCCGAGCTGTTGAACTAAAGAACTAGTCGTAGAACCGACCCGTTCTCATGTGACAAATATCAACCATGTACATAATATGTTGAGCGCGCGTTTGGCGTGTTTCCCGACTATGCACCTAGTTACTAGGAGCATCTTACATTGAAATACCGGTAGAATAAGGATAGCATTCCCACCGAGTCGAGGGTGTTTTTCAGGTACTTTGGGGCTCCAGACCAGAGGTAGCTACCAAATTCAATCATGGGGCGCATTTGCGATTTGTACAGGGTTAGCAGTTGTGCTATTAAAGTATCTGCGGCCCTGTACAGTAGGCCCAGTTTCTGAGAGGCCAACTTAACTCTGGCCTCGATGGAGCCCCCTTATCCGAGCTGGTCACTTAGAGTTACACCGAGCATACCAATGGAGACTAGGTTGTCATTTCGATCCTTGTTAGACGTAATCAGACATGATTGGACCTTTGAAACATTAAATTCGACGAGATTATTCTTACCCCAAGAAAAAACACTCTCGAGGTAACTGTCCATTCTTTGGAACTTTGGAGTCGTTGGAATTTCTGAACCCCCTGTTGGAAAGACCACGAACCGCCACTGGTTTTAGGAGGTTACATATTAGGTTTAGGAGGTTACATATCAGGTTTAGGAGATTACATTAAAAAATTGCAACAAAAAAAACACACCCAAGAAGCCACGGAAAAAATAAAATCAGCAGATTTACTATTAACCGGCGTGGTGTGACGCCAGCGGCACGTCACTCGATACATTAAAATGAAAAAAAAGTTTTAATCGACTTTGCGATGGCCTACGTGTAAAAAACTATGTTTCCAAATGCGGAAAAACATTTCAACTTAGTTGATTAACTGCCTATAAAATAATAAAACGGTGACTTGCAAATAAAATAACCGGCATAACTTTAATATTTACATTAAAATATGAATATGTTATCGGCGACCTGGTAACATAATTAATACATAAAGATAGCTTGAATAAAATTGAAGGAATTTTCGCAAGGCCGGTTAATTATAAAAAATAATAAATAAAAAATTTACGATTTGGGCAGGTATCACAAAATGTGTACAACTCTTTTTTTAGTTTTTTGACTGCTGTACAAGCGAAAAATACAATACAAAAGAACACTGCAAGTTTTTCGTGACTAACCACACCCAACCTAACCTAACGAGGTTCTTCTTCTTTTATTGCCCCTACTTGGCAGATCCATGTATGTGGACATCCATTTAGGAAACTGGTATGGGTACCTCCTCCTCGGGAAACATTTATTGGATAACCAACACCCCTGCCATACATAGGTCACTCAAAGTAGTTCGCTACATTTGGTGATTTAGCAGGGGTACCCGGGTTCATGGGGTTAGGTTTTTCTAAGTTTTAGCGGTACATGCGTTTGCCCATCTAGTTGAGGGGGACCTTTTTTATCTCTCCAGCTGGACTCACTTGATACATCGCCTTGCACTGCAGTGGGAGGGATGGGATCATATGTATGTCACTCCTGGACACATTGACCCCCAGATTCCTCCTACCCACCCCTCATACATTCGTTTACCTTCCCCTAACATCCTCTCCTTCGTTTCCCTAAAATTATCCTCTATACATCCCCAAAGATGACATAGGCCCAGAGGGAAATTGTTTTCCTCAGAGCCTCCTGTGTGGAGCTAATGTAACAACAAAAAATGCTCTTTAGGGTTATGTTAGGTAAATAAGAGGGGAATACACATTAATATCGTAAGCAATCCGAGCAAAAACTTGAAGTTTGATTTTCAATTATATTGCGACCGTAACATTTTTTTAAAAAATAAGTACCATCCACGATGTGAAAAGAATTATAAACCTTTGTCGCAAAAAACAAATAAAACTCATCAACAACAAACCAGTCCTGTCCGAAAAAAGTAATACCGGGATCGTCGTAAATCGGCACAAAAAGCAGTCGTTACCAAAGAGAACAGAAAATAAAATATAAGTTCCGGATTTAACAACGTGCAAGACGCGTCAATAATTTATAATTATTTAAAGTCTTCTCATTGTCTATGGTAGTGATGCAAAGCCTGCGACCCGATTAACTAAATAAAATATCAAAAATGTTGCGGTCACTCCGGTTAATTCTCTAAGAATTAAAAAAAAAAAAACAACGGACGGAGTGGCGTACTGGACTAATTTTTTACAAAATTTATTAGATCCGTATGTTTTACACGTGGAGATATTTGCCACTGAAATGATTTACATTGGAAGGTGCGGTTAATTGAAAAAAACGGGCTGATGTTTTCACATTACAGATGTCACCAATACGTAGAAGTAGCAGATATTTTTAGGGTGAATTGCTTATTTTAAAAAAAGCATAGAGTGTGAACCAAAACAGAGTTGGTGATGGTCAATCAAAGAAATGAAAAGAACCAAAATAATAACATCTGTCTAACCGAAAGGGAATATGATGCGATGCATTGTTATTTAATTTAAAAAGTTTGTGTATCGCTGTGGTTCAAGAAGAAGGCAAGATACGTGTCACAATAACATAAAAACAAAAACAGTTTTTTTGCATTCACAATTCATGGCGATTCGTTAGGGGTCGTGGTGTAACATCGAATTTTCGGTTAATTGTTTTATTATAATTTTATCCGGTAATGTTTTTATTCAAAAATTTCAACGAGAAGTTACATGATAACTCGGTGATGACAATAAGCTTATTTCGTAGTGAATCCTGTAAAAATGTTTTGTCAAAATTACGTTTGTCAATAATTAATGGTACTGACACACTTGCTCATTACAAGCTAGCTTATGAGCTATATCTCAATAATGAGCATGCTCATCAACTGTACACATTTGCTCATAAATGAACAGGCTTGGCTTGAGCTTTCTCATGAATGAGCTCAAAGCCAACAATTGAATACATAAGCTCTTTAATAAGCATGCTCATGTCAAATAATAAATGTCATCGCATAGAGTCAGTTTCGTTCGCCCAGAAAAGCTTATTCCTTGCAACGCAATTATTAATTATTTAAGAAAATTATAAAGATTTTAATACATTAAGAAAATAAAAAGATCAAATAGGGTTGGTAATTGAATCGCCAGAAGAAGATGTCAACGGATATAAAAATCATTTACGAAAGCTTCCGCAGAAATTTGACGAGCTACTCTCTAAAATTGCATACAAAAAACGAGATACTCAAATGCGGAATGCTATTCCGAACTGAGATCGGATTGAAATGAGCAGCCTGTTCACATGATGCTTAGAGGCTTCCCCTTCCATCCGAAAAACCATTGAGCATGCTAACGAATCAAACGGCTGTTGATTTGTGACCATGCTCTTTTGGCTTCAAATGAGCATGCTCATTACTTGCAACGTCACTGACACACATGCTACTAGGTCGCATGCTCTTTGGCTTCTAATGAGCGAGTGTGTTCATAGCTTTATGCATTGCAATGCCACACAAAGAGAGTGTTTGTGTTATAATTCTGTTTATTGAAGTGTTTTTAGATACTTTACACTTTCTCCTCTCCCCCCCTATCTCCATCGTTCCCCCCTCCCCTCCCGGATTCATCAACCCCCTCCCGGATACTTCAACCCTCTCACGCCGCCCCTTCCTGCCGCTAAACTATATGAAATGCACACATTGTTAAAACAACACGCGCGCCACCTATTATATTTTTTATACAATTTTCATAACGAGCGACCTCACCATTATATACCTATAGAAACCAGGCGTGCGCATAACAAATCATCAATGTTTCACCACAACCAGATGAATGGTACAGGAAATGATTTCATAACGCCAGAGCTCTCCATTTTATACAGAAACCTTCGCAGGCGTGCACACAACAAATGTATAGGATAGAAAGGAGTAATATAGGAACGCATATGAGACAGACAAAGAAAACATTTTCGAAAATCACTTTGTGGCGTCATTTTTAATTAAAGAAACAAATAACTTGGTATACACCAAATAGGTATATTATATCCGATTTTATTTATATGAAAAAAAAACGAGAGGGCCTGGATTCGAGTTCCAGTTGCGACCATTTTCTTTTATTTTTCTGTGTTTTGTTCATTTTCATATTTTCGTTTAGCTTTTTAGTGTGTTATCTCCTTCTTCAATAAAATAAAAACTTGTTGATGTAACTATCCAATATCACACGTGTCGATCATAAAATCGACACGTGGAATCTAAACTAATGGAATCAAATTAATTATGTATTGACCGAAAACATCGATCATAAAAAACGACCCATCATCATAAATATTACGTCCGTCGTTAAATCTTGTTTTTAAATTTGATCATGATGACTTGAACACGTGTGTTTTGGTGACCGATTTCATGGTGCCCCAAATATCTCTTGACGTCATCAGGACGAAAGAGTAAACATCCTTTATAGGGCCTATTCACGGTCTGATTTGCAGAACAGCTTGCAGGACAGCATGTTGAACTGCCAAACGAAGTATTTTTATTCCGACGTCCCGAGAAAGGGAATAATAGTAATTTCGCCATAATACCGGGTAAAAGCTGGTTTGGTTATAAAACTGAAATGCACCTACAATCGGCTTTTAACCGGGACCTTTTAAATTTTTAAAAGTCCCGGTTAAAATAAATAAATGGTTATAATAAATTTCAAAAATAATTTCTGTGAAACAACTGGCCCTAAATAACTCTATTTTAAGGGGTTATACGCAGTCAGGAGGCCGATAAAAGCGATTTTTTCAAGAATTTTTCTTGGAAAGACATTTTGATTTATTTACGTAAAAATGTATAATGTTGTATATTTTAACTTTATTTTGATATTTTTTTTTATTTTAATATTATGATTTTTAAAGCTGCTGTAGCATTACTCTCAAAGCTGTATTTTTAAAGTCGAAAGATTTCTCGGAAACCGCTAAACCGATCAGTCTCCAATTTTAACACAAGCTCTATAAATATATATTTTTAGTAATTAAATGAAGGTAAATATTTTCCATTTTATAAACGGTTTAACCGCTATTTTGTTAAAGACGAATATTTTCTTTATTCCCTTTGTTTAAATACTAGATTATAAAATCAAAATCTTTTTTTTATATTCTGATATCTGAAGATTTAATTCTGAGATATCGTGCACACCGTAAAACGCATTTTTTAGATGACTACCGGATATCGGGTAGGTACAGCAGCTTTCAAAATAATCCATTGTATAACAAATTCTAAAATATTGTGTTCCAATAAATTGCACACAAAATAAACCTAATAAATGATCTCAGCATATTTGTTCTGTCTTAAAACATGCACAATTTGAACAGAAAACAACGTTAACTTTTTAAATGTATTCCGACAATGAAATCTTTACCTGTTGTCGCCGAGATTATTAAATCGTATGCCAAAAACGATTGCTTCGAATTAATTGAAGTGCCTGAACAGTATTAGTTTAACATGGACTCACGTGCGAAAACACTCTAATAAATTACTGCTTGAAACAATTAAGTAGGTGACGATTTCTTTAAAGTACTTTAGACTTGGGTTCAATAGTCTTTTACACTTTCAGAGATGGAGAGAGGAAGGTGGGGAAGTACCTGGCTATTAAGATCTGGTTACAAACACAGCTAAAGCCATTTTGAATGATGTCGATACTGAAAGTGACCCACTTGACGTGGTAGAGGGGCAATGCTCTCGCCTATCAATCTGGAGAATGTTCAAATCCATATTTAATTAATTTGTGTTATTTGACAATTTTATTAATTTAAAATAATATATAGCATTTTTGTGGCACGTTCCAGAGTAAAAGATACTCTCAGTATCGCCCTGGTGTAAGAGCAACTTCCAGAATTGAAATGTTGCTAGAAACCAGATCTGAATAGCCAGGTACTTCACTATTCCCCACCCCACTACCTTTAGCCTCACAACATACCCCAATAGGGGATGCCATCGTCTCACTGGCTCCATACCGAAGGAGTTGGGACTCTAGTATTATCTTGAAGTATTCACATAAAAAAATAAACAAATAAATAGGGAAATATTTCTAAACTTCAGGGGAAAACTTGGTACTCTCAATAGCTTTTTATTATTTTCAAAAATTTTATTATATCTATATATATAAATGTAATTCATAATAACAGCGTGTACAAATGTGAACTAAACCGGGCAATTTGACTGTCCTAAAACGGGAAACTTTCCTAGTCGGACAGTCAAAGCTTCCTTACTAGATGTATGTAAAAAAAAATGTATCTAACAAATAAATAAAGTGGGTCAATTTCACAAAGCCAGAGCTCGCCGTTTAAAGTTTTCACTGAGGGAAACAAACAGATTTTCAAAACAATTCAATTGTTTTACACTTTGAAAGTATTTCAGGATGTCAGGAAATATTTTCTTGCCATTGTAAATATCTTTACTTCTACTTTAGTAATTGTAAATATCATTACCACTACGTAAATAATTGCACGAAAATTAAGTAGCACGTAGCTAAAGCCATATCAAACATTAAAAATCCTTATTAAATATTGTGCCATTAGAAAAACAAACACAATTCTAGGAATGTGCGCCTCAAACGAGATGGGTGAAAAATTGCACTGCGAAATTATGCAAAGTTAAATAGAAACTTCGCAGATTAGCATAGGAATTACTTCTGCTGTATTTATGATGCACTTACGGCCGATTCAGGCGACTTTCAGGAAGATAAAAAGTGTTAAATAATTTACATCAAGAGGAGAACATTGGACCAAGCACGTACGCACTGGCAGAAATGTGCATCCGTTGCAATTTAGTCTTAATAACGGCCCTCTACACCAGCGAATCAAATTTTCAATGAAATGTTAAGAATTTTAAGATTCAAATTGATCATGGAAATTTTGCTGTAAACGACGCGTGAATTGTTGAGGAGAGCGAAAAGAAAGTTATATTTTTTCAAAAAATCATATCTCCTGTATTTGTAAAACTATAATTACTATTTTTTTATTATGAAATAACATTAAGAGGGTATTACCAGAGAATATCGGAAATTAGTCCCTTTTAAATCAGATTCTAGACGTATTGAATCTTTTTTACACAAAAAGTTTTTTGAAAGATTGTTATTTTATCTGGCACACGCAGTTTTAAAATTTTGAAAAACTAAGTTTATTTTTAATATGCTAAGGTCGTTGGCAGATTTGTTCAATTTCCAATCGATAGATTCTATTAAACAACACAAATTTCAAATCATATGATCATACAACAAAATAAATCAATACATAATCTAGTCAACACAGTTTTCGGAATTTTAATTTTAGTTAAATTAAAATCATTAAAAAATAAATCCGAGAACGTGTTTTGTGACAAAAATACCTCAGTGTTTCTATTTATTTAAAGTTTTAAACTTAAATATTAAAAAAAAAATTTACACACTTATTTTGTTTAGACATTATTGAAAAATCATAAATACTTATGATCAAAAAATACTTACAAGAAGTACACGATATTCAATAATTTATCATCGTGCGTTTTGAGCATTTTAATTGCTTACTTGAATGTAGGTATATATTAAAGCACGTTTTGAATTAAATAAGTCGATATAAAATTTGATACGGGGAATAATCGATCTTTCTCGTTGGAACCTCCCTGTACAGTCGCAAGCATTTTTAAACGTTTATCTCAGCCGCTGGTAAATTGCTCTTAAATAGTTATTTCAGAATACTCGACATTTTTGATAATTTATTTTTAATTTTTTAGAAAAAAAAGAATCTCTTAAAATGCAAGTCTACAGTTTTATACAAATCTACAAGTTTCATTCCGAGAAAAACGAAGAAAGCGCAACTCGTATTATTATTTAAGTGTGGGTGAATGCTCCACAAGTTTGGTGTTGTTGGCAATTGTGATTGTTTATCGGTGAGATTGGTTGCTTTCCGCGTGGTCGTGTGGGTGGCAGGCCTGAATCACGATGCCACCGTGTCACAAGTCACCCAGCTGCCGAGTCCCAACTGCCAACTCCCAACTCCCAACTCCCAGCAGTTAAGAGCGATTGACCAGCAGCTGCGAATAAAAGTTTAAAAATGCTTGCACCTGTACAGGGAGGTTCCAATGAGAAATGTCGATTATTCCCCAAATCAAATTTTTTAAATAAAAAATTTAATATCGATTTATTTCATTCAAAACTTGCTTTAATATATACCTTCTTTTAAGTAAGCAATAAAAATGCTCAAAACGCACGATGATAAATACACTATATTTAATAATTTATATAGTGCACTTCTTCTAAGTATTTTTTGATCATAAGTATTTATGATTTTTTCAATAATATCTAAACAAAATAAGTGTGTTAAAAAAAAAATTATATTTTAGTTTGTAAGACCTTAAATAAATAGAAAAACTGAGGTATTTTTGTCACCATACACGTTCTCGGATTTATTTTTTAATGATTTTAATTTAACTAAAATTTAAATTTTGTGATGACTAGATTATGTATTGATTTATTGTGTTGTATGATTATATGATTTGAAATTTGTGTTGTTTAATAGAATCTATCGTTTGAAAATTGAACAAATCTGCCAACGACCAATGGTATAACCTTAGTATATTTACTTAGTTTTTCAAAATTTTAATAAATAACTATATAACAATCTTTCAAAATCAATTTATGTTTTTTTGTAAAAAAGAGTCAATACATTTAGAATTTGATTTAAAAGGGACTAATTTCCGGTATTCTCTAGTAAATACCCTCTTAAGCTGGTTAACTCGCCTTCCTCATTGCAATGTGTAGAATATGAATTAAAGTAAGTCGTTATTGGCGTCGGAAGTTGTTAGCGAGTTGTTGAAGATGTCCAATTATCGTCTAGACAGGGGGTTATATAAATAGGCCAGATCAAAATAATTATTCGAAAACATTTATCGAGTGTGTTTGCAAAAGTGACGGGCATCAAAATGTTTTGATACGATTCAAATGAGACGTCTTGTACAACGAAATTTCTCAATTTTTACGAACGTACATACGTACATGCTGAGATTGCTGAGGATATAACATTTTGAATTTTTGGAAAATGCCGAATAGTACCGAAGATAATATATAAACCGCCAAAGATATATAAAATCGTCTGGCGGAAAACAAATTAATTATTTATAGTAATCGATAATAATAAATAAAAAAAAATTCTTAGCTTTTACCGAGTAGTATTTGCCAAGAAATGAAAACATCTTTTCATCACACACGAGGACATTTTGGCAGTTTATTAATGCAATTTACTTAGAGGTAGCATACGATCTCGCGTTACGCGAGGCAATTTAGTATTAAAGCTACGAAATCGAAAACTATAATTGACCAGATTTTCTACAGCACGCCAATATACATTTTTTTGTATTAGGCAATTCACCCTAAGAAGAGTGCTATGTGCCGTTAAAATTAACGAAGATGGTTATAATTTAATGATAAACATATAAGGGAATAGGAAATCTCAAATATTGAAGTCATTCAAGTCTAAGAACTGAGAAAACGCGAGAATTGTTAAGAGAAAGCAAATATGGAAGAGGAGATCGGCGGGTGATTAAATCCAACATGATTCGCTCCTGGGAAGAAAATTGGACTATTACTAAAACCCGATCTGGTGCTTTTTATGCTGGAATACAAAATCATATTCCAAGTTCCAAAAGATTTATTTCATGTATCTCGAGAATGAGAATTGGTCGCTGCTCTATTGCATCCCATTTGTTTAAAATCTGGGTCCTAGATAGTCCAATATACATTGTAACATCATTTAAATGAAGTGTTTTTAAAATGATTTTTGTATATTAAGGATGTCCAGTGTATATCTGGATATTTACCGCACAATATCATAGTGAGCATACCAAAACACAGCAACGCAAAAACTTCCACTTACGTTCTAATGGTATAAATTACGTATATATATATATATTATCTTCTATGGTATTTTGCAACATGAACCTACCTACCCTCAACTATTATCTACCTGTTTTTTCACATTTCAAAGAATGAAACGCTAGAATCTGGGTCAAAGAGGCAAATCTATTGCGACATTCCCACCTCCTGTAAACATGCTGACGTAAGATAAATCTACGCAAAATGGAGTACTGCCTGTTGCGTAGCACTGCTAACCCCGCGATCTAGTTTCAAACTTGTCAACAAACATTGATAAACAACAAATTGCCTCGCCTCTCATTATGCATCCATCAAAAGCAGGTGATCTAGGGGTATTATGTATTATAATGGTGTTATTATTAACTGAGATCGAATCCATTATTATAGCGCGGCGCACATAGCGACGGCGAAAGTAAATTACGGCGTCAAAAATAGGTAAAAGTTCAGCAGTCTTCAAATTAATCACAAATACCTATAAAATGTTCTCTGTAAACGCAACTCTAACTGCGTCCTGGGGTGCCAATGAGAGAGATCAGTCTCTACTAAAAATCAAAATTGGCATGAATACAAACATTTTATCATTATATCACAATTAACTGCGAAGTACTGTTTGCAAAGTACTTCGCAAAAGACCAAGTGGAGAAGTTTGTGATCCAAGATCCAGATTTTACTACGCAAGAAGAAAATCTAATTGACTTCTCGAGCGATAACAGCCTAAAAACAAAATAGACTTGTTCGGATTTGACGGAGTTTTGGTTATCAGTCGAAAATGAGTATCCGCTTCTAAGTGCAAAAGCTGTAAAGGGTCCTCATTCCCTTTGCGACTTCATATCTATGCGAAGATGATTTTCAGCGGTTGCTGTTATAAAGTGCAAATATCCCTCGAAATAGAATATGAAAAAATAAATGAGAGTAGCTGTAGCAAGGCCTTATTCCCTGATTCGAAAAATTGTGCAGTGCTCACCCGTCGCACTAAACACACACAATTAAAAAATATGAGGTTTTTGTAATTATATTTGCATTTTCTTTGTATTTTCACATATATTTTCCTACCAATAAACGTACTTGTTCATTTTAAATGCGAGCTGTATTAGTTTCTTACCTGGTTTCTTCTTCATAGTCCTACAAATATGAATTATAGCTATCACAAATATGACTGGGGTGCCGTGAGAAAATTCAAATTTATTTAAGTATGCCATGACTTGGAGAAGTTTGGGAACCCCCGGGCTAGATGCTTCATAAAATAATCACAGAACTTGAATATAACATTCACAGAATGTGAAAAATAGCTACAAATATTTGACGAATTGTTCATTTAAAAAAAAACCACCCTTAGGCAGTCTCCACTCAAGCGTTTCCAATCAGAATATTAAATAAAAATATTTTTGGCGTCGTAAATTGATTATTCGGCCTTATGTGCGGCGTTGCAAAGTGACAGATACATATACATATGCTACTGGCAATCATGCTACACGATACTACAAGACGAGATACGATATGACACAATTATTATTAATACATACAACGTATTATTTATTTGTTATTGGGCCCATTACAGGGGTTCAATTTATAAATTATTATCGAGGTGCGAATCTGGAAATTGAAACAACAAGTATTGCGTCACAGACAAAACATACAGGCATATAATGTTCACTCGTTTATTCGCAGTGACTCGCAGCTGAAACTTTCGAATATTTTGTCAACTGATGTTTTGCAATATGTATATGTCTTTTTTATATACAATATCACCCCAAGGACGTAATACAAAGCAATAAAAATACTATTAAATTTGAGATCGTTGAACCAGAGTAACGCAGGATACGCCTACAACCGAAATTCAAATTTTTGACGATAAAGTGTAGTTTCTTTAAAACACACACAAAATAAGAATAGAAAGTAGCTATTAGAAATAAAGGTGAATAATATTTAAATAGAATGTAGAATTTCTCTAATAATATTTTATTGGACTACAATATCAATAAATAAATAAAATTATTTTCTATTTTTTAAACTGCCACGAATTCCAATTGAAATTATTATATTATAACCAGCAAATAGTAGGTACCCGTCATGCGTTGAAATTCCACTCAAAGTGAGAAATTGTTTCTCCATGCGTGTCCTCTCATGGATTTTCCTCCCCCACCCTCCTACGCCTGACGCTAAACAATATTAAAAACACACATTTTTCTAATAACTCGCGCGCCACTTTTTGTCAATTTTTCCAACGCCAGAGCTCACCATTACATATAGAAACCTTAGGGGCAGGGTTGAGATGATTTACCAATTTTTAGATGATTTACCAAGTTGAAATCAGTGATGATTTATAAATCAATACTTTTTTACTGCAAACAAATCACCCGCCTAAAATGCCAAGGGACTTCCCCTGGCACGCACACACGTGCAATGCTAAAACTACTGTTTACACAATTTGGGGGTTTCCTGAAATATAAACACGCGACCGAATGAGTTTTCGCCTGGTCATTCAATAGTGATTAGTGAAAGTGTGAAGTGAGTTCATGATATATTTTAACCAATGCACACATAACCTTGACAAATTATATACCTATACCCTCCTCAAGAATCACTCTGTTGGTGAAAACCGCATAAAAATCCGTTCAGTAGTTTTTGGTTTATCGCGAACAGACAGACAGACACGGCGGATGACTTTAATTTATAATATGTAGAGATATACTCGTAATTAAAATTAACAACAACAACACTGGTTTTCTTTTTACATAGACCGACAAATTTTTCGTCACAGGAAAGTAAAATTGCAACATTAAAAAGAAAAAGTTTTACTATATAGGTAAACTTACATTAAGTTATATAATTCTTGAATTCGTTCACCGGGGTATATAAGCTTGCAAAAGTTGTTTCTTGTCTTACCTGAAAGAAAGATAAACACATTGTTAGTCGATAAAAAAGGTGATAAATAAAATTATATAAAAAGTACAGGTTGCAAAATCCAACAGAGACAATCATTATAAAGTTTTATACGCGATTGGAGGCCGTTTTCTGTCGTAAAGTTGATCAGAGTTGCGTATCTACCTGTGTAATAAAAATAATTATATAATATTTTAATTAATGAAGATAATATTAGCGAAAGTCAATCGAAAATCCGAAACAGAAAAATCAGAAAAAGATACGGATACATCTGGGACTCGAACCTAGGACCTCTGGCAATCCGGGCCAATTGCCAGATGTCCTGGGTTCGAGTCCCAGATGTATCGGTATCTTTTTCTAATTTTTCTGTTTCGGATTTTCGATTGACTTTCGCTAATATTATCTTCATTAATTAAAATATTATAATTTGAGGTTTAACTCTTTAAGTTAATAAGTAAAAAAAATAATAATAAGAATTGGCTAATTTATATAGCGCATTTTTGTAGAATACAAACTCAAGGGCACTTAAGAGAAACAAGCAAAATATGTGTATATTCTTAGTGTGCCTTACATCACTACGAATATATAAACGGAATATAAAAACGGTCGACTTGTGAGGCTTTAGCCATTTCAATAACGTTAAAGTTCATAAAAATTGGTAAAATTTATTTGATTCGTCCTGAAAAAATACTTAACTTAAAGCAGGTACTTTAACCGCTACGCCAGGTCATTATATATACATTACTTAACTTAAACTATACTTTAACCTCTACGCCAGGTCGAGATTGTTAAATTACTTAACTTATGTGATTCTTTAACCTCTACGCCAGGTCGATATAGTTAAATTAAAGTGATACTTTAATCTCTACGCCAGGTCGAGATAGTTAAATTACTTAACTTAAAGTGATATTTTTACCTATACGCCAGGTCGAGATAGTTAAATTACTTAACTTAAAGTGATAACTTTAACCTCTACGCCAGTTTAAGATAGTCAAATTATTTAACTTAAAGTAGGTAATGTAACCACTACGCCAGGTCGAGATAGCTCAAAGAAGCAAAAAAAGAAAGAGAAAATAATAAATTAATATAAAAAGCACAGGTAGAAGAATGTTGCAGAAGAAAGTTGCTCTATTAAAAACAAGCATCGAATAATTAATTATTACTGAAAAAAAATCAGTCCATAAAAACGACGAGATAAAAGCTAAAAGCTCGTTTTATGTTAGAAAAGATTCGTGCTCAATCATTTTTACTATAAAATCCACCTCGTGTTCGTGACAATCGGACAAGTGCAGTCACCGTGACCCAGACGTCACCTAAACCAGGTGTCTTGTCTAATAGCAGACGTTTTTCTTTTTTTAGTAGATTTTTCCTGGACGCGCCCGGCGCTAGTGGTCGCGCTTCGTGCAATACGGCACGTAAGCCCGCGGACAGATCGGTTTTGGCAAAAACAAGTTGGAAATAGCCCCGCCCGCCTCCCCACCGGCTGAGCGGATCAGCACCGGGCCATGCGCTCAGAACCGAACTACCACTGACTTCTAATCAGGGTTGTATTTAGGATCTGTAGATTCGAGGGTGAACCTGTAGTGCCAGCTATATGCCAACCGGGAATAATCCATAACCCCAAGTAAAACGGGGGGTTCGCCCGCTCAAAATTGTTTGAGAATTAGGATGAAAGGCTGCCAATAGCCTTAATACGTCTTGAAACATTTGGGAATCGGGCCAACTAACAATGACAATCCTTATGTAGACGATAATGTTTAAATTACCACTAAACACTAATAAGTCCAAAAGGTGTTCTACTCGCTGTATTTAAAGCATCCAAAATAATTCTAAACGATCAAATTTTCAAACCAAAAACATGTGGTTCTGCATTATTTCGTAGCGCTTCACGTTAACATGTAAAAATAGCATTTCAAATGATTTTTTCAACTAAAAACCTAAAAATAAACATTGAGGACGAGTTGTTTCACAGAATTTTAACAATTCATCAAATTTCAAGTACTGTGAAACAACCGGCCCATGATGAAATAGTAACAGAACTTGAATTTCAACTTTGAAATTTGATGAATTATTCAGATTCCTGTACCGTATTTGAAATTGATGAAGTGATGAGATAATAAATATAGGTATTCAATCTGATTTATTATCATTGCTGTGCAAAAACTTGTTTGCTGCATTTGTACATTTGTACAAAACGGCAGATAGGTCAACATTTGCAAGCTACGCAAAACAAGGTAGTGGTTCGATAGCAATGCGTCGTCGTAATAACATTAATTTTATTATTTGATTGATATTTCTATAAAATAGTACGAAAATTAGTTTATTTAGTGTTCAATACTGTTCAATACAATATGCAGTGCGGGTCCCTTTGTTCCTCTGCCCCCATTGGCTGCAGCCTTGGTAGCCTGCGCCTAAATGCGGCCCTGCATAGTCAGTTACTTTCGCAACCAACTGTGCCTAGAATGCGATTCTCTCGGTGACATAACAATGAGCATGCGGATCGACCAGCGAAATGTTGGGGTGACTGATTAAAGATCGTTGATCTCGTGTCTTTTCGAGGAGTTGGGCCATCTGACAATATTTTTAGCTGGATTTATTCGCGGGGTAAAATAGTTTGACTATCGGTTTACGGGTTTAGTGCACTCATTTTCCATCGAATTCCATTCTTAAGAGAAAATTGATGACAGTAAGAAAGAAAGGAAAAGCCTAAACAATCAAGTTATTGTGGCCTCAAAATCTCGATATTTGAAAGCTGATTATAAGGGTAACAATTATTATAAGCAATAATTATCAGCCTGAAACAATCATCCACATTGGAAAATTTTCCGAGAAAAGATACATGCCGCCGACGGGACTCGATATATTTAAAAGCTCATTTATTGAAATGTTGTAGGCAAAAGACAGTTTTTGTGGCTTAAAATTATCCTAGTGTAATGTCTCTTTATTCTCTCCAGAGATAATATCGTAAAATGGTACTTTTAATAATGTTATTCTAGTAAATATAATAATACTTCTGAGCACAAACATCCTTCCAGTCAGAAGGGTAGTTCTGATCTGAAGAGCTCTTGAAAACTAATGACTCCGTAAAACTACCTTCGGCACAACTCGCCAACGAGACCATGTGACCCGAAGAGCCCATAGACTAACTACTATGTTAAAATATCAACTAGGTCATAGATTTTTATGATACATTGATAATAATATTTTGATGATTTTTATAGCGCCGTTTTTGAGAAAAATCACCTCACGGGCGCTGTACAAATTTTAAATTCTTTTCTGCAATCTTACTTCTAACTACAGACTAGACAGAGCATTATAAAAATTGATAGCTAAAAAATTGCACCCACCGGCTCTTCGATCAGTGATACAAAACTAAATGCACAATGCATTTGACCAATTAATGCCATGTTGCCTAAAAAACTGGCGAATGCGTTACGGAAATTACAGCGTTACGAGAGGCGTAATGGGCGTTACGAACGTTACGGAGGCGAACGATAATAAATTTAAATTAATTTTGAGGTTCATTCCTCACAATCTAATCGTAACAACAGTGCTCAAATCCATAGTAATGACGTTTGGAATGGGTGCTGGCATTTATTTTAAACTTTGTAAGAATTAAATCAATAATCCCATTTTAAACGCAATTCCCATAATAAAATTAATCAAATTTTCGTTTAGAGTGTGCGAACTCAGTGCATTGAAACGACTGATTTGTCACGATGATTGGTAACAATCCAAACGAATCTTCAATATAGATTCTTGTACACTGATGTTTGGAATGGTTTTATTCGATGCCAGGAAGAAAATTATATTAATTAGATTAATAAAGAAGTATTTACTTCAGTCGTGTGGTCCTAAAGCACGCTCGTATTTTGTTTGTTTTGTTTTATTATTTAGAAAATATACAGGTCGTTCGTTTGAGATTACACCATCATTACGAGTTACGAGTAACGCTTTATTCAAACTCACAATGACATGGCGATAATAATATTGCTATTTGCAAAAAATTTCAGGTCTGCAATGTTCTTAAATAAAATCTCAATTTTCTATCACACCTTCCTCCATATTAACTTATTTCAATAATTCTTTCAAGAAGTATCTTGGACGGTTTGTAAATTACATTATTTTTAGCAACACAAAAAAACATTAACTTACAGACAAACGTGATAAATTTGCAATTGCCATCAACTATAACACTTTTTACACCGCTCAGTCCCAAAACGAGCAGTCGGAAAATCGCAAAACGGGGACGCGCCGATCAATTCGATAGACTTGGAGAGGAACGTGGGGCCACGTGGCATATTGGATTAAGCGAGAGACAAAGCACGTGGGGACGGTTATAGGTATGTATTATATTATGTAGGATCGGGAGCGCAGAAAACGTACGAGATACGGGAGTAACGGCGTTATGTAAGGATCAGGTGGGTGCAATCCACAGTGGCTGGAAATCTGTACGTGCTTCAGGAAAATACTTATTATAATAGTATTGACGACTTTTTGAAGTAAATATTTACGCACGCTTGACTTAAGGGGTAAACTGGCGAATGTGTAACGAAAGGTGAAATGCGCTGCGAGGCGAACGGGCTCACTGTAAAAGCAAGAGAGAGCAGTGCGCGCGCACATTTTCTTTCTCTCTTCCTCTCATAGCCAGTGCATGAAATATTTCAGTCACTATTTTGAAATACCAGTGACGCGTCAAACGCAGAGGGGGGCGGACGTCGATGCGCACGACTTGATCGGACGAGATTATAATAATAAATTATAATAATTATAATAAATTAAAATAAGTATTTGTAGAAAATTAATATCTATATGTATATACATGTATATATTTTATACATATAAACATATATATGGACATACATATAGATGGAGCTAAAGAAGAATTTACTTCAGTCGTGTGGTATAATGTGGTACTCTAATACCATCAGGCCGGCCTGATGATTAGAGTTCGATACCACTGTGACAGGTTGTTTGGCAGTCTATCCTCTCTGACTACCTCTGCGGAGAAACGGCCTGATGGTATTACAGACCGATGCTACGACTGAAATCATAATTATACAATATAGACTAGTGTACGCGATTTAATTGCGAATCAAAATGTGCTATTACTGTATTAACTTTTGGGTATATAATGCAAGCTATGTATTGTACATGACTTTAATATAATATATACATTATACACATTAAATGCACCGATAGACGCTACACCATACTTACGTTCGTCGCCGTCACAGAAACACAAAGCGTAGACAGAGCAGCGAATGCCTTGTCTGAATCGCCGCCGTGTCTGAACCGGTATAGGCTTTGGAAATACGCTTCCGGGCCGGTGCTCTAGCATTTAGTTCGAGTTAAATCTTACAAATCATACAGATAGCAGCCAATAAAAATATGCCTTAAGAAAATGAAGATAATGTTGGAAGTTCTCAGTCGAAGTATATGATACAGTTAAATATGACCGAATCGGAAAAGATACATTATGTTTCAGATTTTCAATTGAGTTTCGCTAATATATTATCTTCATTAATTAAAAATTTCTTTAATCTTAACATTTTACATAATTTCGAAATTTATATCACGATTATCATCATCACTAACGCTAATCACTTACACATGGATGAACCAACACAAAAAAACCACATGCCACACGTCCTTGTAAAAAAATAAGCAATAAAATATTAAAATTACATTAAAAAAATCAACATGTATCGAGTCAGGTAATCATAACGAAGGTGCTTCAATCCGAGCTTCGGGGTCCGTGGTGTTTGGAGTACGTGCTAAAACGCGAACTTTGTTCCACCGTCACTCAGACGTCATGAAATTTAATGATGTTGGTAGTGTTTGGTCTCGGCCTACGCAACATAAGCTGTCAAATTTTACGACTCAAAAAGTCTTGAATACCTGACGAGATATTATGTACCTAACCGACTACTGTATAATGATTGAATGGAAAATTCGCACGTAACATCAATCTAGCACAAGGTGATACAATTGTTATAAAAAAAATATATATATATTTCTGAATAAACTATTTATATAAAGAAGAGCGTCTTTTTTATGAATAAAGCACAAGAATCCTAACTGCTCCTGACTAGAGCCAGTAAGACTATGGCATCCCCAATTGGGGATTTTGTGAGGCTGAAGGTAGTGGGAAAGGGAAGGAGGTGGGATAGAAGAAGGCGGGGGAAGTACCTGGCTATTCAGATCTGGTCACCAAACACGGCTAAAGCCATTTCAAGCAACATTTCAATTCTGAATAGTGGTCTTACACCAGGGCGATACTGAGAGTATCTTCCACGAACGTGCCGCAAATATAGTATATATTATTTTTATTACTTAATTAATTGTGAAATAACACAAATGAATCAAATAAAATTTATCGAACCTCGGAATGGGAGTCCAAATCCTTGCCCCTGGACCACGCTGGCCGTCGATTGGTGTAATTATTGCATACTTGAACCTACAAAACAAGAAGATAGTCTCTGTCTACATGAGATTTCGAAAAATCAGCCCCTATCTCTTTTCACCCACCTCTAACGTGACATGTGCAAAATAAAAATATACATGATTTAAAAATAAGGCTTCCTAATCTTAATATATAAAACAAAGTCGGGTTAGTTACACCATTTATAACTAAAGAACGGCTGAACCGATTTTTATGATCTTTGATTTGTTTGAATTGTCTCCGTACCGATTAACAGAATAACTATTAAATCATCGGAAAAAATCACGGAAAAAATAATAATGAAGAAAACTAATTTTTTCATATATTATGTATGGAACGGCTTTTCAAATAATGTGCGTTGGTCGACATAATTTGAATCAATTCGAACTGTCAATGGTGTAGTGTGCCGAACATTTCGTGCTTAGTCAAAAGCTCAATTTCATTTTTCGAACTTAGAGTATTTATTTTAACTTATAAAAAATTAATTTATTTCAGCTAATAAATTAAACACAACATTTTTTGATTCTGCTGCGGTACGAAGTTTGCCGGGTCAGCTAGTATAAAATAAAGTTTGCCAAGTTACTGTGGAAAATTGTATATGTAATTACTAATTACATTAATTATTAACAACCACGAAGTGTTAGAATTCTACGAAATGTAATTTATCCAGGTTTTGACTATGGTTTATAAACGAATAGCAGCAAAATAAGCAGTCAATGAACTTGTCTGCGTCAGTCAGTCGGTGGGAGTTGGGTATCGGATGACGTACAGGAAAACAAGATGCCTAGAATAATTAAATCTACACTTTTACAGCCGGTTTTTGTAAAATCACCTCAAGTAGGGTTACCAGATCCGAAAATGAGTTTTCCTGACAAAATCCCCAACATATTTCCTGTAAACTTTCAACTTAACGGATCCATAAACCATCCATCCTGGGGGGAAGCGTGGCTATAGAACTTCAGGTTGTGAAGTTTTCGGGTATTTCGCCAATAAAATCATGTTTTTGTAATTTTATTGATTCCTGACAATTTCCAATTTTCCCTGTTTCCCTGATAGCTAGCTGAAATCCCGGACATGTCAGGAAAATTCCTATCATCTGTTAATCCTAACCTCAAGGGCAGACCTAGATCCTCGATGAAATCAGTTTGCAAAAACATCACAGATTATTTTATCCGTAAGGTGTACCGGGCTTTAAAAGATATATTGGTAAATTATTATTATCGGTAATCGGACAGAACAGGCCCCCTAGCACACTCGATCGATAACTTTCGGTAACTTCTCATCGTTCCCTAGGACAACTTCAGATCGCTAACGTACAAACAACAGTTGATGTCGAATATATTAAGGACACTTAATCATTGTTAACTGTAACTTATTCGTTGGCGATCTGCAATCATGCTAGGGAACGATGAGAAATTACCGAAAGTTATCCTATCAATCCTTAACGATCGAGTATGCTAGGGGCACTGAACATCTTTGAAAAGGGGTAGTCATTAAAAAAAGCTAGTTTAGGTTTTCAGACATTTTTTTTGTGTTTTAAGTATTCCAACTTGTCGCTGTTCTGATTTGTCATGGAACCGCTGCATCATATTTAGAAATCGCAGAATATGAGAATCGATTATGTCTATATAAATAAGAGGACACGACCCATCTCCTTCCCTCTCCCAACACAACACAAACAGACACGTATGTATATATGCTGCCGTGGCTGGCTATGCTGATGATGATTGTTCCCGCTTGGGCGGACATGCAATTTTAATAGGGTTTTTAGATAACAATTTTTCCCTATCGATAAAACACAGGACCTTTAAGTCTATAATAGCAAGGTAACTTTTTAATAATACCCACATGAGGTAAAAATTGCGAGGCGCATATGACGCCGTTCTATTTGTATAAAGAACATTAACTTTAAATTCAGTAAATTTAAATGATTCGCACTTCATGCAAAATAAGAATCTAGTAAATCAAAAAAAAAAAATCACACATCGTCGGATCTGCCGGATCTGCTCTGTAAACAATTCAAAACAATTAATACATAAATAAAATGGCAAGCCCTGAAAGAACCGTGCACAACTGATATGATTCAAACCCGCGACCTTTTTACAGGCCTACGTTGAAGGCACCTACTAAGATTTACTGCCGAAACCACTACATAAATTGTCAAAGATGTTTTCAAACGTCAATTCAATATTGCTGCACAACACGCGATGCCTAAAAAACATCGCCTAACGTCATACTGCCACCGTAAACAACGTATACATTAATTAGTAGCAGTAACAAGTTTAAAGTTTGAAGGCATTAAGTGTGTAGGTACAGGTACAGGTAAAATATATGTAAAAAGAAGCCTTGATCCGATTGCCGGATACCACGCGCCCGATGACGATCTATTATTATTATTGACGTGTCGGCAGTCAGCAGTCTGTGGTGATCTGTACCTGAACGGAGGTCACCAACACCGCGAAGGCCGGTGAAGGCTCTTCTCTCTCGGCTATGCTGTGTACTGTTTTGTTTCAGGTACGAAAAGTACGCTGTGACCTCAGTGAGTTTTTGTTTTCGGTTATGGTAGATAAAGTACCTTTGATGATGTAGTAATTAATGCCAGCGATTTCTGTTCGTACAGTTTATACACAAAACTTGTTCATAATAATTATCTTATAATACAGATGTTACATGATATCGGAAATATTTATTGAAGTAAATACTTCTTTACTCACGCTTGACTTGAGGGGTAAGCTGGCGAATGTGTAACGGAAATTGAAATGCGTTGCGAGGCGAACGGGCTCACTGTAGAAGCAAGAGAGAGCAATGCGCGCACACATTATCTTTCGCTCTTCCTCTCATAGCCAGTGCATGAAATATTTCAGTCAGTATTTTGAAATACCAGTGACGCGCCAAACGCGGCGGGGAGCGGACGTCGATGCTTGATCGGGCGAGGCGAATGATAATAAATTTAAATTAATATTTGTAGAAAATTTATATATATATATGAATACATGCATATATTTTAAACATATATATATATGTAAATACATATAAATGGAACTAAATAAGTATTTACTTCAGTCGTGCGGTCTAAAGCACACTCGTGTTTTATTTTTTTTATTGTCTGAAATATTTACAGTGTTAACAATTGTTACATTAATGAAATTGTCATTGGGATGTGCTTAGATATCAAGAGGAAACATGGTAGAAGAGAAAATGGAACTGGTATTTTGCCAAACTGTCGGTATTATGACTCTGCGTTTGCCTTAAAAAAATCATTTTCCAGTTTGTATACTAAACGTTCGTTGATGGTGTTCTAACCAGGCAAATTTAACGATTTTTGGAGGGTCCCAACTCATACGTTACTTATAATATCTTTATTATCTTTGGGATGCGGTGTAGAGGATATTTTCAAGGAAAAGACTCACCACGAGGATGAATTATGCCGTTCTTCCATGGAGCTACTTTCAAGCGACGCGATCGCCGCTCGTCTGGACTTTCCATACTATTATTAGTGTTTAAAAACGCCGCTAGGCGCTGCACTAGCAAAATAGTATGACAGGTAGCGGTAGCGTCGCTTATAAGTAGCTACGTGAACGATGGGCGTAATTGTTGAGATATTGAACATACTACAGATATCGAACATAACAAGCAAAGTTTCAAAGGTGATTTAATTGCGGTATTAAAGAAAACACAGCTGATGCCATTTTGAACCATATTTTGATTTTTTTTTTTCGAACCATTTTTCGAATTTTGTCATTGAACAAATTATGCATTTCTGACGCAATTTCGTGCAATGTTTCATGAATGAATTGTACTCGTGTATACCTAGTGACTAGTTTCACCTATCAAGGAGTACCAGAATGACAATGATGTCAACCCACAAATAATATACACACATATTTTATTAAATACACTACCTGGTTAACCCTGCAGGTTAATTTGTTCGCTATTCGGAACAACTCATAAAGGTTTCATTGAAATTGTTGTGTCTCCCTTACTATCAGAGTTTAAAATATGAACTAAACGATGTTAGAAAGAGAAAACATCGCACTTTATATTAAAAACTAAAAATAATACGTAAAAAAATTAAAATGTACATTTTTATGAAACCAAGGTTACAGACCGCAATTTAAAAAAAAAAATAGGAAATTTAATTATTTTTACATAAACGACAAAAAGTGAGGTGCCGATAACGCTTTTTTAACACATTCTTCTAATAAAATATGCGTGTGTGTATTTTTTTTCATTATCAGTAATTTTAGTTAGAAAAAACGTAAGAAGAACCATTTTTAAAACTTTTTATGTTTGCTTTCAAAATTTTTACATTAACCGCTGGAGTGACAGAGCAATTTAAATATTTTTTCTCGGATTGCTAAAGGAAATTTTTCTGCCCACATTAAAAAAAATCATACCTCCGAATTTGTTTATGGAGACATACAAACTGGTTATAGTTCTATATAGCCAACGAATTCACCTATCTTTTGTCTAATATCACATATTCGTAGGATTTATAAAAAATATTTATTAAATCTTTAACCTTAAAACATTTTAAAGTATCTAGAGAATATTTATTTCGTTATATTTTGAATGTACAATATATTATATAGTCGCTTTAAAAAAAAAAAATGCCACATTTTGGCAACAAAGCAATCCATAGTTTTGGAAATAGTGCCACAATGTCGCAAAAAGCGCTCGAGTGGTTAAGAAATATATATGTTTATTTCGAAATATAAAATTTTAAAACACATTTTTCAGAAATATTTAATTTATTTGGAATTGATTGCAAAGTGGAAATAATTTGACCATCTGACAAAATATGCCCTTAAAATATGGGTTAAAAAGACCCTCCACGCAGCATCCCCAAATATGACGGAAATAGAGAACTTATTTCCTCACGGGCCTCCTCTGCGTGGGCCTAATGTAAAATAAAAATCTAAATTGTAAATACGTAGGCCATTCGACAGCGTCAATGTGACTGTTGTATATGTGTGAGAAAGTAGGTAGGTAGTTGAAAAACACGTGGCACAGCGAAGGTAACACTGGTTTGTGTGTATTGGTGTTTAAAGAGGTCGCCAATACTCGCAGTATTTTATTCTAGTCAACAAATTTGACCTAATTTCTACGTGGTTGGGTTTGATGTCAGTATGAATGGGGAAGGATAAAATGTATTCGTGAGGTAATTACTGTATTTAGTAATTATTGAACGACCTTTGTTTTCGTTCATGTTGATGGTCCAATGTTTAGTCAAGATTTTTTTTTCGATTTTTTAACTGTCTTCTTTTGTCGGTTAGGTTATTATTTATTTTAGTCGCAATTTATTTGAAATTTCTTTCGTCAAAGTCGACGGTCCCGAAGAACAATGTCGGATATGCGATTTTGTAGTATCTGTAGTTTGTAGTATCTACATGGCAGGCCGGATCGGAAGACTGGTTGAGGGAGACCTTTTGATCTCTCCAGCCGGGCCCTCTCGACCCATCGCCTTGCACCGCGGTGGGAGGGATGGCTTCACACGTCCATCACTACTGGACATATTTATCTCCAGATTCCTACCCAGCCCTAAAACCTTTTTCCTTCCCAGGACTTCCTCTCCTTCCTTTCCCTTAAAAAACCTCCAAACAGCATCTTCAAAGATGAGGCCCTGAGGGAATTTTTCCCTCAGGGCCTCCTGTGTGGATTTAATGTAAAAAAAAGAGAGCTGTTTAAAGTATCGTTTCTTCATTTTTACTGTTTTTGAGAAGTTATTTTGAAATTCGGTATTTCATTAACTTTATTCAAAATTCCGAAAATACAGACTTTTAAATCAACAAAATAAGTCAAATAATTTTCAATTTTTAGCAATATTGTTCTGCGGGACTGTTGAATTGTCACATTTGAATTCATTAATGTTAAGCCGCTTACAACATGTATTTTGTATATTTTCAAAAAAAAACTCGTTTTGTTTTTAAAACAGGAGTTTATGAGATATAATCACTAAACGTTTTATAGAGGAACTTTTACGGAACGAAGGTAGGGTTGTAGGGCGGGTGGACGGAATATAAGGAGATCATAATAATATATCGACACCGGAAATTTGAAATGCTATGTAAAAGGCAATAAATCCACAAATGAATTAAATATGTAATTTTTCTATTTCCATCTACGTCGTCGAAATATTTCTAGAAAAATGAGTGCGACTTTTACGGCTTACATTTTAAAATTATTTTTTTTTCGGAAAAATTAAAATAAAAATAAATTCTGTGATTAAAGAAATTTTTTAAAAAATTGAAAAAGTATTCTGAAAGAGCTGTTGTTATTTTATAATAAAAAGTCAACTAAACAGGAGGTATAATTTTTTGAAAAATAAAAAACTTTCTTTTTGCTCCCCTGAACAATTAGACCTTTTTACAGCATTTCCAATTTCCGTGATCGATATTATGATGCGCAAGTAATTGGAAGAACAAATCTGGGAAGTTTCAGAAATTTACAGGACGAAGAGTCTATGAAAACGTGAGTTGGGTCATGTGTCTTTTAGAACTTTGGAAAACAGAATAGTATATATGAGACGATGTATGAATGTGAACGAAACAAGGCTAGCATGAAATGATTGGTTAGTTCTAGTTAGGTGAGTGAGTTTGATATAATTAAAGAATTTTAAGTAGGCGAAACATTTTTAATTTAGACACATCTGACAAGTGACAAGGACGGACAGCCAAATGTGACAGGAATTTCTTCTCCAATGCTTTATTTCATGTCACTATGTCACGAGCGGATTCCAAAACATACACGTGTAAACAGATGGAAATAAATCTTCACAATAATATTGTCAGTGGGTAGACAGACGGTGATGCCATGTTCTAAAAAGAAAAATGTCACAGGGGTAAAAAACCATGTTTAACCATGTTTTTAGGGATTAAAAAATAAACAAGTTTTTGTAAGCTTTTAGTGAGAATTTAAATTTAAAAAAAGGTAACGAATTAAATTATCTAACAATGCTTTAATAAATAAATAAAAAAGTTATAATATTCCTTTGAATAAAAGCACAAAAAAATGTTTTCGAAAATACAAATGTTTTTACTGTTGTCAAGCTTTACAGAACTATACTTTTAATTTAATAATACAAAGTTTCAAAATATAAATAAATTTTAAGAGTAGAAATTTTCCCAAAACTAGTAATTATATTTTTTCTACATGAAGTTAGTTAAGATTATATAATATATATTCGTGTTATATTAATGTATTCATATTATTATTTATTGACAATTATAATAATTAGATAGAGACCTTGCGAACAATTAACTCGGATAACTCAGAAGCATGCAACTTCAACACTTACTTTGAAAAGTCATTAAAAGTGATTAACAAAAAAATGGTAAAATAGGTTACGTTCGGTTTTAGTTATGGGATATTTTTCTAAACTTTTAATGATTTTTCAAAGGGGTCTTGAATCGCCACTTTGATGAGATGTCGTGGCACCATTGCGAATGTGTGAAAAAAAAGAACTACGGGATTTTCCCAGGCTAAAAATCGTATCTCATTCAAAAGTATTCAAAAGTACATATTGTTGGTGACCGGTAAACCAATGACTTATAAATGAACCAAAAAATTATGAAAATATGGTAAAAACCATGCATCTGGCAACACTGATGGTAAAGTATATAATAATATTTTGTTGACATCTTAAAAACTTTGGGTTTAGATTTACATATGTTTTTCTGATGATTTTTAAAGTTCTTAACAAAAAAATTGGTTTTATGAAATAATGTATTATACCGGGATTTCTTATACTCCAACCGTTCAACAATTTCTATTCATTCTTTTCAAATTTTATAAACTTATGCTATGTATATATGTACACGTATGTGTACACGTATGCTATGTATATATGTACACGTATGTGTAAACTTATGCTATGTATATATGTACACGTATGTGTACACGTATGTGTGCGTATATATGAATGCATACATGTGTGTATGCATTCATATATTCATATATACAAACATGTATGTAAGAATATATATTTTTATACACAACTATTAAGGAGATAATTTGTACATATTGGTTCTTTTTTTCACTCTTGATGATGTGTCAATTTTCATGTACAAATTTTAACTTTTTTGATGTTTGAATTATTACCGTTTCAGAACAGACATCGTCTAGTGAGGCGGGTAACTTGCTTGTTTATAAAATATTATATTACCTTAATAAACGCCCGGGTTGCCGGCAATGAATGAAAAAAGTAGTGTTGAGTGATAAATAAACACAAGGGAAGCGGGTAAAAAACGTAGTAGGAATTAATCATTATAATTCAGGTTGGATGCAGTGTAGGTTAATTAATTTCAATGTGATGGTAACATTGCACTTTCACTTACGATTTACGTCTTTTCGATTGATGTATATCGTTCGAAAGACCTCGATATTATTGTCATTCTGTCGCTACAGTGTAGACAAGTGTTCTCAACCTTCAGGAAAACAAGAGGACAAAATGTTTCAATGTAGTTTGTAATTTCAATTTTAAACCTACCTAGTTATAATTTTCATTTAAGCTGCTTCATACAACTGCTTTTTTAATCCTTTTAATTTTTTTATTTCAGAATATTTATCTACTTATATATACGGCAAAATTATTCAGCTTTTGACCACAATCCAAAATTTAACTTTTTACGCAAAAAGTCGCGCAACTCTGGACAAATTGTGTGAATGATATATTTAAAAAAAATTGAAAACATTGTAGAAGAAGTCTACTCAAACAGTGTACGAAACACATTTGTTCAGAATCAAGTGACTCCTGATGCCGTAGGCTGGCTTAAAAATCGCACTGTAATGATACACACACGTGTAATGACTCCACTACACAAAGAAAGAGAACGAAATTCATATAATTTAAAAAAAAAAACAGATATGATTGTTCAATTAGGGCCTCAGTTAAAAATGGTTGAGAATCTAAGAAGTAGTAGTCAGGGGTCCGATGTACGGTTAATAATCTGTAAGTATGGCAAACAGCAAACTCGTTCAGCAAGCTATTTTGTTTCAAGGATTAATTTCTGCGATCCTGGCATAAAGACGACAATTGCTGAACCAGGTACAAAAACCACAAATATTTAATTAATCAATCTATTTGTAGAAAACTCTTGTGACAATATAAATTTATTGGATTGTCGGAATAATACTATATTTCGTGAGAGTCTGTGGAAGGGGTCGGAAACGTCCAAGGAAGACGTGACGCACCTTTCCATACCACTTTTTCAACAAAGTACTTACGTGATTGGTACGGTGTTACAACTTAAAGAGCAACGTGGTGGCTTTAAAGACGAATTTACATTATGCAACTAGTTGCATTGCTAGTTTCACATGTAAACATATTGTTTGCTTGTAAAACTGTATTGTTACCAGATATTTAGAATCGCACTAATGCGAAATTACGACACCGCTGGTGGTATGCAACTAATTTCATACCAAAAAAAAATTATGCAACTAGTGTCGCGACACCATAAGCAGTTAAGTGTCTTCCTTGAAACTGCGTGAGAGTTGTGTGCAACAACATTGTGCATTACAGAAAAAAGCTTTGGTGTTGATGGTGCCAGGGTTGCTGTGATACCGAAGGTTGCAGGACACTAAATTTGCGCAATTTACACCAATTTTTGTAGGGAGTCACGATCCTCATCAACGAGGAACCGACTTGAGAAGAATTGCCTAATATAACCGGGCGATATCACCAGTAAGACCAAACACGTCGAAAAGAAGAGGCAATACACGACAATCTTGACAATCGACGGCAATACCTTGCAGGCAAGAAATTGTCCTAAAAACTTTCTCGTTTAGATAATGGCATATCGCCAGTGACTACACGCGTCTGACTAATTATTAATGTTATTATTATTTGCATGAATTGCTGGATCCAGAGTCCGAACCGAGTCTGGATCACAGTAGTTATTGTGGATAATTAATTATTATTTATTACAGTAATTGGGCAAACACCTCGTGAATGTAAAACTCGGCACAAACAGCGACGGATGGCAACACAAGACTATTGTTGCTACACGTGGAAATTATTATTAGGTACCTGCCTACATAACAATTATGTACTTACTTAATGTGCATGCAGTTAGATGAAAAACAACAGGTGTAATAGATAGCGTAATACGTTTTTAACTCTTGCTGTTTTTTTACAAAGATGTTTTGGAAGGAAGATATGTAAATACAAATGTTAGAAGGAGCATGCTAATATTTAAAAAAAAGTCGACTTGTTTAAAATAAAACAAAAATCTCTCGACAAAATGCCTATTGTGCATTTGGAGAGACACTATGAATTTTTTCATACCCATAACATGTGAAATATCAGAACAAAATGTGTTTTTTTAATAATTTTCGGTGCATTTTTTTTATCGAGCGAAATTTATATACTTAATTACCGTTTCTGCTCTACAAATGATAATATCTTCAAAAAAAAATATTTTTTTTAAGGGCTATAAAACTTTAAATCTTTTAGAGAAATATGTTATAAATCAGTAGAAATTTGGAATGCGAAAGTAAGTGAAAACGATAATGTACAAAGCTGAATTTGGGCGTAAATAAATAAATACATTATAGCCAATGTGAAAATCCAAAGTTCGAAACCAATATACAAGGTGTTAAGGTACGTACTTGACTTACTTTAACCAGTGATTCCTGACATTATTTGGAGTAAAAAATGTAAATGAAATTTTGGTCTCCGGAGGTTTTTCCGCAGACTTATTTTTCTTTTTTTTATAATTTTTATCTTTAAAATCAAACAAAAAAAAAATCTCCCGCATGTCGTCACTGGTCATACGGCCGAGTAACCAACCAACCTCTTACCCCGTCCCAAACCGTCCAACAACTACTATTTTTTTATGTTTTTGTAGAAAAAAAACATACAAAAATGTCAGCGGAGACCAAAATTTCATTTACATTTTTTACTCCAAATAATGTCAGGAATCAATGGTTAATGTAAGTCAAGTACGTACCTTAACACCTATATACATTGTTATTTGTATATATTTATATATATATTTATACATTAATTACGTTCTGTGTGTAAAAACGGAAATAACTGTGGGACGACACGCCGTTGAGCACTGCGGTTATTGGCCGACGGCTACACGTGTCGGCAGTCGGCAGAGTGTAGGGGAGGTAGGGAAGGTAGGGCTAGCAGCGGGGGTGACGTCAATTGAAGGAAAGGCGGGAAAAGGTCATGGCCGCCAGACGCCGGAAAAACTCACACTTTTCGCCGCCCAACTCGTAAATATTATTACAAATAGCTGGGAGAGGGAAAACAGAGAGCAAAGGGATGACTGAAAGGCCGATGATCGTCTACAAAGTAATACAAAATCATTTGTTTTTGGTTTTAAAATTTGAACGCCTACAAACAATTTAGATGCTTATAATTAAATACTACAAATAGAATACATATTTGCCTTCGAAATGATCGCAATTTTTAGTTGATAAATCTTTTTATAAGCTTAGAAAAAAATAAAGAATCAGACCGATAAAAACTGTTTAATCTCGTACTTACGAACGCCTTTTCGGTTATGGTTTTATTGCATAATGTAGAAAATTAAGTTCTTTAGAAAATGGTCGTAAAAAATTAAAATATTGGTGCCTGAACTTCGCAAAATGAAATAAAACACAATTTTTGGCAATCTTTTTTTTTTCTTGAATAAATCAACTTGGGCGACTGGTGTTAAATGTGAATTTAAACCTTTTATCTATCTACATAAGAAGTTTTATTGTTAGCTGCCTGATCCAAAATTTTACACGAAGTGATGCACCGCCTTAATGGAAAAAGAGAACACTTGAGATTTGATGTTCAGAACTGCATGTAAATAATTTTGTTACCAATTATCGATTCAGAAATAATATCTAGGCTATACGAAAACAGACTGTTAAACTATTGTCTATAATAATGTATCGTGAGATATTATTTGTACACATTGTTTGCAAAACTGGATAAATATGTTTTCTTAAGCTTACTTTTTAGAGCACCTCAAGATCAACAAGACGACGCACAAATAACTCATGTAACCCTTTAAGTTGGGGAGTTATGACAAATTTTTGACCCCATCCCCAATCGATAACGTCACTAACATGCACCGGAGAATGGTATATTTTTAGAGAATCCACGCCACAACCCTTGGGCCACGAGATATATTTAAATATTTGGCGTCATCCATAATTTGTGTTTGACGTCCTTAATGGTTGAGTGGTTACGATTTACGATCGTTGGTTATGGACTCGAAGGTCACGGATTCATTTCTTAGTTGATTCTTGCTTTGGTTATCAAGCGTTAAAATTTGAAATTATGTATTTAATCAGAACTAAGAAAATACAACATAATGTATAATTTTGTGATAGAAAGATAGATAGATAACACTAATTGCATCTTTATGATAATAATTACAAAATTAACGATGGATTGATAAATGATTCAATAAAGTTTATAATATTAACTGTTAAGAGTGCAATCTTAATTTGTGACTGACAGCTGACAGATCTGATAGCAGACACATGATACGAGTATCTACTGTTGTGTCTGAGTAGTATGTGTATATAACATCATATAACCGTGAACAATAGGTCCTGCACAGATAACATGGAAAGTTTATTACATATTGCAATGACCGATTTATATCGCAACAAACGAGCGAAGTCGACAACCGATACAATAGGTTATTTCCACGTTTTTTATTGCTTGAAAAAAATTACGATTATTATGGCATTTTTATTTTATTTTTATGTTGACGAATACATTTTCTACAGCGAGTCTAAGTTGTCAATTTTTGTAATCCCGCCAAAACGGCATTTTCGACGTGAGACGTCACAAGGGTCGCTCGTTAGTTAGAAAAATTAACAGTAACAGTGCTGTTATAGGACGGGACAATAATAATAGTCAATAAAGGTGCTGTTAAAACAAGTACATTAAAACTAAAATTTAATATAAAACGGGAGAGAGGCAGTTTAGGTTCAGACCTATGGCAGAGGTGTAGGTTATCCAATAAATTGTTCCCGGAGCGGCGCCGGCGGTACCCACACCCATATTATGTGATTTGTTCGTCTTTGAGAAAACAAATAATTATTCTCGTCAGTTTTGTAAAATATTGGTATACTTGATTCCATGGATAAAATAGAAATTGACAAAAATCATAAATTGGCGGGTTTTTTTCGTTGACAAATAAAAAGTTTTTTTTTTCAGTATAAACGGTATGGAAATTGAATAAAAATTAAAGTTTTTTTCGTAATAATTCCCTAGACAAATAGTGTGTTTTCTATACATCGAATTCTTAAAAAATTATAAACGTTTCGATTCAAAATGTTTCGGTAAGATTTTTTGTCATGTTTGATATTATGTTATTATTTTGAAATAAATATCCATGTTTAACTCAAACACGAACATCTGAAAGACAATTTTATTTAATTTCTAAAAAGATATTTGTTTTTACAATTACAAAAAAAAAAATTAAAAAGTAAGACTTTTAAAACACCTCGAAAGCATTCCGAAATTCCATGAGAAATTTTACCGACGCGCGTCGTTGGGCCTTGTACGTAAAAATATTTAAAAGCCTAAAGGGATAAAATACCTGTAGTATCCTTCAAACTAGAATCGATCGTGTCTTAGACATTATCTCAATAACTGGATATGTCCATACGGGGTCATTTTGAGTGTCGCAAATGCGAGACTTCAATGTCTAGACTCCAGGCATTGCGTAGGTACAGATAGGTACGAGATAAGTGAATGTGAAATGTGAGATGATTAATTACTTGTGCTCAATATCACCGGCAGCAACGAACATGCAGAAAACTCGGTACAGGCATACCAATTGTTTGGTTTTGAAATGAAAATATGCGTAGTTCCTACCGGGATGTCATTTTACCAAGTACCTCTCCCCATCCCTAACCACATCAACTTGCTGAAAAGCATTTTTGAACTTGGAACAATGACTAGCAAATTGGAGTGCATTAATTCTGGAAGCATAGATAAGGAAACACTAGGAAGACCTTGGAAGCAAGTTAGGGAACGTACCCATACTACGTGACCCATTCAGGGGGGGAAGGGGGATCTTCAAAATGCCACGCTTGGTCACAATGAGGGGCGGGGGGGCTTAGGTTTTTATTACGTAGTCAATATCCTCTAGGGAAATCTCGCGTTTTTTTCGAGCTACATTCAAATATGGCGCGCAGTGTTTGGCGCTTTTTAAACTCGCAGGTGGCATCACTGACGTACAAATGCCGAGACGCCAGCTGATTGAAAGCTGACAATAATAAAGACAAATATAAGCTAGATCATTTTTTTTTTTACTTTTTGTTAGCAAGAAATGATTCAAAACCATATTTATTTATTACTACGTGAAAACTGAGGGGGAGGGGAGGGGTCTTGGAATATACTATACGTGGTCACCAAGGGGTGAGGGGGGGGGGAGTTAAAAATTGCAAAAAGTGGGTCACGTAGTATGGGTACGTTCCCTTACCTCTGAGTCTGAGTTTGTTGTCGTTTATTAACTAAAACCAAGGTTTTTGACCATATTCACTTAAACAATATCATTTTATGATAAATTATTTGTGTTGTGGTGGCGATAATACCTCGAAGTATCGCGGTGGAATAAACTATATTTGTGATTGTGTTGTGTGCTCCTAGAGGGAAGTGATTGGTTTTCCTTCTTCCTTGCATCCCTACTCTTCCCTACACATATTATCACCCAATTCCAGCAAACACCATTTCGTTTAGTCTTTCGTTTGGTTTATTTACAGTCAAGTTCATCTGAGGCTGTAATTCAGAAGCAGTTTCGAATGCAACACCAATATTGGTCTCAAAGTTCCATGTTTAGAGTAATGATATATTATTCTAAAGGCCGGTTTAAAATAACTTATAAAATAACAGAAACATGTAAATAACAATTTTCGGAGTATACTTTGCGATTTATTTCTGTGGAGGGAAATTCAAATAATTACCGTTTCGGCGTCGGGAATGTATAGATACTCTATCTTAAAGAATAAAATATATTTTTTTAAGAGCTTAAAAACTTCAAACATTTAAGGAAAATATGCAAGAAATCGGTAGAAATTCAGAGAGCCGCCCCTTAAGCCAAATAAATCCTAATTGGATGGTACCGAGATTTATTTCGTATATTACTGATGTAAAATTTTTAATACAATATCATCTAATTTCAAACTAATGCGCGTGTATTTGAGTGCCACCAAAAGTTGATAGAATGGATTGTCACCGACGAGCCTCTCTGCCGAGTTTCAGCTCGCTCGGATGTCGGTAAATGAGTTAGTTTCCACTACCAAGATTTGCATTAATTTAAGAGAACAAAATCGAAGTTCAAATAGATGTATATAAAAAGAATGAGTAATGGTTGTTTTTCCAAACACAACTGACCATCACCTGAATAAGTTAGTTGTTAAAATGGCCGCCAGAGTATGCAGCATGGCGCAGTCATAACCGCAGAGTATTTCGTAAGCTGAACGATTGATAATAATATAAATTTAATAATATTGTAATAAAGAGTATTATGATGGCGTGTTTTTCCCCAGTTTTCCAAACGCAAACAAACTTAACGATGCGGATAATTAGAGCCATACGTCAATGAGAAGAGAGGGATTTGACGAATAATTATATTTGGAGACCTTCGTTGTTTCGACTGTTTGGAGGTCAGAGGAACCGCTTGATAGTTTAATCGCGAAAATAATCAGCTAAATGCAATTTGTCAATTGTGTGATCATATCGGTCAGGGTGTTTTGATGTCTATACTTCTTTGATTTATCTTTGACTAGCTGATACCCGGCATGCGTTAAAATGCCAATTAAATAAATAAATTGTTTCTCCCTTCGTGTCATTTCCCATTCGTCCCCGCTCCCCTTCAGACTCTCCTTCATCTTCCCCTCTTGCGTCCCCTCCCCCTCCCGTGCTCCCTTTTAACCTACCCGCGTTCCCCCTCCCCTCTCCCGCTATCCCCTTTCTCGTGACTCTCACGTATTCCGCTTCCACCTTCTTCGCCTTCCCCTTTCTCTCGTCCCCCCTCTTTAATTCCCCAACCGACCCTCCCGCATACCCCTCCACAGAGCCTTTTTTCCCTGCCGCCTAACTCCATAAAATACACCCATTTTTCAACTAGCAAGTAAACTAAGAAATTCTTAAACACAGGTGGGAAGGCCTGAATGTTTTACAAGAAAGAACAACTGATTTCGAATAGCTGGATAAAATCCACCGGGTACGTTATAATACACCCGTACATTGGTAACGGGAAAATACAAAACAGTGACAAAATAGAGTATGGTACAAAAGGAGGTTAAATTAGGTTAGTTTGCGTGAGGTCAGGGGTTAGGTTAAGACTGTTTCATCTTTTTCATCAATTTTGTCATGGAATCGAATATTTTTATACTTATTTGAGATTTTCTGTTGCAGGTGTCTGAGAAAAGTGGCCTTGCCTGGGGCGAGTGATGCCCCATACCTCTTGCAGGAACTAAATGTTATTTTACGATGATGGCTTTGTCGTACCGTTGCGAAATGTTTACATCGCTATGAGATGGCTGCTGTATGTACTGTGTACTCGTTTGGTATGAACTATGAACAGTTTATTTTTGAATTAGAAAGGAAGAGACGCCGTGAAGGTTGATGAGTAGAACCACAGAGCGAAGAAATGAAAGACAATTGAAGAAAATTCTGTCGAGTAGACTTCTGCCACATGTTCAAGTCGTGGCTTAGGGATATTGCAAAATCTAGGAGGAAAATTAGGTAATTTTCATACATATGATCTTTTGGTGACCGGCTAACTCAACATAGTGGCCCTTCAACACCCTAAAAGTGATATAAAGTCATGAAAAGAGATGGGAAAAAAACTAGATAAAATAGTTTACGTTATGTTAAGTTGTGCGCTTTTTTTTTTGGGGAGGGGAAGGAGATTCTGATATTCTGACTCGTCATGGTACGACGCAAGTATTTGGTTCACTCGATAGCGCTCATATTATATCGACGATTATAATATAAGGTATATTTGCGGCACGTTCCAGACTGGAAAATACTGTAAGTATCGCCCTAGTGTTAACCACTATTCAGAATTGAAACGTTGCTTGAAATAGCTTCAGCCGTATTTTGTGATCAGATCTGAATAGTCAGATACTCCCCACCTTCCTCTGCCTCATCTCCTTCTCCTCGCTACTACTTTCAGCCTCACAACATCCCTCAATTGGGGATGCTATAGACTCGCTGGCTACAAATGGTTGGGAGCAGTTGGGACTGTTGTGCAGTATTCACATAACAAAGAAACATGTGAGACCTATTGCTTGTCACACACGATTCATCAAACTACCGAAATGTTCACATTATGTAAGAAAATGGTATTAATTAATAAATTTCTTGCAAAATCATTTAAAATTTATTTTATTCATTTTCAGTACAGAGCCAAAAGATGAAGTCATAATTACAATAGTCACACGAAAAATTTGGAGAATCCGAAAATAAAAATTTTCATACATTCACGGTCCACCCTAACGTATTGTATTGTATACCACCTAGATCCAAAGTCTCCAGTCTAGTGCACGGTGTAACTTGTATGAATATTATACTGTATTGTAGATTGTAGAACTACATAATATGAAGTCACCTCAGTGGTAGTGTGCCGGGTGTTGTAACCCATTGTCTAAGTGTGTTTGCTGTGTACGGCAGTAGGTGAGCGCCGTGCCACGTGCTCGGACCACGTGGCAGCTGGCCGCCCCACCGCGGCGCAAGAAATGGAAATAGAGTCCGTTCTTGTCCGTTACGTGGGTCTACTACAATAAAGCGATATTTGAGATGAATTTAAAAATAATAGCATCACAAATTAAGCATAGTCATTTATTGTAGTTAATTTCTTAGATAATCCCCCTAAACATACCTCCACACAGCACCCCCAAAGATGACACGGGCATAACTTGATTTAAATTTTAAAAAGTTACCACTTGAATTCATAAAATAAGTAACAATAATAATGGAACGATTGGTATAGCGACGTTTTTGTGAAAAATTATGAGGAGGATGCTGTGATAAAAACCATTTTCCATACATTCATGGTTGTATATCAGCTGTGTTAAATTTAAAACACATGTATTAGTAAGGCTGTTAAGTCTCGAGCGTTCTATAGTTGCACGACCGAAAAAAATAATTAAAACACAAAACCTTACAAGTATATGTGTTTTTAATTTTACAAAACTGGTCAGTTGTCAAATTTAACACTTTATTTGGAAGGTGACTGTATTTATTATGAGTTTAAAAAAAATTACATTGTTACACAAAAGAGTCTCATTGTTACAAAGAAGAATAACGAAAAAGGGGTGGGATACTTGAGATACTAGTGATTTACAATACGTTCGGAGTCACAATACTTCGGCCACTTCGCGGCGCGCATCATATAGAATAATAATATCTACGAAATATTGTAATATTTAAATCGTTTACGGTACACAACATTCATTGAAATAATTTTACAGTAAAATAAATGCAAATTAAAAATTATTATTTAGGGTGTAAGGAATGAAGAATTAATTCGTTTTTAAATTCAGAATCAGATCAAGTGTGTCACAATAATGAATTAATTCATTTATTTCAGTCATTCAATTTTGCCCACGTCTAGTTTACAACGCGTCTTTTTGATTCAGTCCATCCAGAGATTCGCCTGAAGATGTGCGGTAAGGGGGAATACATTAATTACGTGAGAAAAAATAGGGGGGGGGGGGGGGGCGCCCAGTAAAATCTCATTATAGCCTTAGGGGGGGTCAATAAAAATCTCTCGTCAACTTATTAGAGATAATAAAAAAATATTAATTGTTTCGCTTCTTTTGAAGTGTCCCATTTAGCCCGCTGAAAAAAATGGTTATTATGAAAAACATTTATTTCGAGAGTAAGAAAAAACCTCACGTGAGAGGAGGGGGGGGGGGGGTCCCACTAAATCTCACTAAGGGGGGGAGGGGTCTAATTTTTTTTAAACTGCTCACGTAATTAATGTATGTCCCCTAAGAACCGGGAAGCAATTAAACTTTCTAGAGATGACGCATGACATTATATCAGTTATCCCAGCTCCCAGCTGTGACATCCCTTCCTGAGAGTTTGTTAAGAAAGTTTGAGAACCTGTGCTTTAAACCATGGGTCGGCAACCTGCGGCCCGCGAGACATCTTGGTGCGGCCCGCGAGATTCTCGCCGCAACGCACATGACTGACGATATTATACACAATCGAGTGAAAGGAATCGAGAAAGGGAGCGAAGGGATAGTGAAGTTGGAGCGAAGGGGGAGCGGGGGGAAAGAGAAGGAAGGCAAGAACGCCACACGCACCTCGCATCATTCCGTTGTCGACCGCCAGTAACACTACTCGTTCGCTCGCGCTGCGCTAACTACCCACCCACGTCGGCGTGATTAATCAAAGCCACTTTCCAACCCTCTCCTTTCCCATCTCCTTCCCGGTGACCCGACAGTTGATCCACCAACACTTGATCACCGGACACTTAACCTCTTGACATTTGATCCCCGATAGGCTCCCGACAGTTGGTCCCGCCGAAATTTAGTCCTTCCGACATTTGGCCCCTTCGAATTTAGTCCCTCCTATAATTGCCCCCCCCCCCCCCCCCTAAAACTAAAATATTTGTACATAAATATTGTATGTATACCTACCGCAAGTGCGGCCCGCACTGATCCCCATGAAAAATATTTAACCCTTTTACAACAAAAGGTTGCCGACCCATGCTTTAAACCATCAAATTATTATAACATATTATATTGACATAACATTGATAACAACACCGTGTTTGATACATAAAACAAATAATACTAAGATACGTTGTTCCTATAAATATAAAACTACCTTATCAGCCGGAAAACCATTAATTATTGTATTGTCATGAATCACGAATGGAGGAAATATAATAACTTTTATAACCACCATTTCCCCTATCTGGTTAATACATCGCCGACTAATGGAAAAATCATATAAACAACATTTACACTAAGTTATTGAATTTCTACAAATTAATAATATCGCAAATCCCGTAGAAAAGTGTCAAAAAGTTAATTTTACAGCGTAGAAAAGTGTCGTAAGTCAAAAAGTTAATTTTACAGCGTAGAAGAGTGTCGTAAGTCAAATAGCCAATTTTACAGCGTAGAAAAGTGACGTAAGTTAAAAAGTTAATTTTACAGCGTATATAAGTGGTTAGTCAAAAAGTTAATTTTACAGCATAGAAAAGTGTAGTAAGTCAAAAAGATAATTTTACAGGAGAGCGAAACCGAATATATGAACGATGAACAAGCGGTGCCGTCGAAAAGAGATATCTACTAAAGACATCTTGCGGAGATGGAGTGATCTAACTAACATACGGTTTTCGTAGGGCATAGATAATCGCAATCACTTTACTATTCCGAGATAAAACGTAAAATAGAAAGTTTGGACTTATAACACTTTTCAATGGGATGTGCGATATATATACGCTTTTGTAATAATTGTATTTAATATTGGTAAAAAAAAAAAATTATATCGTAATGCTTATGTAATTATGGGAAGATATACAGGGTGTTAAGGGATGTACTTGACTTATTTTAACAAGCGATTCCTAACATTATTTGGAGTAAAAAAATATAAGAAAAAAAAATTAACCTAGGTACATTCATAAAGCATCGGCTCAAAGATAACCTTCTTATATTTCGAATCTTTACATCACCCAACTCAAAAACGTGCTCGTAAAAATAAATAAAATATTGTCTTCAAAATGCCAAAATTTTGCCAAAATTTGTATGGAATTTCAAAATTCTAAGATTTTCAGGAATTTCAGAAATCCTGAAAAACTTCATACAAAAATGCAATTTAAAAAAAAGATATTTTTAACTTAAGCACGAAAAATCTGTCTAAACGTATGCAGAATATTAAAAAAAGAAGTGTACTTAAGTAATAGAAAAAAATTATTAATTTTAAAAAAAATATCATCGGATATCAAAATGACATAGGAGAATAGATTTTTTACTCCAATTGCGCTCAGGAATCGCTGGTTAATAAACTTCGGGTACGTGCTGTTACACCTTGTATATATTATGTAATCTTACTAATATTATAAACGCGAAAGTTTGTATGGATGTATGTACGTTTGTTACTCTTTAAATCGAAATTTAATGGATGGATTTTAATGAAACTTTATAATAATATAGCTCATATACATCAGAATCTTACTAATATTATAAACGCGAAAGTTTGTATGGATGTATGTATTATTTTGTTACTCTTTAAATCGAAATTTAATGAATGGATTTTAATGAAACTTTACAATAATATAGCTCATACATCAGAATAACATATAGGCTATAATTTATAAAGCTAGACATTTATTTTCAATATATTGAAAATAATATAGTTAATAGAAAACGTCCAAAATTTGACAATGAAATTTTGCAAAACAGTGATTGTTAAATCAAAATTCTATTTTGGAAAATATTTAAATTAGTGAATTTATTTGAAGTACTCGCCTAATACTTTGAATCGAATCAAGAATTATAGATATTTTAAATAAATAGGATAGGACCTAGGAAAAGAAAATAGTTTACTCGAAGTATTAATCCTACGCAGACCAAGTCGCGGGCAGAAGCTTGTAATGTATAACAAAGAGTGTCTATGGTTGCGTGGCTGTGTTGTTTATACAAATCTGATTTGATTCCAAGATAAATGAAATTTGATTAACAAAACAAGAGGAAGGTCGGTAACTACACGAGATTTCGAAAAACCACTCCCCATCGTCTTTTCCAACGTTGATACTTTGTGATGAAATTTTGCACACTTGACCTTAAATATAAGCAAAGTCCACAAATGATTCTGAAAAACACTGCGTAAAGCCCGAACGAAAAAAACGACGGGGACTACAGCTATTAATGTCATAAAATTCATTTTCTAAATCGTATTTTAGTAAAAAATGAATATGAATGTAATATTTTTACCAGCACAAGGTGTAGTCAGTCAGTCAGTCACAAGGCAGAATTGCATTATCTGCATTTATAATGCAATAGGTTAAAGATTAGACACGACAGTTAAGAAAAATATTATATGAATAATAATGTGGCACGTTGATAAAAATTTTCCACTCTCGAGATTTTCATAAGTTTACCTATTTACCTCATATGATCACGTTATTCGTTATGTTTATCCAAAAATAATATTTTTTAAAAACAAAACTGACTTACCACCGAATTGTCGAAAAGAAATCAAAAATCCTTACCTGAAACGAGAGAAAGTATTGAATTAGACATAAGTTAAAAACATTAAAAACGGTTCAATGAAAAAGCAAGGATCTAATAATATGTATTTTACCAAACTGTTGCTGTCACTGTCGCTGTTACCCCCTCGAATACTGGGCGAAAGAGACAAAAACACCTCAGGCTAATCTATAATATAAAAATTAATGTTTGTTGGTTTGTGTATTCGTATGTTATGCGCGGCCATACCGTTCATCCGATTGCGACGAAACTTTGGAAACATGATGTGCGCATACCCGGGATGGTTATAGAATAGTGAGCTCTGGCGTTATGAAATTATTTTCTATACTATTCATACGATTGCGATGAAAATTTCATTCGATTGCTATTAAAAAATCTTGAATTGTCGTGAACATGCCCGTGAATATTTCTATATATATATATTTATACTGGTGAGCTCTGGCATTATGAAATTTGCATATAAAATTAAAGGTAAAAAGATAAAGGGAGTTGTTGGAAATATAGGTGTATTTTATGGAGTTAAGCGGCAGGGAAAAAAGGCTGGGGGGAGGGGTATATGGGAGGGTCGAATGGGGAATTAAGGAAAGGGGCTTCGCGGGAAGCGTGAGATGGGGGGTTCGTGAGAATACGGTGAGCGGGAGAGGTGAAAAGGGAACGCGAGAGGAGAAGGGGAAGTGGTAGGGGAAAAGGAAGAGGAGGCGGAAGAGCAACGGGGACGAATGGGAAAAAACAATTTATTCGGTTAAGTAGCATTACACGAAGGAGAACCAATTTATTTATACAAGTAGAATTGCAACGCATGCCGGGTATAAGCTAGTACCTAAATAAAATAAAGTAAAATTGAGGTTTAGTTTTCCTCATTTTCTCCTCCAGAACTGGACCGATTTTTAAGATTTTTTTTTTACCAATTGTATTAAAGGAACATATTCTATGTCTGTACGTTTTGCTTTTTTTTTTCAATACATTGTCTAATTTCCATACTGAACTCTGTCGATGGAAACCAGGCAATTTTAAACAATTGCAATTGTAAAAAGTAACTTATCAAAAAAAGCAAAACACCGACAAAGTACCGACACGCTACTGGACAAAATCTATATTATATTGAAAAATATTTGCACTAGTGTCAAAATCCACCGAACAAATCGGGGAATACATTAGTGTGGACAAAACGCCGCAAATCGCCTTTCATAGACATAGAGACTTGAATTTTCAAGGGTTTTTTTTGGCTAGAAATGGATTCTGCTGATCATTAATTACTATGCTATAAAATGTCGTATGAAGCAATTGCGTGTACAAATGAAGGAGTTATCATTTTTTTAAGGATAAATTTATATGGCACTGACATTAAAAATCTCTGGAATCATAAGGTTGGCCATTATATCCTTACACACAGATATACTACTATTTATTTGTATTTTTTTGACAAACTTCGTATTGTGGCGCAACTAGCGCTTTTTTTTAAATCCTCAATGTTGGAAAAAAAAAATTATGTTGATGATTAATTTTAATGCTAAATTTTGGTTTATAGTGTCAATAAAATATTGTAAACTAGACAAAGCATACTCATATGTCATTTAAGCATTAAAATGAATCATCAACATAATTTTTTTTTTTTTAACTTTGAGGATTTAAAAAAAAGCGCAAGTTGCGCCACAATACGAAGTATGTCAAAAAATAAAAATATATAGTAGTATATCTGTGTGTAAGGATATAATGGCCAACCTTATGATTCCAGAGATTTTTAATGTCAGTGCCATATAAATTTATCTTAAAAAAATGATAACTCCTTCATTTGTACACGCAATTGCTTCATACGACATTTTATAGCATAGTAATTAATGATCAGCAGAATCCATTTCTAGCCAAAAAAAACCCTTGAAAATTCAAGTCTCTATGTCTATGAAAGGCGATTTGCGGCGTTTTGTCCACACTAATGTATTCCCCGATTTGTTCGGTGGATTTTGACACTAGTGCAAATATTTTTCAATATAATATAGATTTTGTCCAGTAGCGTGTCGGTACTTTGTCGGTGTTTTGCTTTTTTTGATAAGTTACTTTTTACAATTGCAATTGTTTAAAATTGCCTGGTTTCCATCGACAGAGTTCAGTATGGAAATTAGACAATGTATTGAAAAAAAAAAGCAAAACGTACAGACATAGAATATGTTCCTTTAATACAATTGGTAAAAAAAAAATCTTAAAAATCGGTCCAGTTCTGGAGGAGAAAATGAGGAAAACTAAACCTCAATTTTACTTTATTTTATTTAGGTACTAGCTTATACCCGGCATGCGTTGCAATTCTACTTGTATAAATAAATTGGTTCTCCTTCGTGTAATGCTACTTAACCGAATAAATTGTTTTTTCCCATTCGTCCCCGTTGCTCGTCCGCCTCCTCTTCCTTTTCCCCTACCACTTCCCCTTCTCCTCTCGCGTTCCCTTTTCACCTCTCCCGCTCACCGTATTCTCACGAACCCCCCATCTCACGCTTCCCGCGAAGCCCCTTTCCTTAATTCCCCATTCGACCCTCCCATATACCCCTCCCCCCAGCCTTTTTTCCCTGCCGCTTAACTCCATAAAATACACCTATATTTCCAACAACTCCCTTTATCTTTTTACCTTTAATTTTATATGCAAATTTCATAATGCCAGAGCTCACCAGTATAAATATATATATATAGAAATATTCACGGGCATGTTCACGACAATTCAAGATTTTTTAATAGCAATCGAATGAAATTTTCATCGCAATCGTATGAATAGTATAGAAAATAATTTCATAACGCCAGAGCTCACTATCCTATAACCATCCCGGGTATGCGCACATCATGTTTCCAAAGTTTCGTCGCAATCGGATGAACGGTATGGCCGCGCATAACATACGAATACACAAACCAACAAACATTAATTTTTATATTATAGATTAGCCTGAGGTGTTTTTGTCTCTTTCGCCCAGTATTCGAGGGGGTAACAGCGACAGTGACAGCAACAGTTTGGTAAAATACATATTATTAGATCCTTGCTTTTTCATTGAACCGTTTTTAATGTTTTTAACTTATGTCTAATTCAATACTTTCTCTCGTTTCAGGTAAGGATTTTTGATTTCTTTTCGACAATTCGGTGGTAAGTCAGTTTTGTTTTTAAAAAATATTATTTTTGGATAAACATAACGAATAACGTGATCATATGAGGGAAATAGGTAAACTTATGAAAATCTCGAGAGTGGAAAATTTTTATCAACGTGCCACATTATTATTCATATAATATTTTTCTTAACTGTCGTGTCTAATCTTTAACCTATTGCATTATAAATGCAGATAATGCAATTCTGCCTTGTGACTGACTGACTGACTACACCTTGTGCTGGTAAAAATATTACATTCATATTCATTTTTTACTAAAATACGATTTAGAAAATGAATTTTATGACATTAATAGCTGTAGTCCCCGTCGTTTTTTTCGTTCGGGCTTTACGCAGTGTTTTTCAGAATCATTTGTGGACTTTGCTTATATTTAAGGTCAAGTGTGCAAAATTTCATCACAAAGTATCAACGTTGGAAAAGACGATGGGGAGTGGTTTTTCGAAATCTCGTGTAGTTACCGACCTTCCTCTTGTTTTGTTAATCAAATTTCATTTATCTTGGAATCAAATCAGATTTGTATAAACAACACAGCCACGCAACCATAGACACTCTTTGTTATACATTACAAGCTTCTGCCCGCGACTTGGTCTGCGTAGGATTAATACTTCGAGTAAACTATTTTCTTTTCCTAGGTCCTATCCTATTTATTTAAAATATCTATAATTCTTGATTCGATTCAAAGTATTAGGCGAGTACTTCAAATAAATTCACTAATTTAAATATTTTCCAAAATAGAATTTTGATTTAACAATCACTGTTTTGCAAAATTTCATTGTCAAATTTTGGACGTTTTCTATTAACTATATTATTTTCAATATATTGAAAATAAATGTCTAGCTTTATAAATTATAGCCTATATGTTATTCTGATGTATGAGCTATATTATTGTAAAGTTTCATTAAAATCCATTCATTAAATTTCGATTTAAAGAGTAACAAAATAATACATACATCCATACAAACTTTCGCGTTTATAATATTAGTAAGATTCTGATGTATATGAGCTATATTATTATAAAGTTTCATTAAAATCCATCCATTAAATTTCGATTTAAAGAGTAACAAACGTACATACATCATCATAATTTTTTTTTTTTTAACTTTGAGGATTTAAAAAAAAGCGCAAGTTGCGCCACAATACGAAGTATGTCAAAAAATAAAAATATATAGTAGTATATCTGTGTGTAAGGATATAATGGCCAACCTTATGATTCCAGAGATAGCCTCATTTTTAATGTCAGTGCCATACAATTTTTTATTTTTAAATTATAACTCCTTCATTTGTACACGCAATTGCTTCATGCGAAATTTTATAGCATAGTAATGATCAGCAGAATCCATTTCTAGCCAAAAAAAGACCCTTGAAGATTCAAGTCTCTATGTCTATGAAAGGCGATTTTCAGCCCACTGTGCGCCGTCGGGTTTCCTATTAAAAGATTAAATAATATTAGGAGGTAATGTAGACACAATGTCGGGTAGTTTTTCTGACATTACTAGCGTGAACTTGAAAGAAGCCTTTGAAAGTACTTGTGTTGGGGTAACAATGTATTTTAGCCGATAAAGAATAACATGGTAAATCCAATAAGGTTAATTCTCGTCGGGTAATATGATATGGCATTATAAGCGATTTGGAGGGATGGCATAATATTGAAACACGTTATATATATAATTATAACAAAAAATTACATATAAACAATTTAAATTGTATGAGGATGAAACACAACAACATAAACAGATATTTTTTAAACAAAACAATTAATTAATTGAAAACGCTGTTAATTAACAACAAAAAAACGAACTTATTAATACGACCACGCGAAATAGATCAATTTGCTTCGATTGCTCGAGATTTCCAGACAATATTTTTTTTAATTTTTCGCCAACATTAAAAAAAATCATACCTTCGAATTTTAACGTGGAGACATAAAAACAGACAGAAAAAGCATTTCAATAGCTTCATTTTAAGACCAAAATAACAAACGTGCGAGCTACAAATATAAACAAAAAAATTGCCGATCAAGAGATAATTAGCTTTTTTATCCAATAGTAAAGGATAATAATTTATTAAATACTAGCTTCTGCCCGCGACTTCGTCTGCGCAGGATTTTACTTCGATTAGCCAATTTTTTTTTCGTAGGTCCCATCCATGTTTATACCAAAATTCTTAACCTATTTATTTAAAATATCTATAATTCTTGATTCGATTCGAGGGTGAGTACTTCAAATAAATTCACTAATTTAAATATTTTATAAAATAGAACTTTGGTTTTACAATAATTTGTTTTCAAAATGTCATTCACAAATTTTGACATTTTCTATTAAACAATAATTATTATTAAATTTGTAATACGTGAAAAATAGCAAGCTTTGGTTATAAATTATAGCCTATATGTTATTCTGATGTATAAGCTATATTATTGTAAAGTTTCATTAAAGTCCATTTAGTGGTTTTTGCGTGAAAGAGTAACAAACATACATACATCCATACAAACTTTCGCGTTTATAACATTAGTAAGATTAATTACGTATCAGCTCTCACTCTAATAATAAATTCGATTTTCGTGTTCAACGTTACGCAAACCAACCCAAAAACTGCGCCAACAAAATCAATTTAACCGAATGTCAGTGCAAAAGACATTTCCTGGCGTAATCTTAAAATAGCCACTTAAAACTCAAGATGGTTGCTTTTCGTAATAGCCCTGTAATAATATCGTATTTATAAGTTATTAATACATTAGATCAGCGACGAACTAACGGAGGTCAGCGAGCAGTTAAAATTGCAAATCACTCCGCTGAAAATTATCAAGAACTTCATAAAAAATGTTAATCAATTCATTGAAATTATTTGTTATTTATTATTTTAGTGATTAAACAATTTAACCGGATGTCAGTGCAAAAGACATTTCTTAGCTAATCTTAAAATAGCCACGTAAAACTCAAGATGGTGTTGCTTTTCGAAATAATCGTGTAATAATATCCGAGTATTTTTAAGTTATTAATACGATCAGCAATAGAGTAACAGAGGTCAGCGAGCATTTACTTTAAATGCACTTTGCTGAGTAAAATTGCATGTCACTCTGCTTGCTGAAAATTGTCAAGAACTTGATAAAAAATGTTAATAAATTCTAATTTTATTTTAACCCCTCAGGCCTCGAGTCAATTTTGTCGGAAGGTCAAAATATTTCCGCTTTGCAATAAAATCCAAATAAATGGAAAATTTCTGAACGCATTAGAAAACTAAAAACTGTTTTTGAAAAGTGATAAAATACGCTTTTATAATTTGAAATGATTTTTCTTCTTAATAACTGATTTCGATCCTCCTTATTTTTATATACATATTTGAAATTAAATTTATCACTATTGTAACTAACCAACCATTATTACATAAAGAATATTGAGATGAATGTTGTGCTCACCTATAATTAGAAACATCATTACCTACAACCATGTATAAATGTAAATTACTGTAAAAACTATGTGATGTGATGTGATGTATTCTGTTGGCGAGCCAATAAATAAATAAATAAAAAATAATAATTTTTGAAATATAAAACTTTTTATGCAAACATACGAAAGTTAAAAAAATGGCTCACTATACGTTTTAAACAAAAATTGCAGATAACGAAAAAAAACACACACACATATAATATTAGGCAAACGTATTATAAACGTTAGCTTCAAAAAAAAAAATCTCAAAGTTTCATAATATTTTTTCATATTGCGGTCGGAAACTTTGGTTTCATAAAAGTGTATATTTAAATTATTTTATTTCTTAACTTTTATATTTGAATATAAGGCATGTTCTTTTCTCTTTCTAACACCGTTTAAATCATATTTCTAACCATGATAGTAAGGGAGATGCAACGATTTCTGTTTTTGGTCAAATGTTTTGTACATTTAGTTTTGTGTTGTGATTAACGAACCGGTGGATGCAATCTGTTATCCATAAGTTGTTATAAATGTTTAGTCTGTAGTTATAGCAGTAAGATAGAGCATTGTAGAAATATATTATAAATTTGTAGAGCGCCCTTGAGATGATTGTTCACGAAAACGGCTCTATACAGATCATTCAAATATTATCATTGTAAAGGAAAATGATCAAATATTGGCCCTATAAAAGGTTCTGCATCGCCGCTTTAGATTGTAGACATTTTCAACCGTGGCTTAACCAAGGTGAATCTATTAATAACCCGGGCAATGAAACATGTGTTCGTGAAGTCAGCATTATATTTTTATTATAGTATTACAGTTCTGAGGTGGGCAAAAAAGTGGTGGCCTTCGTGGAATGGGGCGAGACGCAATGCATTGCACAGAGGCCGCGGTCTCGACTTAAATCCCAGTCTCCCGTGCAAAAAAAACATAGCACGTGTAATGTTGATATGGTAGCGATGTTGTTGATGGTGTGGAATGAGCGACCCTGTTTTTATTTGAGTTCGTGTTAAAATGTAACCTGTATTGAGTTTTTTTTATTTTTTTTTATAGATGTATAAAGAATCTGCCTAGCAAGGACGGCGCACAGTGGCGGAAGAACAAGCGATGTCCCAACGTCGCCCCCTGAGCGGCATGTTCCCAAACGATATATATATTTTTAAATACAACTAATTGAATTTCGATTTTTTTTTCTTGATTGAATGACTGTGTGAAGCGGAATCTTGGAAGTGAAAATTAACTCCCTTCCAGACATCCGATCGAGCTGAAACTAAACAGATAGAGTCCCTGTCGATGACAGTGCATTCAGTGGCAATCACGCACACACACATTTGGGAGGCGAGTATGGGTAGATACCGCCGCCCCGGGAACCATTTATTGGATAACCAATACCTCTGCCATAGGTTAACCCAAGTGCTTCGCTACGTTTGGTGACTTAGCAGGGGTACCCGGGTTCATGGGGTGAGGTTTGTATAGGTCTTGGCGGCGAATGTTCTGGATACACTGAACCCCAGATTCCTACCCAACATTTATACCATTTTTCTCTGAGAACTTCCTCTCCTTCCTTTCCTTAATAATACCCTCCATACAGCGTCCCCAAAGATGACACAGGCCCTGAGGGAAATTATTTTCCTCAGTTCCTGTGTGGAGCTAATGTAAAAAAAAAAACAAAAAACATACGCTTGTTTTTTTTTCCGAAAATCGATGATATTACAGCCGACGAAATAAATGTCGGTCGTATCAACTAGAGATTTGGCCCGGTTCTTTATCATCAAAATTTTGAAGGCCTTATTCCAGTATTCGCAGAAAATGTATTTAACAACATTTTCTACTAATCATGGACTTATTCAATCAAATATAATGTAAGAGAAGTAGGAAGGTTTATTAAAATCAAAATTGGAAAATCTACAATAAAATTATTATAAATCTACCAAGAATTATATATTTTACTTTGCTTGAGAGAAATAATTCCTCTCAACCGAGGGAAAATAGAGATTAAAATTCTCAAAAGAAATTCTTAGAAATGTAGGTACAATGACCTCTAATCCCATCTTCTAATATTTATTTATTTATACACCTATTAGGCTTTTACATACATAGTTATAAAAAATATTCATAAGATTGTAAGTTCACAGTTACAGTAGTAATACATAGTATAATCTATCCATTTGACATATTATAACAGCAAGTAACTAGTAATGCATACGATGATTATTTGTAGGTATAAACTTGTTGTACAAAAATAAGAATTTGCCTACTCCTAAGGTTAACAAACGTAATTTATATTATAATATATTCATAAGGTACAAGAAAAATAATAAATAAATAACAAAATTATTTAAAAACGGTCTAAAATAATAAAATCAGGTTATTGAAGCGTAAAATAATTTAAGTAGGTAGGAACCGTACCTTTCAATGTCGGTTTAACCCTTAAAAAAATTGGCGTATTTTTTCAGAGGCTAAAAATATTCCCGCTTTGCAATAAAATCCAAATAAATGGAACATTTGTTAACGTATTCGAAAACTAAAAACTGTTTTCGAAAGGTGATGAAATAGGCTTTCAAATTCACAAAGTTCCATAACTTTTTTTCAAATTGCTATCGGAAACTTTGGTTTCAAAAAGGGGTAAAATTTAATTTTTTTGTGGTTTTCTTTTAGATTTGAATATATAGTTTGTTGTATTCTCTTTCCAATACCATTTAGATCACATTTCTGACTATGATAGTAAGGGAGAAACAACGATTTTTGTGAGACCTATGTGAGCTGGGACAAATATGGTGTGCTGTGATAAAACGGGGTTAATAAATAATTTGTACCCAGTGAGAAAATTAAGTTAAGTAGCGTGCAAATAAGGGTAAAAACTGTCTTACTTCTTACCCTATGAATAAAAAACCATTTAAGTAGTATTTTGATAAGTCTTTTTTAAACCCCAGAAAAAAATAAAGAATTAGACCTATAATAACTGAAAGTTAAAAATCTCCTATTTAAGAATCGTTTTTCGGTTATAGTTTTATTGTATAATGTGGAAAATTATCGTTAAAATTAAAAATATTTGTGCGTGAGCTTCGCTTTTTGGCGATGTTTATTTCGTGAATAAATCGAAACAGGCGACTGGTGTTAAGAGGGAATTTAAACCTTATCGCCATCTACATAAGGAGTGCTATGGTTGGCGGCCTTCTCCAGAATTTTACACTAAGTGAGAGTCAGTCCAATTATGAGGGAGGGGAAATTAGATAAGTTTCTGGCTATTCTACATAAAATAAAAATGGGGAAGACATGATATGGGAGCGTACCGACTGTCGCCTGAATACGACCAAACCGTACGTACACTGAGAAAAATGTTATTCTAAAACACGATCATTTTATTCGTAAAAACGGTTAAAAACTGGACTGATGTTCTTACGAACAAATTAACAGGGTTTAAATGTTTATTAGCGGGAACAAGTAAGAATAATTTGTTGGTATATGTAATTTCGTACGTATACCCACAAATTATTCTTACATTTTCCCACCAATAAACATTGAAACATTGCTAATTTGTTCGTAAGAACTTCAGTCCCGTTTTCAACCGTTTTAACGAATAAAATTATCGTATTTTAGAATAACATTTTTCTTCGTGTACTAGGCAAGTAATGTGTTTTTTTTGTGTAGGTAAGGACAAAGGTGGCACGGCACGCCGCTGTATAATAGGTGAACCATGTAGGCAACACGTGTTATGCGCGAGGTTTCATACTAATAATGGTTAATTGTTCTCCTCACAGCATCCTCAAAGATGACACGAGTGAGGTTATTTTTCTTAGGGGCTCCTTTTTTATATGATTACCGCACAAGAGTCCTATTTGCTCTCGTCTGGAGCCTAATTGGCGTTATGTTGTGAGGTTGAAGGTAGTGGAGAGGGAAAGGGAAGGCCTGGAAGTACCTGGATATTCAGATATGGTCCCCAAACACAGCTTAAGCAATATCAAATTTCAAGCAACGTTTCAAATCTGAATGGTGGTTTCACACCATGGCGATACTAATAGTATCTTTCACTCTATGTGGAGGAATTTTTTTTTTAATATAAACAGTTACCTTTTTTGTATTGTGTATGGTCTGTACGCTCTGCTACGAAGGTCGCGATTTAACGAACAAAAAATAATTAATTCCGTGACCTCTTGAAAATATTGTAATATGTATTTATGAAAATATTAATAATTGCCAAGAATGTTTAAAAATAAATTTGAATAATTTGTAAAATCGCAACACTGTTTATCATAACAAAGTTGGCAAACAACTTTTATATTATTACAAATTTATTAACACTTTTTAAGAACCATTAACATTCATTAACCGAACTATACAATTCACAGCGTCAAAAGCGGAAACTATACCAAAACAATATAAAAATTGGAAAGTCCCGAGCATAAACACGTGAGGCTTGTTGTGACAATGAATATTTTTTTTTAAAGAAAGACAAACACTCCCGGGTTACGAATAACCCAACAACATTTGAAAATCTCCTACTACCACCACACAAAGCGGAAGATGTTGCTTGTGTTGTGATGGAGGACTTACCCAGCCGAGGAATCGAACACGGAACGCCCGGGTGGGACCCAAACGCGATGCCCACTCAACCACTGACCGGTCTTAGATATATGTTTTGTTATTAAGAGCCATTGACCAGCAGCTGAGAATAAAAGTTTGAAAATGCTTGCAACTGTACAGGTAGGTTCCGGCGAGAAAGATCGATTATTCCCAGTATCAAATTTTTAAAATTAAATATTTAATATCGATTTATTTCATTCAAAACTTGCTTTAATATATACCTACATTCAAGTAAGAAAAATGCTCAAAACGCACGATGATAAATTATTAAATATCTTGTACTTTATCTTAAGTATTTTAATGTCAAAACAAATAAGTGTGTGAAAAAAATGAAATATTTTAGTTTGTAAGACCTTAAATAAATAGAAAAACTGAGTTATTTTCGTCACAAAACACGTTATTGGATTTATTTTTTAATGACTTTAATTTAACTAAAATTAAAATTCTGAAAAATGTGTTTACTAGATTATGTATTGATCTATTTTGTTGTATAATTATAAAATTTGAAATTTGTGTTGTACAATACAATATGTCGTTTAAAAATTGATCAAATCTGCCAACGACCAACGGTATAACCTTAGTATATTAAAAATAAACTAAGTTTTCAAAATTTAAAAAATGGGTTTAGCAGATAAAATAACAATCTTTCAAAATCAGTTCATGTTTTTTTTTTGTAAAAAAGAGTCAATACGTCTAGAATTTGATTTAAAAAGGACTAATTTCGGGTATTCTCTGGTAATAATACCCTCTTAAATGTTTTCATTCGTTACACTCTGCGTTTATGTTATTGCGATAAAATGGTAAATTATTTAGTTATCTTCAATTACAATACGGAGATTGCCGCTTTTGTTCTGTCACTCTGATTGGCCCAAAGGGTGACTGCCGTTTTTGTTCCGTACCCTGCAATTTTTAATGGAGATTGCCGTTTTTGTTGCAGAACTAATTACATTTATTGAATAATTTATGGGTCATTGTCATTTATGCTCCAAACCCTTCGTAGTTGTCGATAGTATTTTTGTTTCTCTATCTATCGCCACATCTAACTCATTTTAGACCAATTGTGGAGATTGCCGTCTTTGTTTCAACAAACCTCATGTTTATAATAACATTTAATACAATAAGAGACGGACGTACTTGAGATCTGAATAGATCATTTCCCACCTTTCTCTTCGCCATCTCCTTCCCCTCCCCAGTACTTCAGTATCTCCAGCCTCACAGTAAACCCCGATTGTGGATATCATAATTGGGACGCTTGTGCGGTACCTACTCACATAAAAATAAAGAGGCGCCAATCGTTTTGCTGTTCAATAACAACGATACAAAGAACATAATAGCTAATAACAAAAAAGGTAAAACATACAAATAAATTCCTTCAAGTATCTACATAAACATGTAATAAAGCATTGAAGAAGATGAATAACTTATTTTATTTTTTATATATTTTTATGGGAATAACCTTCAAAAGTTATAAAAAGAGAATTGTTTTTATAAAAATTACATAAACATGAGTTTAAATATCTCTATACACTGCACGTACCCGTAGGATTTTAACCAACGATTCCGGAGCATATTTGGAGTAAAAATTTTAGGCGTCATTTTGATTTTTTTTCAATTAAAAAAAAACAAAAAATATCACATCCCTAAGGGATGACGTGATACGCGCGCTGTTTAATGTATTATCGTGTTGCTGAAACGGGATGGAGTGCTTATCACGTGACCCACCAGCCAATCCCCGACGGCTCAGTTGCAATGTCTGACGGAAAAGTATCAAATCAAATCATGGGAGGGGCTAAATGAAAATTGCCAGCGTGTAAAATAAAAATTACCAGTGGTTCCTACATAAGATATCTTGATGACACACTGCAGATGTGACTTTAGGCATAGCTCTTCCAGGACTATAAATAATTTAATTTGTGAAATTATTTCAATTCGATAGCGTTATACCACATCGATTAAAGTTGGGTAACCGTTTAAACAAAACGTGATCGTGGGTTCCAATAATTCTACTATTGTATGTAAACGTATTTATAGTTGAAACGCCTAAACCTTACATAAACACTCAGTTATGGGTTGCCCATTCATATTATATTAAGAAGACAGGGAAAATTCGTGGTTACGCCACCACTACTTTATAAATATTCTGGTTTAGACTTCAATATTTATTACTTTGTTATAAGAGGAGGCAAGGAACTACAGAAAACAATGATTTGATCCAAACCAACGAAATGTGATAAACAGACATTTTTTTGAGTCACGAAAATAGATTATTTTGTCATTATCTTGGTGTCTGATCTAACTGCCGAACTGCTGCGAGGCGGTCCGGATGGGGAGGAGGCCGTTCGACCTCTCCAGCGGGACTCTCTCGACCCATCGCCTTGCATCGCAATTGGAGGGATGGATTAATATGTCCGCCACTCCTGGACCCGCTGACCCCAGAGTTCTACACACCCCTCATTTCATTTTCCTTTCCAGAACTTCCTCTCCTTCCTTTCCTTAAAAATACACCCAGCATCCACAAAGACGACACAGGCCAGGAAGTAAATTGGCGTTATTATTTTAAAAAATGTGTACACAAAAGTAGGTGAAGTTACTAGCGAAACCATCGACTGCAAAATTAAGTATGTATGTAGATGTTATATTTTATAGGTTTGTTTTGAAAATGCTGTGAGCAATATTTGGATCGGACCGGAGGTCATCATACGCATTATTTTAATACGCCAACTCCTTTATATACCTAAACCGCCTTCACGGACATTTTTACCTCACACATCGACCTTTTTTGTGGTGTCAAAGGTTATATATAAAGTGAGAAAAACCATAATAAATAAAAAAGCTTACTTTGCAGATATGATTTCTTTATATGATGAAGTAGGCATGCCGTGGAACGACATATTTGATATTCGAGTAAAAAATAATATTTTATTTATCTTTATTTTTTAGAATAACTCCATAGGTAAAAACCTCAAATTGTAAAATGTAATCATTGATGACAATATTAGCGACTCTTAAGATGATAGACCTCGCTTTTCGGCCCATACAAAAAGGACGCCCGGGAAAAAACACTTTTCTACATCGAAAATTGCGCAAAATTAATATATATTTTTTATACTGCCTTCTAGAGGGTGAAAACTATGTCGGTATGTTTTCGAATTTTCGATGCGTTTCGTATTAACGTAAATACTGTCAAACATGTACGATTTATCAAAAAATATTATTTAAGGAAAAAGTGCTGCTAACTCAAGTCTCATAAAGAATTATAAAATTATAAAAAGCTACCGACGTAGCTTCTTCTTTCTAAAAAATATATATTTTTTAAAATTTCAATTTCGTGAAAGTTTCGGTGTAGAAAAGTGTATTCTCTATAAACCCCTTTTCGAGCGATTTCTGTAGGTAAATTTGAGCGTTGTCTCATTCGCACATTTCGCATTCGCATGTATTGTAAGTGTGCGTGAGCTTATTGTGAGCGGGAAAGAATGACAGTCGCGGGTGTTCCGCGTGTGGTTTAAAGTCTAGCCTCTTATACGAAAATTTTAAACAGAAAAACAAGAAGATCGGTCGCATCTAGAAATTGAACCCAGAACCTTAGCCTTGCCGGGTAATGGGAACCTATTCCCTTCGATCATATTTAATTGTATCATACTTATAGAACTAACAAGATTATGTTCATCTTCTTAACGCATGATGATTAAATGTTATGATTTGAGGTTTTACCCATTAAGGTATAAATAAATATATTTATTCATCGTAGACTTGTGGAAAAATCAATAGATTTTGCACATTAAAATAAAAATGGATACTTAATTTTTATAAGAAAAACACTCTTCATAACTTTTGAAGGTTATTCCCATAAATGTAATATATCATCGAAGAAGAAGATAACACTAATAATCTAAATTAAAATATGAAAATGAGCAAGACACAGAAAAATAAAAAAACAATAAATATGGATACATTTATCCAAGACACTAACTAGATTGCATTTGGTTCGGGAAGAATCTTACAATCATAAATAAAGGTAGCAGCCAATAAATATGTGCGTTTTTTTTTTCTAGTACCCTTTCCTATCGGAGGTTAACTGACATCAAGGCAATCTTCACCCAGCAAGCTGTATGTAGCCAGAACCAAACCGTAAAAGAGCACTGGTAACTTATTAAAAACTAGACTAAACTAGAAGATGGCTTGAAATCCCACAATTTATCATCAACATACTTTGAAGACGTTACTCGCCAAACTGAGGACTCCAACTTGGAGAAATTCATAGTCACTGGCAAAGTGTTTGGCAGGAGAAGCAGAGGAAGGTCAGCAATGCGCTGGAGTGACCAAGTATCACTAGCGTCTGGTACTAGGGTGTCCTTGACTCTCCACGCAGCGCAGAACCGCGAGGAGTGGAGAAGCCTTGTCCACCATGGAAATTGGAGTAGGGGATCACGATCCTCAGCAATAAGGAATCGAATTGAGAAGAAGGGGACATAGCACTGACACAGTTCACTGACAGTTAAACTTCACTTAAGAGAAAAGCAGGGCAATGGATTTTATCGAAATTTGCTAAAATAGTTACAAATTTTGTCGCCTGCGTCGCCATCGTCGAATTTTTAAGTCAATTCCACCAAAAGTTGTTGCACATTGTTACTAAAAATGGATTTGAACCTAGTATCCGCTCGTCAAAAACCGAAGTTACAACGATCATTCCCGAACTCAAATTAAAAAATGGCATAGTATATCTTAGCCGTTTGCAATGTTTGCATGGATCTCTGAATTTCGATTTTTCCCTGTAGCTTGGGGATATTTCCCTTAGATTCCCTATTTTGTTGAAAAATAATTTAAAAATATTATTTGAACTGCTTTTTAAAAACTGAACGATATCCAAGGTTCAAATAGTATGATGTAAGAAGTAATTTTTTAGATGTTTATGGGATTTTAACACTATATTCAAGGTTTATTTCAAATTTAAAAAACATAAACGTCAAAAAGTTAGAAGAGTTCCATAAAAATCTGCTTCTTCTCAAAATTAAGTTAATATTAGAGGACTTTTTGATATATTTAACATGTTAACAGATATTCCCACATTTTACGTGTAATCTAATTTTCCATATATTCTGGGAATTTTTCTGTTCCTGTCAACACAGAAGAACACCTGCATGTCTGGCGAAGTATTGTGATATTCGCTATTGTAAATTTCTAGGGCTGACACAACATGGAAATCGAAAACACCATTGTAAGGTACATTATTTATTTAAAATTTACGTTTTCACAGAATAAAAAACAGTTTTTATAAAGTGAAAAAAAATAGTTTTTATAAAATGAAGAAAAAAACACAAAACTAACATACATGATTAATTTATTAATTAATTTCATTGTTTGTATATTTATTCACATTATTATTATTATTTCGGTGGAGTAGTCCAGAGGCAAAGCTTTGGACGCCCATTGGACGATAATATCCATGCCTCTTTCATACCTCGGGTCAATTATTTCTGGCAAGTAGCAATCAAAGTAGAAATTTTGAAGGCGTTTTAACATCTTAAAGTGAAAGAAATAGTCATCTCTTCTTATGGTTTCAACCTTCAATGGAATCTTATTAGAGGTCCAAACGCCAAATATACATATATCGGACTTGGTGATATGAAGTTGTCCTTGAATTTGGAAGTACCAATCATGGTTTTTGTTTATTTTAACTTCACCGTCTTTGTCAAAATACCAACATTTTTTTTTTTTGCTTTAATTGCTGCCAAAGGCTCCATATCTCGAGCACTATGAGGACATTGATGTTGCGTACCGCTAAAACAGATATACCAGCCGTGGAAACTATATTCGTGGGTAGTTCAGTATTGAAACTTTCAGAGTAGTTATCCACGAAGGCATTACTCTCTTCCATTCCCGGAGATCTTCGAGAAATCAATTTGTACACAAAATAGTCAAATTTCAACCAAAAACGTATATACAGTGTATTAATGGATGTATGTTATAAATACGTTAAAAAATCATACTTTTTCATTCGGAGTCTATTCAGCTGACGCCAAGTTTTTGAAAGCCATTTGTTTCCCATATTTATATTTATATACTGAAAATAAAGACAAAAAAACTAATTAAGCAAAGTGAATTTGCGATTATCGAATAAGTAATGTTCATTTGTTTGAATTACCAAGATTAAAAATTAAAAATTAATTTTGCACAGCCCTCCCTTTTGTCGCATGAAATATGATATCTTCTCATATTTTTTATCATTTCGAAATTGTGTTGGTGTCTCGCACGAACATACCTACGGCGCCGTGATAGTAAAAGAGACAACAATACAATATACTTGATTTATAACGAACAATTGACGGGCCAGAATTATGAAAAACATTGAGCCCCTTGTGCGAAGCTATTTGAAGGAAACGTGTGAAAAGGTACAATCATCTCAACGTCCGCGTCCTGGGTATTGTCGTTACCCTTTTCCCTTTCCAAGTGCTCTGTTCGAAAATATGACGGTGTACCCTGCTTGGAAAAAACGCGCACAAATAAGCCAAAACATGAAAAGGTACAATATACGCGAAGGGTCGCGTCGCTTGCTGCGCACTTTTTAGAATAACTTTTTGACACGCTTCCTTCAAATTACACGAACAAATCATATGGTTTGATTCCATTGTATATGTATTCTATCTTAATCACTAATACACTTAAGATTTATCACACCACTTCAAAGAACAAAGCGACGCGAAGGACCGTCTGTGGCGAACTCTCGTCGCGTAATGAGTGGAAATCAAAAATGATATCGTTTTTATGTATTTTGAGTGCATAGAAAAATTGAATATTACCCAATAAATCATTGAATTTTTTAATACTAGTTAATACATTTTATAGTTCAAATACTGTTTTATTAGGTTATATTTTTATTTTCCAGAATTTTTTGGTTTTTAGTATAAATAAATGATTTTAAATTACGTTGATTTACCTGGTTTAAAAATACATAATATGTCATAATTAAGCTAAATTTTCAAAATATATTAAAAGGGTGGGATAGGTTGAGATGTTTTCTATTAGATAATATTTTTTATATATTTTTTTCATATTGTAGACGATTACAGATGAAAAAAATCTGGAGGTCGATTGACCATTTATTGAAAACTGCTATTTTATAAACAGTTTTATAGTACGAAATTTTATTTTTGGTAATATTTAGATTTGACTTCTAAATAAAAATATGTGCTTCTAAAAAAAATATGATAAAAAAATATTTTTTTAAGTGTGCTGTTATCTGCTGAGGTGACTTTGAAAACACGCAAAAACCATAAAATATTGAAAAATCCCTCTTACCCTCTTAACATCGCCGTAATACTATATTTTCCGGGATAAAATCAAGTCTCAAAAATAAACCTTGTTTACGCCAATACTGCAGGAAAACGTGAAGAAAAATCTTTGGCATTTGGGTGTTTTTTCGCCCACTCAATTCCGAGCGGCGTCGGATCGAATGCAAACAAATTCCTGGCGCCACAACTAACTGCTAATACTAGTAGCCAACCCAAAACCGGTTCATTCACCCTGACCGAAGAACTCTATTTTAGTTACGATGAAACTAACTGGTAGTTCTGTTAACGGTAGACCTGGCGCCCAAAAAAGTATATTTCTAATTTTATCTTATTTTATAAAACAAAACCTTAAATTTTTAAATAATAATTTTTAATTAAAACACTTTTTTGTACATTTTCAAACTGTCCGCAAGATTGAAAATAGCCTGTCGAAACAGCTATCGGAATAATAAAAAACTAAAATACTGGCAGAACTTAATAATTAATAACATTATTAATTTTAATTTTAATTACATTTTTAAAAAACTAAAAATAATTGTCATCAATAAAAATTATTTTTCAAGAAGGCGGTTATGGGTACAGCCGCCTCGGGAACTATTTGATTCCAAGTGGTTCGCTATTTTTGGTGATTAATCAGGGGTACCTGGGTTCACGGGGTGAGATTTGTGTAGATGTTGGCGGCGGTTAAATTTGCCACCCCACACGGAGAAAAATGTTATTCTAAAATACGATCATTTTATTCGTAAAAACGGGACTGAAGTTTATTACGAACAAATTAATAAGGTTTCAATGTTTATACTTACATTTTCCCGCTAATAAACATTGAAACTGTTAATTTGTTCGTAAGAACTTCAGTCCCGTTTTTAACCGTTTTCTCCGTGGCCGTTTGAAACGCGGGGAGGCCGTTTGAAATGTCCAGTCGAACTCTCTCGACCTATCGCCTTGCACCGTAGTGGGAGAGATGGATTCATACGTCCGTCACTCCTGGACACATTGACCCCAAAGATGCTTTACCCATCCCTCATACATTGTTATTTCCCAGAACTTCCCCTCCTTCCTTTTCTTAAAAAGACCCTCCTCCACACAGCATATCCAAGGATGATATAGGCTCCTAGGGAAATATTTTTGGACCTCCTATGTAGATCTAATGTAAAAAAAATATTATTTTCATCTAAAGTTAATCGCATTCATTAATGACATTTTTCACACTACAGAAACCATTCAACTAATTAAAAACTGTATAATTTCCACAATAAATCGTTAGTATGAGAGCTCTATACCACCTGTGACTTGCGTCACAGAATGTCCTCAGCTGACCTGACCCTCACCTGAAACATCAGACTATATAAACCTATCAGTAGACCTCTACCTGTTCCTGTACACTGGCGCTGGCCCCTACCTGAATAACCCCTACTACCCGTGCCACAGGTATTCGAGTAGAGAGTTGAAAAGGCTAATCGATATTACGATACTAAATGTGGGGTGTTGTATGAATGGAGATCAATACAATGGACAGGTGGTGGGTTCTAGAATACAGGTTACGATAATGAATCCAGGGCTAATGACGGTCAATATAAATTGTCAATGACCAATTGATCGTTCAGAGCGGTAAGTAAATTAATTAATTATTAGGTGGGGATTAAAAAAAATAGTGAAAATTCTAGTACATTTGTTTTGAAAACAGAAGAAGATTTGGAACTATCTTGGAAGCACGTTGTTGGTGGAACACTATAAGCATATTGTGGTTGTATCGTGTGCTCCTTCGCAGAGATACAGTGGTATGTGATTGGTCATCCCATTTCCTTGCATACCTTGTTTTTCCTACATATATTATCACCCAATTCCAGCAAATTTTGTCTCGTTTAATTTTTTGTATTTAGAGTCCATTACAGGTGCATCTGAAGCTGTATGTAGGTTCCATAATATAGAGTACCATAATATAAGGTAGGTACCATATATAATAAAAAGAAAGTTCAATAAACACTTATATTTCACGTTTAAAAAATAATCATCACTGAACCATTTAAACGGCCACCATATTGAATAGGAAACAAATTTACAGACAGATTAATTGCAAAACGGTCGAATTAAAACAGCACTTAGCTATGCTCGGTCAATAAATTTGGGAGGCGATTATGCGTACCGCCGCCCCACGATACCGTCTAAATACCGTATAAACTCTCTTCCTTAAACTGCATACGGCATAGATATTTAAAATAACAAACCTACACATAAACACAGTAATAAAAATAATGAGAAAAAGTCATACCAACGTACTAACAATAAATAGTATTCCAAGAAAGAAAAAATAACGACGCAATAAAAGATGTGTTTTCAAAATTGTATCACAGAATTGTATAAGAGAAACGCCTTATATCAAATTTATAAAGAATATTTTATCCAAAAAATTCACACCTCAGATATCATAAGCAATAGATTCAAAACTAATGGTTTAATAACAATCCCTATGCTTAGAACGACCACGGCTCAGCATCACTACTTGTATTTAGGTGTGAGATGGTACAATATATTATTGTCCAAAAACAAAATTAGCGTAACCGAAACTTTGAAATATGAACAATTCAAAAAGCAAATTAAGTCCCTGAAATTGGATAATGATATATTGTACCCTTAATTTACCCTTAGTTTACGCTTGCTTAATCTGCACCATCAACGTTAAAAGTATATATATACTCGTATATTGATTGGAATTGTCTTTCAATAACATATTTTTCCTAAATTGTATACCTATGTTAGTATAAATATAGTACTTTAGGATTCATAATATTATGTTTTATACTAGCTTATAAATGTGGAAATTCTAACTATGCAATTGTAAATGTTCTCCAAAATGCCCTGGAAAGAATCTCAGACTTGTTATCTCCCGAAAGAAACCATTCATCTGTTCTGTATGAAATTACTAATGTTATCCAAAATGACCCTGGTAAAATAATTACATCTTGGCGATTCTTTCAAGGAAAAAGAAACAATCCCGTCACTACAAATGCAAGTACTAATGTTCTCAAAATTTGTCTTGACAGAATCGCCATTCCTTTCCATTGTAAGAATATGTACTAAAACACAATTTGGCTGTCCTGAAACGGGAATCCTTCCCAGTTGGACAGACAAAGGATCATCTTGTATTGTATGTTTGTATTATATAAATAAAAAAATAAATAAATGAAAAAAAAAATAAAAAAAATGTTAAATAATGTTTGTATTTATTTCATAAGTCTTTGATTATTGTTTACATATTTAATTAGAACATTATTTTTTGCATGTAAATACTTCTCCCATAAACACGAGCTCCTAGAGCTCAACTTATGGAGTAGTAAAATAATAATGAATAATTGTAAAATTTTGCATAATGTAATCCCTTGTAATGTAAATTTTTTTCTTATAAATATAAAAATAAAAAAATTTGAGACGATAATATAGTATTAATATAATACCATATAATTTGCAGCAAAGCCTAAAAATTTCATTCTCTTCAAGTAACAAGGGCAATAAAACATTATTTTTGTAATGCGAATAACATAGCAGATTTTTTTTCCAAGGACGTCTGGGCTACGAAGCTGCTCGTAGCCCGTAGACCGTAACCAGGCAATCTGTCGGTTCTACGGAAGAAGCATCGCTTAGTTAGCAACAGTCGCGATGGTAACGTCATGACCTCGCCTCACATTCCCGGAAAGAGTACAGGGTAGTCGGGGTGCTGCAAACCGTAGAGGGGTAGGTTAGTGAACCTCTGTTAGGGTAGCTGAAATCCCAAGGACGCCTCTGATTTTCCGCTGAATTTGGAAAATTTTGGATGATCGCCGTAACCTTTGCGCGGTGATGCGCGTTTAACTTGTTGAAAGCCAGCATACAAAAAATATATTTTTCAATACGACGTAAAATATTTGATAGTTCTCACCTTACTTACGAATTCAATTTTTATAACATTTCTTTTGTGATATATTACAAAAATTCCATCAAAATAATGTAGATAAAACGAACTTCCGAATAATCATTTAAATCTATGCTTTCTATCCACAGTGGATTTTCTGTGGATATCCACAGTGGATATAAAAAAACAATTAATAAATATATACTTCAAATATGACAGCGTTCATTTTATCAAGCGGCAGCCATTTTTTCCGCCTTCTTTGGTGCCCGGCGCGTCATTGGCAATTATTAATTTGAATATTTCGGAGTGGCTAAATGCTATCCAGTATTTCGTAATGTCAAGATCGAGAATGACCCAAGCGATTCTGACCTTGTTCTTCATACAATTTCTTTTTGAACAAGGGGCAAAATCGCTTCAAAAATCTGGACACGCCGGGGGGACTGCGGCCTGCGAGAGGTTAATATTTTGTGAAAACATTGGATGAAATATATGAGTTAATGATGAATGTAAGTAAGCCTTAAGTCATTGTGTATGAAAGAGAGAGGGAGTACGAAAGCTTAACTCAATATTTCTTGAATATATTGGATGAAATATATGAATTAATGATGAATGTACCTAAGTAAGTCTAAAGTCATTGCATTTTAAGGAGGGAGTGCGAAAACAGTGTGCAATATAGTTGTGAACAATAAATACTTGGAGAAGAGTATGTTCACGAGACATGGGAAGGCGAATGCTGAAAGGAGTGTAAGGAGAAAATATAACGCAAGTGTGAACGGTAGAAGAAGTCGGGGACGCCCGAGGAAGACATGGTGAATGAGATACTTGAGTAGGTCCATGTCAAGTCAGAAAAATATAAAGAGTATGTATGAGACGATGTATACCCCTCTCTGCCTACCCCTGGGGAAACGGCGTGATGGTTAGTCAGTTTATATTTACATCAACCCCACAGGCCTCGAGCATATTCTGTCAGATGGTCAGCTCATTTCCGCTTTGCTATAATGGAATTCAAATAAATGGACTATTTCTGAACGTTTCCCAAACTTTTAACATTTTTCCTCTTGGTCCACTTGTTTTAAAGGTCAAGTGTGCCATCAACCTCGGAATAAAACTGAAGATTTGTATACAAATCAAATCCAAGCTACCCACCCGTCACAAACAGATACTCTACTTTATATATCAAAAGAAGAAGAAGATTTCCTGAACTTACATAAAACAATATTCGAATTTGCGCATCTGTCAGAAACACGAAGCAATTTGACGCTAATGAGAAAATAATCACTTACGCCCATCGTTCACGTAGCTACTTACAAGCGACGTTACCGCTACCTGTCATACTATTTTGCTAGTGCAGCGCCTAGCGGCGTTTTCAAACACTAATAATAGTATAGAAAATACAGATGAGCGGCGATCGCGTCGCTTGAACTTAGCTCCATGGAAGAACGGCGTTATTCTTCAACAGAACTGACTTTTGCAAAAAAGAGGGAGCCAGAATGCTACCTTCGTCTCCTTGTATCACGCAGTAGTTGCTTGGATTATTATCGATAGTGAATGTGTTAGCCCATTACCAGCTTGACCTACACTATTTGATGGTTTGCCTGCGTTTTTTGACAGGAGAGGAACAAAAAGTCGACAATCGCGTCAAATACACCCTCGTGCTTTAACAATCCACAGGTAGTTCTAGCCTCTAGTAAAGAAGAACATATAATTTATATTATTTATACGTGTTTAATGGTAGCATTGCAAATATTACGTTGTTATAATGTAAATAGGGGATTCAAATTAATTAGTAGGGAGGCTGTTATGGGTATCGCCTCCCCAGGAAACATCTATTTAATAACTAACATCCCTGTCATAGTTTGTAGCCCCAAGTGGTTTGCTACGTTTGGTGACTTAAAATGCTTGGGTTCATGGGGTGAGGTTTGTTAGGTCTAGGCGGCGGATGCTTTTGCCCACCTACTGCGTGGCGGACCGGATCGGGAGAGACTGGTTGAGGGAGACTCTTTCAACTATCCAGCCGGACTCTATCGATCCATCGCCTTGCACCGCAACGGGAGGGACGGATTCATACATTCTAATAATTTGGGAGGCGGGAATGGGTACCGCCGCCCCGGGAACCATTTATTGGATAACCAACACCTCTGCCATAGGTCACCCCAAGTGGTTCGCTACGTTTGGTGACTTAGCAGGGGTGCCCGGGTTCATGGGGTTCATTGTCTAGGTCTTGGCGGCGGATGATCTAGACACATTGAACCCCAGATTCCTACCCAACCCTCATACCTTTTTCCTTCCCAGAACTTCCTCTCCTTCCTTTCCTTAAAAATACCCTCCACACAGCATCCCCAAAGGTGACATAGGCCCTGAGGGAAATTATTTTCCTCAGGGCCTCCTGTGTGGACCTAATGTAAAAAAAAAAAAAATACGTTCGTCACTCCTGACACCCAGATTCCTACCCACCCCTCACACCCTTTTCTTTCCAAGATGTTTTCTCACCTTCATTTTCAAAAAAGGACCGTAAACACAGCATCCCTAAAGATGACTTAGGTCTTATGGGAAAATTAATCCTTTCTGGAGGTAATGTAAAAAAAGGTAAGGAAAACGCAAGGAAATGAAGACCTTATGAATTAATTATATAGTTTTTTTAAATACATTTTATGTCTTATGAATGAATTTATTTTGTTTTTATCCGGCGTCATTACGAGTACTTTCCCTTTGTTAACATATACACCCGCGCACTTTCCCGGAGCGTTGTGGCAAGTACAGTAAGGAGGGAGGCTGTACTATACTACTAAAGGAGGCTGGTTATACTACAGCCTCCCAACCTCCCAATCACCCTTCCGGCGTATCCAATGTTCGCCCGTCTCAACCTGACATCTCCCACGTAGTACAGGGTAAGGGCTACGTGGGGGATGCAGATAAGGGATGAAATGACTTCATAAATTATGGTGAAGTTCTAGATAATTTTTTATTTTCTTATTAAATCATATAAATTTCACATTACAATATTTATTTGCATATCACGACCACCATACTAAATTCATGCCCGTATCACGGCAGTCGTATATAGACTGTATTACAATATTACGATGCAACACAAAAAATTGGAAATATAGTCACAAAATGAAAAAAAACTAAAAATAACCCCTCAGGGACTCTTTCTTGTCACTAGGTAAAAATATTACCGCTTTTGCAAAAATCCAAATAAACGGAATATTTATGAATATGTGATTTTTTTAAATATAAAATTTCTGAATGCAAACATAAAAAAGTTTTTAAAATGACTCAACTTACGTTTTTTCTAACTAAAATAACCGATAACGAAAAAAATAAAAAGACCCAAATATTTTTTCAGCCACATAAATATGTTTGTCAACTCACTTTATCGTCGTTTCATGTAAAAATAATTAATAAAAAAATTCCAAATTATGATAATTTTTTTCAAATTGCGATCGGAAACTTTGGTTTCATAAAGGTGTACATTTTAATTATTTTGCGGTTAACTTTAAAATTTGAATATAAAGCGTGGTGTTTTCTCTTTCTTAGTTTTTATCACATTTATCACATACACGAGATGTCCCGAAAAGCCAACAAATTATCCTGAGGGGTTAAAAAACACTTTATATAATTGTATATACGAGAAGGGACCCAAAAGTAACGGGAATTTGACATAACTTTATTTCTCAATATTTTTACACCAAATTTTGATCACCTTCAAAGTATTCTCCATTGACCACAACGCATTTCTCCAAACGCTTCCTTCTTCTATTGTTCAAAACAGTTTTTAAATTCGCCTATCGGGAAGTCTTGTAGGACTTCCCGATAGGCGAATCGAATCGAATTTTGCTCTAAAAAACGAGTTGTGTTTTTTTAAACATTTTCGCTTGATAATTATCGTTTCAATATTATTTGGCGAGTACTACCGGCTCTTAACCTTTCGTGAAGTCTGATTTTAAACGCAATTATTTTGATCGTTATGTAGTCGTCATGGCTCCAGAATCAATATGTCAGTTTCTATAGTAACCCGGTGTGACCCATTTTCTAGAACTCGCGCATCATATGAGAATTCATACACAATCCGGATATCGTACTACGTGCTGCGTATTGAGGTATGGCTCGACCCGGACCAGTCCCGGCTAACTTCGCATCGGGCAGGTCGCGCACCACGTGGGCGTCGGGTGGCTGCCAACGTGGGCGGGGGGAGTGTAACGGGCGGGCACGGAGGGTTGGGAGATCGGGGGGTGGTGGCGATCGATCAAGGTGTACCCAAATAGGAATTCGAATCAATAGAGTGATGGAATACTCGGAAATAATCGATTCAAATAATTTTCCCACAGTTTATTATTCTGTATTTTTTTAAAGTTTTTTTTTTACATTCATGCAGGAGGCTCCGAGGAAAATAATTTCACTCAGGGACTATGTCATCTGTGAAGATGTTGTGTGGAGGGTCTTTTTAAGGAAAATAAGGAGATGAAGTTCTGGTAAGGAAAAAGGTAAGAAGGGTGGGTAAGAATCTCGGGGTCAGTTTATCCGGGAGTTATTTAAGAATCCGTTATTTCAATTGCCGTGCAAGGCGATGATGGGTCGAGAAAGTCCGGCTGGAGAAAAAATACATCCTTAAACCAGTCTCTCTCGATCCGGAACGCCACGCAGTAGATGGGCAGACACATCCGCCGAAAAGACCTAGAAAAACCTCACTTCATGAACCCAGGCACCCCTCTTAAGTCACTACACTTACATCACAGTAGCGAACCTCTTGGGGTGATCTCCGGCAGAGGTGTTGGTTTTCCAACAAATGATTCTCGGGGCGGCGGTACCCATTCCAAAATGAAAATAATGTACAATGCATTAAAAAAACACTATTTGTCTGAAGGTACATTTTAAAATATGTAAAAAATAAGCTTTGTCTTTTCTCAAGTGATGAGATAAACTTCAAAATTCTTAAAAATCGTTAAAAATTAATATATTTTTTTACATTTAAAGCAATACGTATCTGAAGCGAATAGACAATTTTACACACCAACACAATGATTCGTATCTAATTTCTTATTTCTTTCCTTTTAGCACTCCAATAAATTATAATTTAATATATAAAAAAATTAAAAAACACTTGTTGCTTTATTTACGGACAGTCACGGGGAAAACTCTATTTCATATATTTTCTGAAAAGGTTCTAAATACATAATTCCCAACTGGCAATATGCTCGCTTTTATGCAACTGCGCAACAATTATTGGTGTTATTTTCTAGCCTTGTCGGGTGAAATAGGTTAATCTTGAGGTGAATTTTCACAAACATTTAAAAGTGTTTATTTTTAGTATTAATATGGAAATCCGGAAATACAGCATAAATAATAGTAAAACGAAAATAAGCAATAACAAAAGAGTATTATATTATACATGCATGCAAAAAACTATGCGTGGTTCGGGTCATAATAACACATTTTACGTTATGATTGACTTTTTTCCACATTTTACGTAATGATTGACTTTTTTCACGAAATGTGTTCGTGATAGATTACAACGCACGCTCTAGAGCAGTCTTTCTCAAAGTGGGCGATAACGCCTCCTAGACCCGTATAAAAGATAAAACTAGAGTCGCTTGAGCATGCACCAGCCTCGTTCCCGCTTTTAATTTCATGAATCTGGCTATTTATTGTTATGAAGTTTATTTTGTAGAACGCCATTTGAATTTTTTATTTCTTTTATATTTACGCACCAGATTTTCAGGTCCGGGTTTAGTTTTTCCCATAGGAAAAACTAAACCCTTTCATACACTTTTCCATATGAATGATCATCTAGTAAATCCACGTTATGCAAGTGTATTATATACGTATAATTAATACAAAACAATACAATAAAAACATGTTAATCTACCAAACTATTAAATGGGAAAATAATTCACCGATTCCAGATATATTCATATCAGAGGGTTCGGCTCGGTGGAATTCCTAATTTGACCGATAAATCCTACAGATCCCTCAATATAAATATTTAAAAAATCTTTCGTAATCCTACATGTATTTAAAATGACTGATTTTTGCATTTTTATATACAAATTATTTGACAAATCTAATATGCGAGAGAGCTAGGTATAATGCCAGTAGCCGAAATAACAAATGGTAATATTTTTATAGTCTGAGAAAGCCAAATTTTATTATTTAATAATTTTATTATTTAATATATAAAAACAGTTTATTATAAACAAGTTCCGTTTCGTAATTATTATTATGAGTTACAGCTGTTTCGCCCTCTGGAGGCATTATCAAGCTGTGGTCATGCCACTTACCAGACAATGAATTATACTACATCTAAATGACTGAATTATTAATGGATATTATTTATCTAATTGTAAATTCCCAAATTGCATTCAGAAATTAGAAATTAGTCATCGTAAATGGGCGTTTTTCAAAAAAAGTGTACATAGATAAAAGTCAGTGTCCCATCACTTTCAGGATCAGTAACTTTTGTTGTGTAGGTTTTAATGACCAACCATATATTTTACCAATATAATAACAAATAAATACCTTTATGGACTAAAAATAATGAATAAATCTATTAAATTTCGATATTATTTTAAAATAAGTAAGACTACAGGTCACTGTTTCTGGTATGTCCTACACCTACCACTACCAGTAAGAGTTCAAAAATTAATGTTATTTAATGTTATCCCAGTATTTATTTCTAATTCTACTAATAGTATATGATAATATTTTCGATTTGCAACCTAAATATAGATTAATTATCGTGCAAAATAATTTAAATACCAGATATTGAGTTGTCCTACGAAATAGCGTATGGTGGAATTTCCGCCTACGCCACCACATTATTGACGTCTTCCAATAAAAATATTACCAAATTGATGAATATTTTCGAAAATAGCAACCCTATTTAGTCTATGAAGGGCGGCCATGCTTGGTTTTTTACAGCCAGTTTGCCAAGAAATCATAACAAAAGTGGTCGTTCTCGGCTGTACTAAAAAAGTGTTCCACCAACGCTTCCGTATTTCTCCAGGTAATTTACCAGAATGTATTAGACTCTACTTTGTATTAAATTGATTCATTTATTGTTTTATGAAATGTTTAGTTAGAACAAACAGAAGTTTCATAATTTATTGATAAATACATTTCGAAAAAATATTGACGCGATTACGCCACTTCTCTTACGCAACGGTCTCGTGAATGGAACTTAAAAGTGACGTAATGGAATTCTAAAGGTCGGTTCACTCTGTCCGTCTTTTAGTGTATTTGGGTGTGTTACAATTTTCTAAATAAATTTATATTTTGCGTGTATCTTCAAAATGTAACTATTACATGTAGATATGTGGGTTGAGTGATATATGTAGCATTGAAAAAAAAAAACAGCATAGCTAAAAAGAAAAAAATATTTGATTTTTATGTGTATAATTTTTTTTTTTTTTTTTAATAATTAAGATTATTAAAGATTAATTCTGAAAGAGTCGAAATGGTGTCGAAGTACTAATATAGACAGCAATATGAGCAACTATTACTGTAGAGGCAACTCTGAAATTCAGTATAAAATCAGCTGGTTCATACAATTTTGATTAAGTAAGTAAAAAATGTAGCATGATTTATGTTCCTGTGTGTTTTAGTTAATCCTGTACCTAATTAAAGTTGTGTACATTAACAAGTACCTTAATACCCTTTCAGCTTAGTTACCTATTTCAGGCTATACATGGTATGCACGTGTAGCCCATTATTACCTATCTAATTATTTGTGCATTTTTAAAAATAATTTATTTTAATTTTATGTTCAAATATGCCGTTGAAAGCTGCAGAAAAATCAAAAAGGTACAGAGACAAAATTAAAAACGACCCTGAAAAATATGAAGCCTTTATGAAAAAAGAGTTACAAAGACAAAAATAACATCAAAATATAATCAGAGAGCTAACCAAAGAAGAATAGAAAAAAGAAGAGGTTGGAGAGAACAGAAACGAAAATAAAAAGAAAAGAAAAAAGAACAAGTGGAAGAAAAAGTACTTGCGCGGGGGGCCTTCCACGGTGGCGGTAGTACGTAAAATCGCCCTTTTTTATAGAGAATACCTCACATGAGTCTTAACTGCTCCCGTCTGGAGCCAGTGAGACTATGGCATCCCCAATTGGGGTACGTTTGAGGCTGAAGGTAAGTGGGGACAGGAAGGAGATGGGGAAGAGGAAGGTGGGGAAGAGGAAGGTGGGGAAGAGGAAGGTGGGGAAGTACCTGGCTATTCAGATCTAGTCACTAAACACGGTTAAAGTCATTATTAAGCAACGTTTCAATTGTGAATGGTGGTCTAACACCAGGGTGATACTGAGAGTATCTTCCACTCTTCCCATACCAGTCGCTTGTCGCGCCTTCAGCAGTGTAGCCACAACGTACGTACACATGCGACTGATATTTCGCGCCCGCTGTCGCTACCGGGCAAGCCTCTCAGTCTGGCCGAGGCCTAAGAATTCCTAAACGTTACCAAATTTTTCCCTTTACGCCACTGTCCTGTTATTGCTGTGATTTATTTTCTAAGATCAATTATTATATCTCAAAGAAATTTGTTCTTTTGTTTATTGATATAGTTCATGATTAATTTTAAATTTGTTATAATTAAACATTCGTAAAACAAAAACTTATATTCGTCTTTCTAGAACGCAAAATATACAGTACAAAGTGTCCAAAAGTAGCGTAAAAGAATATTTTTATTGAAAAACTTAATATTTAATTCAATAAGCTTGATTATTCATATTTTTTAGGAGACTGATTGTGTTTTCAATTCGTAAATAAAAATCTGAAATAATGAATTACTTTTAATTTTCTTTATAAACTTTATGATAAAAGTGACGTAAAAGAATTTCTTACCAATAGTATTAAACTTAAATTGCAATTATTTTCGAAGTTTATTGACATTTTCTATTTAAATACTTTTTGTCATGAAGTTCATACTTTCTTTAATAAATTTACGTATATTTTTTATCGAAATGCAGCATCTCACTTAAGTGGAATTCCTATTACGTCACCGACATCTTTTTTGGAAAACGCCCAAATATCTATCTAGATGTAGAATAAATTCATTGTCTGTAAGTGTGTGTGACCACAGTTTGATAATGCCTTCAGAGGGCGAAACAGCTGTAACGCATAATAATAATTACGAAGCAAAACTTGAATCTGGCTATCTATTTATCCATATAATAAAGCATGTTTAAAAATTATATTTGCATATTATGTTTTTAAGCTACGCAACAGATGGTAATGTGAAAAAGTAAGTTAAAAAATTCACTGGGGGGGCACTAGATTTTTTTTAAATCTCAAAGTGGGCGGTGATCGAAATAAGTTTGAGAACCTGTGCTCTAGAGCAAATATTTTCAGTTCGCTAAGAAACAGCCTAAGAAAATGCTGAAAATTAAAAAAGAACTGAGTAAATAATTACTTTGTGCACAATAAAAAAATTAATGCAGAAAGATAAAGGTGACAGTTGTGCGGTATTTCTAAGCACCTCAAAAAGACTTGGCCAAATACCTTAACCATATGATATATTACCATCACACCTCACGCCTGCGGTAAAAATTATGCTAAAACAAATACGACAAGAGAATAAATAAGATAAAAGTATGCAGTATTTGAGCAATGATAAAAATTTTGCTCGTCATTCATTTATTCTTTTAAATTATATCTACTAATAAAAGCGTGGTTCTTAACGGGAGTCTTTTAGCGCGTGTCAATTATTAGGTTCGATAACAGGTGATCCCCGACAGGCATACTCATTATATATTATATAAATATGCAATCGGTTTAGGGAAAATACTTTTTTTTTAATAATACTATTATTTAATTTATAAAAACAGTTTATTTTTAAACAAGTTCTGGCTATGTAATTATTACAACGCGTGACAGCTGTTTCAGCTTGCTTAAAAATATCATTGAAGAAGAAGAAGATAACAATAATAATCTATTTTTTTAATTATAAAAATGAACAAGACACAGAAAAACAATAAAAGATAATACACCTCTACCAATTGGGCCACTGCGATCTATTATGAGTCGTAATTGTCAACTTCATACATCAAATTTCAGAATTAACAATTTAACTTCGACTAATCTTTTTTTCCATATTATTGGCAGCTACCTTTATTATTGGAAGTATTCAAACAATGTATTTGTTACCTAGATAGTGTCTCGGATAAATATATCCGATTTTATTTTTATGGAACACCTATTGACTTTTTATAAAAATCTAAATGAATATTCAATTTTTTTTAATAAGAAAAACTCTTTTTTTAACTTTTGAAGATTATCTAGGTAACAAATACATTCTTTGAATACTTGTTTCCAATACTTACTTATTTTCTGTGTCTTCTTCATTTTCATATTTAAAAAATTAGATATTCATTCTTTAATGATATATTACATTGATGGGAATAACCTTAAAAAGTTAAAAAGAGAGTTTTTCTTATAAAAAATAAAATAATGTTTAAAAATAAACTGTTTTTAGAATTAAATAATAATATTATTTAATATATAATCTTTTTTAAAATTAAAATTGAGATCTATAAATTAATCTTGATAAAAATAAATGAAATACGGTACGCCTGCTTACACAAAATACAATAAGTGACTCCGAAGGGGTGGGCAGAGAGATGTACCGCCGTATAACAAAAGTATAAAACATATTATTATGCAAATGCCTCAAGGACATTGTAAATAAATTCGTTTGATATCCACACCAATTTATTATTATGAAAGGATTCAAGATTTCAAATTGGTAAATAATACACAGACAAATTATAATGTTATAATAATTATAAATTTTACACAACTGATAAACAACCAATAACGTATCGTAGACGTGCAAATTTAAAACATGTTTTTTTAGTAAGGCTGTTTTGTTATACTTACTCTTTATTTATTGTTATTTATTATACATAGTTATTTACGGTTGGTATTTATTCTTTGATTTTTTTTACCTCTTTCTGTTATGTAAAATATAATAAACAAAAACGAAAGAATGTTCAAACTAGAATTTATCAAGTTGAAATATTGATTTTATCAAATTACTTTTTGGTTCACTCTAAATTCTCAGCGCTCGGCGCTTCTCACGGCTTATCGGCTCACTCGGCGACCCTCAGTTCAATTACCTATAATCAAACATCTTGAATGTTTATATTCTTCAAAACAAAATTTACTTCCGGGATTTTAATTTTTTTTTTACAAAGTAATTTTTGTACTTTCAAATTACTTCTCAAGCACTTTTCAATATACCATAACCACAGGAGCGACAGAGCAATTTTTATTTTTTTTCTCGGATTGCTAAAGGAATTTTTTCCGCCCACATTAACAAATTATACCTCCGAATTTGAATATGGAGTCATATAAACTGATTATAGTTCTGTGTAGCCAATGAAATCACCTATCTTTTGTCTATTATCACATATTCGTAGGATTTATAAAAAAAATATTATTAAATCGTTAACATTAAAACATTTTAAAGAATCTAGAGAATATTTGCCATATTTTGGCAACAAAGCAATCCGTGGTTTTGGAAATAGTGCCAGATTGTGACAAAAAGCGCTCGAGTGGTTAATATATGTACGAGTGGTGTGTTTTTCTTTTCTTTTTTCTACATACTTGTATTTATAATTTCCTACTCTTTGTACTTTTATATTGTTACTACAATACTTACATCTTAATGTTTATGTCATAATATGTATTAAAGTTAACCTCAATACAGGCTATTATAGTCCTAGTGAGGTTAATTTCTATGTAAAAAAATAATATTCATAACATGTGAGAAGATTAATAAAGAAAAAATAAAAATGAAGTTGTATCTTCGTCATTTATATTTTTATACTTATATTTTTTATTAATTGTGTATATTTTGTATCTACATATCAAATTATTGTAATTCCCATGTAACAGCCGTCAATCGGCGTTAATAAATAAATAAGTAACATTTGAAAACTAACCATTTTCTTAAAATATTAATTTACATAAATAATGCTAAAAATATAAATATGTAACTCACCTGAAAAAGCAGGTATGAAGACTTCTTATCAAAATAAGTTCAAGGTGAAGTGAAGTGGCCTTACCTGCAACAAGAAACAAATAAACGATAAGATTACAGGAGAAATAAAATAAATATGTACATAAAGAAAATACTTCACAATCAACGGGAACAATTTCATCAGAGCACAATTTATTACTCGAGGATATATGTAGAGAATTTTAAAATAAAATGTACCTGGGTTAAATAATAAAAAGGAATGACGGTGAAACTTGTGGGCAGTGATTCCCATCGTCTCTCTGGGGGCCTTTTAGTTATCCAGGGGGGCAATGATGGCCTCAGGAACAATACGGGGGCATTAGGGGGACGCCAGGGCCAGCCAAGTAGTTCGCTACGTTTGGTGACTTAGCAGGAGGACCCGGCTTCATGGAGAGAGGTTTGTCTAGGCCTTGGCGGCAAATTCCCTTTCCCACCTACTGTGAGCTGGATTAAGAGACTGGTTGAGGCAAACCTAACCTAGACCTCTCCAGCCGGACTCTCTCGACCCATCTTCTTTCACTGCATGGATTCATATGCCCGTCACTCCTGGACACATTAATCCCCAAATTCCTACTGAACTTTCACATATTTTTCCTTCCTAGAACGTCATCGCCTTCCTTTCCCTAAAAAGACCCTCCACGCAGCATCCTGACTTCATGACTTCAAAGATTCTTCAGAGCCTGTGTGGAATATAAAAAATAATAATAATAAGCGCTGAAAAAATCACAAGAGTCCCAACTGCTCTTAACCGTCTGTCCGGCGCCAGTGAGACTATGATATTTTAAATTGTGAGGTTAAAAGAGGTAGGGAAGAGAATGAGACGGGGAGGAGAAAGGTTGGGAGATACCGGGCTATACAGATCAACTAAGCACCGCAACGATTCTGAATGATGATCGTTCTTTCGATTCTGAATGATGATCGTTCACCGGGAATGAGATAGCATCCACCATTGATTGAATAATTCAAGAAATAATTTGAGGGAGACATTACAATATTTTCATTTTCAATATTCAATGTACCTACAATAGACAATATATATAAAAAATATTCAATTCTACAAATTTACAAAGAAGTACAGTTAAATAACTTACCATTCCATTCATCAGCAAGATATCAGAATACTATCAAAATCCCTAAATTTAGTACAAAGCACACACAAAATACTTATCTCTATGTAGGTATAACATATTATAACAAACTACCATTATATCTGAAAGTTATCGAAAATATTCAGGAATTTCAGCAAAAATTAAAAAAATACCTAAAACAACTATAAGAGTCTATATCTCACTATTATTATTATTTCTTTCATATCCTTTATTGATAAATCTTGCAATTTCTTAATTATGCCTTGTTTTTTGCCATATTGTATAATGTATTTACTTTCACACATGATATTGTATAATTGAAATATATTTGAACTAAAATTCCCTCACCAAACACAAGAGCCTTGTCTCTTTATGGTGAGGAAAAGCTATTCTTTTCGACTATTTTACCACTGTATAAAATGTAAAAATTGTGTATTTTATTGTAATAAAAACCTTTAAATATTAAATAAATAAAAAAAAATAAAAAAATTACAGCACGATTGGCGCTATAAAAAAGGACTTTAAGAGATGATAGAGAGAGGTACGCTGAGCACATCCTAGAATAAATCCTCGTTTCTTGTAAAACCGGTCCGCAGAGCAGCGGTCACGATACCCTACAAGGAGATGACGTTGGACCAGGAGATAAGATGGACGATTCAGCATCTGTCAGTACTCAGTTATATTAATACTCTTAACTGTATCAACGGTGTATTGCTAATGTTTTTCTATTGGTAGGAGTACGTTTTACTATACAAGTAAAGTATCAAGTAGAAAATCTATAGAATAATCTAGTAGAAAAGTACAACTCGACTCCAATAAGTACGATTCTAATATTCTCTTTACGAGGAAGCCACAAGCCAAAAATGTATGTATTAATGTGCCTTTCTTTAATCGCCACGATTTTAAGGCCCGGTAGTAGGCGCTCAAAGTTAAGAAGAAGAAGGGGAGGTACGTAAATACGAATGTTAAAAACGATAATAATCAAGCGAAAATTGTGAAAATGTTTAATAAAACACGACTCGTTTAAAATAGAGCAAAAATCTCTCGACAATACATTAAGTAGCATTCAAAGAAGCACTTCGAATTTTTTCGATGTGTTAAATAACAGAACCGGTTGTGTTTTTTTTTCAGAGCATACTTTGCAATTTTTTTCTATCGTTTCCTATCGTTTAAGGGACTTGTGTTATATTTTGACTAAAATGAAAATTAATTTGGAAGGGCAAAGATGAAAAAAAGGTGCAATCCTCGGCTACCACAAATAATTTAACAATATTTTTAAATGTGCACAAGGATGACTTAATATGTTCTGTAAGGCTATTAAATATAAGTGGAGCCTGATACAAATAATTTCTTTGACCGAAAGAAGATTTTGTTTATCTTTGCTTTTCAGATACATACTGTGCTACTCTTACATGTCCTTACTAGTGGATTTTGTCCTTCACAGAGTATATACCCTTCTCTGACCCCCGGTGCACTGTAGTAAGGTGTAAAATCGCCAGTATACAGTGTTGATAATATGCACTCACCAACACCTTCTTACAGACAGACCGAACTGGTTGTGGATTGTGCATATACCACTATAAATCTATACTGACTATACTCACATCTGTAGCTATGTGAGGAGATTTGCGACAACCTTCCACGTTGTACCGGAGATAACGACATAATTTGTAAACTTTTTCGTAGTGTACTCTCGATTGCACCCGCTAAGAAAATTTCAGTTAATTTTCAATTGATATCCCTGGTGGAGTCGAGTGGTAAAATTGGGAAAACCTACTATAGGAGAAATATAGACATTAATCAGATTAATGTCTATATTTCTCCTAGAGATTCTCTTCGTCCCAGGGAGCCACACGGCAAAGTATCAAAAGACGTATGCGTATCTGGGACCGAAATTATACAATAAAATCCCCCCAGACTTAAATATTAAAAATTGCAAAATGTCTTGCATTGGTTCAATAATAACTAAATGGTTGATTGGCTTGGGTAGGGAGGAGTCTAAAAAACTATTATATAATGTGACTTAAAACGATACATGGTTACCTATGAATGGCACATTTAGTAAAAACTTAGTACATAGGTATTAATTAAAAAAAATAATAATAATTTAAATTGCATTTGGCACTTTACACACTTTGGTTCCTTAGAACAGGCAATCTGCCTAGCTAGGAACTAATATGGACCTAAAACAACGTAATAACACTTGTAATATATTCTCTTATTATGTAATATTATTTCTGTTATTTTGGCTTTAAATGTAACAAATGTAAATAAATAAATAAAAATAAAAATCCAGTCCCTATTGCAGTGTAGCAATACTGATGGGGATGTGCCTTTAATGCATCCTTACAGCCCATAATAAATATATATTTCGATATATATATCCGAATTTGCTTTTAATGTAGGTGTCATTTTTGAAACTGAAACTGATCTGTTATAAAACAATAAATCGATTAAGTACCTACCAACAAATAAAACATTGTGATGAAGGACTTGGCTTATTTCAAATGTGTAATTCTTTTGTTTAAATTTCTTAGGGTTAATCTTCACAAGTAAAGTGGGATTTCAAGATTTTTCGGGTCACCGGTTTTTAGCTGACATGCAATATTATCCTAAAATTATAATAAATAACCCGTGATTTTTCACAAGTCAACTGATAAATAGCCACTTGACCAGCACGTCTTGAAAACGTTATGTATCCGGAGCGCAGCAGGAGGTGTGGGTGTGCGGACAGCGGTTACCGGGCAGCGGACCACGTGACAAGCGGACAGCGCATCGCAAGCAATGCACAAGAACATATCTACCACAACACTATCATGAGAAAATGACCTCTAAAGCATCTTAATCTAGAGCGCAACATCGCATAACATTGCCGCGTCGTATTGAACGTTGCTATTCAACAGGTCGATTGATTGGCCGGTCAGTGACGACTGATGACGTCACTCGGTTAGGTTATTCGCTGCTTCAACAGTGCACACCTCTTGCGATGCATGTGCTCCTGGTATCTAGTGGAGGCGTCGGACACCAAGTCAACATCTGGACGGCACTGGCCGTCATACCGCTGATAGCTCCGCTCTACTCTCTCACTCCTACTCATTCATATACTATGCATACAAAATTATATTTACTATGGTGATGAAAAGATAATTATTTATGTATATACTACGTATACAATTTTATATGTACCATTGTGACGGAAAGATAAATTTATATTACAATGGAGCTCTTAGCGGCAGGACCATAACACAAAAAATCCTGCACAAAATTCATTCAATTCAAAATTTGGCATAGCCCAAGTTTCAACATACCTATTTTTGTTAAGTACGATGGATATTTAATGCTCCATGCAGCTATTTCAGGTAAAGCCAAATTTTATAGTTAAATCAAATTTCTGTCATTATTTCAACATTTGTTTCCAGTACTTGGATATTAAGAGAACTTGAATAGTACTTTCACAGAACTTGAATATTAACATAGAAATTTGATCAATTGTTCAAATCAGCACAGTTACTAATAATAAATTGTTCATACAGGTATTTGTATTCTATGTTTTTACGATTTTATTTACTTATCTAATTATTATTGTTTTATTTAATATAATGAATTATTATTAACGAGCTTCTGCCCGAGACTTCGTCTGCGCAGGGTTAGTACTTCTATTAGCCTATTTTCTTTTCCTAAGTCCCATCTATGTTTATACCAAAATTCTTAACCTATTTATTTAAAATATCTATAATTCTCAAATTTTGACATTTTCTATTAAAACAATTATTATTATTTATAATTTATTGAAAATAGCTATCTTTATAAAGCCTATATGTTCTGACGTACGAGCTATATTATTGTAAAGTTTCATTAAAATCCATTCAGTAGTTTTTGCGTGAAAGAGTAACAAACACATATATATCCATACAAACTTTTGCGTTTATAATATTAGTAAGATAAGATAACCTTAAAGATACATGAATGTAAATTTTGGGCTTCATGTCTGTTCTTTGTGCAGACAAAAAAAAATTGGAGTGCGTGTAACCTTTACGCGGGGTTGAAGTAAAACTTCTTTGACTAAAAACTAAATAGAAACTTAATTTTTTTTTAGGCGGCAGAACATGATTAGATTTTTTCGTTTATATTTATAGACGAAGGGATAAAATTTTCCTGCGATTCAGCCATTTGAATTCTAAACAACACTATTTTTATTGTCACACTACTGCCATTTTTTACTTCACTAGCCAGAAATCATAAGATTCAGAGAGAAAAAAAGCGTTAATATTCTTCGTAAAAAATAATACAAATCAAATACTCAACTAAAATCTTTACTTAATTCATAATATAATAATTAACAAAACATAACAAAAACCCGTTGAACTTAACTTATACATTAGTAAACAAAAATAAACGGGTGACGTCTGACGTTTGAGTTTGCTTTGACGTTTTGTTATTCGTTGCTAGGCTTCGCACTCACTATTGCCATACCTATGATGAAATATAAATCGAACGTCATTTCCGTTTTAAAAAAGATTTGAGTTACCCGTCGTAATGCCAAAAGAAGTCTTACATCAAAAAGTAAAAGATAAGATATATAATATATTATATAATATTGTGACAGAATGAGCCGATCGATCGTCAATACCCATGAACTTGAATAAATGTGCTTTAATTACGCACCGTTCGCTATCAAAATAATGTTAGGAACAGCTGATATCAACTATCATAGTAAATTACTACATTATCGACATGAGCAAGTATCAATGTCCGGCTATTATAATGAACATAAGCCGCGCATGTATGCGAGATGAATGCGTTACTGACATTACCATGTGTGAGTGACAAGGAAGATGATCTTTCCACGACGTGATACGTATATGATTCGGTTTTCCGTTTGGTGAGAGAGGAAAACATATTATTTAGTTTTTTTTTAATCAATCTATTTATTCATTTATTAAGTAAAAACAAAATATAACATTTAACTTTCTTAACTTAAGTACAAGGTACCTAATAAGATTTTTTAATTTTGTTCTAACAACTTAATATTAAACAGTTTTTTTTAAAGATATCTATACTCTTCTCCGTTTTTAGGGTGTCTGGAACGAGATTATACATATATTTGTACACCCTCGTGGCCAATGCTTCTCTTGCCACTTTCAGTATTTGCGTACAATTTATTGAGTTGTCTAGTATGATGTTCGTGCATTTGTGACGTTTTTATTGTTTGTGTGTATAAGTCCATTTTGTATTTGATAATAATATATCGATAATGTTGTGCAAAAATTACTGCCTTCGAAAAATGTATTCTATAAAAATATCTATTTAACCTCCTGTCTTATAAATTACTCAAAAAAAAATAGGAAATACAACGGACCTCTCAGTGGCAGGAACATAAAAATTACGTGGATTATTAGAAATTCTGAAAATTTTGAACACGGTTAAAAGCGACGCACCACATCGTGTAAAATTCGGGATCAGGTCACCAACAATGACCTCCTTATGTAGATGGCGATAATATTTTGATTTATTCACGAAAAGACATTACCAGAAAGTGTGTTTAATTTTACTTTGCGAAGCTTAAACACAAATATTAAAATGTTTTATGATAATTTTCAAAAGAATTTAATTTTCCACATTATACAATAAAACCATAACCGAAAAGTTGTAAGTATTGTAAGTTCGAGATTTTGAACTTTGGAGCTGTTTTTATAGGCTTGATACATTATTTTTTCTGGGCTTATAAAAAGACAAAGTAATAAAAAAAATACTCAATTATTTGAGAGGCAAAAATATGCAGTCTTTAATTAAAGCATCTAAAATATTTCTAAGCGATCTAATTTTCAAATCAAAGTCACATGATTTTGCAATGCTTATCAAAAAGGCATGAAAATTGCCATTTTGCGCCACAGATCGACAATCTTTCCATAAAAAACTATGGTTATTCGGTTTTCCAAGCAAAAACGAAAAAGAACACGATCTTTCCATAAATATTCATATACATACATGAACTCATTACACATATGATTCGGCTTTCAATGTGTGAGTGGAAAATAACGCATTCTTTCCATGTATGCATAATACAATACGATTCGGTTTTCAATGTGTTAGTAGAAAAGAACACGAATCTTTCCATGTATGCACAATTCAAATTAGAATTACGACGTGGTTTTTCCATGTGTGAGTAGTATATTCGTAGAAGCAGCATTTAGTTTCCACCGAGCCGGCCACGTGACGCTCGCCCTGTTGCGCGAGTGTGCGAGAGGCGGTCATGCGGATTCGCACGAGTGTGGGTGAGACGACGTGTCCGACGTACGTCTGAGCACGTGCGCGCCTGACAGTGTGTGAGAGATAGCGTTATCGCACTATTCTGCAAAGCGGTTTCTCAATCGACCGTAATAAATAAATAATTATAAATACATTACATTGATAAAGCTAGGCAATGCTGGTGGCGGCGATGTTTTGGCTAGTTTCTGTTTGTGCGCTGGTCATATCTTATTGCTGGTCGTATCATATTATATCAATCGGTTAGTTTAACAAGTTGTTGTTGTTATTTTGTTTTGTGGAGTTATTTTAATGAGCACCAATCAATGAAATAGTAGATTTTGGTCATAAATTTTTAATTTATGTAATCAGACGCCGAAAATAGAAGAAGAAAGGAAAAGGTCGTGTTTGTTATCAAACTTGGTGTGAAAATGGTTGGATAAAAAGAATTACGTGTTTTCTATTTGGGAGGCGGGTAACCAACATCTAACCAACGCCTTACGGTCAGCTACGTTTGGGGTGCTGGGGTTCACTCTGAGAACTTACTCTCCTTATTTTTCTAAGAAAACCCTCCACACAGCATCCTCAAAGATGACAGACCTTGAGGGGAATTATTTTCCTTTGGGAACCCCTGTGTGGAGATAAAGTAAAACAAATGAAACAAATAATAGTGGTTTAAAAGTATTTGTTTCATTTGGTATAATGTCAAGCCACAAAGTGTTTGCTTTCTTCGATAATTTGATAAAGTAAAACGTGAGATATTTTGAGGTTGGGAGGAGTTGGGTCTCTTTTGGGGTATATTCACACAAAGAGAAACGATTATTGTTATTATTACGATTTTTCAAAGTAGGCGTTAAGTTGCACGATTCTGAGTTGTCCGGTTACCAAGCGGACCACATAATTAATTTATCAAGCCGATAAAACTATTAAAGCGTAAAAATGGAAAAGTTATGCGCCCTTGAGGTGACATTCTTTACAAAACACAAACTGTCGAATAATATTAATAATACTGGATGCTATGTAGATTTTTCACGCAGATCATGCGTGCGGAAATACCAGCAATTTATAGTGCCGTAATAAATAACGAATAATATCAAAAATGGTGACACAAATAAACTAAAAATCAATCAAAATATCGTAAACTTTTTACGATGAATGAATTAAAAAGGTTTTCTGATATGTAGGTACCGAAATGGCGGCCAGGTATGGCGCAAGATACATTATATATGTTAATTCGAAACGATAAGTAATAAAAAGCAATATGAATCTCGATCTATAAAAAAATATCGATTCAGCCGTTCGGCAGGTACGCAATCACTATCACAGCACACGTGTTCAAACGTGTCTGCCATTTATCCCATAATATTTTGTAACATTTATAATATGCTGTCCACATGATTCGATTTGCAGAACCGAATATATCGGGTTTGTGGAAGGGAGGAAGAGTGAGATTGTGCGTAGACAAAATCGCCAACCGATTTATTATTCCCTTTGTCAGCCGTCTGAATAATAATAATTCGTTTGGCAGTTCAACATGCTGCACTGCAAGTTGGATCGTCTGTAGGGCTAATCAGACGGGAGTAATAAAGACGCCGCGCTGAATTTGTATGTTTAGTGTGAATGCGGCTTTGCGAATACGGTGAAACAAATATGAACGGTTTTGTTGTAGAAATAATTTAACTACTTGTTCTGTGAACAACAGACCTCGTGTATAAGAAAAAAAATTTGTACTTTTATCTTATGTAATAAATGAAAACCAAAATTTCGTCTGAAATCCAAAGTTTTGTAAGTAGGTACTTAAATTATCTGTATTGAATTGTAAACACATAAAAATTGAAAATAGAAAAAAAAAAATTGTATGAAGAAACATCACTATCTCAATGACAATTGTTTTTTCAAACTTTCTTCAGGCAGATACGTTTTTAGATTTTCACGGCCAAAAGCATTTTCGTTGTTTGTTTTTGGAGTGTTATGCCGTGTTGTGCTACCTCCTTCTTTAGCCGACGTTTCGGACAGCGTTGCAGTGTCCATCATCAGGGCAGTTCCGGCAGATCCGTCGATGTGCTGCTCTGCCGGATCTGCCCTGATGATGGCCCTGATCTGCCCTGTCCGAAACGTCGGCTAAAGAAGGAGGTAGCACAACACGGCATAACACCCCAAAAACAAACAACGAAAAAAAAATTCTTCAGGCAGGTTAGTATCTACCAAGATATAGAGAAAAAAGAATAATAAACACGGCAATTTCACATGTGAAAAAAGAATCTTTACTGAACCATTAAAATAGTTTAGTAAAGAAATTTACAAACAGGCGAAATGCAAATCAGTCGAGCTAAAACAGTACTTCGGTACGCTCATGCTATTGTCGTCTTTCCCAGGCGTCCCTCGCTTCTTCCTTCGTACCTCATTTTCGCGTCCTATATTTTCCTGGCAATCGTTTTTCCGTCCGTCTTGTCCCTTTCCACCAATCTTGCGGTGGTACACATACGCCTCAGGAATCTGCCACAGCAATCACTTCAGTCCACTTAAGACGATAGACTTCGCTTTTCGGCCCATACAAAAAGGACGCCCGGGAAAAAACACTTTTCTACATCGAAAATTGCACAAAATGAATATATTTTTTTTATACTGCCTTCTAAAGGGTGAAAACTATGTCGGTATGTTTTCGAATTTTTGATGCGTTTCGTATTAACGTAAACATTCACTGTCAAACATGTACGATTTATCAAAAAATATTATTTAAGGAAAAAGTGCTGCTAACTCAACTCTCATAAAGAATTATAAAATTATAAAAAGCTACCGACGTAGCTTCTTCTTTCTAAAAAATATATATTTTTTAAAATTTCAATTTCGTGAAAGTTTCGGTGTAGAAAAGTGTATTCTCCATAAACCCCTTTTCGAGCGATTTCTGTAGGTAAATTTGAGCGTTGTCTCATTTGCACATTTCGCATTCGCATGTATTGTAAATGTGCGTGAGCTTATTCTGAGCGGGACAGAATGACAGTCGCGGGTGTTCCGCGTGTCGTTTAAAGTCTAGCCTCTTAAGTTTTTAATCCCAACTAATACAAATAACGTGGCGAACCTCATTCCGAGACAGAAATATAAAACATCCGACTTATCGCTGATAAACGGATAACGTAAGTCCACGCCAAACAATAAGAGTAACAATTCACATATGTATTTTTAACAAACATTGTTTGTATGCTTGTCGATTAGAGAGAGCGATAAGCTTCCGAGAATTTCTCACAGCCAACTCAACACTCGACACAGGACAGGCCATCATCACTCATCACGAATCTATTGGCTGATAATGATTATAATCAATATAAATGCAGCGCAAGACCCAATCAATTCATACAATGGGGTTTTATCACAAACTATGTGTATATTTTATATTTTCATTCATAATTATTGATTTTAAAAACTACACCATGGGATTTGCCAATCCATCTATTTTTCTTTCTCCTATTTATGTCACAACAGCGTAAACTTATTTTTGTAATATTTTTTCATAAATCACGACTGATAGGCAGTAAGTAACTAAAGCAATATGTGATTCTAAATTTATGTAGTTTTTAAGTTAGTTGTAAGTTATGAGGCGAGTAAATATCCACTTGGTCATTTAAATAAGTATAGTTTTAAGTCACTAGTTATAAGTCTTAGTTTTATGTTACTAGTTATAAGTTTTAGTTAGTTTGTCACAGTTATCAATCTTAGTTAAAATGTATAAATGAAGTTGTAAAGCGCCCTTGAGGTGATTTTCTCACGAAAACGGCGCTATATAAATTATCCGAAAATTATTATTATTATTACACATTCCGAAACGGTTCCAACTGGCTACAACGTCATTATGACATAGAAAGCGCCACTGGCTGGGAGACTGGTTGGGGAGATCTTTCGACCTCTGCAGCAGGACTCTCTCGGAACTTCGCCTTGCACCGCAGTCTGAGAGATAGATGTGGATACATTGACCTTCAGAAGCGAACCCACCCCATGCCTTTTTATTTTCCAGAATTTCCTCACTTTTCTTTCACTAAAAATATCCCTCCGCACAGCATCCCCAAAGATGACATAGGGTCTGATGGGCCACCTTGTATTATAATTTACCTTCGCCTCTTGGCTTTCTTTTCAACGTGATACATATGAATGAGGCGTGTTGAAACAATGACGGCAATCTTTACCATTGGTCAAAAATGAGTTTGATATGGCGATAGATAGAGAAACAATCATAATATCGATAGCATAAATGACAGGAACACATACATTTTTGAACAAATGTAAAGTTGTTTTTATTTTTTTATGAATAATTTTACAAGAAAGAAAAAAAGTTAGTCAATCAATCGAGTCACAAATAATCTTAATAAAGGGGTATTTAAAAAAAGTTGTTTCTTATATAACTTCACATTTATCTAATGAAAAACAAATTATTTGGTAGTTTGCGCTTATATTTTTTGTAAGGTAATTAATTCATTCATTGTTTTTTATTTCTTGGTAGAGCAATCCCGATGAGTTACAAAACTCATTATAGGACAGGAGGAACTTACAATTCATAAGTAGGAGGTAGTAGTTACAATTTTACAAAGGTATTTTGATATCATAATATAAGTTTTACATTCAGTACAGCATAAAAATAAAAAGAAAGACAGGTTAAGTAGAACAAACAACAAGAGAAAACAAGTAAAGAGAGAGAGAAAAAACGATACGAGTATATAAGATAGAACAAAAAATGACAAGACAATTACATATTTTCATTTTTAAATGCAGTTAAAAAATATTCTTTTAAAGCATTGCTTTGCAATTTTTTATTATGCTGGATGTTTTTGTACATATCTGGAAGCGAATTATATAGTGTATAGGCAATATAGTTCACAGATTTTATCCCATATTTTGTAGTGTGTGTTTGAGGAACGCGGATTTTATTGTTATTTCGAGTATTGTGGTTGTGGATGTCTTGATTGTAAAGTGGCTTGGTGTTAGTATGAGTTGATTGTTGGGTAATTTGTAGGATGGTGCTTGTGATTTCATGTTTAGGAAGGATTGTGATTGGAAGGATACCGGAAACTGAATAGATGTCCCTGACATGAGTGTCCCATGGAAGTCCATAAACATTTCTAATAATTTTATTTTAATTCCATTAAATTGAAAAGGTAGGAAAAGCTTCAATGTATCCATTACATATTTTTTCATATTCATAATGTAAACCGATTCGTGGTAAAGAAAAATCTAAATAGTGATTTGGCGTATAGCTTCATTTTAAAATGTAGTTGTAGTCGGAAGTGACCTGCCAGGTAAGTAAGTATGTTTTCTGTTTCCATTTGTAAATAATAAATTTACATAAGAGTCCAAGAATTCATAATAAAATGTACATCGCCCTTGAGGTGATTTCTCACAAAAACAACAAATTATCCAATTATTATTATTATTCGTGGGAGATCTCGAGCACGTTTTGATGCTCCGAAAGCGAGGACTTCTGCCTATCAGAACGCGCCAACGGACAAAGAGACGTTTCTGCACACAGAAAACACAGACGTTGGCAGATCGCAGTACCACAGCCAAACTGTTGAACTCAAGAACGAGTCGTAGAACCAGCCCGTTCTCACGTGACAAATGAAACCGTGTTCAAAAGTTGAGCGCAAGTTTGGCGTGTTACCTGACTATGCACCGGTGCCGAAGGGATCAATGACGCTAGTTCCTGTCGCTAATTATTTCATTATTACCACCTGTTCAGTTAAGAGGCTGTTATGTAAGAAAACGTTCGTTGACAATTACGTAAGCACCTTTATCACCTTTGTGTTCCGTGCACAGGTAGGAACTTGGCAGAACCAACTGTACATAGTCCTGCTGCTAAGAGCTCCGTTGTAACATTTCACTCTTTCTCATAATTGACGCATGTATTAGAAAGAGATAGTACCTACAACGGAGCTATCAGCAGTTTGCTTTAAGTATATAGGTAGACCTCACATGTATTTAAAAGGTGGCGTATATGTAAAAAAAAAAAAAAACTTACATTAAATTGTATGTGCTCAAATTACTTGTGTAAACGATATGTTATTTTTTTTCACCACATAATATCGTGTACTTATTTAGGTATTACGAGTAGTTTATTAGAAGCAGTTACTACCCGGCATTGCATGTGTTTGAACATTATTCAACTATAATTGAAAAATTCGGAGTTAACCATTTTTTTTATTTACGTCTCGTCTCTTTTTTACAATTAATGTTGTTAAAACGAATAGTTTTTATTTGTATTTGAAATATCTAGATGGGTCATAAAGAGATTTGTCGTTCAAATTCAAATTATGTTCAATAGTAGGTCAAAATACTACAAAGTTAGTAGTTCCGAGCCGATTGGGAAATTTTCCATGTAGCTTATCATAAACACTTTATTTCGAGCCACGCACATAATAATAATTCTGAAAGCAAATGGAGGAAGGTCATTATTGCAATATAAATTGCAATTAAATAACTAAATTACTTCCCAAATAAACAACACTGCAATTCATGTTAATATTATATCGTAAGACTTCATTTAACTAAGTAAATTACCAGACAGAACAAAACAGATGAAATGATTCAGGATTATTCGCTAATTGAACATGAATAAATTAAAACAATTTGCATTTCATATACCTACCTTCAATGATGTTTATTTCGGTCGGCGTAAGCTGGGAGTCAGAATGTGTCGCGCGTGCAGATGACGCAGGAAATGTATGGGCTTATACGAAGCATGTCGTACAAGTCCAAACATTTCCTGCGTCGTCTGCAGGCGCGACACATTCTGACTCCCAGCTTACGCCGACCCTAATGCCTTGTTCTGACTGGGCAAATATGTTTGTCGAGTAGCGAATATATTAGCAACTAAACGTGTCCGAACACCACAATTTTAGTGGAGTAGGCTAGTCAGCTCTTTAGGAGATTGAATCCATTTGGTTCTATTTTTTTCGGCGAGTAGAGTCCCCCTTCACGCTTCCCTGCGCACTGACATGCGCAGTTCATTCGTAGACGCAGACACGCGCGATATGTCATCCCGTTGGGGCGAAAATGTTACTCTAAAATTCTTTTTATTTTTGCGGCTAATAATCTATTTCGTGTCCATAATGTATTTATTTTCATCTCACTAATTTATTCTTCCACCTCATCTAAAATAAGCACTACAATCAGCTTACTTTATTAGCGTATTTACTGAATGTTTGAAGGTCTATAAGTTTTTTGTTTACTGCAATAATTAAGATCTCTGAACGGTATATTTCGTAATTTTATTAGTTTTTTGGCCAAAGTTAAGACAAATATGTCAATTTATGATTATATTTTGGTTTATCCTCTAAAGTAAATTGGACTCTAGTGGTTTTGTAATTAGATAAATCAGTTACAGGTACTGTTTATGGGTTTCATTGTTTTATCCAATAATGTAATAAAATACAAAGAATTTTTCCGCATATTCAACTCAAAACCGCCAAAAAGTGGACTTCCGTGGTTTATCCTTTATGGCACAGATTTTCTCTCTTATATTATATTAATTAACAAGTGTTCGAATAATTTGATAATAATTACTTTAATACGATTGGTTAGCATATCAATATCGATAAAAAAAAATAGTCAGTTATTCCATGATGCAATTATCTATAAGATTGCCTAATTGAAAACTTACGGAAAGGTTATCAATTATCAATGATTGTTGCATACTAGGCACGTTACAGGGTTATGAAATTTATCACGATAATTCGGATATGCACAGCACATTCAGTATTACCAAACATTTTATCAACACAAGTGATTAAACCTTTCCAATAACGTGATTAGAAAACAAACTAATTAAGTATGATTTAAACGACTTATTGAAGATTTACTCCATATTTTTTACTGATTTATAACAGTTGTGTCTTGAACACTTTCAGTTTTTAAGTTCATTAAGATATCTGTAGACTGTCAAGCCGAAACGGTAAACATATGAAATTTACTCGATAGAAAAAAATCGCGAAGTATCTATGCTCCGAAAATTATTAAAAACACATTTCGTTCTGTTATTTAATATGTTATAATAGCTATGAAAAAATCCACAGCATATTTTTAAATGTAACTTAAGCGTTTGACGAGAGATTGTTGCTCTATTAAATGAGTCGCGTGTTTAAACATTTTCCCAATTTTCGCTTGAATATTATCGTTTTTTAATATTAGCGCCATACACGACTGGTTTAAAATAGAGCAAAATTTCTCGAAAATACCGTAATGTGTTAAACAACAGAACCGTATGTTTTTTTGTAAATTTTCGGAGCATACACGGAGATAAATGTTATTCTTAAATACGATCATTTTATTCGTAAAACGGTTAAAAACGGCACTGAAGTTCTTACGAACAAATTAACAGGTTTCAACGTTTATTGTCGGGAAAATGTAAGAATAAATTATTATTATTAATTATTAGAACAAATTTCGTACCTATACATTGTTGGTACAGCGTATTTTTTCGTTGTATCGTCATGTTGTATTGTCAGGGCAACTAGATAAAACATTTCTAAACGAATGTTTTATAAATATCGCCTGATAAATTATCGTGAGGGACAAAATCGATTTTTCTCCATGTACTTAGCGATTTTTTTTCTATCGAATCAATTTTATGTGATTTGTGCCGTTTCGGCTCGAAAGTATCCAGAATATATCTAAAATAACATTTTTTTATTTTTTTATTAATTTTAATTTATATTTTTTTTTTAGAAACGCAAAGTGTTCAATAGACATATATGTTATAAATCGATAGAAAATCGGAATTCCCAGCCATAATCAACTCGGTCATTGGTACCTCTCATTTATCATATAGCTTAGATTTATTAGTTATTTTTTATTTTCTTCTTTAATGATATTATTACATTAATGGGTATATAACCTTCAAAAGTTATTATAACATGAATTATTCCAATAAAAATTAAATTACCTATTGTTTAATGGAAAATAACACTCGTTTACTTGAGGCAGGTCATGACAAAGTCATAAAAAGAGATTTTTGTTGTCAGTACAACTGCTACCGACTGTCTGGAGCCAGTGATACTATGGCATACCCAATTGGAATAGGTTGTGAAGTTTAAGGTAGTTGGTGGGAAAGGAGATGAGTAAGAGTAAGTTATAAAGTAAGAGGAAGGTTGGGAAGTACCTGGCTATTCAGATCTGGTCTCCAAACACGGCTAAAGTCATTTCAAGCAACGTTTCGATTCAAACTGGTGGTCTTTCAACAGAGCGATACTGAAAGTATCCACTACTCTAGAACTGGCCGTAAAATAATAAATTGTGAAAAAATTAATTAAATCACATCAGATTTACTCGCGGATCCGCGACCTTCGGATTCGTAGCCAAGGATCGTAACAATTTAGCCGCGGATGCCGTCAGTGTATTATGTTCACATTCCACGTATTCATAATCACAAAAAAAACTTTTTACAATAGCAACGTCATCGACTACAAAGTTCAATTCGTCGATCTGTAAAACAGTATTATTTTTAAATTAATTCTAAAAAGATGCCAATATATTTTTATATTATAGGTCTGACGAATCGATAATAAATAAAAATGGATAGTGTTTTCATAAAAGAAAAGTTCGAAATTCACGTATATCGTGTTTTAATAAAAAAAGTTCAATATTAATTAATATCGTGCTTTCGTAAAAGAAAAGTTTAAAAAATAATAAACATCGTGTTATAAAAAAAAAGTTCATAATTAATGAATTTTCAATTTTTCAAATTTGGCAACTCTATAGAGACGGTTTTATTTTCCCCCGCTCTCAGAACGAAATAGAATGCATTCCAATTTCAAATGCGTCCGGCGCTCGATTCGCGCGCCGCTTGCAGCCGTGACCCAAAAGCTAACCAGCTCCCGCGTCCTTGCGTGCGTTTCCCTCCAGCGCAGGAAAACCCCGGACGGAGACGTTCAAACCCGCCTACAAGCACGGCACACCTCACAAAAAGGTCATACCAAATGTTAAATAAACAACTAATACAACAGGTAAATGATTTGTTGTTTTTACGCGGGTCTTTAATTTTACTTGCACATTATTCGGTGGGTGCGGTCGGAATAGGGCTGGAAGGTCGCCGGGTCGGTTAGGTAGGTACTGCGTACCCACTAGTGATGGTAGGTTAGGACGGTTAAGTGCCTACTTTATCAGCCGGCCGGGCAGCAAAACAAACATGGCGTTCCGCCGTCTAGTAGTCTGGCACGCTCACAAAGGACGTTTTTAATGTTTTAACGATAAAATGGTTCGTGTTTGTCACTTGTTACGATAACAAAAGCGGGACAATGGTATTGACAACGTTTTAAGGGGGGGAGACAAAAAACTAAAATGGTTAAAGGGGACATAACGCGGATATAACAAAAAAGGGTAAATCATAAAACATCAAAACTTATTTATAAACTGTCCGCGAACCACGTCGGTAAACAGAAAAGTTATTACGTGTTGACTTTGACGAGTGGAATGTATTACATGCACCTAACGTGTGTTAAATTAAGCACACAACACTGTTTGGCGAGTCTTTGTGAATGGCGGCAGATGTAAATAATATGATTCCAAAAATAGAGACAGAATAATCAAACATGTAATCGTTTTATTTTCGACAGCGAAAATGCAGAAGAGAATAAACTAACATATTAAATTTAAAAAGGGGAGATAAAAACTTTTCTTCTAATCATGACTACATGTGAAAAAGTGTTGTTTTAACGATTATTATAAACATAAAATTTGCAGTCTGATAATAACATTAAAAGTAAGTTTAAAAAATCACTTGCAATCGTTAAATAAGCCATCTTACCTGATAGGAAGGTAGGTATATTTAAAAAAAAGTTCTGCTTTGTAATTATTATTATGCGTCACAGCTGTTTCGCCTTCTGAAGGAATTATCAAACTGTTGGTTGTCCCACTTACAGACTTTATAAATTAAATAATATTATTGAATCATTGTATAAAAAAATAAAAATGGAGTTCTACAAATTAAGCTTGTTAACAATAAATAGTATGTACGGTAATTTACATGTGACGCGTTTCTTGTCAGACAAAAATACTGTAAATTATATGTTGTTGGGATCTAACAGTCCTGCAGCTTAAAGCCCGGTTATAAGCATTTATTTGTTTATACGTCGTTTATAATAAGATAGAGAGAGAGGGAAAGATGCGTAGTTCAGGAAAATCTCTGGCAAGACTGAATCAAAGCGACGCGTTGGTAAACCGTCTGCTTGTGATTTCAGCTAACCTAGAGTGATTATAAACTCGTTGTAACCCTTTTGGTAAAACGAACATTTAAAGGAACAATTGAGTTCCTGTGAGAGTGAATCAATAAAGTATTGTTAAAGTTTACTGTACTATCTTACCTGCTTAAACTAAAGACTAATTGTGTTTAAAAAAATTAAAAAGATATTCAGCTACAATACGCCTTTAGAAAATTTGATCAAACAACGAAAGTTAAAAACTCTTTAGGTATTTCAAAGATAATAGGAAAAAGGGTAAACATAAGGTTAGGTTGGGTTAACCTAATGACCTTGTTAAAAATAACATGAAGGTCAATTTAAAAGAAGGTGGGGTTATTTCCTCCTTTAACTAACTAACTAATAAACCATCACGCCGTTCCCCCGCAGGGGTAGGCAGAGAGGACGGACCGCCAAATACCTCGGTCTTGACACACACTCTTTGCCTCATTCACATTCATACATCGTCTCATACATACTCTTCTATTTTTTTGACTCTTGACATGGCCCGATTCAAGTGTCCGATTCACTTGATCGTGCCATGTCTTTCTCGGACGTCCCCTACTTCTTATACCATTCACACTTGCATCATATATTCTCCTTACGCTTCTTTCTTTGTTCATTCGCTCTACATGCCCAAACCATCTGAGGGTTCCTTTCTTAATTTTACTCATTACGCTTACATCAGCCTTGCATTCTTTTCGAATCTCCACATTTCTTACACGATCATACATGGTTTTAACACATACGCCTCAGGGATCTCATTTCAACAGCATTTAGTCTACTTTCATCCTTCCTCTGCCAGTTCCATGCCTCACTGCCATACATCAGGGTAGGTACAAGCACTCCATTGTGGACTGCTATCTGTGGACCAGTTCAAAATACGATATTTATTGTAAAATACAGAACAATCAATCAAAATAATTCTTACCCATATAATTTCTCATCCACTTCTTCTTCGGCGGTGGCATCGAGGTCACCCGGGGGCTGGGCGGCCTTCCGCTCGCTTCCGCTGGCTCAAACTTGTCATTCTCGTACTTCCGGCGCAAGGGCGAGCCACCGCTTCCGTTCGACTCCGGCCGGACCAGCCCGGAACCGAGGCTGTCGGTCCTGGTCCTCTCCCGTGGGGACCCCGCACCACCACGAGCGATTCCGTTGAATTGCGGACGGACCAAAACGGAACCGAGGCTGTCGGTCGTGTCCTGTGGTGACCCAGCACCACCACGAGCGATTCCGTTGAATTCCGGACGGACCAGAGCAGAACCGAGGCTGTCAGTCCTATCCTCTGGTGATCCAGCACCACCACGAGCGATTCCGTTGAAGACCAGAGCGGAACTTTGCACACATGTCACTCTATCATGAGGAGAAACTGCGACTACATCCAGTTCTTCCACATCGATGTCTTCGCTTTCTTCTTTGATGTAGTGTTGAGGGAATTCAATATGGTAGGGCTCTCTCAAGGTTTGCTGGCGTACGTACGAAGGGTACGGCAGCAACTTGTTCACATTCAATTGTTGCTGTTGAAGCCTGTCGGTATTCAGTTGTTGAATTCTGTTGACATTCAGCTGTTGAAATCTGTTGTCATTCAGCTGTTGCTGCTGCAACTTGTCCACAATTTGTTGCTGTTGTTGCAGCTTATCACACTGTTGCTGAGTTCTGATGATACTCAGTTGCTGCTGTTGAATTCTGTTGGCATTGAGCTGTTGGTGCTGCAGTTTGGTGACATGCTGCTGTTGAAGACTCTGTTGCTTCTCGTACATCTGGAGGTAGCAGTCTACTGGCCGATATCCCTGGCCTGCTCTCGATTGATTGGCCTGGCTTGATTCCATGAGGACGCCCATTCTACTCAGCAAGACTGCAATAAGAATGCAGTTGCTTCTTCTCTTTTATACACAAAACAAATTAAATACGTAGTTAACTACTTAAAAACGAATATGGAAAGTTGCCCCATTCGGGAAATCGTTGAAATCAAACGAAGAACAATTTAAAGTATTTTTTTTCACATCACTTTTTGTTTGCGAATAAACTTACACTCTTTGGTGTACTTTTAGGTTTTGGTGTTTTGAACACACTGAAAATATCACAAAGACACACAATAAATATAAATTTTATAAAAGCATAAAGTTTAAATTGCGAACAAACTTTAAAAATAATAAAAACTAAAAAAGACCGCACAAGAATAAAATGTGATCGTAGAAACAAATAACGAATTTAATGAATCTATAAATATAATGTTACTCCAGAAAATTTATAATAAAAGAAGACTGTTTGAAATGAAATTCGAAACTTTTAAAAAATATATATATATATATATTCACGGAATCAATCATTTTAAATTCAAATACGGAACGCAACAATTATTCTTATAAAAAATCCTATAAACCTTGCGGTACCTACGTGGAAGTAGTTGCCGAAGTGAATTCAAATTTGGAAAACGGAACACGAAAGCGCGACTGGCGGACACGTGCGTACGCGAAGACGCTTTTCGAACGTATGGAGAAATAGACACTACAAACGGCTGACGGGCAAAAAAAAACCTGTCCCCACCCAACCAGTACGCAGAAAAGCGTCAAGCAAATTTAAAACACGAGTAAAAAGGAACAAAGAGTATGTTAGCAATACAATAAATGCAACTTGTTTGTGAAATAACTTTTTTACACGTGGGGGCAATTTTCCAGTGATTTCGTGGCTTCCTCCATAGTGTTGTTAATTTTTCTAATATTATCATCGTCGGTCGGGTTGGTTGATAAGCAGCGCGCGCGTGCTTTTCTGCGTTTCTTGTCCAAAATGGCCACCGATCGTAAATTGTCATATTATGAGCAATAGCTATATGCTATATTACTGGCGACATCGCTTCGATACTACGTTATTATTGACACAGTCCGGCAGGGTCACGGCGCGAGTTCAATCGCCGGCCGGGTCAAGGAGACGGTATCTAAATACACTAATAATACAATGAGATAAAACCGAAATAGTACGATAAAGAATGCCGGAAAATCTTGTAAGAGTCGACAATATTTTGAGAGTTGATAATGGCATAATATGCCATATTATATTATAATAATCATTTTGTTGTATTGGTCATTACAGGTAGTGATGGGTACAATCGATACAACAGTTTCGAAACATTCACTTTATTAATTAATTATTACACTTTCGTCCAGACTACCAAAGTGTGCAATAATAAAAGAGTATGCGCTCCTTAAGACGACAGACTTCGCTTTTCGGCCCATACAAAAAGGACGCTCGGGAAAAAACACTTTTCTACATCGAAAATTGCACAAAATGAATATATTTTTTTATACTGCCTTCTAGAGGGTGAAAACTAAGTCGGTATGTTTTCGAATTTTCGATGCGTTTCGTATTACCGTAAACATTCACTGTCAAACATGTACGATTTATCAAAAAATATTATTTAAGGAAAAAGTGCTGCTAACTCAACTCTCATAAAGAATTATAAAATTATAAAAAGCTACCGACGTAGCTTCTTCTTTCTAAAAAATATATATTCTTTTAAATTTCAATTTCGTGAAAGGTTCGGTGTAGAAAAGTGTATTCTCCATAAACCCCTTTTCGAGCGATTTCTGTAGGTAAATTTGAGAGTTGTCTCATTCGCACATTTCGCATTCGCATGTATTGTAAGTGTGCGTGAGCTTATTGTGAGCGGGACAGAATGACAGACGCGGGTGTTCCGCGTGTCGTTCAAAGTATAGCCTCTTAATCGCAGGCTCCAGAGTTGAAAATACAATTGAAAGGTGTGCTGAAATTATAATTATGTATTCAAATATGGATGATACGTCTTCATGAAACTCGTTCAATCTCCTCTTCAATCATGGTCAGACATGTAATTTATATAAACAGATTTAGAAAGAAAAAAACTCCAAGCTTTCTCTTTGCGTTTAAAAGCGTCAATTTGAAATAAATATATAAAACAAAAAACCGCCAAACAGCCCTCTAAAGGTTTGCTAATTTTTAAAATATATTTTTAAACAAACGAGCTAGCAGAGCAGTAGAATACGACGTACTATCCACCAAGTTGTCCTTCATAGACTTATGTGTTTCTGCGTTCGCTGCCTCACTTTATTTTATTCGACAATTATCATATTCGGGTAGCAAAAAGCTTTGTGAATTTATTGAAATAATAAGTGATTTTTGTGTACAAGAATGGAAAGAAACTCGATTTTATTAGGTTTTTGCACCTCTCAAAAGCACAAAGCATTTTTTCACAAAAAAGGCCTAGACCGACGGATTTGTGGCAGCTGGTGATATAGCGTGTCTGACTAATTATGTACGAAACTAAACGCATTAAATCTCAAGTATGTCCACTGAACCTAGTTCAGTGAAACCACGGCGTTGTCTCAGTAACCTAACTCCTCTTTTAACCGATCTAAGACAAAATCATGGCAATTTCGAAATATCTCAATATCTTTTTTTTTTTGATTTTCACGGCCAAAAGCATTTTCGTTGTTTGTTTTTGGGGTGTTATACCGTGTTGTGCTACCTCCTTCTTTAGCCGACGTTTCGGACAGCGTTGCAGTGTCCATCATCAGGGCAGATCCGTCGATGTGAATTTGTGGTGTTCCAAGTAAATAAGCACACACTTAACACAACAAATTCACATCTACGGATCTGCCCTGATGATGGACACTGCAACGCTGTCCGAAACGTCGGCTAAAGAAGGAGGTAGCACAACACGGCATAACACCCCAAAAACAAACAACGAAAATATTTCAATATCGATTAAAATGTTTCGAACCCCAAATTAATACGAATGAATCGATTCCTTTATGTCCATCACTAAGCCCCGTTGCATGTCCATACCAATTAATGCAATTCGTTCGAAAACCAACATTATAATACGAAAATTTGTGTGTGTGTTATTTTTTTATCTTTAATCGACAATAGGTACAAATAATGTTATCGGGTAAAAACCAATCATGGATTATTAAGATTGTCGTAATGTCATGATAAAAATGAATAATAATAATGAAATCTCTACCGCGCGGGGTTTTTCGCGTACACGAGACGATAATGTCGACATCGTTTTGACTAATTAAAAAATGCATTTAAAACGAGTTCAACGCGTCGGCGTCGATTCTAGGTAAAGTGTCACATTTTATCTAAACAAAGATAAATATAAAGTGGGTTTATTATGCGATAAGAAGGTATTTTATAACATGCGCTGAAGAAATGTGACCCTCGGAGCCTCGGATAGCTTAGAGTCGGGGACGTCCCAGAAACACATGGCAAAATCAAGATAATCGAAAAATAGGCGGGGCATGGCTAACGATCAAATTTTGTAAATTTTGAACCATTTATTGGATGACCAACACCCCTGCCATAGGTCATGTAAAGTGATTCGCCACGTTTGGTGACTAAGCAGTTGTTCCCGGGTTGGCGGCGGTTGATTTCGCGCACATACTGTGTGGCGGGCCGCAACGGGAGATACTGTTTTAGAGATCTTTTTAACTCTCCAGCCCGACTCTCTCGAGCCATCGCCTTGCACCGTCGTGAAAGGGATGGATTCATACGTCTGTCACTCCTGGACACATTGACCCTTGAGATTCCTACCCACTCCCCATATTTTTTTCCTTCCCAGAAGCTTCTCTCTTTGCATTTCTTAAAAAAAAACCTCCACATAGCATCCCCCATGAATCTCATGGTCGACTTACTATGAAGTGGCACTTGATTAAGTCAGTGCCATCGAGCTAGACAGTCTGTTCATGACGGAAATCACCATTGGTCGGAATTTCGGATGGATGAATCGAAAAGCAATCCAGACACTAAATTTGAAAAAAAAACTAATAAACCTTTAGAAATGATCACCAAACACGAAGAAAACCATTTGAAGACACTTTTCAATTCTGATTGACCCAATGTTCAACAAAAAAACCCTTAGAAGTCGGGATTTATTTTAGTGTAGATATTCTGGGACTAACTACCATATTTATTCCCCTTTGTCAAGAATACTAATGGAAGGAAATAATTATGTCAATTCAGTGGACATCTTCAATTTGTCTCTAAACAAATACAAAATGTTGTTACTGAAGCAGTTCATAACAGTTTCAAGAAGTTCAGTTATGTACAATAAATATACTGTATAATTTTTACTATCCATATGAAAAATCCCTAAAAAGGGCGGTAATAAAGAAATAAAAGTGATTGACCACTCGAGCGTTTTTGCCAAAATATGGCAAATATTCTCTAGATTCTTAAAAATGTTTTAAAGTAGACGATTTAATAAAAAAAAGTTGTAAATCCCACGATCATGTGATAATAAACCAAGGATATGTGAATTTATTGGCTATACAGAACTATAATCAGTTTGCATGTCTCCATATTCAAATTCAAAGGAATGATTTTTTTAATGTGGGCGGAAGAATTTCCTTAGCAGTGGTTAAAAGAGGTGAAAAAAAAAATAAGCCATAACCTAACGTAAACCTATTTAACTAAGTTTTTTCATCACTTTTAAAGACTTTTCAAAGGTAAGAACTGAATTGCATGTTGTAGATTTGTCCGGTCATTGTGGAAAAGTACGGCGCCCTGAAGTGATATTTTACAAAAACGGCGCTATAAATATCAGCATATAGGTACATATAAGTATTATTGTGGAGAATATCCGACCAAGTTTGTTGTGCACGTCCGAATCGCGTGTTCTAGTTAAGGTAGGTAACACAATAGTCATAACAATAAAATCACCAGGTAAGTACTAACTACTAATTTATGTAGATATACAACAACATAAATTATTACCTACTTAATTTATAGCCTGCTTGCTAGCGTAAAACTATTACGCAAATTTCTGTTATACCGTGTTATTATGTGAATACCTCAAAAGAGTCCCAACTGCTCCCTTCTGGAGCCTGTAAGACTATGAAACCCCCCATTGGGGTAACTTTCGAGGCTTTAGGAAAGTGTGGAAGGAAGAGAGGAGGGTGGGGAAGTGCCTGACTATTCAGATCTAGTCACCAAACACGGCCAAAGCCACTTCAAACAACGTTATAATTCTGAATGGTGTACACCAGGGCGAAACTGAAAGTGTCTCCCAATTTGGAACGTGCCGCAAATATACCTTATAGTTAGGAGGCGGCTAAGCGGTGGCAAAACGAAGAATTCTAAGTCACGAATCCGCAAAAACATCATTCGGAGATATTGAAATTTGAATTTTTGAAATGATATGTTTTTGTAATAACGAATCAATTCTAAACTTCAAACCTCAATATCTCCGAATGATGTTTTTGCGAATTTTCAACATGGAATTCTTCGTTTTGCCACCGCCTAGCCGCCTACTACTTATAGTATTTTTAATGATTAAATTATGAAAGCACAAATAAATCAAATAAAATGTATTTGTGTACGCCGGGATTTGAACCCCCGGATCGCTAATCGAGAGCCTTACCCCTCGACCATGGAGGCCGTATTGAACAATTCAAATCACGAAAAAACCGTCATATTACGACTAATTTGGTTTTTGGACAGTTTAAAGATTATATAGAAAATGGCGTAGCTAGCCTAAGACGATAGACTTCACTTTTCGGCCCATACAAAAAGGACGCCCGGGAAAAAACATTTTTCTACATCGAAAATTGCACGAAATGAATATATTTTTTTTAATACTGCCTTCTAGAAGGTAAAAGCTATGTCGGTACCTTTTTGATTTTTCGATGTATTTCGTATTAACGTAAACATTCACTGTCAAACATGTATAATTTATCGGGAAATATTACTTAAGGAAAAGGTGCTGCTAACTTAATTCTTATAAAGAATTACAAACTTATCAAAACATACCGACATAGCTTATTCTTTTGAGAACATATTTTTGTTTTTATATTACAATTTCGTGAAAGTTTGGGTGTAGAAAAATGTTTTCTCCCGAAACTCTTTTTCGTGCGATTTCTATAGGTAAATATGAGCGTTGTCTCATTCGCACATTTCGCATTCGCATGTATTGTAAGTGTGCGTGAGCTTATTGTGAGCGGGACAGAATGACAGACGCGGGTGTTCCGCGTGATGTTCAAAGTCTAGGCTCTTAAAACAAATTGTTACCTTTGAAAATTATAACATAAAAATTTCATGACGCCATAGCTCACCATTCTAGACAGTTTTTACTGCTACACGCTCGCCCAACATTTGTACACAATTGAAGTTTGTCACACGTGAACGGGTCGTTTCTACTTGAGACCAAGACCCATGTACACTCCTTCCTTTCCACAATAAGACGCTCCACGCTCCGCATCCTTAAAAATGAGATAGGCCCTGAGGGAAATTATTTTCCTCGGGGCCATCCTGTATGGTGTTAATGTAAAAACAAATATTAAAAATACACGCAAACTTATTGCCAGCGTTTATAAACCGTCAAAACATCGGATAAGGAGATTATATAAATATGACTTAATTTTAGTTCTATTCTAAAATCAAACGCAGAAAAAGTTCGAAATAAAAATTTAATTTCGTGCACATAAATGCACGCAAACTTATCGAATTAATTCAGCACATTTTCACAGACGCTTAGCGTAACGTAGACTTTTTCCACAATGGCAGCACCGGCTAAGAAAACAGCCATGACGTGCGCAACACGAGGGGAAGCGGCGTTGGGTAAGCGGGGAGGGGAAGGGGGAAGGGGAAACGGCCACGTGCTCTACGTTGCGCAACAGACCAAGAAGGCGAAGAAAGTCGGTGATCGCGAAACAGCAAAACGGTCTATCCCTAAAACACCAAAAAAGCAGTACAGTAACACACCACCAAATAAAAACATCACAACTATCCACGCGATCATGCTGTTAATTTTGTCCCATTTTTACTAATGTATATCATATTGCTTTACAACACGAGAAGCGGCTGGGAAAGGAAAATGAAGGCAATCCCTACCTATTCAAACCTGCTGCGTCTTATAACCAAGATGCAGTAAAAAGTGTAATTTTCACCACCAAGTAAAAAGGGTAAAATCCTTAATACAAGCAAATGATTCAACACCTGATTTAATACGTATTTTTTACTAGGCGTCGTATCTTTTAGTAAAGATTTTCATAGTGCAGACGGGAAAGGTCGTCCATTGTCGAGAGGTGTGCACTTAGTTAGCGTACAAGGAATTTGCATACAACTACAGATAAGCAAGAACATAAAACAGTACAGAGGATCTGGATGAAAAGGGTTCTGTCTACCCAAGCAACAATAAACGCAAGGGTGTTAAGAAAAATACATTTTTACTTGAGTCGTACACATTATATGGGTTTATTTTAATATGGATTTGTGCAAGTAACAGGTATACCTACAATATATTGTATAATATAAATATAAAGGATGGCATCTATGGGATTTTTGAGACAGTATTTTTTCCTTCCTACTAAAAAAGTAGTGAAGAATTTGGAAGAAATAAAAAACTAGTCGTAAACAAGATTATGCAAATAAAAATATTATGCCTTCATATTTTTTAATGGTGTATTTTTACGTATGTTGAAGTTTCAAGGATTTCATAACTATTTAATAGTGGGATTCAATTATAAAAAATGTTTTTTTAATTTCAATAGTACCCACGTTCGCTTTACGTCCACCGTCAACTTGACGGCCTCCGTGGTCGATGGGTAAGGAATCCCGGCGTGCGCAAGAAAATTTTATTTGATTTATTTGTGTTATTTCATAAATTATAGTATATTTGCAGCACGTTCCAGAATGGGAGATTTTCTCAGTATCGCCCTGGTGTAGACCATAATTCAGAATTGACACGTTGCTTGAAATGGCTTTAGTCGTGTTTGGTGACCAGATCTGAATAGCCAGGTACTTCAGCCCACCTTCCACTTCCCCATCTTCAATACCCCGATTGGGGACGCTATAGTCCCACTGGCTCCAGACGGGAACAGTTGGAACTCTTGTGTATCAACATTAAAATACCACAGTAGTAGTAATGACATTAAACGTAATTACTACCCTGACGAAGAAACCATCGGTTTTGAAACATGTAGGTAATTGTGATTATTATTAGTGGTTTAATACAAAGTTATTTGTTTTAATTTAATTCAAAATGACGCCCCAAAGTAATTTTGCGAAGTTTGAAGAAATAATTCTGAAAATTTTAGAAAAGCTGTGAACGGAAAAGTGGTCCGCGATAAAAATCACGTACAACATATAAAAAAAAAATACCGATCCCATGGGTTTTATATAAATATTAATAATATTAATAACTTGTAATAAAAATATATAATCAACGGCCGCAGGTAGACATTAAACATGTGACCTCCTAACTAATGACGTCAAAACGATACAAGTTGAAACTAAATTGGCAAGTATACGTGCCTGTAGTCATCTTGTTCAGCGATTAACTGGTTAGGTTAAGTTAGGCCAGCGCTTTGTGCGTCAGCGGTGCAGTTTCTCCGTAAATTCGCGGATAGGAAACTAGTATAGCGAATTTATTTAGGGTACCTGTAATATCAGTGGCAGTCCGTGACTTTTCAGTGAGTTAGAATGTAAAGATTGAAAAATACGATATTATTGATGTTGTTGTAGCTGAAAATATATATATTTTTAATTTCAACTTTTTGAACGAAGATATTTCAGTTGGTGACTGAAATAATCCTGAAAATTTTCTTACAAAAAATTGAAATTTTGTAAAAAAAAATAATGTCGAATTTTTTGTTCTTAACAATGTAGATAGATATTGATGAAATTTAGCACACTTGTCGGTGTCTACATGAAATTCCAAAAAAGCACACTCTTTTTTCCCATCCGTTAAAGAAGAATTTTGATACTTCTTGATTTTGAAAATTTGCACACTTAATTTACCAAAACTAGTAAAATTATCTACTGTCTACCTTCGATGTAGAAAAAACTTTGCGTAAAGTCCGGGAAACGCCGAGGACACTTCAGCTAGTTGTTTACTTAAAGGATTCTAGGATTAGCTAAGGTCCTGCCGCTGAGAGTTCCATTGTAACTTTTATTCTATGATAGAATAATATTATTATAATAATATTCTATGATACACGCATTGTTTATGAGAGAGAGTTCCAAATGAGCTATCAACAGAACATCAGAAAAAGCCTGACGCATCAAAATAATGAAAAACAAGTTACCAAAACTGTTCTAGAAGAATCTAGAAAGTTCCAATCGGAATAAGTTCACTTCGAGTACAGTCAGTAGAAGGGTACGGCCCCACTAACGCGGGAACGTCGACCTCGAGAGTTGCGCCACCGACAATAATTTGTTAGTTTATTGGGCGATAATAACGCAATCAGCCGGGCCGTAACGCGTTTTGCGAATGTGCCATGCTAGAGGTGTTCACGGTTCGGTCTTCAGCGCTCCGTTCTCAGCCTAATCCGATACCAATCGGTGTAATTGCAATGCTCTGAAGATTTAGAGAGCGAAATCTTCCCACCGAATCTTGAAGAGGCAGAACAGTGGAACTATTTGAAAGGAAGTAAAAAAAAACTAAACTTAAAACCAATTTTCATGTATGTATTGTCATATCAATAGCAATGAACAAAAGATGGCCGCCAAGTGAAAACGACGAATTTTTATTTCATTCAAATGCATGGTTTTAATTCTCTGGAGGCTGAAATATGTATATGCTCCTCTTTGTAAATGAACTGTTACAAAGTGCTTTTAAAATAATTTGTGCAAGGATGTCCATTATCCCCCTTGCGAATAAGGCTTACGTCAAGTGGTTCCCAAACCTACCGATTGCCAATACAATTGGACCACAAGGATTGAAATTTTTACCAATAATACTGGATATTTGAATCCTATTTCTAGAATTTTTTGATTATACAACGATCTTGCTAAAACACACACTATCATAGATATTTTTGTAAATAATATAACTTGTTTCAAGAAATAATATCTCCTCGATTTTTAAACCAAAAAAAAAAGAATAAATTTGTTTGTTGTTTTATTATTTTTTAATAAATACGTCATAAATATTTTCTACTTATTATGTCCTTCAAATTTCGTGATTAAGTTTTTAAGTTATGTATAAAAATACTGACATTGTTTTTCATGTGTTTGCTTCTGTGAATATGCAAATGTGATTACTGCAGACACATCAGTCTAGGGATATTTATATTTGTATTTTAATTTGATTTAAATTACGACAAGAATGTTCTATAAATATCCCGATTTGTGTCTCAAATAAATAAAATAAAATATAAAAACTATTGAGACAAAATTTTGGCTCAACACTCCTCAAATGCACAAATTATACGCTATTGCCAACCCGACCAACAGGCGAATCGACCGTTACGACAAATCACTTAGCTGATCGAAGACTAAGATTGATCGATCAAAAAGTTGGAAACAACGGTCGTTAATCTTGCAAAATTTAATAAAATAATGATACCACGAACTGCCAATCAATCAATAACTTGTAAAGATATAATAAGATAATAAGAAAATACACATATTATTAGTAATCTTAGGTTATGTAAATGTTTATAAAATAATGATTCAATCAGGATTAGGGCGGGAACAACGACCTCGTGCAAATTGCAGCTGACTTCGTAATCAGCTGGTGAGTGCGATGCAAGATGGCGGCCGTGCGAATAAACCGCCTTATCGACGCTAATCGCCGCCTTTTCTGTAGCTAAAAATAACCACGCATTGTATTTTTGCCGACGTTTCGCGGCGTGTGGCCGCCGATAATACCCGGCCCCAATAGACTTCCTACGAAAATAAATAATAATACTAAATAAATATACAGGTATTTTATGTGATTCTTGTCGCTACAGGTGCGTCAAGTGGCCGCGTTGAGTTTGCATTCGTGTGCATTATATCATGCGTCGCAACATCTATAGTCATTTTTAATCCCTCAGGCCTCGGGCCTATTTTGTTGGAAGGTCAAAATATTTCCGATTCGTAATAAAATAGAAATAAATGGAATATTTCTGAATGCATCTGAAAACTAAAAACAGTTTTTGAAAGGTGATGAAATTTTATAATCTTACTAATATTATAAATGCGAAAGTTTGTATGGATGTATGTATGTTTGTTACTCTTTCACGCAGAAACTACTGAATGGATTTTAATGAAACTTTACAATAATATAGCTCATACATCAGAATAACATATAGGCTATAATTTATAAAGCTAGCTATTAATTTTTAATATATTGAAAATAATAATTAATGTATAATAGAAAATGTTAAATTTTGAGAATGACATTTTGCAAAACAATGATTGTTAAATCAAATATTTTATAAAATATTTAAATTTGTGCATTTATTTGAAGTACTCGCCTAATACTTTAAATCGAATCAAGAATTAGAGATATTTCAAATAAATAGGTTAAGAATTTTGGTACAAACGTAGATGGGACCTAGGAAAAGAGAATAGATTACTCGAAGAATTAATCCTACGCAGACAAAGTCGCGGGCAGAAGCTAGTATTCTATATGCAACGACAATCTATATATATATATATAAATGAATCCCTGTTTCCCTTGGTCACGCCATAACTTCAGAACGACTTTACCTATTTCATTCATCTTTTATTTATAATTTTCTATTACTTTGTAGAAGGTTCTTACGGAAAGAAATATTAAGAAAATTGCGTAGAAAATTGGAAAATTTCAGAAAACTTAACGACTATTTTGACTTCGTACGTTTGATATATTTAGAGATATTTCCTATACTATTCATCCGATGGCGATAAAAAAATGGCGAGTTGTTGTGGACATGCCCTATGAAGGTTTCAATAAGCAATATTTCTATATTGGTGAGTTGGGGATTATGAAATTTGCAAAGAAAAATTGCAATAGGGTACAAGCGAGTTGTTTGAAAAATGAGCGTATTTAATTGAGTTTAGCGGCAGGGAAAAAAGCAGGAGGGGAAGGGAATCCGTGAGGGGCGGAGGGGAATGAAGGAGGGGTGGTTCGCGGGAGGGAGGACGAGGGAGGAGAAGGTGGAAGGGGAATTCGTGAGGGAAGGTTCGTGAGAAGGGGGACAGTGCTAGAGGGGAGGGGGAACGCGGAGAACACGGGCGAGGGTGGGGAAGAGGTAGCGGAAGGGGAACGGGACGAATGGGAAAGGACACGCAGGGAGAAACAATTTCTTTATTTAAGTGGCATTGCTACGCAAGCCGGGTATCAGCTAGTATATTATAAACTTTTATTTTTTAACATTCTTTGACTGAAAAATAAAAAAAAATGTTAAAAAACGTATTAAAAATCGGAAAATCCAAACAAAACAATCTTTCGAAGATAGGTTTTGAATTCCATTTAGCACTGTTATTATTTATGTTACCAGCACAAAACATGGCGTTTCGTACATGTGATAACATTGTGTTTAGTTGCAATATTTAAAATTATCGTTTGTTTTAAAATTATGACTGAACCTTTAAAACTTTATTCATATAATAAGACGTAGACAGTAATTTTCCTCTTGTTTTGAACGTCAAGTGTGCAAAATTTCATCAAGAATAATCAAATCATTCTAATTTAAAGGTTGGGAAAGGACATGGGGTGGTTTTTCCATCTCATATAAACAGTGACCTTCCTCTTAATTCGAAGGTCAAGTGTGCAAAATTTTATCAATCTCGAACTAAAAAGGTAGATTTGTACAAAAATTAAATTTACGCCGCCTGCCCGTCACAGACGCTACACTTTAGATATAAATATAAGATAGATAGATATGTACCTGAGGAATGACATTGGAGTGAGATGGTTCAAGTTATTAAATCCGTTCTTGGATCCGCTCGACTGTGGAACGATTTGTCGGCCTCTCTGTTTCCTCAATCCTACAACAATATGAGTATCTTCAAGACCCTGGTGGACTCCTTCCATTCTACAAAAAGCCCATCCATACAGCATCCCCAAAGATGACAGAGGCCCTGAGGAAAATTATTTTTCACAGAGCCCCCTGTGTGGGGTTCATTAAAAAAAAATCTAACGCTTTAATTTCGATTAATCTGACAAAGAACATTGAATTTTGCAAAAAAGATAAAGAGAAAGTAAAAAAAGTTGTGTTCGGAATGTAGCACTGAAAATATTTTATGTGGGAGTTGCTAATCTTCCAATAACATACAAATCCTTAAAAGTACCGAATCTGGACTAAAAAAGGGGAAATTTTTAACACTTTTAAGAAATATAAATATGTATGTATGATAGATAAATATATAAATTATACAATAAAATCCCCCCAGACTTAAATATTAAAAATTGCAAAATGTCCTGCATTGGTTCAATAATAACTAAATGGTTGATTGGCTTGGGTAGGGATGAGTCTGAAAAATTATTATATATAATGTGACTTAAAACTTACATGGTTACCTATGAATGGCACATTTAGTAAAAACTTAGTATATAGGTCTTAATTAAAAAAATAATAATAATTTAAATTGCATTTGGCACTTTACACACTTTGGTTCCTTAGAACAGGCAATCTGCCTCGCTAGGAACTAATATCGACCTAAAACAACGTAATAAAGTAATAACACTTAAATAAATTCTCTTATTATGTAATATTATGTCTGTTATTTTGGCTTTAAATGTATCAAATGTAAATAAATAAATATGCAAGATGTGGCTGTTAAATAACGAGATAGACCCTGTAAAACGTTGTATTTTGATTTCATACATATTTCTTAGTGTCACCTTCATACTCGTTTTTTAATAAATTACAAGTTTCAGTAGCGGTTTTTCCAAGTTTCATGTGAAATTTCAGAACAATTTGTTGCTGTAGGTATTAGTTAGTAATCTTATAATTTTTCCGGCAAAACAAAAAAAAAAGCGAACGAACGCTACGGCTATACGGATTGGTTTACAGAAGCGAGAGGTACCTCATTCGAAAGAAAAGGCTTCACACTAAACAGCTGCGTTTGGCGCGTGCGTACTTCTTCTGCAGCAGCGTGAGTTATTTAATAGCCAAGCCTCGTATATATATGCTTCGTTTCACCTTCTTTCACTTTTGTTTACTTAATTAATTTGCTAGTCTGACTTCTGTTTGACAGTGTGCAGCCCAAATTAAATAATATTTTGTATCTTATCTTATGTGTTTATTGTGTTAAGTGGGTAAGTGTACGTTTATACTGTACATGTGTACACACTGTCTGTCAGTCCAGTATCTCTGCCGACCCCTTGGAGATTGTGCGGTGGCTTGGATACAGACACGTGAAACCCTGTGACAGCTGTGAGACTGATTTTGCAAATCTCTAATATGTCTTTATCTTCTTGCCGTGTAGGTTCGTTTTGTATACAAATCAATAGTTTTATTCAGAGTTTGGTGAAATTTTGCATACTGGACCATCAAAACAGGGGAAAATCATTGTCCACATGATATTCATACGACTCACTCCCATAAGGTTTCCATACCGTTTAATTTTTAATGTGAATACCAAGAGTCTCAACTGCTCTCAATCGCCTGGAGCCAGTGAGACTATGGCATCCCCAATTGAAGTATGTTGTGAGGCTGAAGGTTTGTGGGGAGGGTAAGGAGATGGGAGAGAGGAAGGTGTAGAAGTTTCTGGCTATTTTGAGCTAGTTTGAGTGTGCAGTTGTCCTAAGGAACGATGAGAAGTTACCGACAATCGGTCGGTAACTTAATATCGATCGACCATGCTAGCACACCAGATCGCTCTTGGTTCTTCTACAAGATAAGTCAGTTATTAAGTAATTGTATAATATTTTTAACCGAAAATAATTATTGAAGTAAAACTTTTTTACGCTTGCTTGACTTGGGGGGTAAGATGGCGAATGCGTTACGAAAATTGTAATGCGTTACGGGCGAGGCGAAAGGGATGTATCACACTGCAGAAGCAAGAGAGAGCAGTGCGCGCGCACATTTTCTTTCTCTTTTCCTCTCATAGCCAGTGCATGAAGATTATTCGTAATTTCATTTCGTTCTTGAACAATTTTATAAATACTGTAGGAGCAAGAGAGAGCAGTGCGCGCGGAATTTTTGTTTCTTTCTAGAAGTTTTACTTCCGTCGTGTGGTCTAAAGCACATTCGTTTTTTATTCATATCAAAATTGGAACTAATTTATTAAACAAAGGGTTCAGACTATCCGGTGATTTTTCACGGGTCTACGCTCTACTAGTAATGACATAAAACAGTAAAATCCAACGATAAAACTTTTCATTTCTTTCAGTCGAGCAAAACAACTATACGCAAGTGGCGTCCGAAAATTTTTCAAGGAATCATCATTGTATATTGTATGTCATATGCTATTAATTTGCATATGGAATAGATGTAGACAACTTCAGCAACATGTGGCTTACGTCCAATGAGGCACGTAGCGTGCAAATTCCTGCAGCGAATTATTATTTTCATTATGTAACAAGCTGCTTTAGCACGCTGGCTCGGTCAATAAATATTATTAAAAATAATGCAATATACATAAATAAATAAAACAGCTTTGTTGTGTTAGCTTTATTTGCTCAAAAACGCATATTGATACAGGTGAAAATTAGATTAAAAACATGTTATAAGTGTTCAAAGTAATTGAGGCATCGTGATTAGGCATTATTATGTTAGGTACAGAGCAGGGTTGTTGCGGATGCAAAAATTTCGACATCCGCGGATGAGGATGCGGATTTCTGGATTTTTTAAAAGATATTTCAATATAATACATAAATAAATAAAAATCAATTTAAATTTAAAATGTTTTTTTTTTTTAATTTGTGAATTATATTTAATAAGTAGTTAAACAAAATACGTCCAGATACTGCTTTTTATTAGTGGCGGCATTTTATGTTTTTTTTTTTACTTAATATTTAATTCATCAACAATGCAAAAAACCATGGCTAAACACAGTAAAAAAACATTGTAATTGATTCACAATGGGAATGACATCGATAACTAAAACAAAACAAACAAAACCTCTAGGATCTTGTGACCAACGTGTGCCTTCCCATCGGTCAGTCAGCCAACGAACTTCGTACTAGTTGCTATTTAACATTTTTATTTAACGAAGATAGAAGTTAGCAAACACGCGCGAGGCACGCGCCTCTTTGGCCCCGCCCACTTTATTTACACATCGTTACTTGTTGCAGATATGAATCCGCATCCGTAAAAGCTCCGCATTAATTGATGCGGTTGAAGATGTTTGAATAAATGCGAATATCCTGTTTCAGAGCAAGGCAGTAGTAGTACTAAATTCAATAATATAATTGTATTTTTTAAACATTATTGGAGAAAAATGGATGTTTAACCATAAGAAAGCTACCGTGGATTACCAGCGATTTTATGGTATATTGAATCTTGAAAATGCATTAACCCCTCAGGCTAATTTGTTCGCTTTTCGGAACAACTCATATAGGTCTCATAATATTCCTTGTGTTTCCATTGCTATCATAATAAGAAATATGATATAAACGTTATCGGAAAGAGAAAAAAACACGCATTATATATTCAAATCTAAAAGTTAACCACAAAATAATTAAAATATACATCTTTACGGAACCAAAGTTTCTGATCGCAATTTGAATACGGTTTATGAAATTTTAAGATTTTTGATTAATTATGATGCGAATGTGAATGGTAGAAGAAGCCGAGGACGCCCAAGGAAGACGTGGCACGATCAAGTGAATCAGATACTTGAGTCGGGCCATGTCAAGATTCAGAATAATAGAAGAGTATGTATGAGAAGATCTATCATACTATCATAGTGAGAAATAGGATCTAAACGTGATTGGAAAGAGAAAACAACACGCAATATACATTCAAATCTAAAATTTAACCACAAAATAATTAAAATATACATCTTTATGGAACCCAAATTTCTGATCGCAATTTCAATACAGTTTATGGAACTATGGGAATTTTTGAAGTAAATACTTCTTTACGCACGCTTGACTTGAGGGGGATGGCCAATGCGTTACGGAAATTACAGCGTTACGAAAAGTGAAATGCGTTGCGAGGCGAACGGGCTGTATCACATTGTAGAAGCAAGAGAGAGCAGTGCGCGCGCACATTTTCTTTCTCTCTTCCTCTCATAGCCAGTGCATGAAATATTTCAGTCAGAAATTTGGAAATACCAGTGACGCGCCAAAAGCGGGGGGGAGCGGACGTAGATGAGCACGGCTTGATCGGGCGAGGCGAATGATAATAAATTTAAATAAATATTTGTAGAAAGTTAATATATGTAAGTATATATTTTATACATATAAAAATATATACGGACATACTTATAGATGGAGCTAAAGAAGTATTTACTTCAGTCGTGTGGTCTAAAGCACACTCGAATTTTTTTATTAATTATTTTTACATGGAACGACAAAAAAAAATGAGGTGACAATAACTTTTATAAAACATTTTTCTAATATGTATGTGTATTTAATATTTTCGATAACAGTAATTATAGTTAGAAAAAGCGTAAAGTGAGCCATTTAAAAAAAATTATATTTGCAAGTAAAATTTTTATAATTTTTTCGTAAGAAGCAATCACTTTGTGGTTAGGCTTTATATTTTAAATAAAAAAAAACACGTATTTAACCACGTATATTTATTATTTGATATATCGACCGGTTTCGCTCCGACCGAGCTTCATCAGGATATAATAATAACTGGTCGGAGCGAAACCGGTCGATATATCAAATAATAAATATACGTGGTTAAATACTAAGTGTTTGTTTTATTTAAAAAAAAATTATCCTTCAAAAATGAATGTTTATTTCGATTTATAAAATGGCGCTATAAAAAATTAGCCGAGTATTATTCAATTGAATATATTAAAATATCGTAGCGTCAGTTAGAAGGACACTTTTTCAGCAGACATAATTAAATTAAATCGGGTTCAACGAAACCTTGGAAGTCGGAAGGAGTGTTTTTTAAGGCCGCATTCAGATTGAAGTAAAAAAAGCAGCGTGGCGCATATTTCTAGCCAATGACAGTCACATTTTTTGTCCGCAGCAGTTTTTTGGGGGTATTGGTTAGAAAAACGCATCGGGCTGTTTTTTTTTTTTTTTTTTTTTTACTTTACTTATCGTATGCCCCGAAGAAGTGCATACAAAATACGTGCCTAAGGAAAGTGGAGGTAAAGAGTAAGTATTGAAGGGTGAGGATAAATGAAAGGTAAGGATAAAATGTAGGGTAATAGTAAATGAAGGGTAAGGGAAAATGTAGGGAAAGGGTGAATGTAGGGAAAGGGTAAATGTAGGGAAAGGGTAAATGTAGGGAAAGTGTGAATGTACGGAAAAGGTAAAGTAGGGAAAGGGTAAATGTAGGGAAAGGGTAAATGTAGGGAAAGGGTAAATGTAGGGAAAGTGTGAATGTACGGAAAAGGTAAAGTAGGGAAAGGGTAAATGTAGGGAAAGGGTAAATGAAGGGAAAGGATATTCTAGATTCCAAATCTATGGAAATTGTTTATTACTCTCTTTATCAATCAATCATTGAATATGGAATAATCGCATGGGGAGGTGCAACACTATCAGCTATAGATTCATTATCGAAGGCACAAAAATTAATTATGAAAGTTATTCTTAAAGTTCCCATAATAACAAGTACTGTAGATATATTTAACAAATTCCATGTATTAGATATTCGACAAATTTACACAAAAACTATCTTAACTCATCTGTTTAAAAATAAAACACATACATTTTATAAAAATACCCAAAATATTGTAAACACGCGGCACAAAACCAAAGAACTCATACAAATACCTAAAACAAACACAACATTTGGTCAAAGAAATTTCAAATACATTGCTTCTAAAATATACAATAACCTACCTGACAAAACAAGACAATCGAATAATATTAAAAAATACAAAATCCTGATCACACAATGGATCATCGAAAAAGGTCGTGCAATAATTAGTCACTTCACCCAAATATAATCGTATATCTCATTATTGTTACCACTACCTACCAACCTGAATATTTTGTCAAATATTTTTACTTTATTGAAAAATGTACTTTATATTATAATTAAAAAATATTTGTAAACTAGTCTGTCTCGACACAGGAGTTCCTAGTGAGAGAGGCAAGGTCAAAAAAAAATGTAAACCTTATGATATAGATTCAATAAATAAAAAAATAAAAAATATGCAAATTTGAAGAGCTTTTTGAAGGAATAGAATTATGCTTTATATTTATAACAAAAAGTTAGCAGTTACGATCTTACGAATCAGGAGGCCGCGGTCAATTATTTTTTGTTATTTCACAATTTATTAATTTTAAATAAATATAGTATATTTGCGGTACGTTCCAGTGTGAAATATACTCTCAGTATTGCACTGGTGAAATACCACTATCCAGAATCGAAACGTCGATTGAAATGGCTTTAGCCGTTTTTCGTTGATCGAATCTGAATAGCCAGATACTTCTCCATCTTTCTCTTCTTCATATACTTTACTTTTTCCATTACCTTCGGCCTCACAACCACAGACCACCGGCTCCAGAGGGCTGGGAGCACTTGTGCCTAAGAGTATGGATATTCTTAGACTTGTGCGGTAATGATTTCCGCGTAGATTTACCGACACTTCACGGCATGGCCGACGAAAAGGAAAGGCCTTTTTTTCTGCAACTAAGATGACGCAATCAAAATATTGCGTTGTTTTGAATATGCAATGCAAACTAGTTATTAAATGGTATTATGATTTAAGGCTTTTGACGGTCAGTTGAATTATAATTACCTGTTTTTTTTTTGGGTGATCGCGTTACACCAACTTGGTAGGTGAAGATATATTCACTTTTTTTTAAAACTCTTGTCCTGTTTGAAATGTTTGTCCGAGATAAATACTCCGAAACTACTTAACCGATTTTGATGAAATTTGGCTTACCGTGTGTAATTTGGTACAACTTAAAAGATAGGATAATTTTTATCTCGATTATTGACCTCAATATATATTATGGCGAATTAAATATTATTTATGGGACAATTATTTGTAAGTTTCTGACAGAATGCAGTGTGAGTAAATTTATTGACCCAACACTTAGATAACTACGTTAGCTAACCATCAAGTAGATGGCGTTGTGTATATTTACAGCAACGCGTGGGCGGATCAGCTAGTCTTTATACTGGGTGTTAAGCATCGTACTTGAGTTACTTTATCCAGTGATTCCTGATATTATTTGGAGTAAAAAATGTAAATGAAATTTTGGTCTCCGGTGACTTTTTTGATAATATATATTTTTTTTTTTCAAAAACTTTTTCTTCAAAATCAAAGAAAAAAAAATTCTTCCACATGTCGTCACTGGTCTCTAATCCAAGTAACCAACCAATCCCTCACCCGCCCCTAACTTCCCAATACCTACTGATTTAAATTTTTTTGTAGAAAAAAAAATAAAACTTCAAAAATGTCACCGGAGATAAAAATTTTATTTAAAATAATGTCAGGAATCACTGGTTTAAAGTAAGTCAAGTACGACGCTTAACACCCTGTATATAAAAATCTCTCGTCACGATTTTTGTCCGAAATAAACTCCGAAACTACTTAACCGATTTTGATGAAATTTGGCTTAATGTGTGTAATTTGGTTCAACATAAAAGGTAGGATATTTTATTTACCTCTGTATTTAAATACATATATATATTTGCGAATTAAATTAAATGTTTGTTATGGGGTAATAATATGAAATTATAGTTCCATAAGTTTCTGACAGATGGCCGTTGTGAGTTAATTTGCATATTTTGGTTATCTAGGTAATGGCGTTGTGTTTCGATTTCACGCCAGACTATTCGACGTCATAGCGTTTTGTTTCGTTAGCCACAGCAACGGTTCAGCTAGTTATTTATATAAATAGGCAGAGTAAATGAGTTGAAAATTATATGAATTGAGAAATGCAAATTTCGTATTTGTAATTAGAACAAATTGGTTATAATGACGGTCAGTCGGCCTGGTACATGATAGTAATGGCTCAATATTATTTGATAAAATTAGAAAAACCCTTCTGCACAAGGGAGTTAAATGTTCTGCTCTGAGATTTTTTGAAATCGGAAATGACCTTCCGCCATTATCTTTTTTTTTGACTAATTATTTATTTATCGTTCGATTTTAACATATTTTTAAGGATAAGAAATGTAAAAAGGTTAGTTTCAAAACATTATAATATATCAAATTTTCCAACGATCATGTTGACTGCTTCTATTATTCCTACTGGCGACATCTCCTGTCTTTGATACGAGTGAGGGAGATGCAAGAAAATAATTATTTTTTTTCTTTTGGAGGAAGCAGACATACGCGTATTATCTGGAATACAGAATTCAAAAAACCTGTAAACCACAACTACCCTACTAGGCATAGAGAAGCACAAATGTTTATTATTAATAAATCTCAAAATGTATACGGAGATAGAACAAAAAGGCATAAAATTCCGGAAATATTTAACGCATTACCTGAAAATATCAAAAATGAGACATCTTATTCAAAAATCAAAACAAAAGTTAAATCTTTCTACCTCCGAAGAACATGAAATCAAATAATATAGTTCCTTTCTATTTTATTTTTTTTCTCGCCTTATGTTTGTACTGTATAAAATATTTTTACTACAACGCAATTCATAACCATTATAATAATTAGTTTGTCGTAATAATTAGTATTTAAGTATTATATTTAGTATTTACTATGTAAAACTGAAAAGTATACTGTATTAAATAATTAGAAAAAAAATGAGAGATTTCTTACAATCAAACTGATTGATCAGTTTCGTAAGATTTGTAAAATAAAATATTGTAAAATTAAAACTGAATAAACATATTTAAAAAAAAAAAAAAATCTATCTCACTTTTATTTAGTGTGTAAGAAAGAGCTACAGCATTGATATTGATAAGGAACGTACCTTTATTACCTTTTTGTGCCGTCGCCGTGCTGTAACTGTGAGAATTACAAAAACAGCCATTAGGCGCTTTTACTATTCCAGCGGAATCTTTCTTCAATACTTCATTTCTTATATACGTATATCTCATTTCTTTAATACGAGTGAGAGAGAGACAAGAAAATCATTACTTTTTGCTAGCGTAGCCGCTAAACTACTTGAAAACTCAAAATCTATGTTAGGTTATAAGTGTTTAATTTTAAGATTAAGTATGTTGTATTAATTAGCTCAACCAGAAAGTAGGTAGGTATTGTACCTACAGTTGACAAGAATTTATTTTATAAGGTTGGTACTTTACAAATGTCATGTTTGATTGTCTATGCATTAAAAAAGGAACTCTCCGTATTATCCGTGTATTTAACTTCGACAAGAAATATTCCGTATTATCCGTGAGGCGGGCATATACAATTTTATCCGGAGCTTTTGTTGGACCGCGTCGAAAATGATATAAGTGTACATCGCGAGCTAGTGAGTTCAAGGGGAATGTGAGATCCTGCGGATTAGACAAGCGAAGGAAGAAAAAGTGGGTAAGTTGGCATTATGTCTTTCCCAGCTTCCTTCGGCAACATCTATTTTATATTTAGATTTCATACTTATCTTCTATAAATGTAAAAATTATAATAAGGTAATTAAATTTATTTAAAATTATTGTATAAAATTGCACAAATAAAATAAACAAAAAACTTATCACTTACCATAAATGGGTACGTTTAAAAATAAACTTATAGCATAATAATTCATTTAGTGTGTTCTTCAGTACATATTGTCGGGTTTGAACAGAGGTCGTGATATAGATAATACCATTATCACTTGTGTCCACTGAATTCAAAGTGATTGTGATTACACAGCCAGAATTATTTGGAACTTTCGACGCGCTACACGTGCGGTTTAAATGCAAATACAAGATAATGGGGGACTATCACACTTATCATGTATTAGATACTATTATTATTATCAACGAGAGTGTGCCAAATGAGCGTGTGAAGTATTGGAAGAATTTACCATTGAAAATTATTATTGCTATGGGCGAATTAGGCGCGGTGAACTTGTCGAATCTTGGATATGAATAATGGCGAAAATAGACATGTGTATCTTGTGTCTTTCTTGCTCTGAGTAAACTGCTACTCTCTGGAAGTGGTTTGGTCATTTACTTATTTACTAGAAGTCCCCGGTATTGCCCGGACTGTAAGTAGAGTTTTTTTAAATCAGACGTAGACAGTGAGAAAGAAAGAAAAATAATAAAAATCTGTTTTAAGAAGTGGAAAAAAATTATAGTTCTTCGAAATATCGTGTAGACAGCGACCCTCCTTTTGCTTTGAAAGTCAAGTGTGCAAAAATATCATCAATCTTGGAAAAAACTGTAGATTTGCATAAAAATCAAATTCACGCCCCCCGCCAGCTACAGACACCCATAATTATATTAATAGATTCCTGTACATATATTGTTTTATGGATTGACCATTCACAATATATATTACAACATCAGTCATATAAATTTGAAATTTATAAAAAAAGAGATGACAGAGAAAGGAGAGCGAATACAGAAGTGAGAAAAAATAAGATAAAAATTTACGTAAAGAAGATAATGGCAAGTCGAAAAGAAAAGTCGGCAAGAGAAAAAAAAACATTTGCGTAAAGACTGACAAAAAATCATTTACACTTTCACAAAAAAATATATCAATGATGTTATTTCGAGTTGACAAGTCTTGACATTATGGACAAAGGAGAATGGTATTCAAAATTATTGGTAAAGTGTTAGAGGAAGGAATTTTCAATTTGAGAGGCGCGTATGTGTACCACCACCCCGGGAACCATTTATTGGATATCCAACACTCCTGCAGTAGGCCACCCAAAGTGGTTCGCTACTTTTGGTGATTTTACACGGGGGTATCTAGGTTCATGGGGAGAGGTTTGTCTAAGTCTTGGCGGCGGATTTGTTTGCCCAGCTGCTGGGTGGCGGGCCGGATAGGGACCTGCTTGTTGAGGGAGATCTTTTGATCTCTCCAGCCGGACACTCTCGACTTATTGCCTCGCACCGCAGTGGGAGGTTCATACGCCCGTCACTCCTGGTCAGATTAAAACCCAGATTCCTAACGTGCATAGTCGGGAAACACGCCAAACGCGCGCTTTACATATGTACACCGTTAACATGTGTTACATTAGAACGGGTCGCTTCTACGACTCTTTCTTGAGATCAACAGCTCGATTGCAGAGCGATTTGCCGGCCTATGTGTTTCCTTCCTTCTACAACATGGGTTTCTTCAAGACTCATGTTCACTCCTTCCTCTCCCAAAAAAGACCCTCCACACAAAAGATAGACCCTGAGGGAAATGATTTTTTCAGGGCCTCCTTCCCAGAACTTTTTCTCCTTCCTTCTTTTCCTTAAAACGACCCTCCACACAGCATCCCCAGAGATGACACATGCCCTTAGGATATTTATTTCCTCAGGGCCTCCTGTGTGCAGCTTAAGTACAAAAAAGGATGTTGAACAATGAATGAATTGAAAATGGTTTGCTTATCTATCTAGGTGTCACTTACTACATTTGTATACACATACAACAATATAAACAAACTATGTACCAACTATAAATATACAATGTACACAGTGGCTACGTGTTGTAAATACGTTCCATTATTATTATTATAGTTTATGAATGAATCATGCATGAAAAACCCCTGCCATTTGTTATTAATTACATATAATTTATTATTTAGTATTATTCCGTCAGGAAGGAAGACAGATAGCGTTGTAGCATAGCTATGACGACTTTTTTCAATCAAACTGAGTTAATTGTGAATTTTTTCAGAACCATGAAACCCCTTGACACAATTTGGGAGACGGATATGGTTCCAGCCGCCCCGGAAATCATTTATTGGATAACCAAAACCTCTGTGATAGGTCACCCCAAGTGCTTTGCTATGTTTGGTGACTTAGCTCGGGTGTCTAGGTTCATGGGGTGAGGTTTGTCTACGTCTTGGCGGCGGACGGGCTGTGTGGGGCGCCGGATCTAGAGACACTGGTTGAGGGAGACCTTTTGATCTCTCCAAAAGGAATCTCTCAAAAAATCGCCGTGCACCACCGTGGGAGGGTTTAATTCACTCCTGGACACACTGACACCCAGATTCCTACCCACCCTTCGTACCTTTTTCATTCCCAGAACTTCCTCTCCTTCCTTTCCCTGTAAAGACCCTCCACACAGCAGGATGAACACGTCCAAACTGTATCTATATTTATACGTACAGTGGGGGAAAACGCCAAACGCGCGCCCATCATTTGTACACAGTTAATGTCCGTCACACGAGAACGGATCGTTACTACAACTCGTTCTTGAGTTGAACAGCTCGGCTGTGAAACGATTTGCCGGCTTCGTGTGTTCCCTCCCTCCTACAATATAGGTCTCATCAAGACCCACGTAGACCCTTTCCCCTCCTCAAAAAGAACCCCTCCACACAGCAATCCCAAAGATGGTACAGGCTCTGAGGTACATATTTTTTCCTCGGGTCCTCTTAGGATTAATTAATGTAAAAAAAAAATCACACTAAAATACAATCTAAACAGCTTCACTGATAATGGACACTGTAAAGCCATCCAAAACATTAGATGAAGAAGAAAGAAGAGCAACACGGCATAATAACCCAAAAAATAATTACGATAAACAGCCACATGGCAAAAAATCTCAGACCTTCAAAAGAAGCTGATATAAGAAGAGGAGACATGGACTACCACCGCAATACAGTATACAGGGTTGAGATTTAAATCGCGATTAAAACCAAGTCATTTTTTCAAAAAAATTATGATTTAAATCAATACTTTTTTACTGTAATCAAAAGTGCCTAAAGTGCCAAGGGCCTCCCATGCCTAAAATGCCAAGGGACTTCCACTGGCACGCACACACGTGCAATGCTAAAACTACTGTTTACACAATTTGAGGATTCCCCGAAGTGACCTTCCTCTTGTTTTGAAGGTCACATGTGCAAAATTTCATCAACTTCGGCATAAAATTATAGATTTGCATACAAATCAAATCCACACCGCCCGCTTGCCAACACGCTCCGGCTCATAGAGACATTCTCCTTTATATATTATATTATTCAACCAATTTATACAAAACCTTGACAAATTATATAAAACCTAAACCTTCCTCGTGAATCACTCAATCTACTGATGAAAAACGCATGAAAATCCGTTCAGTAGTTTTGAGTTTATCGCGAACAGACAGACAGACGCGGCGGAGGACTTTAATCTTACTAATATTATAAATTCGAAAGTTTGTATGGATGTATGTATGTTTGTTACTCTTTCACGCAAAAACTACTGAATGGATTTTAATGAAACTATACAATAATATAGCTCTTACACCAGAATAACATATAGGGTATAATTTATAAAGCTAGCTATTTATTTTCAATACATTAAAAATAATAATTATTGTTTAATAGAAAACGTCAAAATTTGAGAATGACATTTTGCAAAACAATGATTGTTAAATTAAAATTCTATTTTGGAAAATATTTAAATTAGTGAATTTATTTGAAGCACTCGCCTAATACTTTGAATCGCATGAAGAATAATTATAAATATTTTTAATAAATAGGTTAACAATTTTGATACAAACGTAGATGGGACCTAGGAAAATAAAATAGATTACTTGAAGTACTAATCCTACGCAGACGAAGTCGCGGGCAGAAGCAAGTTTATAATATGTAGAGATAATTAAAATTAACAACAACACTGGTTTTATTTTTACTTGGACCGACTTCCGAGTTAAAATAGACGAAATATTTAAAAAAAACTCATTTAAATCAAATAAATCCGATTTTTATGATTTTTATCAACCCTGATGGTATATAATATAACAATTTTATAAATTTGCACCAATGACCAAACCGGTATTACACCGTCCCCGCGAGTACCTGGCCGTTCAGACCGAGTAGTGATGGCGGGGCCAGTCTGCTCTCCGGGTAGGTACCTGTATCCTGTAGTCATTGGCCTTTGCACCGTAAGGCGTACCTTATATGGAACCGAATCTCACTGGAGAGATTCGATCGATCTCCAACTGAAGTGCAGTTTGTCTCGAATCGATAAATGAATAACTACTTAGTATATATTCAAAATAAAGTTATTAAAATCAATTAAATCCCAAACTTCACTTCAAAGGCAACCAAAAAAGGACCTTTAACAACTACGGTGAAGAGTGGAAGATACTCCCAGTATCGCCCTGGTGTAAGACCAACATTCAGAATCGAAGCATTGCTTGAAATGACTTAAGCCGTGTTTGGTGACCAGATCTGAATAGCCAGGCACTTCCCTATCTTCTTTCCCTCCCTACTACCTTCAGCCTCACAATATATCCCAATTAAGGATGCCATAGTCTCAGTGGCTCGTAACGCTGACTTAACACAAAAGATTCTTGTGATAGAATATTAACATTGATGTATTATATTTAAATGAGACAAGCGAAAAAATAGGTTTCACTTTTGTACGTCCAATTAGGCCTCCCCAATGCTCTGACGGCGAACGACCGGAAACTACAAAATCCGATCTACGCGCACCGATTGTTACAACGTTCTAATAGTGGAACACGTTTCGCCGATTTATTAGTAGATACGCAATAGATCTATGGATATTACGCGATACTTAGATATGAATATCACAGGTATCAAGGTTAGTTTTGACCTACCCTAATAAAAGTAGAAATAATATAAAACTCGAAGCCAATAAACCACCATTCAGAATTGAATCGTTGCTTGAAATGGCTTTAGTCATGTTTGGTGACCAGATCTGAATTGCCAGATACTTCTTTACCTTCATCTTCACGTCTCTTTTCTCTCCCCGCTATCTTCAGCTTCACGACATACCCCAATTGGGGATGCCATAGTCGTGCTAGCTCCCCAGATAGTTGGGAACAGTACTCTTTTGCAATATTCACATAAAAAAAGCTCCTTGATTGACAAAAGAAAAAATGCATTCAAATACTGTTAGCCCCTCGGCATACTTATATACAATACGAGGGAAAATAAGGTACCACCTATACATACTTGATCAAAATATAATATATCAAAATATAGTGTCCCCAAAGGGGTGTGAGAGGGGAATATCGCCGAATAACCAAAATATAAAACATATTCTCATTCAAATGCGTCATAGTAAAAACCTCTTGTCTATAATTTACTAATATTATAAACGCGAAAGTTTGTATGGATGTATGTGTGTTTGTTACTCTTTCACGCAAAATTTACTGAATGGATTTTAATGAAACTTCACAATAATATAGCTCATACATCGGAATAACATATAGGCTCTAATTTATAAAGCTAGCTATTAATTTTAAATATATTGAAAATAATAATTATTGTTTAATAGAAAATTTAAAAATTTGAGAATGACATTTTGCAAAACAATGATTGTTAAGTCAAAATTCTATTTTAGAAAATATTAAATTAGTAAATTTATTTGAAGTACTCGCCTGATACGTTGAATCGAATCAAGAATTATAGATATTTTAAATAAATAGGTTAAGAATGTTGGTATAAACGTAGATGGGACCTAGGAAAATAAAATATATTACTCGAAGTACTAATCCTACGCAGACGAAGTCGCGGGCAGAAGCTAGTACTGTATATACCCGCGTATAAAGTACAAAAACTGTCACTGAAAATAAATTCGTTTGATATCCATACTAGCTGATTATTAAAGGTTATTTTGAAGTAGATTTTATGTTTTAAATTAGTAAAAAAAATTATAATTAATAATGATTCGGGGGGGGGGGGGGGGACTGCCAGGGGACCAACTGCCGGGGTCATCGCAAAAACATATTTTTTCTGAGAAAGTCATCTCCAGCCTACCAGGAAAATCGCAAGAAGCGCAACTGTTTGTTTGCTGATTTTGACATATTGTGTGAATATATTTATTTATATGGACAGACGAAGAAACAAAATCAAAACTATATTATTCGAGTCGGTTAAGTATGAAATAACGTGCATCAGATTTGCGACGTAGAAATGTTTCATTGATCGCCTGAAAACAGATGACTAATAAAACACGAAGTAAACATTATGCTTTTGTAGTGGTAAAAACTACTACGAACTTTACGTTGCAATTTCAATTATGAAAATAAAACACAAGAATACATACGTTTGGTAACGGAAATATAACTAAAACAATAAAATGCCACTAAAAGTAAGTCACTGGCTAGCGGAAAGAAGGAAAAATTTTCTTCGATCCTAAAAAATTTCCACAAGAATTTCAGCACTAAACTTTATTCTTTGTCTTTATTAATGCAGTTATCACATGTTTAATTTGCGACGAACACTGATTGATTATTTGTAAACACATTCCCATTTAAATTACATTATTAAACATCACAAAAACGCTGGAAAAATCATTATTACATCGGTGCAGTAATCATATGACGCACGCCGGTAGTGGGAAAATTGGCGACACAGAGGGCACGGAACACTATAGCAACAGGCATCCGACCGGCGAGGCGGCTCGACGCGAACTGACAAACTGAAAGATACGGCGACGGCAAATCGACGAATCTTCCGCGCGCGCCGCGCAAGAAAACGTGAGAAAATCACGCACCACCGAGTAAAAAAGGAACAACTTAAAATACAAACAGCATACCCATACATATGTATTACTCGTGCTCCTTTTTACTCGTGTTGTTTTACTAGCATTTTTACTTGCGTGGTGCAGACGAGCCGTTCAGAAAAGTGGTTACCACTAAATGAAAATGTAAATTTGCACCCTTGCGTAACATTTATTTATGCTTGTAAACAATCATCCTTTTTTTCTCGTGTGCGTTACTTGATGCATTTTGGCTGTTTGGCGATACATTTCCCCGCCTCCCTCACTTACTGGCCTAGGTGGAATGAAAAGCCTGTTGAGGTACCCCGACAAGGACGTTGCTATGATATGAGTGTAATGTGTAAATGATTTGTAACAACGCGTTGTTGTGTTTTTGAATTTAGAAGACACGTGTTGTTTTGAAAGCGTTCTGCCGGATGTGGAAAATAAAAGAAAACACAAAAGGTTGCATACAAAACATGTTATTTTGTTATTTAACCCGTGTCATATTGCATACAAAACAATAATGGTGTATTTACACTGGGGAAATAATAGATAATTGCCACAAAAAGGATTTGAACTCGCGACCTTTCGGCATCCGGGCGACTGCTCTAAATAACTGAACTATCGTGGAAAGTCGATGATCGATCCAGTTTCAGTGCCGGCAACCCGGGCGTTTATTTAATATAAATTGGTTGATTGTAGGCTAATATATTAAATAGTATTCCTATTATCCCACACTCGAAAACTAACTACATCCATGTACAAAACATACATTTCTCATAAGTACGTGCATACAATAATATCTTTACAAACGATGATAGAAAAAATAAAACAAATAGTTAAGTAAGAACCCTCTAGCTCTGGTGTGTGCAAGATTCCTACCCACCCCTCATACTTTTTCCTTCCCAGAAATTCCTCTCCTTCCTTTCCTTAAAATAAAACCCCCCATACAGCATCCCCAAAGATAACACAGACCCTGGAGGATATTTTTTCCTCAGGACCTCTTGTGTGGAGCTAACAAAAAAACACTCCTTGTTTGTGTAGATATGTTTTTTTTTAAATTATATGTTTTTTTTGTATATAATATTATTTTTAGGCGGTAACTTCAGTGATATAATTTCTCGTTAAATGCAACCATGTAACAAGTAGGTAAATATTTTAATAAAATATGCATAACTCTTTGTTTCTCTAATAAACTAAAATAAAAATAACCAGGTAGTGCCAAGGAAAATAATAAAAATGAATATTTTTAGCCGAAGACAAGTTTTTAGAGATCTAGGACGGGCACAACATTCCTGAAAAAATCGAGAAATGAAATTTCTTATGTCTTCGGAATATTCTAAAAAAAAGAACAGTAATTTAGAATTTTCAAAGTCTGCATGGGCGTTCCCGACTTCCTTCATTCACATCCATTAAAAAAAACTAATTTTTCATCGGCGAAGGGAAGGAATGGAAGGGGAGTGAAAGATTTTGATTCCCAAGTTCAAATAATCTGATATTATCAATACGCTAGTAACTGTACGTGAGACTATGGCATCCCCCAAGTGGGGTATGTTGTGAGGTTTAAAGTAGTGGGAGGGAAGGAGATGGGGAAAAGGAAGGTGGGGAAATACCTGGCTATTTAGATCTGGTCACCAAACTCGGCTAAAGTCATTTCAAGCAGCGTTTCATTTCTGATTGGTGGTCTTACACCAGGGCGATACTGAATGTATCTTCCACTCCGGTTGAAATTTAAAAACCCGACTTCGAGCATATCTATGACGCCGGGCCTTATGCAAAAACAGCTTTGTACGTGTAGTATGTTACAAAGCTACTGTTGTGATGCTAGGCGATCACCGCCCTCAGGGCCTTTAGCAGCAAAAACCCGCGGAGCGTGTTTTTAACTGTTAAGTTTTATTTGAATGCTTGAGCCGAGACTTGCGCAAGTATACTTGATATTCAGGACGAATATTGCACAAGTTCCTTTAACCCTTAAAGAAATTGGCGTATTTTGTCAGAGGCTAAAAATATTCCCGCTTTGCAATAAAATCCAAATAAATGGAACATTTGTTAACGTATTCGAAAACTAAAAACTGTTTTCGAAAGGTGATGATGAAACAGGCTTTCAAATTTCTATATTAAAAATTACTATGTATTTTTTTAAATAATTTTTTTTTTGCGAAAACTTTAAAAAGTGTTCAAAATGGCTCACTTTACTTTTTTTCTAACTAAAATTACTGATAATGAAAAAAAAATAAAACACATACTTATTTCATTAGATAAATAAATTATAAACCTTACGGTCACCTCACTTTTTTTCGTTTCATGTAAAAAGAATTCTTAAAAAATTCACAAAGTTCCATTTTTTTTTTTCAAATTGCTATCGGTAACTTTGGTTTTAGAAAGGGGTAAATTTTAATTTTTTGTGGTTTTCTTTTAGATTTGAATATATAGTTTGTTGTATTCTCATTCCAATACCGTTTAGATCACATTTCTTACTATGATAGTAAGGGAGAAACAACGATTTCTGTGAGACCTATGTGAGCTGGGGCAAATATGGTCTCCTGTGATTAAACGGGTTAAGATGATAGACTTCGCTTTTCGGCCCATACAAAAAGGACGCCCGGGAAAAAACACTTTTCTACATCGAAAATTGCACAAAAAAAAAATATTTTTATATACTGCATTCTAGAGGGATAAAACTATGTCGGTATGTTTTCGAATTTTCGATGTGTTTTGTATTAACGTAAACATTCACTGACAAACATGTGCGATTTATCAAAAAATATTATTTAAGGAAAAGGTGCTGCTAACTCAAGTCTCATAAAGAATTATAAAATTATAAAAAGCTACCGACGTAGCTTCTTCTTTCTAAAAAATATTTTTTTTTTTAAATTTCAATTTCGTGAAAGTTTCGGTGTAGAAAAGTGTATTCTCCATAAACCCCTTTTCGAGCGATTTCTGTGGGTAAATTTGAGCGTTGTCTCATTCGCACATTTCGCATTCGCATGCATTGTAAGTGGGCGTGAGCTTATTGTGAGCGAGACAGAATGACAGACGCGGGTGTTCCGCGTGTGGTTCAAAGTCTAGCCTCTTAAGTTTTCCGAATATTGTCGTAATAACTTTGAATTTTGTGAGAGAACCAATTTTGTCAATTTTCTGAAGATGGCCTTAACAGGCTGAAACCAGTTAACCAGGCTAAACCTCGCGTCCAAAAAAAATATGTTTCTAATTTTATCTTATTAAATAAATAAATAAAAAAAGTTCTTCTGAAATCATAAGATTCGTTAGAAGGCACCTAATATACCTGCCAGCTTAATTTATAAACCTTATTTCATGTAATACTTTTATTTCAAATAAGGAATTATAAAATTTGTCCAAAGAAAAGTAACTTTCAATGACAATTCTTTTTTAAACTTTCTTTAGGCAGTCAAGTACCATTGTATTGTATGATCCACGATCATGCGAACTCTGGCGGTATAAAAAGGTAGTATCCAACACGGCCACCATGTTAAAAAGGAAACCGAAGAAACAAACAAATTTTCATAAACACGTGAAATGACAAACGGTCGAGTTAAAACAGGACTTCGCTACGTTCGATCAATAATAACATGTTGAAGAATCGGCAGGAGCACGTTGATGGATCAGTTGCAACAAAGCTGATGCTCACCAGTTACCAGTTGTATACAACGTACATTAAGATACTTAAGAGGGTATTATCAGAGAATACCGAAAATTAGTCCTTTTTAAATCAAATTCTAGACGTATTGACTCTTTTTACAAAAAAACATAAATTGATTTTGAAAGATTGTTATTTTATCTGGTACACGCAGTTTTAAAATTTTGAAAAACTAAGTGTATTTTTAATATACCAAGGTTTTACCGTTGGTCGTTGGCAGATTTGTTCAATTTTCAAACGATAGATTCTATTAACCGCTTGGACACATAAGCTTGTTTTCACGATAATTTAACGTAGGTAGACATAGGAATGACGTATGGCCCGTACCTGAGTTATTTTAAACAACACAAATTTCAAATCGTATATACAACAAAATAAATCGATACATAATCTAGTCAACACAGTTTTAACTTTTTTAATTTTAGTTAAATTAAAATCATTAAAAAATAAATCCGAGAATGTGTTTTGTGACAAAAATACCTCAGTTTTTCTATTTATTTAAGGTCTTACAAACCAAAATATTTCAAATTTTTTTTACACACTTATTTTGTTTGGACATTATAGAAAAATCGTAAATACTTATTATCAAAAAATACTTAAAGAAGTACTAACTAACTAACCATCACGCCGTTTCCCCGCAGGGGTAGGCAGAGAGGACGGACCGCCAAACACCTCGGTCTTGGCACACACTCTTTGCCTCATTCACATTCATACATCGGCTCATACATACTCTTCTATTTTTCTGACTCTTGACATGGCCCGACTCAAGTATCTGATTCACTTGATCGTGCCATGTCTTTCTCGGACGTCCCCTACTTCTTATACCATTCACACTTGCATCATATATTTTCCTTAAAGAAGTACACTATATTTAATAATTTATCATGGTGCGTTTTGAGTATTTTTATTGCTTCCTTGAATGTAGGTATATATTAAAGCATGTTTTGAATGAAACAAAACGATATTAAATTCTTAATTTAAAAAAATTGATACGGGGAATAATCGATCTTTCTAATTGGAACCTCCCCCCTTAGTTGCAAGCATTTTTAAATTTTTATTCTCAGCTGCTAGTCAATCGCTCTTAAGAGGATACCCGGCGGTGATTTTTCCATACAAACGTATTCCCTATTTATCTCTCTGGATTTTAGAGAAAATATTGTTTTTGCATAAAATAGATATCAACTACTAGCGTGTCGGTACTTTTTGTTAAGTTACTTTTTATAGAAGTTATGACCTTCCAAAAATCAATAAAATTGACTGGTTTAAACGCCGTCAAAAGATGTTCAGTATACAAACCAGACAATGTTTTTTTAAAAAAAGCAAAACGTACAGACATAGAATATTTTCGTTGTTTGTTTTTGGGGTGTTATGCCGTGTTGTGCTACCTCCTTCTTTAGCCGACGTTTCGGACAGCGTTGCAGTGTCCATCATCAGGGCAGATCCGTCGATGTGAATTTGTATTGTTAATCGACGGATCTGCCGGATCTGCCCTGATGATGGACACTGCAACGCTGTCCGAAACGTCGGCTAAAGAAGGAGGTAGCACAACACGGCATAACACCCCAAAAACAAACAACGAAAATGCTTTTGGCCGTGAAAATCTAAAAACGTATCAGACATAGAATAGTTTTTTCTTATGTAGTTGGTAAAAAAATAATTGAAAATCAGTCCACTTTTGGAGGAGAAAAGTGGGGAACACAAAACCTCCATTTTAGTTAGGTGTCAGTGCATTGTCCCTTTCGCTCAATATCCGGTGGAGTAAGAGCAACAGTGACAGCAATATTTTAGTAAAATCTATTTCTGCACCACCGGGTATCATCTTAAGACCCGTTGCTCGCCAAAATGAGGACTCCAATTTGGAGAAACTAATAGTCTCTGGCAAGTGATAATCACCAATGCGCTGGAGTGACCAAGCATCACGTGTCCAGTACGTCAGTGTCCGCAGCTCTCCACGCTGCGTAGGACTGCGAGGAGTGGATGAGTCTTGTCCACCATGAAAATTAAGAGTAGGGGGTCACGATCCTCAGCAGTAAGGAACTGACTTGAGAGGAAGAAATCGCGGGAGACATACGAACTGATGGTATTGAAGGTCAAAAGGGTGGTATGATAATTAGAATTGTTTGCGGTACTTACCTATGGATTCCGAGTCTCCCCGCACCCGCTCTTGCTGCTCTATGAACTGCGCGGCCTCCAGCAGCGTGGCGAGGCTCATGGCGCCCGGCACACCCCTCCGGCAAGCACCCCAGCGCGCCACCCACCTGCAACACAACACACACACACACACCTTGAGTTACTATCCTCTTCACCTCTTCACCTCCTCACTTCCTCACTCGTTCTGGATGGAAATGAAAGAGACATGATATAAAAAGATGTCGAGTGCACGGAGAAAAATGTTATTCAAAAAAACTATCATTTTAATAGTAAAAACGGGACTGAAGTTCTTACGAACAAATTAACAGTGTTCCAATGTTTATTGGCGGGAAAATGTAAGAATAAACATTGAAACCCTGTTAATTTGTTCGTAAGAACTTCAGTCCCCTTTTTAACCGTTTTTACTATTAAAATTATCGTTTTTTCGAATAACATTTTTCTCCGTGTGTCTTCAATCAAATAGCCGTAGAAATTATTCAATTAGAAAGGCAGATAGGGGTACCGCACAGCGCCGCCCGGTAAACATTTATTGGATAACGAACACCTCTGCCTCTGTCACCCTAAGGTTCGTTACGTTTGGTGACTTAGCAAGGGTGTTGTTTTGGTCTTAGCGGCAAATTTGTCTGTCCACCCACTGCGTGGCGGCCCGTATCGAGCCTTGTTGAAGGAGGTCTTTGACCTCTCCAGGCGAGCTCTCTCGACCTATCTCTCCACTCCAGTGGTTTTCAACCTATGGTACGCGTACCCCTTAAGGTACGCGAAGCAAAAATTGGGGGTACTATCATGGCACAAATGTCAGTAAAGAAATGCACTGGCTGCGAAACCCTTTCAGAGATGATGTAACAATGTCAAAAAACCTATAAATAAATAGTGGAAAATCTGTTCGAGGTATCAACTACTTTATAACAAAAGTTTCTGGTAGGTTTCTGGCTCGAAGTTTCGAAGGAATATTCCACAATAGCAGGTGTAGCTTTATTAATACCGTTCACAAGCACATACTCGTATTTATGTGAGAAGGTATTTTCTTCCAATTCGTTTATTAAAAAATTATTATCGCCTGAATGCTGAACCAGACTTGAGGCTCTACCTATGTAAAATCGAGCCAAACATTGTAAAACTTTGCTTAGTAAACCAAGCTCAAGGATCACATTGACTGTATGTTAACATCGTATGCTTGATTATACAGGATGTAACAGGAAATAGAGTTTTATTTAAACTACTGATCGAGTTTGGCAGGCGGGAATGGGTACCGCCGCCCCGGGAACCATTTTTTGGATAACCAACACCTCTGCCATAGGTCACCCCAAGTGGTTCGCTACGTTTGGTGACTTAGCAGGGGTGCCCGGGTTCATGGGGTAAGGTTTGTCTAGGTCTTGGCGGCGGATGATCTAGACACACTGAACCCCAGATTCCTACCCAACCCTCATACCTTTTTCCTTCCCAGAACTTCCTATCCTTTCTTTTTTTTTTAATACCCTCCAAACAGCATCCCCAAAGATGACATAGGCCCTGAGGGAAATTATTTTCCTCAGGGCCCCCTGTGTGGACCTAATGTAAAAAAAAAACATGAGGAACTTTTTCCTACAAAATTTTTTTGAGGTTAAAAAAATTCATCCTCTCAATATACTCTCAGTTTGGAATTGAGTATGGAGAATACGTTTTTTTTTTTGTTGAAATAAAAAGAAGTGGAATAAAATTTGTTCAATTTTGCATGTAGAATCACTGGTTAAAAATGCCCGAAGTCGTGTTACACTCTGTATAAAATTGCATTAATTTGTGTGACTTGATTGTTGATATTGACATGTAATGATGAGATTTTTTTAAAATTACAAATAAATAATGTCTTTCATTACACGTGTACACAAGCTAGACTTTACGGGGTACAAAAATTTTGTTGTAAGCGTCAAGGGGTACGCAGGCTCTAAAAGGTTGACAACCGCTGCTCTACGATATCGCCTTAAACCGCAGTGCAAAGAATGGATTCATACTTCACCCCAGGACACACTAACTCTCAGATTCTTACCCAACCTTACCTATCTAACTACCATTTTCCTTCCTTTCCTTAACCATTAAAAAAATTGGCGTATTTTGTTAGAGGCTAAAAATATTCCCGCTTTGCAACAAAATCCAAATAAATGGAACATTTGTTAACGTATTCGAAAACTAAAAACTGTTTCCGAAAGGTGATGATGAAATAGGCTTTCAAATTTCTATATTACAAATTACTATGTATTTTTTTAAATTTTTTTTTTTGCGAAAACTTTAAAAAGTGTTCAAAATGGCTCACTTTACTTTTTTTTCTTACTAAAATTACTGATAATGAAAAATAAATAAAACACATACTTATTTCATTAGATAAATGAATTATAAACCTTACTGTCACCTCACTTTTTTTCGTTTCATGTAAAAATTTCCATAATTTTTTTTCAAATTGCTATCGGAAACTTTGGTTTCAGTAAGGGGTAAATTTTTTTTTTTTTTGTGGTTTTCTTTTAGATTTGAATTTATAGTTTGTTGTATTCTCTTTCCAATAACGTTTAGATCACATTTCTGACTATGATAGTAAGGGAGAAACAACGATTTCTGTGAGACCTATGTGAGCTGGGACAAATATGGTCTCCTGTGATTAAACGGGTTAAAAGACCCTCCCCACAGCATATCCTATGAGGGCACAGGCCCTGAGGAGCTAATGTAAAAAATAAAATAAATTGAAGAATATACGTTATTTGTGCCCGTGTCAGACCATGCTAAACGCATCAAGCGTTTTTTGGGCGTGGCCTGCACAGATTAAATCTAAGAGTATGGATATTAGAGAGACGGCATGTGAAGTGTGCCCGCGCGCTCCAAGTGTGCCTTTTCGAGAATTCTACCCACACGGCTGACATTGCCTGTCACCATGTAAAATGGCTGCTGTCGTAAAAATGTCGGAACGTATTGAACGGCCAAAAACCAGCAGCCAATGTAAGCCGTTTGGGTAAAATTCTCGAAAAGGCACACTTGGAGCGCGCGGGCACACTTCACATTCCGTCTCTTTAATATCCATACTCTTAGGATTAAATGTTGAGTGTCACACGAAGCTATAATCTTCCTCTCCCTACGGCAGGAAAGGGGGTCAAATCAATTAGGGGATAAAATAACCTAGAAAATTAGCGTAGAAATTGAATAATGTACGTTCTTTCTCAAGGGTACTCTTTACTGTGTCGATAAGAGTTCAATTTGTGAATGGACACTATTATTGCAAATCAAGCTGCGAACGACCGGCACACGATAACGTACTATGGATCTCTCGGGATTTAGCCCCTCAGAAGCTGAGCGTACTGTAGGTACAGTTGTGTGCAGGACCCGCAGATATTTAAATAATAGGTACACAACTGAGCCTGTACAGTACAGATCGCAAGTGCGCCCCACATTTGAATTTGGCAACCACCTCTGTCCCGAAGCCCCAAAATACTCTTGACACTGTGCAGAAACGAGGGGCCCGTCTAATAGGTTCTTCTATAATATGTACAATGTAGGAATTAATATCGATCCGTGTGGTACGCCTGCAAAAATGTTTTTTTTGTTGTTGCTGTACAGTCTTAAAATCTTACAGTTATTTTTTCTATTTTTAAAATAATCGAAATATATTCCCCTTAGACCCATCCCCTTGTATGGGATTAACATAACAACAAAAATATGAAATTGATTTGGAAACATTCCGCTCACGAGGCAACTGAAAAAAAAACACTTATCAGCCTTCAGACGGCGAATCAGCTGTCACGCATAATGATAATTATATAGTAAATAAACTGTTCTTAATAAATTAATAAAATAAATAATAATTTTATCGTAGATAATAATAATATTGAAAAATCTGTTTCTGAAAAAATAAGAAAGTATACAGATTTAGGAAATGAAATTAAAATAATTTAGCATTCTCAGACTATAAAAATATTACCATTTGTTATTTCGGCTACTGGCATTATACCTAGCTCTCTCATTAAAAATTTAGGCGTATTAGATTTGCCAAAGAATTTGTATATAAAAATGCAAAAATCAGTCATTTTAAATACATGTAGGATTACGAAAGATTTTTTAAACATTTATATTGAGGGAGCAGTAGGATTTATCGGTCAAATTAGGAATTCCACCGAGCCGAACCCTCTGATATGAATATATCTGGAGTCGGTGAATTATTTTCCCATTTAATAGTCTGGTGGGTTAACATGTTGTTCTTGTATTGTTTTGTATTAATTATACTTATATAATAGACTTGCATAGCGTGGATTTACTAGATGATCATTTTTATGGAAAAGTGTGTGAAAGGGTTTAGTTTTTCCTATGGGGAAAACTAAATCCGGACCTAAAAGTCTGGTGCGTAAACATATAATTTATAAAAGAAATAAAAATTAAAATGGGTAAATAAATTATAATCAACGTAATCTAATCTCTTTTCCTTAAACGGCATACTCGCCATCTGACTTGCAGTAACTGCATGCAGGGTCTCTACAAATCGGATCGTTTATTTTAATTTTTTATTTATTTATTGAGTTAGTACATAAGCATATAAACTAATATATGTATACAAAGTCATATTTCATTCAGGAAATTTTAATATTTTTATATTAAGCATAACATTTCTTTTTAAATACATTCATTCTTCAGGCTTTCAGGCATTTCATCATACATCTTTAGTCCTATATTCTAGGCAGTTCTGTGATTTTTTCATATGTGGCAATCTCATTCTGTTTATATTTCTGGTTTCGTAATTATGAACATATATCAAAAACAATTTCATCCTTAAAATATTTTGGCATTTGGTTTTTCATGATTTTATGCACAAAAATTAACACATTAAATAACAGTATCTTTTTTTAATTGGAATAATAGAAAAAGGGCCAGACGAATTATAATTAATCCCTTTGTCGGGCCGTCGGAATATTATTGTTCGGCAGTTCAGCATGCTGTCCTGCAAGCAGTTCTGCAAATCGGATTGTGAGTAAACCCTATTAGTTCCGAAACCCTCCGAAACGACAATTTTAATTTTAAAAATATAATCTATCAGGGTACAAAATTAATATAATATTGTGCGAAAATACCTAGTTCGTTGAGCGGTTATTTTTATTCTACGTACCTAAGCACTTCTTTAGTTCAGCGCTCCGATGACAAATGCTCCAAGGGCATTCAACAGTCGGCGAATGACTCTTCGTACTGCACTCAACAGCCTTGGCGGGGAAAGTCAACGTAAAACTAGTTTTTTTTTCAATATAAACTACAAGTACCTAACTATCGTGAACAACAACTACATGTGCAAGTTGGCTTTTTATATCTTCCCGCTAAAGTATCCACTAGCTACGTGGAATTATTTATTACTAATAATAATTTTGATAGTTATTATCTGGAATTTGAACACAAAAACCATCAATATTGAAGGAAAAATTGAAAACGCGTAAGTACCTACTCACTTACACGAGCGTTATAAAAAATCGGGCGGGATTTGAATGACGTTTGAAAAGAATTATTTAAATATGGGTTGGTTTATATATGTCAAAGTAACGTATGTTTATAAGGATGTACATTGATAAATGCATATGGAGAAGTGATTTTATCATTCAATACGGTAATTAAATTGTATGAAACAGCATCGGATGCGCAAATAATAATAATTAATAGTGAAGTGAGTGAGCGTACTTTGACACAGCTGCTACTTGTAATACACCTGTCAAACAGTTTAGCTACGGTACAATGGTGGCTTGTGTTTTAAACATTTAAACATCTTCAAATCCTAAAAATCTCTTCGAGTGGGCTAATACTGAATGCAAAACAATGCAAGCATTCAATTTAAGGGCGTGAAACGTGAAATAAGCCGAGAACAATAAACTAGATTTTCTGTCACGAGCCAAACACGTAAACATTGAACGAGCGAGAGGGACAACGGAACACTCAGCCAATGGCGGGCCGCGGAATCGGAGACGTCACAGATCCCGGCCTCCTGATTGGTCCGGCAGTCCGCGGTACGGCACGCCACGCAGGGAACCCACACATGGCCAACTCGGAATTATAAACTATTATTATTTACATCGAGATGTCTACTTACGGGTCGTTGCAGAGCCGCCGACCGCTGCCACGGATAGAGGACAACCCGTTGGTGATTCCTGATCACATGAGACACCCGAGCTATTAATAAACTTTCACTAGATTAACGCTTTACGTCACTGTGGTATAATCAACAACACATCACTCTGTCATGGGCGGCGATCCGCAAAGGAGCACTCGCCGGCTTCAGAACATCTTAACGGGGTTAAAACATGCTAAAACAGAGGGGAAAAAGACGCGGCCCGATCGATTTGTCAGCGCGCAACAAGCCAGCCAGCGAACAACCACTGCGCACAAAATGATCGAGTGACATGCTTAGCAAAACACTATCGGAAGGGGGGGGATCTAGTGAATCTACCACTCCACAAACGATCGTGAAAAGGACTCTATATTACTGTCCCCGAGTCTGAATCTGACATGTAGGGTTACGTCACTATTTGCACAACAGTTTACCGGGCGATTCGGTAATTCTCGGCGGTATTAAAATCAGTAAACGAGCGGGCGCTTTCCTCAGCCAAAAGTATGACTGGCCATGCTTGCAAGCCCTCAGCTCACGTGTCTCTACTGATATACCGACCAATCGGAGCGCGAGCTGCAGTCACGTGGACTGGCGGTCCAATCGCGGCCACCCGGTGACGTCAGCCGGTATACAGGGCGTTGATAGTGGTGAACCGAGTGCGGATTGTGAGGGATATGCGCAAATCTGTCAACCCACACCATCAAAATGATATTCTGCCGCGGAAAGATCCGTTGTATTCCAACCAGAGTTGACAGCATGGTTCAAACATTTTACTCGCTTTAGAAAAGAATAATCCAATAAGCGCTTTTATTATTACCGTGACGACCCGCGGAAACGGCACGGTGACGGCAATGGCTCGCGCCCTCTCATTTCTTTAATACGAGTGAGGGAGAGGCAAGAAAATGATTACTTTTTTGCAGCTACCTCACTCGCATTAAATAAATGTGAGCCATTACTGTCGCCGTGCCGTTTCCGAGGGAATTATAAAAGCAGCCAATGAAGTTTTAAAAAATCACACCTAAAACGAATAAATAACAGAACTCACTTGAAAGACATTTTGAATAAATAAATATAAAAAACTTTTCTGTTAAGTATATTTTAAACGTAGACACTTTGAATTCAATTCTCGCTCAAAACAATAAAAAGGCGTAAACAGCTGTCTTTCCAGGATGTTGCATCCCTTTCTGTTACTTGCGTCGAGAAGGAGAAAGAGGTTGTAGAGCTGTTATCAGTGGTTTTGGCATAAATATTTTTATTTATTCACCCCCTCGAAACCGCACATATGGATGAATTTTCATCAATAATATTAAAAACGAAAAAATATAAGGTACTACTACTCTGACGAAATTAGTATCAAAGCATATTTTAATGAAACTTGCGGTGTTTATTTATTTATTGTCTTTATACCCCCAATAGAGGCTTTTACTTAGATTATAAAATAAATATTATCGAGGATTACACATACATAGAATTTATACCAAAAGTTATAAAAGTGAAAAATTTTAAGAATATACAAGTAGTTTTTGAAGAATATAGCGTAAAACCGTGAAATATTTTAAACAATAAAAAAAAAACATTTGACAATAACATAGAACAAAATATAATATAAAACATTAGAATAACACGTCAAATCGTTAAATTTATTATACCCATATTACAATAATTTGTAGGATTTCACAAAGTGTTGGTTTAAATTGTATTTTAGATTATAAAGGGAATCAGCGAATAAAATGTATAAAACTAATATTCAAAATAAATTTAAAAAAATTGCAAAAAAAAACCTTTTTAAATTCTACGTGGCTTGGCTCTTTTCTGCATAAAGCCAACCAAGCGTGTAGTTGTGTTAACTAATACTAATCAGAGCTCTTTGTTTGCGAAAGCGGAGAAAATATTATTGTTGATTTCTCCAAAATTAATAAAATATATTCTATACTATTTATCTGTAGTCAACTAATTAACACGGAAGTTTAATTACTAATTATTAACAGAGATACAGAGACGATAACATACTTTATAATAATAATAGCACGCTTGACTTTTCCGACACCTTTCCATTTGACATTTGCTTGCGCAGATTTACAGAATGGTAAACTGTTAGAAATAGGCAGTAGGCGTGTCCGCGTCTCTAAAGTAAGCTAATTTTTTCCTTACTTCTCTTAACATTTTCAAACAATATTGAAATTATCTTTCTTGAACAGATTATAAATTTCATTGAACTGTCTGGAACCTGGGAGTCAATCTTATATTGGTGTGAACCCTTGACTCTGTACAGAAACGGGCGGTCCGTTTGATAGATTCCCTTATCTTGACAAACGGATTGTAATATTTAGAGCACAGGCGTCAGGTTAGAATGCCGGTATTGTTCGATGGGTTTTTCAATGTCAGATGATCCGGAAACTAGCGCCTTTGATCCCATCGGGTATAGTCGGAAAATACGCCAAACGCGCGCTAAAATTTGTACATGGTACACAGTAACGATTATTCGACGACTCGTTCTTGAATTCAAGTGCTCGGCTGTGCCTGTGTGATTTGCCGGTCTCTGTGCTTCCTCCCTCGCATGTCCACTCCTTCTTCTCTTCAAAACGACCCCCCACACAGCATACCCAAGATGTCATAGGTCCAAAAGGAAATTATTTTCCTCAGGGCTCTTCTGTTAATGTAAAAAATCACACCTTTTTCGTGAGTCCCAACTATCTTTCTATTCAGATCTGGTCGCCAAACACGTCCGTTGCTATTTGAAGCAACTACGTTTCAGTTATTTCACCAGGGCGATACTGAGAGTATCTACCAATCTATTGAAAAATAATAACACATCGTATCAAGGTAAATTGTTTTTTACCTTGATATCGCGAGGGGTAGCATATTCTAACTGTAAGCGTACCGCTGACATCCATTGTAACCTCTCCTATTATATACGCGTGCTAAATGGGATAGAGAACTATTGGATTGCATCGCTTTCTTGCATTGTGTGCTTCTGTAAAATGTTTTTGTAAATTTTTTCATTATATATTATGTCTGCATATTGGGTTGGATAGGGTTTAACTTTTTAAAAGTACCAATTGGCAATCCCTTAATGAGTTTTGATAACTCATGGGAGTGCAACTTCGTTGTATGTTTTATTTAATAAAAAAAAACTTTATTCTGTAGTTCTCTAACCTATTTAACACGCGCTTTGTCTCTCTCATCCTGACAGGGTACATCGCCATCCCATTTCTCATACTAACACAGTTCTCTACTAGTAGATCTGTGATTAGAAGACCTCGCGACCAAGAAGTGCGTTTTTAATATTTTCTTATTTAAAAAATCAAAACCAACTTTTCCTCTGAAATCATAAGATTGTAAGAAGGTAGTTAAATACCTACCTATGTAATTTGAAACTATTTATTTTTTGTAACATTTTCAATTTATTTCAAAGGAATTCTTCAATTTGCCCAAAGAAACGTCACTATCGCAATGAAAATTATTTTTTCATAATATTTTTAGGCAGAGGTACAGCAGGTATAATGTTGAAAAAAGTAGAACAAGAAAGTCCAAATAAACACGATTTCACGTTTGTAAAATAATCTTTATTGAAACATTACAACGGCCACGACCTGGAATCGGGAACGGAACGTACATACAAATTTACAAATAGACGAAATGCAGAACGATCTTGTTAAAACAGAATGTTGCAACGCTCAATCAATAATGCTACGGACAGGCATGCTCATTAGTAGCACGAAAGCACGCTACTATTGAGCGATTACTACTTACAAAGTGGCATGCATGTCAGTGAGCACGCTTCAACAGCCGGTTGATTTGTGAGCCCGCTACTGGAATCGGGGGTGGAAGTGGATGTGCTTTTGGAATGTCTGAACAGGTTTGCTTGTGAGCATGCTAATATTGATTCGATAAATTCATTTTAGAGAGTAGCTCTCCAAATTTCTGTGGACGCATTGGTAAATGATTTTTATAGCCATTTAAATCTTCTTGACGCATCTCTACCAACAAATGATTATTTGCTCCAAGTTTTGCTCTTCTGGTTATCCAATTACGGACATCGACCTATCTGTTTATGTTTTTTTTTCACCAAAAGTTTCTTAAATATTGGTGTTGCAACCAATAACATTATTTTGTTCAGTTCTGTGCGGATGGAACAGACTCCATTATATCAGTGCAGCGATTTTTTGTTAGGACTGTTTTGATTAGATATTTTCTTGCTTTTGAGAAACTACATGATTTTTAAAATTTTAAGGTTTTGGCGAGAGCCTGATTTTAAAAAGCATGTGTATTCACTCGTTTCCTCGTTTGCTTTAAACGCGCTTGTTCATGAGTATACTTAAAACACGCATGCCGTGCACAAGCAAGTGTGGACAGTTGAAGAACATTCTCGTTTTAATGCAGCATGCTTATTTATGAGCATGTCTGTCAGTACCTTGATGACAAATTTAAGCAAAGAATGTTTAGACATTTGGATCATGGACACGCCCACATCGCATTTCTTGCGTACTTCCTTATTCTATGGTCAGATTTTAGCACGAGTTTCTGACGTTTATTTTTGTGTTTTCTCGCTTATATTCCTCCAGCCATAGTTTTATCCAGTTTATCATATTTCTAGTTATTTTATATTCGGTGTTTTCTTGCTTGCTTACTATTTTGCGCCAATAGAGTTGCATATCTATTTACGATAGAGCTATTTACGTATTATTTGATGATATGGTTTAGTATTTAATTTACCTGCGTTATTACATTATTATATAGTTCGCTGCAACTGAGTTAGTATTTATTTAGATTGCGAAATTCTTTAGACTGATTTAGATTCAGTGAATGTTGTGCAACTTTGAACAAGCTGAATGAATGTTTTCTTCAATGAGAAAATTATGAAACAAAAAATTAAATATCAGAACTTACGAAATAAATCCATTTTTAAGAAGTCCTTGTAAATACCTAAGTAATTTAAACTTATTTTGAATGTGATACAAAACACATATATAATTTTTTTTTAAATCCAACTTTGTTTTCTATAGCTGTTACTATCGACAGAACTATTCAGTTTATTGGACTAGAGTAGATTATAGTCGATCCAAGAATATCTTTTTTCAAAATAGTTCCTTCTCAACCTACACACGGTGTCTGGAAACTCGAAGTTCCTACAAACAAAAAACTGGCGAAACTACAGTAAGTACATCACATTGAGAACCATTTTTTTTTCGAACTGTGATTTTTTTAAAGTAGATACAATTTTTTGTTATAAACTTTTGGAGCAAAGCTTTTCGACGCATTTTGAAATATGAGTTAAAAATTCCAACTTCGGACTCGATTTACTCGAAAATGAAAGCTCAAATCATAAAAAAGTTGTACGTACTTACCACAAAATGGACTCCAGTGATGTAAATTCAATATAAGAGGCGAGTATGGGTACCGCCGCCCCGGGAACAATTTATTGGGTAACAATCATCCCAAGTGGTGTGCTACGTTTGGTGACTTAGCAGGGGTGCCCGGGTTCATTGGGTGAGGTTTGTCTAAGTCTTGGCAGCCAATGCATTAGCCCACCAACTGCATGGCGGGCCGGATCGAGAGAGATACATTGACCTCCAGATTCCTACCCACCTTTTTCCTTCACACAGCTTCCTCTGCTTCCTATCCCTAAAAAGACAATCCACCCCAAAAATGACATGGGATGACTGAGGGATATTTATTCCTCAGGGGCTCCTGTGTGGAGCCTAAAAAATATTGTTGTTTTTTCTGTATCCCAGTTACGGCCTTGAGGAATAAACTGTATGGCTATTATTAAAATATAAAATAATTTTTTTTTTAAACCTTCGGGCCTAGACAAAATTATATCATTTCATCACAAAATTCCAACTTGACATTCAATTTCAAAAAGGTATGCTGTTTTTGAAGGCAGATGAATTTATCACAATTTTTGATTTTACAATAATTGGACACAAGCAATAAAAAAATCAAAATTTTGTACGTAGCAAAAGTTTTTAAAATCGCTTAACAATGATTTTTCATAATATGTTTCAACTCTTTTATTTACTGATGGCTCCAAATATCCAGACTGTGGTATACTGCCTTCGTAAGGCGATCCGCTCACTGAGGCAACTGAAAACTGTCAACTGGCAACTGTCTTTGTATGACAATGTGATGGCCCCCACACTACACAATCACTCAAAAACGCATTGTCAATGGTAACGCAAGCGATGACTCGCGACTCGCACTGCTGATTGCCGTGGCCGGCCGTTGCTAGTTGCCAGCTAATTGTTCTTCGTCTATGGTTAAACAAGCTTTTTGACCAATCAAGACATAGAAACCATCCGGTTTTAGTTTGGTTTCAGTTGCCTCGTCAGCGGAGCGCTTTACTAAAACACAATAATTACCAATATTAGCAAAAATGAGTACAGTATGAAAAGTATTAACCTCCTTAATGTGGGATGCTATTTGCCCACATATGGCCGTATTCCATAGAAAATTAATATCAGAGCATTCCGAGAAGCTACAGTTTTGAAATAAAAAGTGATACCTTGTCCATGTATAGTTTCTTTAAACATAAGGTTAAAATCATTTTTTATTTTTTAACCCCTCATCTGTCATCCGGACACCGGTGTCCGAGCGTCAGATGAGTGGTTAAGAATAAAAGATGATTTCTTGTTTATGAATTAAAAAAAAAATGATATTGTTTTTGTTGTAATCGCAAATTTAACGCTCTTAGTAAAGTAAAGTATTCCAGTTTCCGTAAAGCAAATACACAGTTCTTACGTTGAAATTACTTTGTTTCTATTTAACGAATACACTGTGTATTCATCTACTGCTTGAAATGACTTTAGCCGTCTTTGGTGACTAGATCTGAATAGCCAGGTACTTCTCGAATTTCTCTTCCCATCTCCTTCCCTTCCCCACTCCTTTCTCCTCACAACATACACCAATCGGGAATGCCACAGTGCATGAATGGCTCAGAGTATTGTGCCGTATTTAGATTTACAAAGACGTTCACAATTGGCAAGTACAAACAACAGATATTAGGTATTACTTTTGAACATTGATAAAAAAAATTTTAAAAAAAGGACTCAACTTCCTTATTGTAGTACAATGCTTTGTTGACACTGTTTTCCTGCAGACAAGCTACTTGCAGTAGCTTTGCATGTATAATGTTAACAAGAAAAAAAAACTGTTTTTCTGTAATAAAAAAGACAGAAGTGTAAAAGTGTGTCGACAAAAAATCAATAAAGTAGGGCCAATTGAATCGTTGAGTTCCAATATCGTCCCTTTTGAATTTTTGTTGAAAATGAGTTGTGAATGCCATATTTTGTGTTTTCTAACCAGGAATGTAATGCTATTGTTATTATTTCCAAATTCCTCCTAGTTTTTTTTATAAATCGTGTTTACCTTCCAAAATTTTCAGTTCCAAAATACTCCATAGTTGAGACGAATTATGGACTATTTTGAATCAGAAGTCAGTATTTCAAGAAACTCAAAATGATCACCAGTTTCTTTCCATACAAATTTTGGTCTTTTGGTTGATTTTTGTCATGCTTATTCTATTAATTTCTCAATAAAACAAAAAAAACTGGAGTCTTGAAAACTCACCAGCTCATACTTGATTTACTCAAAAGTATGAAAATCAATTTTGCCTTGTTCTGACTGGGAGAGTATTTTTGTCGAGTAGCTAATATATTAGTAACTAAACGTGTCTGAACACCACAATTTTAGTAGAGTAGGCTAGTCAGCTCTGCAGTAGATTGAATCCATTTGGTTCTATTTTTTCGACGAGTAGAGTCCCTCTCCAGACATCCCTGCGCAGTTCATTCGTAGACGCACACACGCGCAATATGTCATGCCGTTTGCGCGAAAATTCTTTATTTTTGCAGCTATTCTATTTTCGTAACCATAGTTTATTTATTTTCATCTCACTAATTTATTCTTCTACTTCTTCTAAAATAATCATTACAATCAGCTTAATTAGCGTATTTACTTTATTGCATTGCAGCCCGTTATGTCGCGACGCGTCGCTTACTAATGAACTCTACTTGACAGCAGTGCGAACACTTTTTGGTGAGTCAAGTAGCGAGTTACTCACCACTCGACTTAATACTTGTCAGGTGAGAACAAGGCATTAGGGAGAGTTTTGTAACTCAACGATTCAATTATAAATATGCTAAAAGATTAAACAAAACTGCAAAACTTAGATCCTTGATTCTGGAGAATGACTACCAAGTGAATTACTGTGTATTTACTTAGGTTGGAATCAGACGGTTCACTCGAGAGAAGGTTTACTCTATGGTTACTCGAGCGAATGTTCCCATCTTCGTTTCACTTTTCTTTCATTTCTTGTTCAGACGTGTCATTCCGAGTGAAATAGGTGGAATGAAATACAGAAATGAACGATTAGTGAACTGTCTGATTCCAGCCTTACCACGGCAGTATAGGTGTTAACATGTACCACTTGTGTAATAATTCTAATGACAGAATATTTCATTCAATTTCAAACCAATATACAATCCTTATGGATCGAGTGTGCTAGGGGGCCTGATGCTGTTGTCACTGAGCTTACAAAACCTACATTTTTTATTGGAAATTACTCAAAGATTATTTACTTATTTGGAATTTACGGCACTAGTGCCATTTACATACATATGTTTTTATTTTTATTTTTACACAGAAGCACAGTATAATCAAAATTATAACTATAAAACCATCACATTATTTCTGTACCCGAGAAGCATACGGATGCAAGTCCAAAATTTGAAGAAATGAGTTTTTGATGAAGATGTGTTGTAAATGATCATGTTCATCAGTGGCAGAAAGATGGAAGTCATATTTTGAAGAAATATAGGGTTTTTCAAAAATGTATAAGGATGCAACTACCATTATTCTTAGAAGCAGAAAGACTCAAGTCCATCATTCTGCTTCTAATATCTTTGTTTTCTATGGAGCTAAACACAATAGCCTCCTCTATCAACAAACGACACCTGTGATATTTGTAATCATTATACAGGGAGGATAAAAATAAAATAAAATTCCTTCCCAGAACCTCCTTTCTTTCCTTACCCTGAAAGCCACTCCACACAGCATCCCCAAAGATGACATAGTCCCCGAGGGATTTTTTTTCGGGGCCTACTGTGTGGAGCTAATGTTACAAAAGATCCACTGCACTTTTTTAACAAAATTTTAAGTCATAAATGCCATCCTTTTTAGATTATCCTCTTTTAGATGACAAACATAATGAAAACACTAATAATTATATAAAGAAATAAACAGTAAAATGTATGTTTTTTTACCTGTTATTAGTTTACTTCCAAATAAAATTTTCAAACATCGATCTTGTAATAATTCATCACTTGTCATAACAAAATAGTCTATTTCATTTTGAAGCAGAAGGACTCAAGTCCATACTGATTTATTTTAAACATTTATTTTTAGGCTTTTTGCATGTAAAATATTTCATTTTATTTTCTCAATTTTAAAACAAAACTAATTGATTTAACAAATTTAAAAAATTTCATCAATCAGCATGAATATCTGCAGAAGTTATAAGACCATAATTACAGAAATAAAACGGTTTTGGCTCTCCTGAACATTTAGCTTTTTGGAGTTGCATCCGTATGCTTCTCAGGTACAGATTTAACCTCTCAACTCTTTCAAGACATTCAAGTCCAATTTCTAAAAAAGACATTTATAAAAAATATACTGCTTCAAATACACAAAGATCATTCAAGAAGTCGCACCATGCCATGGTGAGAGTGTTGAGTGTTGAGAGCAATAGACAAAACAGTGGATCGCTTATGCACGCCATTAATGCATGCCAGTTTTGCACAACACTACTACATGTACAATGGAACGGTGTGGTTTAATCAACTAGCGATAGAGCTGAGATTAGAACCTGACTACAATAAATTTGAAAATAAATTAAACAATAATGTCTTTAATAATTTACATAGTAGTTTCTTATGGATCATCTTCCAAGGTAGAGAGAATTCTGGCAGTTTAATAGAAGGATCCACAACAGTGTGCTTGTGTTTTATGTCTGAGGTCTGCCGCTGAGATTGCGTGAAACTAACCACAAAATTATTTGGGTGGAAATAAAACACGGTGTTTAACACTTGAATATTTTTATTATTCTGTGATTTTTTCATCGGTAATACACAGGAATAAATAAATAATTTTACAACAACTCGCGTCTATCTAAAAGATTAATATTTGGTCACGTAAACAACTTATATTACAAAAAATATTTAAAACAAATAACACACAGAATGGCGGGTATTCAATCAGACAATCAAAATTTAAGTAAAATATTACTGATACATATAGGTATTAACTTAGGGAATACATAATACATACAATCAGGTTCAAAAGTTCAAATTTTTGGGATTAAACGGCAATTCAATGTTAGGCTACAATGACAGGGTTCTTACTGTAAATTCAAGAGTTCCAACTGTCAAAAGTTAGTGGAAGATTGGTTAGACCTGGTCACAAAAAATAGCTAGCTATTTGGACTCTTCCCAGGGTGATACTGAGAGTACTCGAAAGAAATTATTTCTCCGGGTTTCATACCCACGACCTCTGGTCCAGAACCAAGGAGCTAGCCATTCTGCCTAACAGCAGTTAGAACTGTGTAATAGCAAGATCCCGATAATTTGTGAATTTATGTTCGAAAAGAAACATTGACATATAATAAAGACTAAAGATTGCTTTTTGTAGTTGAAACATGATCCCAAATAGAAAATTCTGATTTTTATGGCAAAATAAACTTAACATATCTTATATTGTAAAATACAGAGTGTTAACTTTGTATGCTTAAATGAGGTCATTATTTTTCATTTGTAAGACTCCAAAAATATACAGGGTGTCCGGGGCTAAAGCGCATTAACTTCGGGAGGTAATTCTATGATGGTAAAAGTTAAAAATACCAAAAGATTTCTCAACTAAATTTTGTTTAACTTTCCGAACGAAGTTGTCCAAAACTGCAAGTAGGTATTTTTACATTTCAGAATGATAAAAATCGACAGCATTTGTTGGTTTGGCCGTGGAGATATAAAATTGTAACCTGCGTTTATTTGTTTTGTGTTCTATATAATAGTTTTAGAAAATAAAAATAGGCTGCAAACTTAGCAATGGCAAGCTGTATACCATGCGACCTCAAATCACCTCCTAAAGTTAGTGCACTTTACCCTGGACACCCTGTAAATCAGTGGATTCTAATTATGTATTTGATTGATTACTAGAAAATAATGTACAATATTTCAATGAGAAGGCTTATTATAAATTAAATTAAAAGTAATAATATTATTGCTAATTTCAAATAAAGATGAAGAAAGTGTAAAATAAATTAAATAAATTGTAAGCTTAAAATTTTAATTTTTAAATTTCTCTAAAATAGACAGTATTTTTTGACTGTTTTATAAAACAAGATAAAAATTTTAAGCAAATACTAGTAAATGTGATAAAAAAGCCTAATATTTTATATTGTGACCAACATTATTAAAAATATTATTTATGTTTACAAATTGTGTCATTAGGTCCTTCTTTCATGGGGATATGCAAATATTCGATTCTTATATACATCTCGTAGACATCGCTACTGAAATCACCAGACCCGAGTCGCTACAAATCAATGTTGAATTATCGAAACGTTAAAACTAGAAAGCTTTCATAACTTCACTCAAAACCAAACAGTTCGTTGCCCGAGTGCTTAGTTGTCCTATCGACCATTAGCAAATTTTACAGGAGGAGGAGGTTTTCTTTCATTATTTCAATTAAAAATTATGATAGGTATTTAAGATGAAGCTATTTCAATAGAGGTAAAGGTCTCATTAGTTTAAATAAATCTTAGTAAAGTGATAAATTATTATTATAATTATTTTGATACTTAATTTTTTATTTTAAAATGGAGATTGATCAAAAACTAAAATAGTCATTTGGAAAATTAAGTACTCGGGCGACAAGTTGCTGTCATTTTTATATCTTGTCATTTTTTTATCGAGTGTTTTGTTTTAAATCACACGGAGAGTTACAAATTATCTGACACAAGTGATGTCATGTTTAAACCCTCGATGACGCGAGTGGCAACAACTTCGTCCGGTTGGTTATGGGAGACTACGCTGACGAGTTTACAAAATTTTGGCAATGTTTGCCCGTGTGTAGTGGTAGTCGCCATGTACTTGGATTGTCAAATATTGAATACTTGCAAATCCCTGTGGAAGAAGGGCCTTACAGTAGTGCGTTCATTTAATTATTAAAAAAAATGATTTTCTCTCATTTTTCTGAACAAGTTTGAAACATTCTGTATTCAAGCAATGCATCAGTTTAAACAATGTGTTCAACTCAACTCGATTGCTTATATGTGCATTTAAGATTGCATTTTTAGTGATTAAAGACAAATATAGACATTTTTAGTGATAAAAACAAATATAGACAATTGGAAACATTTGCTCCGTTAAAAAAACCTTAAATGTATGTATGTATTTAAAGAGCTACATTTAACATTTTTGGCAAGCTTTCTTACTACACTATTGGTGTGGAAAACAATCTGATAATCTCTACAATTCCAGTCCAGTCCATAAATCAAACATCTCAAAATAGAAATTTGAGTCGAATATGCAGTTACATATATGTAAAAGTGAACCCTCTACCTCAAGGCTGCCCAACCCCAGGCCCGTGAACCACAATGTGGCCCACGAACTAATTATAAATGGCCCGCGTGAGCAAGTTTAAAAATTCCCGCCAACTTGTAATTTTTTACAATCAGTTTGAGTGAAATAATCAGCGAGTAAATAATCAATTACAACTATAACATTAAAAAGGTTGGGCAGCCTTGCTCTATCTGGTACAATACTCAGATTACTAATTATTATTACTCATAAACACCACCAAATCAATTAAATTTTTTCCCATTATAATTATATAATAAGTAGGATATTTCAAAATGTCACACTAATGCAACGAACCGTTATGCTTCCCGGCGTTACTTTCTAGCAGATTTAGTATGTAAAACACAGACATTTGAAAATATTATTTTGATTTATGGCGAGCATTGGAATATTGCTTTCCTCATTACCTGAAAACTCAGCATTTGGAGATGTGTGATTAATCAACTGGACGATTAACATATGGCATGGATTAATTCCAGTGTTAATTAAAAAATTGATTAACCAATTAATTCAAAAATTGCTTTATAGTTGTTGTCAAACAGAAAACATTGTAAAATTATTATTCCTGAGAAAGTTACATATATGTATTACTGACTAGTGATTTTTAATTTTTTATTCTAATCTAAAGAACATTACTTCATAAAACACATTCTATTACACGTAGACTAAAAAAAAAGTTTTTTTTCTAGTAACCTTTTTAATTTTGAGATAAGTAATATATATAATAGAATAATGCTATGAAAAACCTTGAATAATAATAATTATTATTAAAAGCTATTTAAGGCATCATATTATTCAAATTTAATTTCAAAACAATTTTTATGTAAAATATACAAATATTATATTGCAATACATATAGGTATTTAGTTTGATGAAAAATAGATTTAACATCTGTCACAAAAATATGTATGTCAGTTTCTTTTAATATTTTAAAATAATAATTAATTTAGAGATGATTGAATACATACTTAATATTTTAAAATACATAATCTCAATTTGTATCAATTAATTTCTAAATAAATCACATTCGCGCCACACACAATCAATCCTAATCAAAATATCCCTTTGGGTAAAATTTTTAATATCCTTAAACTTTCTTTAAAAAAAAATCATATTTATATTAGTGAAAAATATAAATAAATACTTTCAGAATAACTCTTATAGAAAGTGGCATTAAGCAAATTGCTAACTATTATAATTTTATATTTAATAAATAATTTCACTAATGGTGCAATAATTATTGCTTTAAATTTAAATTGTTTTGTAAACGTTAAATTCATCAGTGAGATTTTAATAAAAAATATTATCACCTCCCCAAATTCAAAATGACCCCCTTGCAGACAATAAAATTCACCATTCCAAAAAACAGTCTAGAACGATAACATCTAAAAATAGTTACTACATAACTGTAAAATACACATGTGAATGTATTCGGATAATACATTTGCAAGAAAACGTGTAAAGATATAATTTAAGTAAATGAATTCTAATGTGAGTTTTCTATAGAACAAAGTATTGAACATGAAATGTAGGAAAAATGAATACAAATAAAAGACATTCAACATGTGGGGTAACAAAGGAGACTCGTAAGGAAATATGGTACCTTACGAAACTAATACCACACCAAACATCCAGGCAACATCCCTTCATACATAATGAAATAATCCATCATTATACACAATGTAACAATTATCGCTCACTACCCAGCAACAAAAAAATCTCCATCTTTCTGTGGATCATTTCAATCATACAGCAATTCTACCAAATCGAGGATTAATTGAATTGGCATACTTCATCAGGCAATCTTTACCAGATAGAATGCAGTCGAGTCCCGATTATACGAAAAAAAAAACATTCAAGCTGAACACTTTTTATTGCTACAAGTGAAAATAGTTGTAGACGCATTCAAAATCGGGACAAAAAGATAATAATAAATACATGGGATTATGACACCAGCCAACTCTTAATTGGGAACATTCCATCTCCATTCAAAATCGAGATGAGGATATAACAAACACAAGGAACATTCCGGGAAAGATACAACACAATTGAAAATTGGAACCAAAATATGTACACAGAATATTCCGAGTAAGATACATTATAATATGAATCTATGGTTGGTTACTGAGTGAAAACAGCCAACCGGGATAAGATTGTATTGACAGATTCATAGAATATTCCATGTAATACACGTATGACTGGATACATCTATCGTTATTAAGTGGGATAACGAAACCTGGCAACTCTAGACTAAATTCGAAATTAGAACAAGGAGTTAACAAATACACAGAATATTCCAAGTGAGAGACATAGATAATGAGTTGGATTGTCTTTTCAAAATTGGAACAAGGAAATAACAAATACACAGAATTATCCAAATAAGATACATAGATAAATCTATAGGTATTAAAATCAGCCAGCTAGCATCTTCATTCAAAATCGAAACAAGATGGAAATAACAACTACTCAGAATATTCCAAAGAAGATAAATATGTGGATATTGAGTAGAATCATGGAATTAGGCATTTCTTATCTGATGTACACTGTCTCCTTTCATAATAGGAACAAGGAAATAACAAACACAGAATATTCCAAATAAGATTCATAGTTAAATCTATAGGTATTAGAATCGGCCAGCTAGCATCTTCATTCAAAATCGGAACAAGATGGAAATAACAAATACACAGAATATGTATTCCAAATATGATGCATAGATAAATCTATAGATATTAAAATCAGCCAGCTAGCATCTTCATTCAAAATCGGAACTAGATGGAAATAACAACTATACAGAATATTCCAAAGAAGATAAATATGTGAATATTGAGTCGCATTATGGAATTAACCAGTTCTTATCTGATGTACACTGTCTCCGTTCATAATAGGAACAAGGAAATAACAAACACAGAATATTCCAAATAAGATTCATAGTTAAATCTATAGGTATTAGAATCGGCCAGCTAGCATCTTCATTCAAAATCGGAACAAGATGGAAATAACAAATACACAGAATATGTATTCCAAATATGATGCATAGATAAATCTATAGATATTAAAATCAGCCAGCTAGCATCTTCATTCAAAATCGGAACTAGATGGAAATAACAACTACACAGAATATTCCAAAGAAGATAAATATGTGAATATTGAGTCGCATTATGGAATTAACCAGTTCTTATCTGATGTACACTGTCTCCGTTCATAATAGGAACAAGGAAATAACAAACACAGAATATTCCAAATAAGATTCATAGTTAAATCTATAGGTATTAGAATCGGCCAGCTAGCATCTTCATTCAAAATCGGAACAAGATGGAAATAACAAATACACAGAATATGTATTCCAAATATGATGCATAGATAAATCTATAGATATTAAAATCAGCCAGCTAGCATCTTCATTCAAAATCGGAACTAGATGGAAATAACAACTACACAGAATATTTCAAAGAAGATAAATATGTGAATATTGAGTCGCATTATGGAATTAACCAGTTCTTATCTGATGTACACTGTCTCCGTTCATAATAGGAACAAGGAAATAACAACCACACAGAATATTCCAGTTAAGATAAATAACGGATATTACATATATAGAATATTCTGAGTAAGATAAATTGAGCGGAATAATGATACCAGCCAGCTCTTACTTAGGCATACTTGGGAATACAAGAAAATAACAAATACATGGAAAATTCCAAGCAAGATAAATAGATGGATATCGAGTAAGATAATGACAACATGGCGACTTCATCGTACGCATTCCGCCTCCGGTCCGCCTGCGATATGATAAAGCCCCACGGCCCTGACCAGAACGCGCGACTCCACGGTCAGGCTTGGCAGGCGCCTTCGTTGCTCACGCGAGAAGGTTCCGGCGCACAGCACGAGAGACAGCTTGCAGAGCGCCACGCACACGGCCTCGCGCAACGAGCTGGACAGGCGCGCCCAGCGCTATCGGCTGAGGTTCGTCACATACAAGTTCTTCAGCTCGGTCTTGGGAGTGTTCTCGAAAAGGGCGGCGCGGTTCTGGCCCTCGCCCTTCTTCACCCAGTGGCCGTAGACGCGGAAGGCGCAACCGTCGATGATCTGGAATAAATTTTACAAAATCAGTATATTTATTTAATTAGAGCTTATCGACTTATGATCAAAACCCCGCAGTTCTTCACAGAAAAGTCGCAATTGAATGGCTTGGTCTACTATCAAGCCCCCGCGCCCTCCTAATTTCTACTGAAATATAAAATACTTCCCTTCTTAATAGAACTAGAAAAAAGATTTAAAATTACATTTATAAATTATAACATTACACATAAATATTTTTACTTTACAAAATACTTTTTTTTCGCTTTGTAATAATTTAATTTTTCAATCCTAATTCATCAGACTAAAAATTATCAAACTTAACAAGACGTGGAAAGTTTTCAAATTAATTTTGATAAAACACGCAAACATTGTGGGTGCCAGGTGGCTAAGACATTCATCAAGAGATTTTTGAGAGATTCAGCAATCTGAAGCAGGCAAAATTGGGAGAAACAAGTCCAGAGGCTGGGCAAATAAAACACTATTTGAAGAAGAAGATAACAATAATAATATAAACGAAAATATGAAAAAGAACAAGACACAGAAAAATAAAAGATAACCTCTCGCCTTACGGACAAACGCCATTCCAATTAGGTCACTGCCACCATTTATTTAAACGTCATATTTGTCAATCTCACATTTAAAACTTCAGAATAATAATATTATCTTTGACAATTTTTTTTCCATATTACCCTTTTCATTGGTGTGTGTGTGTGAAGTGTTCTATGAACGTGTTTGTTACCTAGATAGTGTCTCGGATAAATATATCCGATTTTATTTTTATGGAACACCTATTAATCTTTTTTGTAAAAGTCTAAATGAATATTCAATTTTTATTAGAACAACTAAAGTAAATTTCTTAAATGATATATTATTACATTGATGGGAATAACCTTCAAAAGTTATAAAAAGAGAGTTGTTCTAATAAAAATTGAAAACACTAATTCATACCTTTCTGAGCATCTTGAGTTTGTAAGGGTCCATCCTTGCAATGCTGAGGTCCAGAGGCTCGGGAGTGAATCTCAACCTGCGTACCCGTACCGCCGCACGCACCACCATGATGGCGAATTTAAACTTCTTACGCGCGTTGAAGGATGCCGCTTTCAATTGCTGGAAGATTTTTATACATTCATTAGTTTTTTATAAGGAATTAATAATTGTGCCCTTGGAACAACAAGGTGCCATCTGCAATGTTATACGATAATTTGAAAGTAGAACCTACTTGATATTCATTATAGCATGATATTGCTGTTATGAAATAAATAAAGAAAAATAATTAAGAAGTTATTTTTGAAAAGTGGAGAGATTCATGTAAGGAAAAAAAAATTGACGGTTAGATTACATTGTAATAAAATAAATTAAACAAAACAAACTCATAAATTTATGGAAGAGTGACAAAAACACAAGACTAACGCCGTTCTTCCATTACATTGTAATAAAATAAATTAAATGTTATTTTGAGCTAACAAACTCATAAATTTATGGAAGAGTGACAAAAACACAAGACTAACGCCGTTCTTCTACGTAGCTACTTGAAAGCGACGCTACCGCTACCTGTCTATACTATTTTGCTAGTGTAACGCCTAGCGGCGTTTTTAAACACTAATAATAGTATGGAAAACACGGACGAGCAGCGATCGCGTCGCTTGAACGTAGCTCCATGGAAGAACGGCGTTAGGGTAAATAAAATAATGTTTATCCTCTTTCAAAATGTTAGTTCTCCAGGGAATTTTAAATTTTTTTTTTCTTCTTTACATAATAATAAAAACACAAATTTTGTTAGTAAACCAAAAGAGAAAAATAGTACAGGATACACAAGGAAAATCAACACAAAAACAAGGCAAAATAAAGACATTAAAATATGTTTTGGTAAAATATAAATAAAATTAAGACGAAACAAAGCAGTTTGCTGAAATAGTTTTGTTAGTAAATACAGATTTTGAAAACAGTGAACATAACAATATTGCAATATAAATAAATATGTATGTATAGCTATATATATATAGACAAATGGTGAATTAATTGTTGTGGATAAATAAATTTAAAATAAATAAAATAAAATTGTTGTGGATAAATAAATTTCAAGTAAATAAATCCTTGATTGTTGCGCAGTGAGCAAATACTTGCCCTAGTTAAAGAATATATTGGTTAATTGAACGTAACAGAGAAACAACTCTTTGTCTTGCTCATACCTATTTCCTGTGTTTGGTCAAAAAGATATAGCCATAAATTGTTTGAATTTCAACATTCAACAGATATTCGAAAAGTTTTACAGGGTGTTCTTTTTATTATAAACTGAAAAATCACAGGATATTTTATGTTAGTAAATCTAGTAAATTAATAAGAAAAAGAGCAGACCCTATAAAAATCACCAAATATAACTTTATATGTTAAGATTAACCGAGAAACTTAAACGAAAGAAATACTTTATTTTAAAATAATTTTTTGTGAAAAAATTTATTATAGGTATTTTATCGCTTGTCTGAATTCTTCACACAATCAGTTCCAATTTTGAAAATGACACTTAAATTCAAACAAATCCGAGTTCGTTCACTGACTTGCCAGAACCGAAATTATTATGTTGATGATGTACCTACTGTATTTAAATTTCACTTCAATTTTCTCTTACGAAGTTGAATAATAAGTTTGAAATATGCAGTATGCCAAACAATGCGTATGTGTAATAACAGAATTGCCTAAAATAAACATCCATGGGATTTTTGAATGCGACAATACACTGCCGTGAAAAAAAATAACTCAACCCTATATAATAATCAACGCTTGAGGATACAAAATGGGGGCTCTCAGGTTTTTTCTCTCATTTACACCATAATATTAATTTTTGTGTGAAAAGAAAAGGTGTTGGTTTTGGGAGGCGGAGTACTGTTGAGAAAAAATTAGGTTAGATTGATGTGTTTTGGAAACTTTGCAACAAGCAAAATGTGGAATAATTATTTTAATCAATACAAACAGTACGCCTACTCATCTAGTGTAAGACAAATAAACTAAAATACTGTAATAAATACATTCACTAAACTAGAAAAAACAATAGACTTTTTGGAGTAAAGAGTCATTTTTTTTGCATGAAATTTGCATTCCAAGAAGTATCCAATGACTCAGTATCAGAAGTATCCAATGAACAGTCAGAATTTTATTGAAATAGTTGTTATCTAACTGATACAAAGTGTTTTTAAAATAAAATGCACCTACGAACCATATCCCATGTATATTTATTTATTTACCAAGTAATTTTTATCCAATACTTACAACATCCATATAAATAAGAAAAAGTAATTTATTGTCAAATTGAATTGAAAAATTTAAGCGATAGGTTCAGTTTCCCAAATTATCAAAATATGTACCAACTACAAATAATACTTGGTGTACAAAGCACTAACACGTAATTATTTTCCCAATTACACTACTCTTCCACCGAAAACAGAAAGTAAAGTAACAACCTGTACTTTAGGCTCAGGGGGTATACATATCTCTTCGGATGAAGAAGGCTTGGAATGAAAATAAAAACAATAAAATAGAATAAATTTTGAAAATGGACGACACTGAAAATTACAAGTCTGACATTAAAAAATGAACACAAATATATGATATTATTTTGGAAAAATTACAAATTAAATGAACCATCCTAACTCTGTATACATCACTTCATTTACGAAAACTTTTGCAGTTAATTTGAAACCGGTTAGCGTGTTTATATAAATAAAGTAATGTAAGGCCATACCATTGTCGAGAGCTCTGTTGTAACCTCTTCTCTTTCTCATAAACGACAGGTCATTCTCAGAGGCACAACCATTATTTTGTTCTAACATCTCTCCTGTCTTCATAAATGACACATGTATTAAGGTAGCGACAGACACGCAGCTCACATCAAAAAGATACTTATAACACAATAGCGCTCGCCATACAATCCCATCCAGACCTGCCAGATGTAAAAAGATCATGTGTTATTAGCGCGGTTTGAATCTTCGCTAATCGGCGTTATTTTCCATAACCGCTACCGGTACCATATCAGAAAAGTTATGCGACCCCCCCTCCGCCGTAAACAGGAGACGGGTCATTTTTAATACATGGAGTGACACGGAGCGCCGGCAAGTTGACATATCCAGTACAAAGAAATGATATTCCCTCGACCGCTTCCGAATTCAACTGACCCCCTCTCCTGCCGTAGGAAGAAATCTTTTATAACGTAGTGTGTCGGAAGAAAAAACACTTTATAACACAGTATCTTTTAATGTGAGCTTCGTGTCTGTCCCTACTATTAGAAAGAAATGTTGGTAAACTTGTAAAAATCATTGCGACACGCTTAGTATGAATATTTTTTAGAAAAAACCTTTTGATTCACCATAATTACTATAAAAGTCAACCATTTGCATTTGGGGTGATGGTAAATGCTGTATTCAAAATTTCAATTATGAAAAATAAAAATTTGCTTAGATTACATAGTAATAACTTCTTTTCTAGCCCTTCGTTATGTTATAGTATCAGGATTATCAACATAACAAAATGACAGAAATTATTCAAATGACCGTCAATATCATAGGACAAAAGCAAATTTTCATTTTAATAATTGATTTTAGTATTTTCCATCGTGCCGAATATGTAGTTGTTTTTTATAGTAATTAAGGTGAATCAAAAGATTTTTTTAAAAAATATATTCATATGAAGCGTGTCAGCAATTTTAAAATTTTACCGAAATGTTAAAACAGAGCCTCTCACTGGCAGGAACATATACAGAGTTACGATATTTCATTTAACTATATTTTAAAAACATACACATCAAAATCAGAAAATCATTTATATTGATTCGTTTTGTCATGCTGTGAAGGTGCATTTGTAATGGAATTAAATAAATGGAGCTATTTTACATATTATGTATACTGATTTAATAGTATCTACTATTCAAAAACTTAGCTGGGAAAAAAATATCTTACCGGCTGGTTATTAGATGTTTGAAATCCATTGTTAAGTATGATAAAAAAAGGGGAAAATATATTATCAGGTAAACACTGTTCATATTACATCACACATGGCAACATTTAGTTATCACATCCTCTCCGGAAGCAAGCCCACGAAGTTAGTAGGGGACATTTACATCGCACAAGATGGCAGCACAGGAGCATTATGTCGTTTCCATTGCAAAATCGCGCATCCGATAATAATAATAATAAAAACATTTATTTGTCCATTTTTACAAGTTAACACAACTTGTTTATTTAACATTGATGCTATTGACAAAAGGATCAGTGCTCAGCTATACATTGAGGATTTCTCCCGGAATGCAGTTGGTTTTCAGCAGTTTTATGCTTTTTTTTCAACAAGATTTTAAGATTTCTATAATTAAAACGTCGAAAATTGCATCAATACCGTTTCTGTGAGAATTAATGTCAGGCTTTTGAAATTTTTAACATTTGAACAGTCTCTGTTAATCAGTGATTCTTAGATCGAAGATTTGTCAAATTTTAAGATGGGATGTTTGAGTAGACGGTACTTTTTTGGACTTTTTGTTTTTTACATTAACCCGGAGGCCTTGAAGATGTCATTATTGGGGATACTGTGTGAAGGGTATTTTGAAGGAAAGGAAGGGAAAAGGTATGAGGGTTGGATAGGATTTTAGGGGTTAGTGTGTCCAAGAGTGACGGATACATGAATACCTCCCGCTGCGGTGCAAGCCGATGAGTCGAGAGAGGCCAGATGGAGAGGACAAAGGGCCTCCCCAAACCACCCTCTCCCAATTTGGCCCGCCACGCAGCAGATGGGCGCATACGCCGTCAAGACCTGAACACACCTCACCTGATGAACCCACTAATTCACCAAATGTCTCAAACCACTTGGGGTGATCTATGGCGGAGGTGTAGGTTATCCAATAAATAGTTCTTGGGGCGGTGGTACCCATACCTGCCACCTAAATTAAACCCGATTAAGCCGTCAAAAATAACAGCCATCTACATTTAACTAAAAGTTGCCAGATTGAGAATCTGCGATTAACGGAGACTGCACAAATGTCAAATATTCAAAATAGTTCTTTTTTACAACAACCAGGCAAAAGAAAATCTAACATAAAGAAGAAATTGTTAAATATCTGAAAACTGCAGAATAAAAAATGTGTTAAAAATTAAAAACTGACATACAATTGAGGGGCTCTGTGGAAAAGTGGCCCAACCCACAAAAATTGGTAATCAGCGAAAACATCACATTGCTCAAAATCCCTATCACATCTATGATCTCTGAAAACTAAAATTGGCCACTGTGACATTAATGATGTCACAGTGGCCCAATTCCGGTTTTCAGATGATGTTTTCGCTGATTAAATCCTTGTGGGTTGGGCCACTCTTCCGCTGGGCGCCTCAATTATTGCGATGAAAGAAAAATTGGTTTCCTAAATATCAAGAACGGATTATTATTATTATTATTTTTCGTATATGGGTAAAATTTCTACAATTTAACAATGGGAACGACGAATCATTATGTTTTCAGAACATGAACACACAAATCTGAAAGAAATCACGTGTAGTGACGGCTTTACCAAAGTCAATTGGTCAATCCTCGATATCCGCCTGCCTTGGGCTGAAAAGCTTTGCTTTAGAGGGGCCATCTCTTGGTCCCACAGCTGGGCGCAGTTCGCAAAGAACAGAAAAGAAACAAACAAACAACAATATTGTAGTTATATAACTGTGGGTGATTGAGTGAGTGCAACGGAGATGAACATGTGAAGACAATAGTGAGGTATTTACATTTTCCCTGTTACTGATACAGATTTGTGAAACGTAGTGTGAATTTTGTGAAGCCAAGTCATGTACAATGATGTCAAGTACATTTTCCTGTAAAATACACATCGCACATCCCGCAGAAAAGTGTTGCAAGTCAAAAAAGTTAATTTTACAAGAGAGCCAAAACAAATGATGATTGATGAAACAAGCGGTCTCGTCGAAAAGCGACACTAGCGGCATCTCTAATTTAATACGGTTTTCGTGGGATATAGACAATCACTTTACTTTTCAGAGATAAAATACAAAATTTGGACTTACGACACTTTTCTATAGAACGTGTAAAATTGTCACCTCACTATTAACATTTGGTACAGGTAAATCATTTAAAAAAGAGCCTTGCTTGAGTATTGGTATACTGGATGGATAAAAAACTTATTTAATCTGTTTATATAAAAAACAGTGTGGCGGGTGGCCGGCATGGATTTGATTTTTTATAAAAATCTACTTTTATTCCGAGGTTGATGAAATTTTTCACACTTGACCAAAACCCGGAGAAACGCTGGGGACTTTATGTAATAATTTTTTGTTGTTGTTAGGAAGTTAAAGAATGAAACAAAAATACTTAAAAAGAACATTGGCCAATTGAATTGCGAGTCTAAATTTAAACCAAATTAATAAACATAGTACACTGCAACGCATCCAGAATCTTTGCGCATTGGCAGGGTAAGAAGGAGCTGCAGATGGGTGTTTCAAATTAGTTTGAAAATATTTTTTTAACTTTCGTTACTATAGGTGTGCACAAATACATTGAAAAGTGTCCTCTTTAAAATGATTTGCTTATAAGTCTGTTGTCACTTCATGAAAAAGAAAGACAAACATTTCTGGGTTAGGAATAACCTGAAAATATTGATAGAGGGGAGATAATGGGAACCCGATGCATTTGTGCACTCAGCTACTAGATCTGAGTCTGCGGGATCGGAAATGATCTGATGATAGTCAATCACAAGAAGAAGAAGAAGTATGTTTGAGAACAAAGGCGAGGAGCAGAACAAAACGCTACTAAAAACGATTTGGACACGTTTCATTCTTCCCTTAGAGATTTTCCTCCTAACAAATTTACGAGATCATAGTAAGGTGACAATATCTTTAATCAATTTGTGGTCAGTATTATAATTTCCAGATAAAAAACCCACTAGATAACGCAATCTGCAGGGTTATAACATGCCAATATTTATCTGCCTGACAACATGGGGGGCTCTTTTCGTTAGAGATTATTGTAACTGTCAGATATTTGACTATTTAATTTATTAATTCTAACTTCTCCAAAAAATAAAAAAAAGGTTTCGTAATATGTACTTGTGAATTAATGCAAAATCATGAAAAATATTTAAATGCTTTAATTAAATACTGCGAGTAGAACACATCTTGGCCTTTGAAATAAACAAGCATTTTTCTCAATAAGTCTTTTTGTAAGCCCATAAAAAATTAAAGAATCAGGGCTATAAAAACTGCATTAAAGTAAAAAAAACTTCTATTTATGAACCTCTTTTGGGTTATGGTTATATTGTATACCGTGACAAATTAAGTTAAAAACATTTAAATGTTTGTGCCTGAACTTTGCAAAATAAAATAAAACACACTTTTTAGCAATGTTTCCCTCCACCCAGCATCTTCAAAGATGACATAGGCCCTGAGGGAAATTATTTTCCATGGCCTCCTGTGGGAGTTAATAAAAAAATAAATTTCTTGCATAAATCAAAACAGGCGGCTGGTGTACTGGGAATTTAAACCTTATCGCCATCTACATAAGGAGTGTTATTGTTAGCGGCTTGATTCCAAATGTTACATGACGGGGTATCTGTTAATTGTTCAGGTAGAAAATACAGCCATAATTTACGTTATTTATCTGTTCATTATAATACCGACCATTGCTAAATTTTCCTGCAATATTTTGCTGAACATTTTGGAGGTTGGTAAATTCCAAGATTAAATGTTTTGAACCTACCAACAATGTTAAATGAACCTGAAAAAATCCCAACCTTTTTTTAATAACATGTTATTGTACATTTATTTAAATCACCCACCCATAAAAACAGAAAAATCAAACATTTTAAAACACTACTTACAAAATAATAGTTCTATTTCAAAAAAAAAAAGTATAATGCCAAAGCAAGAAATTATAGGAAAATTGAGATAATAGAGTGCAAATACAGTGAAACTCTCAAGTTTCCTCTTAAGAAGTTTCATGCTTAAGAAGTTCCCTCTTAAGAAATTTCATGCTTAAGAAGTTTCCTCTTAAGAAGTTTCATGCTTAAGAAGTTCCCTCTTAAGAAGTTTCATGCTTAAGAAGTTTCCTCTTAAGATGTTTCATGCTTAAGAAGTTTGTTTTTTCGGTTCCTTGAAGACTGAATGGTTCAATTTATTCCACATGTAAAAAGTTGTCCATTGGAAAACTTTTTAAGAGAGTTTCACTGTACAAAAAAGGCTTTATTAAATTTTGTAATATATCCCATTTAGTATACATATTATCTTGAAAATAATAAGTTTTGGATACCAATTAAAATTTTTGTAAATTGACAGTAGTTAATTACGGCTAAAAGCAGAAAGTAAAAATAAAATCATTTAAGAATTTTCAGAAAATTCAGGAAAAGGTTTTTTTTTAAATATGTAATTATGTATGTGCAATTGATTTTTTACACCGTGAGAATACAGTGAAACCCTCTTACAAGCTTTTTTAAAGGGAATAGAACCAAAAGTCTAATGTGGGAACCTTATAATGGGGTTCGTATAAGGTTATACAAACAGACGTAAAATGGAGCAACTTTTAATGAAGGAACTTTATAAGAGGGTTTCACTGATTTAAGACAATTTGACCCATTGATTAATTGACACAAAAGGGAAGTAATGAATTGTACTGTTTGTGAGTAAGGTGTGATGAAGTGGGGTAAGGAAGAGGACTTACCACGGTGTTGAAGAAGGAGTGTTGTAGAGCGTCGTTGATAGAAATTCTGTTAGATGGCTCCACAACAAGAAGGCGACGGATGAGATCTTTTGGTGCTTCTGCAATCAAATGCAACATATGTTTTAACTAACTAATCTCTGGGGATGCTGCAGGGAGGATATTTTTTACAGGGAGATAAAAAAGAGGCTAGCAATCCACAATGCTGTTCTAACAAGATGCTAGTTCTTCAGAGCACAGTCCATGAAATACCAGTAAAACAGACATTTCGAAGAATGAAGGCTAGTAACAGTCAATACTGCTAAAGTTGGGAATTCTGTAAACATGCATCATGAATGGTAGATAATTACCACCCAATAAAAATGCATTTCTGTATCAATTAAATTGATAGTGTAATTTATTTACGATATATGTGCAGAAGAAATTCAAATCTATGCACCTTATCTGAATTACAGATACTCGAAGGGTAATAATAAGGAATGCTTTTAAATTTATATCGCTATCATTAACCATGGAGATAATTTTGTGTAGATAGTAGATTGCACCCTTGAATGGCCTAGACTAATCTAGAAAATCATCTGGAGTATAACAATCACAACATCAAATTTTAATTAAAGGGAAACTCTAAAATAATTGATTTAATGAACACAAGCACAAACAAACAAAATAGCTTATTATGTAGGTGTATCTTTAAGAGGGTATTACCAGAGAATACCGGAAATTAGTCCTTTTTAAACTAAATTCTAGACGAAATGACTCTTTTTTACAAAAAAAACATAAATTGATTTTGAAAGATTGTTATTTTATCTGGTACACGTAGTTTTAAAATTCTGAAAAACTAAGTGTATTTTTAAGGTACTAAGGTTATACCGTTGGTCGTTGGCAGATTTGTTCAATTTTCAAATGATAGATTCCATTAAACAACACAAATTTCAAATCATATAATCATACAACAAAATAAATCGATACATAATCTAGTCAACACAGTTGTAATTTTTTTAATTTTAGTTAAATTAAAATCATTAAAAAATAAATCCGAGAAAGTGTTTTGTAACAAAAATACCCCAGTTTTTCTATTTATTTAAGGTCAAACTAAAATATTTCAAAATTTTTACACACTTATTTTTTTAAAAACATTATTGAAAAATCATAAATACTTACGATCAAAAAATACTTACAAGAAGTACACGATATTTAATAATTTATCATCGTGCGTTTTGAGCATTTTTATTGCTTACTTGAATGTAGGTATATATTAAAGCAAGATTTGAATGAAATAAAAAGATATTTAATTGTTAATTTAAAAAATTTGATACGGGGAGTAATCAATCTTTCTCATTGGAACCTCCCTGTACAGTTGCAAGCATTTTTAAACTTTTATTCTCAGCCGCTGGTCAATCACTCTTAATATCACCGCTGTATGGCGCTTTAGTCATTTTTTCTTTCCAGCGTTGATATGATTCCAAGGATATAAGTTAGCTGAAATGCACAAACCTGAAACATCTGCCCATTCCGGGCTGGTGAAAGAGTATTTTCCCTCCATTATATTCCGCAGCATCACCATCTGCTTCCGGTGCCAGAACGGGGGACATCCAACTAGTCTGGAAGAAGTCAATCAATCAATAATCGTTCGACGAATCAATCACCAACCAAATAACTAATTGATCACTAACAAACTAACGAACCAAACATCAACCAATTATCGAATCAATCACCAACTAATTAATTAATCACCAACAAATCAATCATCTACCAATTAACTAATCAATCACTGACAAACTAATGAATCAAACATCAACCAATTATCGAATCAATCACCAACTGACTAATTAAATAAATTACCAGCCAATCAGTTGACAAATCAATCATCAACCAGAGTTCTATCGGTAATTGGTCGAGAAGAGTTTAAAAAGAATTGATGTTAGCAGTTACATTGAACACAACTGATCTAGAGGAAGTTTCAGCAACAATAATAACGTTTCCCCTGTGAAACGCTTTCAATACATGATAGTAAATTATTATGTACATATTTTTACTCACAAGGTAAACATGATGACTCCACAGGCCCACCTAGAAAATAGATTAAAATTATTTTAACACATCAGTTAAAATCAATAAGATATATTAAAATAGAATAGGCAAACGAAACTAGAACTCTAACCTTTCAAGGACATTTTATTTAATCCCTCAGGAGAATTTCTTTGATTTTGGGAAGAACTCAAATAGATATCATAGTAATCGCTGTGTCTCCCTTACTATCATAGTAAGAAATATGATCTAAACGGTGTTAGAAAGAGAAAACACCACAATTTATATTCAAATCTAAAAGTTAACCATGAAGGTATTAAAATGTTTGTACTCCTTTATGAAACCAAAGTTTCCGACTGCAATTAGAAAAAAAAAAATTTAATTTTGTGCATTTTTTATTAATTATTTTTACAAGAAATAACAAAAATAAGGTGATGATATCCTTTTTAATACATCTGTCTAATAAAATTTGTGTGTGTTTGTTTTTTTTTTTTGTCATCATTTTAACGTTTTCTCTAACTAAAATTACTGATAACAAAAAAAAGTAAATAAACGTTATTGTCACCTTACTTTTTTATCATTACATTTAAAAATAAGTAAAAAAAATAACAAAGTTTCATAAATTTTTTTCAAATTGCGGTCGGAAACTTTGGTTTAATAAAGGAGTACAAACATTTTAATTATTCCGTGGTTAATTTTTTAATTTGAAAATGATGCGTGATTTCTTCTCTTTCTAATACCAATTAGATCATATCATAGTAAAGGAGACAACGATTTCTATGAGACCTATATGAGCTGTTCCCAAAAACGAACAAATTATTAAAAATAATGAACAGTTTATTAAAAGCTTCATAAACACACTTTGTATCTTTGTCAGCGTTTAGTATCTGAAAAAAGTTTTGCAAAGATCACTATAATTACCTTCCAAAACTTTGGGTTTTTGAAATTACCGTAGATACAATAAATGTACAATAGTACAAATAAATAATAATAAAAGATTGACTTACAAGTCCACTTCCATTCCGTAGCCAGGTGCATCTTCAAACATGTTGGCTCTCAGCGTCTCCGGAGCCAGGTATCCAGGAGTCCCGCACAGTTCTGCGTCACAACAGCAACGAACAAAGGTTAATGATAACAACGATAACATCATACTAATTTGGTACTTCTCGAATTTACAAACACTTAGCGTAGAAACCTATTTCAAAAAGTAAACTTGAAAAATAAAAAAAAGAACTTTGCCAATTATGCACAGCAGAAAATAAAATATACAGGGTGCGCCATCTTTTATGTCGGCATTTAAACATTGAATAACTTTGAAATTTATCAACCGATTGACTCGAGTAAACATGTTTTTAAAACGTCAATTTAGTACAATTCGAACCATGAATCGCTTCACACCAACACAATGCGCCGAAATAGTGACACTGTACATTGAAAATAGTCATTCACTTGTGTTAACTCAACGTGCATATTGTCGAAAATATCGTGGCCAAGACGCACAATCTTTCACGGGACTTCTTTTTGTGGGGTTATTTGAAAAACAAAGAGTACGCTACCAAGCCTCGGACCATTTACGAGCTCAAGGCAAACATTCATGCCGTAATCATCGCCATACCGCCCGAGATGTTAGAAAAGGTGATGGAAAATGCAGCAAAAGGGGCACATTTTGCTTTGGCCAATAAAGGCCGCCACATGATTGATGTTGCATTAAAAAACTAGTTCAAATAAATTGTAAAGGGCCAAAATAAATAAAAGTACATATTCAGAAATATATACAGAAATCGTTTTTTTGTTTTTGTTTTTAAAGTTATTCAATATTTACATACTGATATAAAACATGGCGCACCCTGTATAATCATACTCTATTAATCAACTATTTAATCTACACCTTAGAATTTACATGTAAATTACTTTGATATCGTAATTCTTTAACTGATTAACTTTTTACTCTTACGCCCTTCGTTACAAGCGACTAAATCGCCGCTACCCGCTACCTGTCCATACTATTTTGCTAGTGCTTCCCCAAGCGGCGTTTACAAACACTATTAATAGTATGGAAGGTACAGACAAGCGGCGATCGCGTCGCTTGAAAGTAGTTCCATGGAAGAACGGCTTGATTCACATAAATTCTAATGTATCATTGATCTAATGGCCATTCAGCGCCATTTTTTTTTACATTTGGGAGGTCCCCTTTAAGCGCCGATTCCTGCTGTGTTTCAAATTGTGACTAAGAATTTCTGCAAAACAACCGGGGCGTGTTGATAATAACTATCGATTTTTAGCGACGTTAAAAAATAATACAGCTGAATTTTAATGAAAAGTGGAAATTTTTAATTTCTTTAGATTTGTCGTAAGAATTAACATCGATTAACATAAAGAAGTCACTTCCAATCAGAAAGAAACTACGTATACACGACCTAACTTTGACAGGATTCTAACTGAATATAATATACAAAATTGAGATTTGTAAACTGCGCTAAAAATACCGTTTTTATTTTCAGTTTATATTAAAGGATTTAGGATAAGATTATTGCCAATACTATTGCTGAATTTTTCACTTTGGATTCAAACACTTTTTAATGTGCAACTTTTTTCCCTCCAAAAATAATTGCAGGTGATTTTGTGAGGTAGTACTTATCACACTCTTAGTAAAGAGGTAATGGTTAGAATTAGACCGACAGATGTTGTATTTAGTTAGCACTGTTAAATATTCCCACGTATTCTGAGCAGGACACTAGATATGTGAACAACTTTCACGGTGGACTGTTGGAACAACATAATGTTCATCAGTGCATGTACTAAGGTTGTAAGACAATATTCAGAGGGGGACCATTGTTAGCTGTAATTTGATAACAGTGATTTTTTCAACTAGAATCAACAGCAATTTTAACATGAAAGCATCTAGCATAAATTATAGGATACATAAGTTGACATTTTGAGATTTATCTACCTGAGGGAGTATGGCTCTACCCTTTTGGGTATGCTCAGAATGAACCACGTACAGGTCAGAAGGGATGTACACATTGCAACACATTTCTTCAGATTGATTCGTGGATAACTCGGCTATCATGGAGAGCATTCATTTCTATGTTCCCGATGTTTATCTCCCTCACCGACAGCACAGACTGTTCTATCTCCCGGCCTGCAGGACTAACTTTCACCTGAAGGGCATTTGAACATCGATCTCATACAAAACATTTGTTGCACTCAAACAACAGTTCAAGCAACTAACATTGTCCAAGAATCAATTAGGTTATAAGAGCAGGGGTTTGCTGTGCTTGGAAAAAAGATATTAGTCTACAGATGAATGATACACAGCTACACCACTGGCTGTTGAGTTAAGTCGGTTGTATTCAAAAATGCAATAAAAATTATGATTATAGAACTGCTCTTGATTTTTTCATCCAAGTTTTGGAAAATAATAAAAATATTCTAGCGAAGGCGAATACGATACCTGCCACAACAGTCAAATAAGTTTTACTTCAACCGCCTGTAAAGGTTCGATGCAATAATTTTTTTTTTTAATATATTATATCTCCTGCTTTTATAGACCCATAATTATGAATTTTTATTATAAAACGACATTGTATTTTTAAAACTTGTCATTTTTTGTAAATTTCAGTAAAGATCGACAGGGACAGTGCAGATCAAAAGAGAAATTACATATCGACGCTGGAAAGGATAAATGACTTAAGTGCCATCCACCTGGAAAGGAAAAATGGCTTACGCGCTATACATCTTACGGCGCTTCAGTCACTCTTCCTTTCCAGCTGCATGGCGCTTTAGTCATTTATCCTTTCCAGCGTCGATATATATATATTTTTTTTTATTTACAAAAGAAAATCATAAGTCTTTAATATTACATAATTCTTTGGCTAATTACAATAAAAATAGTTTTTTTAACGAAATCTACCCAATTCAATAAAGAAAAACATTTCTCGTGTTTGAATTGGAATTCATTTTTGGAATTATTATCCTTCACAGCATTTAAAATTTTCGCTACTATAAATTTTCTGCTCACAATACAAATTGAAGAAGAATGTGTAAAATTGAAAGACCTACCAAATAGTTTCTCCCCCGGCCTGAGACACTTGGCAAACCCAAAGTCGGTGATCTTCACATTGAGCTGGTCATCCAGCAAGATGTTCTCTGGCTTCAGGTCCCGGTGAACGATGTTCTTGCTGTGCACATACTGCATACCCTCAAACACTTGTCTGCAAAACACAAACACTTTATTTCTCATATTTTCCTCATACTGGCAAAATACATCCACTTTATTCGTCACATTTTCCTCATGTCCGCAAAATACATCCACTTTATTCCTCACATTTCCTTCTTGTTCGAAAAACACAACCACTTTATTCCTCACATTTTCTTCATGTCCGCAAAACATATTCACTATGTTCCTCACAGTTTCCTCGTGTCCGAAAAACACATCCACTTTATCCCTTACATTTCCCTCTTGTTCGCAAAACACATCGACTTTATTCCTTACATTTCCATCTTGTTGTAAAAACACAACCATTTTATTCCTCACATTTCCCCCAAGTTCGCAAAACACATCCACTTTAAACGATTATCGATTTCAAACAATTAAAAAAAAAATTGTGAAACAACACAAATAAAATTTATTTACATTGCCTTTTGACCGTGCCGGCCGCCAAAAGTTATCACAATAACATCATTAAATCTTCTAACTGGAACACATCTGCAGTAATGGTGACGTGTTTTTTTTTTTTTTTTTTTTTAAAGAGCGGAGACGGTTTACTAGTAGTTCCGTGAGCACTTAGGCCATAGGCCCATTGTGCTGTCTCCCATTTTACCTCATTCCTTTAACAGTAACCCAGCCCCTTTTATAAAGTTCACCAGGGTTGTCATTGGATAGGAGGCCATATCCTCTGGTTCCACAGTGTGTTTCCCAGGTCTCATCTCCTCTCCACTCCCCCTTGGTTCCCTGAAGGCCCAACAAGGGAAGAGCTACCCCCTTGGTTTCTCGAAGGCCCCATGAGGGAAGAGGGCCTAATATCTCCCCTCCACTCCTTAGTTCCCTGAAGGCTCCACGACGGAGAGTCCACTCCCCCTTGGTTCCCTGAAGGCCCCACAAGGGAAGAGTCCACCCCACTTTGTCACCCTGAAGGCCCCATGAGGGAAGAGGGCCTAATATCTCCCCTCCACTCCTTAGTTCCCTGAAGGCTCCACGACGGAGAGTCCACTCCCCCTTGGTTCCCTGAAGGCCCCACAAGGGAAGAGTCCACCCCACCTTGTCACCCTGAAGGCCCCACGAGGGAAGAGGGCTTACTATCTCTTCTCCACTCCCTAGTTCCTTGAGGGCTCCACGATGGAGAGTCCACTCCCCTTTGGTTCCCCGAAGGCCCCACAAGGGAAGAGTCCACCCCACCTTGGTTCCCTGTAGGCCCCATGAGGGAAGAGGGTCTAATATCTCCTCTTCACTCCTTAGTTGCCTAAAGGCTCCACAATGGAGAGTCCACTCCCCTTTGGTTCCATGAAGGCCCCACAAGGGAAGAGTCCACCCCACTTCGGTTCCCTGTAGGCCCCATGAGGGAAGAGGTTCTAATATCTCCTCTCCACTCCTTAGTTGCCTGAAGGCTCCACGACGGAGAGTCCACTCCCTTTTGGTTCCATGAAGGCCCCACAAGGGAAGAGTCCACCCCACCTTGGCTCCCTGAAGGCCCCATAAGGGAGGAGGGCTTCATCTCTCCTCTCCACTCCTTCTTGGTTCCTAGAAGGTCCCATGACGGAGAGTCCACTCCCCTTCGGTTCCCCGAAGGCCCCAAGAGGGAAGAGTCCACCCCACCTTGTTTCCCTGTAGGCCCCTTGAGGGAAGAGGGTCTAATATCTCCTCTCCATTCCTTAGTTGCCTGAAGGCTCCACGGCGGAGAGTCCACTCCCCTTTGGTTCCATGAAGGCCCCACAAGGGAAGAGTCCACCCCACCTTGGCTCCCTGAAGGCCCCATAAGGGAAGAGGGCTTCATCTCTCCTCTCCACTCCTTCTTGGTTCCTTGAAGGTCCCACGACGGAGAGTCCACTCCCCTTCGGTTCCCCGAAGGCCCCGAGAGGGAAGAGTCCACCCCACCTTGTTTCCCTGTAGGCCCCATGAGGGAAGAGGGCCTCATCTCTCCTCTCCACTCCTGCTTGGTTCCCTGAAGGCCCCACGAGAGAGAGGATGTCATCTCTCCACTCTGCTCCTCCCTGGTTCCCTGAAGGCCCCACTACGGAAGAGTTCACACTCCCCCTTGGTTCCCTGAAGGCCCCACAGGGAAAGAGTTCATGAAAGTGGCCTAAGACCTCCTAGGTTCTCCAAAGGCCCCTAGTTTGTAATGGTTCAATTTTCGTCCCACGAGTGTCTAGGGAAATGGAAGGTCCACCCCAGCAGAGCCCCGAGTGCTGGGGTAAGGTCTAAATACTCCGAGATGCGACCCTGTTTCTCGGAGGCACCGTTCGTAACACTGTTCCCCAGGTCATTCAGCCTGAGCACGGTAGCTAACACCTTAGCTTGGGTTGGCTATTGCAGGTCGTGTTTCCACTCCCTGAGCGATGGGTTCGCCACACTCCCTACGCTGTGGTGACGTGTTCATAAACATATATTTTTCTAATTCACTGGGTTAAGCCCCAGAAAATAACACAATGCCATTACACTGAGTTATGCACTATACTGACCCAAATTCCTCCTGACCTAAGCAAGACTTTCCACAATAACAACACTGAGAATATCTTCTAAGACTTTTGATAATAAGTTGGTATGAATATCAAAGGAATCTATTTAATGTTTTTTTTTGTAAAGTTTCTGAAATAACAAATTGAATTGAATTTTAAGAGTCCCAACAGCTCGCAACTGTCCGGAGTCTTATTTGCGACAGTCGCGTATCAGGTTAGGATAGGGTTACTTATAAAACATATGAAACAGATTGCCTGTATTTGCAAAAAAACAAAAAAATGCTTCAGGCTGCAAATATACATAGGCAGTTTAACCATTGATAAAAGTTAAACCAACCTCATGATGTATCTGGTTTTCTTCTCCGAGAGGGTGACCACAGACGTCAAGTAATCGAAGAGTTCTCCATTCTTGCAGAGCTCAAACACCAGAAAGATGAAGGTATCCGACTCAAACACGTCCTGAAGTTCAACTGCAATCAACACAAAATGCAAACTAAGTATTGTTTTGGAAATTAACAAACAAATTAATAGATAAATTTGTACATTATGTTTGTTTTTGGGGTGTCATTTAAGTCATTAAAAAAAAAAATTAAGGTAAATTTAATAATGTTATTATTAAGTTAAATAAAATAAATATTTTAGTTTTTTATTAGCGAATTTCGAAGAAGTGCTTTTATCATTATAACATCTTATATGTTCTTTGAATTTAGTTGAGAATGCTCTTCCGGTTTGTCCGATGTAAGTAGCGTTACAGTCGGCATGGTCACATTTTAATTCATAAATACCCTATTATTAAGTTTAGGATTTTTACTTTTAAAGTTTTAAGACTTGTTCCTAAATTATTAATGGTTCTAAAAGCTATATTTAAAACACATTTTTAATTTTTTACAGATATTGGGCCGAGGAAAAACCTAAAATACTTACAGAACTTAATAACATTATTAAATTAAATTAAATTTTTTTTTTAAATTGAATGGAGTTCTGCGAATTACAGTCATGTTGTGCTTTCTTCTTGAGCTAAGGTTTCAGATAGCCATGCGCCCTTTATCAAGGCAAATGTGCAGACTGTAAAGAGATGTATGTTTGATCAAGTTTAATTATATTATGTTATGAAGAAATATGTACGTACACGTAGATCAATCAATATAATATTATACAGCGGGGACACCTGACCAAAAAATCATGTCCTTCGATTGGTTTGGTGGTGTTATGAGTAATCTGAGTATTGTACCAGATAGAGGGTACACTTTTACATATAACTGCATACTCAAACCAAATGTCGATTTTTCAGAGATGTCTGACTAATCAACTGAAATATAGATTAACTTAATGTTTATGCTAGCTTTGGTAGCTGCCCCTTTTGTGTGAATCATCCATAAGCAACTTACAAAAATTATGTTGCATCGGGGCACAAGCCTCTCAAAAAAACTTATCGAGGAATTCTTATTAATTTGACGACTGTGCAATCACTTTCTTTATATATTGTCAATTAAAATAACAGCTGCATTTAGCAATCAAAATAATACTACGCCTTACAAACAAACAACAACATTGATAAGAGAAGAGGCGTAGTGAGATTAGTGTCCACAACGAGTGTACAAAACTTAAGTGTGGAATTTTAATGTATCGCAAGGAATGCATTATTTACTGACGCTTGAAATTAATCAAAGGACTAATGTAAACAACACATTTATTTATGCAGACAAACAAAAGATAACATTTGGTTCAATAAGCTGTCAACTGACAGAGTTTGTTATGTCAAAGCTGTTTTTTTCCTATTGGAATTATTTATGCAACATTCTCTTTGTTTAAAATTTTTCCCCAATTTGTGGGATGTTGCGAGGCTGAAAGAGCATTTTTATTATTACCGTGACGACCCGCGGAGACGGCACTGCGACAGAAATGATTTTTTTTTATCGAATGTTACTTTTCTCGATACGTTGCCTCAAATCTATATGTTACATATATATATTTTTAAGAATTCATTTAACTGATTAAATTGTTAATAATAAAGTCCGCGAAAGCCCATACCCACTCGAGCAATGGGTGTTCGGTTTTCGATTTGGCCGTTAGATTTAATTGATATAATTCCATAAAATATTAGTATGCAAACATATGAACTGTTTATTGCGGTTTAAAGCCAATAAATCAACCTAGATTTCACTGTTTAACTTATATTTTTAGGTTCGTTAAATGTGGTCCAATTTTGGACCGATATCAATCGCAGAAAAATAAAAGTGGTCCAAATTTGGACCTAAATCGCTCCAGTGGATAAATAAATTATTTCTTTCGGGTTTTAACTGCCTCAATTTTGGGTTTTAAAAATGATCTTCACAAACTTAAGTCATTCCGTTGCCGCGAACTTGCTGGAAAACCAATTTGTTCAATGCAGTACAACAAAAGGTACAAACCAATGTTTCTTGCGATCTTTTGACCGAGAGATAGTGCACCTTTTTTTTGATGAATGTTTTCGTTAAACCAAAATTTTTGGTTCCGGTGTCATTTTTAAGACCCACACGGCTTGTCTTGATATACTTGGCCGAAGCATTAAGACCCATTAACCAGAGGCCGAGAATTGAAATTTCAACTTGCGATCGTGCCCTTGCAACTGTACAGGGCGGTTCCAATGAGAAAGATTGATTATTCTCCGTATACATAAGTTTAGCTAATAGTTCAAAATCGACTTTATTTAAATTTGCTTTAATATATACCTACATTCAAGTAAGCAATAAAAATGCTCAAACGCGTGATGATACATTTTTTAATATCGTGTACTTCTTGTAAGTATTTTTTGATCATAAGTAGTTATGATTTTTCAATAATGTCTAAGCAAAATAAGTGTGTAAAATTTTTTGAAATATTTTAGTCCGTAAGCCCTTAAATAAATAGACAAACTGAGGCATTTTCGTCACAAAACTCGTTATCGGATTTATTTTTCAATGATTTTAATTGAACTAAAATAAAAATTCTGAAAAGTGTCCTTACTAGATTATGTATTGATTAATTTTACTGTATGATTATGATTTGAAATTTGTGTTGTGTAATAAAAAAAATTGACAAATCCGCTAACGACCAACAGTTATAACCATACTATTTTAAAAATAAACATGGTTTTTCAAAATTTGATAAATGACTTTACAAGATAAAATAACAATCTTTCGAAATCAATTTATGTTTTTTTGTAAAAAAGAGTCAATTCGTCAAGAACTGGGTTTAAAAAGGACAAATTTCCGGTATTCTCTAGTTATAACCCTCTTAATGTCGACATTTTGTGCAGAGGTATATCGAATGACGTCATTTGTCAATATTAATAAACTAACAATCTATTTTAATGTGTTTCTGTGGGTGCTGAGGGGTCAATGGAGGTGTGACTTAAATTTTGAAGTTAAATATTAGTATTGTTTGAGAGCTGTTTGACTTGTGATAAACTATCAAAATTTCCAGAATGGAGGGTGTGCTATACATATATGCATTATGTAGGTACGAAATGCTGTTTGCAGATGATCTGATGTTAGGGGTGATAGTGAGAAGTAGGGGGATTACAGTCGATTCTGCTTAATTGGTTCACCGGTTTATCGGGACAGCTGGGTATTTGGGGCAAACCAAAGGATAAATTTTAAATATTTACTTTCAGAAAAATAATTATTTACTAACTATAAGTACATATGAATATGAAAAAGTAAAATAATCAAAGATAGAAAGATGGATTGAAAGATAGAAAGCAAGATTTAATGACTTTTCAAAGTAGGTGTTGAGTTGAATTCGTTCTGAGTTATCACCATCTACAATTACTCACAAAAAAATTGTATAAAATTATTACAAAAAACTAATATACACAAAATTATGCACAAAGTTCCAGCTACGAATCGCACTGACAAGCCTACTTATAATGTGTCAAAAGCAGGAACTAAGTAAGCAAAAATACATGTAGACCATTCTACAAAAAAATGTACATATGGTTTCATAGTGCTTTCACACAAACGAAGTATTGAATTCCATAAGTCTAAACATAAACTTTAGGTCGCACAGTTTATACCCAGCCTGTGCAAGCGGGTTCCCTACAGAGCTTCGGACCATCATATGTGCGCAATGCGCATTCAAAGGAAGAGTCGTTTGTGTGAGTGTTGAAAAAAGCCATGCCTTTTGGTACAAATCATAAGTGTAGTAATAAATAAAGAAATTAATATTAATAACTCGAGTCCGGGGCATACATCATTCCTATGTCTACCTACGTTAAATTGTCGTGAAAACAAGCTTATGTGGTTAATTTACATGGGTTATCTGGGACACCATCCGTTTAGTTGGTACAAATTTCCACTTGAAGTCGATGCAAAACGTGTCTCAGTAAACGAATTTTAATTAAAAAGTGCAGGCATGGAGTATGCAGAGCGGGTGAGGAGAACTGATGTGCCGCGCTATCAAAGTTCATTCATGGCAATAATTTGGTAGACTTCACCCACGCAATGCAAGAACAAATTTTTTGGGTTACTGTTATTACAATAAGTAATTGTTCATGCTTTTTTATTTGTACCCAACTATCTTTCTATGATTATTTTACTTTTTCATATAAATTTATTTGATTAATTTGTGTTACTTCACACTTAATTCATTAAAAATAATAGATAGTATATTTGCAGCATGTTACAGAGTGGAATATACTCTTAGTATCGCCCTGGTGTAAGACCACCATTCAGAATTGAAATTGTTTGGTGACCGGCTCTGAATAGCCAGGTACATCCCCATCTCCTTCCCATTACCTTCAGCCTCACAACATACCCCAATTGGGAATGCCTTAGTCTCTCTTTGGCTCCAGACGGGAGAAGTTGTGACTCTTGTGCGATATTCATGTAAAGAATTTTTTTTTTGTAAATATGCGTAACTTTGCATAAAACCTTGAATTTGTAATACAAACAGAATAGCAAATAACAAGATTTGTTTTTGTGAAAAATAATAACAAAAATTTATTGTAAATACTTTGTAAACCTATTCATTCAAAATATATCAGTGATTCAAAGAAATGCGTAGAAAACATATCGATATTTTGTGCGTTAAAATAAATAATTGTTATTCAATAATAAAGAATTAACTGAATCCATATCTTCACAATAATATCCATATTATTGCGATGTTAACGAATTTGTGTTTACAGTAAGTTATATATATTTAAGCATTTAAATATTAAAATTTTAAGTTCATGAGATTACCACAGTATTTAATAGGCTTTGTGAGTCAGAATGAGTCTTTCAAACAGCTGAATAAATTTGAGATTAGTTTATAGTTGTAAAATTTTAAATTACAACCAAAACAACACATGTTTATCTAATTTTAATGCTGACCAAAGACATTTGGCAAGTCATTCCTCAGTTGGATGCCAATTTCTTCCTGTGCAAAAAAATTACTTAAATATATAATTTCCAGGTGCGGCGAAAAAAAATCCCCTATTTTCAGGGAATTTGTAAAAGGTGGAAGTTATTAACTCAAATTCTGGATTGGATAGGAGCCAGAAAAGATTTAGCTATACAGATAGTCAGAGAGAGGCGTGCAATCCATTGGCACATAAGCACTGTCTACCTGGTTCCATGATAACTCTTGAAAAATAGCCCATAACCTAACCTATTTTTTAAATATTTTTTTTATCACTTTTAACCTTCCCCTTTCTGTACTAAAAAACTTCGCGCGTTCCGGAGCCATGTAATCACTACATAAGCAGAAATGGGCGATTTAAAAGCGGAAAAACATGAATATTCATAGCAAATCGCTATATTTAATTATAGTTGAAGTCACAAATGATATCAATTGATATTTAATTGCCGAAAACATGAAAAGACAATCGGTAGACGCTCACAAAATGGGCGAGGAAACCACTTAGAATGAATGCCGAGCGGCTACTGACAATGTTTTGCAACGTGGTGTCGCACTTCGCACTACCCGCACGCTTCACGCATCTGTAAGTCCCACCAATGGCGCTGTATATGCCACACGTTTGATTGTATTGGTGAATTTATTTCCGATTTTCACAAAATACCTCTGATGATTATTAGAAAAAATAATTTTTAATTTAATGGGTAAATGAATAACGGATGATTACCTAAAATCTGAAACCCGAATTTTCCGTATTTAAGGAGATATAAAAGGTGCAAGAAGTAATGTGTACTAGATACATATCGCAGGCAAGGCTGGGTTAATGACTTTTCAAAGGAGGTGTTGTGCTGAATTCATTCTGAGTTATCTGGTCACCGTCTACCCCACCTTGCTCACAAAAAAATAATGTATAAAATTATTACAAAAAACCAATGTGCACAAAAGTATGCACAAAGTTCCAGCTGTGAATCGCACTGACAACTCTACTTGTAATAATGCGTCAAAAGCAGGAACTAAGTAAGCAGAACATCACATGTTGACCATTGTACACAAAAATGTACACATGTGCGCAATGCGCAATCAAAGCAAGAGTTGTTTGTGTTAAGCTGGAATCAGACAGTTCACTCGAGGGAAGGTTTCCGCCATGTTTTTTCGGCCTAATCGTCCATCTTCGTTTCATTCCATGTTCACACGGCGCTATAGAAATAAGCGTTCACTCGTCCATTCCCACCACAGCGTCGCCGAGCGAGGTCAACCGCGCTGGAATTCGTTTGTTTTCCAGCGCGGTCCGGCCCCGAATTTTAAGGAAAAACATGTGAGATGCATCGATTTTTACGAAATTTTGTTGACACAATTAAATAAAATAAATATAAAAAACAGTATTGTTTCGTCTTATAAACCTTTTTATTTTTTATGACATAATAACACAATTTGATTTTACTTTTTTTATTACGAACATTTTCCTACAAATTAATAATCTTACATTTATTAAAAACATATAAAATACATGGATAATAAGGGAGACCCAAAAATTTATATGAGAGGTGTTCCCAAAAGCAAACAAATTAGCCGAACGAATACCATTTTGACGTTTTGCGTGCGATGTGATAGCGTCCTTTCATGGTCCTTCCCGTACAGGACGCGAGACAAACTGATTGAGATTTCACTCGGTGTTCAGACGATTCACTTTGCTCTCTTCCGCGCGCATGCGCGCTCAAGTGAAGGATGCCGAATGAAAATATCCAACATTGTTGGATCGGTTCACTTGAAGATTTCGGCACTTTCGATTCATTTCATGTTCAGACGTGTCTTTCCGAGTAAACTAGGCCGAATGAAATGCGGAAATGAGCGATTAGTGAACCATGTGAATGGCACTTTAGTGTCGAAACAGGCCATGCCTTTCGGTACAAATCACAAATGTAATAATCAGTGCCATCTATTGGTGCCTTTATTAATTAGCACAACTTTAGTAAAAAAATAATAATGATCATATTATGTTGGTTTGCTTTCAAGCAATTGTGTGGTAAAATAAAAGGGAAATTTTATGGTGACCGGACAACTCAACAATGTGCAACTTCCATCATTCCTCTGAAAAGTCACTAAAAGTGATGAAAAAAAAAAACTTGGTTACATAGAAAAGATTTACATTACGGAGTTTTTTATTAATTTCATTACGTTCTTTTTTTAAAATTCTTTTTTATTAAAAATCATTTTTTCATCAATTTTGATATAATTTCTTTAATATGAACACTGCACAAGAGTCTCAGCTGCTCCCGTCTGGAGCCAGTGAGATCATGGCATTCTCAATTGGGTATGTTGTGAGGCTAAATGTAGTGGAGAGGGGAAGGAGATGGGGAAGAGGAAGGTGGGAAAGTACCCGGCTATTCAGATCTAGTCACCAAACATAGCTAAAGCCATTTCAAGCAACGTTTCAATTCTGAATGGTGGTATTACATCAGGGCGATACTGAGAGTAACTTCACATATATCCACATGTATCATTTTTAATAAAATAATTGTGAAATAACACAAACTAATCAAATAAAATTTGTTTGCGCATCCCGGGTTCGAACCTAGGACCTTCGGATGGGGAGTCGAGAGCCTTACCTCTCGACCATGGCAGCCGTCTAATGACTTTAATGACTTTTCAAAGGGGTCTTGAAATGCTACTTTGTTGAGATGTCATGGAATTAAACTTTATATATCCAGAAATTGGCTTAAAATAATATGTATATATAAAACGGTTATTTGAATATTTTTGTTGCGGCTCAGCTAATCCCAATCTGCTAAAAGCCAGCACCTTAGCCATTCATATTTTATTTTTTATTCTAATTTCTATTATTTCTTCAAGCTTACAACATAATATGTAGCAATCATTAGATTTTTATCAATTAATTGTACATTTTTCCTATTGCCTAGCCCTGATTAAAAACTTTGAGGACGGCACTGCCGATAGCTTATGCAATAATAAGTAAATTGCATTCATTTATTTGTTCCTGTTGCAAATGCGAAAGAGACAAAACTACTAAGTATAAAGTGAACACCGGATCTAACCAGAAATAGTTGGGAACATAGATCTGCATACTATTTGTAACTGGTGATTCAGTTATGAATTCTGTTTGTAAATTGCAGAGCTTGTTGCTTCTATGTATGGCCATTTTCAACCTTTTATAAGGTGTAGTGACAAAAGACAGATGGGCTGGTCATGTTGAAAAACTGCCAGATGATAGGGCGCCAAAAATTATGACAAAATGGGTGACAGAGTGGAAGCGATTCAGAAGCAAAGAGATTAGAATGCATGGAAGAGGCCGAAAACTCTAGCTATGAGCCTCCGTAGAACAACAGACGTTAAGGTTAAGGTATTTCAATGGAAGATGTTAGAAGGAAATAACATCATTGATCCCTTCCGCACCGGTGTGCATCAGGAAAACACGCAAAATGCAGGCTGAACATTTGCCACGTGGGAACGGGTCATTTCTACAACTTCCTACAACATCCTCAAGATCCACGTTAACTCGATCCTTTCCTGAAAAAGACCCTTCACATAGCATTTCCAAAGATAACATAAGTACTCAGGGCCTTCTGTGTGGTGTGAAAGCATAGAATGACCAAAAATAATGTAATTAGCCAACAATATTGCAATATTTTGAATTTGTTCAACAATGTTGAACAAGGTTCCCGTTTGAGAAAATGGAATTTGGTATAAAGCGATTATCTTTGAAAATAATAAGTACATTTGAATGATTTCTTTATATAGTGCTAGATGTTTCATGTTTAAAAAATGCACATACGTTATTACATTACAATTTTTTTTTTTTCGCTTTTGTACAAATCATTACAAAAAAAAAAAACAATTTACGCACCTCCAGTGCCAAAGAGTAAGCTTCCTTTTGATAAAATATTCTTCCCCAGAAAAGACAAGGAGATAAGAAGATATCCCCATCTTGTATTACATACACATTTATATATTTATATGTTTTATAAGAACGAGAATGCTCTATTACTGGGGCACCTATGAACTTATGCATTTTGACATCAATAATTGGCTCTCTCCCGTGCATTAAGAAAAATGGTGTAAAACCAGTGGCAAAGTTCACACAGTTATTCAAAGATTTAGACTCGGATTATTACAATTTTCGGAGGCAGGTATGGGTACCGCCACATCGGGAATAATGGCAACCAACCCCCCTGCCATAGGTCATTTCATAGGCCATAGGTCACCCCAAGTGATCCACTACGTTTGGAGGCTTGGCAGGGGTGATCGAGAGTGACCAGTTGAGGTAGACCTTTTTACCTCTCCAGCCGGACACATCCCACCCATCGCCTTGCAACGCAATGTATAGAAACAACGGAGCTAAGCTCAATAGTTCTTTGAATTTTTGCAAAACGGTATCGCATCTACTTACATAAGAACACACTTCATTACTATCAATTACACTTCTGCCCTGATGATGGACACTGTAACGCTGTCCGAAACATTGGCTAAAGAAGGAGGTAACGCGACACGGCATAACACCTCAAAAATAAATAACGGAAATGCTAATCACAATAAAAATAAGTAATGAGGCTTTCCTATAATTAAAGCAGTACTATGACTTTTGAAAATAAAAAATTACGACATTTGACATGAAATTCAGAATGCACTCTTTCACAGATAAAAAATCATCATTCGTAAGTAACGAAATGACAAGCTAGAAAGAAAGATGCATTATTTCCTTGCCAGGCGAATAAAATTGATTTTAGTATGCTACGAGCATTTTTAAGGTTCAAAATACAGTGGAACCTCTAATAATGAACATAATTCGTTCCAGAATCTTACTCGTTATGTGAAACACTCGTTAAGCGAAACAATTTTTCCCTTGTAAATCAATGTAAAATACGATGCCAAAAAAAATTTTTTTTTTTTTAACGTTTATTCAAATAAATATTCAAAGGATAATTTAAAATCACACAATCTATTTCAGAGTGGAGAAAAACCTTTTGTATGTTCCGATTGCAGTTGTTCGTGTGCTAGAAAGGAATTCACATTCTCAAAAGGAACATTTAACCTCTCGTAGGCCGCAGTACCCCCCGGCGGGTCCGGATGTTTGAAACGATTTTGCTCCTTGTGTATAAAGAAATTGTATGAAGAACAAGGTCAGAATCACTTGGGCCATTCTCGTTCTTGACATTACGTATTACTGGATAGCATTTAGCCACTCCGAATAATTCATATTAATTGCTATTGACACGCCGGGCACCAAAGATGGCGGACAAAATGGCTGCTGATACGTTTTTAGATTTTCACGGCCAAAAGCATTTTCGTTGTTTGTTTTTGGGGTGTTATGCCGTGTTGTGCTACCTCCTTCTTTAGCCACCCACCATTTTTAACACCCCAAAAACAAACAACGAAAAAAAAAAGAAAAAAAAAAAAAAAAAAAAAAAAAAAAAAAAAAAAAAAAAAAAAAATGGCTGCTGCTTGATAATATGATAGCTGTCACATTCAAAGTCTATATTTATTCATTGTTTTTTATATAAATCCATTGTGGATAGCATAAATTTGAGTGATTATTAGGAAGTTCGTTTTATCTACATTATTTTGATGTAATTTTTGTAATATATCACAAAAGATATGTTATAAAAATTGAATTCGTAAGAAAGGTGAGAGAACTGTCAAATATTTTACGTTGCATTGAAAAAATATATTTTTTGTATGCTGGCCTTCGACAAGTTAAAAGTCCATAAGCTGACTCATCGTCGAGAAAATATTCCGTATTCATGTTCCGACTGCAACTATTTATGTTCTCGAAAGGCATTTTAAAAAATAAATTTACAAATAATGTCTTAAACACAAGTTTGGAAAAATGTGTGATTCCATGTGACACTAATGTGCTAACCAGAGAACCCCGGAACGAGTGATAACCAGAGATTGATGCACTGGCGCAGAAGTCCTGGCTCACAAGAGAGTGGCATGAAGATGGGACTTCCCTTTGCGTCACTCTTTATGCAAAATATCGCTCGTTAAGGGAGCATTTTTTTCACAATTGGTTTTGCTCATTATGCAAATTACTCGTTATGTGAGGTACTCGTTATGGGAGGTACTCGTTATTAGAGGTTCCACTGTACCATAAAATCGAGGCAAGTCTATAGCAAATTGGCTACGGATTCTTTGGCATTCCAAGGTTTGTTTGAGACTGCTACTGAATTGTCTGTTATTAAGAAGGTGACTCACTAATGTAGGGGTGCGCCATGACCAGGCGCAGGATAGCCACCTCCTGCTTGGTAGCGTCCCGCATCGTATGGCATTCCACCGTGTCGTGTGTCTCCGAGCTGAGGTCGATGATCTTGGCTGCGTATTCGCGTCCTGTCTCCTTTTCGATCACGCGGCGCACCGTCGAACTTATTCCCCTGGAATAAACATTACCAATTTACTCAAATGTCTTTTGTATAGTGGGGATGGCGAACACAACACACGCATTATCTCAGATTACATACATTGAGGTCATGTTACAAGAGAAAATACAATTCCTTTGCACGATGATGTCGTCTCTCACCCGGCATGCCGCTTGAAGTCCAGAAAACCCTTCTGAACGGAAGGAGAAAGACTCCTCCGATCACTTCTCACACCAGAAGATGAGTGGCAATCGGCCAACGTTGAAAATGCACATCTCATACAAGCCTGGGTTCTCATTGCCTCGCAAACTTTGATCCGCCATCAATAGGATAAGGTACTACCATAACCTTTGTGCCCATATGATGATAGATGGGGCCTTAAAGAGACGTGTGAATGATTTGCAGTGCAGACCACCAAACATATGGTCAACGAATGTCCGCTCCATTCATTCATTGGGATTGATGAGGTTCACAGACCGAAGCCTGAGGCCCTTGACTGGCTCGCAGACCTAGATGTCCCCTTTTGTCTCTCCACCATACGAAAGAAGATGTTATAACAAAAAGACATTGGACAACCTTGCTAACACAATATAAATAAACATATCTAATTAATTATACCTAATAATATCGGCAGTCGCAAAGAATAATGACGGATCTACTAAAAACTGAAAATCGTTTTGTTGGCTCATTCTAATTTCCTTTTGATGATTTAAAAGTCTGTATTTTCGAAACTTTGAATTAAATGCAAAATATTAAAACAACACACTATGTGTATTTCTTGATCTCAAAAACAGTAAAAATGCAGAGACAAAACTAACAGCTCTACTGCAAAACTACAAAATAGCACAACCGAAACTGTTCTTCGGGAATGTCGATATATATAGAGGCCTTTTACATCTAAGAATTTACTGCAATATGGGATAGCAGAATAATAGTCAAGAGTATGTATTTAGCACAATTTATTATCTGGGATAACAGGTGGTAGATAATAAACAGCCATGGGATAATTATGATGCATTTTTTAGTAAAAAAATATCAGATATTATTCCATATGAGTAAAAACTTTCTTTGTAATGTTGACTGGAACCATGGAATTAAAATCATTTACAATGATCCATTGTTGCAAATAAACCTCATTACCTGCAAATACCAATTAGTACAACACTGATACTTTTGATAATTAACACTGCGTATACAATATATGTATTTACATACAACAATAGAAGAAAACAAAAATATTATTCGGGTGTGAAGTCACCTTCCAAACTAACGGTCAATCACACACTGACAAGATTCTATATTTTGTATGATTTTAATGTAAATTGTTGAACATACTGTCTTTTCGGGTTCTTCCGATAGATTCACCATTCTTATGTATTGAGACTAAACAATAAAGCACAAATAAGTATTTGATAAAAGAAAGACAATAAGATAAGGACACCAGAGGTGTTGACATAATATAAAAATCACAAGATTAAGTACGTACCAAATAAAGCTTAAATATTACAGAAAAATTGTGTATATTTGCTCCTAATACACATTTGAATTAATATAAGAAATTGTGCAATAATCAAAAGCAGCATAAGCTAGAATAAATAATTGATTTGGAAAAGTTAGTAAAAAAAAAAACATGCAAAAAACTTTTAAAAATTATTTTCACAAACAAAAGAAAATTTGAATTTAGAATAAATATTGTGTTGACATGTATAGGAAAATAGTATCACATAAATAATAATAAACCATTGAGTAAGACCTGAAAAGTACCTACCTAGGTATGTGTTTATTATTTATGTAAGAGGATTTATTTAGTATTTGTGAAATAATGCATTGAAGAGAATACCCACAATAAGTTAATAAAATAAGCTAAAAAATAAAATAAAATTGAAAGCAATAGATACTGAATGATTAGGAAGAAAATAAATACAATAAGACAATTCAATTTGGTGTTATTGGTTTTAAAATTGAGTTACCGAATAATATTACTGATAAAACAGCTCTTATCCTGGTGTAAGTTTTCCATCTTTTAGTGAAGGTATTGATACAAACAAAGAATTAATGTCTTGATTTAAACAGCTGTTTTTGTAAATGTAATTATATCACTTATTGAATAAATAGCAGTTATTTTGAGGTGATGTTAACACAACAATATTTTTTCAGAATGAAGAACGAACCTTACCTGGGTCTAGGTAGCCTAGCACCCCCAGGCACAGGTGTACCTGCAAAAACTCAGGTATCTATCCTAATTCTAAGAAATTTGCACTAGGGCACTAGGGTTTTTATTATCATTTTATTTATGACTTTGCAGCAAGGTACAAACCTAATACCATAAAATGCCAAGGGTTTCTTTGCAAATAGTAAACATATTTTTAGCATAAATAAATTGATTATTATTGGAAGCCTATTGAAGGTTTCATAATCGTTATGTCCTTGAAGTTTGTTATTATGCCTATGGCCTACTCTAAGAAAATAACGCTATAAAAACGAGAAATTAAATAGTGACAACCTCAAGGAACGCTAAAATGATGCGACATGTTTTAATAAATCATATTTATTGAAACATTTCGCGCAACTCGAGGATCCAGTTTGATTTTGAAATAGTTACCAAGCGTGACAGGTATTATAACCTTCCTTACCTTCCGATAATCTCCTTCGGTTCATATTTCGCGTAGAACTCCTTGGCCGCATCCTTGTCGGGCAAGTTATCATCGTCGTCTTCTTTAGCCATGTTGCCGCTGGAGACCGTTTCACACCAGATTCAATATAACGAAAATATCACCATTCGTCAATGTCGAAAGGTTATTAACAAAACACTTTGAAATTGCCTCCGAGCTGACTCGCGAGGCGACTATCGAGAAATGAGATTCATTTCTTTGAAACTATATTTTAAACTTAAACACAATTCACTTGGATTACAACTATCGCAGACTGGGTTATTAATAATTAAACGGGAGCCCGTGCGAATTTATGCTCCACCTCGCAAACTGTTTTGGCGAACGCGAATGAAGTTTGATACAAGACGTCATAACATTTCAGCCAATTTCAGAACGAATCGGTACGACTTTTCACCAATAGCGCAGTTCTGAACCAGAAGTACTCAATTTACACCGTTTTATATATTTTTATTTTTCTCTTTCTTTTACCCTTTCTTTCCTCCGTGAAAATACTTACATTTCTGAAAAAGTGGATGAAATTCCGCATAGGGCAATTTTCAAATTTTTTGTACAATATTTCGAATACTTATCTGTTTTATAAAAATATCAAAATTTTCAGGGTATTTTTACGGAAAACTATTCCTTGCATATACTATTTTATTAAAATTACCAAGGGACCATACATTTTACTGAGAAATCTCAGTTTTTGTGTAAGGCCCAGGCAGTGATGGTATGTTTAGGGAAATTTCCCTAGATCTAGGGGAGAAAAATATTTTTTAGGGAAAAGGGAAATCAGCAATAAATCTGGGGAAATTTTGAAATCTGGATATTTTCTTTTAAATATGATAATATTACTAATATTGCTTGTCGTTAATTATTATTTTTGGAATTCCCATGAATCATTTGATGTATGTACATCAAGCAATGATTTTTTTAACACTGACTTAAATTTAGGTTTCAAGTTACGTTTTTTACAAAATTATTTCTTCAGTTTCGGTAATTATCCATAATTGGACCATCCCTGGGCCCAGGCTACACGAGCGGTTCTACCGCCGCGGGAAACCGCAGCAGACACGGCCGCGGCGCGGCGGTAGAACCCCCTCTTGTAGCCTATGCCATCCAACGTCCGGTGACCGGTGTACTCAGTAAAAACTTTTTAAGTGTACGAATATTGAGTACAAACTTTTCATCGGATGTTAATTCCTCATGTCTCGAAGCGTCGAAAACTGATAATTGGGGTTTTTAACCTTAGGTTAGGTTAGGTGAGGGGGGGGGGGGGAGAAATGGAAGGGTAGGTTAATGCGAGTTATGATGTGATGAATTATCATGTGAGGAAGTATCGTGTCTGAATAAATTTACTTTGGGAATTCAGACGCTGAGATCTCATAGTCCGATTAGACATAGAACCACAACGTCCATAGTAAATTGTGTCTGCTGCGGTTTACAGGCGGTTTCCCGCGGAACCGCTTGTGTAGCCTGGGCCTGAGACGGCAGAAAATATTTGTCCAACGACAACGAGTGACCGGTTAAATGGAACAATCACTATGGAGTTACTTGTAAATTTACAATGAAATGTTTAGTTTTTTCGACGGATTGGTAGGATAAAATTAAACCCATAACGCAATTTTGTTAGAATTTATGTATATTTGAATAAATTATTTTTTAATAAATTTTAATTTCACTACTTTCTTTCTTTTTCAATATTTTAACCACCGGATTCATCAGGACAAAATTCTTAAGAAAACACAAATTACGTTAAAAAAACGTTAATCAAACACATATATTAAATTAATTACATTTTTCTTAAAATATTTTTTTGTGCAAAATATAAACGTAGAAATAACATAGGATAACAGAGGAATAAATATTAGGTCCTTACATATGAAATTGCCGTTTTGCCGTACTGGCAACTTTGATCTCAAATATCTTCTCTTTGGTTAGGAATTCCAAATTCAAATTTATACAGCTATTTACTCATGTATTTGTGTTTCGAAAATTATAATTAATTTGTTTTTTCCTTAATTGTTTTTTTTCTTTGCGTCACTTAGGTTACAAAATGGATAACTTGAAATATCGCATTATTTACGAGGACGAGTTCCACCGTGGCACCAGTGCTGCAGAAACGGCTCGAAGGATCAATGATGTGTATGGCGACGGTGCCGCAAAAGAAAACACAGTGCGTTTTTGGTTCCAACGTTTTCGTTCTGGAAATTTCGACCTGCAGAACAAGCCCCGTGGACGGCCGGAGACCAAAGTTGATAATGAAGAATTGAAGGCTATTGTGGAAGCGGATCCATCGCAAACCACGTCCGAGTTAGCTGCATGCTGCGGTGTTAGTGATGTTTTAATCCACTTGAAGCAAATTGGGAAGGTGAAAAAGCTTGAAAGGTGGGTACCTCACGAATTGAGTGAAGCAAATCAACAAACGCGCGTTGACTGCTGCGTTGCATAAAGCGATCTACACACCATGCTGCGAACAGCAGCCGTTAGCAGCTGGCTAAAAATCGAAGGTTGGAGGTTGTCTCCTGTCTCTTTTTTCCTCATGCGAACCCGTAACACTCTGTTTCACGTTGACTGCAAATTGGAAGAAACCGTCTGCCGCTAGTACCAACCGATGAAATGAGATGGTGAAATTGAATTTGTTGTGTTAATAAAAGAGACAGAAGACAACGTGAAACAGAATGTTACGGATTCGCACGAGGAAAAAAGAGACAGGAGACAATAGCCAGCTGCTAACAGCCCGCGCAGCATGGTGTGTAGACCGCTTTACTCAACCGGCACAATAATGAAGGGATTTTAAATCGAATCATTACCTGTGATGAAAAGTGGATCCTGTACGATAATATGAAGCACTCATCGCAATGGCTGAACCCTGCCGAACCAGCCAAACCATGCCCCAAGCGAAAATTGACTCCAAAAAAGTTACTTGTGAGCGTTTGGTGGACTAGTGCTGGTGTCGTTCACTACAGCTTTCTTAAATGTGGCCAGACGATTACGGCAGATGTCTATTGTCAGCAACTGCAAACCATGATGGCAAAGCTAGCTGCTAAACAACCGAGGCTGGTTAATCGCTCTAGGCCACTGCTGCTTCATGATAACGCTAGCCCACACACTGCACAACAGACGGCTACTAAATTAGAGGAGCTTCAACTGGAATGTCTAAGACATCCACCGTACTCTCCGGACCTTGCCCTAACAGATTACCATTTTTTTCGAAATTTGGATAACGGGAAAAAAATCAACTCCGATGGGGCAGTCCAAACCGCCTTCAAAGATTTTATTGATTCCCGTCCGAATGGTTTTTTTAGTAAAGGGATCGATGAACTACCTATGAGATGGCAAAAGTGCATAGATAGCAATGGTACATACTTTGATTAAATAAATATATTATATTAAAAAATCGCCTTTATGTTCCTCCCATACAAAACGCCAATTTCATATGTAAGGACCTAATAATAATGCACTAAATTATGCACTGAAAATCTATTGATTAAATTAAAAGTGTGTAAATAAACTAAGTTTTAATAAATAATAAAAAAATATTATCGTTTAATAACTAATAAAAAAATTTAAAAACCATTTTAAACTGATGAGTTACGCAATGTTAGCATCAAGAAATGGCAATGTGAGTTACAGCAAGCTCATAACATTAGTTTTTACCCACTTGCATTTTTCAAGATACATTCCGCGAAGAGTGTGGCCGATGTATTTCGACTATACGACAGGGCTATACGAATCAATCATAATCTTGATTTCACAAAAAAAAAAGTTACGTGCTGGTAGATTAAGGTAACTAAAAATAATATGTAGAGGGTACAATAAAAAAGAAATAATACTAAGTCTTTTGTTACTTCCCTTTCCTCGTTACTTTTTTCATTAAATATGTCTTACTTCGCTTACTGGTTAATACGGACTAATTTAAATAGTTAGATTAAGCTTCATTATTAAGAAATGTCGGGGAGACGAAAAAATATGCATTTTGTGTAAGATTATTCACTCACGTGAAGTGTTCGACTTTTACACTTCATTTCAGCAATAAGAAACAACTATTTACGTGCACAAAATAGGTTGTTAGGTTTTGGATAAACTAAGTCATTCATGCGTATTAAGATTGAAACAAAATTTCGAAAATATCAAATCCATACAAAAGTAAGCGGAGTACTACAACTTTAGCCTTTTTTCAATTTTTACCACTATTCTTTGTTCAGCAAATAATACGTTGCGTAATGGGTTATTATAATTTATGTCCAAAATGTGATATAAAAAACGAACGTTTTTTTTAATAATAAATAAATTTAAAAAAATTATTCCCATTCACAGTCCGGCCCTTATCTCTAAACGGCTGCTCTCCCTTCGCACGCTGGCCACAATACCCCGCTCCTATTCCCCCCTACTAGCTGCGCTACATCGGTTTTGAGTGTTTCCATACGATACGAAACACTATGCCGCTTCCATAGAATCGTATATGTGTACCCCCATAGAATTATAATTTAATGACCAATTCTTATTGAAAAATATGAAATTATATTTTACAATTTGGTAGGCGGGTATGGGTACCGCTGCACCGGTAACCATTTATTGGTTAACCGACACCTCTGCCATAGGTCACCCCAAGTGGTTCACTACGTTTGGTGACTTAGCAGGGGTGCCCGGGTTCATGGGGTGAGGTTTGTCCGGGTCTTAGTGGGGATGCGTCTGCCCACCAGGCAGGCTAGTTCGGGAGAGATTGGTTGAGGGAGACCTTTTGGCTACTCCATCAGGGCTCTCTCGGAACGTCACATGCACCGCAGTGGGAGGGATGGAATCATTCGTCCGTCACTCTTAGACCACTGACCCCCAGATTCCTACCCACCCCTCATAACTTTTTCCTTCCCAGAACACCGTCTCCTTTATTTCCTAAAAAGAACTCTCCACACAGCATCCCCAAAGATGACATAGGCCCGAAAGAGATTTTTTTCCTCAGGGCCCCCCTGTGTGGAGCTATAGTAAGGTTTTATTTATGTATAATAAGTTTTTATTTATTTATTTATTGTTTCTTCACATTTTAGGTATAACAGTTTACTACCGACGCGACGCCGACGTGACGTTTTAGTTACATAAGTACCGACGTGAGTTCTGCTAGACCACCATAGTTTTAATATTAAAAATTACTGTTTTTTTTTCCTTTTTTTAAAACATCGATTCTTTAGCGCCATTGTATAGGTTGAATTTTTATTTAAATAATTAAAAAAAAAAATTCCGTAATTAATATTCATCAAGTGTTTATCATTAGTTTAGATTCAACACAATACCACTAAACCTACCTCTAAAATCATTCCATTAATCCTTAAAATTTCATTCTTGGAAAAACGTATTGAAATTCAATTTCATTGAAAGCCATTAAATGGCATTAACAGTTTTATGGGTTATTATAATACGTACTCAACTAACTTTACTATGTAATTGCTTTCGAAAACTTCGTGCAGTATCAATAATGCGCCACACATTTGATGTTGGGTCCGGAGGATGCGTATTTGATTAATTACCTACTCGCACTCTGTACTACAAAAATACCGAAACTACATTCTTAGTTATTTGTCCTTAATTTCTTAAAACAATAAATATCTTACAAAAACTCGGCAAAATGCTGGGCGTACTGTTCAGTGACCGAATATATTTTAATAGTACACAACTACGCCCTTGATGTGATTTTTCACAAAAACGGCGCTACACAAGTCATCCAAATATTTTATCTATACTTCTGACTTTTATATCCGGGTTAAATCTTCCCCACAGGAAAAACTTAACCCTTCCACACACTTTTCCACAAATGACCATCTATAAGTCAAACAGATACCAAGTGCACTGTCAAATTTTCACACGAGGATTAACGTACAGTAAAAACTCCGAAAAACCCAAACCCGAAAGACACTCCACCGTAATATTTATATTTTGTATTTCTTATTATTTATTCGACCCTCGAAAATTCGGATTTTCGGAAATACATTAAACTGGATCCTAAGAACAATATTTTAGACGATACCTAATAATTATTCAATCCAAAACAACATTTAGAAATTCGAATGGCGGTTATTCCCGTCGATTAGGCGACTAAATCCTTTGGAAATTCCATTGTTATTTATATCGTGCTACTATGAAAGCAAACAATTAATGACTCTACATTTAGTAATGAGTGGTGCATTGACTTCATAAGATCAAAAACCAGTCCATTTCTTTATTTTCAATTTGACCTACTTTATTAATGTCTGTTTGACTCCTTTTATTTAATCGGTATGCTTGTAATTTCATATTGTGTGATCTAATATCAGTGCTTTTAGTAGATAATACATATTCAAAATGGTGGATGTAAATCATGTGAAAAAACGATAGTTTTTTTATACATAAATGATATCAAGTTTTTCCAAAAAATCCGTGACAATCCAGAATACATCAAAACGTTGAACTTTAAGCAAAAACATTTATTGGCAGCAGAGGCTTGCGGCCCCAACCTGTCGAACATTCGAAGAGGTCGTCGGAAGCTTCTCTTTCTCCCCATGTAGAAGAAGTAAAAATGTTCCATCAGCCTCGTAAAAACTACAAAAAACCTATAACGGTAACGGGATTGGATGATTTTGAAAAGGATGTTGTGCGTCGCAGTGTGGTGGATTTGTATGCCAATGGCCAATATCCCACTCTTGCAAATCTTAACAAGGTTCTGGTGAATAAAATATTTTTTTCTGGATCTATGAGTCATTGCGATGTATTTCGCATGATATTGGTTTCCAATTCAAAATACGCAAAGATGGAAGAAAGTATTTAATGGGAAGACTAGACATTGCTAGTTTATCTGCTAATTTATTTGTCATCTTATTAATTGTCAAATATGGTATGTAGCACTTGAACTACTACTACGACATAACATGGAATAAATTTTGTGTTAATTAAATAAATGTGTGTATCTACATACATTTTTTCCGTGAACTGTAAAATGTTTTTTTTAATTACAAATAAAAAAATTACCGATGTAACATGTATAAATTGGTCTCATAAATTGGTTACCGCTTTATTAATTAGCATCAGATAAACCCGTCTAAGAATTTTCTTGGTTCTGAAATATGTATGTAATATGAGTTACCGGACACCTTGTAGGTATTTTTAAACACCTACGCATTTTTATTCAATCCTTAAATTCAGACTTGAAGACCCGAAGATAATAAAAACATTTGGTTTAATAAAATTAATTTTAATTCGTGAACCTTCTCGTGTTTCCTTTACCTGTACATTTTATTACCTAGTTTGGACTTTGAACCCGCATTTAGTTTCTGTTTGACTATAGTCAATCCATGCTATATAATTGTAGGTACTATTAAACTATAATAAAGACAAAAGAATACAAGAACAACCCACCAGAGACCAAATGGGAAAATATTTCACCGACTCCAGATATTTTCATATCAGAGGGTTCGGCTCGGTAGAAATCCTAACTGGACCGATAAATCCTACTGATCCCTCAATATAAATAATAAAAAAATCTTTCGTAATCCTACATGTATTTAGAATGACTGATTTTTGTATTTTTGATATATATGTATAAATTCTTTGAAAAATCTAATATGCCTAAATTTTTAACGAGAGGGCTAGGTAATTCCAGTAGCCGAAATAATAAATGGTCATATTTTTATAGTCTGAGAATGCCAAATTCTTTTAATCTCATTTCCTAAATCTGTACATTTTCTTATTATTTCAGAAACAGATTTTTCAATATTACAGGAGTTTGGAATAGCTACATCAATGATATAAGTTATTTTTTAAATTTTGTCATGTAAAACTATATCGGGGTCTATTATGACTAATTGCTCTGTCTGTTAGTATAAGTTTTATCATAATATATTTTATAAAATTTATTTTCCTAAAATGAATTTAGTTCGTATTCATAATATGGCACTATATTATGGCAGTCAATCAAGTTATGTTTACCAAACTTTGGTGAATTATTTTTAAAACTTGATTGTGCCTAAATGTATACTCGGACGGCGCTAATACAGAACATCCCGATATAATATGTTCTATAGTTTCCGGAAAAGCCACACATTTTCTACATAAACCATCAATTTGATTTGTATCTTTGATTATATTCTCCCTATAATTTTTAGTATTAATGACTATATTGAATTGCAAGCATAATTCCTTCTATTTCTGCGCTCAACTCTCCAATACTCAACCAATTGAAGTGTTTAGCGTGAATCATTTTATTTGACCAGGAACCTAATAATTCCTGGTTGGTATTTATTTATTATTATTATTAACTGCTTCCCCTATTATGAACTATTTATAAATCTATATATTTATTAAGTGTATTCCCACTGTTGAAATTAGCAGCTATCTCTGGTCTGCAGCCCCAAAATTCTTGAAAACAATTGTGAACAAAAACCTTATAATATTTTATTTATATCTCTGTGCAGAATGGGCTTTCCGTTGAAAGGTAGCGACAGACTCGAAGCTCACATCAAAAAGATATTTATAACACAATAGCGCTCGCCATACAATCCCATGAGACCCGCCAGACGTAAAAAGATCATGTGTTATAAGCGTGGTTTGAATCTTCGCTAATTGGCGTTATTTTTCGTGACCACTACGAACGCGATATCAGAAAAGTTATGCGACCCCCCTTCGCCGTTAACAGGAGAGGGGGTCATTTTGAATACACTGAGCATGCAGGGAGCCGTCACATTAGAACGGGCCTTATCTACGACTTGTTTTTGAGTTCAACAGCTCGGTTGTGGAACAATTTGTCGGCATCTGTGTTTCCCCAATCTTACAACAAGGGTATCTTTAAAACCCAAGTTCATTTTAAGAGGCGAGTACGGGTACCGCCACCCCGGGAATTGGATTGGATTTGAAGTGGTTCGCTACGTTGGTGACATAGCAGGGGTACCCGGGCTCATGGGGTGAGATTTGTCCAGGTCTTCCTACTGCGTGCTGGGCCAGATCAGTAGAGACTGGTTGCGGGAGACTCTTTGACCTCTCAAGCCAGATTCTCTCGACCCATCACTTTGTACCCCAGTGAGAGGAATGGATTCATACGACTGTCACTCCTACACTCACTGATCCCCAGATTTTGAGTGAACACCTCACAAGAGTCCCAACTGCTCCCGTCTGGAGTCAATGAGACTATGGCATTCCCAATTTGGATATGTTGTGAGTCTGAAGGTAAGTGGGGAAGGGAAGGAGATGGGGCAGAATAAGGTGGGGGAAGTACCTGGCTATTCAGACCTAGTCACTAAACACGGCTAAAGCCATTTCAAGCAACGTTTCAATTCTGAATGGTGTCTTACACCTAGCACACTCGATCGATAATGATTGATAGGATAACTTTCGGTAACTTCTCATCGTTCCCTAGCATGATTGCAGATTGTCAACGAATAAGTGACAGTATATATAACGAATAGTAGAATGACTAAGTGTCCTTAACATATTCGACATCAACTATTGTTTGTACGTTAGCGATGTTCAGTTGTCCCAGGGAACGATGAGAAGTTACCGATAGTTATCCTACCAATAGTTATAACGATCGATAGGATAACTATCGGTAACTTCTCATCGTTCCCTAGCATGATTGCAGATTGTCAACGAATAAGTGACAGTTCAGAATGACTAAGTGTCCTTAACATATTCGACATCAACTATTGTTTGTACGTTAGCGATGTTCAGTTGTCCCAGGGAACGATGAGAAGTTACCGATAGTTATCCTACCAATAGTTATAACGATCGATAGGATAACTATCGGTAACTTCTCATCGTTCCCTAGGACAATTGCACATCGCTAACGTACAAACAACAGATGATGTCGAATATGTTAAGGACACTTAGTCATTGTGAAGTGTCGTTGTATATATAGTATTCGTTGGCGATCTGTAGTCATGCTAGGGAACGATGAGAAGTTACCGATAGTTATCCTATCGATCGTTATAGAGCGAGCGTGCTAGGGCCCCAGGACGATACTGAGAGTATCTTCCACTCTGGAACGTGCCGCAAATATGGTATACATTCGCCCTGAGGGAAATTATTTTCCTCAAGGCCCTCCTATGTGAAGATAATGAAAAAAAATTAAGAAAAACACAGTTTCATATAATTTCAAACATTTCTTATTTGCTATAATAGGTACCTATTCGGTTAACCCAAAATAATGTGTAAGTCAATGTCAGTGGTGACTTTTAGGTGTCGAACTGTAGTCCCCGGCTCTGCCAGTGGATGAAGGTCGGGAAATTTTTCTTTTTGTCGAGTGGTGTCATGATAACAGTCTGCACAAAATTGGAAAGAATGAGGAAAGTAATTTTATTTAAATAACTCATACATCTATTTTTTATATATGTTATACTTTTGTTATAAATGAAATAAAAAAAAATATATCTAAGTATTAAAACAGTTAGGTTTATTGTTATACTGAGACTGCCTTTCAAATTGATCACAAAATGTCACGAAGCCGCCAAGAATCGGCAAATCTTGCACATTTGAGAGTTCAAGGATGAGACCGGGGAAGATTAGCGAATTTTGTTTTAAAGGGTTTTATTTTTGTTACTTAAATTTGTATTTAGCTGCTAGAGGTTTTGACACATCCGTGTCATTCACTAGCAAACTTAAAACTAACTTAACATTTATACAAGTACAGAAATGATTAGATGTTATTAGGTGGGGGTAGTTGGAGGGGTGATTTTGATTGTGATTTAAGTGATTTGTAGTGATTTAAGTATCTCGGCTCACTCATCCACAAAGATGGAGGATGTGCAGCAGATGTTAACCACAGAATAGGTGTGGGATGGAGTAAATTTAAATCCGTAACAGGAATCTTGTGTGACACAAAAATGCCTATAAAACTAAAAGGAAAGGTATACCAGACTATTGTTAGACCGGCGATAATGGCTATGGTATGGTATATACTTATGGCTCCGAATGCTGGACCATGTACAACTCCTACACCAGGCAACTTGAATCAGCAGAAATGCGAATGCTTAGATGGTCGGCAGGAGTGTCACTAAAAGAAAAAGTTAAAAGTTCACGCATTCGTGGTAGCCTGGGTGTCACGGACATAAACAATAAGCTAGAGGAATGACAGTTGAGATGGTATGGTCACATTAAACGGAGACCACCAGACCACACAGTGAAGCAGGCAATGTCTATGGAGCTTCATCGACAGTCATCAAGAGGAAGACCAAAGAACTCCTGGATGACTCAATGCTCTAAAATCCTAAGTAGAAACGGCCTGGAAGAGAGCGATACCCAGAACCGAAGAAGCTACAACCTGAGAACGAGGAGAGCCGACCCCAACAGCCTACCTAGGCAATGAGTTGGGACAGTGCAAGGAAGAAGAAGAGGTGGAGGGGTGATTTTGGAGGAGGGGGAGAACGGTGGGAGGAGTCAACATTAGGTACCTCAGAACATTGAATTTACCAATCATTTATTAGAGAGAGATCATAGCTTCAATCTGTTAGGAATTAATTGTACATTTTGTGGTCAATTTTAGAGACATCAATGAATATTACTTTTGGACAAAGGTCACTGTACGACCTTGGACCAAAATTGTATAATACTATTCCGGTCGTAATTAAAACTCAAAATAAAACTAGCTTTCAAAAACAAATAAAAAAAACTGTACAACAAGAAGAGATTTTATAAAAAAACAAACTGGAAAATAAAGAATAAAATATTATTATAGATGAAAACACAACACAGTTAACAGACGCAACACACTAAAATCTAGTCATCATTTATTTTAGATTATATGATCAAATCACCATAGAAGAACAACAATGTGAAACAAAGATATGGTACCAAACAAAGATATAGTACCTCATAATAGGTATAATGTCTAATAGGTCTAATATGATTTAAAATTTTACGGCAAAAAGTATTTTGGTTGTTTATTTTTGGGATATTATGCCGTGTTACGCTAACTCCTTCTTTAGCCGACGTTTCGGACAACGTTATAGTGTCCATCATCAGGCCAGATGTGTTTTGTCACACTCATCTGCCCTGATGATGGATCCTGTAACGTTCTCCGAAACGTCGGCTAAAGAAGGAGTTAGCGTAACACGGCATAACATCCCAAAAATAAACAACAAAAAACCTATTAGATCTATATAAAAAATATATATACTTACATGTTTTTCAAGGTATTCAGCAAAAAAACTATTAAAAAATTAATCGTTATATTTAATTAGAATATTAGTAATAGAAAATTATACTATATAAATAATGCTGTTGCCATATCTCACCGGTTTTAACCTAAAATTTTCTCCCACGGGTAGACTATTCGACTGTAACATTGTTCGGTCAGAGTGGCCAGACTGCTCTGATCGCCCGATATTTTGTCTGTGTAAATAATTTGCTTTCTCCAAGTTGGAATTTTGATCTTCATTTGGTTCTTCTTTCCTATCCAGTTTTTCAAAAAAATCTTTAATGTCGCGTGGGTCAGTTTGCGATCCATCAACCAAATTTTCTAATGCATCATTTTGTGTTTTTGAATCAATTGTTTCCTTATCCATGGATTCTTTTTGATCAAAAATATCTCCCTCAATATAATTTGCTTTTTCAGAACTAACAGGCAAGCTCTCAGATGATGCATATGTTGAATCGGTACTTTCGGATAGATCAGAATTTAATCTGTCTGGCATATTGTTTTGCTCTTCAATGTGACGCGCCACTTCAAATTCAGAGTCGGGAGCATAAACTTCGGTTGTTCGGTTGTTAAAAGTTTTTGATCCGAAAGTATGAATATTATTAATTTGCTCGGTAGACAGTGATGGATCAAATAATCGGTTTTCTTCTACAGCAGTTACTTTCCCGTGAAAAGGTAATGATTTGTTTTCCGTCAATTCAGGATGTCGATCAATCACCGAGTCTGTTTGTTTAACTGGTTCATCTTGGGTTTGAGAAACAAGTGTTGGGTTGTGCATTAAATTAATTTCTTTAACACGATCATTATTATTAATGCGCTCAGTAGATAATGATGGATCAAATAATTGGTTTTCATCTGCTGCAGTTACTTTCCCGTGATAAGGTAATGATTGGGTTGTCGTCAAATCAGATTGTCGATTAATCATCGGTTCTGTTTGTTTAACTGGTTCGTCTTGGGTTTGGGAAACAGTTCTGAGATTGTGCATTAAATTAGTTTCTTTAACACGATCTTGATTTTCGTGATTACGTCTCGAAAGACCTTTCACAACTACTATCTGATCCCTTGGTTCACCTAATGAAATTTTCTGCTGCCCAGATGTGTCAGGGTATTCAAAAGATAATATTTCCAAGTCGCCTAGCTGTTTCAGGGTTTGCGGTCCCACAAATTTGTATGATGTTCCAAGCTTTTTCAGACCATACATGAATCGTGCATTATCTGTGTGGCCATCGTTTTGAAGAGTTTCATAATTTCCTGGATCTTCCATTCGTGTGCCATATTGGCCATGATTTTTGGAAAAAACAAATTGATCTTGTGTTTGCTTTTTTCCAAATTGAATATATTGGGACTGATAATGTTTTTGCGGTGATACAAAACCTTTAAAAGACTTTGACGGTTTATTTCCGTTATGAATTATTTTAGACTCACCAAAACTATGTGGCCTAAATGTGTCAGTCCATGCAATTGGATTTTGTTCTTTTGATTGGCCAGCGTTTTGCTCCACAAAAAATTGATCGGGCATTACAGTCGATAGATTATCATAAACACTTTTTGATGGACTAATATATCCTGGGAACATTATCGAGTCATCAACCAGTGGCTTTTCGTAAAAATAGTCGGAATTTTTAATTGGTCTTTTTTCAAAGGGTATTTTGAACTCTCCTGAAAAATATGGTCGTCCGTTTGGCATGTCAGTTGGCCTATGTGCACTACTAATAAATTTCCACATGCCAACATTTTCAGACAACTCGTTTTCATATTGACTACTTGGTTTTAGAAATTGATCGGGATTTATTTGTAACCCTCCAGAATTGTGTTGCCCGTTAAACGGTCTAGCAAATGGTCCTTTAATAACACTTGGTTCATCTCTCTGTGGCTGTATGAAATTGTAAGGATTTTCATTCAACCTTTCAGGGTCACCAAATAAAATTCCTGACTGACCAATATCCGTTAACACTTGTGAGTTCGGCCTAGGATCTTCTTCAACTACTAACTTTGACTGACCATAATCATGTGGTATGGTAAATTTATCATTGGCCCCCAACTGACCAACATTTTGTGGGGTTTTATCATTTTCGCTTCCCACGGGAAACGAAATTTCAGGATATATTCCATAGTCATCATTAACATTGTCATGATTACCCATCGGTCTTTGGAATGCATCAGGACTGCCATTTGGTCTTTTACCACCAAATCGCTTGTCCAGATGGCCAAAATTTGATAAATTATTTTGTTCTTGGGGCCTAGGCCTTTTCCTACCCGGTGTGTTCGATGGGTTTAGTTTTTCTCGTACAAAATTGGCTTGAAGCTCTTCATTCGGAGTTTTGAACTGGCTTAAGGGATAATTTTCCATCTTTAACTGGTTCAAAATTTGTGCATCAGGTGTGCGATGTGTTGGTATTTGTTCATTTAAAAACGTATTTGTGGGAGATGTTAGGTGGCCAGAGATTTCTGACTCAAATTTGGGAAATGGCCTGCCAAATGCACCATATGGCCTTTCAGTAAGAATGGGTGCTTGCGGTCTGTTTTCATTATTTTGTAAGTTATACTGACTATCAACCCTTGGTGCGGCATAATCCCTGCTGGGTTTGTAAGGTTTATTTACTTGTCCATTAAATGAGGTGGGACTTGCAGATAGTTTTAGTGGTGTTTTAGTCAGTCTGTTCATATCATTAAATTGAGTCGGTAAATTTGGACTCCCGGGTTCAAATATTAATTGGTTTTGTCCTTGCTCATTCAGTGCCTGAGGTCTTCCAGCGGATTCTTGGTACAATTTAGATGGCTTCTGTAAATCGAAAGGGTGGTTTGTAATTTCAGATCTTTCTGGAATGTATAGATTACTAGGTCCAATAGGTATTTTTGCTGGTATTGGGGAACCTGGCATAAAGTCGTATTTGCCAACAGTAGTTTCATAATTTGGCCTACTTGGGGGTGTTTTTGTTCCTAGATCATGTGTTTGTTTTACTCCTGTATTTGAAATGAATTCAACTTCTGGAGTACCAATATTCTTTGATTCGCCAAACATACCGGTACCAGATTGTCCACCAAATGGCGGGGAAACGATGTCATAAAAACTATTACCAAATCCAGGCATTTGCGGAAACGCTGATGGACCCGGAACTTGAGGGTAATTATATGGATGAATGATGATAAATTGAGGTGCGGCAGTACTTTGCGATGTTGAAGGATTTTTAGGACTTAAAGATTCTAAAAATATGATAATTGGAGACGGAGGTGTAGACTTCAACGCACATCCTCCATCGAGCAAATCGAGTTTTTTCTGCAGCCAGGACAGCCTGTTTGTCCTGTCAATGACCGTTGCCAGAGTGTTACTAAGTTGTAAAGGAGAGCAAATTTCATTGCAAGAGGAGTCCCGCAGGGAACCATCAGGAGTCCAGTACAGACATCTTTCGCATTCGGGAGATCTTTTTCTCTCCATTGTTGATTGTCTCGTGGTTTTTTCGCAAACCTCTTTGCAGTAATCGATCCTTTCCGAGGATCTGAAGGCGCAAGATTGACAAGAAGGGTTGTTCATATCTCCTTGGTTTATGCAATGTACGCATTTTTCACTTTTCCTGGAGTTTTCTAAAACGCAATTAGCGCATTCTATGTTATCCATCGATGTCATCACCACGGAACTGTCTCTTTGAGTAGGGCCTTTAAGTTGTTCTTTAGCCGCGTCATAGATCCTCTCCACCACACTTTCTTGTTGTTTGGTTAGGCGGGCATTATTCGAGTCAAAGACGGACTGAAATAATAATAAAAAAAACACACTCATAACTATGTAATTAAAATAACGCATTGTGTAAACTAAAATTTCCTCCAAAGTTTTTTTTTATTTCCATTCATTATAGGCACAAGCTAGATTTTTTTCAAAAATTAAAGTTGTCTTGTTTCCTATTTAACTGTATTTTCATTGTCTGGGTCTCAGAACTAGTTAGAAGCCAAAACTACAGAAGTCATGTTGTATTGTTTTTTTCTAATATTAAACTTATTAGAAATATTATATTAGTTATAGTTTATCAAGTCAAGTTTTTGTGGCAACTTTTTAATGATTTTCTGCTATACGAAAAGAATGTGTATTGTGTTATTCTTTCAAAATTGTTTTCAAGGTTATTGAAATTTAAAAAAAAAAATATTTTTCATCACATATTTTTTTCTTATATTAGATTGCCTATTAAGAAGCACCCCAACCGACAATATTCGTGTCCACTAAATAAAAACGATTTTTTTCTTAAACCACTTTCCTTGTTTAAAACATAACTTATTTGTTTCTTAATTTTGTGACATTTTTAACATTTTACTATTTTAAGCATAATGCTAGACATAATGACGCTGGCGCCAGCGTTTTTGTAGCTAGGTCTGACACAAGTGTAAATCCTGAAATACCTTGCAATCCGAAGACGAAATAATAATGCAAACGAAATTTATTATGAGAAGCAAATGCCACATTTTGAACGTAACCGCTTACTAGAAGAACCGTGGATTATTCCAACTAAAATGATATATATCAAAGAACACAATCGCACATTGTTAATAGTTGTATTTGCAAGAGTACCTATTGTTTATATAAATGCGAATGCACTTAAAAATACGTTTATGACCGATTTATTGTAAAAATGGAGCGTTCGTAATAAATAATGTTTAGGTTAATATAATATTGACGGTGTTAAACTGGTTTAATCTAATAACAAATTTAAAATATTTTTTAAAGTTAAACTTCTTTAGGGGCATTATTTCAAACGGCGGACTGTCAGAATCTTATCCTCTAAAATATCTTATTTCCGTGTTTTAGTCGATTTTTCTAACATATCTGTAAACCAGTGTAATAGTGGTCGAATTATTAATGGATTTAAAGTGCTAAAAATTAAGTGAATATTTTCAAAATAGTGTTTGTTGGTTAATACTTTGTTCAAGATGACTATGTTTGCAAATGCATTATTTTCAATAAATAAAGCATTAATCGAGTTAATTGTTATTGTGTATTATAGTTAATGAATGTATCTGTGTGATGTGATGCAGTTATTCTTGGTAAGTGCATTAATAATTACATTTTAGTGCAATGAACTGTGTGCATTCCACGACCAAAATTTCTGACGAAATTTTTTCCCACGAAATATTTAAACTCTTCAGAACTTATAAAATTCAGTTTTATCATAGATAATTGATGAACACATTATGTTGAACACATTATATTAACACATGTACAATGTGTTCATCAATTATAGCATTTACATGAAATTTCATATAAAATATTTAATGTCGACGCAAAATTGAACTTCCCACGGCAGTTTATAACTAGAAAACCCAGAGAATATATCATTTTAAAATTCATTTATAAATCCTAAAGACATGAGATGATTATTTAAATATAGGTGAATTCGTTGGCTATAAATGTTCAAAATGGTCACCAAAAACTCTCGAGCAATCCGAGAAAAATGTTTTTAATTGCGCTGTCGCTCCAATGGTTAAGAAACAAAATATTGGTTACATAAAATGTAAGAGTTAACACAAAGGAGGTGACATAGAATTTACAGATAATCTGCAAATATCCTCCAAATCAACAATAATAATAATAAAAACGAGCACTAACTATAATATATATATATTAATGCTCGTAACCACCAGATTTTAAGACAATCGCAGTCTTGCGAAAAACGACCACTCTGCCCCTCAAGTTTAACCGACCTCAAAGCTGATTTTCGCGAGACATCGACCGTGGATAAAAATACATACGATTTTTTCAGACCTGATTTGTATGGGAAAAATTCAGCCAGAATTTTACCAATTGCAAATTTTCATATAAAAAAACTGATGCTAAAAAAATAAACTGCTAAAAAAACTGATGTATTAAAACCTAGCGGCGAAAACTAGAAGCGCTCATTATTCGACGATGAAATTCAAAGTTATATTGCCAGCCGCCAGGTTCGCCCCTCAAAAAAGGAATAATTTATCGTCAGACCTTCAGGGAAAAATTTCTGAAAGAGCCTCAGTACTAAAATCGTAAAGTGTATATTTTTTAAATATATGGCGTCTCACCTCAAAATTTTACATTTCGACGAGCCTCGAGGTAAATCAAAATTGCGACTTAAAAAAGATACCTGGCTTAGATGTTTTTGTATTATTTCGACTACGACAGGTTTCGGAACATTAAAAATATATTATATTTATGACTTTTCATGGAAATTTTGTCAGGATTTGTTTTTAAAGGTCGGTAATTTCTGACGTTTACGAAAAAAATTCCGAGATCAAAACTGTTAAAATGTTTGCAGCCAGTAAAATAAAATGCTTTATTAAGGAAAAATTTATCGTCAGACCTTCAAAGTACTGAAATGTTGGGGCATTTTTGAAAATTATTCTATGGCGTCTCGCATGTAAATTTGACATTTGGACGAGTCTCATGTATATCAATATTACATCAAAAATAGGATATGTGAATAAGATGTTTTTCTATAATTTTGAAAACCATAGATTTCCGAACTCCAATAATACATTACATTTACCACATTTCATGTAAATTATTTCAGGATACATCTTCAAAAGTTGAAAAAATTCTGACGTTTATGAAATGCAAAAAAAACTAAAGTTTAAATGTTACCGGCCAGCTAAATAACGTTGATTTTAATTGCTGAGTAGGTACTTTTGTAAAGACAAATAAAATTCGAACGGTTCAGGCTGCCGAGATCATAGAAAATAATTTACCAGTGGGTAGGTACCTACTTGGGTGGGAACGTTATTTTTCAAATATTGAGAATTTAATATGATGAATAAAACTGTTTAAATAACTCAGGATAATCCATTTTTTTTTTGCCAAATGGCGTAGGTACTTCTTTAAATAGTGTACAATAGTGTTATTATAATATCATTCGGCGTGGGTGGTGTGCATTGGTACCGCCACCCCGTGAATCATTTATCGGATGACAAAACCCTTTATAACCGGTTAATTTGAGTCGATTTAAGAATTCCTCTCAGGGCCTATGTCATCTTTGGGGATGCTGTGTGAAGGGTTCTTTTTAGGAAAGTAAGGAGATGATGTTCTGGTAAGGAAAAAGTTATGAGGGGTGGGTAGGAATCTGGGGATCAGTGTGTGGAGTGACGGACGAAAATAATTCCTCTCAGGGCCTATGTCATCTTTGGGGATGCTGTGTGAAGGGTTCTTTTTAGGAAGGTAAGGAGATGATGTTCTGGTAAGGAAAAAGTTATGAGGGGTGGGTAGGAATCTGGGGATCAGTGTGTGGAGTGACGGACGAATGATTTTATCCCTCCCACTGCGGTGCAAGGTGATGTTCCGAGAGAGCTTTGCTGAAGAACCCAAAAAGTCTCCCTAAACCAGTCTCTTCCGATCTGGTCTGCCACGAAATTGGTGGGCAGACGAATCCACCGCCAAGACCAGACCAAACCTCATGAACCCAGGCACCACTTCTAAATCAACAAACATAGCGAACCACTTGAAATGACCTATTGCAGAGGCGTTGGCCTACCCACCCAGCGAATTTTTTTAGCGTAAGATCCTCACGGCTTTTGCGGTAGGTCAGAGGCCCTAGCACGCTCGCTCTATAACGATCGATAGGATAACTATCGGTAACTTCTCATCGTTCCCTAGCATGACTACAGATCGCCAACGAATAAGTGACAGTTCACAATGACTAAGTGTCCTTAACATATTCGACATCAACTGTTGTTTGTTCGTTAGCGATGTGCAGTTGTCCTAGGGAACGATGAGAAGTTACCGATAGTTATCCTACCGATCGTTATAGAGCAAGCGTGCTAGGGCCTGAACAAAAAATTAGACTTTAGCCTTTAAAAAAATTGAGCTTTGGCGTATTTGAGAATCCTTCATTTGCAAACGAAATTGCGTCAAAATGACGGCCTCTGGCGTAAATGTTTTTTGATATATTCAATGGCAAAAGGTTTCGAAAACTTATTCAACCGTTTTTTTAGTGGCATTCCATTGAAAATATTCCACAATATCGAGCTAAAAATTTGACATTTTACAAAAAAATCCATGAAAAATCCGCTAACAAATTATACAAGATTTAAAAATATTACTGGTCAGGTGGATTGGTATAATAATAATCACTGGGTAGGTACCTACTTTGCTCCATCGAATTACAAATAAATGGTTTGAAATTAAGAGAAATCACCAAAGATGGTAGGTACTAAATGCGTTTCTTCTGGAAAAATGCCGATTGCAGTTTGTCGGTCTTTTAATTCAAATTCAGAAACAGGGTGGTAAAAAAAATTCCGCTCGAAATATACTGATTAATTTTTTTATTAAAACTCATGATTTTTTCCTTAATTTTTTTTGTTTAGAAAATATTGTCTTGCGTTTGCGACCAACGTTTTTGCGGCGCATTAAAATTTATCTAAATAAGATGCAAAGTTTTTTTTCTAATTTTCTATACATTTATCGTTATTAATAATTATTGATTACGAAAAGAGTTATGGCGTCCGTGACATCAAAAGGTGGATACTTGAAAGATGTCATTTCCATAAAAAAATATTAAAGAGTCGATTTAAAAAAAAAATCATTTTTTTAATCGATTGGTTTTTGTAATAATGAGTGAGGAAATTTTGCCGGACCCTGTCGTTCATTTCGACTGTCCAATCAGGGAGTTCAGTAGGCATGCGGATTGCATTGAATTCAAATATCGATATTTACTCTAAGTAAGAACTTCTTTCCTTTAAATCACCAAAAAAAATATGATATAAAATAAGAAAAAAGTAACCAAAGATGGATATTTCCAAAAAAATGTAGGTGTACACGGGGGTAGGTAGATATGCAGGTAGGTAGGAACTAAGTACTGAACAGGTACTCTGGGTAGGTAGGTATGTATGAAGGTACTTTTTATAAATTAGGTGGGTTCGATGCAGTGCTACAGATTTTTTATATGCATATAAATCGAAAAATAGATCGGTCAGGATTCGTTCGTTTACTTTGGACATTATTCAATTTTAAAATAAAAATAATTATACGTGTGCACGGGTAGCCGGATATTGTTAAAGAATTTCTTTGTGTAATTTTTTTGCTGCAGTAAAATTGAGTTTGATAAGATGGTTTTTTGTTGAACAAATATTTTTTGTTTGACGGTTAGGTAGGTTTTTTTTCCAATACTATTCATCTGATGGCGACAAAACTTTTGGGATTTGATGTGTGCATGCCCGGGTTGGTTTCTACGCATAATAGTAAGCTCTGGCTTTATGAAATTATTTTATATACTATTCACCCGATCGAGATGAAACTTTGGAAATTTGATGTGTGCATGCCTGGGATGGTTTTTATGCATAAAAGTAAGCTCTGGCGTTATGAAAATATTTCCTTTAATTTTCATCCGATTGAGATGAAACTTTGGGAATTCGATGTTGACATGCTCGGGATGGTTTCTATGTAAAAGAGTAAGCTCTGGCGTTATGAAATTTTTTCCAATACTATTCATTTGATTGCGACAAAACTTTTGAGCTTTGATGTGTGCATGCCCGGGTTGGTTTCTACGCATAATAGTAAGCTCTGGAATTATGAAAATTATTTACGCATAATGGTAAGATCTGGCGTTATGAAATTATTTCCTATACTTTCCATCCGATTGAGATGAAACTTTGGGAATTTGATGTTGGATACTCGGGATGGTTTGAACATAAAAGAGTAAGCTCTGGCGTTATGATTTTTTTTCCAATACTTTTCATCTGATTGCGACAAAACTTTTGGTATTTGATGTGTGCATGCCCGGGTTGGTTTCTACGCATAATAGTAAGCTCTGGCTCTATGAAATTATTTCCTATACTATTCATCTGATTGCGATGAAACTTTGGGGATTTGATGTGTGCATGTCCGGGATGGTTTCTATGCGTAATAATAAGCTCTGGCGTTATCAAATTATTTCATATACTATTCACCCGATTGAGATGAAACTTTGGAGATTTGATGTGTGCATGCCTGGGATGGTTTTTATGCATAAAAGTAAGCTCTGGCGTAATGAAATTATTTCCTTTACTTTTCATCCGATTGAGATGAAACTTTGGGAATTCGATGTTGGCATGCTAGGGATGGTTTCTATATATAAGAATAAGCTCTGGCATTATGAAATTATTTCCATCACTATTCATCCGATTGCGATGAAACTTTGGGGATATGATGTGTGCATGCTCGAAATGGTTTTAAAATATAATAATGAGCTCTAGCGTAATGAAATTATCTACGATAATATTCATCCGATTGCGATGAAACTTTGGTGAGTTATTGTGCGCAAGCCCGCGAAGTTTTCTTTATATAATGCAGAGATTTGGCGTTATCAAATTCATACAAAAAATTTAAATAGGTGTAACGGGAGTTATTAGAAAAGTGAGTGCATATCATATAATTTAGAAACAATTTATTAGTGAAAAAATTGAGCCGTAAACTTCTAGGCCCCTTTTTGCGAGAAAAGGCCCATACTGAACGCCTTAACCAGGGCGACCAAAGTGGCTAAGTAGCGGGTGTACAAAATTGGGCGATTAACTCACAGGACCCTTTGAGTAGTTCTCACAATCCTTGCTTCATCCACATTCAAACATCGATTTTTTTTTTCAAATATTTAATTTTTAAAAAATGTAGACACACACACTTCTTGCTTCATCCACATTCAAACGTCAAATCGCTTAGTGCTTTAACCAATTAGTTGCCTTGCAACGGGCAAAAGCTAGTATATATATTAATGCTCGTCACCACCAGATTTTAAGTCAATCGCAGTCTTGCGAAAAACGACCACTCTGCCCCTCGAGTTTAACCGACCTCAAAGCTGATTTTCGCGAGACATCGACCGTGGATAAAAATACATACGATTTTTTCAGACCTGATTTGTATGGGAAAAATTCAGCCAGAATTTTACCAATTGCAAATTTTCATATAAAAAAACTGATGCAAAAAAAATAAACTGCTAATAAAACTGATGTATGAAAACCTAGCGGCGAAAACTAGAAGCGCTCATTATTCGACGAAGAAATTCAAAGTTGTATTTCCAGCCGCCAGGTTCGCCCATCAAAAAAGGAAAAATTTATCGTCAGACCTTCACGAAAAATTTGTGAAAGAGCCTCAGTACTAAAATCATAAAGTGTATATTTTTTTAAATATAAGGCGTCTCACCTCAAAACTTTACATTCCGACGAGCCTCGAGGTAAATCAAAATTGCGACTTAAAAAAGATACCTGGCTTAGATGTTTTTGTATTATTTCGACTACGACAGGTTTTGGAACATAAATAATATATTATATTTATGACTTTTCATGGAAATTTTGTCAGGATTCGTTTTCAAACGTCGGTAATTTCTGACGTTTACGAAAAAAATTCCGAGTTAAAAACTGTTAAAATGTTCGTAGCCAGTAAAAAAATGCTTTATTAAAGAAAAAATTATCGTCAGACCTTCAAAGTACTGAAATGTTGGGGCATTTTTGAAAATTATTCTACGGCGTCTAGCATGTTAATTTGACATTTCGACGAGTCTTATGTGTATCAATATTACGTCAAAAATAGCATATGTGGATAAGATGTTTTTCTATAATTTTGAAAACCATAGATTTCCGAACTCCAATAATACATTACATTTACCACATTTCATGTAAATTATTTCAGGATACATCTTCAAAAGTTGAAAAAATTCTGACGTTTATGAAGAAATGCAAAATAAAAACAGGTTAAACGTTACCGGCCAGCTACATAACGTTGATTTTAATTGCTGGGTTGGTACTTTTGTAAAGACAAATAAAATTCGAACGGTTCAGGCTGCCGAGATCATAGAAAATAATTTACCAGTGGGTAGGTACCTACTTGGGTGGGAACGTTATTTTTCAAATATTGAGAATTTAACATGATGAATAAAACTGTTTAAATAACTCAGGATAATCCATTTTTTTTGCCTAATGGTGTAGGTACTTCTTTAAATAGTGCACAATAGTGTTATTATAATATCATTCGGCGTGGGTGGTGTGCATTGGAACTGCCACCCCGTGAATCATTTGTTGGATGACCAAACCCTTTATAACCGGTTAATCTGAGTCGATTTAAGAATATCTAAATATATTCAGGTTGGCAAAAAGATGTATCTCAGTGACGTTTTGCATCGTTATATGCACCAATACACACAATCCTAAGGGCGGGCTTTTTCGTGTGAATGTTTATGCATAAACTATGGATCTTACTCGACTAATTTAAAACAAAATTAGGAAAATCTACCGGGATAAGAGAAGTTTATTTAATTTTTATAATAGCTCTACACAGGAGGCCTTGAAGAAAATAATTCCTCTCAGGGCCTATGTCATCTTTGGGGATGCTGTGTGAAGGGTTATTTTTAGGAAAGTAAGGAGATGATGTTCTGGTAAGGAAAAAGTTATGAGGGGTGGGTAGGAATCTGGGGATCAGTGTGTGGAGTGATGGACGAAAATAATTCCTCTCAGGGCCTATGTCATCTTTGGGGATGCTGTGTGAAGGGTTCTTTTTAGGAAGGTAAGGAGATGATGTTCTGGTAAGGAAAAAGTTATGAGGGGTGGGTAGGAATCTGGGGATCAGTGTGTGGAGTGACGGACGAATGATTTTATCCCTCCCACTGCGGTGCAAGGTGATGTTCCGAGAGAGCTTTGCTGAAGAACCCAAAAAGTCTCCCTAAACCAGTCTCTTCCGATCTGGTCTGCCACGAAATTGGTGGGCAGACGAATCCACCGCCAAGACCAGAACAAACCTCATGAACCCAGGCACCACTTCTAAATCAACAAACATAGCGAACCACTTGAAATGACCTATTGCAGAGGCGTTGGCCTACCCACCCAGCGATTTTTTTTAGCGTAAGATCCTCACGGCTTTTGCGGTGGTCAGAGGCCCTAGCACGCTCGCTCTATAACGATCGATAGGATAACTATCGGTAACTTCTCATCGTTCCCTAGCATGACTACAGATCGCCAACGAATAAGTGACAGTTCACAATGACTAAGTGTCCTTAACATATTCGACATCAACTGTTGTTTGTTCGTTAGCGATGTGCAGTTGTCCTAGGGAACGATGAGAAGTTACCGATAGTTATCCTACCGATCGTTATAGAGCAAGCGTGCTAGGGCCTGAACAAAAAATTAGACTTTAGCCTTTAAAAAAATTGAGCTTTGGCGTATTTGAGAATCCTTCATTTGCAAACGAAATTGCGTCAAAATGACGGCCTCTGGCGTAAATGTTTTTTGATATATTCAATGGCAAAAGGTTTCGAAAACTTATTCAACCGTTTTTTTAGTGGCATTCCATTGAAAATATTCCACAATATCGAGCTAAAAATTTGACATTTTACAAAAAAATCCATGAAAAATCCGCTAACAAATTATACAAGATTTAAAAATATTACTGGTCAGGTGGATTGGTATAATAATAATCACTGGGTAGGTACCTACTTTGCTCCATCGAATTACAAATAAATGGTTTGAAATTAAGAGAAATCACCAAAGATGGTAGGTACTAAATGCGTTTCTTCTGGAAAAATGCCGATTGCAGTTTGTCGGTCTTTTAATTCAAATTCAGAAACAGGGTGGTAAAAAAAATTCCGCTCGAAATATACTGATTAATTTTTTTATTAAAACTCATGATTTTTTCCTTAATTTTTTTTGTTTAGAAAATATTGTCTTGCGTTTGCGACCAACGTTTTTGCGGCGCATTAAAATTTATCTAAATAAGATGCAAAGTTTTTTTTCTAATTTTCTATACATTTATCGTTATTAATAATTATTGATTACGAAAAGAGTTATGGCGTCCGTGACATCAAAAGGTGGATACTTGAAAGATGTCATTTCCATAAAAAAATATTAAAGAGTCGATTTAAAAAAAAAATCATTTTTTTAATCGATTGGTTTTTGTAATAATGAGTGAGGAAATTTTGCCGGACCCTGTCGTTCATTTCGACTGTCCAATCAGGGAGTTCAGTAGGCATGCGGATTGCATTGAATTCAAATATCGATATTTACTCTAAGTAAGAACTTCTTTCCTTTAAATCACAAAAAAAATATGATATAAAATAAAAAAAAGTAACCAAAGATGGATATTTCCAAAAAAATGTAGGTGTACACGGGGGTAGGTAGATATGCAGGTAGGTAGGAACTAAGTACTGAACAGGTACTCTGGGTAGGTAGGTATGTATGAAGGTACTTTTTATAAATTAGGTGGGTTCGATGCAGTGCTACAGATTTTTTATATGCATATAAATCGAAAAATAGATCGGTCAGGATTCGTTCGTTTACTTTGGACATTATTCAATTTTAAAATAAAAATAATTATACGTGTGCACGGGTAGCCGGATATTGTTAAAGAATTTCTTTGTGTAATTTTTTTGCTGCAGTAAAATTGAGTTTGATAAGATGGTTTTTTGTTGAACAAATATTTTTTGTTTGAGGGTTAGGTAGGTTTTTTTTCCAATACTTTCATCTGATGGCGACAAAACTTTTGGGATTTGATGTGTGCATGCCCGGGTTGGTTTCTACGCATAATAGTAAGCTCTGGCTTTATGAAATTATTTTATATACTATTCACCCGATCGAGATGAAACTTTGGAAATTTGATGTGTGCATGCCTGGGATGGTTTTTATGCATAAAAGTAAGCTCTGGCGTTATGAAAATATTTCCTTTAATTTTCATCCGATTGAGATGAAACTTTGGGAATTCGATGTTGACATGCTCGGGATGGTTTCTATGTAAAAGAGTAAGCTCTGGCGTTATGAAATTTTTTCCAATACTATTCATTTGATTGCGACAAAACTTTTGAGCTTTGATGTGTGCATGCCCGGGTTGGTTTCTACGCATAATAGTAAGCTCTGGAATTATGACATTATTTACGCATAATGGTAAGATCTGGCGTTATGAAATTATTTCCTATACTTTCCATCCGATTGAGATGAAACTTTGGGAATTTGATGTTGGATACTCGGGATGGTTTGAACATAAAAGAGTAAGCTCTGGCGTTATGATTTTTTTTCCAATACTTTTCATCTGATTGCGACAAAACTTTTGGTATTTGATGTGTGCATGCCCGGGTTGGTTTCTACGCAATAGTAAGCTCTGGCTCTATGAAATTATTTCCTATACTATTCATCTGATTGCGATGAAACTTTGGGGATTTGATGTGTGCATGTCCGGATGGTTTCTATGCGTAATAATAAGCTCTGGCGTTATCAAATTATTTCATATACTATTCACCCGATTGAGATGAAACTTTGGAGATTTGATGTGTGCATGCCTGGGATGGTTTTTATGCATAAAAGTAAGCTCTGGCGTAATGAAATTATTTCCTTTACTTTTCATCCGATTGAGATGAAACTTTGGGAATTCGATGTTGGCATGCTAGGGATGGTTTCTATATATAAGAATAAGCTCTGGCATTTTGAAATTATTTCCAATACTATTCATCCGATTGCGATGAAACTTTGGGGATATGATGTGTGCATGCTCGAAATGGTTTTAAAATATAATAATGAGCTCTAGCGTAATGAAATTATCTACAATAATATTCATCCGATTGCGATGAAACTTTGGTGAGTTATTGTGCGCAAGCCCGCGAAGTTTTCTTTATATAATGCAGAGATTTGGCGTTATCAAATTCATACAAAAAATTTAAATAGGTGTAACGGGAGTTATTAGAAAAGTGAGTGCATATCATATAATTTAGAAACAATTTATTAGTGAAAAAATTGAGCCGTAAACTTCTAGGCCCCTTTTTGCGAGAAAAGGCCCATACTGAACGCCTTAACCAGGGCGAACAAAGTGGCTAAGTAGCGGGTGTACAAAATTGAGCGATTAACTCACAGGACCCTTTGAGTAGTTCTCACAATCCTTGCTTCATCCACATTCAAACATCGATTTTTTTTTTCAAATATTTAATTTTTAAAAAATGTAGACACACACACTTCTTGCTTCATCCACATTCAAACGTCAAATCGCTTAGTGCTTTAACCAATTAGTTGCCTTGCAACGGGCAAAAGCTAGTATATATATTAATGCTCGTAACCACCAGATTTTAAGTCAATCGCAGTCTCGCGAAAAACGACCACTCTGCCCCTCAAGTTTAACCGACCTCAAAGCTGATTTTCGCGAGACATCGACCGTGGATAAAAATACATACGATTTTTTCAGACCTGATTTGTATGGGAAAAATTCAGCCAGAATTTTACCAATTGCAAATTTTCATATAAAAAAACTGATGCAAAAAAAATAAACTGCTAATAAAACTGATGTATGAAAACCTAGCGGCGAAAACTAGAAGCGCTCATTATTCGACGAAGAAATTCAAAGTTGTATTTCCAGCCGCCAGGTTCGCCCATCAAAAAAGGAAAAATTTATCGTCAGACCTTCACGAAAAATTTGTGAAAGAGCCTCAGTACTAAAATCGTAAAGTGTATATTTTTTTAAATATAAGGCGTCTCACCTCAAAACTTTACATTCCGACGAGCCTCGAGGTAAATCAAAATTGCGACTTAAAAAAGATACCTGGCTTAGATGTTTTTGTATTATTTCGACTACGACAGGTTTTGGAACATAAATAATATATTATATTTATGACTTTTCATGGAAATTTTGTCAGGATTCGTTTTCAAACGTCGGTAATTTCTGACGTTTACGAAAAAAATTCCGAGTTAAAAACTGTTAAAATGTTCGTAGCCAGTAAAAAAATGCTTTATTAAGGAAAAATTTATCGTCAGACCTTCAAAGTACTGAAATGTTGGGGCATTTTTGAAAATTATTCTATGGCGTCTCGCATGTTAATTTGACATTTCGACGAGTCTCATGTGTATCAATATTACGTCAAAAATAGCATATGTGGATAAGATGTTTTTCTATAATTTTGAAAACCATAGATTTCCGAACTCCAATAATACATTACATTTACCACATTTCATGTAAATTATTTCAGGATACATCTTCAAAAGTTGAAAAAATTCTGACGTTTATGAAGAAATGCAAAATAAAAACAGGTTAAACGTTACCGGCCAGCTACATAACGTTGATTTTAATTGCTGGGTTGGTACTTTTGTAAAGACAAATAAAATTCGAACGGTTCAGGCTGCCGAGATCATAGAAAATAATTTACCAGTGGGTAGGTACCTACTTGGGTGGGAACGTTATTTTTCAAATATTGAGAATTTAACATGATGAATAAAACTGTTTAAATAACTCAGGATAATCCATTTTTTTTGCCTAATGGTGTAGGTACTTCTTTAAATAGTGCACAATAGTGTTATTATAATATCATTCGGCGTGGGTGGTGTGCATTGGTACTGCCACCCCGTGAATCATTTGTTGGATGACCAAACCCTTTATAACCGGTTAATCTGAGTCGATTTAAGAATATCTAAATATATTCAGGTTGGCAAAAAGATGTATCTCAGTGACGTTTTGCATCGTTATATGCACCAATACACACAATCCTAAGGGCGGGCTTTTTCGTGTGAATGTTTATGCATTTTTTATACACAAACTATGGATCTTACTCGACTAATTTAAAACAAAATTAGGAAAATCTACCGGGAAAAGAGAAGTTTATTTAATTTTTATAATAGCTCTACACAGGAGGCCTTGAAGAAAATAATTCCTCTCAGGGCCTATAATATCTTTGGGGATGCTGTGTGAAGGGTTCTTTTTAGGGAAGTAAGGAGATGATGTTCTGGTAAGGAAAAAGTTATGAGGGGTGGGTAGGAATCTGGGGATCAGTGTGTGGAGTGACGGACGAAAATAATTCCTCTCAGGGCCTATGTCATCTTTGGGGATGCTGTGTGAAGGGTTATTTTTAGGAAAGTAAGGAGATGATGTTCTGGTAAGGAAAAAGTTATGAGGGGTGGGTAGGAATCTGGGGATCAGTGTGTGGAGTGAGGGACGAATGATTTTATCCCTACCACTGCGGTGCAAGGTGATGTTCCGAGAGAGCTCTGCTGAAGAAGACAAAAAGTCTCCCTAAACCAGTCTCTTCCGATCTGGTCTACCACGAAATTGGTGGGCAGACGAATCCACCGCCAAGACCAGGACAAACCTCATGAACCCAGGCACCACTTCTAAATCACCAAACATAGCGAACCTCTTGAAATGACCTATTGCAGAGGCGTTGGCCTACCCGCCCAGCGATTTTTTTTAGCGTAAATCCTCACGGCTTTTGCGGTAGGTCAGGGCCCTAGCACGCTCGCTCTACAACGATCGATAGGATAACTATCGGTGACTTCTCATCGTTCCCTAGCATGACTACAGATCGCCAACGAATAAGTGACAGGTCACAATGACTAAGTGTCCTTCGTAACATATTCGACATCAACTGTTGTTTGTACGTTAGCGATGTGCAGTTGTCCGAGAGAACGATGAGAAGTTACCGATAGTTATCCTACCGATCATTAAAGAGCAAGCGTGCTAGGGCCTGAACAAAAAAAATTTAGTTTATCCTTTAAAAAATTGAGCTTTGGCGAATTTGAGAATCCTTCATTTGCAAACGAAATTGCGTCAAAATGACGGCCTCTGGCGTAGATGTTTTTTGATATATTCAATGGCAAAAGGTTTCGAAAACTTATTCAACCGTTTTTTTAGTGGCATTCGCTTGAAAATATTCCTCAATATCGTGCTAAAAATTTGACATTTTACAAAAAAATCCATGAAAAATCCGCTAACAAATTTTACAACGTTTAAAAAGATTACTTGCCAGTGGATTCGTATAATATTATCACTGGGTAGGTACCTACTTTGCTCCATCGAATTACAAATAAATGGTTTGAAATTAAGAGAAATCACCAAAGATGGTAGGTACTAAATGCGTTTCTTCTGAAAAATGCCGATTGCAGTTTGTCGGTCTTTTAATTCAAATTCAGAAACAGGGTGGTAAAAAAAATTCCGCTCGAAATATACTGATTAATTTTTTTATTAAACTCATGATTTTTTCCTTATTTTTTTTTTGTTTAGAAAATATTGTCGGGCGTTTGCGACCAACGTTTTTGCGGCGCATTAAAATTTATCTAAATAAGATGCAAAGTTTTTTTTCTAATTTTCTATACATTTATCGTTATTAGTAATTATTTATTACGAAAAGAGTTATGGCGTCCGTGAAATCAAAAGGTGGACACTTGAAAGATGTCATTTCCATAAAAAAATATTAAAGATTCGATTAAAAAAAAAAAGTCAATTTTTTAATCGATTGGTTTTTGTAATAATGAGTGAGGAAATTTTGCCGGACCCTGTCGTTCATTTCGACTGTCCAATCAGGAGTTCACTAGGCATGCGGATTGCATTGAATTCAAATATCGATATTTACTCTAAGTAAGAACTTCTTTCCTTTAAATCACAAAAAAATTATGATATAAAATAAAAAAAAAAGTAACCAAAGATGGATATTTCCAAAAAAATGTAGGTGTACACGGGGGTAGGTAGATATGCAGGTAGGTAGGAACTAAGTACTGAACAGGTACTCTGGGTAGGTAGGTATGCATAAAGGTACTTTTTATAAATTAGGTGGGTTCGATGCAGTGCTACAGATTTTTTATATGCATATAAATCGAAAAATAGATCGGTCAGGATTCGTTCGTTTACTTTGGACATTATTAAATTTTAAAATAAAAATAATTATACGTGTGCACGGGTACCCGGATATTGTTAAAGAAGAAGTAATAAAATTGCAATGTTTTTTTTTTTTTTAGAAATTACGTAGGTAAATGAACAAATATTTTTAGTTTGAGGGTTAGGTAGATTTTTTTCCAATACTATTCATCTGATGGCGACAAAACTTTTGGGATTTGATGTGTGCATGCCCGGGTTGGTTTCTACGCATAATAGTAAGCTCTGGCTTTATGAAATTATTTTATATACTATTCACCCGATCGAGATGAAACTTTGGAGATTTGATGTGTGCATGCCTGGGATGGTTTTTATGCATAAAAGTAAGCTCTGGCGTTATGAAAATATTTCCTTTAATTTTCATCCGATTGAGATGAAACTTTGGGAATTCGATGTTGGCATGCTCGGGATGGTTTCTATATAAAAGAGTAAGCTCTGGCGTTATGAAATTTTTTCCAATACTATTCATTTGATTGCGACAAAACTTTTGGGATTTGATGTGTGCATGCCCGGGTTGGTTTCTACGCATAATAGTAAGCTCTGGAATTATGAAATTATTTACGCATAATGGTAAGATCTGGCGTTATGAAATTATTTCCTATACTTTCCATCCGATTGAGATGAAACTTTGGGAATTCGATGTTGGCATGCTCGGGATGGCTTCTATGTAAAAGAGTAAGCTCTGGCGTTATGAAATTTTTTCCAATACTATTCATCTGATTGCGACAAAACTTTTGGGATTTGATGTGTGCATGCCCGGGTTGGTTTCTACGCATAATAGTAAGCTCTGGCTTTATGAAATTATTTCCTATACTATTCATCCGATTGCGATGAAACTTTGGGGATTTGATGTGTGCATGTCCGGGATGGTTTCAACGCGTAATAGTAAGCTCTGGCGTTATCAAATTATTTCATATACTATTCACCCGATTGAGATGAAACTTTGGAGATTTGATGTGTACATGCCTGGGATGGTTTTTATGCATAAAAGTAAGCTCTGGCGTAATGAAATTATTTCCTTTACTTTTCATCCGATTGAGATGAAACTTTGGGAATTCGATGTTGGCATGCTAGGGATGGTTTCTATATATAAGAATAAGCTCTGGCATTATGAAATTATTTCCAATACTATTCATCCGATTGCGATGAAACTTTGGGGATATGATGTGTGCATGCTCGAAATGGTTTTTAAATATAATAATGAGCTCTAGCGTAATGAAATTATGTACAATAATATTCATCCGATTGCGATGAAACTTTGGTGAGTTATTGTGCGCAAGCCCGCGAAGTTTTCTTTATATAATGCAGAGCTTTGGCGTTATCAAATTTGTACAAAAAATTTAAATAGGTGTAACGGAAGTTATTAGAAAAGTGAGTGCATATCATATAATTTAGAAACAATTTATTAGTGAAAAAATTGAGCCGTAAACTTCTAGGCCCCTTTTTGCGAGAAAAGGCCCATACTGAACGCCTTAACCAGGGCGACCAAAGTGGCTAAGTAGCGGGTGTACAAAATTGAGCGATTAACTCACAGGACCCTTTGAGTAGTTCTCACAATCCTTGCTTCATCCACATTCAAACATCGATTTTTTTTTTTCAAATATTTAATTTTTAAAAAATGTAGACACACACACTTCTTGCTTCATCCACATTCAAACGTCAAATCGCTTAGTGCTTTAACCAATTAGTTGCCTTGCAACGGGCAAAAGCTAGTATATATTAATGCTCGTAACCACCAGATTTTAAGTCAATCGCAGTCTTGCGAAAAACGACCACTCTGCCCCTCGAGTTTAACCGACCTCAAAGCTGATTTTCGCGAGACATCGACCGTGGATAAAAATACATACGATTTTTTCAGACCTGATTTGTATGGGAAAAATTCAGCCAGAATTTTACCAATTGCAAATTTTCATATAAAAAAACTGATGCAAAAAAAATAAACTGCTAATAAAACTGATGTATGAAAACCTAGCGGCGAAAACTAGAAGCGCTCATTATTCGACGAAGAAATTCAAAGTTGTATTTCCAGCCGCCAGGTTCGCCCATCAAAAAAGGAAAAATTTATCGTCAGACCTTCACGAAAAATTTGTGAAAGAGCCTCAGTACTAAAATCGTAAAGTGTATATTTTTTTAAATATAAGGCGTCTCACCTCAAAACTTTACACTCCGACGAGCCTCGAGGTAAATCAAAATTGCGACTTAAAAAAGATACCTGGCTTAGATGTTTTTGTATTATTTCGACTACGACAGGTTTTGGAACATAAATAATATATTATATTTATGACTTTTCATGGAAATTTTGTCAGGATTCGTTTTCAAACGTCGGTAATTTCTGACGTTTACGAAAAAAATTCCGAGTTAAAAACTGTTAAAATGTTCGTAGCCAGTAAAAAAAAAAGCTTTATTACGTATAAAATAAGTTTCACTTGCCAAATAATTCGAGTTCATATGTTTTTTCTTGGTTGTGTAATGTCATTTATTGATTTTGTCGACACCCAGCTAGAAAATACGAAATGGCTTTAAAAATATCGATCTGGGCTTTCAAAATTTAGTAAAACCTTTTCGACAAGAGTTTTACGAATGTAAATCGACAGTCACATTGACAATGTTTCTTGAAAAAACGTCCGTTATTTTAATTTCCAATCTGACATTTGAAAAAAAAAACATCTCAAAGGCGCATTCGGAAACCGGTATAAAATAATGGTTGACACGATTTACCTGCTCCACTGGCGGCAAGATTTAGTACCACTCTAATTTGCTAAGAAAAATTTCATCATCGGTCGAAATTCAAATTATTCCCAAAGAAACTGGAGTGTTGAAAATGTTACTACATTTTAATCATAGCTTCAAATATCGAATGTCGAATGCATTGCGGTGAAAAATTTCCTTTCTGATAAATATGAATTATTTTTTTAATTATTATTAACGATTTTTTTTCTTATTTTTTTTTTTTAAGAAAAAAGAGTCGTTCGGTCGCGACTAACGCTGGTGTGTCATAGAAATATTTCTCCAATTAAGGTTCTTAGATTTTTTTTATTTTTCAGTACAATTATCGTTATGAATAATTATTTATTACTAAAATAGTATGTTTGTTGATGAATTCAAAAACTGGACACTCGACCGATGTCATTTCCAGAAAAATATTTTAAGAAAAACAAAAACAAAAAAATTCTTCTGAAAATGCACAATTTTTAAATCAATTTATTTGGATTGAAAATCGGGAAAGAAATTATTCTGGATCATGTACTATCAGGGAATTCAGTAGAGATGGCCTATTTTGTTGTGTTCAAATAGTGATGTAAAACTGCATAAGTACTTACCCGCTAACTTGAAATATTTTCTATGCAATTTTTAGGCGATAACGAGTAGGTACCTATCCGGACAATAAATTATTGGTTTGATGTGATTATTTTTGATTTAAAAATTTCAAATAAATAATATTGGGCCATTTCTGTGCAAAAACTTAAGTAAAAAAATTATCAAAGATGGTGGCAAATATTTGCCAAAATTCGTATTGTGAGTTTGTTTTTCAATAAATAATTTTTTTTTAACAGGTTTGTGAAAGATTTTTTCTGAAAATTTTTTATTGCAATTAAGTTTAGTTTCATATAATATTTTTTTACCAAGTAGTAAAAATTTGTAAAGCGCCGTTTTTGTATTTTGCGTGTTTATAGTAACTTTCAAGGTGAGTTGTGTGCATTGGTACCGCCGCCCCGGGAATAATTTAATGGATGACTTAATTAATGGAGTACTTTCTTGAGTATTTTTATAAAATGTTCGGGAAAACTACCGGGAGTAGAGAACTTTTTTTTTTTACAATCGCTTCATATAGGAGGCCCCGAATAGTATTAATAATTCCTCTCAGGGCCTATGTCATTTTTGGGAATGCTGTGTAGGGGATTTTTTTTTTTGTAAAACGCCGTTTCTGTATGTTGCATGTTATACTATCATTCAATGTGAGTGGTGTGCATTGGTACCGCCGCCCCGGGAATTATTTAATGGATGACATTCTAAACGGGGTACTTAACTAGAGTATTTTTGTACAATATTCGGAAAATCTACAGGGAGTAGTTTTTACAATAGCTCGATACTGGAGGCCCGGAAGAAAATAATTCCCTTCGGGGCCTACGTCGTCTTTGGGAATGCTGTGTGGAGGGTTATTTTTAGGAAAGGAAGGAAAGGATATTCTGAGAAGGAAAAAGGTATGAGGGGTGGGTAGGAATCTGGATATCAGTGTATGGAGTGACGGACGAATGGTTGTATCCCTCCCACTGCGGTGCAAGGTGATGTTCCGAGAGAGCTCTGCTGGAGAAGCCAAAAAGTCTCCCTAATCCTTCATTTGCAAACGAAATTGCCTCAAAATGACGGCCTCTGGCGTAGATGTTTTTTGATATATTCAATGGCGAAAGGTTTCGAAAACTTATTCAACCGTTTTTTAGTGGCATTCCATTGAAAATATTCCACAATATCGTGCTAAAAATTTGTCATTTTACAAAAAAATCCAAGAAAAATCCGCTAACAAATTCCACAAGATTTAAAAATATTACTGGCTAGGTGGAAACGTATAATATTAATCACTGGGTAGGTACCTACTTTGCTCCATCGAATTACAAATAAATGGTTTGAAATTAAGAGAAATCACCAAAGTTGGTACGGTACTATATGCGTTTCTCCTGAAAAAATGACGATTGCAGTTTGTCGGTCTTTTAATTCAAATGCAGATACATGCTGGTAAAAAAAAATTCCGCTCGAAATATACTGATTAATTTTTTTATTAAAACTCATGATTTTTTTCTTAATTTTTTTTTGTTTAAAAAATATTGTCGGGCGTTTGCGACCAACGTTTTTGCGGCGCATTAAAATTTATCTAAATAAGATGCAAAGTTTTTTTTTCAAATTTTCTATACATTCATCGTTATTAATAATTATTTATTACGAAAAGAGTTATGGCGTCCGTGAAATCAAAAGGTGGACACTTGAGAGATGTCATTTCCATAAAAAAATATTAAAGTGTTGATTAAAAAAAAAAGTATTTTTTTTAATCGATTGGTTTTTGTAATAATGAGTGACGAAATTTTGCCGGACCCTGTCGTTCATTTCGACTGACCAATCAGGGAAGATGAATAAACATGGTATTCCATTGAATTCAAATATCGATATTTACTGTAGGTAAGAACTTCTTTCCTTTTAATCAAAAAAAAAAAATTATGATACAAAAAAGTAACCAAAGATGGATATTTGCATACGGTATACACAGGGGTAGGTAGATATGCAGGTAGGTAGGAAATAAGAACTGAACAGGTACTCTGGGTAGGTAGGTATGTAGGAAGGTACTTTTTATAAATTAGGTGGGTTCAATACAGATTTTTCATTTGCATATAAATCGAAAAATAGATAGGTCAGGATTCGTTCGTTTACTAAGGTCATTATAAACTTTAAAAATAAAAATAATTATACGTGTGCACGGGTACCCGCATATTGTGAAATAATTTCTTTGGGGTAATTTTTTTATTGCAGTAAAATTGAGTTTGATAAGATTGTTTTTTTGATAAATAGTAAATTTACAATGTTTTTTTTTTAGAAATTACGTAGGTAAATGAACAAATATTATTTGTTTGAGTGAGGGTTAGGTAGGTTTTATATTATGTTTTTTATACAAAAAGATTAATGAAATACAAATGTGTTTTATGAAATAATTTTTATTTTAAATAGTTTATATTTTTATAGCGCCAAAATTTCTCAAGAAATTCCAAATATAAAAAAAAATTCCAATTTAAAAAGTTACATTTAAAATTTTTTTTATGGGTATCCCAAATGTTTTGCTACCCGAGGATTATAAAAAATATATAAAGGACCAAAGAGCATTAAATTCTTTGGGAATGCTGCGTGGAGGGTTATTTTTAGGAAAGGAAGGAGATGATGTTCTGGGAAGGAAAAAAGGTATAAGGGGTGGGTAGGAATCTGGGGATCAGTGTGTGGAGTGACGGACGAATGGTTTTATCCCTACCACTGCGGTGAGGGGTGATGTTCCGAGAGTTCTGCTGGAGAAGCCAAAAAGTATCCCTAAACCAGTCTCTCCCGATCTGGCCTGCCACGCAATTGGTGGGCAGACGCATCCACCACCAAGAGCGGTAAAAACCTCACCCTATGAACCCTGGCACCCCTGCTAAATCATCAAACATAGCGAACAACTTCAAATGACCTATTGCAGGTGTGTTGGTTCCCGAGGCGGCGGTACCCATACCCACCTACCAAATTGAGGTTTTTTGCAATTCTTGCTTCATCCACAGTCAAAAATCATATTTGTAATTAAGAATTGTTTTTTAAGACTTTTCTAAGGTTAGCCATGTGACATCGTTTTTCAATAAAATGTGGGGTTTTCATATTAGTCAACATTTTGGTGGCCATTTTGTTTTTTAAGACTTTTCTACGGTTAGTCATGCGACATATCGTTTTTCACAAAAAAATGTGGGGATTTCATATAAGTCAACATTTTGGTCGCCATTTTGTTTTTTAGGACTTTTCTTAGTTAGTCATGTGACATATAGTTTTTCCCAAAAAAAGGAGGGGATTTCATATTAGTCAACATTTCTGTCGACATTTTGTTTTTTAAGACTTTTCTAAGGTTAGTCATGTGACATATCGTTTTTCACAAAAAAAGGTGGGGATTTCGTATTAGTCAACATTTTGGGCGCCATTTTGTTTTTTAAGACTTTTCTAAGGTTATTCATGTGACATACCGTTTTTGACTAAACCAAGGATGGGGATTTCATATTAATAAAAATTTTGGTCGCCATGTTGTTTTTTAAGCTTTTTTTTAGGTTAGTCATGTAACTAATGGTTTCTGGTATACCGAGGATGGGGATTTCATATGGATTTCATAGGTCGCCAGCAGTTGTACAAAATTGAGCGATTAACTCACAGGACCCTTTGAGTAGTTCTCACAATTCTTGCTTCATCCACATTCAAACATCGTTTTTTTTCTTCAAATATATATATTTTTTTAAATGCAGGCTTACACTTCTTGCTTCATCCACATTCAAACGTTAAATCGCTTAGTGCTTTAACCAATTAGTTGCGTTGCAACGGGCAAAAGCTAGTATTTTATTAAAACTTCAACAGTTGTTCTATTTGAAAATTAGAGGAATATAAACGCCAGAAATATTCTACTTCTTACACTTTAGCACTTAACGTGTTTTTGGTATTACATATCTCCACTGGGAAAGTAGCGCCAAAGTTGTTTTTATTTTTTTTACGAATGAAAAAGTTACAAAAGTTACAAGAATGAAAAAGTTAGAACTCTTCTATGTGAATCGTAAATGCTACAAAGGGGAATAGTCAAAAATAATCTTAACCATAAAGGCGTATTTTTAAAAGTTGTTTCTTATATAACTTTATATTTATGTAATGAGAAAAATAAATTATTTAGTACTTTACGCATATATTTCTGTTAGGTAATAAATTATTTTATTTTAATTCCAATAAATAGAGAAGGTAGGCAAAGTTTCGATGTATTCGTAGCAATTTTTTCATATTCACAATGTAAACCGATTGTTAATAAAGAAAAATCTAAATAGTAATTTGTCGTATAGCTTCATTTTCACAATAGTTTATGAAATAGGTAGAAATAGTTTATAAATATAACGCTTAACCGTGGAAGTCCGCAGAACTTTGCTAAACATTATTTTGTAAAAGTGTACTTACAACACGCTAATTCTGAATCGAAAATGACGAATTCAGATTTTTTTTGTTTTTTTAACACAAGTAATTTAATTTATTTTAATAATTATTATTATAACTGGATTTCAACCGTGGCGAATGTCGGGAAAACATTTAATCGACGAACGTTAACAATGAAATTTAATTCCTAAAAAGAATTTAAGAAATATTTTATTTTTAATAATGTGGGACGGTAACGATAATAATAATAATAATAAAATAATTTAATAATAACTTTTACGGTGAGGCGAAATAAATTAGAAATTTATTTTTATTTGATTTAAATGGCACAAAAATCTCTAGTTGTAGGTACACACACGCCCCACGTACGAGATACAAACGGTAGTGCTGCCATCTATAATATTAGAATAGAACTATTGAAGTTTTCATATTATGGTTTACTCGCGGAAGCGGATTTTTACCTGCCAGTTGTTCATTACTACAGCAACACCAAGCTACACACTTTGTCTTATATTTCAGCATATTTGAGCTTGACAATGTATTTATTTATTTTTGGTACAATAACTTAGTGAAACATTTTGATAAAATACCATACTATATGAAGATGGTTCGTAATGAAAAAAAATAAAATCTGCATATATTACTGACTTCGTGTCCTTTCCCATTTCTCCCCGTTCCCCTTCCGCCACCTCTTCCCCACCCTTCTTCCCCTTCCCCTCCCGCTTTCCCTTTTCACCTTCCCCTGCGTTCCCCCTCCCGCTGTCCCCCTTCTCGAGAACCTCCCCCCTCACGGGGGAATTCTCCACCTTCTCCGCCGTCCCCCTCCCTCGTCCTCCCTCCTGTGAACCACGCCTCCTTCATTCCCCTCCGCCCCTCCCGGATTCCCCTCCCCCTCCCGCCTTTTTACCCTGCCGCTTAACTCCATAAAATACACTCATTTTTCAAATATAATTCCCCCATAGGAACCCTTTCTACAAAAGCCATTCAAATACTATTGAAAGAATCCAACACAAATTTCTCAGATCAATTAATTTCAAATTTGGAATTCCCGCGGATGACATAAACTATGATTCTCTATTACAAAAAATGCGACTCTTATCGTCAAAAGATAGAAGAATACTTAATGATCTTATTTTTTAATTTCAAATAAACAACAACTGGTTTGACTCCCTTGAATTGGTTTCATTGGTGAATTATCACGTGCCTTTTAGACCAACTCTACTCCAAAGACCTTTTCATTGTAATAACTAATAACTAATAACGCTGGGACCACCGCATAACAAAATGCGACAATAAATCGCATACATACTCTTGGCAATAAATATGCTAATATCGATCACGCCGGTAATCTGGCCTCATCTTCGACCAAGTATAAGTCCCAATAGTCCTAAATAGTCCTTCTTTGGTCAATGGGCCTCATACAAAATATGCATTAAACAAAATTTGTCTTCTAGTACCATGTAAACATAATACCTCTTGTAAACATAATATGCTTCCCAGTACTTGCAAAACATTAATTCATTAGAAATCATAGGTACTTGTAAAATTCATCATATCGGTTAATATTTATAATAAATAAAAACAAAATCAATAATACTATGTAACCTATATTTACATAATGTTTTTTTACGATGGTTAAAAATGCTGAAGATAATTCCAAGCAAAACCATTGCTCAAATAAAATCGTTACTGGTAAATTAAATTAAATTATATCGTTACTTAGTACTTCGACATTTCGAAAATATCAATTTAAATAAATATTCTCAGAACCCAATCGATTAATATAATTTATTATCTTCGAACGATTTTTTTGTTCGTAATAATTTTCCATTTAATCAGTGGCGTGACGTACCTTGGAGGCCCTGTATCAAAATTAGTTGGGGGCCCAAATGAATGCCCTTACACACGTTAGGGGCCTCTGTAGCCCGGGGGGGCGTATCATTGATACGGGTGGGTACGGCGCGCGGTAGCTACGCCCCTGTCAAAATAATTCATATTCTACGCTTTCGTAGATGGCGCGCGTATATTTACAGTATTAGCGCGTATTTTAGTATTTTTACTTAAAAACGCTTTTTACTAGTTATGATCTGAAATAAGAAAAAAATAACGAACAATAACAAAGCATAACTTGTAAAAAGCGTTTATAAGTAAAAAATATATATACTATACGCGCGCCATCAGCTATGAAAGCGTAGAATATGAATTCTTTTGACATTATTAAACATATTTATTTCGTGTGTGCTCGCCGGCAGTTTGGTCATATTTAAAAAAGAAATGGTGGTGATCATCATTTTTAAATTCTAAAATAAAAATGATAGTATCATATGTATTTGAAAACTATATTTAAAATGTTAATAGCCTATTTTTTTACATTCTTTAAATAATGTTACTTACTTTTCGTCGTTCTTACTCACTAAGAAAATATTACAATGGCAATACTAACCGGAAATCGTGTTCTACGCTCTATCGAAAAACATAACCAACTTCTCTTTCCCGTCAGTTGTCGAGACGTGAACATTTTTACGCCGGCATCTCCACACGTTTCGTGTCATCTACGACTTAAAAGTAAGTATTTCGACGAAACAGTGACGCAAATAACTAAAATAGTTCCTGCATTATCGAGATACATAATATTTGTGACGAAATATTCTTAAATTCGCGTATTATTTGTTCAGTTTAGGAGGATGTTATTAGATTGTGAAGGATCCAGCATTTTAATGTGTCATTTTTTTAACAGTGTATCGCCCAAGTGACTTGTTTGAACGGCGCAGTTTATATTTCTCACTCAAATTACCAGTGTCTTAATTCAACAACGAAATTTCACTCGGAAAGTTCTACTATCCAGGACATCCTTGGCGGGAGTCAACCGTCATATAGAAGAGATGTCAGATTTTGACGGAAGTTTATGTTTACAGAATGCGTTACGTGGCCGCCTACTTGCTTGCCGTGCTGGGAGGGAAGGCAGCTCCTGCCTCCGGAGACATCGAGAAGATCCTCAGCTCCGTTGGTATCGAAGCCGATGCCGAGAAACTGAAGAAGGTCATCGCTGAGCTCGCCGGCAAGGACGTAGAGGAACTCATTGTCAAGGGTATGTACACGTGAAGTTACTAATAATATATTATATTTATTGTATTCAACCATGCTTCAAATGGTTTCATGTCATAATTTTTTTTATTTTTTGTGACTATCAGTATGAGTTATGTCTTCAAAACCTACCTAAAATTATCTGAAATCTTCGATTTGTCTTGTATAAACGATTTTATGTATAAAATACAGTAATTTTTCATGATGATCCACATTCATACCATCTTTCGGCTGAGTGACAGTGCTGAGAGCTTTTATTTCTGATGATTTCCATCCGCACAAGCTTTGCATCGTTGACAAAATTACGCCATCTTTAACCGTATTGTTATGTTCTTCCAGGACGCGAGAAGCTGTCTTCCATGCCATCCGGTGGTGGAGCCGTGGCTGCATCAGCAGCTGCCCCCGCAGCCGCTGCAGCCCCGAAGAAGGAAGGTAATTCTATCTGGCAATATTTATTTCTTTTTATCACTCACTTCCATTATGTTGCCCTTGAGATTGCAATTGGATGTTCTTTGTGACTAAGACGACCAACTTAGTCAGTTTGATTCTGGCTGCAGTGCCAAAATAATAATGTGTGATTGTTTTTGTTTCAATATACATACCAACTCGCCTCTTGTGATGTTCAAAATGGCTTAAATTACATGCAGGGCTTGGCATCATTTCTGAAACGAATCTAATTTGATTTTAAATATTCAAATATCTGACATATTATGTATCTTTGTGTACCTACTAAAAATGTTATTGATCTGACAAATAATTATTATAGTACACGCCAAACTTTGGTACTGACCTGACGTTGATACAGAAAGTCACAATAGGCGAGTTTAAGGTCCGAGAAGTGGCATGTTCTCTGTCGCACATATGTTTTTACGCATCTTTCGCTTATGGTCATTATAAAGTCAGTAAAGTGACAGTACCTGCACGAGAATGGACTGTATCAAGTTCAGGTCGGCTTTTAAAGTTGGTGCGTACTGTAACTAACATGATGAATTATCTTATACCATCTTTCGACTGAAATATCTTGATGATATAATATATTCTGAAGTTTAAAATATGGCGAATACAATAACCGAGTGAACTTTTGCCATGTGACTAATGCGTGTTTGTTTTCCACTTTCCAGAAGCCAAGAAGGAGGAGGAGAAGGAAGAAGATGAGTCTGATGACGATATGGGCTTCGGTCTCTTCGATTAAAGACATCGCAACATCCAATCCTGACATTTTAAACTATGGCATTTTGTTGTGCAAACTATTTCTATGAAATAAATTTTGTATAATTTTTACCATATCACGTGTATTTTATTTTTTTGGAAGATATTTTGACAGGGGCCTGCGTGATGCCATCATGCATAATCCAGCACCCATGCTAGTTACAGATGTAGTGGACCACTTGTGACCTATGGCAGGGGTGTTAGTTATCTAATAAATGGTTCCCGGAGGCGGCAGTACACATCCTCCCGCCCACCTCCCAATTGTAAAAGGCAATGTTTTATTGGCTTTAAAATTAATCTCTTAACCTCTTGAATGTCGGATGACAGTTAAGATGTGAAGGCCGTATTTCACAGAAAATTAATATCAGCATTCTGAGAAGCTGGAGTGCTCTAATACCAAGCAAAGCCTGAAATGATATTGGTGCAAGCGATTCTGACATTGTCCTTGTACAGCATTGATTTTTAAAGTGGTTGGCGCGCCCCATTAGGGAGGTGCGGGCGGCGGTTATCACTCCGGTCTCCGAATAGGGAAATTTTCAAGTAATTGGCGAAATTTTAGGGGTTTTTTGATTTTAGTTTTAGGGATAAATATTTTTGAGAGTTTAACACTGCACGTCACTTACCGCACCGCACGCGCCTAGCGAACACGTTTGTTAGGGTAGTGAGTGGCAGGCATATTCATTTTAAGCAGTAGGGAGGCGTGATACTTATAAATTTGGAAACCACTATTGTACAGTTTCTTTATACAATCGCATTTTATTTTTTAAATCTGACAACCGTCATCCGCCCGCCGGCGGGCTTATGACAAACGAGAGATATCATTATTGTAATATTCTTTCTTGCAGTAGCACAACCTCCTTGATGTGTTTGGTTGCCGCTACCTATTTAGGTACTTACGTTGTCATACACAGATTGATTAACTCAGAATATATATCGGTGATTTTAATGTTCCAAGCAACCTCACATACCTCTGGGGGTAGGCATCACTAATTGCGAACCACCGGAGTAGATGTCATAATATTATTATAATCTACTGAAGTATGTGGGAGGAGTTATAGCTTCCTCAATATGTCGATGCAAAAGAATTTTCCCAAGTAAACCATAATTATGAGCACTTTCAGGTGTATATAGCTGAAAAAGATTTGGAAAAATTAATTTAACCGCTTGGACCTAAGAGTATGGATATTAGAGAGACCGCATGTGAAGTGTGCCCGCGCGCTCCAAGTGTGCCTTTTCGAGAATTTTACCCAAACGGCTTACATTGGCTGCTGGTTTTTGGCCATTTAATACGTTCCGACAGCAGCCATTTTACATGGTGACAGCCAATGTCAGCCATGTGGGTAGAATTCTCGAAAAGGCACACTTGGAGCGCGCGGGCACACTTCACATGCCGTCTCTCTAATATCCATACTCTTAGGCTTGGACACATAAGCTTGTTTTCACGATAATTTAACGTAGGTAGACATAGGAATGACGTATGTGCCGTACCTGAGTTATTAATAATAAAGAACTCAAATATGGATTAAACTGTTTTAGTTAATTTGCTGTTATTGCAACCTGTTTCTGCATAGCTTCAAAGTAATTCACATTGCTAGCCAGGACATGGGTAGGTACTCAACATTACATTCTTGAGCATTATTTTTAAATTCCAAAAACAAAAAAAGGAAGATGCCATTTCTCTGACAACTGAATTGAATCATGTTTGGTTGTCAGAAATGTCTGCAAAAAAGAAAGAAACTCCGGCCACCGTTGCCAAGCCAGCAACTGAAAATGCTAAAATCAAACAACCTTCTGCGGGAATTGTAATTGCAAAAGAAGATATGTTCCCAGAGGAACTAAATAAGCATTTGCTGTACCAAATAACGGTGGGTTTTATAAAAGCAATCCAATCGTTATACCTACTTCTGTTCCTAATAATTTCTTTATGGTTGTGATAATAAGGCTGTCGTCTCACGGATGAGTAAGGAATCGACATAAACTGTGCACTGTTCTTTTAAAGTTGGTTCCTCATCGCTAAGGATCGTGACCCCTACTCCAAATTCCACTCCTCGCGGTCCCTTTCCTTCCGTTGCGTGGGGAGGTGCGGACACCGACGTACCGGACGCCAGTGTATTTGATCGCTCCAGCGCATTGGTGACCTTCCTCTGCTTCTGCCTTCCACTTTGCCAGTGATTATGAGTTTCTGCAAGTTGGAGTCCTCAGTTTGGCGAGCAACGTGTCCAAAATATCTTAGAATACATTCTAGGCAGAAAGTTGTGAGTTGAGAGCCTATTGTGAATGCCTAGCTCTTCCAGAATTGACACATTTTTACATCTGGCTGTCCATGGAATTTTTCTCCAGCACCACATTTGGAGGGCGTCTATCACTTTCTTTAGCTGGCTCTAAGTGTCTATGGTTCCACACCGTATAAAAATATGGGGAAAATCAACACACGGAGGAGTCTCATTTTGGTGGTCTTCGTTGTGCCTCTGTCACTCCATATCTTTTGCATTTTACTTGTGGTGTCTTTTGTCCTGCAAATTATTCTTTGTGTGCTGTAAGAATAAGGAATACTGAAAGTCCAACAATCCATATATTTGTATTGAGGCCTGTAAACTTATATACGTTAAAATGTTATATACTTCCCGTATTCAGTTTGCGGTAGTGGTTTCATTGTATGCCCGATATTTATATAACGAACTTCTAATAAGAATCGGATAATTTGTAGAGCCCCGTTTTTGTGAGAAATCACCTCAAGGGTGCTGTACAATTTTGAATTCTTAGGCTCTATCTAGATGATTACTAACAAATAGTTACAGAAAACATGCCTGGCAGGTCACTTCCCATAAACACACTTTGATTAGAAAGTTTATGCTTAGAGGAGAGTTTATTTGCACGCGGAGGACACTATATAAACACTGGACATTTCTTTATTTTATATTTGCTACCCTACCGCTGATCATATTATATAAATTCTAACTACCATTTTTATCTAGATTTATTTTTGTAAAAAAATGCTTTTAAAATATTTATATGAAAAATATCACAAAAATTGCACAAACTTATTGTGATGATGAAAAAATTCCACAACTTGATTACTGACTTCTTCAGAGATGTTTGTGCATGACTGATTCACAGTCATTTGTTATTAATTACAAGTTTATGTAGCATTCGGCAGTCTTCTCAATATTTTTTTCAAATTAAAATTCATGTAGGTAAATGAATATATTAGATTACCTGTTACAAAAGTACCCGTGAGTCAATTTGATAATGATAAGATAATGGCATTCAGCGCAGATGCGAAAACAGAAATCTGCAATACATAGTTTACAAGCTACAAGCTACAAAGTTGTTATTACTTGATATAAATATGCCTTGTGCAGAGACCATGCAGCATTCATCGTGCAAAATTTTCCGCATCCTTACAGCACTCGGTTTATGTCGATTCTATAATAATTTTCACATTTCAATTTATAGTCTCTAACATCTGAAAATGGGGATTTGAGGAATTTTATAAAACAAAGAGATGAGAAAATTGCGGAGTTATCAAAAACAATTAGTGGACTACAGGACAACATAAAAGACGTAATATCTTCCGGCGGGCCAAGCGTTTCTGCCAAATCTGCGGGCATCATTAGCTCCAAAATAACGGAACTGTGTAAACATAATCGCCACTTGGTAGCAGAATTAGAATCAACTAAAACTAAATGTGCTATATTAGAAAGAAAGATTATCGAAAATGAGAATAGATCATTGGAATCATCTGAAATCAATTTTCTAGAAGAAGATAAGATTGTAGTCATCCCAAGTTACGATGAACTGAAAGATTTGAAGGATAAATTAGCTAATGCAACAAAGAAGTTGATTGACAGTCGCAATAAACAGGAACTGATGAAGGTTGAGCTCTTGCTAGCTAATAAGTGTTTGCAGAATGAAATTGGACCAGGTTTCACCAGCATACAGAAGTTAGCGGCAGAACCGATCGGTTTCAAAGGCAGAGCGGAAGACATAATAATAATGAAGAATAAAATATCTGAGCTGGAAGAAAAATTATATGGAAAGAATAAAAATATACTTGCAGAAATAAAAAAAGAAAACACGATTCAGGTTTGTCTTATTTCCGTACAGTATAATTGATAGGAAAAAGTTATAAAAGGTGAATATGGATAATTGTACGCTAGAATTGAAAGAGGTGGGATTGGGCGCGAATTTGAGTAATCTGAAAGTATGTTGCCTGTTATATGCTGATGATGCGGTGCTGATTTCTAACAGTATGGAAGATCTACAGTCTCTAGTGTCTAGGATGAACAAAGTATGTATGAAGAATGAATTAATGATGAATGTAAGTAAGTCTAAAGTCATGGTGTTTGAAAGAGAGAGTACGAAAACAGTGTGCAATTTAGTTGTGAATGATGAATACCTGGAGCAGGTGGATGAGTTTGTTTATTTGGTAAGTATGTTTAGATGGGAAGGCTGATATGGAAATTGAAAGTAGGGTGAATGCAGGTAATTCCATTAATGGTGGGCTGAATGCCGTTGGCGCCAACAAAAAGCTGTCCAAAGAAGCGAAGCTAGCAGTCCACAACGGAGTGCTGGTACCTACCCTGATGTGTGGCAGCGAAGCATGGAACTGGCAGAGAAAGGATGAAAATAGACTGAATGCTGTAGAGATGAGATCCCTGAGGTATGTGTGGTAAAACCATGTATGATCTTGTGAGAAATGTGGATATCTGCAAAGAATGCAAGGCTGATGTAAGCGTAATGAGTAATATCAAGAAAGGGACCTTCAGATGGTAGGGCATGTAGAGCGAATGAACGAAGAAAGGAGTGTAAGGAGAATATATATGACGCAAACGTGAATGGAAGAAGAAGTTGTGGATGCCCGGGGAAGACATGACATGATCAAGTGAACCGGATACTTGAGCCGGGCCATGTCAGGAGTCGGAATAATAGAAGAGCATGTATGAGAAGATGTATGAATGTGAATGAAGCAAGGAGTGTATGCCAAGACTGAGTTGTTTGGCGGTCCGTCCTCTCTGCCTACCCCTGCAGGGAACGGCGTGATGGTTAGTTATAAATCACATCATAATGATAAATTTAATAATCAGTAGTTTGTTTTTGTTTAAGGTAATTCGGGATATTGAAGCTAGGAGAAGACTCCAAGTAGAAAAGACCGCCAAGGATCTGGAAGCGTTACAAGTTGAATATGCAGAAGTCAAGAAGAAGATGGAAGGAGGAATTGCGCGCATCAGAAACCTGACTTGCGAGGGAGTATCTTTGCGCCAAACCATTCAAAACCTTACCGATAAGAGCGCGCACGATGATAAGATTAAAGAAGAATTAATCGTAAGAACTTCCGTCTTTTTAAAATGGATTAAAAGAAAAACTCTTGAATCAGTTTTAATAATAATGATCGTTCTTTTGCAGTTACAGCAAAAAGCGGTAGAAAAACAATACCAAGAGCTTTTGAAAGAGGTAACAGTAACTAACGAGGACCTCAGGACTTCACAATTTAACATTGCGGAAGATTTAAAAAATGAAAAGTTCAGAGTGAGCGCTCTTGCTGACAAACTCGAAGACAGGAATAAAAAAATTGATCATTTGAATAGTCAACTCACCAACGTTATCGAGAGTTCTTTGCAAAAAGTTTACTTCACACCGTTACAAATAGCAGCGGATAAAGAAATTAAAACTCTGGCTGAATTGCTCGATAAAACAAACAAAAGACTGGACGAAGAAAGGAGAAAGTTAATGGATCTAGAAAAAAGATTCCTAAAGATGAAAGGCAATAAAATGACAGGTAAAAAACATGCGGAATTGGAAATTATGGAAATGAAAGAATTAAAAATTTCTGGACGCAAAACCAGATCGGTGACATCCGTCGGAGTTGAAAGAACGGCGACCGTTCAATATACATTAAACACCGTGAAACCAGTCTTGAAAACTGAAAAAGCCGGCAGTGTTTGTCCCGATAACTGCAAACGCTATGAAATTGAAACTCTGAAAAATAAACTAGAAATTAGCGAAGAGCAGGTAAAGTTCTTGGAGAGACAACTGAAGATGATTGAAGACGAGAGAGCGGCAGATTTTGAGTCCATCGATGAGATGATAGTGAATTCTAAAAAAGTTTTTGCCGAAGCGTTGAAAAAATTCCAGGAATCAAGATGAGCTTATTTTTTCTTCAAACTGATTCAATGTATTGTAATAAATTCTTCTGAATGTTTGTGGAGCATTTTGTTGATGAAAATTGTTAGTATAGTTCTTGCTTGACGGTAGAGACGAAAAATTGTTTTTGACAGCCTATTCTTCTTCTTCGATGGCGCTACAGCCCATATCGAGCTTTGGCCTCCCGCAACATTCGCCTCCAACTCCTCCTGTCCTCAGCAGCTGACTTCCAGTTTGTTATCTGGAGAAGCTGTGCTGCATCCCCTCTTACTTCGTCTTCCCACCTCAGTCTGGGTCTTCCCTCTTTTCTCTTTCCACCTGGGTGTCCAGCCATAATTCTTTTTGGGACGCGTGTGTCCGGCATTCTCTGTACATGTCCAGCCCATCTCAACCTGAGGAGTCTCATATGGGCTGAGATATTGGGGGCCTGATATATGTCATACAGTTCTTTGTTGTGCCGGATGCGCCACTGTTCCCCCTCTTTCACGGGTCCACATATTCTTCTCAACACTTTTCTTTCAAAAGTATCCAGCATTTCAGCCATCTTTGCAGTCAGTGTCAGCGCCTCACATCCATATGCCAAAACAGTTCTGACAATGGTCTTATATATGGTTACTTTCGTTTTCCTGTGGACGCTACGTGACTTAAACACTGGCAGCAAAGAGAAGTATGTTTTGTTGGCTGCTGTGATTCTCCTTCTGATTTCTGCTGGATCCTCATTGTTGACAGCCTATTAACCTTTTGAAAGCCAGCATAGGAAAAATATATTTTTTCCGAAATAAGAAATTTGACATTTCTTGCGAATCCAATATTTATAACATTTCTTTTGTGATATGTTACAAAAATTACATGAAAATAATGTAGATAAAACGATCTTTCTGATACCTGAAATCTATTTCTCTCCACAATGAGTTTATATCAAAACAATGAAAGAATATAGAGTTTCTAAACCACTCCGTCCATATTTTGACGCGGCGGCCATTTTGTCGGCTATCTTTCTTGCCCGCCGCATCATAGACAATTTATTAAAATTATTCCGAGAGTATGCTATGCGCTGAACGCTATGCAGTATTTCGTTACGTCAAGAACGAGAATTGCCCAAGCGATTCTGACCTTGTTTTCACCTGATACAATTTATTTATACATAAAAGACAAAAAATCAATGGTACACCGGATTACGTACGGCCAATGACAGGTTAAGAGGAACGGCTGAGCGGCTGTTTTCATACAAAATGTAGTTTTGGATTTGAGGCTGAAATACCCAACTAAACTGAAAAATTATTTTTGCAATAAAAAGGTATGTCAAATATTTAGCTTGGATAGGAGATACTTTATTTATTTTTCCTTTAAATTATTAAATATGAAACATTCATTTAGCGTGTTTCTTGCCTATCCACCTGTACTGAATGGATCAATAACACTAGATCCTAAGTGCATCTTCCATTGAAATACCGGTAAAACAAGGACCCCATTCTCCCACCTTAACTCGTCGCCGGCCGCAGTTCGCCCGGCCGCAAACCGCCCCCGGGTTCGGATTTTTTAAGCGATTCTGTCCCTTATGTATAAAGAAATTGTATGAAGAACAAGATCAGAATCGCTTGGGCCATTCTCATTCTTGACATAACGAAATACTGGACAGCGTTTAGCCACTCCGAATAATTTAAATTAATTCCGAATGACACGCAGGGCATCAAAGATGGCGGACAAAATAGCTGCCGCTTGATAATATGAACGGTGTCATATTCGAAGTCTATATTTTTTCATTGTTTTTTATATAAATCCATTGTGGAAAGCATAGATTTGAGTGATTATTAGGAAGTTCATTTTATCTACATTATTTTGATGTAATTTTTGTAATATATCACAAAAGAAATGTTATAAATATTTAATTCGTAAGAAAGGTGAGAACTGTCGAATATTTTAAGTCATATTGAAAAAATACATTTTTTCTATGCTGGCTTTCAACATGTTAAGCCTATGCTCAAAAGATTGCAATTCGCTTGTTAAAATAAGAAAATCTATCAAACGCTAATTTCTGCAGTCGAATGATTTTCAGATAATTTGGAGCTCCAGACCAGAGGTGGCTGCCAAATTCAACTGTGGAGCGCACTTAGGTTTAGCGGTTGTGTACTATCTGCGGGCCTAGTTTAGAACGCCCAGCATCTGAGAGGCTAACTATAAACTCTGGCTTCGATAGTCATATTTTAAATAAAACAAAACAATTTAATGAAAAATATTTATTTATACATAACAGTTTTCATACATTCTAAAACTGGCTAGCTGCCACCACCCTAACAGAATAAACCATATTATTTATAAACAACATATTTAAAAATATATTTTCATGCTAAAAATAATAATGCCAGCAACACACAAATACAATTATTTAAACAAGGGGCCTTTACACCTACAATGCATTTAAAAAAATTAAAAGATTAACAGCCGATGTGTCCAATCCTAATAATCAACTGTTGAGCCGAAATCTCGGCTCAACACTGCTCAAACGCACAAATACGTTCTTCCCAAAGCACAATCATTGCCAAGTACTACTCAACCTAAGGAAGCTAAACTGGTAGATTAAGCTTTCTTCAGGAAAGCCTGGTTATTAAAACTGAGTGCAAAAAATATCGCGAAAATAATCGCTTTCCGTCGTCAATATGCTTCACTATAAACGTGCAGACCAATATCAGATGCTAAAAACTTAAACGTCATGAAAAGAACAAAGAAAGTCAAGCTGACACTTTATTTTTAACATATTAAATACGTTTGTTTAAAAAAAATAAAATGTCAGTTTATATATTACACCACAGTAAAACCCTCTTAAGTAGTTTTCCAAGGGACTGGAAAAAAAACTTCTAAGGCGGGAAAACCTTATAAGTGGGATAAATTGGGCCATTTGGTCTTCAAGGGACCAAAAACACCAAACTTCTTAAGCAGGAAAACATCTTAAGCGAGAACTTCTTAAGAGGGTTTCACTGTATTTAAAAGAAATTATTTGTATGAATAAGAAATACAATTATTAATGTTTGGAGGAAATGTGCAGGTCTCCGGTGATAAGATGGGTTGTTGGGCCTCCATTTGAAAAGGGGGGAGATATCGGGTAAGTTGTGATATCTCCGCGTGCTGCTCGTCAGAATAATAACACTGGATGTTGATTGTGATGATGATATATTTACATAATTTACGTGATGAGCTATTTACAAGATTATTCTGACACGCGAACCGCAGGCGCGACCGGCTGTTACCCAGTTACCTGTTATCAGAGGATCGTTGCGATTGAATACTGCTCGCAACTAAGACTGACTGACTTAGCTTGCTGGAGCCCTTACATAGCCCGACCTGGCCGGTACATGAATTGCGCCCACGCTGGAACATTCCCGAAATTTCGGCGCAGCGCCATGTGTCGCGTATTGCAGATTCCAGACCTTTCGAGAAGGTGGCACATAATAATGCGTAGCGACGTAGTAAGTAAGTAGGTGCAGAGCGCCGGGCAGTGCCAATTAGTGCGACGTAGATATAGATAGTTCCTGCTATGCAAGTATGTAGCAGATGCAGTACGAAGGTACTAGGTAGATCGCTTAATAATATTAATTTAACATGAAAAGTTTTTACTTTGATGTCATTTTATTGTCTATAAAAGAGTGCTACACACGGGGATCAATGATCAAAACGTTGGGAACATGCAAATTGGAGCGTTTCCTTAAGATCGCTTAAGGCAGCGGCGCCTTACAGTATGTTAAGATTAATCAATCGAAATGTTGGACACAACGGCTGTTACAATAGATTTAGGTATTAACAAACCCTTAAAAATCAAAATATTAAAATCTCATTCTGTTTTTTCTTCTTTTCCTTCACAACCCATCAATACTGAATTGTTTAGAAATACTTTGGAGATTGGAAAACATTAATTTTGTGTTGAAGATTTCAATTCTGTTTTCATTTACTGACAGTATTTTATTTTAATCTTTATTAAAAGTAAGATTTACAAACCCTCCGCTCATGGAGAAACTGAAATCAAACTAAAACTGGTTGGCAACTGCATCGGACATAATATCGCAAATTACTCGAAAACTGACAACTCTTGAGGCGCAACCGTGGCAACCTGGCATCTGAAACACGCCGGCGACTAGCGATTGTCGGCTGTCGAGTTTAGTCGCTTGTATTGAGAAATGCAATAAAAATTATGAATAATAGATTCGCTCTTGATTTTTCATTAAGTTTCGGAAAATAATAAAAATATACTAGCAAAGGCGAGAACCCTTTAGAAATAATAACAAACACAGATGGCAGTAATGGTACCGTTTTAGTAATACCTGCCACAACAATCAAAGAAATTTTACATCAACCGCACATAAAGGTTAGACACACTCATATTTTTTTATAGAGAGGTGCAAAATCATTATAATCGCCAATAAAATAACTAAATTATAAATGGTGAAAATCTACAAATTAAATATTTCAAAACATAAATAGATATTACATAGTACAAATTTCATTTCACTAAAATACTATGCTTAAAAACAACTTTTGGAAAAAATCATAATAAATTTAACTTATCATATTTGCATCCAAAGAAACCAATGTACTTTGGAACAAATGCAATAATTTGTACCAACCAACAATAACTATTATTATCTTATATACATAAAATCAACCAGCAATAACTGTTTAAAATTTTGAAGAAAATTATGTAATATTTAAAAAAAATAACATTTATACCTAGATAATATAATAATACTAAGGGTAGGGTGTTTCACATAAATTCAAATGGAAAATTGTCATCAATGGCAAGTAATCTGAAACGCTTGAATCAGCCATTGACACTGGTGTAGTCGGATATCGTGTCATTCCTATGCAATGGAGAAGTTTTTTTTTTACAAAAGTTTAATAATACATACATGGAATGACATATACAAACATACAAAGTATGGGAAAAATACCAAAAAAAAACATTTATTTCATATTACTCAAAATAAAACGAACTGTAGATTGACGCCTTTGTTATAACATGCCTCATATATTATCTCATATATTATATTGACGACCGTCCGTGGTCGAGTGGTAAGACACTTGACTCCCATTCGGAAGGTTGCGGGTTCGAACCCGGCGTGCGCAAATAAATTTTATTTGATTAATTTGTGTTATTTCACAATTAATTAATAAAAATAATATATGTTATATTTGCGGCACGTTCCAGAGTGGAAGATTCTCTCAGTATCGCCCTGGTGTAAGACCACCATTCAGAATTGAAACGTTGCTTAATAATGGCTCTAGCCGTGTTTAGTGACTAGATCTGAATAGCCAGGTACTTTCCCACCTTCCTCTTCCCCATCTCCTTCCCTTCCCCACTTACCTTCAGCCTCACAACATACTCCAATTGGGGATGCCACAGTCTCACTGGCTCCAGAAGGGAGCAGTTGGGACTCTTGTGAGGTTTCTCTATAAAAAAAATAAAAAAATATGGTGTGGTAGCCCTATATCCCCCATCCATGAAGAAGGTTCCCGTTTTTAAAGGCTAAAGGGCGTGCTTTTGAAAGTATAAGGGCTGGTAGTTTCGCCCTCTAGAAATTTCCAGAACATTCAAATTTCCAGAACATTATAGAATGTTGTGGAATATTCGGGAAAAGTCTGGAACATTCGGGAACATCCCAGATCATTGTGGAACATTCCAGAACACTCTCAATGTTCTGGAACATTGTGAACCATTAAAGCCATCCGAAGTGGGGGATAGAGGGCTACCGCACAATCTCATATCAACTCCCAGAGCGAAGCCGGGTCCCCCGGCTAATACAGTATAATTTGAGCAAATAGCAATATACATGGTGTCCGGAAACTCGTAGTACAAGCAGAAAACTGTTCAATCTACATCACATTTAGAGTCGATTTTGTGGTACAACTTTTTTTGATTTGAGCTTTCGTTTTCGAATAAATCGAGACCAAAGTTGGAATTTTTTAGGTAAAATCTGAATTTCGAATGATCAAAATGGTTATTATGGGGTTAATATCAGCTGTTTGATGTATTTTAAGGTGTGTAAAAGCATCGACCCTGCTTAAAAGTTTTTTTAACCCTCTAGTTGCAGAAATCTTTTTTTTTTTAATTTTCCAAAATGCTCAGATCGAAAATATTAAGTTATTTTTGGGTTCCCTATGTGATATAGACTCACCAGTTTGTTGCTTGTACTACGAGTTTCCGGACACCGTGTATAAGCACTAATACAAAACTTGAGTTAACCTCACTTTTCAACATTTTGGCTCAGAAAATCATGTAAAAAATGTTATTTCTGTCGTAAGCCGCCAATCTGAAATTAAACAGCAATCAATTAAATGTCAAAAGTATGTGTAGAAACACATACATTCATAGGAAAACAATCAAATATAGGTTGCGGTCATAAACAGACCAAGTCTTCCTTTTTCCCAATTACTTTTGTAATTCTATTTCTCAATTCATTTATAAATAAACTCCTTGACACTCCAACCACCATATTTATCAATAATTTTTTTTAAACAATATCTTTTACCATATTACATAGCAGTCATATCATGTAAATGATATCCAACCACACCAGCGCCATCTGCTTTTCAGATTACCTTCCATTGGCCAATAAAAGCCATTTTGATTTGTTGACTTTCAAAAGTTTCTCGTAAAATGCTGATTCTAGGTCCATTGCAACTATCTATCAACACGTGTTTTTTTTTTTTTACAATAGTTCCACATCTTTGGGGATGCTGTATGGAGGGTCTTTATAAGGAATGGAAGGGAGGAAGTTCTAGGAAGGAAAAAATATATGAAGAAAGGATAGGAATCTAGGGGTCAATGTGTCAAAGAGTGACGGACGAATGAATACATCCCTCTCACTGAGGAGCAAGGCGATGAGAGAGTCCGGTCTAGATTAGATCTCCCTCAACCAGTCTCTCCGGATCCGGCCCGCAACGCAGAAGGCTTGCAAACACATTCGTCACCAAGACCTAGACAAATTTCATCCCATGATGTTATCAGTTGACAAGCGTAACAACAAAACAGTTTTTTTTTTAAATATATATAAATACCGCACAAGAGTCCCAACTGCTCCCATCTGGAGCCAGTGTGACTATGGCATCCCCAATTGGGGTAAATTGTAAGAGTGAAGGTAGTGGGGAGGGGAGGGATATGTAGAAGAGGAAGGTGGGGAAGTACCTAGCTATTCAGACCTGGTCACCAAACATGGCTAAAGCCATTTCAAGCAACGCTTCAATTCTGAATGGTGGTCTTACACCAGGGAGAGTATAGTAGTTTACTGAGAGTATCTTCCACTCTGGAACTACCGCAAATATACTATATATTATTTTTAATTAATTAATTGCGAAATAACATAAATTAATCAAATAAGGTTTATTTTTGCACGCCGGGTTCAAACCTGCGACCTTCAGATTGGGAGTCAAGAGCCTTAGAACCTTATCCATCGACCACGGAGGCCATTGTGCTTTTATGCTGATCAAAAATTGTTCAAAGGCTGAAACGAATCTAGAATCGGTGTGTAAAAAAAAATAACAAACTGACCCTGATCGGCCATTTTTGCTGATATTTTAAATTTGAATTTGCGTGAAACACCCCAACCTAACTGTTGACAGTACCCTGGCCTGGTTTAGGAACATAACTGATGGAGGTAAGGTTAGGTTAGATAAGTAGAGAGTCGTCATTCTCTGGTTTGACAGCCTCCATGGAGTGCACGGTGAGTTCGTGGCGGTTGCGATGGTCGGACCGGAAGAAGTTTTTGCTGCATATTTTGCACGGATACTTTCTTATTTTCTCGTGTACTTTCATATGTTGCCTAAGGTCACTGGAAAAAGGAAAAAACATTATTAAAAACCAACAAATTGTATTCAAGTTGTGTTACTGGATTGACCAGCGGCTGAGAATAAAAGTTTAAAAATGCTTGCAAATGTAAAGGGAGGTTCCGATGAGAAAGATCAATTATTCCCCACATGAAATTTTTAAAATGAAAAATTTTATATCGATTTATTTCATTAAAAACTTGCTTTAATATATACCTACATTCAAGTAAGCAATAAAAATGCTCAAAACGCACTACGATAAATTATTAAATATCGTGTACTTCTTATTATTTAAAAGTATTTTTTGATCATTAGTATTTATGATTTTTCAATAATGTCTAAGCAAAATAAGTGTGTAAAAAAATTTGATGTTTTTAAGAATTAAATAAATAGAAAAACTGAGGTATTTTCGTCACAAAACACATTCTTGGATTTAATTTTTAATGATTTTAATTTGACTATAATTAAAATTCTGAAAAATGTGTTTACTAGATTATGCATTGATTTATTTTGTTGTATGATTATATAATTTGATATTTGTGTTTTATAATACAATATGTCGTTTGAAAATTGAACAAATCTGCCAACGACCAACGGTATAACTTAGAAAAAATAAACTTAGTTTTTCAAAATTTTAAAAATGCGTTTACCAGTTAAAATAACAATCTTTCAAAATCAATTTATGTTTTTTTGTAAAAAAGACTCAATACGTCTAGAATTTGATTTAAAAAAGACTAATTTCCGGTATTCTCTGGTAATACCCTCTTAAGATAGCCACGATAAGCCGAAACCGGAAGAAAATAAAAACGGCAGTAAAATGAAAATCATTGTAGTTTTTTAACGAGTGCCTAGGGAAAAGGTTCCCTAACAGTTGATCCCAATACATGATTATGATGGTGAACTTTGAAAATAATACTGAATGAATTTTAAAAAAAACTTGTTTACGTTAGGTTATGATCTATATTTTTTCTCCACTTTTAATGACTTTTCAAAGGGGTGTTGAAATGCTATTTCGTTGAGTTGTAATGGAATCCCAAAAATATTCTACGGTTGTTTGTTGTTGTCTGTGAAGAATATCTCCCAAAATTGCCGAAGGGTTTATTTATTCCCTCAAGCTTCGACCGTGTTTTGTCGAAGGTCAAAATATTTTCATAATGCAATAAAATCCAAATGAATGGAATATTTCTAAATGTATCCTAAAACTAAAAACTGTTTTGGAAAGGTGATAAATTACGCTTTCAAATTGTATAATTCGAAATAAACATATAATTTTTTAAATATAAAAATTTTTAATGCACACATAAAAAAGTTTCAAAAATGGCTCAGCTTTTTTCTAACTAAAATTACTGATCAACGAAAAAAAATAACAACACATACATAATTTATTACGCAAATGTATTATAAACATTTTTGCGAACTCACTTTTATGTAGTTTTATATAAAAAAATAATTAATAATTAAATGGAGTTCTACAAATTATACAAAAAAAAAAATAAAAAAAACAAAGTTATTCTATAATTTGTTTTCAAATTGCAGTCGGAAACTTTGGATTCATAAAGGAGTGCAATTTAATATTTTTGCTGTTAATTTTAAGATTTGAATATAAAGCGTGGTGTTTTTTCTTTCTATCACCGTTTAGATCATATTTCTAACCATAATAGTAAAGGAGACACAATGATTTCTATGCGACCTGTATGAATTGTTCCGAAAACGGAACAAATAGACACGACGGGTTAAAGAAATGAATAAACAGCTTGCTTGATAAGTTTACCTTTTAGTTTTGAATGTCTTCTCACAGAGGTCACACACCAGGCCCTTGTAGTCGCTGTGCCTCAGTTTGTGGGTCTTCAGGAGATTTCCCGTCACAAACTTCAGTGGACACAGGTCGCATTCGTAGGGACGTTCTTTCGTATGTATCCTGTAACCGAACCATCAAGCAACGGTTAACAAATTGCACTGCACAGATAATCCCTACAAGTGTCTTCTATACTGTGTCGTCAGTTTACAATAAGACCTTTCAACTCCCAGGCCCGACCGAGAAAGGTCAATGAAATTATTTCATTTGTTCAAGAAATAATTTTGATTTATTTTTACATTAGTCCACACGGGAGGCCCTGAGGAAAATATTTTCATTCTGTTTTGAGGTTACCATAATATGGGGATGTGTCTAGTGTGGTAGTCAAAAAGCATGTAAAAAAAACTGTGTGTGTTATAGTTTATGAAAAAAAAAAAGATGCCAGCATCCTGGACAATTTTAACCCTTATGTACAAAGAAACTGTACAAGGACTAGGTCAGAATCGCTTGCGCTAATATCATTGCAGATGTGCTTTAAATTTCAGTAATGTAGCTTCTCGGAATGCTTTGAAATTAATTTTCTATGGAGAACGGCCATTGTGTGGCCAAATGTCATCCCACGTTCAAAATGTTAAGGAAATGAAGGAAAGGAGGTTCTGGGAAGGAAAACGGTATAGGAGTGACAGACATATGAATCTAATCCTAAGGCGATGGGTCAAGAGAGTCTCCCTCAACTGGCCATTGAGAACAACTTTAAGCACTCTCAAATGCAAAGTGTGATAAAATATAATTTCAGCGTATAGTTCACCTACACTTCCATATCTCCTGCCATACATTTTCAATAGGAGGTATACCGAAATAGGTCAAGCCAGAAGAGTATAGAGCAAGTGTGTCAGCAACATTGCTTAACGAGTCATCTGTCGTAAGCCCGCCGGGGGGCGGGTGACAGCTGAGAGGTTAAAAAATAAAATGCGATTTTAAACCTTATGTATACAGAAACTGTACAAGGACAAGGTCAGAATCGCTTGCGCCAATATCACCCCAGACTTTGCTTTTTATTAGAGCACTCTAGCTCCTCGGAATGCTCTGATATTGATTTTCTATGAAATACGGCCTTAACCTCTAACTGTCATCCGACATTCAAGAGGTTAATGAGTTATTTCACAATTTTTTTTATTAGTATCTACATACTTATATACAGTGAAACCCTCTTAACACATTGTCGTCGGGACATGGCATTTGCTGTTTTTCGCGGACTGTCAGTCAACTGCGGGACACGGCAAATGCCGTTTTTGTCGACTGTCGGTTTTTGGCGGGAAACGGCATTATACGGGTTTGTTATCGAAAATATTATTTGGTTTAGAAATTGTGTCAATTTTAAGAAAGCGATATATTTTTGCGCTAATCGCGAAAAACACCCGCTATAGGCTAGATTCTATTGTTTGAAGCGCCCGACTACAATGTGTTAAAAAGTTTTCCAAGGGACCGGAAAAGAAAACTTCTTAAGCAGGAAAACATCTTAAGCGAGAACTTCTTAAGAGGGTTTCACTGTATTTAAAAAAAATAATGATAATTACCTCATGTGAATTTCCAGCTTGTATTTGGTTGAAAACAGCTTTGAGCAATAGTGACATATGAAAGCCTTTTCTTTGTGAAGTGCTCTGAAATAAAACCAAAATACTTATTTACACAATTTACTAAGGAGCCGTGCAGCATCATCAGGTAAGGATACAGAAATATCACCTGTTGTGTTAAGAGATAACTGATGCATAGCAAGTTATCTAGTTAAGTCACCAGTTGCGGGTTGCTATTAAATTGCCAAATAAATTTCTTTCATGGCGCAATTCAATTTTACGATTTCAGTAATTATCTCAGTTTGTTTAACCATAGACGAAAAACACTTCAGCTGTCATCTCAGTCACCTGTCACTGTCATATTGCGTTCAAATGTCTACAGACTCAAGTGATGATGAGGACGCCATCCTTTATTATTACTATCAACGAAGGCGGAATCATCTTAAAAGTCTTATAAATTGTCTTACACACAGGAATTTTTCAACCTCCTGAACAAATTTCATGTTGCTCAGACATTTCTCAAATTTCTCTGAAAACTGACAGCTCGTGAGGTGGAACAACTTATCAACTGAACGTGCTGGTGACTAAAAACAAGAAATCGAAACTGACAACAAAACTGGCGCACCCATGGCAACCTGGCAATTGGGCCGCGACAACTAGCACGGCGAGTTGCGAGTGACTGGTTGCATTGCTGTTGTTGACTACGGGTTTTTGAGAAGTTGTGTATAGTGTGCGGGCTATCATATCTATATCTATGACACGGGATAGCGAGTTGAGTTGCAAACTGGTTTTTTTCAGTTGCCCCGTGAGCGAATGCACTTAGTTGTAAGTCACAGTTATCAAAACTTAGTTTAATGTATATTTTAGATATATAAATGATATTGTGAAGCACCTTTGATCAAGGGCGTCGCCAAGGGGGGGCAGGGAGGGGCAGCTGCCCCCCTCTAGAGATTCTAAAAAAGCTCGGGCCATGATGAGTGTACACGGAAAACTTATTCATGGAAACTTAGAAGATTTTCATAATAAAGTGGTCGAGAAGCTTACAAAAAACCCCCGAAAATTATGTTTTAATTAACCTAATTTTTGTCGATCCTTATTTTAAAATCTGGTAATTACAAAAAAAAATACACTGTACACTTATTCAAAATCAAACTCCCAAATTATTTTTATTTAATTTTTTTAATAAATGCAATACCTAACTTATACACAAGTTTTATCTATTGTACAATCAAGAGCTCGTGTAGCTTTTTATGTTGGACTCTGTATCGTTTATTACAATCGCCGTAGATGTAAGGCTCGTATTACAAGTGAAAAGCTTCATGTGCTCTCGACTTTACCTACAATTTATACTTTTCTCATTCTCCATATCAACTTCCCCCCCCTGGGCTATCGGCTGGCGACGCCCTTGCCTTTGATGTGATTTTCTCATGGAAACGGTGCTATATAAATTATCCCAACATTATTATTATTATTATCTCACTTGTGCCTGTAGAGGGCGGCATTCTGCTTGAAGGAGGCGCCGCAGTGACAGACGAAGGGCCGCGCGTCGTTGTGAATGCTGATGTGGTTCTTCAGCGACTGTTGACTGGCAAAAGTCTTCAGACAGATCTCACAGCGGCGCGTCCTGTTCTTGCTGTGGATCCATTTGTGCTTGCGCTCCGATGTACAAACTGGAATTACATACATGCAACAACATATTTAAAGTTTTTTTAACTTTGGTGAGGCCAAGTATTGGCAAAGGAAGTATTTGACGGAGGCCTAAACACCATAAGGATGATTATGTATCTTTCGCGACAGCGTAACGCATGTTAAATTGGCTGTATACAACACATTTTGACAATTTCCTTAACCTGTCATTGGCCGTATGTACTCCGGTGTACCATCGATTTTGGAAGCGATTTTGTCCCTTATGTATAAAGAAATTGTTTGAAGAACAAGGTCAGAATCGCTTGGGCCATTCTCGTTCTCGATATAACGAAATACTGGATAGCGTCTAGCCTCTCCGAATAATTCAAATTAATTCACAATGACGCGCCGGGCATCAAAGATGGCAGACAAAATGGCTCCCGCTTGATAATATGAACGGAGTTGTATTCAAAGTCTATATTTTTTCATTGTTTTTTTATATAAATCCATTGTGGAAAGCATAGATTTGAGTGATTATTAGGAAGATCATTTTATCTACATTATTTTGATGTAATTTTTGTAATTTGTATATAAATCACAAAAAAATGTTATAAAAATTGAGTTCGTAAAAAAGGTGAGAACCGTCAAATATTTTACGTCGTATTGAAAAAAAAAATTTTTCCTATGCTGACTTTCAACAGGTTAAATGAGCTAAATTCTGCGCTTGTGTTAAGATACCAACCAAGAGATGACGGCGTATTTTGCCACGTAACCCTCGTTAAGAGATGTCAGTTGCGGGAAAAGTTGCAAATCGAATGTTATCGCTTAAAAAAATCAAAATAATACCACAAAAGGATAGTCTTTTTTTGAACGTCTATTAGGCTTATCTAAGTAGTTTTAATAACTAATAGATAGTAATTTGGGTTTTTAACCGCTTGGACACATAAGCTTGTTTTCACGATAATTTAACGTAGGTAGATATAGGAATGACGTATGGCCCGAACCTGAGTTATTAAGTAAATAAATTATCCATTTAACACACGACAGGCTTAGACAAGCCATTGGAAGCTATAGAAAATACAGAATCACCCTTGAGAAGGCCTATTAATTAGAAAAATAATACTTAAAAGAATTATAAGTTTTAGTAATAATTAAGTGAGTAGTTGCAGGAAAAGGGTGAATGTTTCTGCTTAGAAAACATTAAATAATGTTTAGGAAGACTCACACTTTTGGCAGAGCTCACAGAAGTAGGCCTTAATCCCGAGATGCTTGTTGACGTGGTCCGTCAGGTCGGCCTTGCGCTTAAACAGCTTTCCGCAATGCGGACACATCATGTTGGGTGTCTTCATCTTCTTGCCTGCGCTTGATGCCCTGAAAACCACAAACAAATACTATAGATATTATAGAAAATCTGCTGCATCCACTTTATCATTATTCAAGCAATCTTTACTTTGACCAGATGGCTAACTTTGACTATGGTTCAGTAAAGATTATGTTTTCAAATGTGAAATTGTTGTGTTTAATTGGACTTAGGCACTCCGCTGACGAGGCAACTGAAACCAAACTAAAACCGGCAGGTTTCTATGTCAAACAGCTTGTTTAACCATAGACGAAGAACAATCAGCTGACAGCTGGCAACTAGCAACGGCCGGCCACGGCAATCAGCAGTGCGAGTCGCGAGTCACCGCTTGCGTTACCGTTGACAACGGGTTTTTGAGTGATTGTGTGGTGTGCGGACCATCACATTGTCATACAAAGACAGTTGCCAGATGACAGTTGCCTCAGTGAGCGGATCGCCTTAGAACATTCGCTCAAGGGGCAACTGAAAAAAAAAACAGTTTGCAACTCAACTCGCTGTCCTGTGTATGTCAATATGATGGTCCGCACACTATACAACTTCTCAAAAACCCATTGTCGATGGCAAGCAAACAGTCACTCCCAACTCGCCGTGTTAGTTGCTGCAGCCGGCCATTGCCAGGTTGCCATGGTTGGGCCAGTTTTGTTGTCAGTTTTCTGATGACTGATATGACAGCTGAAGTGTTCTTCGTCTAATGTTTAACAAGCTGAGATAATTACTGAAATCGTTAAATTGAGTTGTGCCGTGCGAGAAGTTTGGTTGGTAACCATAGCAACCCGTCAGTTTTAGTTTCTCCGTGAGCGAAGGGTCTTATTATTCACACTCTTTCAATATTTTGGTACCTGTGTGCCTGAAACCTACATGTTTGAAAATGTTTGTCATTGAGATAGTTAGTGCCTCCACACAATTTAGTATACGGGTAATTCTACGATAAGAGGTAACTTGTGCGGCAATCAGTTTAAATTAGATTTTTTATTCAATATGTTGTTATTTTTTGCAAAGAATCACATCATCTTAATTTATAAAATACATCACGATTACGATTAAACGTCCAATTAAAGCACATTTTTTCTGAAATTCCTTATAAAGTCTAAAAAAGTCTCTACCCTGGCCTGTCCCCTCGTCGGTTTCAGTTTAACTTGCAGACAGTACATACCTTCATTGTATCAGTTGCTAAACTAAAGTATGTTTAGCACCAATTTAAGTAACTATGTATACTTAAGTATTAGTATGGAAAAATACAACCATATTTGTTTGTTTTAATTAATTTTTAAACTTAACTTTTGTCCCGCTTTTTTGTGTATCTACCCTAGCAAATTTCATTCTGCTACTACAAACATAAGTATAAGACGGCCATATTCCACAAAGCTCTCAAGTACATCTAAAGACATTAACAATACCAATAACAACATCAAGTTAACAATACCAAACACACGAGCCGTTAGGGTGCCGCCATTTGTTAGTTGTTGCCACGCGACAGTGCGGTGTAGTGGTTTCAAAAGGTGATTGCGTCTCTCCCTTGGTAAGTTATAATGTTCATTTAATTTAATTGTCTTTACTGCCCTAATTTACTAATACTGTAAGGCGATTCGCTCACTGAGGCAACTGAAAACTGTCAACTGTCTTTGTATAACAATGTGATGGCCCGCACACTACCCAATCACTCAAAAACCCGTTGTCAATGGTAACGCAAGCGGTGACTCGCGACTCGCACTGCTGATTGTCGTGGCTGGCCGTGGCCGGCCGTTGCTAGTTGCCAGCTGTCAGCTGATTGTTCTTCGTCTATGGTTAAACAAGCTTTTTGACCAATTAAGACATAGAAACCAGCCGGTTTTAGTTTGGTTTCAGTTGCCTCGTCAGCGGAGCGCCTAATAGTTAAAGTGTGATACATAATTAACCCAAAAATTTCTTATGTCAATTAAAACAATTGAATTTGTCATGAAAGCATCTCTCCCCTGCCGTATTTCCCCTGGCAAGATAACGGCCATATTGCCGATGCACTTACCCTAAAAATAAAAATAAGGCCTTCTAAAAAATAACAAAATATGTATTAAGTGACTTACCCTTAAGTGAGCAAATTCATAAACGGGACAAAAATCGTAATATAAAAACTCCAAATTTTTTTCCTTGGCCGTATCCTCTATGGACCTCAAACCTCTTATCGTAGAATTATCCATACACTTGTGCAAATTCAGTGCAGTGGTCCTGAAAAACTTGCTGTGGCCATTGGAGGGAATATTAGCTTATAAACTAGTTTAGTAAATTAGTATATATGTACAGTTTTAGGTGTAGAAAAGCTGCCAGAGAGTCCTTGTCCATGTCATCTAGCGGAGAGTGCTTGTCGAGATGTAAATTCCTCATGTGTCCGGTGCTGAAGGCTTCCTGGCACACCGGGCAGGTGAATGGCTTCTCGTTAGTGTGCGTTCTAAAACACACAATATGCAATATTTTAATTTGTTTATTTATTAACCACTCGGGTCTATCATCTTTGTGTAGGTTTTTGGTCCTAATGAACTGTCAGATTGATAAAAAAATTCTGTTATATCCGCTTTGCAATTAAAGCTCAATAAATAAAATATTTTTGAACGTAGCTGAATACTAAAAACTGTTTTTGAAAGGTGATGATTATATGCTTTAAAATTGTATTATTATAAATAAATACAGTCGAACTTGGTTATAACGATCATGGTTATAGTGAGGTCACGGTCATTTATTTAATTTCAATGGTATAAACATACCATAAACAATATTTACATGTCCCATTAAAAACCAAAAGAAAATATTAGGAACAATTATAAAAAAAAGAGAATAACAATTGATTGTGAAATGACATCTGAGATATGAGCAAGAATGTTTTGAACATACAAATTTTATAGTACAAATAAGGTAAACTTAGATTAAATTAATATTGATTGAAAATATATGATAGCATAGCCTAATAAGAGCAATTACCAAATTATATTTTAGTTTAGACTTATTTCCATATAATTGTTGAATGTTATAACGAGGACGATTCACTGATATAACGTGCAAATAATTTTGTCAACACAAATTCAGTTAGAAAAAAAATTATAATTGGGAATTATTCTCGAAGTAAGTAACGATAAATAAAGGTGGCGGCTTATGTAACGTTGAATGGCGGCTAGCTGTAATTTCCCATCCCGTTAGGGACAGATTCATATTTTTATGGCACTACCTGTGTAAGATTGTCGGCTATGTGAAACATTGCTACCACATTTTTATTGTTTTCTTTAACCAAGTGGGCCGTACAAAATTGACATGCGGGCCGCACAAATTGGGCCGCGGGTTGTGCATCACTGATTTGTTACAAATAGAATTTTGCAGCCGAAAACCAATAACAATCTTACAATCTTGTGATTTATGAGTGCATAATACACACAACCTAGTAAAATAGTATGACAGACTATTAAGTGATATTTTTCTTGGAAGCCTGGAACCAGGTGATGTTAATTATAAATGCATGGTTTGTTTTGTTTTTATGTGATAACATAATAAAAAACTTATTTTTATCATACAAATGTATAATAAACAATTTTATCACCTCACTTTTCTACCATGTCATACAAAAATATTAAAAAATTAATTAAGTCTAACAAAATTTTTATTTATTCTAACGATTTAAAATTAAAATAAGTATTTTTTTAATCTATTTCTATGGACAACTTTGAATAGAAATGTGAAGAGCGATTTATTTATTTATTTATAGTTAAACGCCCTTAGGGCTTTTACATACATAAAGCAATACATGTTTCGATTAATTACAGTGAAGAGTTAGAAGTGAATAAAATAAAGGTAAGTAACAGAAAATATAAAGACACATAATATAGGTTAGATAAAATATGAGTTGACAAAATGTAGGTAATACAGAATATAAATAAAGTAAAAATAGATAGCCTGCCAATATCCTCCAAATCAATAATAATAGGAATTAATAAAAATGTATAAAATTGGTATTTACAATAGTTTATGAATTAAGTAAAAATAGTTCGCACATACGGCGTTTAAAGTTTGACAAATTTAAATTATTGTCAAATACATCAATATTGTTTAAATATTGGTTACCAAGACTATGTAATCGTTGTATTGGGGAATGCAATTTATAGTTAGAATGAGATGTGTGTATATAAAATGTTAATGTTTGTCTAGTAGTTCGTGTAGGTACATGTAGATTAATTAAATGCAAGAGTTCACAGCAATCAAATTTAGAGTTTAATAATTTTAATAAAAAGGTTAGGTCAGTTATTTTTCGTCTGTTTTCTAAAGTTGGAATATTTAAAATATTCATTAATGATAAGTAATTTATGTGCTCTAAAGGGATGTTAAGTTTAAAATTTATTATAGATATTCTATTTTTTGTTTTAGGGTTGTAACTAGAATAAAAATGGAGTTATAACGATTTCTGTAGGAACACACGCGTTAGCTTGAAAACAAGCTTATGTCTTTCAGTCTAAATTCAAATTATAGGGTTTGTTGTGAATTTTTCTGGTTTAATAAAAATGAAAGTGAAAAGCAACAAACCTCAAATGAACAGTCAAATTGTATTTCAATTTGAATGTCTTTGAACAGAACTCGCAGCTATATTTGTCCTCAGCATGTTGGGTCCTGAAATTTTAGAAGAAACCATTAGGATCGCAACTCAAAAACTATCATCGATTGAAAGAGTTTATGAAGTAAGGGATCCATGACAACACAACACTCCTTTGAAAAGTCATTAAAAAAATAGCCTACAAACTAACGTAATCTATCTAACACATTTTGTGTCAGGTCCAATTTTAACATAAAACTACATCAACGCCATCTACCAGACATGGTGGTTTGTAGATGGTGACATTTTGAGACAATTCTGTGTTCAAACCCCTTACTCATAATTGTAGTATAACATACACATAGTATATATGTGTCGTATTACGTCTTGATTTATTGTCACTGCGTGTGTAAAACGGCTTTAACCTCTTGAATGTCGGATGTCATTTAAGATGTCAAGGCCGTATTTCACAGAAAATTCTGAGAAGCTAGAGTGCTCTACTACAGAGCAAAGTCTGAAATTATATTGGCGCAAACGATATATATATATAACGTACACATAGTATATATAGAGTGAAACCCTCTTAAAAAGTTTTCCAAGGGACCGAAAAAAAAAACTTTTTAGACGGGAAAACCTTATAAATGGAATAAATTGGGCCATTTGGTCTTCAAGGGACCGAAAAAACCAAACTTTTTAAGCAGGAAAACATCTTAAGCGAGAACTTCTTAAGAGGGTTTCACTGTAGTGTCGTATTACGTCTTGATTTATTATCACTGCGTGTGTAAAACGGCTTTAATCTCTTGAATGTCGGATGACAGTTAAGATGTCAAGGCCGTATTTCACAGAAAATTCTGAGAAGAGCATTCTGAGAAGCTAGAGTGCTCTAATATAAAGCAAAGTCTGAAATTATATTGGCGCAAACGATTCTGACTTTGTCCTTCTACAGTTTCTTTAATCATAAGGGTTAAAATCGCATTTTATTTTTTAATCTGACACCTGTTACCCGCCCGCCGGCGGGCTTACGACAAACGAGAGGTTAAACAAGGTTAAAGGCCAACTTTACAAAACCAAAGATGAGTCGGCTGATACCCAATTATAAATAAGGGGGAAAAAGTATAATCCAAAAGGTGTCCAATCCAAAAAATCGATAATTCCGAAGGATGGTCAGAAAAAGGTAACGCTTCTGATTTGACTTTGATAAATGGCCCATGAAAAAATAATTATTAAATCCTGTAAAAACATTACGTTTATCATATTGCGTAGGAACATTTTCATTATTTTAAATTGATAAACAATTATGCTAAACCTTAATATAGTTTTTTTTGTCATCACTTTTAATTATTTTTCAAAGGAGTTTTCTTAAGTACCTATGTTTGTGCAGAGCAGCACCCTGTTTGAAGGCGGCTCCACACTCTTCACAGGAATACTTCCTCTCCTCCGAGTGTATCTTGACATGCTGATTGAGGTGACTCATATTTTGAAAGACTCGTTTACAAATGGGACACTTCAGATTATTCTTCATTCCTCGATTCCGGGACTTTTTATGAGAGTACCGGTGCATATATTCATTTTTATAATCTGAAAATATTACATAATTGTACTGTATGTAGTTTCAATGCCTCTCAACAGATGTCGTTAGTATACGTAGTTATATGTAGTTTTAATGTGTCTCAACAGAGGTCAGTAAAGTTGTACTGTATGAGAGAGACAACTATTACCCGTTCGGGTCTAATATCCGTTACGAAGATAGCCAATGATATCCGATCGACAGGTGACCATTTCCCCTACGGCTGTATTATGCATTCTTTAGAATGGACGTCAAGTCCAGTTAAATGTTAATTATCGAAGAAAGCAAACACTTTGTAGCTTGACATTATACCAAATGAAACAAATACTTAGTTTTAAACCACTTTATTTTTATTTATATTTGTCGACCGGTTTCGATTGCACTCAATCTTCATCAGGACAATAAAATATAAACTAAATCATAATACAGAGAAACAATATCAGGTAAACAAAGTAGAGAGAGAAAGCATTATACGGGAGAGGGAGAGAACATCATAGACTGGTTAGTGGAGGGGTAGGGGACGGGGTAAAGGAAGGGTGGGGGTTACATAGGGAGTAAGGGAACAACTTTAAAATCGGACTGTTGGTTAATTCTAGCTGTTTGTTTAAAATTTGACAATTATTTTTATTTGATTTTGAAAGCCTAAATAATTTAGAAGCTTTAGAAATTTCAAAATCAAATAAAAATAATTACCAAATCAATTATAATGCAGAAAAACTTGTAATGAAATAAACAAAAAATAATACTTTCTGGGTTACTAGTACGAAATTTTAAAATGTCATACTAATGTACCGGACCATTATGCTACCCGATGTTATTTTACAGCATATTTAATATGTAATGGTACTGGCAGACATGCTGATTAATAGCATGCTCTATTGCTACTAATGAGCAAATACCACCAAGTAGCGTGCGTGTCACGCCCAAATGAGCATGCTTATTGATTTCCAGGTGGAAGGGGAAATGATTCTCATTTATGAGCATGTGTGTCAGTACTATCAAAAACAGACACGTGTAAATAATATTTGATTTTTGGTCAGCATTCGAATACATATAAACTGTCAAAATAGAGAAGAAAATATAAAAAAATTGTAGGCTGGCAACATCAATTTTACTGTCAAAATGACAATGACACTGTTTATGTAGAATACTGTAAGTAACATTTTAAAAAACATTTTTTAAATATAAATATTTTCAGTTTTATTTTAATATGCTTTGTATAAATATTTTCAAACACGGATAAATGTTTTAAGTATGATTTTTTTTTATTTATTTATATTGTACAATATTGTTAGCTATCATAGTTGTATTTTTTTTTTAGAGCGAAACAAATGGAGGTAAATTCTAAACTCCAAGCAAAATAAAAAAGGCTCACACTCCTAAAGTTATAGATAGTTTTGAAATCAGTGCTATTCGTCATAAGTTACATTATTAGGGGGATGATCTAAATCCCAGGCAACGCTCGGTACTTCAGCTAGTATTAAATAAATGCGAGCAAATTCTAAACTGCTTTTTATTTTACTACAATATCGTTAATTTTCATTGTGTTAACATATAATTGCAAAGGGATAATATACATATATGCAATTCTAATTTTGAGATCAGTGGCTATCTATATTGCACTGAAAAAATATTTTTCCCACTTGCATGTGTTTTTGTTTTTTTATAAAATTCTAGCTTACACAGCTTTACATTTCCACCGTGTGTTATAACTTTAGTATTGCCATTTAAAGAACAGTGGCGCCCACCCATATTTTCTACTCTATTTTGACAGAATGTATTGCTTTCCTCATTATCTCAAAACTTACGGCCGCTGTTCCCAATCCTACTAATCAATTACTAAGTCAAAATTTTGCCTTAGTATTTGATTAGTGCACAACTACGCTTTTTCCAACACACAAGTATCGCTTAAGCATATATCTTAACCTAAGGAAGCCGGACTAGTGGATTAAACTCGTTCCGGCCGCCTCAGTTTTGGACTAGTTCTTAAAGGTGTCAACAGAGTAGAAAAAATACCGCGAACACAATGTATGGTCGATGAAATATCACTTTGACAGAAGACACAGTTTCGCGCTCATTTTACTTCTGTTGTATTGCGTTTATCAATTATCATTTTAATTAATATGGATTGAGAAGTTCGGATGCGTGCGGAGCAGAGACGAAAAACGGTTAATTTATGCGAAAAACTATGTCGTTTTCGAATATTCGCCAAGCCAAGTGTCAGGTCCAGTACCTACGGTCAAGCTGACACTTTATTTTATATACGTTTGTTTAAAAAAATATAAAATGTCAGTTTATGGATAAAAATATTTTTAATAAATTACGTGTATTAATAATAAATCCAACAATGAACTCTATAATATTAATTTAACTTCGAAAGTTCTTACTTTGATGTCATTTTATTGTCTATGAAAGTGGGCGAGGCCAGATAACATAAGATGTTTGGGGACAACATAAATCGAGCGCTACCCTACAAAATGCTTGGCTGATAACGGCCTCAGATGAATCGATTTAAAAGTTAGAAACAGCGGCCGTTAGTATTTGGAGATGTCTGACTATTCAACTGGACGGACGATCGATAAATTAGGTCGGGGAATAATACCGGGTGCACTTCACTACTGATAGGTAAGCTTTTTGACTCTGGACACAGAGGTTACGAGTTCAAATGATGGTGATGTGACGAGGTAGCACCTCTGCTTTTACGAATTACCAGCTGCATCAGCTGTGTGCCTTCTTTCTGGTATTCAATAATTAATCCATAAATAAAATACGGGTTACTCACATTTCTGGCAGATTTTACAAAAGTACTTTTCCTGTACATATTCAGGATGGGTCTTCATGTGTTCTTTAAGTTCCATTTTGCGTTTGAAGGTCAAACCGCACTCGGGGCAAATCTTTATTTTTATCTTCAGTTTTGAATCTTTCTTTAATTTAAATTTCTTTAAACGCAAGCCCATTTGGTTTCCTACGTCTGAAACTAAAAGAGATACAAAATGAATATTGTATTTATAAAATAAACAAACAATCAAAAGCTAAATTAAATACCAGATGGGTTGTTAGGCAAATTTGTTCGCTTTTGGGAACAGGTCATAAAGGTTTCAAAAAAATTGTTGTCTCCCTTACTAAGTATGATCTAAACCAGTGTTTCCCAACCGCCAGTCCGCGGACCAGTACCGGTAAACGGAGATTTTCTGCCAGTCCATTAATATAGTAATCAATTTTATTTTATGTTACATTTTGGTTGGTATTTGCAATTAGATCGCCCTATGTTATTTCTATACATGTTGTAATATAATATTAAAAAACAATAAACAAAGTTTTTATTCCTCAATTACCGGTCCGAATAATTTTTCTCCTATTTTCACCGGTCTGCAGGCTTAAAAAGGTTGAGAAACGCTGATCTAAACGGTGTTAGAAAGAGAAAACTTTTTATTAATTATTTTTACATGAAATGACATAAAAGTAAGGTGACAATCAAGGGCGGCTGATTGAACAGTGTGCTGGTGTGCAGCACTGGTACATTTAATTGTTCTTAAATTAAATTATTTTTTGATAATTACTAAAATAATATCTTATTGAAGTTTATAAAAAAATATAAAACTTAATAAAAAGGTATTACTTAAGAATATAATGCCATATGAATATTATAAGGGAGAGCGATTTCTCAATAAGATAATGCCGCGCGAAGACGCGACCGGCCGTGTGCAGGCGAAAGCACACGCACCAAATTGTGTTTTTGTATGTGAATTCATAAACATTTTGATTTCTTTCGAAAGCAGATTTCGCAGATTATCGTGTGCCACACGGCCCACACGGGGCACCGAGATCATCCGAATCTTGACGAAGTTTAACGATTCCTGAGCGGTCGGCGAAGTCCGCCGAGTTCATCGATTATAAATTTGGCTTGAAGATTCATCAATCTGGCGTGACGTGATCGTGGGCCGTGGCGAAATATTGTCATTGTTTATAGTATTGATTAGGTTAAATACTGATAAATTAATCTTATTTTATAACTTTATAATAAAAGTGAAAATATTTTAAGGATGTACAGTTTATATAATGGGATAGACTTTGAGATTATCGTGGCCCGAAGTATCATCGTGATTTATTATTGAGGTATTACGCCGCATTGCGCTTTCATCTAAGGATGTGCCACCTCCTTATTTAGCCATTAGCTATTATTTTATTATAAATAAGGTAGAACGGATAATAATAAAAATAATCTCGAACTTACCTACCTACCTATTTACAAATCTTATTTTTTCCAATGAAATTTTGGTTTTGATTTTTTAAATAAAAGAAATAAGATAAATTAATCCTGTTAATTTATAACTTTATTATTAATTAGAGTGTATTGGATGAACAGTTTATATACTGGGATAGGCTTTTAGATTGTCATGGCCAGAAGTATCATCGTGATTTATTTTTGAAGTATTGTACCACTTTTATCTAAGGATGTGCCCCTTCTTTAGCCAAGGATTTGGACAGCCTTACAGTATACTCAGATAGTTGATATGCAGGTTAGATTTCTTCAACAAGATTTTATTCATTTCTTCAAACACAACTTAGAAAAGACCTACTCTATAAAAAGGTAGGTGGAATTATTTTTACCTAATGTTGCAATGAATATTTTGTCATAAGTACGGATTGTCAGTGAACCACCACATTTTCAGGGCAGCGGCCGCCACTGGTGACAATAACGTTTACAATTCATTTGTCTAATAAAATATGTGTATGTTTTTAGTTTATTTCATTATCTCCCTCATTTATAAAAAAAACATCTTCATGTTTGCACTAAAAATTTAAATATTTCTAAAATTACAAGTTTATTAAGCTTATTTCATCACCTTTAAAAAACAGTTTTTAGTTTTGCGATACGTTCAGAAATATTAGATTTATTAGTATCTTATTGCAAAGCGGAAATACTGTGAGCTTCCGTTAAAATATGCTAAGACTAAAATATAAAATAACCAAGACAATCAATGTAACAACTAACAGAGATAATTAATAAACGTACTTGGTTCTTCTTTTATTTCCTCCATTACAGACTCACTGTCGGCCAATCTCTCCACCAGAAATTCATCCTGATCAATGTCGCAATCAAATGCTTCCAGCGGCAAATCTATAGAATTCTCATCATCAAACTCTATCTTAATGAGTTTCTCATCTTTACACTCTTCTTCCAAGAAGTCTTCTTCACACTTGTTCTCCGCTTCCTCCTCCGAATTCACAAACATTTGAGAGTTTCTGCGAGTCTTGGGCAGTCCTAAATCCACACTCAAACTCTTGTCCACCGATCTCAGCGTGTTGTAGCTTTTGTCGCATTTATTGCGAAAGCTGTAAGCCGATTTCAACTCCGAAATGCAGCAGTGACAGATTTTGTGAGGAAGACCATCTGTAGGTTTAACCTGCAAAATAAAAGACAGTTTAAAAAAAATAAAAAACGGATCATATTAGTGAGACGTTTACTAGGCTGTTCAAAACACAACGGTAGCAGATAATGCCAGCATTTTATAAATAGTAATGTTAGTTTGGATTATAATGTATTCCCCTGTACAGATTGATTCCCCTTTACTCATAAAATCCCATTGCACGCATTAACAGCTATATCGAAGCCAGAATCAAGTCAGTCCCTCAGAAGCTGGGCGTACTGTACAGGGCCAACGGATACTTTAATAGTGCACAACTGCTGACCCTGTACAAATCGCAAGTGCGCCCCACTGTTGAATTTGGCAGCCATCTCTGATCCCCAAGTACCTGAAAAAACCCTCGACTTTGCAGAAATGGGCGGTCCGTTTGATATATTCCCCTATCATTGCAAACTTTAGAGCACAGGCACAAGGTATATATCGTCACCTTAAAGAAACCGTGAGATATCTTCGAAAAAATCACTTTTGAGATAAGTATGCAGTTCGATGTAAAATTGTGAGCTCTACATGATACATTACTGGGATATTTTGAAAAAAAAAAAGTTACAAGTAAAATCTCAATATTGAGATATTTCCAAATTTACGTATACTTTATCAAAATTAGTCTGAAAAAGATAAATGATTTATCTATTATTACAATTTTATGTTGATGTTTAACCGCTTGGACGCATAAGCTTGTTTTCACGATAATTTAACGTAGGTAGACATAGGGATGACGTATGCCGCGTACCTGAGTTATTAATAATTTACCTATCTAATACCATATCATTAACCTGCAACATTAGTTAATTTGATTCTGCTAGAACTCATGAAAACCTAAAAGTCCTGTTATCGCAGAACAGCATTTTTCAAGATATCTCACTGTTGCTTTAAGGTGACGATATCAAGGTGTTACAATGGAAGATACTCCGAGGAACTAGCATCATTGAAATACTGGTACCGGTGCATAGTAGGGAAACACGCCAAACGCACGCCCAACATTTGTACAAGGTTGACAATTGTTCCACGAGACTGGGTCACTTCTACGTTCTACAGCACGGCTGTGGAATGATTTGCCGGCGTCTGTGTTTTTCCTCTCTCCTACAACATGGGTCTATTCAGAACTTATGTTCACTCCTTCCTCTCCTCAATAAGACCCTCCACATAGCATTTTTCAAGATGACATAGTAGGCCATGCAGGAAATTATTTTCCTCAATGCCTCCTGTGTGGAGTAAATGTAAAAATAAAAAAAATGCAATTAACTTCAACGTAAATAGTTGTTTCTTGTAGGTATTAATCAGGTTGAAATGAAGTGAAATTTCAATAATTTGGACATGTTTAGAGTAAGCAGAGTACCCAAATTTTATCATAACTTTTTCCAACTCCCCAACATCTATAGTTGATTGATGTAGTAATACAGTTGAAACAGATTGTTTCTTAAGTACCTTGTGCATATTAAGGAAGCAGAATACTAAATATAAAAGTGTACCAACCGCAAAAGAAGAGCAAGACGATATCATCTCGGAATAAGTTATGCTTTGAAAATTATTATCAACGTCTTCCATTTTACTGAAGATGTGTTCCACGCCTCCCGACCCCAAACAACATCTACAAATTCTCTCCATTTTGTTTTATCTACAATTATATACCGTGCATAGTTTATTAGTTCCGCTGATTAGAATATTCCAAACCAAAACATAGCACCGACAGCACTTAATTACAAATTACAATTTACAATAATGTTTCAGCTGATATATTAACTTAACGAAACTAAGTAACATATTATCTGACATAATATTTATTAGTCTACAATAATACTGAATTAAGCTTAAAAAATCATGATTGTGTGAATGAAATAACTTCGGAAATAATCGGAAACCGATCAACGTCAAATGCATCTGTCACAAATAATCATAAACAATATTTTTGTTTTATCTATAAATATTAGTAACAAAATGTCTATGTTTTGCATAAAAGGGCCCATTCAAATCATGAATCTAAAAGGCCGGTTCATGATTTAAATCGTTGCGCGATGTGACGGTTTGTGTGCGAACCTGACAGTCAACTTTTCAGGCGGTAAAAGAAGAACTAACATAATTTATTAAACCAACGTAGTGTTTAAAAAAACCAATGATTTCTTTAATTCATAAAATATCAAAAGTGACAGTATCTCCGACCGAAAAATGACATGTGTCGATCTGAAAATAAAATGTAGAATTTTATTCACTACCGTCTTACCCATAAATGAACCAATCTAGTCTTACCAATAAGATTCTTATTCGCTGGTTCAACGTTGGCAATGTTGGCATGGTGAAGCCGGCCTTAAGAGGAAACCCGGTCACCGAGAAATTTTAACAATAGGTATTTTACCAAACTGTTGCTACCACTGTCGCTCTAAAGCGGAGGAGACGCCGCTGCAATGCTTACACACTTTGTGGATAGTTAAGTCGGGGCCACAATGTTTTTACTTTCAGTGGTCCATGGAAAACAACACACGTTGTGGCCCTGCCCCATGTTTATGGTAATGTTTGAGGTATTGTTTGTGAAATTGGTCGCAAGAGACCGACTTTAACTCACTCGAATACTGAGCAAAGGGACAACTGCACTTCAGGCTGAAAAAATCTAAATAAAGTCATCAAAATCGAAATTTTGTATTCCCTATTTTTCTCCACCAAAACTAGACCGATTTTTAAGATTTTATTTACTAACTATATTAGAAAAAAAACACTCTACGTCTGTACGTTTTGCTTTTAAAAAATCTGTCGTCTGTTCATGGAGCTACTTATACAAGCGACTTAACGTTTGTTAAGCCTGGATTAAGGCCGTTTTAACCGTACAAACGCCATGGCAACAATAACAAATTTCATCAATCAAAGCAATAACGTACGGTAAGTGCATTCGCTCACGGGCAACTGAAAAAAAAACAGATTGCAACTCAACTCGCTATCCTGATGTGTATCTCAATCTCATGCTCCTTACACTACATAACTTCTCAAAAACCTGTTGTCAATGGCAACGTAAACAGCGACTCGTAACTCGCCGTGCTAGTTGCCTTGGCCGGCCGTTGCCAGGTTGCCCGATTGCTATGGTTGCGCCAGTTTTGTAATCAGTTTTGGAGTTTTTTGGTCGACAGCGCCAATACGACAGCGCCAATACGACAGCGACAAATGAGTGAGGTGAAAGCTGAAGTGTTTCTCGTCTATGGTTAAACAAGCTGAGATAATGACTGAAATCATAAATTTGAGTAGCGCCGCGATAGAATTTTTGTTGGAAACCATAACAACCCGCTAGTTTTAGTTTGGTTTCAGTTTCTCCGTGATCGGAGGGCCTAAAGCAATTTTTGTTAAATCAGAATTTTTTTAAATCTAACCTCAAAAGCGAAACTGGCAAAAATTACAGGCAAAAATTAAATTGAGTGTGAAAATGACTGTATTTTTACACATTGGTTCAGATATAGTTATTTTTTTTACAGTGAATACCTCACAAGATTCCCATCTGCTCCCGTCGGGAGCCAGTGAGACTATGGCATCCCTAATTGGGGTATGTTATGAGGCTGAAGGTAAGTGGGTAAGGGAATGAGATGAGGAAGAGGAAAGTGGGGAAGTACCTGGCTATTCAGATCCAGTCATTCATTTCAAGCAACGTTTCAATTCTGAATGGTGGTCTTTCACCAGGGCGATACTAAGAGTATCTTCCACTCTGGAACGTGCCGCAAATATACTATATATTATTTTAATTAATTAATTGTGAAAAAACACAAATCAATTAAATAAAATTTATTTGCGCACGCCGGGTTCGAACCGCGACCTTCGGAATGAAATTCCGACGCCCTACCGCTGTAGTGATGTACCTCATACATGATGCACTACAAATGTCCCATACAAAGGCGTAAAATGTCCCGTCACCTCACAAAATGTGTTTGTACCAACTCTTTTTCTTTGTACCACTTCAAATATGAGGTGGTGAGGTAGTTGGTGTAGTATTACTACATTGCATGGGACATATTTGAGGTCCAACTCTTTTTCTTTTTACCACTTCAAATATGAGGTGGTGAGGTAGTTGGTGTAGTATTACTACATTGCATGGGACGTATTTTTCTTGTATTACTACAAATGTATGAGGTGATGGGGTAGTTGGTGTATGGGACTTATTTGAGGTCCAACTCTTTTTTGTATTACTAAAAATGTATGAGGTGATGAGGTAGTTGGTGTATGGGGCTTATTAGATGTCCAGCTCTTTTTTGGTAGAGTCGTGATAAGGTGGGGAAAGTTGGTGAGGGGGTGTGGAGAGTGTAGAGAGGCAAAGGGGGGGGGTTAAATAGGCGAGGAGGGGTGGTGAGGTGGGTGGTGAGGAGGGGGGGTGAAGACGCTGGTGAGGAGAGGTGGCGAGGAGGGGGATGAGGCGGGAGGGGAAGAAATTGGTAAGGAGGGGGGGGAAGAAATTGGTAAGAAGGGAGGAAGAAGTAGCGTGGAGGGGGGGGGGTTAGGAGGGGGGGGGAGGAGAAATGGTTAGGAGGGGGGTGAGGAGGGGAAGGGTAGGGCGAGGTTGTGAAGAGGGGGAGGGGGGGGGGTGAGGAGGGGGGTTGTGGAGAGGGGGAAGGGTGAGGATGGGAGGGGAGGTAGGCGAGTTTTATATGTTGGACAAGAGAAGAGTCCCAACTGCTCTCGACAGTCTGGAGCCAGTTAGGAACACATACAACTTGGTCAATGCATACAACACATTTGTTTGTCCAATTCGGTGCTACCTACTGCGGATTAGAGTTTTCAATGATTTCAATGGACTGCTTATCGAATTTATCCCACGCCCAAGATATCAGGACGTGAAGTCAGTACCTCTCACAAACATCCGTGAATACGTTTTTTTACGCACACACCCATATTTTTTACACTTTCGCAAAGTTTCGCAATCATTGGTAGTCTCTACGTTTATACGTCTCGTTCTCGGCCGACGCCGGGCGTCTCTCCTTGTGTTTTGACAGTTCTCGTTGAATTTGGTAATCTCTACGTCCCATGTGTGAGTCTGAGACATATTCATTTCCTGATTCACAAAACAGCTCAACAGACCTCCGGCTTGGAATCCTTACTAACGTTTTGAGTTGACACATCGCCGAATGACATTTTTCTTGAAGTTAATAAAAACGAATTTAATAGTTTTAAAGTGGTTTTAAGGTAAGTAATATGATTTATTTCGAATTAACGACATATCAACCGGGTTGGTAGATGTTTTTACATAAATCGCCGCACTTTTAGGCACAGAATATTGTAATTGCACTTCGTTCCAGCAATTACTATAAGAAACCACTTTTTAAATGCACAAAATAGTTCTTAGTTTGGGTTATTTAAGTATTTTGTGCGTATTTAGACCAACCCGGCAAAGACTCGTTTTATAAGAAAATTTTAGCTTGAATAAAGATGGAATTTTGTGACATAACCTCTCCTTAGAAAATAGTTGTTGGTTTTAGGAAGTCAAGGAAATATTTTCCTTTAGTATATTATTATGTACCAAAAGGGTGCGGGTCTGCTAATAATTTATGTGTATTATTTTAGCCACAGCCAGTCTACAATGGACAATTATTTCCGTCTACATTTTTTTAATGGAGTTCTGCGCAGCGAAGAGCTGAGAAATGAGTCAGTCCAAAGACGGCAGTTAAGGGATCTGTCAAACCCTTTGACTATTCCTGTCACAGTATTTGTGGCAAACTACAGGCTATCCCAGGACCTATACAGAGCTTTGTGTGAGGAGTTGCGGCCAATAGTCCCTGTACGTAGACGAACAATCGCAGTGCCCTTGGAACTCAAAGTGAATATGAAATTATTTAATTTTTCACTAGTCTTAGCGATCTCAGACCGAGCAGCATAATACCAGCATTATCCAAAGTACTCGAAAAAGTTGTGTCAACACTGAAACTTGCGGGATTATACCTCGTCATCAATCGGGGTTTCGTAAAGGTCACAGCACAACAGCTCTGCAATGCATTACAGACGATATTCTTACCTCCAATGATGCAGGCAAAGCCTCGGTATTAGTTCTTCTAGATTTCTCTAAATTTTTTGACTTATTGAGCATTCCATTGCTTGTTTGAAAGTTGCATTACTTTGGTTTTAACGATGAAACAATAAAATGGTTTCAGAGTTACTTCAAAGATAGAACTCAGCGCACAGTTTACAGGGAAATCAATAGGGCTCTAAAACATTCATCTGATGTAAAGATAACGCGAGGGGTACCGCAGGGGTTGATACTGGGGCCATTGTTTTTTTGCTATATATGCCGCTGACATAATGCAATCTATTAAATACTGTATATCGCAAATGACACACAATAATATTTATCATTTGACATAAGTAACGCTCATCTGGCGGTGGATATGGTAACGGATGATCTACGTAGAGTTTGCACTTGGGCACAGGAGTGTTACTTCTTAATCCTCAAAAAACTGTTGCTTTATTAATGGGAACTAAGCAAAAAATATCATGTGTAAGGAATGGAGGACATGTTGTAAAAATACATGAAGCCACCGTTCCCTTTGTTGACGCTGCGCACAACCTTGGAATAATGGTGGACGGTAAATTGAGATATGAACATGTTAAAAGCAGGTCACAGTGGTGCTACTCGAGGCTTCGTCTGTTGTATAAATGTCATAAGAGATGGCGTTTGCTAAGGTTTTGCTTTGTTGTTGTGTTTTTTTTATAAATAGTTTTTATTAACTGGCTTCACGTGATTCCTCTATGGATAAATTGATATCTTAATCCATTTCAATTAACCCTTGATTTACACGGTGACTTCATGCATACATAATTTACCTGGTGGAGCCCCAGGACTCCCGGAAATAAAATCGAAATTTTAACGTGAAATAAACAGTTATAGTCTTGTTTTCTTTCTGCCTATCTTATTTTTTGATGTATTTGCTATACTTATAATATATTATTTATTTTTAAGGTTCTAACGACACTGTCGTTCCTTGCGACAGGGTCGTATAAAAAAATAGTAGGAAATGACTTTCATTTGAGTCTTTCCCAAAAGTCAGTAAGCCGACACATGAATGAGATCGTGTCGGCTATTAATCAAATCAGGGTACGACATATCAGATTCCCAAGTACCGAGCAACAAAGGAATTCTGTCAAACAAGGGTATGTTCAGATTTATTATATTTTGTTAATTATCTTGATTATGGCATATTCAGACAACAGACTAATGTGTAATTATTTTATGTACTCGTAACATTATGTCATATCTCCATCACCTTGTGTCGAGGAATGAACACATCAATCAACATGAATATTATATTAACACACAGGCATAGTCTAAGGCCAATTTAAATATATAATACATAAACTCAGCAGATGATTGTAACAAATTACAAGATATTAATAGAATTAATAAATATTGCATAGAAAATCAATTAGTCCTAAACATAGATAAATGTAATGTGATAACATTTTCACGTAAATGTCACCAAATCATCCATACTTACCGTCTAAACCATGTTCCTCTCCAACGAGTAGAAAAAATCAAGAGACCTTGGAGTATTACTTGACTCTAAATTACTGAGATCATATTGAAAACGTCTTAGAAAAAGCCCAAAAACAAATAAGCTTCATTCTACGAGTCACAAAACCATTCAATAAACCTTTTACACTTGAATTACTTTATATGGCATACGTAAGATCTCACCTCGAATTTGTATCTGTGATTTGGAATCCTCAATACCAAACTTATATTAACCGAAATGAAAACATTTAACATTAATTGGTGTTATTGGCCTATTTCAGCATATCGCTCGCCATACGTTCCCACGAAATACGCCAAAACAAATAACGCTAGCACTTTTAACACTGTGTGCGGCACAAGTGTTATGTTCAATGATTTTTTATAAAATTGTTTCCTAAAAATAAAAATATAAAAAAAATTACTAGTCATAGAATAGAAGAGGACTATACAAATGCCTTCCATGTAGATTTTAAAGTCACCACTGATTTAGTGTCTTTTGGTTCTAACCCAATTACCTTTGCTCTGTCTTTCTTACACTTACTTGAATTTCATAATGATGATGAAACACAGTGCAGTGTGGTTTTGGAAATTCATGCGAAAAACGGTCTGACTTATTACGATTACAGTAATATTAATTTTATAGCATATCGTCTCTGTCGAGGTTGAAGGGAGGAACAATAAGAATTACAAAAACAAATAAAATTGTGTATGTGGTGTTATATTTTTATATTTATAAGAAAACATAAGTCTCCACAAAACAGTCCATGCTTCTACACTCTAGGAAAAGCTTTGAAAATCTGTGTAGACACGTTAAGACAAGTAAAATAAATGTACAAGTTGTTGCTTCTCATCTTGGAAGGGAAACGTCAATATCACTGAGTTGATTGATTCTAATTCTATCCCCCAAAGAAAACTTTTGATAAAACTACCGAAAAAAACATCCTCCGCAAAGAGATTCAGAGTTAAAAACCTAAGCAATATATTTTACATAAATGCAGTGTACATAATACAACAACATCAATATGTCGGAGGGGCCAAGTATCACGGCATCTGGGATGTTGGAGTCAGCAGCTTCCTATGCCACGAAGAACCGCGAGTAGTGAATGATCCTCATTCATCAGGGCTTTTGAAGTAGGAGTCTCGATTCTCAGCAACAGAGGAGACTCAAGATAAAGCGAGAATGTGAAAGCAAAATAACAAAATAATTAGAAAAGTACAAAAATAAATGCATTCATTATTCACAAACAACAATCATCAAATGAAATAATAGCAAGTTTTTCTCTGTAACGTATCGTTACTTTATTAATTACATCTAAGGTAAATTGATGATTTAATACAACCTAGGAATGATGTCTCTTTGGACAAATTGTATAATTCCTCATTTTAAATTTTAAAAAATGTTTCATTAAATACAATTTAGAACACATACAGTAAAGGAGAGATGGTACAACTAAGTACACGGGTAAATGTCTAATATAGTACAGCCTTTTCCTTAGGTTCTTCGGGCATCTCCCACTTACGGTTCTTCAAAGCATTAAGTGCTTATATTTTATTTTGAAACCCTTGTATAATTTTTTTAAATCATTATGTACTCAATGTGAAAGCCCGCGGGCTTACAAAATAGTAAATAAATTATATCTTACACTTCCGTTTCAACAGCTCAGCTAAAATGCCATCTCTGAATTTCGCATCTTCTTGCCTCTCCGCGGCAATGCTGGCCAGCATGGCCGCACCCAACTCTTCCATCTTCGCAACTTTCTTCTCCTCCAATTTTAATTCATCTTTTTCCAGAAGAAGCTTTTCCCTCTCGTGATTGGTGTTCTCAGTGGCAACAAGGTACCTGTGGTCAAAGGAGATGGCTCTTTTACCAACTGAAAGCAAAATATTTTTATGTAATTTTTTTATAAATATATTTGTTAAATACGATTTTACTCTTTTTTTTACATTAACTCTACACAGGAGGTTGTTGAGGAAAATAATTTCCCTCGTGCACCGGTGCCGAGGGGATCAATGACGCTAGTTCCTCGGAGCATCTTCCATTGTAATATTAGTAGAACAAGGACAGCATTCGCACCTGACGCCTGTGCTCTAAAGATTGCAATCAGTTTGTTAAGTTAAAGAGGAGATGAAGGAGAGGGTCACAAAGACGGCCCAATCGGAAATCCAACTGTGAGGAAAGCCCAGGAGATCATTTTAAAGAAATTACAATTTGATAATTGTTTTGTTTACTTAATCTTTTTATTTAAATTTTCATCAATCATGTCATTAAATTAAATTAAATTCATGTCATTAAACGAGTCTACTCTAATAATACCAATTTACTTTCATAAATAGAAAACACAAGAAATAAGTAACACACATATTAGATCTCAGGGTCAAAAACATACCCATCAAGCAACTACGAGTAGTAGTCATACATACATATTATTTGCAATAATGTCTCACATTGTTGGGAACTTCGACAACGCCATGGATCCAACCTTGTGGATGTTCCTACCCACGATTGATGCATGAAGAACTCCACATGCGACTATAACTGCCAATGTGGTGTTGAGGTTCAATCGAAAGCCTAATCGGACGGCTTCCTTAGATTAAGGTGTGCTTAAGCTTGTGTAATTGGAAGAGCGTAGTTGTGTAATTGAGCAGTGTCGAGCCAAAGTTTTGGCTTAGCATTTGATTAGTAGGATTGGGAACAGCGGCCGTTAGAGCTCGTACGCACTAGTGGGCGGTTAACCGCGCGGCTGGCTGCTTTTTTATTTTAATATGCAACCGCTTATATTTGTACAAAAATTTGTAAAATTCAAACCGCAGTGGTTGGTCAGAGGACGGCTTCGCGGTTGACCGCCTTCTTGACTATACGAACTAGACGGTTGGGGTTTAGTTGTAGTAACTGGCCTTATTCATTACGTGTTTGCAGTAAAGTAAAATATTTTATTTTCTTGGTTTTGCGTCACTGTCGTAGATGGTACAAATAAATGACACAAGCGACCTCTCGACAGCATCCATTTTATTTATGATGAGACAAGGCAACATAGTTTTCTGCCTACCGCGGTTGAACCACGTCAGGCGGCCAGCCGCTTAGCCGAACCGCTCAAGCGGCTGACCGCTAATGCGTACTAGCTCTTATAGTTACACCAAGCATATCAATGGCGGGCCTATTCGAAAGATTGCTTTCACGAAGGAGACTAGATTTTCATAGCACATTTCATCGTAAGTACTTACACAGTCCTTTGTTAGACGCCTTTCTTTTGATGCCGGATGGCCCAGGCGTTGCGGGTATCTCGGCCAGCACCGGCCCAGTGGAGATAACTTCCTCAAGCACCGGGCCAGGCGATTGAGGAACAACCTGGCAAGTCGGGGCATCGATTTCAATTTCAGTCTACAAGAAAGTAATAAACTGCATATTAGATTTTCACCATCCATATTAAAATATAAATGTGCATGAATATGATCTGAAACATACAACGTATAGCGTACACTCTTCCGGTAATCCATCAATGGGTAATCGCCCCATGATGGCCAAGACCTTTTCATCAAGTGGGGTGAGAGGTGGGAATCTCACCAATCCACCTCCCGTTCGGTTCATCTCCACTTGGATATTTGATGCCTTCTTCTTGGCATTTGTTTTCAGGTCCCTCCATGACTGAAAAAATTGATAAATAGTCAAACTACTATTCAGAAACCCATAAAATAAGATTATTTTCAAACTACTATTCAGAAACCCATAAAATAAGATTATTTTGAGTAAGGTATTTGTTTCAGGTTCAATAGTTTTATTTTATTAAATACGTACTTGCTGCCATCTGTCGCCCGATTTCTGGGTCCCAAACCTGATGGCGTTAAGGCTTTGGGCCAACTCGTCCCATTCTCTCTTGTTGGCCGGCCTATCTCCGAGTAATGACACCAGAAAATCCATCTGCTCACTCGTAGCCCTTTTAGTCTGTAAAAGAATAATATTATATTATTATTATTATATAACTACATGAAATGTTATCATTAAACAACATTAAATGCGGTTAGCAAAATAACGGAATTAAGAATCACAAATTAGAAATAATACGTATAAATGAATACTGTGAAACCATTAAATGACGATTGACAAGTCCCTTGCTTTGACATGCAGTATTGTCAACTCTAAAGAATAACATATATATATATATATATATTGCTCTGGATTCTAGTGTTTTTAGTCTATGTGAGGAGCTTACTTTTCATCTAACTAAGATCACTTAATGTTTTTGTGAAAATGTAATTTGAAGCCACAAATATTTGAAATACTGGTTACAAAATACCTCCGCATAAGGTATTTCAAATACCAATTACAAATTACATTTTTAGGAAGGAATAATTGACAAGTAATTCATATACTGCCCAACCCTGATAACAGTCACGTTTACAGTACCCAATATCTAATTGAATAGTTTCATCAACTGAAAAGAAATCTACAAATAGTCACGTTTTACATGTAATTTTAAGATAACGTAATATCTTGACAAGTAAAAACACAATCGTTCAAAGCAAATTGCAGGTTATAATGTCTTTTATATACTAATTATTTCTGGGAATGTTCCGATATCTTACAAATTACATTTGCGAACGTAAACAAACATGAATGTAATAAATAATAATAAAACTTACCGCCATTGTTGCTGTAGTAATAATATATTATGTTTGGATGTAAAAAAAGCGCAGGCTGTTTGCCGCAAATGTCAGATGTGAACCATAGACCATCCATAGACAATTTACCTTTTTCTATGTAGAGTATGAAAGTCAAACCAGACCGACGCTTACCGACGCTCCAGAGCACTCCCAGAGTAGCGTATTCGATTCAATGTCCATTGTCGAATGTGAAACCATAACGTCCACAAAAATTACTGACTTAACATCCAGTACACCGTTCATCAGTATTATTTATTTTTATTTCCAGGCATTATCTCCCAACTGCGTAAGAAAATCTACAAAATTATATTACCGTTGTCCACTGACTTGGCAACCATATTTTACAAAGTTAAATTTATAGCAAAATATTGATCGACGGTCAAGATTGTTTACTTTCCTGTCCGTTATTCCGCAAAAGAATAAAGGGTCCTTGACAAATAGTGATGAATTTGTGTCAACAAACCACCAATAAAAAAGTACTCACAATATTCATGTATTTTCATAATGGCTCTTCGAGTGACACCGTTACATAATCTAACTGTTATTTTTAAATTGTGTTTTTTACATTTTTGGTTCAGATGTAAAATGTGTCGTAAAATGTTGATTTTTTTTTGTTTATTTACTAGGGAACTCCAGTCCACTTTTTATACATTTTATAAAATATAAAAAATGGCAATGACCTTCTAACATACCAGCATAACTTAATTTTTTTAATTAGTTAAAATAATTTCTAAATTTTCGAGGCTCGCCAAAACTTAGGTACTTTTTAGTTCAAGAGGGTCAACGTAGATCTCAGTACACGAGTTTTTTTAATGTATTACTGTATTTCATATAGCAGGTTCGAGACGTTTTTATTCTTCAATTTAACCCTTTATGATTAATCGAAGAACATTTTGTAAATAGTTGGCATCGGGTCACTATTATCATTTTGACGGCTGGCGTAGTCCAGCGGTTATAGTGTTGGGTAGGACACGATATCAAGGTGAGTTTGTATGAGGTATTCAATTTCTGAAATGAGGTGTTGAGGTGTACCGCCTCATATGAGGTGAGGTGTAGCAATATTTTCACATCCGTCTGGGGGGGGGAGGTGTCTTAAAATCGGGTAAAATTAACATTTTCGAAGCTTATTTTAAATTAACGTTGCAGGCAATGGTCCCCGCTCCCCGCTAGCGAGTATTCTAACTCAACAGGATGTTAAGTCAGTAATTTTTGTGGACGTTATGGTTTCACATTCGACAATGGACATTGGATCGAATACGCTACTCTGGGAGTGCTCTGGAGCGTCGGTAAGCGTCGGTCTGGTTTGACTTTCATACTCTACATAGAAAAAGGTAAATTGTCTATGGATGGTCTATGGTTCACATCTGACATTTGCGGCAAACAGCCTGCGCTTTTTTTACATCCAAACATAATATATTATTACTACAGCAACAATGGCGGTAAGTTTTATTATTATTTATTACATTCATGTTTGTTTACGTTCGCAAATGTAATTTGTAAGATATCGGAACATTCCCAGAAATAATTAGTATACAAAAGACATTATAACCTGCAATTTGCTTTGAACGATTGTGTTTTTACATGTCAAGATATTACGTTATCTTAAAATTACATGTAAAACGTGACTATTTGTAGATTTCTTTTCAGTTGATGAAACTATTCAATTAGATATTGGGTACTGTAAACGTGACTGTTGTCAGTGTTGGGCAGTATATGAATTACTTGTCAATTATTCCTTCCTAAAAATGTAATTTGTAATTGGTATTTGAAATACCTTATGCGGAGGTATTTTGTAACCAGTATTTCAAATATTTGTGGCTTCAAATTACATTTTCACAAAAACATTAAGTGATCTTAGTTAGATGAAAAGTAAGCTCCTCACATAGACTAAAAACACTAGAATCCAGAGCAATATATATATATGTTATTCTTTAGAGTTGACAATACTGCATGACAAAGCAAGGGACTTGTCAATCGTCATTTAATGGTTCACAGTATTCATTTATACGTATTATTTCTAATTTGTGATTCTTAATTCCGTTATTTTGCTAACCGCATTTAATGTTGTTTAATGATAACATTTCATGTAGTTATATAATAATAATAATATTATTCTTTTACAGACTAAAAGGGCTACGAGTGAGCAGATGGATTTTCTGGTGTCATTACTCGGAGATAGGCCGGCCAACAAGAGAGAATGGGACGAGTTGGCCCAAAGCCTTAACGCCATCAGGTTTGGGACCCAGAAATCGGGCGACAGATGGCAGCAAGTACGTATTTAATAAAATAAAACTATTGAACCTGAAACAAATACCTTACTCAAAATAATCTTATTTTATGGGTTTCTGAATAGTAGTTTGAAAATAATCTTATTTTATGGGTTTCTGAATAGAAGTTTGACTATTTATCAATTTTTTCAGTCATGGAGGGACCTGAAAACAAATGCCAAGAAGAAGGCATCAAATATCCAAGTGGAGATGAACCGAACGGGAGGTGGATTGGTGAGATTCCCACCTCTCACCCCACTTGATGAAAAGGTCTTGGCCATCATGGGGCGATTACCCATTGATGGATTACCGGAAGAGTGTACGCTATACGTTGTATGTTTCAGATCATATTCATGCACATTTATATTTTAATATGGATGGTGAAAATCTAATATGCAGTTTATTACTTTCTTGTAGACTGAAATTGAAATCGATGCCCCGACTTGCCAGGTTGTTCCTCAATCGCCTGGCCCGGTGCTTGAGGAAGTTATCTCCACTGGGCCGGTGCTGGCCGAGATACCCGCAACGCCTGGGCCATCCGGCATCAAAAGAAAGGCGTCTAACAAAGGACTGTGTAAGTACTTACGATGAAATGTGCTATGAAAATCTAGTCTCCTTCGTGAAAGCAATCTTTCGAATAGGCCCGCCATTGATATGCTTGGTGTAACTATAAGAGCTAGTACGCATTAGCGGTCAGCCGCTTGAGCGGTTCGGCTAAGCGGCTGGCCGCCTGACGTGGTTCAACCGCGGTAGGCAGAAAACTATGTTGCCTTGTCTCATCATAAATAAAATGGATGCTGTCGAGAGGTCGCTTGTGTCATTTATTTGTACCATCTACGACAGTGACGCAAAACCAAGAAAATAAAATATTTTACTTTACTGCAAACACGTAATGAATAAGGCCAGTTACTACAACTAAACCCCAACCGTCTAGTTCGTATAGTCAAGAAGGCGGTCAACCGCGAAGCCGTCCTCTGACCAACCACTGCGGTTTGAATTTTACAAATTTTTGTACAAATATAAGCGGTTGCATATTAAAATAAAAAAGCAGCCAGCCGCGCGGTTAACCGCCCACTAGTGCGTACGAGCTCTAACGGCCGCTGTTCCCAATCCTACTAATCAAATGCTTAGCCAAAACTTTGGCTCGACACTGCTCAATTACACAACTACGCTCTTCCAATTACACAAGCTAAGCACACCTTAATCTAAGGAAGCCGTCCGATTAGGCTTTCGATTGAACCTCAACACCACATTGGCAGTTATAGTCGCATGTGGAGTTCTTCATGCATCAATCGTGGGGAGGAACATCCACAAGGTTGGATCCATGGCGTTGTCGAAGTTCCCAACAATGTGAGACATTATTGCAAATAATATGTATGTATGACTACTACTCGTAGTTGCTTGATGGGTATGTTTTTGACCCTGAGATCTAATATGTGTGTTACTTATTTCTTGTGTTTTCTATTTATGAAAGTAAATTGGTATTATTAGAGTAGACTCGTTTAATGACATGAATTTAATTTAATTTAATGACATGATTGATGAAAATTTAAATAAAAAGATTAAGTAAACAAAACAATTATCAAATTGTAATTTCTTTAAAATGATCTCCTGGGCTTTCCTCACAGTTGGATTTCCGATTGGGCCGTCTTTGTGACCCTCTCCTTCATCTCCTCTTTAACTTAACAAACTGATTGCAATCTTTAGAGCACAGGCGTCAGGTGCGAATGCTGTCCTTGTTCTACTAATATTACAATGGAAGATGCTCCGAGGAACTAGCGTCATTGATCCCCTCGGCACCGGTGCACGAGGGAAATTATTTTCCTCAACAACCTCCTGTGTAGAGTTAATGTAAAAAAAAGAGTAAAATCGTATTTAACAAATATATTTATAAAAAAATTACATAAAAATATTTTGCTTTCAGTTGGTAAAAGAGCCATCTCCTTTGACCACAGGTACCTTGTTGCCACTGAGAACACCAATCACGAGAGGGAAAAGCTTCTTCTGGAAAAAGATGAATTAAAATTGGAGGAGAAGAAAGTTGCGAAGATGGAAGAGTTGGGTGCGGCCATGCTGGCCAGCATTGCCGCGGAGAGGCAAGAAGATGCGAAATTCAGAGATGGCATTTTAGCTGAGCTGTTGAAACGGAAGTGTAAGATATAATTTATTTACTATTTTGTAAGCCCGCGGGCTTTCACATTGAGTACATAATGATTTAAAAAAATTATACAAGGGTTTCAAAATAAAATATAAGCACTTAATGCTTTGAAGAACCGTAAGTGGGAGATGCCCGAAGAACCTAAGGAAAAGGCTGTACTATATTAGACATTTACCCGTGTACTTAGTTGTACCATCTCTCCTTTACTGTATGTGTTCTAAATTGTATTTAATGAAACATTTTTTAAAATTTAAAATGAGGAATTATACAATTTGTCCAAAGAGACATCATTCCTAGGTTGTATTAAATCATCAATTTACCTTAGATGTAATTAATAAAGTAACGATACGTTACAGAGAAAAACTTGCTATTATTTCATTTGATGATTGTTGTTTGTGAATAATGTATGCATTTATTTTTGTACTTTTCTAATTATTTTGTTATTTTGCTTTCACATTCTCGCTTTATCTTGAGTCTCCTCTGTTGCTGAGAATCGAGACTCCTACTTCAAAAGCCCTGATGAACGAGGATCATTCACTACTCGCGGTTCTTCGTGGCATAGGAAGCTGCTGACTCCAACATCCCAGATGCCGTGATACTTGGCCCCTCCGACATATTGATGTTGTTGTATTATGTACACTGCATTTATGTAAAATATATTGCTTAGGTTTTTAACTCTGAATCTCTTTGCGGAGGATGTTTTTTTCGGTAGTTTTATCAAAAGTTTTCTTTGGGGGATAGAATTAGAATCAATCAACTCAGTGATATTGACGTTTCCCTTCCAAGATGAGAAGCAACAACTTGTACATTTATTTTACTTGTCTTAACGTGTCTACACAGATTTTCAAAGCTTTTCCTAGAGTGTAGAAGCATGGACTGTTTTGTGGAGACTTATGTTTTCTTATAAATATAAAAATATAACACCACATACACAATTTTATTTGTTTTTGTAATTCTTATTGTTCCTCCCTTCAACCTCGACAGAGACGATATGCTATAAAATTAATATTACTGTAATCGTAATAAGTCAAACCGTTTTTCGCATGAATTTCCAAAACCACACTGCACTGTGTTTCATCATCATTATGAAATTCAAGTAAGTGTAAGAAAGACAGAGCAAAGGTAATTGGGTTAGAACCAAAAGACACTAAATCAGTGGTGACTTTAAAATCTACATGGAAGGCATTTGTATAGTCCTCTTCTATTCTATGACTAGTAATTTTTTTTATATTTTTATTTTTAGGAAACAATTTTATAAAAAATCATTGAACATAACACTTGTGCCGCACACAGTGTTAAAAGTGCTAGTGTTATTTGTTTTGGCGTATTTCGTGGGAACGTATGGCGAGCGATATGCTGAAATAGGCCAATAACACCTATTAATGTTAAATGTTTTCATTTCGGTTAATATAAGTTTGGTATTGAGGATTCCAAATCACAGATACAAATTCGAGGTGAGATCTTACGTATGCCATATAAAGTAATTCAAGTGTAAAAGGTTTATTGAATGGTTTTGTGACTCGTAGAATGAAGCTTATTTGTTTTTGGGCTTTTTCTAAGACGTTTTCAATATGATCTCAGTAATTTAGAGTCAAGTAATACTCCAAGGTCTCTTGATTTTTTCTACTCGTTGGAGAGGAACATGGTTTAGACGGTAAGTATGGATGATTTGGTGACATTTACGTGAAAATGTTATCACATTACATTTATCTATGTTTAGGACTAATTGATTTTCTATGCAATATTTATTAATTCTATTAATATCTTGTAATTTGTTACAATCATCTGCTGAGTTTATGTATTATATATTTAAATTGGCCTTAGACTATGCCTGTGTGTTAATATAATATTCGTGTTGATTGATGTGTTCATTCCTCGACACAAGGTGATGGAGATATGACATAATGTTACGAGTACATAAAATAATTACACATTAGTCTGTTGTCTGAATATGCCTTAATCAAGATAATTAACAAAATATAATAAATCTGAACATACCCTTGTTTGACAGAATTCCTTTGTTGCTCGGTACTTGGGAATCTGATATGTCGTACCCTGATTTGATTAATAGCCGACACGATCTCATTCATGTGTCGGCTTACTGACTTTTGGGAAAGACTCAAATGAAAGTCATTTCCTACTATTTTTTTATACGACCCTGTCGCAAGGAACGACAGTGTCGTTAGAACCTTAAAAATAAATAATATATTATAAGTATAGCAAATACATCAAAAAATAAGATAGGCAGAAAGAAAACAAGACTATAACTGTTTATTTCACGTTAAAATTTCGATTTTATTTCCGGGAGTCCTGGGGCTCCACCAGGTAAATTATGTATGCATGAAGTCACCGTGTAAATCAAGGGTTAATTGAAATGGATTAAGATATCAATTTATCCATAGAGGAATCACGTGAAGCCAGTTAATAAAAACTATTTATAAAAAAAACACAACAACAAAGCAAAACCTTAGCAAACGCCATCTCTTATGACATTTATACAACAGACGAAGCCTCGAGTAGCACCACTGTGACCTGCTTTTAACATGTTCATATCTCAATTTACCATCCACCATTATTCCAAGGTTGTGCGCAGCGTCAACAAAGGGAACGGTGGCTTCATGTATTTTTACAACATGTCCTCCATTCCTTACACATGATATTTTTTGCTTAGTTCCCATTAATAAAGCAACAGTTTTTTGAGGATTAAGAAGTAACACTCCTGTGCCCAAGTGCAAACTCTACGTAGATCATCCGTTACCATATCCACCGCCAGATGAGCGTTACTTATGTCAAATGATAAATATTATTGTATGTCATTTGCGACATACAGTATTTAATAGATTGCATTATGTCAGCGGCATATATAGCAAAAAAACAATGGCCCCAGTATCAACCCCTGCGGTACCCCTCGCGTTATCTTTACATCAGATGAATGTTTTAGAGCCCTATTGATTTCCCTGTAAACTGTGCGCTGAGTTCTATCTTTGAAGTAACTCTGAAACCATTTTATTGTTTCATCGTTAAAACCAAAGTAACGCAACTTTCAAACAAGCAATGGAATGCTCAATAAGTCAAAAAATTTAGAGAAATCTAGAAGAACTAATACCGAGGCTTTGCCTGCATCATTGGAGGTAAGAATATCGTCTGTAATGCATTGCAGAGCTGTTGTGCTGTGACCTTTACGAAACCCCGATTGATGACGAGGTATAATCCCGCAAGTTTCAGTGTTGACACAACTTTTTCGAGTACTTTGGATAATGCTGGTATTATGCTGCTCGGTCTGAGATCGCTAAGACTAGTGAAAAATTAAATAATTTCATATTCACTTTGAGTTCCAAGGGTACTGCGATTGTTCGTCTACGTACAGGGACTATTGGCCGCAACTCCTCACACAAAGCTCTGTATAGGTCCTGGGATAGCCTGTAGTTTGCCACAAATACTGTGACAGGAATAGTCAAAGGGTTTGACAGATCCCTTAACTGCCGTCTTTGGACTGACTCATTTCTCAGCTCTTCGCTGCGCAGAACTCCATTAAAAAAATGTAGACGGAAATAATTGTCCATTGTAGACTGGCTGTGGCTAAAATAATACACATAAATTATTAGCAGACCCGCACCCTTTTGGTACATAATAATATACTAAAGGAAAATATTTCCTTGACTTCCTAAAACCAACAACTATTTTCTAAGGAGAGGTTATGTCACAAAATTCCATCTTTATTCAAGCTAAAATTTTCTTATAAAACGAGTCTTTGCCGGGTTGGTCTAAATACGCACAAAATACTTAAATAACCCAAACTAAGAACTATTTTGTGCATTTAAAAAGTGGTTTCTTATAGTAATTGCTGGAACGAAGTGCAATTACAATATTCTGTGCCTAAAAGTGCGGCGATTTATGTAAAAACATCTACCAACCCGGTTGATATGTCGTTAATTCGAAATAAATCATATTACTTACCTTAAAACCACTTTAAAACTATTAAATTCGTTTTTATTAACTTCAAGAAAAATGTCATTCGGCGATGTGTCAACTCAAAACGTTAGTAAGGATTCCAAGCCGGAGGTCTGTTGAGCTGTTTTGTGAATCAGGAAATGAATATGTCTCAGACTCACACATGGGACGTAGAGATTACCAAATTCAACGAGAACTGTCAAAACACAAGGAGAGACGCCCGGCGTCGGCCGAGAACGAGACGTATAAACGTAGAGACTACCAATGATTGCGAAACTTTGCGAAACTGTAAAAAATATGGGTGTGTGCGTAAAAAAACGTAGTCACGGATGTTTGTGAGAGGTACTGACTTCACGTCCAGGGCCGGCCAATTTAGCAAGGCGCTGATAATACCTGAAATGGGTAACCGACGAGTGAATCGAAAATCAATTCATCGAAAGCAAATTCATCGACAACGAGAGGTTAGTTTAGGTTAGGTTAGGTTAGGTTAGGCTGACTGTTTGACTTCTCCAGCAGGGCTCTCTCGGAACATCACCTTCCACCGTAGTTGGAAGGATGGAATCATTCGTCCGTCACTCCTGGACACACTGATCCTCAGATTTCTACCCACCCCTCATACCTTTTTCCTTCCCAGAAAATCCTCTCCTTCCTTTCCTAGAAAGAACCCTCCACACTCCACACAGCATCTTCAAAGATGACGTAGGTTCTGGGGGGGCATTATTTTCTTCAGGGCCTCCTGTATGGAGTTATTGTAAAAAAAAACTCACTGGGAGAACCTGTGCTGAGGTGTTCGCATGTTTTCGATTAAGGGTTTTCTGTCGTCATAAGTTAAAACACACTATCCTTCTTGATATTGTCAAGATGGGAACCGTGGTTCGAACTAATGGTGGCAGTATCGTACTAAAATTTAAGATTAATAGCAGTTTAAGTTAGTTTAAAGGAAATATTTTATTAATACTTTCACCTTCACAAATCCTACAATTATAATTTCAGCACGGGGAACGCTTTTAACTTATAACTACAATGAAAGAAAGAGTCAAATGTTTTTTATACTTCGTTTTTTTTTTGTTTTCTTTTTAAGATTTTATTTTATTTTTAGCGCAACCCTGTTTTAACAGCCATGATTACTTGATGCCCCGAAGACTGACTTCGTGTTTATCAATAATCAGTATAATCACTACAAATCACCAGTTGATCGGTGAGGTCCCTCCCTTGAGGTCGCGTTTCTTCTGACTCGGAAAGTCTGAAGCGCTACGATGAATAATTTCGTGATATTTTTGGTGGTCTCTGTATCCCTCGGATATATCGAGGGAGCCAACATCAAAAGAGAGGAACTCTTCAAGCTAGATTTGATTCACTTCAATGATTTCCACGCGAGGTCAGTTTTCATAAATTTATAATATTATTTATATTACATTACACAATAGAGATAATATATCAATGCACATATAAACTAGACCAATGATAACAACTGCATGTATTGTAATAAAATAAAATTAAAACAAAGCGAAATGAAGTTTCAGTAGATACTAGCTTTTTATTTCTTTATTTATCTTCGGGGCCTTTAACCAGCGGCTGAGAAAAAAAGTTTTAAAATGCTTGCAACTGTGCAGGAGGTTCCGATGAGAAAGATCGATTATTCCCCGTATCAATTTTTTTTTATTTAAAAATCAATAGCGTTTTATTTAATTAAAAACTTGCGTTAATATATACCTACATTCAAGTAAGCAATAAAAATGCTCAAAACGCACGATTTTAAATTATTCAATATCGTGTACTTCTTGTAAGTATTTTTTGATGATAAGTATTTATGATTTTTCAATAATGTCTAAACAAAATAATTGTGTAAAAAAAATCAGAAATATTTTAGTTTAAAAGTCCTTAAATAAATAGAAAAAATTAGGTATTTTCGTTACAAAAAAAACGTTCTCGGATTTATTTTTTAATGATTTTAATTTAACCAAAATTAAAATTCTGAAAAATGTTTTAACTAGATTTTGTATTGATTTATTTTTTTGTATGATTATATGATTTAAATTTTGTGTTGCCAAATCTGCCAACGACCAACGGTTAACAACCTTAATATATTAAAAAATTAACTGAGTTTTTCAAAATTTAAAAAATGCATTTACCAGATAAAATAAAAATCTTTTAAAATCAATTTATGTTTTTTTCTTAAAAAGAGTCAATACGTCTAAAATTTGATTTAAAAAGGACTAATTTCCGATATTCTCTGGTAATACCCTCTTCTGGTTCGGAATTCCGATTTTCTACCTATTTATATATAACATATATCCCTTGAACACTTTAAGTTTCTAAATTCTAAAAAAAATATATGTTATTTTTTAAGATTATCTCTGGATACTCTCGAGCCGAAATGGTTATCACATTAAATAAACGCCCGGGTTGCCGGCACTGAAACTGATCGAACTGATCAACTACTGACATAAAATTTCCTTGATAGAAGAAATTGCTGTTTTAGCGAAAGGGATGAGTAAAAGATTATGCTCTTTGGTTCTAATTACTAGTACCTATCTCAAGCAGTTTGGACATTGTTCTGTATTTGAAGAGGAGTTGCCTAATGTCCAAAATACAGATTATCCCAACGATTTCATCTGAACTGCTTGTCATCTGTGGTTTTAGAATAATATTTTAAATTAGTTCCTAAGATATAAAAATTGGATCAACGGCGGCAGCGTTTACCGTAAATTAGTAGGTAACTTATCTACCTTCTGCGTCCCTATAGAAGCAAAATTTCAAATAAGTACATTTATTAGTTTAAAATTCGCAAACTTTACATTTTTCAAAACAATGATATCGTTTTAATCTATAGTTTAAGTACTTAAAGTGGGTATTATTAAAATTGGACTGTTCTTTTGTAGTGTCAATATTATTTTCACCTCAAAGCGTGGGTATCTTCCTAATCGCATTATCTACCTAATCACACAAACACATTATTCGTAAAATGTTATCACCGCCCCGGTAACCAAATATTGGATAATAAACACATCTGACATAGGCCAGCCCAATTTGCTTACGTTTGGTGACTTACCAGGGGTGTCTGGATCCATAAGGAGAGATTTGTTTGGGTATTGGTGGCGGGTGCTTCTGCCCACCTTATACGTGGCGGGCTAGACCGAAAGACTCCCCTTTTAACCTCTCCAGCCGGACCCATCCCCTTGCACCGCAGTTGGAGAGATCGATTCAAACGTCCGTCACTCCTTGATACATTTATCCCCAGATTCCAACCCACCCCTCGTAACTTTTCCTTTCCAGAACTTCCTCACCTCCTTAGTAGTTCTCCTAATTAATTAAAAACAAAAGAAAAAAAGCATTTCTCCATTTACGGTAGCTTCGTTCCTTTTGAATAATTCGTGGTTCGGCTCACGTTTCTTATGTCATATTTATATGCAGCATTGAAATTTGGCCAAATCGCAGACCAATCAAGTATTTAGGCATTTTGATGACTTTGTAAATTAAATATTAGGTAACACTGTATTTATTTTGTGATGATAACATTAAAATTACATTATCGGATTGATATCAACAATCTTAATGCTATTGTTATTTGTTCAGAATGTGGATAAACAGCTGGTTTGTGTCAAATTAATATTTGTATACATAAAATATGTTACACCTATAATAATAATCTTGAAATAAATTAATTTTTTCATCGATTCAAAAATGAATACTTAGGGCGCGATGTTTCTCAGAATTTGAAGAAAAAAAAAAAAAAATTCAAATGTATGTAGGTTCAAGTTCTGTTATTATCGAAGTGCTGTGAAACAACCGATACAAAATGAAATAATAACAGAACTTGAATAGAACTTCACAGAACTTGGATTGCAACGTTGAAATTTGATGTATTGTTTTTTTTTAACATTAAACATTAAACTCCACACAGTAGGCCCTGAGGAAAAACAATTCCTCAGGGTTTACGTCATCTTCGGGGATTCTGTGTGGTGTGTCTTTTTAGGGTAAGGAAGGAGAGGAAATTCTGGGAAGGGGTGGGTAGGAATCAGAGGGTTAATGTAAATATAGGAGTGACGGACGTATGAATCTATCCCTCCAACTGTCGGCCGAGAGAGTCCGTTTAGATAGTTCCAGGTTAGGTCTCCCTCAACCAATCTCACCCAATCAGTGGGTAAAGGCATTGGCCGCCAATATCTAGACCAGCGGTGATTTTATATGCGAAATTGAACAAATTTTATCCACTTCTTCTTATTTCGACGAAAAAAATTCATGTTCTCCATACACAACTCCAAACTCACAAAGTTTATCGAAAGGATGAATTTTTTTAACCTCAAAAAATTTTTGTAGAAAAAAGTTTCTCATGTTAAAATAAGAGCCTGATTTCCTTTTACACCCTGCATAATCAATCATACAATGTTGACATACACTATACAGATACAGTCAATGTGACTCTCGATCCTGCTTTGCAGAGCAAAGTTTTACAATGGTCGGTTTAAATACAATGGTCTCCCTGACTGTGAATTATCTGAAAGTATAGGCAGTATAGGCCCACAGTTATACTTTATTGCCCTCACCGTGTACTTAATATTTATTTTATTGCATTCTTTACTGATATTTAAATAATTATTTTCCTATTTTACACTGTTTTCCCCAATAAAAACACTGTTTCTGTATTATTTTCAACTGTAAAGTATAACACTATGTTTGTAGGTATGTATGTATAGTATATATTACTACGCTAACGCGTGTATCATTATTTCTTTTATTGTGTAACATTAAGCCAGGGACATGCACAGCGTTAAAAGCGCCGGCGATATTTGGCTTAACCTACTTCACCATATCGCTTGCCATACATTTGCGATTGGAATGCATGGCGAGGAACATGCTGAAATAGGCCAAGCCAAATAACGCTAGCGCTTATAACGCCGTATGTGTCCCTGGCTTTATTTTCTGTGGAATTAATCTCCTGCTGACAAGCTACTTGCAGTAGCTTATGGGGCGTTCAGACGTTTCGATTTTTGTTGACCAACTTTTATTTTACGAAAAAAGTTGAGCAACATTTTGTTCACACGTTTCAATTTAAGTTGAACCGATTTTGACATTCAAAATGGCGTCAACTGAAATTGTTAGTGCGTGCGTCTATCTAATTTCTGATGTTCTGTGAGAGGAGCTGGAGATTATGAAAAAATATAAAAAACGTCGTACTTGGATGAGAAAATGGATCATGAGAAGGAGTGAATTAGGCGCATCCAACACAATTTTTTTCAAAATAATATTATTTACATTTCAAAAATAATATTCTATTTTTGTATACTTCTTGTTTTTGATCCGAAAGACAGGGATGGCTTTGGTACAGATCCATAAATCTGAACATTAAATCGTCCGACCATTTCAGATATTTTTTGGTTGAAACGGATTCCATGACGGTAGAAACTAGTACCGAATAAATGAAACGCCTGACGTTTACTTTTTCCCGCGAGTAACTAAAAATGATAAGCGACTTGAAACATGTGTTCAGACGCGACGATTCGATGTAAAACTCGAACGATTAGTAAAACCAAAATGGCGATAGTCATACTTGAACGACAAAAGTAGACGGGCTATCAACTTTCGCTAGCAACAAAAAAAGTTGATAACTTTGTTGACAAAGTGTTCACACGCGTCGATTAGCTTTCAACTGTCGAGTTGACCGACAAAAGTCACCCCGTGGGAACCGGCTATTAGCGGGTACAAATTACCGTTGTATACATAGACATATGAATATGTAATATGTCTGTGGTTGTATAACTTTTTTTTTATACAATAAAAACAATAAAAGCCGAAATTTGAAAACTTTGAACTGAGTTTTAAAACCTATATCCGTGACACGATATTGCGTACTCCCCCCCCCATTTTTTGCTTCGTGTACCCCAAGGGGTACGCGTACCACAGGTTGAAAACAGCTGTTCGAGTCAAATCACACCCCATGAACCCGTCCATCCCATTCCATGCTTAGTCACCAAACGTTGTGACGTGCTGCAGATTTTTTTTTATCCAATAAATGGTTCCCGAGACGGCGATACCCCATCCACAATTTTTTAAATTATTTACCCGAGTGCTGTAAAACAACCGGCCCAATATGAAATAATAACAGAACTTGAATAGAACTTCACAGAACTTGAATTGTTATTTTGTAATTTGATGAATTGTAATTTTGACATTTGATGAATTGTAATTTTGAAATTTTATGAATTGTAATTTTGAAATTTGATGAATTGTAATTTTGAAATTAGATGAATTGTAATATTGAAATTTAATGAATTTTAATTTAAAAAATTAATTAATTGTAATTTTAAAATTTGATGAATTAAATTGTTTAAATTGTAATTTCGAAATTTGATGAGTATTGTAATTTTGAAATTAGATGAATTGTAATTTTGAAATTTGATGAATTGTAATTTTGAAATTTGTTGAATTGTAATTTTGAAATTTGATGAATTGTAATTTTGAAATTTGATGAATTGTAATTCTGAATATTAATTAATTGTAATTTTAAAATTTGATGAATTAAATTGTTTAAATTCCGTGAAAACGTGCTAAGTGGTTTTTATTTCATTAATTTGAATACGTATTGTTAATTGGCTGACGTTGAATAATTATACTTTTGCCACTGATCCGATTAAAACCCGTTTAACATTGAACCCTTTTAGAAGTGACTGACATACTTTCAGACTGTGGTTTTGCTTTTACATGAAGCTGAATCAGGTTTATTTTTATTTTGCAGCATCTCATTTTATAGCTTTGAATGGGACATGAGTATGATAGTATTTAATATTGACAGATATTTCCAATGGCATGATTATCGAAAACGCATATAAATATTTTAAATCAGGACTGGAGGAAAAACGCAGGTCATCCAAAATGTGCCCGTGTAAGTTTTTCAGGTTCACGACGAAATGGTAAATTGGTGGTAAAGTCTTTAAATTACAATACACTCAGGAATAAAATTTTATTCAAATAAAAATAAAGGAAGACGATAGATTTCGCTTTTCGGCCCATACAAAAAGGACGCCCGGGAAAAAACACTTTTCTACATCGAAAATTGCACGAAATGAATATATATTTTTTATATTGCTTTCAAGAAAGAGAAAGTTATGTCGGTATGTTTTTAAATTTTTGATGCGTTTCGTATTAACGTAAACATTCACTGTCGAACATGTATAACTTATCGGAAAATATTATCTAAGGAAAAAGTGATGCTAACTCAAATCTCATAAATAATTGAAGACCCCAAGGCAAGAAGTTGTTAACTTACATTTTCGTAAAAAATGAGTTAGAATGCTCTCTAAACTAATTCGCATACGCTCTTTCCAATGAACACCATGCCAGAGCTTAAAAACGGCAAGAACATGCTTAAATCAATGTGATGAACATGTTAACTACGTGTTTCTGTGACATTAAGTTGATAAAATTAGGGCAAGAACTTGTTAACTACAAAGATAACAAGTTCTTGCCGTAATTCTGTAATTAACAACTTCTTCCCATCTACATTGGTTGAGATTTCTGTAGTTAACATGTTATTCACTCACTTTGACGTTTACCTTGGTCGTTTTCAAAAGTTTTGCAGTGCGTGTTTTTTATTTAAAAATCATTGAAAATGAGTTCCAGAGGTGAAAAATGGTGAAAATCTGTCAACAATTGATCACAGAATCAGGTAAGCTGTATAAAACATTAGCATTATCTTAATTTGTCCATAAAGTAGTTTGAGGTTAGGAGTAGTTTGAAAGTGGGTGAAGCATTTTTGTTTTAGTGTTTTTCTGTCTAAAAGTCAAGCATTTTTTATTGTAATGCTTATTAATTTGTTTCAGAGAGCTTAGAGGGCGAGCAAGAGAAATAGCGCGGGACGCTAGGATGAGCATATTTGGAGCAGGTGGATGAGTTTGTATATTTGGGAAGTATGTTTACGAGAAATGGGAAGGCTGATAGGGATATCGAAAGAAGGGTGAATGCAGGTAACGCCATTAATGGAGGATTGAACGCCGTTGGAGCCAACAAAAAGTTGTCCACAGAAGCGAAGCTAGCAGTCCACAATGGAGTACTGGTACCTACCCCGATGTATGGCAGTGAAGCATGGAACTGGCATAGAAAGGATGAAAGTAGACTGAATGCTGTAGAAATGAGATCCCTGAGGCGTATGTGTGGTAAAACCATGTGTGATCGTGTGAGGAATGTGGAGGTCCTAAAAGAATGCAAGGCTGATGTGAGCGTAATATGTAAGATTAAGAAATGGACGCTTAGATGGTTTGGGCATGTTGAGCGAATGAATGAAGAAAGGAGTGTAAAGAGAATTTATGATGCGAATGTGAATGGTAGAAGAAGCCGAGGACGCCCAAGAAAGATGTGGCACGATCAAGTAAATCAGATACTTGAGTCGGGCCATGTCAAGAGTCAGAATAATAGAAGAGTATGTATGAGAAGATGTATGAATGTGAATGAGACAAGGACTGTGTGCCAAGACCGAGTTGTTAGGCGGTCCGTCTTCTCTGCCTACCCCTGCGGGGAAACGGCGTGATGGTTAGTTAACCTGCCAGGTAAATAAAGCATCAATGACACGGGGCTAGTTTACTTGGCCGGCGAATTCACTAATGCGGGGAAACGGCGTGATGGTGTTCGTTAGTTAGTTAGTTAGGATGAGAGGTGATTCTTACGTTAATTATAAAAAAGTCTTAAATCTTGTAGTCCACCAAAACTGGAAGAGAATCTTCCAATGCTGTCATCAAAAGTGAGAGATAACAAAGAAATCGATGCGGCCACATGGAATGATATCCAAAAATTGTTACCATACCTGGATGAGGTTTTTTGTGGATTTTTTCAGTGTCAAAAAAAAAAATTTACTCATATGCTCTGCTACCTTTTCTTTTCAATAATAATTATTATTTAGTTACTTTATAATATTTAAAAAAATGTTTAATTTGTTTGATTAAATAAGACAACAAGAATATAACATGTTCTTGCCTTTCAATTCTGTATCTTCCTCACCTATCCCTGTAGATATCTAGATGGCATGAACATGTTAACTACATTTTTTTGTAGAAAACGTGTTTATTTTAACTTTTAGACTGCAAAACTACTTAATATTACTAGATGTAATGTAAATTTGGTTTGTTTACTACACCATGAAGGATCAGTACATTGTATATGACATTCAAGTAAAAAATTATAAGGCAAAACGCAAAAGTCTAAATATCTCAGAATGCCTTCAATGTAAGTTAACAACTTCTTGCCTTGGGGTCTTCAATTACAATATTATAAAAACATACCGACTTAGCTTCTTCTTTGAGAACATGTTTTTGTTTTTAAATTACAATTTTGTGAAAGTTTGGGTGTAGAAAAATGTTTTCTCCCGAAACCCTTTTTCGAGCGATTTCTGTTGGTAAATATGAGAGTTTACGACAGTTGTCCCATTCGCACATTTCGCATTGGCTTGTATTGTAATTGTGTGTTAGCTTAATTGAAAATTTAAGCTTTTTCTTTGAGTAGAATTAAAATAATTTTTCTACATAAAAAATAAAAGCGCTAACTAATAAAAAATGTATTTCTTCATGCGTGACAACTTTAACAAATATATTATTTTGTGGCTAAAATTATCTGTGACAGATTTCATTGATTTACTTTTTTCTTTCTCATAAATTATTCACAAAATAATTAAAAAAACATGTTTTACGCATATAAAGTCTATATTCGTGGCTATATAACTAAGAATATATACAATTTTGGCTTGTGGAACGCTGTTTTCTTTCAATTACCAGGAGTGCTTTGAATCTAGAAGGAAATATATTTTTTTTTACACGATTTTATAAATATGTATCCTTATTTTTCATACAAACTAGCATACAGATGACGTCACACACTCTCCCGCCTATTACCGGGCGTTTTCGCGGGTTTAATAAAATTCAAACTTGCAGAAAGTATTTAATTATGAAAACGAACTTAAAAAAAAACCAATATTTAAGTTTGCATGTCATCTACCTATATGAACATATTTTTTATAAGTCAAAATATTTTTCACTCAACTTCCTTATTATCAAAATCAAAATGCGAACTATCACCATATCAAGAGCACGGAGAAGGAAATACATTGTAACTAATTTAAAGAAAATATTAAACTTTAATTCAAAATAATAACAATGATAATAATTCAAGAACGATGAAATTTTGTACACTTGACCATCAAAACAATAGATAGTTTACCGTCTGCATAATATTTCGAAAAACCACTTGATGTGTGCAAAATTATTTAGAAAAAAAGCTGTGTAAAACTCGGGCAACGCCGGGAGTTCAGCTAGATAGTAAAGTATTAGGTAATCAATTTGGAATGTGAGTCATTTTCCTCCAATACAAACAAAAACCGTACAAAACGAGTGTGCTTTAGACCACACGACTGAAGTAAAACTTCTAGAGAGAAAGAAAATGTGCGCGAAAACTGCTCTCTCTTGCTCCTACAAAATTCTCACGTCAAAACAATATGGTTTCAGACGACGTTCTAACACTAAATGTGCAGCCTTCGATTTTATATCAAATCTGCAGAAACATATAGATCACGGTGATTTTACGGCGGCAATATTTATTGATCTAAAAAAGGCGTTTGACACGGTGGATCATAACGTATTGATCGAAAAACTGAAACATTTGGGAATTGTTGGTACACCTCTGGAACTTTTCCGATCTTACCTATCAAATCGCTTTTCGGCAGTAGAACTAGGGGGAGAAACGAGTGAATTAGGTAAAATATCTTGTGGAGTACCACAGGGATCAATTCTTGGACCGTTGCTCTTTCTAATCTACGTAAATGACATAACAAAGTGGGGTATTAAAGGAACTATACAACTTTATGCGGATGATACGGTAATTTTTTATACTAAACCGAACCTAGCGGAGCTTGAAACGGAAATGAATGCTGATATTTCCCATCTCACGAGTTGGTTGAGAATAAACAAACTAACCCTTAACGTAAGAAAAACCCACTATATACTTTTCGGTAACAAAAAAAATTTCAGCCTCGATATCAAAATTGGAGACAACTCCCTCGAAAAGAAAATGAGCACAAAATATCTGGGTCTGATCATAGATTCCCAACTCTCGTGGGATCTCCACGTAAATCATGTAAAGGAGAAAATTACACCCATAACTGGTGTACTATATAGGCTTCAAGGATTACTACCCATCCCTTTATTAACTTCAGTCTACAATGCCATGGTACACTCTCACCTGTCCTATCTCTGCTGTATCTGGGGCTTTGCCTCAAAGAAATTGATAGCCGACCTGCAGGTAGTTCAAAACCGAGCTCTCAGAAATGTTCATGGACTTCCATGGGACACTCATGTCAGGGACATCTATTCAGTTTCCGGTATCCTTCCAATCACAATCCTTCCTAAACATGAAATCACAAGCACCATCCTACAAATTATCCAACAATCAACTCATACTAACACCAAGCCATTTTACAATCAAGACATCCACAACCACAATACTCGAAATAACAATAAAATCCGCATTCCTCAAACACACACTACAAAATATGGGATAAAATCTCTGAACTATATTGCCTATACACTATATAATTCGCTTCCAGATATGTACAAAAACATCCAGCATAATAAAAAATTGCAAAGCAATGCTTTAAAAGAATATTTTTTAACTACATTTAAAAATGATAATATGTAATCGTCTTGTCTTTTTTTGTTCTATCTTATATACTCGTATCAGTTTTTTTCCGTCTCTTTACTTGTTTTCTCTTGTTGTTTGTTCTACTTAACCTGTCTTTATTTTTATTTTTATGCTGTACTGAATGTAAAACTTATATTATGATATCCAAATACCTTTGTAAAATTGTAACTACTACCTCCTACCTATGAATTGTAAGTTCCTCCTGTCCTAAAATGAGTTTTGTGACTCATCGGGATTGCTCTAGCAAGAAATAAAAACAATGAAAAAAAACAGTATTTATAAAATTGTTCAAGAACGAAATGAAATTACGAAAAAACGAATGTGATTTAGACCACACAACTGAAGTAAAACTTCTAGAAAGAAAGAAAATGTGCGTGCGCACTGCTCTCTCTTGCTTCTACAGTGTGATACAGCCCTTTCGCCTCGCCCGTAACGCATTACACTTTTCGTAACGCATTCGCCAGCTTACCCCCCAAGTCAAGCGTGCATAAAGAAGTTTTACTTCAAAAATTTAATGGAAAACTTATACTGACTAGACTTGAAATCATATTTTTCAGCGTGGGGTTTTCGGGTTTCGGTTTTATATTGATGAAAATCAATATAAGATACTGTTTACTTTATTCATAGCCCTTGAATACCTGCTTTTGTACCCTTTCCTACGCTGTATTGACATTATATTGTATAATACAAAATACCTAAACCATCTACTTTACCTAATTGCCAACATGTTAGAAGATTTTATCGTCGGTATTTTATTTTTCACTTGCTCGTAACGCTAAAAAAACAATACCAGCCGAATGAAAGGTTTATCGTGGTATCAAATAATCATTTTTCACGTAGATTTCAAGTCGCAGAATAAGGTTATTCGAATAGTCGCGATTTACCTTCGCACGTGATTGAAAGTAGGTACAAGGTAACTACGCCACTACATCAAGTCACTGAACACACAATCCCTAGAAGTATGATTTATACTTTATATTAATTTAAAATACTGCATCTAGTTTACATTACACCCATAAATAAACCAATCCCATTAGACCTCTTAATACTATCTACACACCATTCTGCGAACAGCAGCTATTAGCAGCTGGCTAAAAATCGAAGGTTGGAGGATGTCTCATGTCTCTTTTTTCCCCATGCGAACCCGTAACACTCTGTTTCACGTTGACTGCAAATTGGAAGAAACCGTCTGCCGTTAGTACCAACCGATGCGCCGCAGTGAAATGAGATGGTGATATTGAATTTGTTGTGTTAATAAAAGCGACAGAAGACAACGTGAAACAGAATGTTACGGGTTCGCACGAGGAAAAGGGAGACAATAGCCAGCTGCTAACAGCCCGATATGTCGGGCTGTTCGCAGCATGGTGTGTAGATCGCTACTCCTGTTGCCCGCAGACAAGTACGGTCAAAGTAGACATTCAGGGTTACAATAATTCGCATAAAGCTGAGAATTTGGTACGAATGTTGGAAACCATTAGAAACCATTAAACATAGGTTACATTCAATCAATCCAAAACTCCATGAATAAGTTTTTGGCAAGCAAAAGAATTTATGCACAAAGAAGAGATATAAAATTATTATACGAGTCAGACAACATATTACCTGTTCGAGGGATATTATGGTTTAAAATTGTATGCCAAAACCTAACGTCGGATTCAATATACAAAGAAAAAGTAGATCATGCACATGGCACAAGATTTAGAAAAAATGAGGGTATGTCCATTCCGAAAATTATAAATAAATTCGGAAACGGACTTTTTCTTATCTTTTGTAAGTGTGGATGTACGCTTAAAATAGTGGCCTGCACGGGAATCAAAAAGAAAGTTTGCAAAAAGTTGCATTTGGAAAAATATCATACTTTCATGGGCAAGACTTGGGGTGAAACTATTCTCCGTCCCCATGCCACCGATGTGACTGAAATTATGGATGTAAGCTAAGAATAGTGGCCTGCACGGGAATCAAAAAGAAAATTGCAAAATTTGCATTTGGGAAAAATCATACTTTTCATGGGAATAATGTTATTCTTGGGTTCGAACAATTTTAAAACGTTGTTTTCTCCGGCCCTATGTCACCGATGTGACTGAAATTTTGGATATATGCTTAGAATAGTGGCTTGCACGGAAATCAAAAAGAAAACTTGCAAAAAGTTGAATTTGGTAATATATCATACTTTTCATGGGCATAATGCAAGACTTGGGGTCGAACTATTTTCAAATGTAGTTTTCTCCGGCCCTATGCCACCGATGTGACTGAAATGTTGGATTTATGGTTAAAATAGTGGCCTTCACGGGAATCAAAAAGAAAATTTGCAAAAAGTTGCATTTGGGAATATATCATACTTTTCATGGGCATAATGCAAGACTTGGGGTCGAACTATTTTTAAATGTAGTTTTCTCCGGCCCTATGCCACCGATGTGACTGAAATGTTGGATTTACGGTTAAAATAGTGGCCTGCACGGGAATCAAAAAGAAAATTTGCAAAAAGTTAAATTTGGGAATATATCATACTTTTCATGGGCATAATGCAAGACTTGGGGTCGAACAATTTTTAAATTTAGTTTTCTCCGGCCCTATGCCACCGATGTGACTGAAATTTTGGATGTACGCTTATAAAGTAATTTTGGGCATTATAAGTTACTAGCGCTGCGCACAAACACATCGTGCAACCAGCTGCCCCTGGATACGAGTATAAAACTCGAGTCGCTTATGAATTACCGATGGGCCTGAGCAAAAAATTACCTAAGTTAGGGCACGCAGACACACTCGCACCCCACTCCTATCTGTGTTTCTCTTCCGTGCTTGTAGTCAACAACGCAAGTTGGTATAAATTAGTCGAATTGACAAATGCACGAAGTTTCGTGTTCGGAATTGAAGAAATGGATGGTTGAAAGGAAGTGATGAATTATTGTTGGATCAACCCTAATTGCGTAGCTTCTATTGACTTACAACCAGTAAACAGAAGTGCTAACCTTACAGCCAGTAAACACTAGTGACAATCTATTAACATGATAAAAAATAACGGAGGAAAATAAACCATAGTTGTACAAAAAAATTAACTCCTTTTTTGGGAGTAGCTCATTTAGGTCTCATAGAAATCTTTGTCTATCGGTCTCGGTCAGAATTTCGGTCAGAGACTTTATGAATTATTTAGTTTTTGTCATTGTATTGGATCCCGCCAGGAAGTAATCCTGTAATTTTTGTTACACGAAATTGTATGTTATAGTTGCAATTCATTATTTCAGTCAAACTGATTGTAAGGATTTACAAAAATTTACAATTTGCAAACACTATAAATCCTACTGATCCCTCAATATAAATATTTAAAAAATCTTTCGTAATCCTACATGTCTTATTATTATTATTATATTTTTTTTTATAACGCACCAGACTTTCACACACTTTTCCACAAAAATGATCATCTAGTAAATCCGTATTAATTAATTATATAATTAATACAAAACAATACAAGAATAACGTGTTAACCTACCAGACTAAATGGGAAAATAATTAAATGGGAATTAATTAAAGTTAATTGGGAAAATAATTCACCGACTCCAGATATTTTCATATCAGAGGGTTCGGCTCTGTGGAACTCCTAATTTGACCGATAAATTCTACTGATCCCTCAATATAAATATTAAAAAAATGTTTCGTAATCCTACATGTATTTAAAATTACTGATTTTTGCATTTTTATATACAAATTAAATTTTTAATGAGATAGCTAGGTATAATGCCAGTAGCCGAAATAACAAATGGTAATATTTTTATAGTCTGAGGATGCCAAATTCTTTTAATTTCATTTCCTAAATCTGTATACTTTCTTATTTTTTCAGAAACAGATTTTTCAATATTACAGGAATTTGGAATAGCTACATCAATGATTTAAGTTATTTTTTAATTTTGTCATGTAAAACTATATCGGGTGTATTATGACTAATTGATCTGTCTGTTAGTATAGTTTTATCATATATTATATATACTATAAAGAATTTGTTTTCTAAAACTGAATTTATTTATTTTATATTATAATATATAGATATATTTTATCCTACATGTATTATTGTAATCATTTATAGTATTACTTTATTCCAAAATTATACATTCCTACGACATGTAAATTTACTAATCAAGAACTATAATTAGTATCCATACAGGGTGTTACAGGACGTACCCGAGAGATTTTAACCATTTAACGATTCCTGAGGTTATCTGGTGTAAGAAATGTACATGTCGTTTTGCTCTCCGATGATATTTTTTTTCTCTATTAAAAACAAAAAAAAATGTTTTTCATTCACACGTCGCCACTGGCAATTATAATTGGCATAGTCCTCACAAACACGTGCGATCTTGTTTCTTTACACAAGAGAAAGGGAGCGAACGCGCGCTAGGGAGAGCGAGGGAGAATGATGCCAACCTGCGGGGGGTTGGCTGGCGGATAGGGCGGAGGGGTCAGCTGGGTTTATACGCGATCAGTGACGGTGTGTGGAAAAACATAAAAAAATGTCACCGTACAGCAAAATGATATACAGATTTTTACTCCAAATAAGCTTAGGAATCGCTGGGTAAAATCTCTCGGGTACGTCCTGTTACACCCTGTATAGATACTCTCCGTTTCTAATATCTATGTTATTAAAGCAGCGATTACAGATAATAAAATAGGTAAGTACTAATAAAACTTAACTAAAGAAATTTATACATAAATAATCTCATATCATAAATCATCCAAACACCAAACGTAACAATGAGATATTTATCAATAGAAGTACTTGGCCGTTATTATTATTCATAGGAACGAGGGATGCTAACATTTATTTTTATTATTTATGTTTCTTTATTCTTTGAATAGTAAATATAACATTTGTGGATTTTATGGCCGCCATACTAGGCACATGCCCGTGCATGTTATGGTGGCCAAGCTAAATTAAACTTGGTATACAAGCGCTACAAGGTAGGTAGCTAGTAATTGCTATTTCATTTTATTTATTCTTTTAAAAACATTAGAAAATTTACATTTCAATTAGTTTTAAACCTACGTGGTAAATTAATAAATTATACAAGCAAGTGGGTTTCACTAACGCTAAATATGTCCATATACAGGGTGTCCGGGGGCAAAGTGCATTAACTTCGGGTGGTACAAGATGATGGGAGGAGTAAAAAAGATTTAGAACAACTGTTTTTTCCCATACAAAAAGACGTACCTATTAAAAATCGTACAAATTTACCCGATAAATTTGCTGTGAGTCGGCCGGGAGCGTTGGGGCGACGCACAGTGGGCTGAAAATCGCCTTCCATAGACATAGAGACTTGAATTTTTATCATTTTTATAATTTTCAATCCGTTACTTTTAAATTTTATTCAGTTTCCACCACCACATCAGGATTACCAGAAGTCATCATTTTTTACAATGCAGAAATTCTAGGACTATATACAATATATACCTATATATTTATGTATTCCTCGTTGCCCCGAATCCAATAGAGGGTAACAATGTGGATTCTCCAGAGATTTATCCTTATTATCCTTCATTTTATCACTTAATGTACAAAATATTGTTTCTGAGGCAAACATAATTGGTAACATATATTGATAATGATTATTTAGGTGTAGGTATTACGAAACATTTCATCTTCCTAATTTTGATTTCTTGAAAATCCACTCCCATTAAAAACTATGTTTGTGTGTATGGGAGGAAGGTGTTATTTATCTAGTTAATGATTTTTTTTATACTGTTTTTATTGTTTTATGTATTAATTTTTTTTTTGAAATGGGGCATGGAAAATACACACAACATTTTCATCTAAATTTAAGTTCGAAAGTATTTAAGTATTTAACTGACTAAATAAATTAAATTAACAAATTTGTCTGGTGAAAATATTTAACTTTTCAATATTCTAAATACGTACCTACTTAACTTTGAAAAAATCCCATCAAAATCTTGGGATATGACAAAAATGACAAGACAAAAAAAGGTAGAAAACCCCTTCGAAATTGTCCATTTAGACATAACTTTGAAAAAATCCCATCAAAATCTTGGGATATGACAAAAATGACAAGACAAAAAGTCAAAAACCCCTTCAAAATTGTCCATTTACACATTTAACTTACATGTTTATTTCCATCCCCTATTTTCACACCAGATTTTCCTCATTTGGCCAAGGTTTCAGACAGCCTTGCAGTGTCCATCGTCAGGGCAGATGTTTGTGTTTGATTGTGCTGAAAAGTATTTGTAATAGCATAATAAAACAAATTTAATACTTTTTCTCTTTTAATTTATTGACTGTAACCGGTTTCAGCTTGTCAAAGCCATCTTCAGACTGGTACAAAATATCCTTAACCTAGGGATTTTATATACAACATATTAGGGTGGGGAGGAGGGGGTGGTCTACAAGGGTTTTATTTAATTATAGTGGTTTTATTATATTTGTTGCTAAGTGGTCTTTGACTGTCCAACTTTCTAATTATTGTAATGTATTTTGGTTATTTTATAAAGGTGGCTAATTAACTGTTGTTGTTAGCTTACATACCTCAGTATTGTTTGGGAAACACCTTACAAGTAATGTGAATAATTAGAAACCTAATTTAATTGTTGTCAAGTTATTAAAAATCGTTATTATTTTTATGATAATATGGAATTTTTGATTAATTGATTGATTTAAAAAAAGGGGGATAGATTGGAGTAGGATTATTCTTATAATGGGCAGATTACAAATAAAGTACATATTTTACTTAGAACATACGATAGAAAATTACAATATAGGTCGATATACCTCGTTATTATCTATTTATCACATTCATCTAATCCTTTTATAAATGCTTATGTTACGTTTAGTTTTTACTTAAAAAATCCCCTTTGTAATCCAAAAAACGTAAAAAAAAATTATTTTCAAAAGAAATGAATGATTTTAATCTACGAATAGAAAACCATGGACACATAATAACTCCTGGAACCAATGATCTCTCAAAGTGCGTAGATATACTAAAGCCCCTATATAACATAACTATTGTTTTGTAGAACCGCAAACAACCTGGATTATTATTATTGCTTTCAACTTATATTTTTTGAAATTGTCAGAGCTAATTATTAATTCAATTCATGCACCTATATTCAATCAATTCATGTAGGTATTCAATAAGGCCAAATACAATAATAATTCACAGGCCAAAGTTTGACTTATTCTTTGCGTTCATTTATCTCTACTTGTGAAATTAGTGAGCATTAATAATCTTTCATTTAAAAATGGATTGGAAATCTTATTGAACAAATTGTACAATTTGTCATAATATCATACCTACCGGCAAGGTTGTAGCTATAGCATTCACAGGGGGAGTCGACCCTAAGTGGAGGGGGTTCGATCCTATCGAGAAAGGGGGGGGGGGGTTTGATAGATTTATTAGAAAGTGCTACTGTAGGGTTGGGCGGTAACAATATTGCATCATTTTAGTGATGCATAAAATTTTGAGAGCTTTATCATTGAAGTAATAATACTGATAAGATGTTGTAAAATGTCAAGAATGATCAGACAATATTACTGCAAGGATTGGGTTACTACGTTTAGAAATTAAATTATTATATTTTAAACACATAAATATATTTTATATCAAAAAGGTCATCCTAAATCTTTACCTTCTGGCATTTAGGGGTTTGCTAGGGTAATATACAGGGTGTAACAGGACGTACCCGAGAGATTTTACCCATCGATTCCTGAGCATATTTGGAGTAATAAATATATCTGTCGTTTTGCTGTCTTAATGTAATTTAATTTTAATATATATATTTTTTTTATGTAATTTAATTTTATTTTATTTTAACTTAGTAATGGGGGAGGCGGGGGGGGGGGGGGGGGGTGAATCCCCTAAAGGTCAAAGGTCATGTCTCTTAACACTTTATTTACAGGTGTTAGGGGACATGACTATTAAAACCCTGTTTACAGGGACGTACTTGACTTACTTACTACTGATTCCTGATATCACATGGAGTCAAAAATGTACATACAATTTTGGTCTCCGGTGACTTTTTTTCAAATTTATTTTTCAAAATCAATAAAAAAAAATTGTTCCGCATGGTCATACCACTCTGGTCACTCAGCCTATACTAGTAATCAACCAACCCCTCACTCCGCTCCTAATTGTTCTACTATCTACTGATTTTTACGTTTTTATTTGAAAAAAAAAAATTCTCGTCGGGGACATATATATGTTTTATCTAAAATTATTAATATCAAATTTCGCTAACCTGACTTTTATTTTTCAAAAGTGCATTTGAATGCACAGTGCAATGATTGATTATTGACCCAAACATCAATAAGCAATAGATAATTAATTAGTAATCATAACATTATGAAGTTATTTGCAGGTACATATATGGCAAAAGATTAATAACTAAAGATAAAGCATCACGTGTTGTTGTTATTAGTGATTTAGGTAAAAATGTAAGTACCTATTGTTCTGTGTTGATTCACTCGGTAGACTGTCAGGAATCTGCGCGTGCAAAAATGATAAGGTAAACTACTTATCACAACTGATCACAAGATAAAAATTTGTATTGGGATTATTACCAGATTAATATGATTATTTAGTACTATATAATATCCGGAATGTCTCCCTCTCACTTGTTTCTCGATTCAAAATAAAGAAAGCATGATATCAAATAAGAAAAAGCATTACAATATAATATATACTTAACATACTTAAATAAAATAGAACAATTACAAATCCGTTTGCTAAAATTGATATCAGGCAAAAAAAAGTCCAGTTATGTGAAGGTGATTATAAAAAAATGTTCTCCTTGTGTAATGTCCTCTCTATACTGTGGTGAACCTACCCCTGGCCTTTACTAACTTCTATGGGTCTCGGGACCTCCTGTAATGTACCTGTGGGGCTACCCGGCACCCGTTGTAATGATCCGTAGTCGTCTACCCTTGGTTTTTCTATTCTTTCCCTTTAACACTAGCTGTCGGGATCTACTGGCTACGCTACCCTTATCTTTTGGCCTTCGATCAATATACCCTTGCATCTAGCTACACCTAACTTTTCCTTAAACCCCTGCGATTTTCTCACAGTAAATAAGATTTAAGATTTTATTGCACATTATTCCTATTTACCACGTTGTGTGATTTTTTGATTCGGTAATTACATTTGAATGTGTAAATTAATACGCATACACATGTAGAGGATATAATGTAGTGTGTGGTAACCTCAGGTTCTTTCGGAGTAAAGTGTGAAAGAATCTCGTTTGATAAACTAACCCCGTTTTTAGATTGTTTTGTTTTATTTTCAAGCCTATATTTGTATTACCCGCCTTTTCTCAACTTGAACGGAGTGTGTCATTGACGCTAATTCTACCGTAAATTGTCACCCGGTTTATAAAATTCAAAGTCGTAGTTTTCTTACCCGATTTTTTTCCTGTCTATAGGTTTACATTGGGTTATATTAACATGACATGGACAGTGGGAATTATGACATGCATGCCAGGATCCTTGCGAAGCTCTCAATGTCGTCGTACTGCACCTAAATGGTCAAGTTATTATTGTTATTAGTATACACTACATGTACTGGGGAAGAGGAAGGTGAGGAGGGGTGATAGGAGGATCTGGGGAATGTTGTTTCCTGAATAAGTCGGCTCCTCCTCTAACCAAATAGATACTGGTGACCAACATTCCGGACAAAGACTCAATCATTACGTTTGCTAGGATGGTCCTTAAGTCCTGATTTTGTTCTCTTGCATGAACTTCATTGCTACGAAAGGGTCCCTTCACGCCAGATGAAAGCGCGCAGAGCCCTCATGTCACTTCCAGTATTATCCCGACTTCCTATCCTCCAGAATTGATTTTAACTCGACTGATTCTAGAAGGGGTATGTCCATTTCTTCCCTTATCATGACTCTACTCGCGTTGAGTGCGTACGGAGCCGTTTGAGATGATCCTTTCGTCTCCTTCGTAGGATAATCATTGGCTTGCGTTCCTCGCCTCCAAGAGCTGACATAACTTCTACCTCGTAAAAACTATGTTTGCTTTCAGGTCGACACTACTGGTAGTATGCAATAGTGCTACAGACTTATTCTCACGGAATACCACGCCGACGTCCCCTCCACATAACTTCGCAAAACTTGGGATACCTTCGGTCGAAACGCCTCCGTCAGCGAATCATACCCTACCATTCCAAGTGGCATTTTCTTTTTATTCTGTCTTTCATGCCTTTTCACTCTGCATGACCCCGCGAAAGGGATTAACTTCCAGTACCCCGCGTGAATGCTCAGTTTACGTTGACATCCCCTATCGCATGATAGCGCAAGAAAAAAGCCCTCTTTGTCTCATATCTTGTGGGGATATAATTTCAGTGACGCTATTGCATTCCCCAATCGTGAAGTCTATGTTTCGCAGGTCAAGCGGGATTTTGGAAGGGTTTGATTGAGAGAACATTACCGAAATAATGTTGATTTCATTTTTTGTAAGGAAGCCTGAAAGAAATTTGACATGATAATATTGTTGTTAGTAAACAATTATAATGTTTAAATTCAATTCTCGAAATTTCATTTTTGAACTAATATCCAGTATGGCATGGATGTTCCCGTCATTCTCACTTTGGTTCGGCATACCTCAGAAAAAAAACCCTACTAATTTGGATGACCGTACGGCTACGATTTATGGCCGGGACCTTTTTTTTGTACACATCCGTCTCGTCCTTTCTAGCACGCAAAAAAAAAATAAGTTCGTTGAACCCACATTGATAATGGCTTTAATCTGGGACAATCTCGCAATTACACATCGAGAATAATATTTAGAACACAATTATATCCTGGAACATAAACTTCTTTTGTTATTAGTTATTGAAGATTGGCTGGACCTCCCAAATATCGGGACCAGGTACGACCTGTAAATTAATAAAATGTTTTATTCACTCACCTGGACGAAGCCTGATTAAGTGCACTAAATACCTGTAGAGGAAAAATAATAAAGAAAGAACCTTCCTATATTTATGATTCGGTAATTTAGTCCCCAGAAGTAGTAACACCCATGACCCTATGTTACACTTATTATTTGAGTTTAAGAAAATACGTAGGTTATTAATTATTATTTGTTAACAATATTATCGAAGATGACATTTATACGTAGGTATATGTTGATATTATTTTGAATATTTGTATTATCTTGATTATATGGTATATTGAAGAAACTACAATCGCGTAGGTATGTTGGCATCATTATTATTTTCGCGGAAGGTCGGAGAAATTATAAACATTTAGGTATTTTATATTATTATTATTTTGCGGAAGGTTAAATGAAATATAAACTTGTGAGTATTACTTTATAATATTATTTTGTTTTCGGAAGATTGGAGAAATTTATAACCACGTAGGTATTTTATATTTTTATACACATTATACTTAATATTATTATTTGTTTTTTTTTTGCGAAAGATTGAGCAAGGCGTTATTACGTAGGTATTTGTAGGTAAATTTTGTATTATTATTATTTTTTTGCTCGGCGCACATTGAAGGAATTTTAAGTACGTAGGTGTATCTTTAAATGTTGTTTTGATATTATTATTTGGTGTGTGGAAGATTGAAGATGACATTAGTACGTAATTATTGACTCCGCTAATTTTATATTTCAAATCAAAATTCGCGCGATGCACACCCCTTCTATTTTTAAAACACAAAGTTATGTTATTATTAACTCACTGAAGCTAAGTATTTCATTCACTTTGATTATTATTTTGGTTTTGATAATTCAAATTAATTTTATTATTTAATTAATCCACTCGCGGCGCACTGTCATTCACTGCAGTTAACTTTCAATAAAGCATCTTAACAAGCCAGATAATCAATTTATGTACACGAACCATTGTTCCTCACGAAGTCACAACTTAAAATCCCTTAATATTACGATGGATACTTTCTCCCAACATTAACAAACACTTGTCACTGTTTATCACGACTCTATTAATTCTTCGGTGGATTATGTCTTATCACTCGTTTTTATAATGTTGATCAATTGTTTTGCTAAATACGAACGATATCACTGTTACTTGTTAACTCCCTTCGACCCTCGCCCCGACTGCCACATGGTATTCAGCCCTTCGAATATCTTCTTAAAAAAAACGCCAGGTGTGGATTCAGGACGTACATCTCGTCTTCCGTAGGGCGTTTTATAATTGAGAGTTCAGACAATTTCAACTTTCATTGATATGTTATTTTTCATGACTCTCTCTCTCCATTTATTATTTTGTTTAACGTTTGCGGCCGGTAAAATTGAATTCAGTAGTATTTCGGCTTAATTCGCATGGTGACATGAAATTGTTTCTGTCATTTACTTGATTCACCACATTCCTTGCAGATGTTTACAACTATTTTTTATCCTTCGTCCCTTTTCATGATCAGATATAATATTCGTAAAACTTTGTCTGGTAATAACTAATATCACCTTATTAATTCAGAATTCATTTTCTTAATGCGTTCCAAATAGCTCTATGGTCTAGTACGTACCTGTTTGGCTTCATTTTTTGTGTACCCAAAAGTAAAAATCTTATTTACTTTTAATCTGAGTGTTTTGTTTACCTTTCGAAAAATCTCGATCTATAGCACTAATTCATAGATTGTATACGTCGTTAATTTTAATTGGTTTTCTCAATACTTCGTTTGTATTCTGTAGTGGTAATTTGGGCTTAATTACCCCATTTATTCCTCAAAACCATGTAAGTTTTTTTTGTTACTAAACAAACTCTCTTCGACACGCTCTAGGATTTTAAATTTATGGTCGGTCTGAAGTGTCGGCTTACATTCAATATTGATAAATTTTAAACGTGGTATCGATTTGAAAACTTCGAGCTCTTCATTATGTCATCACCTTTATTTACCTCAGCCCTTCTCAGATTGTGATTTTTCTGTCCTTTTCAATAGCGGTCGCTAGTGTAGTCGATTTGAAATTTCGTTTAGGTGGGAAAAATTTTGTATGAGCTCTTCCGATAAAGAAGATGCTTTTTTTTTTCTTTCGAACGTAGTGTTGAAGCCATCACAATACACAGTAAGGTAAATCACCAATTAACGCTAGATGAATTCTGGAGTACAGAATTAAAAAAACCTGTAAACCACAACTACCCTACTAGGCATAGAGAAGCAGAAATGTTTATTATCAATAAATCTCAAAATGTATACGGAGATAGAACAAAAAGGCATAAAATTCCGGAAATATTTAACGCATTACCTGAAAATATCAAAAATGAGACATCTTATTCAAAAATCAAAACAAAAGTAAAATCTTTCTACCTCCGAAGAATATGAAATCAAATAATATAGTTCCTTTCTATTTTTTTCTCACCTTATGTTTGTACTGTGTAAAATATTTTTACTACAACGCAATTCATAAACATTATAAAAATTAGTTTGTCGTAATAATTAGTATTTTAATATTAAGTATTATTATATTTAGTATTTACTATGTATAACTGAAAAGTATACTGTATTAAATAATTAGAAAAAAATGAGAGATTTCTTACAATCAAACTGATTGATCAGTTTCGTAAGATTTGTAAAATAAAATATTGTAAAATTAAAACTGAATAAACATATTAAAAAAAAATTATATATATTTTTAAAATTATTTAATATTTTCGAAGAAAGCAATCATTCTGTGGTTTAAATTCTTAAATATAATGTGTATGCTATATTTTGTTCACTTATGGTTTATGGTATATATTACCTATATTTTGTTAATGGGGTATATAACGATTCTTTTGAAAGCTTATCCATACAATAACGAATAATAATAAATAAACAAATATACTCACAACAGGTAAATAAACTCAGCTAACTTATCCTATAACGAATAATAATAAATAAATACAATAACGACTAATAATAAATAAACAAATATACTCACAACAGGTAAATAAACTCAGCTAACTTATCCTATAACGAATAATAATAAATAAATACAATAACGAATAATAATAAATACACAAATATACTCACAACAGGTAAATAAACTCGGCTAACTTATCCTATTGTATTATAGCCACTATTCATAGGTTCAAGCACCCAATAGTAAACTCAGGGGGTTTCTCACCATCCTCCCAATGGCTTATATACACTAATAATGAATATTTACGATTTACGGTTTATCTATTTATTAAGTTAGAGTTTATAATTCGGTACTCGAACCTATGAATTGTGGCTATATATTGGTTAAGTTGGCCGAGTTTTCTAACCGCTGCGAGTATTTTATTTTTATTTTAAATAATATTCGTCATTAGTGTAGATAAGTTATTGGGAGGATGGTGAGAAACCCCCTCAGACTTATTAAATAAATAAATTGTGTTTAATTAATCAAAAATGTAATTTGTCGTATAGATAATCTATGAGTAGGATGGTGAAATATCCCCTAACTCATATATTTTATGTTATTTTTTACTGTTTATTTTTGTCGTAATTATTTAAAAGATTTTCTGCATTGTATGTAAAAGCCCTTAGGGCGTTTAATAAATTTTAATAAAACTATATAATTTAATAAATTGCCAGCAGATATATTTGCTTTTCCGCCGGGATCGAGTTCTCTATTGGCCAAGTCCAAAGTATCTTACGATACGTTGTTGACCGACTGATTAATTCGCCTGGCTGTCCATAGAAATTTAAACCTATCTATATATTGCTGGCTCAGAGAGTGGAAACACAAATCACTGAACCTGTAATAGCTATCTCAAGCCAAGTTGTGAGCTATATACTGTATAACAAGGTGTGATCTACATATACAGGATGTAACAGGACATACCTGAGAGATTTTAACCAACGATTCCTGAGGTTATTTGGTGTAAGAAATGTACATGTCGTTTTGCTCTCCGATGATATTTTTTAGCTATTAAAAAAAAAAAAAAAAATTTTAATCACATGTCGCCACTTGCAATTATGATTGGCCTAGTCGCGAGACAATGCACGTGCACGTAGCGTGTACACAGGAGAAAGGGAGCGAACGCGCGGTAAGGAGAGCAAGGGAGCGCGCTGCCAATCTGCGGGGGGTTGGCTGGCGGATAAGGGGGAGGGGTCAGCGGGGTTTATACGCGATCACTGGCGGGGTGTGAAAAAACATTTAAAAAATGTTTTTAATTGCAAAAAAAATGTCACCGTACAGCAAAATGATATACAAATGTTTTACTCCAAATAAGCTCAGGAATCGCTGGGTAAAACCTCTCGAGTACGTCCTGTTACACCCTGTATACTGTATAACAAGGTATGAGCTGTATACTATATGCTCCATACTACGGCTGAATTTTATGTGAATACCGCAGTCCCAACCGCTCCCATCTGGAGTGAGACTATGGCTTTCCCAATTGGGGTATGTTGTGATGCTAAAGGTAGTGCGGAAGGAGATAGGGAGAGGAAGTTAGGGAATTACCTCCTCCAGGGGATCCATACGCACCTTTACAAGGGTCAAAACAAAAAGGGGAACCTTACGAGACCTGGAAACAAAATCAAAGGAATGAGGTGAAATGGGATATAGCCTTTGGCATGAGTGCTCACGGGAACAGAACTATCCGTATATAATAAATAAAAAATTGTGATTTTAGATTCGAAGAGACCAGCACGACCTCGACGAAATGCAGCCCGCCCGCGCCCTGCATCGGAGGTCTGCCACGCCTCTTCACAGGCATCAAGCAGCTTCGGGCGCAGCACCCCGACTCCGTGGTGCTCAACGCGGGGGACTCCTTCCAGGGCACCCTGTGGTACAACCTGCTACGCTGGAATGTCACGCAGTACTTCATGAACATGCTGCCATTGGATGCTCACGTAAAATATCACAATTCAAACAATATCACATTTAATTATTAGAATACGATCAGTCGAGAGACTTTCCGCTTTCCCGCTTTGTTCTAAATAAAAAGAAAGTTACTCCTGTCAAGGTTCTAACAAGGACTCTAAACTACTAAATGAAGCTAATTATGTAAAACAACTCTAGATCGTAGAGTGTTCCTGCACATCAGGGTGTTAGTTTTATGTTCAATAATGATGGTTTAGTATTTACACAAGGTTGAGCAAGGCGAAGAATTACAAAATAAGAAAGAAAGAAAGGGTATTAGATCTTCTTTGTTCTTCTGTAAAGCATAGAAACCTAGACACTGAAGGAGAAGCCTCTGAAATATGGGTATATAAGCGTATCCTAGATATAGATACCTTGGCAGGGAAACCTATTCAGAAGTTATCCTAAATTATTTAATTACATTTTGGTTATCCTAAACCAAGATTACTCAATTGATGAACCAATTACATAAAATTCCAGTTCGGTAAGGATACTAACTAACATATCGAGCCTATTTCTGTTTTATTGAAACCTGGAACAATGGAATTCATATTTTATAATTATACCGTGAAAATGTCGCCGTTATCTGAAAACTAAGATATTTTTTTAGATTAAATCAAGTTATATTTCAAATTTTGTGTGCGAACAGACCCTTGGTAACCACGAGTTCGACAACGGCATCAGCGGTCTGGTGCCCTACCTGAAGAACCTCAATGCCAAGATGCTGGACTGCAATATAGATGACTCGCTGGAGCCGACCATCCAGGGTCTGTACCAGGACAGTCTGGTCATCGAGAGGAAGGGCAGGAAGATCGGCATCATCGGAGTTATACTTCAAACCACTAACGTGAGTTACATATTATCCTATTATAGTATCTGTTAATCCCAAAGATTAATACTACTTAAAATGTTTTGGGAAACTTCCAAATATATTTGAGGTTTGTTGTGATCACAACTTGATTAATTTACGATATCGTAAAGATTACAATGAATATTCAACCGGACTGGACGTCGTTATTCTAGTAGGAAGTTATTCTAACGCCGCGAATAATAACCGTTTGTATATTAGAATGAATTACGTTAACATTACACGATCGACGATAGATGGTACTCTTCTAAAATAATACTGAACTTATATCTGTTGAGATTCCATAAAACTTCATATAACTAACTATATTAATGACATCTTTTGAAGGATGTTAAAACTACATGACTAACCTATAAACTACACTATCGGAAATTGCTTCGTTGAAGAGAATCAGTATCAATTTTTGTTCCAGGGTATGTAACACTATGTGGACATTTAGCAGTAAGCCTCTAACGATTTCTATTTTTAACCTAACTAAAACATAGGTTGGTAAGTACTTAGCCAAAAATCAATTGGAAATGCTGTTTCGTAAAACTATTTAATATGGGTGTGATGTCATTTTTGGCTTTTGTGAATAACAAATCCACGATATTTGAAAGATCATTTTGTAATAGGTTTGAATTTTCCCATTTTTCAGCTATTGGCAAATACTGAAAAGCTGAAGTTTACGGACGAGATAACGGCCGTGAAGCGGGTGGCTGAGAAACTGACGCAAGAAGGAGTAGACATTATCATTGTACTTTCTCACTGTGGAATCGATGTTGACAGGTAAAATAAAATATTAATCGATAAAAATATTGGCGTTTGGGGTTTCGGTAATCTTGATTAGCTCTGGTGTTATGGTTTTTTTCTGTCTAGATTTTCTAGACCAATGCAATTATTTTCAGCTTACAACGGCATTTCTGTCAAAACTTTGAAATATCCCTTTGGCTGTCAAAAAAAAAAAAATTAACAATGTAATTTTTTTATTGAAAAATAAAAAAAAATTAAAAACAAAACTAAAATTAGCAATACTGGGAACGGGAAGTACTTGCTTTACCTATAGCTAGAAAATCAACAAAAAAAAATTCTTGAATCATTTATGTATTTGGAGAAAATCTACGTTGTAATCATTAGATTTTTAATATTCCTAATCATCAGGGCAAAACGGATGACTAGTAAAACTTATAAAAACCAGGTGTCCAACTTGAAGGTTATAGATATTAAAAATATGTAGTAGATACGAATTTGGATATGAACAAAAATAGACATTGAAAATCGGCGAATGAGAAAATGAATCGAGTGAGTATGTTCTACAACCAAGCTGCCGAAATTGGAGTGGCAAGTATCGGAAAATGAGAAGCTCGACAAACCGAATTGCTTAGCATCGCTCCTCCACCACTTTCATGGGAAAGTCGCAGATGAGGTAGCTTAGGCATGTACTAGAATGCTAGGAGACCATCTTCCGCACTAACAACACGAAAGATGTTATTTCACCCGCCCCAAACAAGGTTGGGGAAGCAACTCCAAAAGCTGGGTATGCAAAGGATGACGCAGAAGTAGTACAGGACACGGAAGCCTGGGTGCACATTGTCGGAACCATGAGTCTCCGACCCTATTTGGACAGTGAAAGATGCCGATGATTGGAGTGGATTGATATTGTGCAGGTGTGTCTTATACCATTGCCACAGGGTCTCGCCAATAATAAATGATTTTTCTGTTTGTAGGCTCATCGCTGCCGGTGCCGGACCCAACATCGACCTCATAGTCGGCGGACATACACACACTCTGCTTTACCCCAAGGGCGAGACACCTCCCAACGGTGTGGCCTTAGACGACTATCCCATTGCGGTGAACCAGACGCCTGGCACTACAGTAAGTTCTCATTTTCTACACCCTGCCTAAATTTCGTTGAATGGACCTATGGTTTTATTTTATTATACATTAAGAACCTACCATGTTAGGTGAGTAATTTTTGTCCAACTCGAGATCACGATATCTCTGTGAAAACTATAACACGATGACAAAGGTCCAGTCATATTCTTTTCGTTACCAAAAGATGAAATTTAAAAAAAGACCCTTTTGCCACAAAATATCTCTTCTGTTCTAGAATATTTTTCAGTGCTCTTATGTAGAAGTGATCAAAATAATCTTTAACGTTTTTAGGTTTTGATAGTTCAAGCATCAGCTTATACACAATATCTTGGATTTCTTGAAATCTTCTTTGATTCGAATGGAAAAGTCAACAACTGGAACGGAAGACCCATTTACCTAGATGCATCCATCGAGAAAGGTATGAAATAGTGCTAAAAGCAAATTATTTTTAGAAAATGACATAAGATGTTCGTTCAGTTCTGAACATGGAAGAAACAAATTCATGATCCTGAGCTATCAATCCGTTTTACACCTTCTAGAACTTGTTGTATTTCGTTATTTTATCATTGACATTTATTATTAGGTAATTGCAATTATTCTTGTACCCCCATTAAAATATGGCATATTATTATAAGTAATTCCATTTTAGATCAAGAAATTGTGAAGCTGATGGAACCGTACAAGGCACAAGTTGATGCTTTGGGGAAAAGGGTTTTGGGGACCACCAACGTCAAGCTGGACAAAGGTCAATGCTACTCAGGCGAGTGCAATATTGGAAACTTCATCACTGATGCATTCGTCGATCACGTAAGTTCACATCTTTATCACCAATAAAAAATGAATGTTCTAAATTTTCATTTTAGAAAATTAGTTTATTAGTTTTCAGTTTTTTTTAATCATTCTTACGGGAACAGCAACAAAGGGGTGAGGAATCTGGGTAGGTACTTAATCGAAAAGCACAATGACAAATTACTAATGCTACTATGTTTTCTTCGGTAAATATACAGAAAATTAATAGGTACATTTTATTTTTAAAACGCTTTGTATCAATTAGATAATAATGAGCAGTGAGTATTTCAGTTCCGGAAATGGAAAATAATGAATTTTTATGGTTATTTCATTAAAAATAAAATGGATTGTTCACTTGGCGGCCATTGTTATTGAAGTGAAAGTTTTGAGGTTAGTTTTTTTTCTCTTATTTAACCCAGAACCTAAACCTAACATGGGTTCTAGGTTTGGGTTTGATTAAAAAAAAAACTAGCTTAAAAAAACTAGGTACTTTAATACTATTATCTCAAAACATGACGTGAAGAAGAGAGTCAAGTTATCCGTTTTTTAAAAGTAAATAACTATAAAAACACATTATTTTCAATTTCTGGATTCTGAATTATGTAGTTGTTTTTTATTGTTATCTAACTGATACCAAGTAATTTAAAAATAACTAAGCCTATAAACCGTGTCCCATTTTCTGTATGTTTACGCTTTTTTCTACCTAGTTACCAGGAAGTCAAAGAAACAATCTCAATAACTTATCATATTATGTTTTTGTTTAATTCCAGCTCGTGAAAGATGCTGAACCAGGTTATTGGGCACATGCAGCTGCCTGCATGATCGGCCAGGGAGGGATCAGAACTAATATTGAGATCGGAAGTGAGTCTTTTATACGAGTAAATAAATAACCATTGTTATAGCAGGTATTACACTTTTATTATTCCAATCAATTCCAATATAATAATATTACATAAGGATGCCTTGGTCGTAACCTGATGTTCATTGAGAGTTTAAAAATTCGAATTCGAAGGGAAAATTTGACTCTGTATTGTACAGGAAAGTATACTACAGGAAAGGTTCCAAATGGTAAAATGCGAAGATACTAATGAATGCACTATTGATAAGTCAAAGTGACAATAGAGACATCTATTGACAATCTGTTTAATTATTATTGAGCAAATTCTTGATATCAAAGCTTCAAACCTGTTTTACCATGTGGACCAATAAGCCCATTTAGGTTCAAGTTTTACCAAAATCATTTTTAGGTACAGACCTTTTAAAATTAAACGTATACCTGCTTATGAACCTATTATTCGTAGTAGTGATTTAATTTGGACTGAAATGAGAAATATCAGATTTGTCATGTTTGTTTCAGCAATAACCTATGAAGACCTCGTGATCGCCCAACCGTTCAACAACATCCTGCAGACTTTTGACATTAAGGGGAAGTACATCCTGGAGGCCCTGGAACACGGCACGAGTGACTCGCTCAGCAAGGACTTGTTCATGGGCCAGTACATGGTCCAAGTCTCAGGTACCTATCATGCAATGCAATAATTATTGAATAAAGGGCACGGTTTGTTAGGTCAGTCACATGTTTTATCAAATCCTTTCCTTTTATATTACAGGGTGAGCCATAAAGGATTGCGAATTTGAAAAAATCACAAAAAAAAACTAATGGTCATATTTACATTAATTTTCTTTTATTAGAGTAAAAAAATATGGGAATATATATTTTTTTAATTTACATCTGTGACCCATCTCGACGCAAACACTCAACGAACCTCGCGAATTGCGCGTGGGATGGCAGCCATTTCTTGGATGCTGATTTCTTTCAATTGGTCAATTGATGTTGGTTTCCCTGTGTTTACTCGACTTTTTAAGTATCCTCATAAAAATAAGTCAAGGGGAGTTAAGTCTGGACTCCTGAGGCCCTAGCATGCTCGCTTTATGTAACAGTTCACAATGACTCTCTCGTGACAGTTCACAATGACTCTCTCGTGACAGTTCACAATGACTAAGTGTCCTTAACATATTCGACATCAACTGTTGTTTGTACGTTAGCGATGTGCAGTTGTCCTAGGGAACGATGAGAAGTTACCGATAGTGGAATTTAAGAAGAAAAAAGAAGTTACCGATTCCAGAGTGGAAGATACTGTCAGTATCGCCCTGGTGTAAGACCACCATTCAGAATTGAGACGTTGCTTAATAATGGCTTTAGCCGTGTTTAGTGACTAGATCTGAATAGCCAGGTACTTTCCTACCTTCCTCTTCCCCATCTCCTTCCCTTCCCCACTTTCCTTCCTTCAGCCTCACAACATACCCCAATTGGGGATGCTATAGTCTCACTGGCTCCAGACGGGAGCAGTTGGGACTCTTGTGAGGTATTCTCTATAAAAAAAAAAAAAAAAGTTATCCTACCGATCGTTATAGAGCGAGCATGCTAGGGCCTCTGGTAGGCCACTGTATATCCCTTTGGCGCGATATCACTTTTCCTGGGAACATCTCGTTTACAACTGCCATATTGATTCGTTACAAGTACAGTTTTTATTTACTTTATTTTTTCCATTATCTCCACACGGGAGGCACTGAATAAAATAAGTTCCTTCAGGGCCTATGTCATCTTTGGGGATGCTGTATGGATGGGATACTTTTAAAGGAAATGATGGAGAGGAAGTTCTGGAAAGGAAAAGGGTGTAAGGGGTGGGCAGGAACCGGGGGGTCAACATTTGTTTTTATTTATTATTTCTTACATCCAGGAGTAATGGATGTATGAGTCCATTCCTCCCACTGCGGTGCAAAGCAATGGGTCAAGAGAGTCTGGCTGGAGGGGTCAAAGGATCTCCCTCAACCGGCCTCTCCCGATCAGGCCTGCTACGCAGTAGTTGGGCACCTAAAACTCACTCCATGAACCCGGGCACCCCTAGTACTTGGGGTGATGGCAGAAGTATTGGTTATCCAATGGTTCCTGAGGCGGATGTACCCAAACCTGCCTATTTCCCATCTGGGAAAGGTAGATAAGTCGTTGCTTAGTTCTTAATTGTCCAAATGACCATTAACAAATTTTACAACGGAGGAGGTTTTTTTTTCATTATTTCATTGAAACATTATGGTAGGAGTTTAAGATGAAGCTATTTCCGTAAAGGTTAATTGTCTGATTACTTTAAATAATTCTTAGCGAAGTGATTAATTATCGATTATTTTTAATTGATAAACTAATGTTCAAGACAAGATTTTATGCATAGAGTCCCGTCGGCGGCATGTATCTTTTATCGGGAGGTTTTTTCAATATGGATGGGCGCTTCAGGCTAATAATTATTGCTTATAATAATTGTTACCCTTTGTGCTATGCATAAAATCTTGTCTTAAACATTATTGACCGGTCAGTGGTTGTGTGGGCATCGCGTTTGGCTCCCACCCAGGCGTTCCGTGTTCGATCCCTCGGCTGGCTAAGTCCTCCATCACAACACAAGCAATATCTTCCGCTTAGTGTGGAGGTAGTAGGAGATTTTCAAATGTTGTTGGGTTATTCGTAACCCTGGAATGTTTGTCTTTCTTTTTTTAAAAAAAAAAAAAAAATTAAAAATAATCAATATTTGACGAGTTAAAGTATTTCATCAAAAAATGTAGACATAATATGTCTCAACGCCACCTAGTGGGAAAGTTAGCACTTACAATTCCTTTCTCATATAAAAATAAAGTTGGTTGTTTGCAGGTGAAAAAATGTAATAAGCGGTAATTGTTGACTTAAAAACTAGTATATATTGAATCATTTGGCGGGTTTTGGAGATAAGCCGCCGTAGCTTAGTGGTTAGAGCTCCTGACCGGCAATCAGAGGGGCGCGGGTTCGAGTCCCGTCGCGGCATGTATCTTTTCTCGGGAGGTTGTTTCAGGCTAATAATTATTGCTTATAACGATTAATTATCATTTATGATACTTTACTTTTAGTTTTAAAATGGAGATTGACCAAAAACTAAAATGGCCGTTTGGATAATTAAGAACTAAGGCGACGAAGTGTGGAAAAGGACAAGCCGGTAGGAACCGAACATATTCTCAATTCTCAATCCAACATGATGAATGTATTGATATATTTTCAGGTTTGAACGTTGTGTACAACGTGACGAGGCCCATCGGGAACAGAGTTGTGTCAGCAACCATCAGGTGTGCCAAGTGCTCCCTCCCCGCCACTTACGCCCCTATCGAGCCAGAAACCAAATACCGCCTTGCCGCCCCGGACTTCATGGGTAATGGAGGAGATGGTTTCGGGGTAAATAAAACTTTTTCGTAATACTGAATTAATTAATATAAAAAATGTGGGAAACACACACACGAAAATAGCTTACTGGAGCGACTGGGACTTGAATACAGGACCTTCCGTTATCCAAGAATCTGCTCTGACCACTGAGACATCGCAAAAACCTTCAGGCTTGCCGTTTTAGGAAAATAATTTCCCTCATGGCCTGTTTCATCTTTGGGGATGCTGTGTGTGGAGGGTATTTTTGTGGAGAGGAAGGAGTGAACCTGGGTCTTGAAGAGACCCATGTTGTATGAAGGAGAAACACAATCGTTCCACAGCCGAGCTGTTGAATTCAAGAACTTATCGTAGAAATGACCTCTCATGTGACAGATGTCAACTGTTTGGCATATTTCCCGACTGTGTTCCGGTGTCGAAGGAATCAATGACGCTAGTTCCTCGGAGCAACTTCCATTGAATTCCTGGTAGAACAAGGACAGCATTCCCAACCGATGCCTGTGCTATAATGATTGCAATCCGTTTGTTGAGATAGGAGAATCTACCAGACAGTCTGCCCAATCTACCAAACAGTCTGCAGAAAGTCATACATAAAAAGCTTTATGTTAATTAATAAGTTATGTATAAAAAGAAAGAAAAAAATTTTTTTTTACCAATCCTATTTAAAAGCCCCTAAAACAGCATAATTCAATAAGTAAATATTATTATTTTTGTTACACAGATGCTCGCGGCAAACCGAGAGAATATTAAGAACTGGGGAGTTGACATCGACATCCTGGAGGCGTACATTGCCAAAGAATCTCCCATCAACGCGGGACTTGAAGGGAGAATAACTGTTCTAAAATAAACAATAAATTATTTTGCAATATAGATATAATATAAAACAATTACATAGGTATAGGCAAAAAAATCAAAGGTCCTAGTGTTCACATGTAAATATTAAAATCGAACAAAATATTTAGACTAATGTTTTTGGTGTAATTTTTAAAAACCCTTTCAATCCCATCTCCAATAATACCTTGTGATGCAGCAGGTAACTGATTATGTTATCTGGTATTTATCTGGAGCCGTCAAAGCGCCCACGAAACATAATTTATTTATTATTTATTACATAATGGGCTAATCTAATGGGCTTTTACATTCTATTTTATAAATTATTTGTATCACTGTTGTAAATACATACTTAAAAATTAAAACAATAAAGAATATACTATAATATAGTTAAAATTTGTAACAACAAAAGGATAAAATAAAATACATTGGTAAAAATATGAACACAGACCGGAAATAAGAACCCTCACATAAATAGATATTCAATATAACACAAATAGCAGAAATTATTTAAAAGTCTAATTGTGTCTAGATAAATAAAAGTAGGTATTGGAATAAACAACATTTATATTGGTTATTTTTAATGGTTCCAGTACACGTAGTGCTTTCGGCCCACGTATACAGGGCCGTTTTGTGTGTATTGGACGTTTGCGGCCAACCATAAATGAACCAACACTCGCCGACGACCCGATTAGTGTCGGTTTTCCGTGCACAAATCAAAGAAATTTGGCGCAAGTCGCAAACAGCGATCACAAGTTGGCGGAGTGTTCATTAGTGGAGTAGACTGTATGTAGTGTTTCGATACGCAGCATCCACCATCTTCTTTTGCGCCATCTTTTTTTAATGACTCTTGTGCATGGTGCACATGTAAATAAAATTTGAAAGCGCTGTACAAGTATATTGCAGCGGCTGTGATCGCCCTAGTGTCCATCTTCATCTAGCGATCAACGCAGAAACACGCCGACGTGTGAACACTACCATGAAAATCTGTCGAGTGCAATCGTCGAGCGCGCTCGGCCAACGTGTGCTGGAGCCTTAATATGAAATATATTTCCTAGATCACAATAGTTAGTTATTTCAGAGATTGAGAAGTCTCGGAATAGGGGAATTTCAATTCTGAAAGTTTCAACAGGGACATTTTATCTAGGAGGTAATTGTAATTAATGATTTGTATAGGAGAAGCATTATCTGCATCAGCTAACGGACCATCCATCCCGCGGGGGGATCGATAAGTTTTTTTCAATATTCACTCCGACAACATTGAAAAGATAACATAACTTCGGGATACTCAAACGAAAATTGAGTTCCCGAAGCGGAATCGAATAAAACGACAAAATACGTGATTTTATATGCGAAAATAAAATAGCTGAAAAATAGAAATTAATATCCCGAAAATCCCGGGAGGAGAGGGGGGTTGGCTCGAGAATATCGGGATATAAATTTCTATTTTTCGCCTATTTTCGCCTATAAATTCATGTATTTTGTCGTTTTATTCGATTCCGCTTCGGGACACTCAATTTTCGTTTGAGTGTCCGAAGTTATGTTAAATCTTTTCAATTTTGTCGGAGTGAATATTAAAAAAACTTATCGATAAGAAGACGCTTTGCAGTATGCATACCTCTCGTAAGCACCGACAATTGTGCATCCCCATAGATGAATAATATACCACTTCAATCATCATCTATGATCATGGCCCATTGCAGGGTCAGCCCTGTGCAGGCGCTAAAAGAGCAGGCAATAATAAGACGGCCGGCATTGTCCAGGGGTAAGGGGGAAGGTTGCGGTTTCGAACCCGGCGTGCGCAAATAAATTTTATTTTATTAATTTGTGTTATTTCACAATTAATTAATTAAAATAATTTAAAGTACACTTGCGGTACGTTCCAGAGTGGAAGATATTCTCAGTATCTCCCTGGTGTAAGACCACCATTCAGAATTAAAACGTTGCTTGAAGTGGCTTTAGCCGTGTTTGGTGATCAGATCTGAATAGCCAGGTACTTCCCCACTTCCCTCTTCCCCACCTTCTTCCACTCCCAATAACTTCAGCCTCACAACATACCCCAATTGGGGATGCCATAGTCTCACTGACTCCAGACGGGAGGAGTTGGGACTATTGTGCAATATTCATAAAAATAAGGAGTCAAAGTGCTGATATTACTTAACAGTGCCCTACTAGGCAGTTTGGTTCAGGGTTGATTGGATTATTTCTATAGCGCCATTTCCATGGGAAAATCACATCAAAGGCGCTTAAATTGGGTTCCATGTCTAATCGGACTATGAGATCTCAGCGTCTGAATTCCCATAGTAAATTTATTCAGACACGATACTTCCTCACATGATAATTCATCACGTCATAACTGAAATTAACCTAATCTAACCTAACCTAAGGTTAAAAACCCCAATTATCAGTTTTCGACGCTTCGCGACATGATGAATTATCATGTGAGGAATTAACATCTGATGAAAAGTTTGTACTCAATATTCATACACTTAAAAGTTTCCACCGAACATTCATTCATCTGTGTTACCCGTATTCCATGGAGTTCTACAGTGAACCTTGGCTTCGTTTGAATCCTGATATGATCTTCCTGAGACCTCTCTTACCCCAACAAAAGTTAGAGATCTAAAAAGAAGTCTAAAATAAATAAAAATCAAAATGCAAAGCCCAAATCCATATCGGAACACACTTAGCTGATGGTGATAGAATCAAAATAGTTTTCCGTACAAATTTTTTGCAGTACGAATATGAATGCTTGTAAATCGCAAATAATAAAATATTTTTTATTATTATTAGTCTGCGACATACAAGATGATTTATTATGGACTTTGGGCGAAATATTTTGAAATAAAATAAGTACTTACCTCCGACCTCAGATTTAGAATGTCTATTTTTTTTATTAGCCATAGAAGATAATCAAACGAGATGACAGCTGACAGCAGCTGTCAATGTCTGTAACGTCTCACGATTTTGACGTTTGGTTTGAAATGAGATTCAACTGATACTGCGCAGTGATATTAAAAAAAATAGCCAAAATGTTCATTAATAAATATTTGTGTTCACCCACAAAACTTTCCACTAAAATCATAGTACCCTTGGTGTGTAGTGGGAGGTTATATAATTTATTATCATTCGTTCCAAAATATAACCCTGTGGAGGAATCTGATTGCGAAAAATTGCAGGAGTTTCTGTTGCAGTATTCCAAAATTACCGTCATAACTGGAGCTGGCATTTCCACAGAATCAGGTGCGGCTATTCTCATACTGTACAATAAAACGAGTTAACATAAGCCGGAATTATTTCACTAATTCCCTAATGCACGAATCAGACGGTTCACTAATCAGATACGTTTTTACACCCCAAAAACAAACAACGAAAAAGGTTCACTAATCGTTCATTTCTGTATTTCATTCGGCCCATTTTACTCGGAATGACACGTCTTTTTTTTTTTTTTATAGAGAATACCTCACAAGAGTCCCAACTGCTCCCGTCTGGAGCCAGTGAGACTATGGCATCCCCAATTGGGGTATGTTGTGAGGCTGAAGGAAAGTGGGGAAGGGAAGGAGATGGGGAAGAGGAAGGTAGGAAAGTACCTGGCTATTCAGATCTAGTCACTAAACACGGCTAAAGCCATTATTAAGCAACGTCTCAATTCTGAATGGTGGTCTTACACCAGGGCGATACTGACAGTATCTTCCACTCTGGAACGTGCCGCAAATGTAGTATATATTATTTTTATTAATTAATTGTGAAATAACACAAATCAATCAAATAAAATTTATTTGCGCACGCCGGGTTCGAACCCGCAACCTTCCGATTGGGAGTCAAGTGTTGTTACCACTCGACCACGGACGGTCGTCAAACATGAAATTAAACGAAAGTGCCGAATACTGCTGAATGAAATCTTCAAGTGAACCGATCCAACAATGTTGGATATTTTCATTCAGCATCCTTCACTCGCGCGCGGAAGAGAGCAAAGTGAAACGTCTGAACACGAAGTGAAATCTCAAATCAGTTCGTCTCGCGTCCTGTAATGGAAGGACGATATCACGTCGCACGTAAAACGTCAAAATGGTATTCGTTCGGCTAATTTGTTTGCTTTTGGGAATACGTCTCTTAGAAATTGTTGGGTCTCCCTTATTATCCATGTGTTATATATTTTTTTTAATATATGTAAGATTATTAATTTGTAGGTAAATGTTCGTAATAAAAAAAGTAAAATCAAATTGTGTTATTATATCATAAAAAATAAATAGGTTTATAAGACGAAACAATACTGTTTTTTTATATTATTTTTATTTAATTGTGTCAACAAAATTGCGTAAAAATCGATGCATCTGACATGTTTTTCGAGGCCGGACGCGCTGGAAATCAAACGAATACCAGCGCGCCTGACCTCGCTCGGCGACGCTGTAGTGGGAATGGACGAGTGAACGCTTATTTCTATAGCGCCGTCTGAACATGGAATGCAACGAAGATGGAACATTAGGCCGAAAAAACATGGCGTAAATTTTCACTCGAGTGATCTGTTTGATTCCACCATAAGAGAATTTGAATGAGTGTGAATATAGTAGTAGCAGGGTTGGGCAAAATACATGCTTTGCTGTAATTAAAATACAAATTAAAAATACTTTCAAGTTGTGTATTTAAAATACGAAATACTTTCAAGTCGTGTATTTGAAATACAAAATACAGTATTTTAACCATTTTTATTTAAAATTCTTTAGAACCTTTGATTGCAATAATTTGTCTTAAGTACCCTTATTGCAGAGTGCGTTTCCATAAAAGCAAAGCTGGGCAGAGCAAAGCAGAGACGTGCAAAAATTGACTAATCATATTGCTCAAAAGAGACGTCTCATCTCCGCTCCACTTCTAAGACTTATAAAGTTTTGTGGTATGTGGTATAGTACCCAGGTGTTAGGTAATGTAAATAGAAACTAAGCCAGTCCAGCCTATTTATCAGTAAAATAAGAATTTCCTTTTATGAACACTAGATTTTTAAATACATCATCAGAGAAACGGTTTCTTGTTGATGAATGAATAAAACCTGCTAAAGAAAATAATCTTTCTACAAGTCCTGATGAGCACAAACTTGTGTTAAATTGTATGAACACTTTTTTTATATTTGGATAGCTTTCAAGAATGGTAAGCTCTTTCCTTTTAATGTTTAGAAAGCTGACTAAGTCTAACTCCATTGTTGATGTATTATTATCATAAGATCGCTAAATGTATTTGTGTGAAAATGTATTTTGAAGCCATGATTATTTGAAATACTAATTACAAAATACAACAGCATTAGGTATTTGAAATACCAAATACAAATTACATTTTCGGGAAGTAATTGAAATACAAATACCAAATATGTATTTCAATTACAGGTAATTCAAATACTGCCCAACCCTGAGTAGTAGGAATAGATGGAAAAAGATACAGGGACGTTGAGGTTACTCATCTAATCAGGTGTCTTACAAAGAAATCTTAAGGATGCCATATTATTCTCAAAGAAATTTTTTTTCCATCCTAAAAAACAAATAATATTCTTGTCTTCTTCAACTTCGATAAAATTAAAAAAAAACATTAGTAAATACACTTTTATTCAGTACAGATTTTCGGATTTCACTATGCTTCAACTCAATTACTACAAGAAACAACTAATTACGCATGGATAGATGGTAAAAAATGCATTAAAATTCAATTTTTATTAAAAATTTCCCACAATAAAAAATAAAACAATTCCTTTGCCGCCATTTTTTTTTATTTGTATGGGTTAACATTTGCTTGAGTTTTGTTTTAATCTAAATACGCATGACTTACTTTATTAACAGAAACTAAGAATCTATTTTGTGCATTAAATAGTTGTTTCTTGTAGTAATTGTTGAAACCAAGTGTAATTTCCATAATCTGGGCTTCAGCAAAGTGCGGTGTTTAGGGGAATAATTACCAAAACATTTATGCAATATCAAAATTTTGGGCTTCTGCAAATACTTTAATTTTATAGTGCTGATTATTATTGAGACTGACCGTCAATCTGTGTCTTTGATGCGATTGACAATAGCTAGTCGATCGTCTAATGAGGCAATAATTGATAATAATTGAGACTCCCTATTGACGGGGAATGAATGATCATTTTGCCGTGCAATTTACAATAATTCATTCAATTGATTTATCTATAGAGCCCTTTGGAATTCAGTTTCATTCAGAATGAGATTTGTTTTTATTTTTAATTACATTATATCACCATTTTCCAGCGTAATGGAAAGAAAAATCCAAAGATTATCGCTGTATTCGCACACTTCAGGTTATGTTTCCGCAGAAGTCCACATACCCATACCTCCTGGAATGCTATAAATTGTCATACCGAACGACTACCACCAAGGTCGTCATCATGACTAGCTCTGTATTCTACATGGCAGAACGGAAGTTCTGGCCCAGAATGATACCTCTAGGTCTCTTGACTTTTTCAACACTGGCCTTGAAGGTTTAACTCTAAAATATATTTTTTTAACATGATTCATGATTATGTATCATGTTTAAAAGATCTGTCTGGATAGTCATATTATATTGTAAGTTTCCAGGTATCCCCGACTACAGGTCTGAGGATGTTGGCCTGTACGCGCGCAGCAACCACAAGCCCACGCAGTACAATGAGTTCCTAGTGTCCAGCAGCACCAGAAAGAGGTATTGGGCACGCAACTACGTGGCCTGGCCGCGCTTCTCGCGCTTTCAGCCCAACATTGTGCACCGTTCCCTGACACATCTACAAAATGTAAGTAGGGTGTATAGTGCTTTCTTACAACATCAGATATAAATTATATCAATACAGTAATCTGCCACCCCAAAAACTGGGCAAGTGAATATTTCATAAAAAAGTATTTACGTAAAATTTCCATTAAGCGGGCGGCAAACGCGAATTTCACATCAAAAAGATACTTATAACACAGTAGCGCTCGCCATACAATCCCATACAGACCCGCCAGAAGTAAAAATATGATATGCTGCGATCGCGGTTTGAATCTTTGCTAATTCGCATTATTTTTCGTGACCGCTTCAATCGCGATATCAGAAAAGTTATGCGACCCCCTTTCACCGTAAACAGGAGAGGGGGTCATTTTTAATACACGGAGCTGTCAAGTTGACATATCCAGTACAAAATGATATTCTCTCGACTGCTTCCGATTTCAACTGACCCCTTCTCCTGCCGTAGGAAGGAATATTTTATAACGTAGTGTGTCGGTAGAAAAGATACTTATAACGCAGTATCTTTTTGATGTGAGCTGCGAGTCTGTCGCTACCTTAATTCATTTCAAAGTTAATGTGCCACGTTTTTCCACTTGCTAGAAGACTCCATTTTGTTAATCAAACAAAAAACGTGGCAGAACGAAACAAACACAACAGTTAGTTGCTAGAAGTCACCTCTGACTTTTATTTTATTTATATGAATACCGCACAAGAGTCCCAACTCCCGTCTGGAGCCAGTGAGACTTTGGCATCCCCAATTGGGGTACGTTGTGAGGCTGAAGGTAGTGGGGAGGGGAAGGAGATGTGGAAGAGGAGGGTGGGGAAGTACCTGCCTATTTAGAGCTGGTCACCAAACACGGCTAAAGCCATTTCAAGCAACGTTTCAATTCTCAATGGTGGTCTTACACCAAAGCACTGAGAGTATCTTCCACTCTGGATTGTGCCGCAAATACACTACATATTATTTTAAATGAATAAATTGTGAAATAACACAAATTAATCAAATAAAATTTATTTACAAACTCGTCACCCGAGTTCTTAGTTATCCAAAGGACCAATTTAATTTTTGTTCAATCTTCATTTTAAAATTAAAAATAAAGTATCAAAAACGATAATTTATTAATCACTTAGCTAAGAATTATTTAAACTAATCAAACCTTTACCTTTATGGAAATAGCTGCATCTTAAACACCTATCATAATGTTTTATTGAAATAATGAAAGAAAACCTCCTCCTCTTGTAAAATTTGCTAAAGTCCTGTTCAGACACAGCTATAAACTATAAAAGATCATAGCACGCCAAATATCGCTCTCCATACAATCCCTTCAGACCGTTCACATCTAAGCGCTTTATGCGCAGATCAACCATAGACAATGCACATGCCGTAACCGCTCCTAGGGCGATACACGAACAGATAAGCGCCCCCCTCTCCCGCTGAGAATAGGAGAGGGGGTCATTTTTATTGAAACGCGCAAATGTTAGCTGTCAAAATTCTCAGATCTAGTACAAAATATACAAAGAAATTGTATCTCGCGTCAGTTATCTGACCCCCTCTTCTTACATAGGAAGAAATATTTGATAGCGTCGTGTGAACGGTACAAAATATAAGCGCTCGCGGTTCAACAGATATCTGCTCGCGGTTTATAGCTGTGTCTGAACAGGCTTTAATGGTCATTGGACAATTAAGCACTCGGGCGACGAGTGAGATAATCGAGTGGCAGATTATTAAGAGAATGCTGTATTATTTGCTATTCTCCTGTAGATAGGCAAAGTGTCGGCCATCATAACTCAGAACGTCGACCACCTGCACTCCAAGGCGGGTTCCAACAACGTGATAGAGCTGCATGGCACCTCCTACCGGGTGATGTGTCTCAGCTGTGACAATGTCTTCCCGCGCCATGACTTCCAGGCAGTCCTCCATGACCTAAATCTCACAATGGAGGCCGACACTAATTCTATGATCAGGCCAGATGGTGATGTGGAACTATCGGAGGTTCGTAATTTGAAAGTATATTCAGTGTGCACTGTATAATAAATAGATGGTATAAAATTTTACAACATATTAGCACTTTCCGAAAACCTTACAAAGTATAAAATTGACAAAATATTACAACTGATCTAATAAAAAAAATTATTTGAGTCTAACCTTTATGCACGGTTGAACTAAAACATCTTTGACTGTTGTGGCAGGTATTACTAAAACGGTACAATTACTGCCATCATTCATCTGCAGACATGATACACAGCTACGCCACCGGCTGTTAAGTTTGGACGCTTGTATTGAGAAATGCAATAAAAATTATGATTATAAATTCGCTCTTGATTTTTCATCTAAGTTTCGGGTAATAATAAAAATATTCTAGCAAAAGCGAGAACCCTAAAAAATTAAAGAGAAAGATAAAAACAAACACAGTTGGCAGTAATTGTACCCATATCCAAACGTCATTTCCGTTTGAAAAGTTATTTCCATCCGAAAAACATCTGAATTAAAACAGTGATTATTACCTTATCTCTTCAGTAAAATTACTGTGTTAAACATTTTAAAGTATTTGTTTAAAAAAATACATATGTATATTGGGCTGGAAGGGCAGCACCTTTTATGCCGGACCTACTTGAATGCCCGGAGAGGCATTGCTGTCAAATATTTTTTTACACCAATCTCTTTATAATAATAATTGGATAATTTGTAGAGTGCCGTTTTTGTGAGAAATCACCTCAAGGGCGCTAATATATAAAACTTGTAAATGTATACATATGTACAAGTCTTTCCCATCTTCTTATTTCGTTGTACTTTGTGTGGATGAATATTTTATCGAAAGGACCGGGAGATGCGCAAATTGTTCTTTTTTTGTAATGATTACCAAAGTGAAAATAATTTTTTTTTGGAATGTTATAAAATACGAGGCCGTTGAAGAATCCCAAAAAAGGGACACCTAGTCAATGTGATGGTTCCCCTATCCAAATATGATAAGGGGAAGAAGATGAAAGAAGAATTGACACAAATTGTATTTTTGGTTCCAGGACCAGTTAAGAAACTTCACAGTGCCCCCGTGTCAGGAATGCGGCGGTATACTAAAACCGGACATCATATTCTTCGGAGACAACGTCCCAAGGCAACGGGTGGCACGGGTCCGAGAGGAAGTTTCCAAGTCCGACGCGCTCCTGGTGCTGGGGTCCAGCCTCTCCACCTTCTCCGGCTACCGCATAGTCCTGCAGGCCCGCGAAGAGGGGAAGAAAGTAGCCATCGTCAACATAGGCCCCACCAGAGCCGATAAAGAAACGGACTTCAAAATTTCCACCAAGTGTGGGGATATTTTGCCGAGGGTGTGTCGGAATTTATGATGAAGCGGCTAGAACCAATCGATTTAACAATAATAATAATAACGGGTACCTAAATAATATAATACTTTCAATTTGGGAGGCTGGTGTGGTTACCGCCACCCTGGGAAGACCTTTTGACATCTCCAATCGGACTCTTGAGCCATTGCCTCCCACTGCAGTTCGAGGAATGGATACATAAGTCCATCACTTCTGGAAACATTGACCCCTAGATTACTACCCATCCTTCGTATCCATACATACGTTAGTAGTCGAGTTGGCATCGCATCTGGGTCCCACCCAGGTGTGTTTGATTCCTCGGCTGGCTTGAAGTCCTCCATCACCACACAAGCAGCATTTTCCGCTTAATGGGAGGTTGGTAGTAGGAGTTTTTCAAATATTGTCAGGTTATTTTTTTCACTCTTCTGTAAAATATAATTTATTTCACATTTAGAGGCATTTTCAAGCCTGGCGACGATGTGTACTTAATATATAAATACATACCGCTGATAGCTAGAATGTAACCTCTTCCAGGATGAAAGTAGACTTTATGCTGTAAAAATGAGATCCCTAAGGCAGGTGTGTGTTAGAACCGTGTATGACGTATGAGAAATGTGAAGTTTTGCAAAGAATGCAAGGTTTATGTTTTTCCTGCCCCTGCAGAGATCGGCGCGATGGTTTGTTAGTTAGTTCTCATAAACTATGCATGTAACATTGTGAAAGGTTACAAAGGAGCTCTCGGTGGCAGGACTTTGGCTAGTCACATAGAACCAGTGATAATAATTTATACATAAATACATACCTATATTTTTTTACAATGTTCTCTTCTGACAAATGCAATATTACGAATATTAATTTGAACTTAATCTTTTCCAGTAATTTTTAAAATGTGATTGTGATACTAGTACCTACTTTGAAATATATTATATTATAATTTTTCATCACGTAAATAAATAAATTAAAACCATAATAATTGATCTTAAGATTGATTGTAGTGTCTATACATGTACATACCAATCGTCACATTCATTAGTCAGACATCTCTGAAAAATTGGAATTTGAGTTGAGAAGTTATATGTTAAAGTGTACCCTATCTAGTACAATACTCAGGTTATTAGTATACCACCAAATCAATTAATTATAAGGTAGAAAAACTTGTGAACTAAACAAAAGATTGAGGTCTTCCAGGTCACTAGTACGATATTTCAAAATATCATTCTAATGTACCAGACTGTTATGCATCCCGGTGTTATTTTACAGCATATTTAATATGTAAAACACAGACGCATGTAAATAATATTTGATTGAAGGTGAGCATTCGAATATTGCTTTCCTCATTATCTCAAAACTTAGTCAAGTGAAACCCTTTTAATTCAAATGCTCTACCACTAAGCTACGTCGGTTTATCTCTTACCCGCCAAATAATTCAATATATACTAGTGTTTCATTCAACAATTACTGATTGTTACATTTTTCCACCTGCAAACAACCAACTTTATTTTTTATGAGAAAGGCATTGTAAGTACTAAATCTCCCACTAGGTGGCGTCGAGACAAATTATGTCTACATTTTTTTGGTGAAATACTTTTAACTCGTCAAATTTTAATTATTATTTTTAATTGATAAACTAATGTTTAAGACAATATTTTTATGCATAGCAGAAAGGGTAACAATTATTGTAAGCAATAAATAATAATTATTGTAAGAAAATCAGAAGGACACGGGTTTGAGTCCTGTCGGCGGCATGTATCTTTTCTCGGAAGATTTTTCAATGTGGATGAGTGTTTCAGGCTAATAATTATAGTGAAACCCTCTTAAGAAGTTTTCAAAAGGTCCGAAAAAAAAATCTTAGGCGGGAAAACCTTATATGTGGGATAAATTGGGCCATTCAGTCTTTAAGAGACAAAAAAAACCAAACTTCTTAGGCAGGAAAACTTTTTAAGAGGGTTTCACTGTATTTGGAGATGTCTGACTGATCAACTGGACAATTGATATAGGTAGAACATAATAATTTGTTTTGATAATAGAAAATAATAATGAATATCTGTATAATGATTATTTGCTTTTGTGTTTGTGATATGCAATAGGAGAGATATTATTTTATGTTAATAAATAAAACACGCGTGGATCTGAGAATGTTTTTTTAATCATTCATTTCATTTATCAGAATAAATCTCCGGCGTAAAGACCAAAAATGTTGGTGTTCGGTCAAATAGTCATAAAATGAGTAACTTAATGCATACATAAGTATACGTATATCGAAAATAAACTGTAAAACCCAATGTTTGCAGCACTTCATCACAAATATTGTAACAATAAATAATAAAACTGAAAGGGGACACCGTTCCAGATTAAGCGAAATATTTTTAATATGTGATTACAGTGAAACCCTCTTAATCAGTGAAATCCTGCTTAAGAAGTTTGGTTATTTCGGTCCCTTGAAGGCCAAATAACCCAATTTTTCCCACTTATAAGGTTTGACCGCCTAAGAAGCCTTTTTTTTTCCGGTCCCTTGGAAAACTTCTTAAGAGGGTTTTACTGTATAGTGAACCCTCTTAAGAAGTTTTCCAAGGGACCAGAAAAAAGCTTCTTAAGGGAGACTTCTTATATGTGGGATAAATTGGACCATTCAGTCTTCAAGGGACCGATAAAACCAAAATTTATTAAGAGAGTTTCACTATATTGAATTCCGGAATTCATGTGGTATAAAAGATACAGGATTTTTGCCTTATTTTGTAAGCTAAATTATAAAATAATAAGTACACATTAAATAATTTCGTTTTTATTATGTACTGCAAATACAAGGGGCTTACAAAACAAACCATTGAACTGATTTGGCAATGCGAGTTACAAAATATTGTTCATTGATATAAAAGGATTACCTAAACAAAAATTAACTAATCTTAAAAATAAAAGGGTACTTCGGCTCGCTCCAGGGGACCACTGTTTCAACCTCCAATAAGAAATAGACAGTGCGTCGCTGCTAAATCTTTACCTTGCAAGTTATTTTTATTTATATTCTGGTTTCTGTGTTAATGCGTTCCGGAGAACATTATTTTACATATACAGTGAAACCATCTTAAGAAGTTGTCCAAGGTACTGGAAAAACCTTATAAGTGGGATATTGGGCCATTTGGTCTTCAAGGGACCGAAAAAACCAAACTTATTAAGCGGGAACTTCTTAAGAGGGTTTCACTGTAGGCAGATTCATGTATCGATTGACATCAATAGATACCACAGAAAAGGAGATGAATGACAAGACGAAATCATTTGTGATTTTGAAAAAATAAATGTAATACGAATGATGTCATTAGATTTGGGGTGTCTCAAACTGACATTTGATGACCATCAGCGCCATTTTGAATTTTTGATATTAACCCTCAGGCCTCGGGCACATTCTGTCAGGTAGTCAGAATATTTCCCCTTTGCACTAAAATCCAAATAAATGTAATATTTCTGATATAAAAACTGTTTTTTGAAAGATGATGAAATGCTTTTTCAAATTTAATCAGTTATAAACATATAATTTTAGAAATTTTAATGCAAACATAAAAAAGTTTTAAAAATGGCTCACCATACGTTAAATTACTGACAAAGAAAAAAAACCACAAATATATTTCTTTAGACATTATAATCGTCACCTCACTTTTTTTCAATTCATGTAAAAAGAATTTTAAAAAATTCCCAAAATTGTTGTAATTTGCTGTCGGAAGCTCTAGTTTGAAAAAGGTGTACATTTAATTTTTTTTTGTGATTAATTTATAGATGTAATTATAAAGCATGGTGTTTTCTTTTTCTAACACCGTTTAAATCATATTTCTCACCATGATAGTAAGGGAGACAACGATTTCTATGAGACCTATATGAAATGTTCCCAAAAGTGAACAAATTAGACAGAGGTGCTAAAGGCTTCAATATTCAGATCGTTTTAGCTTATGATCATGTTTTCGATGAGCTGTCCAGCATAACGGACATGTTGCTTATGATTGTCAGCTGATAACAATTGGAACAAAAGCTAAAACGGGCAGAAAATCCGCATTTAAACAGAGATCATTTGAAAAAAATGAACGCTGATTGTCAATTTACAGTGAAACCCTCTTAAGAAGTTTTCCAAGGAACTGGAAAAAAAAAGCTTCTTAGACAGGAAGAAAAACCTTATATTGTCGTTGCATATTTAATATGAGCAATGTGATGATTTTGACGAAAATGAGTTAAATATACAGTTTTTTTTTCTCCTCTTCTACATTTGAGCCATGTAAAAATATCAAATATTTAGGGAAATAAAAAATAATCCATGTGACGACAATCAAAATAGTACATAATAAAAAAAAATTAAAAAGTCATATCCTCTGCATACCACCACACAATTCAATTGCCTTGGTATGTACATAATATGAACATCATTTTATGATGCCTAGCTGTCAAATTTGAATAAATTTAAGTTAAATATTTTGACATTATTATGGTATTATAATTATGACAAAAACTGTATGTAGAATATGGAACCATGTGAGAAAAACTGTGCATAAAATGTGAAGCATGTGAAAAAAATGCATTACTATTCAATTTTCTGCATAAAATAATTAATAAACATATTCTTAAAATGAACGAAATATATTTTTCCTACATTGTCCATAAATAGAATTGTTATTTTCCGTTTCGTTATTTTTTTAAACAGTTTTTATCGATTATCTCAGAATGTATTCAAGAGTCACATGATTCATATTCTATTTGCAACGACGATATGTGGGATAAATTGGGCCATTCAGTCTTCAAGGGACCGAAAAAAACCAAACTTCTTGAGCAGAAACTTCTTAAGAGGGTTTCACTGTAATGTTTATCAAATGTGATGGGAGTTTGAAACATCTTATAATCCAAGTTGGGTTTTCTTATTCACGAAACATTTTATTCATAACTTGCGTAGATACTGAAGGTTGAAAAGGGTAGTCTCTAGAAAAAGGAATAACATAAGAAATATTACATAAAAGAGGTGAAGACATGGGGTTTGTTGGATGGGGGAATTGTGTGGTATAAAAGAAGTGTCTGGTCCTGTGATCTGTTCCGACCTGTCCTATGAGCAGAGCGCTCCGCACTATATTATAAGAAGTAATCAGCCTGTGGTTTCTTGGATGGAATGCCTCGGGACTCTTGGGGTGCCGCCTCGAATATGGTGAAGTCTCTCTGCAGGTGCTCGTTCAGCTCCAGGATCGCCGCCACGTTTCCGCACCTACAAAACAATAACAATTACAAACAATTAAACTAACATTATATGTAGATACAAATACTCAAAATGATAGTAATTATACATCCATCTTCTAATGCTTGCGCGTTTGGACAGCATTTCTAGAATATACAGTCATGAACGATCTATCCGAATTATTATCAAATTATTTATTAGTTACACATTGATTCGCTAAGTAGCACACCCATCGAACTTCCTGTCCACTCGGACACGTCGGTATACAGTTGCAAAATGGCTAAAATGTAACGAATGCCAGAAAAAGGTCATAATAGTCAGTCAGCGCCAAGTTATCTTGTGAAAATTGCAACAAAGGCTATTAACCAAATTGATGAAGACGAAGACGTATATTATGTAGTTTTTATAATCGACAATAAAATTTTTCGCTATCCTCGATTTTATCATTTTATAAATAGTGGATTACGATTGTGCACAAACCTGTAGCAGTAGTTGGGTGCCGACCAGACAGTAAGCACGGTCTCGTCAAAATGCCACTTGTAGCCTTCCATAACCAGCTGGTGGGCGCGGCAGATCATGTTGATGTCGTTGGCGGCGTTGAACTGCGACACCACGTCCGAACCAAACAGGTAACCGGCGCCCCGCGGGGATACTCCCCAGCCCAGCGTGTCTGCAATTAAAACACTACGGTCAGCAAATTGAAACAGGTTAAGTAGTGCCGCTGACATCAGAAGAGATAGACATGCCCTAATGTAAAATCTGGGTATCATTTCAATGAGCTGAAGTGAAATTTTTGTGGCACCAGGAGGGTTTGAGCATGTCTTCAATAAATTACGACATCATTCGACTTAACATCAAAATATACGACAGGCTTATAATTTTAATAAATAGTAATTCATGTTTTAAGTAGGTAATTAATCCATTCAACGCACGACAGGTATAGCCATTGAAAGCATGATGGACGCTTTCTGATATCTGATGGATTTTGCTTTTCTCTCTTGTAACGCTCATTATGGCAAAGGATAACATAAAATATACAGAAACACCGTTCAGACTCTGCGCAGAAGAGCAAAGTAGGCTAAAGTAAGGTAATGGTTTGCAGCGCAGTCTTTTCTGCACTGAATCAAATGTTCATTTCTAACTTATTTGGCTTTTCGCCTCACTTCTCGCTTTTTTCACTCATAGTTCACATGTTCGTTTACTGTAGTGAGTAAATTATAAAACATTTTGTAAAAGTGTCAAAACTAAATACTGTAACAAAATATTCGATTTTGGAATCAAGTTGAACTTTTTTCATTCAATTTGGGATTCACAGTTAAGGGGGGGATATCAAAACTCGGCTTCACTGCAAGGTATTTTTGGTACTTGTACAGCCCGCTAGCGAACCACAATTTTTGCCGTCTATGGGGCAGACTCGGGTAAGATTGACACCAAATTGGTAAACCATTTAGCATTTTGATAAAGTACGAAATAAAAAATACACTTGCTCTATAAAATTTAAATTTGTTTACTAGATAATGGATACAGCTAGACAGACAAAAATCATATTAGCAATGGAATGGATAGATAGAAACATCTTTTACGCCCTGAACCTTTTTTGACGTCTCCGTTTTTTACTCAATGAGACTTTGAATCTAATGGTGTTTTGACGTAGATTGTATGGTTTATAAAATGGTAATAACTGTATTTATAATATTACCGGAAAATAATGGGTGTGAATAAAGGGAGATCATAAAATAAAGTTGGGACAAATATTTTTAAGTACGTGCAATAGAAATGACAAAAGGTGGTTTTGTTTTTGAAAGTTTATTTCGACAAATTTTTTCGTACTCAAGAAAGAATATATTTCAAAATATTAGCTCAGATAAACAAAAAGTAGAATGACGCACATAAACGAAAAATCACAAAATTTAATACAAATTGATATAAAATCAACTAAATGTAAACTTGGTATGCAAATATTCAGCATAATATCCTACAAAAATTGCCAAGACTTGTGGATTTTAGAATGATATTAATTTTATCTTTAGTACTTGTGTTAAACAGTGTCAGTCTAAGAGTATGGATATTAGAGAGACGGCATGTGAAGTGTGCCCGCGCGCTCCAAGTGTGCCTTTTCGAGAATTCTACCCACACGGCTGACATTGGCTGTCACCATGTAAAATGGCTGTTGTCGGAACGTATTAAACGGCCAAAAACCAGCAGCCAATGTAAGCCGTTTGGGTAAAATTCTCGAAAAGGCACACTTGGAGCGCGCGGGCACACTGCACATGCCGTCTCTCTAATATCCATACTCTTAGGTGTCAGTCGTACGGAATTTTTAAACCTCTCAACAATAATAGTAGAATCTTTTTTTTTTTTTATATATAACTTCGCACAGGAGGCCCGGAGAAAAATTGTCTTTAAGAGACCCATATTGTATGAAGGAGGAAACACAGAGGCCGGCAAATCGTTTCACAGCTGAGCTGTTAAACTCAAGAACGAGTGGTAGAAGCGACCCGTTCTCATGTGAGAAATTTCGACCGTGTATATATGTTGGGCGCGCATTTGGCGTGTTTCCCGGCTTTGCACCGGTGCTGAAGGGATCAATGACGCTAGTTCCTCTCTGAAGCATCTTCCATGTCTGAAATAACGGTAGAACAAGGATTCCATCGCGGTAGACAACCCTGAATAATTCTTGAAGCACGTGTGCTCCTGAGGCTGTTCCTTCTTATTGGCAGCTCGTGTACAAATTACCCAAAATTTATTTGACTCTCTCGACTCATCGCCTTGCCCCGCTGTGGGAGAGATGGATTCATGCGTCCGCCACTCCTTTTTTTATATGAATACCTTACAAAAGTCCCACCTGCTCCCCTCTGGAGTCAGTGAGACTATGGCATCCCCAATTGGGGTATGTTATGTGGCTGAAGGTGAATGGGGATGAGAAGGAAATATTGTAATTACATATTTCTACAAATCTCATGACGTCAGAGCTCACCACTATATGTATATAGAATCCTTCGCGGGCGTGTGCACAACAAATCACCTATTGTTTCAGCGCAATCGAATGAATGGTATAGGAAATTTTTTATAACGCCAGAGCTCAGCACTACATATAGAAACCATTACAGGTATGTGCACAACAAATCACCAAAGTTTCTTTGCAATCGGAGTAATGCTTTAGGTACCGTATAAGGAATTACGAAGGTGTTCATTTAACAACTTACAAAAGTTTCATCGCAATCGGATAAATAGTACAGGAAATAAATTCATAATGCTAGAGCTCACTTGCACTATAATATATATAGAAACTTTCAAAGGCATGTACACGTAGGTACACGAAAAATCCGCCAAAGTTTCATCGCACTCAGATGAATGCTTTAGGTACCGAATAAGGGACAAACAAAGAAACATTAATTTTTTATGTATATTTTTTACAAATTTCATGACGCCAGAGCTCACTATTATTTATAGAAACATTGGCGGGTGTGCACATAACAACTCACCAGAGTTTCATCACAATCGGATAAATGGTATAGGAAATAATTTCATAACGCTAGATAGTAAATAATTTCATACACGACAAATCGCTATCGGATAAATGCTTTAGGTTCCGCACGAGGAACAAACAAAGAAACATTCCTTTTTATACGATAGAATAATTAATTATTTAATTTATACATTGCTTGTATAACACCTATTTCCCCCATTAATTGCTTGACGGAACTGCAATGCGAGCGCGCGACCTCTCCCCTCAAATGTCCACTCATTACTGAATAAATTTCCAAAATGTTACCGTAAAACCTGCGCCTTAAGGTGAGTGGAGAATGCAGTGAGAGATTCCCGTGCCATTGGAAAAAGGTCAACTTATTCGTATGCAAATTTTATTTTCAAAGACTTAAAATAGTGATTTTAAAATGCGAGTTGTCTGTGAACTGTCGAATCCATTTATTATCAAATCACTGCAAAGAAAAATTTATTAAAAAATCGCCCAAGCCGCTTGCTTTGTTTTTGACTGCTGCAGCCGGTGAGAAGCGACAAGTACCTTCAGGGTCACTCCAGAGCAGGTCGCACATGGGCCCGTCGTGCGGCACTTCCTGCTTCCGGTCGATGGTGCGGATCTGGTCCAGGGTTTGGATGGAGGGGCTTAGGCCGCCGTGCACACAGAAGATCTTGCCGTCGATGATGGCCGAGAGGGAGAGGTAGTCAAATAATTCTGTGCAATATCTGCAAAGTAAGCACAACTATTATCCCACCAATTAAGTGAATGGTAAAAAAAAAAAAGCAAACAGATATTTCTTTTTCTACATTAGTGCCACACAGAAAGCCCTGGGGAAAAATCCCGCAGGGCCTATGTCATCTAATGCTGTGTGGAGGATCTTTTTAGGAAAGGTACGAGGGGTACTTTTTAAGGAAAAAGGAATGAGGGGTAGGTAAGAATCTGGGGGTCAATGTGTCCAAAAGTGACGAATGTATGAATCCATCCCTAAGTCGACAGTCTTGCTGGAGAGGTCAAAAGATCCCCTTCAACCAGCCCCTCCTCATTTGGCCTGCCATACCGTAGGTAGGCAACCCGTTGACAAACTGATATAAATCAAATTAAAACAAAAAACTTTGTTTAAACCACTAATATAATCACATTTACCTACATGTTTCAAAACCGATGGTTTCTTCGTCAGGGTAGTAATGACATTAATAACAACATTAATAACCATCGGTTTTGAAACATGTAGGTAAATGTGATTATATTAGTGGTTTAAACAAAGTTATTTGTTTTAATTTAATTAAAAATAACGCCACAAAGTGATTTTGCGAAGTTTGAAGAAATGATATAAATCAGTTTAACGGGACTTAATGTTGAAATATGTAAAAAAAGAATGTTAAAAAAAAAAAAAAAAAAAATAAAAAAAAGGCAACCTCACCCCATGAACCACTTGCCCGCCTACCAAATTGAAGAGTTATACAGAAGATGCTTCGACTTAGTATGAGACACCCCTAATAAGAGGTGTAATAAAAGAAATATATTAAAATCTTCACACAAGTTACACGTTGCTTGTTCAGTTAATTAAAAAAATTGTCTAATTTGTAACCTGCTTAAATTTTGAAATAGGAAGTCTGATTATTTAAAAAAATCTGGTTGAGTATGTAATGTTTTTGGATATGGAAGTGGTGTTGATTATAGCCATACCTCCATACTGTGATGGATCCATATTTCCTGAGGCACTCGTCGTAGAAGCCGTAGACCTGTGTGATTTGGCGGGACTCGTGGTTACCTCGGATGAGGGTTATGCGGTCCGGGTAGCGGACCTGCCAACAAATACAACATGTCAACACCATTGTAGCATTACCAGATAAAGAATGAGACAGAGCATATGACAAACAACAACTTATAAACAAACTATCCGGACAGCAACCTGCAGATTAACTTGACTATAGCCTATAACCCAACCTCTGATGAGGAAGAGCACTAGCAGGAGAATAGTTAAACCTTCCACTGGCTCAAATGCACTGAAAGAATCTAGTTCAAGCTCTGCTGGGTGGTATTTAAGTCCCTTAATGGAATGACTCCAAATTACTTATTGGAAATGTGTATTCTAGAAAATTCCAATTCCCAACAGTCAACCCTTAGGTCAGCAGCATCATCAGCTATAGGTTAAAGGAACCAGAGGGGACACCAGATACTAAGTTCGGTGGGCCTGCTTTCAGAGGGTCCAAACCTAAAGCCTGAAAAGGACTGCCACATGATTTAAGAATGATCAGACGGAATTTAGAGTTAAAATTAAAACTCACCTTTTCAGACAGCCGTATCCATAAAGCAAAAAAACCTTTACCTTCACAATCCACGACATTGTAAATAACTAATTGTATAAAAATGTAACCAAATTCGTATTTGTAATTTCATACAAATTCTCCAATCTTTCAAAATAACTAAATTCTCCAGTCTTTCAAAATAACTCTATTTTTGCCACTAATCTTCTTATAAATGTATTATGAACAGTAGTGGGGGTATCAAATGTAAAATCATTGGTTACTAATTTTAGGCAGGACAGTCAGAAATACTATTAAAAGCTATCGGATAATTATGTACCACAAGCGCCTTATATATATTTCTTTTGTTCCAAAAATTTTATTTTCTTTTTCTTTCACTATTTTTCTTGTATACAAAAATAACAAAATGGTTACAAATTTTAGGCCAGAAACACAATTAAAAATGCTATCTTAGAATTATGTACTACCAGCGACTTAAATATTTCTTTTGATCCAAAATTTTTGTTATCTTTTATTTTATTTTTCTTTTACTGTTTTTCTTGTATCCAAAAATAACAAGATGGTTACTAATTTTAGGCAGGACAGAGTTAGAAATATTATTAAAATTGCTATCTGATAATTACCTACCTACTACGAGAGCCTTATATTTTTCTTTTATACCAAAATTTTTTAATTTTTATTTTCTTGTTTTTACTACTTTTCTTGTATACTGTTTTTCTTATATCCAAAAAAATAATAAAATAGATTCTAATTTTAGGCAGGACAGAGACAGAAACATTATTAAAAATGCTATCTGATAATTATGTATTACAAGCGCCTTATATTTCAATTTTTACCAAAAATTTTCTTTTCTTTTCTTTTAATGTTTTCTGTATATTCACTTCAAATACACTTTTTCTTGTATATTGGATTGATTTGATTGTATATTAGATACTTAATTGATTGGAATTGTTTAATACTCATATGAATCATACCTACATACCTACCTACCTACCTAATATGTACGATACCTGTAAATTTGACTGTCCTAGAAAGGGAGATCTACCTAGTTGGACAGTCAAAATGTCAATACAATGTATTTTTGTTATAACAAATGAATAAATAAATAAAACGCAATGTCCAATGTTTTAAATGTAGTGACCTCCGTGTGCAAAGTCGTACCTCTTCCAAGCATAAACTTTCTAACAGTGTGTTTATCAGAAGTGACTTCCCAGGTAAGTATATTTTCTGTATCTATTAGTAAATAATAAATTTAGATAGAGCCTAAGAATTCATAATAAATTGTACAGCACCCTTGAGGTGATTTCTCACAAAAATGGCCCTCTACAAATTATTATGTGTTGGGATAGGTCTAGCCAGTAATATTTAGCGGGAATTCAGACACAGAATTTATTTACCTTTAATGCTAAGAGTAATAAGAATGTCTCGACAGAGTAAAATCCTCGATCAACGAAATCTCCCATAAATAGGTAACTGGTCTCTGGAACGTCTCCTCCCACTTTGAAGAGTTCTTTCAGGTCGTAGAATTGTCCATGAATGTCGCCGCAGACCTGAAGCACAAAAACAAAATTTACCAATAAAAATAATGCAGGCAAACTTTTGCAGCCTTACTAAAAACATTGTGAATATTTTGTAAAGTTGATAAAAACCGTGTATGTTAAAATCTTACTTATATGGAAACTGCCTAAAAATAGTAGAATCTAGATTTGATTAGCTTTTAGATTTTTGTATTTGATACACATTGATTTCTAGAATTTGTAATTCACGCAGTAAAAGTCAATTAAAAAATAATGTGTCAGAAATAACCTCACTAAACTAAATACTAAATTTACAACACGACATTATTAATGGATTAAAACTGACAAAAAATAAACAAATAATAGTATGTACATTTAATTAAACTAATAGAATAGTGAATAGGTCATTAGAATAATATTTATGAACAAAAACAAGATATGAATCACGTATCAAATATCACAAATCAAAATTATCATTTTGCCGGGAAACTGTTGCGCATGGGGGATATGCTCATGCACCAATCTGTCCAAAAAGTTGCCAGTTCTATCTATAGAAAATGTAGTCTTTAGGTGCCCCGCCCACGCGAGAAACTGAAACCAAACTAATACTGGCTGGTTGCTATGGTTTCCAACCTAACTTCTATGACGGCGCCACCCAATTTTACGATTTCTGTAATTATTTCAACTGGTTTAACCGTAGACGAAGAACAATCAGCTGTCATCGCAGCAACTAGCATGGCAAGTTTCGAGTTAGAAACCAAACTAAAGCCAGATACATTTTCAGATTTTCACGGTCAAAAGCATTTTCGTTGTTTGTTTTTGGGGTGTTATGCCGTGTTGCGCTACCTCCTTCTTTAGCCGACGTTTCGGACAGCGTTGCAGTGTCCATCATCAGGGCAGATCCGACACATCGTCCTGATGATGGACACTGCAACGCTGTCCGAAACGTCGGCTAGAGAAGGAGGGAGCGCAACACGGCATAACACCCCAAAAACAAACAACGAAAAAAACAAACTAAAACCGGCTGGTTTCTATGTCTCGATTGGTCAAAAAGCTTGTTTAACCATAGACGAATAACAATCAGCTGGCAGCTGGCAACGCAACGCAACAAAAACTCGCCGTGCAAATTGCTGTGACCGGCCGTTGCTAGTTGCCAGCTGATTGTTCTTCGTCTATGGTTAAACAAGCTTTTTGACCAATCAAGACATAGAAACCAGCCGGTTTTAGTTTGGTTTCAGTTGCCTCGTCAGCGGAGCGCCTCACTGCTTGCGTTGCCATTGACAACGGGTTTTTGAGAAGTTGTGTAGTGTGCGGACCATCATATTTACGTACACAGGATAGCGAATTTAGTTGAAAACTGTTTTTTTTTCAGTTGCCTCGTCAGCCGAAGCACTTACTCAATATGTAACTAAAACTATTACGGTTGGCAAGCATTTTTTTATAAGTAGGACTGTTGATGTTTTATTTCTTATTTTGAGTTTATGGCTGATGAATTGTTTGTTCCGTATTTCAGGGTAGGTACCGGTTGAAGTAATGTAGAGGGAATACTTGGTATGGGAAAGTTTTGCAAACAACGAAAGATGGTAACATTAGAAAACAAAACCAGAATAAAAACAACATTTTGCTTAGTTATCCAATATAACAGGAAAATTAATAATGAGAAGAAATACTTACATTGTGAAGCAAGGTCAATAACGGGGCTTATCACAATACAAACTTGTGGGTAGGAATTGTTGTTATAAATCTGAATACAGTGATTATATTTGATTTCTTTAAACATCAATACTGATAATATGCATGTGTATGTCTGATACAGGATTAGGCAAAAACAGAGAAGATTTAAAAGCAAACCGGTTTGATAGAAAACATAACAGACAGGGAAAATTGATGGTACGAAAAATAATAATCTCAGTACTTAAAAACGTACTGATGGTGTTTTGGAACATCGAAAGAGTAGTTGCAAAAGATTTTAATATTCTGCAGTTGTAATTGTCATTGATAAACAGGGTTTTATTTAGGATATTCGAACAGCCATCTTATAGAGAACAACCTTGTGTACAAACATTCAAAGGCCATGCATCTAAAAACAAAGGTGAATTACTTACGGTAACTGGAGAATCGACCCGCTGCACATTGCTCTCTTCCACTAATATTTCTCTAGCTTTAGCACATAATGCTTTCACCTCTGCTTCCATAATAATCTCGCATCTTTTCAATTGCTCGATTTGGCGGTCCAAATCGCTTGTGTCAGACATTGTGGGCCGAAATGTTAACTCGAGATTAGAGCAGTTCGTCACTGGATAGATTATTTAAACAGCAATTTCAACTAAAATATCATTAAATTATCTGAAAACACATAGCAAATATGTAATGGTTGATGTAATCTTCAAATAGTAGCGGGTGAATCATGAAAAAACAGCATACAAAATAAATTGTAAGAGCATACTTTGATGTCTATTTACAACAAAAAAGGAAATAAATATAACTTAGAATACTTGACACGGTAGGAACTAGATTAATAAAATGCTTTAAATGTACTCTTTTATGATAAAACTCTTATGTTATTTACGTTTACTTAAATTAACCTCCAAACTTCTACGCAACCAAACAACTTTCGTCCGCCATTGCGATATGACGAATAATCAGCATGCGCGAAGCGTAAATATCGTAGCAGTGGGCAACACCATCCCGCGTCCCTCTCACACACCGAGCTCAAAGCATAGTTCATGTGAGACGACATCTGTTTTACGCGAATTTACTACTGTTTAATGTTGTATCAAGCACTATCCGCATTTTATACGAATTTATTTACCAAGAGAGTAAAATGATTGTAAACAACGAAGACAGCTTCACAAAATAATGCTAGAAAAGATATATTCGATGAATAATAAAATTACAAGTACCCATTCATTCTTTATAATATACTTTACAATTTAAAATCTATTAAATGGTCGCTTGTTGGACGCCGGTAGTGAATGCGCGCAAATAGCACAATTTGACGGCATGAGAAGCTGTCACAAAAAAATAACGCATTAACAGATAGCGATCCTTTTGACAGACACTAGAACTAAGAACGTATCCGAAGGATACCGGTAGTTTTACATGCGGATAAATTGGCAGTGATAGACTCGTCCGCAAGGTTCGTCTCTGACATTTGTATTTGGTTAAATGTATCGAAAGTGAGTTGTGTTTCCCTGTGCGCGCGCCTCAATGTTTAGGAAGCGTTTTTCAGTATGGCTGAATTCTAAACACCATGATAACTGTCAGTTCGTCCCTTTGATTTGAATAATATTATTTTATGTGTTATCAGTGAAATAGTTCCCGTGATTTTGTGTTTTAGTGTTCACCAGTGTAGTGCAATTCGTGAGTGATTTTTGAAAATGGGCAATATCCACACAGTCGGACCGAACGAGGCGTTGATTGTTTCAGGTCAGTCAGATTTAATTAAGTCGGTATTATTTTTGTGTGAATCTTCACTGAAAACTGTCCCTACAAAGGGTTAATTTCTCTCGATAATTCCCACCAATTACTCCACGTTTTCCTGCGAAACTGGAGAATTATTTTTAAGATAAAAACTCATGTTTGAATAAATTACATGCATATCTTTTATTTGCATTCATTTATAAGGGGCGTGTTGTTTTTATATTAATAGTACATCGGCACACACTATGAACACTATAACGTTTAAAAATACATCACGTCGTTTAAAGTCCCGCTGTTTAGCACAATGGTGACTTGATTCAAATATTGATAACACGGATAAGGAAAATGCTTACACACGCTTTGATGTGTATTTCTATTATTTTGTCATAGGTCAGAGCTGTAAAAACCGAAATAAAACACCACTAACTAAACGTATTCGATCGATAATAATATGGTTTATTTATATCTAGTGACGTCATGCAAAAATGCAATAGAATTTACCTAAATTGTAAATATAAAAAAGCGTTCGTTAGCCTGATTACTAATGGAATCACATGTTTTTTCCATCATTTCAAGGATATCTGCTCAATTATTAGTTGTAGTCGAATGGCAAAAATGTGAACTAACTCTGTTTATATGTAATGACAACAGGATAACAGAAATGGCGGGACATTAACTGTCAAAATCTACCGGGCGGTTCCAAAATCATGTTTTTCAAAAAACTGCGTTTTTTCCCTGTGTCAGATAATATTCTCCAAGTCTTCGAATTCCCGCTGAAAAAAATTGTTGAGCGGCTGTTAAAAATCGATATAAATAACACTGACTAATAATATTCTACGAAACACAAACAAGTTTCGCAGAAATTTCGTTTTGTTTTTCTCGTAGCTTATCTATGGAAGTATGTAGATAGGTTGAGTATATTTTTTTGTTGAGACGTAAACACAAAAATACTGTTCCGTCTAGTATTAATCGAATTTGTTTGTACGTAGAATTATGCGGCAAAGTGGTTTCATTATTTTATTATTGTGGGTTCAAACCACAGTTCAGTAACTCCTAGTGCCAACCCATCGTTGGGGATCTAGGTATTTATAGTATCGTATAAACACTTGAACACTATGTCTGACTATTTATGATCGAATCTACGAAAACATTTTTCTGTAGACAACAGACCTGGCTTATGAAATTTCAATATGGTTGTCAAAAATAGTTCGGTTAGAAAAACTAAACCGAACACCAATAAAAACCCGCATTGCATTACGTGCTTTAAAAAATTCCCGCGTAACATTTTAGTTAAGCGGTTTTGCATTTTCATTATAATATTATTTTAGTACTTTCTGTATTAAAATATTGTAATTTATGTAAATTGAGGGGTAACTGGCTCTAAACTGGAATGTTTGTTTGCAAAAAAATTATCTTATCTCCAATGGGCGCCCCTATAGGAAGTGGGATAGACTGGTATTCAGGCCCTATGAAACATGCCTATTATTAAATGTTTCAGTTTCTTTTATACGATCCATAATGGTACTGACAGACATTTATAAGCATGCTCATCAACTGTACACACTTGCTCATAAATGAGCATGATTGGTTTGAGCGTACTCGTGAATAAGCATGCTCAAAGCCAACAATTGAACACACAGCATGCTCTTGTCAAATAAATGTCAACAAGTAGAGTCAGTTCCATCCTTCCAGAAGTAAAAAAAATGATTATTGCTTGCAACGCAATTATTTAAGAAACTTTTGACGAAAGAAAATAAAACTGTTGATTTGGGTCCAAGACGTCAACTAATCCGAAAATGACTAGATAATAAAAAATAAATACTAAATTCAGTAGAATTTGGTTTCATTTTGGAGGTAAAGCAACTTTTGGGGAATTTGAACATCTATTGCGGGTATTTTAGTGACCTTGTGTTCCGAACACATTCGTGCCTCCTATAATATATTATTAATATAATATATTTTTTATGTTTGCCAATATATAAAAAATGCCGCCCACTAAAATCTGATCAAAATGAGCATGCCCATGAGCAAGCCTGTCCACACACGCTTAGAGCACTTCATCTTCTACCGACGAATCCAATAGCATGCTCAATACTATCGACGTCACTGACACACATGCCACTAGGTAGCATTTGCTCATTAGTAACATGCTCTCGTGCTACTAATGAGTATGTCTGTCAGTACCATTGCCTACGAAGAATAAGTACGTATAGCTAAAATAAAATGTATTTTTTTTTTATAATTAGATAACTTATTGAGTTAAACCTCAAATTGTACAATTTAATAATTGAAGACAGTGTTAACCACTCCAAAAAAATGTGACACAGAAAACGATTCGGTCGCATTTGCATTGGTAATTCTTAGTCGAAGAATGATACAGTTAAAAATTACGAAGTTAAATATATGGTTGCGTTAGCTTAGTGGTCAGAACAATGCCCCGGCAAGGCAGAGGTATCGATTTCAATTCCCAGGTTCAACAGATTTTTTTTCTATTACATTTTTTAAGTGCTTAATGTTGTATTCAATTATTAAAAATAAAATGTATTTATGCTAATTTTATAATATTTGTATTTAAATTGAGTGCAAAACAAAGATGTATTCTAGTTTCACATACACCGATGTTTCCTAGGGTAATATTTATAATACGTTATTATTAATTTTGGATTACTAAGAATGAATGATGAAGTCCACTTTTGGCAATTCTTACGACAAACAATAGAGTTATCATATTTATCACACTACTCTGATGAAGCCCAGGGCCCCTAGCACACTCGATCGATAACGATTGATAGGATAACTTTCGGTAACTTATCATCGTTCCCTAGGACAACTGCAGATCGTTAACAGACAAGCAACAGTTGATGTCGAATATATTAAGGACTCTTAATCATTGTGAACTGTTACTTATTCGTTAGCAATTTGTAGTCATGCTAGGGAACGATGAGAAGTTACCGAACGTTTTCCTATCAATCTTTATCGATCGAGTGCGCTAGGGGGCGAGGTCTAAACATGGGAAACCAGTAGACATTGTATATTGTTATAAAGTTGGTTTTTATTTCATTTATAAACTGGTTGCTTTTTTATAAAAATAATCATCATTTTGTCGTAGGCACCTAGTAAAATAACTGATAAACCCAAACTCTAGACTACACAGTAAAATCTCTGTCATTGTAGATACAATATAATAATTCATTTTTATAACTTCGCCAAGATAATATTAATCATATTTCAAAATCACCCGATACTATTTTTTACAACCAATTTATGCAATTTGGAATTGCCGAATAATATTCAATAGCACACCTACTCGAATCCATGAGTCACGAATCTCCCACATTTCGAGATAACTTTTGCGTTTGTAATATAATCTTCTCTACATTCTTTAAATACTTTATCGATGCCACTAAATAAAATTATCTTATGCCGGTGATAAACTTATTTATAACTTTTTATTTTATTATCGATGACAAACAAATATAATGCGCCGAATTTAGTACATAAATAAATTTAAACGTAAACAAGAAAAACAATTAAAAATATACTACGATGACATGTGCCATTTTACTAAATAATTAAGGTACCTACGCTATTTTTTCTGAAATATTTCAAGTGGAATTTTAATTTGTCGTGAAAATCTGTTTGCCACTAAATTGTAGTGGATTTTAATTTGTCGTGAAAATCTGTTTGCCACCAAATTGTAGTGGATTTTAATTTGTCGTTAAAATCTGTTTGCCACCATATTCTAGTAGATTTTAATTTGTCGTGAAAATCTGTTCGTTATTGCCACAATATTCTAGTGGATTTTAGTTTGTCGTGAAAATCTGTTTGCCACCAATTTCTGGTGGATTTTAATTTGTCGTGAAAATCTGTTTGCCACCAAATTCTAGTAGATTTTAATTCGTCGTGAAAATCTGTTCGCTATTGCCACAATATTCTAGTGGATTTTAGTTTGTCGTGAAAATCTGTTTGCCACCAATTTCCAGTGGATTTTAATTTGTCGTGAAAATCTGTTTGCCACCAAATTCTAGTAGATTTTAATTTGTCGTGAAAATCTGTTCGCTATTGCCACAATATTCTAGTTGTTTTTAGTTTGTCGTAAAAATCTGTTTGCCACCAAATTATAGTGGATTTTAATTTGTCGTGAAAATCTGTTCTCTATTCTAGTTAGAATAGGCTCTGTAAATCGACCAATTCTCTTCCAGATTCAATCAGTCCCAATTCCCAAACCTTAGTGGACTGTTCAAAATGATGAATCTCGTACTATTACTAATATTTTTACATTTAGTATTGACTACTTAACTAGACGGTGAACATTTAATCATTGAAGACAATATTAACCGTTCTTAAAGAAAAATGTAAAATAGAAAAGTCGGAAAAAAGATCGGTCGCATCTGGAAATTGAACCCCGGACCTCTGCCTTCCCGGGGCATTGCTCTAACCACTGCGCTAAGCCAAATGGCTCTGCCGTGTCATGTCAAGAGTCAGATTAACAAGAGGGTATGTATGATACGGTGTTTAAATGCGAATGAAGCAAGCATTGTGTGCCAAGACCGAGATGTTTATATATTATTATTTAGATATTGTTCCCGGGGCGGCGCTACAAATATGTTAATGTAATCTTACTATCTTACTAATATTATAAACGCGAAAGTTTGTTTGGATGTATGTATGTTTGTTACTCTTTCACGCAAAATCCACTGAATGGACTTTAATGAAACTTTACAATAATATAGCTCATACATCAGAATAACATATAGGCTATAATTTATACCGAAAGCTTGCTATTTTCCATGTATTACAAATAATAATTATTGTTTAATAGAAAATGTCAAAATTTGAGAATGACATTTTGAAAAAAAAAGATTGTCCAACCAAATTTCTATTTTAGAAAATATTTAAATTACTTAGTGAATTTATTTGAAGTACTCACCCTTGAATCGAATCAAGAATTGTAGATATTTTAAATAAATGGGTTAATAATTTTGGTATAAGCATGGATTGGACCTACGAAAAGAAAAAGGCCAATCGAAGTCCTGCGCAGACGAAGTCGCGGGCAGAAGCTAGTGTAGAAGATAATGTAAATAAATATGTGCCTATCTTGGATACGTTTTTAGATTTTCACGGCCAAAAGCATTTTCGTTGTTTGTTTTTGGGGTGTTATGCCGTGTTGTGCTACCTCCTTCTTTAGCCGACGTTTCGGACAGCGTTGCAGTGTCCATCATCAGGGCCGGATCTGCCGGATCTGCCGGATCTGCCCTGATGATGGACACTGCAACGCTGTCCGAAACGTCGGCTAAAGAAGGAGGTAGCACAACACGGCATAACACCCCAAAAACAAACAACGAAAATGTGCCTATCTTGTTAATTACGTGTTCTTTTACAAACTACATGCAATAGTTTTAATAATATTTGCAATAATTGACACACGGCTTGTGTGTAGAATGAAGGATTGATTCGCACATTATAATGTATTTGTATTGATATAATCTTCCGTGTACTTACTGTTAAGTATGAACATAAAGCCATCGTCAACACTGTTATCAAATAATAGTCTCTTGTACACTTCATTTCCATATATTTTGGTGTTTGCCCATCATCAACTGATAAAATCTATTATCCGAATGACGAATCGATATTTATTTTTACTATTGAAAGCAATTTTACTTTTTCTATTCATTAGCGAGTGATTTTATCTTGTTTTTAATTTACATTAATTTCGGGAGGTATTTATTCTTCAACGTTTTACGTCAACCGGAATTTCGTCGTTTAATTAGGTCAGGTTAATAGAGTCTAATTGATATAGGCGTGTCGGGTTTTTTCCCTAAAATTGCGCGAAATAGCGTATATTTTCTATTGATGATTTAACTATTTATTAATTTTTGTTCGTATGAAGCAGTTACTTTGTGATGTGACATTATAATTTAAAATAAAACAATAAAAAGTTATTGTTTTATTTTATATTTATTAATTTATTTATAAAGTCCTTGTTTACTATTCGGTACTCGAGCAGTACCTATATATGCAGGGTGTTATGAGACGCATTTGAATTACTTACTTTATCCAGTGATTCGTGTCTTTATTCGAAGTAACAAATTTAAATGAAATTTTGGTGTCTGGGTACTTTTTTATGCTCTCTATTTCTACAATAACATAAATTAATAGTAGTTGTTGGACAATTTAGGGAAAGGTAAGATATTTGGCGGTTACTCGGCTGAGTGACCAGTGACGACATGTTAGATTTTTTGTTCGTTTTATATTAAAAAAAAAATTAGAAAAAAAGTCATCGAAAAAGTCACCGGAGACCAAAATTTCATTTACATCTTTTACTCCAAATAATGTCAGGAATCACTGGTTAAAAAGTAAGTCAAGAACGATGTAGCGGATAAGTTAGCCGAGTTTTCTACCTATCGCGAATGTTTATTTATAATAAATAATGAATAGTTATGGAGAGGATGGTGAAATCCCATTTTCTCAAAAATAAGATAAGACGTCATGCTTTGTTGCAGGTTTTCTTCCTATTTTGATAACGATAACTTAAGCAAATACCGGAATTACAAATGTTCACACATTTTGTATGAAGTTTCTTATCATATTACAGTATTCTACAGTAGTTGGGCGATGGGCAATCTTATGTCCCGTCTATTTTTAACATTTTTCTTATTATTTTCGACGAAATAAGATAACGTTCTATTTAACCCTTTCACCTCACAATTAGCGATATGGGGACCAAAAATGCCGTTCAATAAAGTTGTAAGTGGCATCAGATTCCTGATAGCGATAATGACACTTAATTTGTATGCGCTTACAATCCATTTTTTATGTATTTATATAAGCGATATCTAAATATTTGATAAACCTTTTATTAGCACTATTATTCATAAAATTTATGCACCTGACAATTGATAGATACTCCACAGTTGGATACAAAATATAATACACAGTGAAAAACCCGCTCCGCGGTTTTTAGCTGCTAGGCACTGCGGGCGGCTTTTCGGTCTTCTTCGCCCAGTTTAAGTGTTGGTGACTATTTATAGGCATCACCCTTTTGCAAAACTAACTACTATTAACATTAAACTACAGTATACTTATTTTTAATTGGTAGATATATAATAGTAGACATTCTTACATTAAGATCGTGAATTATGAGAGGAACACTCTTCACCCCAACTTAAATCTTATTATTGAATGAAAGCGAAAAATGTTTCTTCTTTTTTCCTTAAATATAGTATTATAGATGGCGCCACTTCCGTTTGTAAATCGCATGTGAGTGGGTGATAAGTGTGCATATTACAACAGCAGCTCCGTGGAAAAAGGCTCGTTCACGGTCGGGTCAGAACGGTTTCCATACATACAGGGTGGCGTTGGAGATTTATTCGGAGTCGGGTTCCTTAATTTGAACCGTACGGGCATTACCGCATTAATATTCTTCGATATTATCTAGTGTTTTGTAGTGCAATCGTGTGGTTTCGGTTTCAGCTGTATTTGGTGTAAGTATATTTTCTATTTCTGATCTCCCTATATTTTGTATCCAGCTTTTTATTTGAGATTTAAATGTTATAATGTTGTTGTTTGAACGAGAGTGGAATTTTATTGTAGAATTAAGTACCATAGTACAAGAATTGACTTTGAGTAATATATCGCTACGTCTTCCGCTAAAGGTTAATTATTTTATACCTTGCGTTCGCTCAATTACACTCGATTAGGGCTCACAATAGAGTTATTTGAATACTCTATGGTAGATACTCCCAGTATCGCCCTGGTGAAAATAGACCACCATTCATTATCGAAACGTTGCTTGAAATACTTAGCCTTGTTTGTTTGGTGACCAGATCTGAATAGTAAGGATCTTCTCAGCCTTCTTTTCTCCCATCTCCTTCACTTCAGCCTTACAACATACCTCAATAATAATAATAATATTTGGATGATTTGTATAGCGCCGTTTTTGTCAAAAATATATTCAAGGGCGCTGTACAAATTTTAATACATTTCTGCAATCTTCCTTCTAACTACAGACTAGACAAACATTATAAAAACTTATGGCTTGCGTCCACCGGTTCTTCGATCCAATACAAAACTGTATTTTATTTTGTAACTGTATGTATTTTATTTTTTATTAATTTATTTTATTTTCGTTGTTTGTTTTTGGGGTGTTATGCCGTTGTCGGATCCGACGATGTTGTCGGTTCTGCCAGATCTGCCCTGATGATGGACACTGCAACGCTGTCCGAAACGTCGCCTAAAAAAGGAGGTAGCACAACACGGAATAACACCCCAAAAACAAACAACGAAAATGCATTTGGCCGCGAAAATCTAAAAACGTATCATCTATTTTATTGTTTTTTGTTTTTTTTTTTATTGTATCTAATCATTTTAACTAAAACTAATGTTTCACCGAAAAATTGGCATACATTGGCCTTGTTCACATTCATACATTGTCTCATAACCTAACCTAACGTAACGTATTTAACCATCATCATCATCTTCTCCTTCCCCTTCCCCTTGTCCTATTTCGGTCGGGGATCCACTGCATCGACAAGGCTCCTCCATACGTCCCTGTCTTGCGCTGATTGTTCGGCCTCCGTCCATGGCAGATCCATCCTCTCCTCACACAGTTTCTGGAGTTGCCTCGCCCAACTGTATCTAAGGGGGGCCCCACACATCTACCACTTTCAAGAAAGTATTGCCAACTGCATGCAATCTAGGTGCAAACGAGAACCTAAATGACTTCAGTCCTGATATTGTTGTAGTAATTACTTAACAAGAATTTTATTTCGAGTAACTTGTTGATTTAGAGAAGTAATTATTGCGTCCGCTGACGAGACAACTAAAAAAACCCGTTTGCACTTAAACTTGCTATCCTGTGTATGTCAATATGATGGCCCGCACACTACACAATTTCTCAAAAACCCGTCAATGGTGACTCGCAACTCGCCGTGCTTATTGCCGTGGACGGCGACGCGCCAGTTCCTGGTTGCCAAGGATACGCCAGTTTTGTTGTCAGTTTTCGAGGTGACAGCTGAAATGTTCGTCGTCTATGGTGAAACAAGCTGAGATAACGACTGAAATCGTAAAATTGACATGGGCATAGGAAAAGTTTGGCTGGCAACCATAAAAACGCGCAGTTTTTACTGGTTTTAAAAAAGAAAAAAATTACAGAGTACTCCTCACAAAAGTCCCAACTGCTCATGTCTAGAGAGCCAGTGAGACTATGGCATCCCCAATTGGGGTATGTTGTGAGGCTGAAGGTAAGTAGAAAGAGAAGGAGATGGGGAAGAGGAAGGTGGGGAAGTACCTGGCTATTCAAATCTAGTCACTAAACACGGCTTTTTTAAGCAACGTTTCAATTCTGAATGGTGATCTTACACCAGGGCGATACTGAGAGTATCTTCCACTGTGGAACGTGCCGCAAATAAGTGTATATTATTTTTATTAATTAATCGTGAAATAACACAAATTAATCAAATAAAATTTATTTGCGCACTCCGGTATCGAACCCGTGACCTTCGGAATGGAAGTTCAAATCCTTGGCTCTGGACTACGCCGGTCGTCAAGGTCGGTTTATTTATGGTTGTAACCATAGCAACAACCAGTTTTAGTTTGGTTTCAGTTTCTCCGGTGAGCGGATCGCCTTAGGCTTAATAAATCAGGACGGTTTATAATACCTATCAACAATTTTAAAAATAAAAGTCTAATATTTTTTTAAAAGACAGAAGAGACAGTACAGTTTTGCAACAGTACCTACTGTCCCTCATCTGTTTTGCTTATACAATTATTTTCAGTAGTCGTTCTGCTCGCTTCTTGCTTCCTAAGCACATGTGTTAACCATCTGATCTTATATTTTTCAAACAGTGCATCATTTATTTCATAAATAGACGTATAAGATACTTGAACGAAGCATGGCGCGTATTCAAACGTCTCAAGAGGTTGCTCTCCGAATTTCTGCCAATTTCTTACATAGTTTCCTTAAACGTTTGAAGTTTTTAAGCTCTAAAAAAATATACGTTATTCTTTAAGATAGTATCTATACAATCAGCTATTATTGAATTACAAAGAGACTTCAACGAGCTACTCAAATGGTCTCATGATGTAGGACTAATTATTAATGTCATCAAAACTAAATGTAGATATGTATATACCTCCACCTCGGAACCTTGGAACATCAAAACTAAATGTAGATATGTATATACCTGCCAGCTCGGAACAGGCTCAGCCTAGTGAGGTGGCATATACCTAAAAGAATGTACATAACATGTATTTTTTGGTTAATAAATAATAAAAAAATAAAAAATATATATATAAGATCACCGAGCTTGAAAATGTGGAATTTACCTAAAATAACTGCACATAATTTTGAATGTATACATAGAAAAATTGATAATATTTGCTAATTGTTTCGGTTATTTTACAAATTATATTTATGAAAAAAATCACAGTGTATCTTTAAATGCTACTTAACACAACACCCAAGAGATTTTTGCTCTTTTTTCAAACAGGTGGTGTTCTATTAAACATTTTCAAAATTTTCGCATTAATTTTATCGTTTTTAATATTAGCGCGCTCCCTCCAACATTCGTATTGTCGTATCTCTCCTTCTTCTTCTTTTTGAGTGGGTTAGTGCGACCTTAACATGAAATAATTTTACTTAGTTAGAACCATTTATTTATTTTATTAACCCCGATACAGTTATAAATGTACTTCATATTCTTCAGTAAAAGAAAACGCTTAGATAACATAGAAGAATTGAAAAGACTTAGAAATAAAATAAAATTAATAATAATTAAAAAACATTATTTAAAAAACCAAAAATATATTGTATATCTTGTAGTCCTATCCAGGGTTGTTGCGGATGCAAAAATTTTGATGCGGACTTCAGGATTTTTTTAAGATATTTCAATTTTAGGTATACTATAAATAAATGAAAATCCTATGATTAATTTTCATATGTTTTGTTTAATCATATTTTTAGAACAAAACTAAAACAGTTTTTAAGTCTTACTTATTAGCTTTTTAAGTCTCAAGCTTTACAATGAAATAAAATATTTAATTATTAAATATAAAAATTGATGAATTATATTAAATAAATAGTAATAAAAAATAAGTCCAGTCCAGCCATTTATTAGTGGCATTTTAATTTACTTTTTCACAATATTTAAATGGAAATATTCATCAACCACGCAAAAAACTTGGATAAACGCAGTAAACAAACACTGTAATTGATTCACAATGGGAATCACATCCATAACTTAAGATGATAGACTTCGCTTTTCGGCCCATACAAAAAGGACGCCCGGGAAAAAAAACTTTTCTACATCGAAAATTGCACAAAATGAATATATTTTTATACTGCCTTTTAGAGGGTGAAAACTATGTCGGTATGTTTTCGAATTTTCGATGCGTTTCGTATTAACGTAAACATTCACTGTCAAACATGTACGATTTATCAAAAAAATATTATTTAAGGAAAAAGTGCTGCTAACTCAACTTTCATAAAGAATTATAAAATTATAAAAAGCTACCGACGTAGCTTCTTCTTTCTAAAAAATATATATTTAAAAAAAAATCAATTTCGTGAAAGTTTCGGTGTAGAAAAGTGTATTCTCCATAAACCCCTTTTCGAGCGATTTCTGTAGGTAAATTTGAGCGTTGTCTCATTCGCACATTTCGCATTCGCATGTATTGTAAGTGTGTGTGAGCTTATTGTGAGCGGGACAGAATGACAGACGCGGGTGTTCCGCGTGTGGTTCAAAGTCTAGCCTCTTAAAACAAAACAAACAAAACCTGTAGGATCTTGTCACCAATGTGTGCCTTCCTATTGGTCAGTTAGCGAACGAACTTCGTGCTAGTTGCTATCTTCATTCTACGAAGATAGAAACTAGCAAACGCGCGCGAGGCACGCGCCACTCTGGCCCCGCCCACTTTAAAGACATGTCGTTACTTGTTGCAGATATGAATCCGCATTCGTAAAAGGTCCGCATTAATTGATGCGAATTCGAATATCCCTAACACTTATGGTCCTATCTTAGATATATTCCTTTTCAATGTCCGTTCTGTTTCCTCCCCTCACTTTTCATTAATCCCTAGCCACGCCCCCACCCCTACCACAAAACTTAGTAATACATTATACTCACCCACTGTTTTGTAATTGTCAAGTCCACAGATAAGAGAAACAAAGGGTCCTTATATATTTGCCCTAAGGAAGGAACGGTTGTTTCGAAACCGGTCGGCGTTAATTAAATATATAAGTGGTTCTGAAATATTCAAACAGAGACATAATACACCGTGCTGTTTCAAGGTGCCAAAATCTTACCTGTCAAGGCTATAGGCTATGGGACAAAATTGTAATTCAGCAAATATTTACCCCGCAGCATTAAGAGAAATTAGAACATAAATATAGCACTTGCTTGAGTCGGGCCATGTCAAGAGTCAGAAAAATAGAAGAGAATGTATGAGACGATGTATGAACGTGAATGAGGCAAAGGGTGTGTGCCAAGACCGAGGTGTTTGGCGGTCCGTCCTCTCTGCCTACCCCTGCGGGGAAACGGCGTGATGGTTAGTTAGTTAGCTTTTAATATAGCACTAGATTCTCGCGCAACGACGGGTTAATAGTTCCGAAATATAATAATAAGTACGGAGAGAGAACGTTTGAATACAACATACCGAAGATATTTAATTTATTACCTGACACTATAAAGCAATGTAATTCTATGAATAAGGTTAAATATATGGTGAAAAATTGGCTATCGGAAAAAAAATATTTATATTAATATGTATGAAAAAATGTTGAATCTGTAGCTAAGATGTAAATTATTATTTTTTAAATGTATATGTAAGTAAAATAAAAGCACATGTTGACAAGCCAATTGAATTGGTTTAGCAGGACTTGTTTGTTGATACTATGTATTAAATTATTCTTTCAATAAAAAAAAAATAAGTAAATAAAAATAATAAAGTAGATAATATTGTTTTATTTATTTATAATGGATAATTACAAAGTAATAGCTACATTCAAAAATCTTAAAATGTACTTGTTCTACATAATTACCTTCAGGCACTTTTGTGTCATCGGTATGGACCGACACTATTTAAATGCAAATGTAATTTCCCTAATGGTGACACGGAATTTAGGTATTCAGAGTAAGTAGCCTGTCTAAAATTCGCCCATACCTTCCAACACACACTTTAGTACTTAGCGGAAATTTAAACCATGTGTATCATTTATTTATTTTACTGTAGAGCAGGGCACCTTCGTTCAATATAGGCAGACACTGTCATATTCAAATGTGATGAAATTTAATTGTGTCGCTATAAATAACACTTGTAAAACTACCGTTCGATTTTTGTCGATAAACTATTTATAACTTCCTGTCGAATGACATTTGAAGCAATGTTGTTGACAAATGAGGATTGTCTTTCAGAAAAATTGAGTGGTTGTCAACTTTAGTCGATTCAGCGGCGAGTGGTTCGAATTAATTGTAATCGGATCAACAAAGGCAAATGAAGCCAGGGACACACACGGCGTTATAAGCGCTAGCGTTATTTGGCTTGGCCTATTTCAGCATATTCTTCGCCATGCATTCCAATCGCAAATGTATGGCGAGCGATATGGTGAAGTAGGCCAAGCCAAATAACGCCGGCGCTTTTAACGCTGTGTATGTCCCTGGCTTGATTTGGAAAACGGCTTCCCAGACGTTTCCATAGAAAAATTAATGGCAATGGCAAATATCTAGTACGATTTTTTTAAATTAGCAAATATCTAGTACGTTTCCATAGAAATATTAATTTATTAATCAAGAGGTATGGCAAATATCCAGTACGATTATTACAAGTACAATTAATCTGCTTGTTATCCTTTCAGTGGCAGTACTTCCAATTAATCTTTATTCGATTATATAGATAGAGATATATTAATTCTTCTTTATTCGATTCAGCGGCGAGTCGTTCGAATTAATTGACGGCCGGCGTAGTCCAGCGGTAGGGCGATGGACTTCCATTCCGAAGGTCGCGGGTTCGAACCCGGCGTGCGCAAATAAATTTTATTTAATTGATTTGTGTTATTTCACAATTAATTATTTAGAATAATATATAGTATATTTGCGGCATGTTCCAGAGTGGAATATACTCTTAGTATCGCCCTGGTGTAAGACCACCATTCAGAACTGAAACGTTGCTTGAGATGGCTTAAGCCGTGTTTAGTGACTAGATCTGAATAGCCAGGTACTTCCCCACCTTCCTCTTCCTCGTCTCCTTCCTTTCTCTACTTATCTTCAGCCTCATAACATACCCCAATTGGGGATGCCATAGTCTCACTGGCTCCAAACTGGAGCAGTTGGGACTCTTGTGAGATATTCACTGTAAAAAAAAAAAAATTGCAATCGGATCAACAAAGGCGAATGAATTGGGAAACGGCTTCCCAGACCTTTCCATAGAAAAATTAATTTATTAATCAAGAGGTATGGTAAATATCTGGTACGATTACAAGTACAATTAATCTGCTTGCTATCCTTTCAGTGGCAGTACTTCCAATTAATCTTTATTCGATTATGTATATAGAGATATATTAACTCTTTAGTCGATTCAGCGGCGAGTCGTTCGAATTAATTGTAATCGGATCAACAAAGGCGAATGATTTGGGAAACGGCTTCCTAGACCTTTCCATAGAAAAAATAATTTATTAATCAAGAGGTATGGCAAATATCTAGTACGATTACAAGTACAATTAATCTGCTTGCTATCCATTTCAGTGGCAGTACTTAATCACGCACTATAATTTGTAATGGTAATGTATCATTAATATGTCGTCGTTACATATAGAATATGAACCATGTGAGACTGAGTACATTCTGAGAAAATCGATAAAAACTGTTAAAAAAAAATTACGAAACGGAAAATAACAATTCTAAGAAGTCCAAAGTAAGAGAAATATATTTCGTTAATTATAAGAGTATATTTATTGCAAACATTAATTATTTTATATCAGAAAACTGAATTTTAACGCGTTTTTCTCACATTCTTCATTCTATGCACATTTTTTCTCACATGGTTCATATTCTATATGCAGTTTTCGTCATAATTTTATATACCATGTTATGTAAAAATATTTAAATTTAATTTATTAAAATTTGACAGCTAGGCATCAAAAAATGGTGTTAATAGTGTACATACCAAGGCAATTGAATTGTGTAGTGGTATGCGGTGGATATGATTTTTAAAAAAATATTATGTACTATTTTGATTGTCCTCACATGGTTTATTTTCTAATGCCTTAAATATTTAATATTATTACATGGCTCATATTGTTGAAGATGGAGAAAAAAAAAGAAAAATATCCCTATATTTAACTCATTTTCGTCAATTCGTCTCATTTTTCATATTAAATATGCAACGACGATGTATTTTTATAACATAACCCTTTTTGTGTGGGATATGGACTTGCCCGTATGATAATAATGTATGATTATTCATAAAAATGATAGTATGACAATTCAGTGTTCTCTCCAACACTGTCATATTTACGCAAAGTCGAACAAGTCTACATTTACAACGATCAATATTAATAATGGCAAGATAAAGGGTCGCCGAGGGCCTGGTTGGAGACAAATGTCTTGGCTGCGAAATGTACGAGAGTGGACCGGTATTAGAAGTGTAAAGGAGGTATTCCGGGCAGCGCAAGATAGAGATATATTTACCATAGTGATTGCCAACGTCGGGGTGATCTGATAGGGCACACGAAGAAGAAGACGAATATTAATAACATAACATTTTTATAGCGCAGTTTTGTGTTATTTTACTTCAAGCTTCAAGTACGCTTTACTATAATAAACTTAAAATATAATAATTTGGTATTAAGTGTTAAAATATCTCTGACATTTTTCACAGGTCTTTTTTCCACAAGAGGCCCTGAGGAAATAATTTCTATCTTTTTGAGAAAAGGAAGGAAGAGAGGAAGGAATGAGGAATTTTCGGAGAGATAAAATACAGAGGCGCTAGTTCAACCACAAATTTGTTCGCTAACCATTAAGGGTAAAATAAATAAATTTTTAACAGTCGACACGGTCCAAATACTTACAAATTGGACATGGATTTTCCATTTAATTTATGGGTTCTACCAGTCTGGGTGTGTTCTGTGTGTGAGTGTGTGTGAGTGTGTGTGTAGCGTGATCGTTAACTTCATTGGACCCTACATAAATGGCCTTTCAGATGACGTAATGAACACATCAACACATCCCCCAATATTGGGAGTGCCCCGTGTGATTATGGAATTTATGGCCCGTATAGACTAGACTAGTATTTTAGTCGAGTAGCCAGTATTGTAGTAACTAAACGTTTCCGAACACCATACATTCAGTAGTAGCATTTTGGTCAGTCAAGTGGCGAGTTACTCGCTACTCAAATGCCTTGTTCGCACGTGACAACTAGTATGTCGAGTGGCTGGGTTATTAGCTACTTGACTCACTAAAAAGTGTTTGCACTATTGTCAAGTAGAGTTCATTAGTAAGCGGCGCGTCGCAACATGACGGACTGCAACGCAATAAAGTAAATACGCTAATTAAGCTGATTGTATTTTCGCTCCAACGGGAAGACATATCGTTCGTGTCTGCGTCTACGAATGAACTGCGGATTGACTGACGAATGAACCAAATGGATTCAATCTTCTAAAGAGCTGACTAGCCTACTCTACTAAAATTGTGGTGTTCGGGCACGTTTAGTTACTAATATACTCGCTACTCGACTAAAATACTCGCCCAGTCAGAATGGGGCATTAGGGATGGGCATTATCGACGCATGCGATTCCGAAAATATCGATTTAATCGGTACAAATCCGACCGCCAATTTTCTTTTAGTGAACAAGATACTCAGAAAATGAACGTCGTGATATTACAAAAAAAATGTCATAAAATTTATTTTCAAAATTATAAATAACCATTTAGAATCTTCCCCTTTGGTTACAATAAAAATCAATAATAATCACCGTCTACTAAGAAACTCCAAACTTCTGTCGGAGGTTGGCTATCATCAGACAAGTGTTTTCCCTGCAGGCAGCAGCCCAGAACTGCACCAGTACCAGTCACATTATTACGAAGCGATGAAAAATACCAAATGAAAAAGTAATAAAATAATTTTCTTATCATGATTACTCTTTCGGGTAATAAGTAGGGTTATTATGCCGCGTTACGCTTCCGTCTTCTTTAGCCAACCTTTCGGACAGCGTTACAGAATCCAACATCACGGAGCAGGGCCCCTAGCACGCTCGATCGATAAGGATTGTATCGATAACTTTCGGTAACTTCTCATCGTTCCCTACGACAACTACAAACAACAATTGATATCGAATATATTAAGGACACTTAGTCATTGTTTAATGTCACTTATTCGTTGGCGATCTGCAGTCACGCTAGGGAACGATGAGAAGTTACCGAAAGTTATCCTGTCAATCCTTATGGATCGAGTGTGCTAGGGGCCCATGTGTGTAGATTGTGGCGAAGTGTGTGTTTATCTATGTATAGGTGATACATGTTGAGCGCGTTAATCTTCGTATAGTAGGTATTCTATTATTTGTTTAATTAATGAGGTTTTAGGCGTTTAGTTTTGGCTTAGCCGTTTAGTACCAGTTAAAATTCATTTTTTTTTTTGGGATTTCAATTATAGCCTTATGATGGACACTGTAATGCTGTCCCAAACGTTGGCTGGAAATTGAGTAAGTGCAACAATAATTAAATTGTGCAGTTCAAATACTGTTTATTTTTATTATTTTTTTATTCTTTATTTTTTATTGTATATTATTAAAACATCCATTTAATTGCACCTCTACCTACCTTTTGTTATACTTATTTATTTTTTTCTGTTATCTAAACCTTTCTTGATCTGTATAAATATGTAAAAGGTAACTGTACAAACAATTCAAAATAAATATATAAGAACAGCGTTGATGATTAATAAAATAAAAATAAATATATAATCAGGTTAATTTGTACTTTTGGCAATGAAAATCTCAATTCAATCTGATTTTCTGTTTTTTTTTTTTTTGGGTTGGTGAAGGTTTTGTAATTCGACCCTTTGTTGCTAAGGGCATTTCACAGATTGACGTCGGCGCCGTCGACGTGGCGTCATCGCTAGTAAAACAGGCGCCACCGACCGGGCCGGAGAATCGTATGTCATTAACGAGGGTATGGAATATTGATCCTTACTCCGAATGGCCAAGTGCGTTTTTTGCATAAATCTCATGTAGGATATGAAATCTTTTGGGCTACGTTTGCATACAAAGAAATTTCGTTGTCGGTATATTGAATTTGTAAGCTGACGCATTTTCTTTTAGAAAGGGAATAAATAAAGGGAATTGACACTTTACCGTGACGTAATTATGTTCTTAGATTATTTTTTGCGCTACCTACAGTTAAAATGTATTGCCAATTTTCTAGTATCGATTAAATGATTAAGGCGAAGCTTAAGGGCCGGTACTACCCACCCAAAAAAAATAAGCGAACATCAACGCTTTTATCTATAGTTCTCGGAATAATCCTACTATATTTGTAAATACTCCACATTTGTAACCTACCTTGACGTAATTTTGTTCATAGATTAATTTTTGCGTTACCTACAGTTAAAATGTAATGTCATTTTTCTAGTATCGATTAAATGATTAAGGCGAAGCTTAAGGGCCGGTACTACCCGCCCAAAAAGAATAGCGCACATCAACGCGTTTATCTATAGTTTTCGGAATAATCCTACTACATTTGTAAAAACTCCACATTTGTAAATAGAAATACATCATCACAATCATCTCGAGTTTATTATTCCGACCCGCACGCGCGGAGATATCACGACTCGCCGATATCTCCCTCTTTCCAACTGGGGCTCTACTCATTTCCTCCTCTATATCCGGAGGCCTAATATTTTGCCTTAAAAATTCATCTTAATATTTCCAAGTAAAGCTTTTAAAAAATCGTTTTTCAATAAAATAATTATACTCACGCAATCTATGAAATAGTAGATTATGATTTATTTTGAGTATCACCCGTCCCGAATTTCTGCCGATTTCTTAAAGATTTTCCTGAAACATTTGAAGTTTTTAAGCTCTTAAAAAAATATATGTTATTTTTTAAGGTAGTGTCTATGCATTCCCTACGACGAAACGGTAATTATTTGAAATTCCCTCGACAGAAATAAATCGCAAAGTATGCTCCGAAAATTATTATTTACACGTTTGATTCTATTATTTTACATGTTATATGTATAAAAAAATTCACATCGTTTCTTTAAATGCTACTTAACACAACCCCAACGAAATTTTTGCACTTTTTTAAACAAGTCGTGTTTTATTAAACATTTTCACAATTTCGCTGGCATATTATCGTTTTTAATATTAGCACGCTCCCTCCAACATTCTTACTGTCGTATCTCTCCTTTTTCTTTTTGAGCGGGTAATACCGATTATTAATGTGTTCGTACATACTCACAACGCTCATCGTGTCTGTAGAAAAGAATTTGATTCTCTAAACTCGAACCACCTGTATTTTAACTGTTTGTAAAGGTTTGAGAATTTGCCAATAGATGCTGCTTCTGATTCATCCTTGTATTTGTTAGGTTGAACACAACAAATCTTTAAGAAACAATATACTTACTTAGATAATATTATAATATATTATAATGAACAGCATTTCAATCTAGAGACTCTGCTTTTAGCATGCTATTACGTTAAATATTTAACCGTTTATTTTTATAACTAAAATAATGTATACATAGTTTAACACGGCAGGTACATAAACAATTATTTATTTATTCCGTATTCATTACCGACATCTTTTGAGAATTTTGCGTACCTTAATAAGGATTTTACATTTTATAAGCAACAACATTGCTAGGTACATATGGTATTTTCACAAACGAGGGATTCTGTTCAAAATATATGGAATATTTAAAGAACATTTTTCTGATTTTAATCATTCTACTAAAGTTTGTTTTTTATGTTTTCATTCAAATTCTTTCTTTTAAAAACGAACAAAACCAAAACTGCCCGTGGTTGGCAACGACGCCAAATACGCACGTCAACAAACAACGAAGTACTGCTGTCAGATGTTTTTCAAAGCCGGTCAACGCTTATGAAATCACACGTCCAAAATATCGTTTTGGCGGTATTACAAAAATGGGGTTAGACTCGCTGTAGAAAATTTATTCGACAACATAAAAATATAATAAAAATGCCCTAATAGTCGTAATTTAAAAAAAAAAATTTAAGCAATAAAAAAACGTGGGAATACCTTATTATTGTTATCCATTCTTATAATAAATTTTGGATAGAAATTATTACTGACATCTATTAAGGATTTTACGTAACTTAATATAGACATTACGGTTCCACAACAACTCAACAAAGTGTTATTACAGCACTCTTTGAAAAGTCATTAAAAGTTATGAAAAAAAAAAAAAATATCCCCATAACCTAGAAACTGTTTAACCAAAATATTTCTTCACTCTTAATGACTTTTCAAAGGAGGTGTTGAAGTTGCATGTTTCTGAGTTGTCCGGTTACCAGATTTTACGAAACAACATAAATCGTAGTTACAGTTTACCAGGGGAACTTAAATTAGAAAAAAATATAAACAAATTTGTCATATGTGATAAATTTAAAGAAACCTTTTTTTTATAAGCTGTCATATTGCATAATGATTGTATTAGGACATAGGTAAATATGTAGATATTTAAAAATAATAAAATTATTTTATTATATGCATTCAAATTATATTATTTCGAAATCTTTATTGACATCATTTGAGCAATTTATATAAGTTAGTATATATTTTACACAAGAAACAACATACGTTGTATTTGACATTCAAATCTGTAATACCGACTGGTAAATTTATAACGTTTGAAAAAATAACTTCTTTTCGTTATTTTAGTTTTTCAGAATTTTCCGATAAGTTAAGAGTTTCTTAGAAAGGCTTGGAAAGTTCTTGGAATGTCTGGAGTCTAGACTTGGAGTTTTTTCAAATCGTGTTAGTATTTCACTTTCATTTCATACTTTGGTAAACTATTGTACTTTATACATTTTTTTACATTTATAAACGATTTAATTAAGTTGTATGTAAAGTGCAGTTATATCTACATATCTAATAAGCAAATTCAAATTTTTTTTTTCATTATTAACACGATTTTTTTTTTATATCATATTTTATTTCTCCTATATTTAAAACAAAAATCTTGTACGGCACATCCGCCCCAGTGACTATGGCATCCGACCTTGTTGTAGCTAATATAAGTGGTAAATGGAAGGAACAGTGAGGAGCACCTACGGGATGTACCCGACTATTCAGGTCTCGCCATAAAACATTGTTAAAGCAATTTACGACCGTTGTTCCCAATCCTACTGATCAACTGTTGAGCCGAAATTGTGGCTCAACAGTCCTCAATTTCACAAATACGCTCTTCCCAATGCAACTCTCCGACCAACGGGCGAATCGAGCTTTACTAAACAAATCGCTTAGCTGATCGGAGACTCAGATTGATTGATCGAAAAGTTGGGAACAACGGCCGTTAGAGCAACGTATATTATTCCGAATTATGGTATCACAACGTGAGCGTGGTGAAACTGAGAGAGTCTTCAATTTATTTCCTAATTAATCATCTTTCCACGTATCCTTAATCATATCCGAAGCCTTTTCCGCCAGCATGTAGACTGGCGCAGCCGTGTGCCCGGCTACGGGGAAGGGTAGCACTCCCCCATCCACCACTCTCAGTCCATTGACCCCTCTCACCTTCAGTTCCGGATCCACCACTGCCCCAGCATCCCCATCAGGTCCCATCCTGGTTGTCGCCACCTGGTGCCGGAAATTAAACCCGATGCTCCGCACCGCGCACTTCCAATACTCATCGGAATCGTATTCAAACTGTTTACAAGTCGGTAAATGACCTCTGTACAGTTTCGTACCGAGTCTTTTAAACGGTTCCGTTTCGCTCAGTTTAATTGTGAATCGTATGGCAGCTACCAATGTATCCAAATCTTGTTCATTTTTAAACAGATTTCCGTAGAATTTTGGCCAGTGGAATGGATTGCTATCTTTGAGTTTTAGGTATCCCTGCGATTTTGGTATTAGTAAGATGGGCACCATTATGATTGTTCTCTTAGTTCTGATCGGCTCGAAGTATTCTTCGTAGAAATCGTCTCTGATGCGCAGAACAGTCCTGGCGACATCATTTGTAAAAGGTTGCGTCAGTAGGACTATTTCTACGTCGCTTGAGTTTTCGTGGTCTTTTGTGATGTTGGTGTTAATGAAGCCTAAAGCCTCTATTCCTCCTATATTGGATAATGGGCCGGTTCCATCTCTGAACCACTGAGGCACTGTTGACCCAAACCTGACTGCTTCGCTTAATTCGCTTACGTCAGGCCCGTCGACCAAAAAGACGAGACCGGCAAAAGCCACGTGTTCGAATAAAGATTCTCCCACCTTCAAATCTTGTACAAGTGGTATGTTGAGTTCTTCCAAGTGTTCTTTAGGACCTACTCCAGATAATATTAACAGTTTTGGTGACACTAATGCTCCGGCTGATAGAATTATCTCTTTCTTCGCTTTGACTTTATAACGCTTCCTATTGCGGACGTACTCCAGCCACTGAGCTGTTTTTGTTTCCTTGTCGATTTGCACTCTTGTTCCTCTAGTCTCGGGCAGGACATGCAAGTTTTTCCTGTACCTAATTGGGTATAAAAAAGCCTTGGCAGCGCTGTGGCGACGTCCACTACGCGTGTTTGTCTGGACATAGTCAAAACCTGGTTTCCCGTTGTTGAGATCCCATACGTTTTGTTTCAACTCTCTGGCTCCTTCCAGGAAAGCGTCAGCGAACTCGGACCTGTGGATGTAGCCACAAATAACATTAGTTTATAATAAATTTATACACAGTGTTTGAATATCCGTCATTATCGTCTATTCTACGGGAGTTTGGTCTTTCAAAAAAAAAATTCCATTTACCTTTCTGCGAGATATTCGACGTTCAACGGGCCACCCTTTCCATGGAATGGTGTTTCCTCCAGCCCTCTTAGTTTTGCGTTTTCAGACTTGATGAAATATGGTAGCACTTCGTCGAAAGACCTACAATTAAAATGTCAGTAGAGAATTACGACAAACAATAGTCCAATTAGCTGGTAACAATGGCTGCTAGATTCTAATTATCTACAAAACCACAAAGAAACCTCAGTGAACAATTTGTTTGGTTTGATGGACAATCGGCCAATATGAGAACTCATAATAATCTGGCAGTCTGATAATGAGTTTGGTAATCTTCGGACGAAGATGAATGATTTTTAATGCTTACCAACCAGTGTTCCCAGCTTCAGCGAGCTTGTCGTAGTCTCTCTTTGTCCCTCTGGAGTAGATCATGTAGTTGACTAAGGTTCCTCCACCAACGCCTTTCCCAGCGGCGAAGAAGCAGGTTTTGTTTTTCATTGCTGTATTCAAATAAATCTCTTATATAAATTGTTTATTTGCGCATGAAGATGAGGAAACAAACAAAAGTTATAATGAGGTCTACAAACATGAAGATAGAGATATCAATAAACACAGTCGACAAAAAAAATAATGAAAATCATGATGACAGTAACTTCAACACCACAATCGCCCGCCTCGGAACAGGAATCAATTTGTTTATTCATGTACTAGCTTCTGCCCGCGACTTCGTCTGCGTAGGATTAGTATTTCGAGTAATCTATTTTCTTTTCCTAGGTCCCATCTACGTTTATACCAAAATTCTTAACCTATTTATTTAAAATATCTATAATTCTTGATTCGACTCAAAGTATTAGGAGAGTACTTTAAATAAATTCACAATTTAAATATTTTCTAAAATAGAATTTTGATTTAACAATCATTGTTTTGCAAAATGTCATTCTCAAATTTTGACATTTTCTATTAAACAATTACTATTATTTTCAATATATTGAAAATAAATAACTAGCTTTATAAATTATACCCTATATGTTATTCTAATGTATGAGCTATATTATTGTAAAGTTTTATTAACATCCATTCAGTAAATTTTGCGTTAAAGAGGAGCAAACATACATACATCCATACAAACTTTCGCGTTTATAATATTAGTAAGATGTATCTTAAAGTATAAAAACTAGAAATTTGCACACTTAATGAACTAAATCGCATATTAGAAAATGCAGTTTTGCAAATGCAAAATTAAATGTAGTTTTTTTTAAATTTCAAAAGTTTTTTTTTTTCAAAACTGGTAATGTCAATATTATTAAATCACCACCCTTTATGGAATCTCTCTCTCTGGTTTCAATCCTGGGATTGGTTTGCAGCAATTTCCTTTAGTTTCTTCTTCCATTCTTCCCTATCTTGTGCGGCTCTTTTGAATTCTGCATATGATGAGCAGCGCATGTCCACCAGCAGGTCATATATATATTCATATAATTATTTGAAATATATATTAACAACGAAATTTCAAAAGTAAGTATGTAGATAATGTATTCGTGATGTTTTTTTTGACCCTTGCGAACTGTAAAATCATTTTATTATTATTATTTTGGTACTCTTTTAGACTTGTAAATTTAAGTAATAGTCGAATTTTTCTTAAATATCGGTGTTGGCAACTTGAATTTTCCACTGAGTATGTTTTTAAAGCGGGCACAACGCCAACCATAAAATGGATTTGCCAAAAAATCTGGTTTAATGTTTCTGGCCAAATTACAGTTGATCTGCATCGAATACTGGATGGTAGATCTCCCTTAGCTTGTTACACTTCTCTCAGTTCCTCGTTGTTTATTTATTTATCGTGATAAAACAAAATTGTAATGGTACCGACACACATGCTCATAAATGAGCATGCTCTTCAACTGTAGACGTTTGCTCATAAATGAGCATTCTTGGTTTAAGCATACTCATGAATAAGCTTGCTCAAAGCAAACAATTGAATAGACACGCTCTTTGTAAGCATGCTCTCGGCCAAATAATTGTGAGAAAGTACTATGCTTTCGTTTTATTTAGCTGCAAATTTAAAAAAAGGCTATGTTTAAATCCGAAGTCCGAAAAGGTCTAGAATATGGAAAATGAAAAATAAATGCTAATTTCAATAGAAATTTGTTTAATTTTGCAGGTAAACTAGTCCCAGCGAGAGTCCGTACGATCCTCACCGATGTTCGTCCTCTTCCTTCTCACGCGTCTTTTTTGAAAACCAAAAAGACAGAAGATACTAGAACGATGACATCACGTACTGGAACTTGTATAAAGGGACTTGAACATCTGTTGTGGATGTTTTAGTGATAGTTATTTCATCTCTCCAACGGGCCATTTCTGATATTCACAGCTGCCACGAACTAAGAGCGGATCGAAATGCATGCTCATAAGCAAGCCTGCCTGTTCAGGCATGCTTAGAGAACTCCCCCTTCCATATGAGAATCCAGTAGCATGCTCACGAATCAACCGGCTGTTGATTTGTGAGTAGTCAATACTAGCAATGTCACTGACACACAAGCCACTAAATAGCATTCGCTCATTAGTAGCACGCTTTCGTGCTACCAATGAGCAAGTCTATCCGTACTATATAATGGATTGTTAAAACGTGTTCCCACCAAACCGGTTTATTGGTAAACCCAGCTGCTTTTTAGGGCGATATTTTCAAGCCCCTCGCAAGTTGGCAACGATTTCTGGTTACTATTGTATGTATTTCGCTAATTGGGTTGTGTCATTTAGTCGTACCAGTTTAAAAATAAATGGTTATGGCTACGAAATAGCGGGAGATGCGTTAACGGTGTATAATTGTATACCTGCAAATTTTTGATAAACGTAATTGATTTCATTTAGTTGCTCGTGTATCAAGGTAAAAATTCCACCCGAATTCATGGTGCCAAGATTATAATGACTAAAAATATTACGTAATTATGTTCATCGGTTTTTGGGGTACCTATTAAACGTGTTGCGTTTTATTTTCCTTCTTTTTTACATTTGCTCCACATAAAGGAGGCCCTGAGGATAAAAATTTCCCTCTGGGCCTATGTAATTTTTGGGGATGCTGTGTTGATTTTTTTTTTAGGAAAATTAAGATAAGTAAGTTTTGGGTAGGAAAAGGGTATTAGGGATGGCTAGAAATCTGGGGTTAGTAGGTCCAGGAGTGACGGACGTGTGAATCTATTCCTCCCATTGCAGCGCAAGGCGATGGATGGGTCAAGAGATTCCGGCTGGAGAGGTAAAAAAGGTCTTCCCGACCACTCTCTCCCGTTCCGGTGGGCAACCGGGTGGGCTAACGCATCCGCCGCTAAGACCTAGACAAACCTCACCCCAAGAATCCGGGCAACCCTGCTAAATCACCAAATTTAGCGAACCACTTGGGGTGACCTATGGCAGGATTGTTGGTTACCCAATAAATGGTTGCCGGAGCGGCAGTACCCATACCCGCCTCCCAAATTGAAGTTCTCGTAGTTGTGCCAACGTTTCGAACACAAGCAAAGTGTTTAGAGAAATGCTAGTTTTTTTTTTGTGTAGAGTTGATACCCTGTCACAGTAGTTAATAAAAAAAAAATTATGTTGGTGATTGCGTCATTTTTGGTATATATCCTCCAAAACTAGTTTTAGGATGTGTTAATTGTTAATTCATCATTAGCTATTCCTGTAGATTGGACTGTAATTATTGTAATTAATGTATGCTTAAAATATGCTTATCAACTACCATGCGGGAGAGACGCCAAACGCGTGCACAACATTTGCGCACATTTGTACAATTCTCTTGAGAACTGTTAGTTTTTACAGCTCTTCCAATGGAATTGATGGGCTTTGGAATGATTTGCCGGCTTCTGTGTGTCCTCCCTCACGCAACATTAGTTTCTTCAAGAACCAGATACCAGATTCATTCCTTCATTTCGTTATCCGCTTAAGGACTACCCCGAGTATACTCGGGCGGATATTATGTGCGAAAATTCCCACACCCGAGATTATTCGGAAAAATTTGGTACTAATGTAGTATTTTTTTTTTTTGCAATTGGAGTAACCAACTAAAACTTTAAGATAAAGAAACGTTAATACATAGTATCCTGGATAGAAACCACTATCCCATCCCAAGGCAGTCATACTTAGGCGGGGCGATGCGTAGCATCCGACAGTCTCTCAGAAGCAAAGGTGCGCCGGCAGCCTGGATTTTCCATGAAATAATTTATGTAACTGTGAAAGGGGGGAAGTAATTCTCCTTAGGGATGAGAAGGGACTCGAAAGTCCCGTGACTGAAAAGCAAGTCGCCAACGCCCGCCCCTCCGTCAGGAATGTTTAGATGTAGTGACGGCAGTCGTACAACCACCCCCTAAGAGGGGAGGCAGTGTCTCACCCAGGCAGGTATCCTCGTCCCTCTCCAGCGGGTACTTCCAGGCGTAGTCCGTCTCCTCGAGGCCCGCAACCATCATGGGCGGCAGGTTGACCAGAGACTCGGGCTGGCCGGCCTCCAGCAGCAGGACGGTCCAGCGGCCGCCCTCGGTGAGGCGATTGGCAAGCACGCAGCCGGCAGGGCCTGCGCCCACTATCACGAAGTCGTATTCTGTCAGAAGCTCTGCAACAACAAATTATATTACTTGATTACATCGCGGACGCATAAACCCTTGGCTAAAGTCCTGGACGATTCTAAAGGTAGATTTAGACCAGTAGTGATCTAGTGTAAACGGTAATTCGTTTTCATCATTTACAATTCAATTCAATTCTTTATTCATTTTACGAACATTAAAAATTTTTACAATTTTAATTCGTCATTAAAAAATACAATAAAAATATTTTAAAGGGAAGTGCCCTATTGATAAACTCGCTCCTAACTCCACACAACTGACAAACAATCATCAGGATCAGCGTATGCTGATCCTGATGATTGTGCGGCACAGCACGTGCAGAATGTTCAGGTGCAGATTTTGTAATGTATGGACTTGTATGAAACAACATATTATGCTGAGAGGCAGACATCATTTCATACAAGTCCGTACATTACAAAATCAGCATCTGAACATTCTACCAAGCTGCGCCGCCTAAATCTCAGCTTACGCTGACCCTTAAGGCTTACGGTGTCGTAAATGGTCGTCTATCAGCTGTGTAAAATCAAATCTAAAATAATACCTATCAGCAAGCGGTTGAATATGTAAAAGCAAATTTTATTCTAGCAGCAATAAAGCATGTCGTCTAAATTGTGCTTCGTTGATGTTAAATATGTCAATATTCGAAGCGATTCTATTTTAACAACAATATAGCTCTCCCTACTGGCATGACTATTGGGCAAGTTAGTTCTGCAAGCCGGGGTATAAAACAGCCATGTTGTTGGTGACGAAAATAATTATCGGGAACATGGAAACCAATGCTCTCCATGATAGTCGAGTTTTCGAACCATCCACGAATCAGTCTCAAGAAATGTGATACAATAAGCGCATCCCTTCTAAACAGTAGTTTACGCCAAAATAATGCCAACGAACGAGAAGGAGCGATCGCGTTCGAATATGAAGGAATGCTCTGTTCGGGCGCACGCTGTGTTTACTTTAAGCGAACAAGAATTCTACAAAATTTCGGCGAACACACTCGGAGCACCGAAAGAACGCTCTATAACTGTATCTATACACCAAAATAATTTGCAAGAGCAGAAATTTTTTATTTTTCAAATTTTATCTTTGACCAATATTGATGAAGTAAATTATTTACATTAGTAATCCTCAATATCGAATTTCATCTTCTTGGCACTCTTAACTTTTCGTCTGCTCGAAAATTCATAACACCAGCCTGTCCGTAGTTCGAATGTCATATTTTCTCACCAGTTGACAGTTTTAAGTTAAAATATCATTTGAAAGGAAGCCAACATGGACTTTGATCATTTTGGCACTCGATTTCTACTTGAAAATCCACGGTAAAAGTATCAACTACCAGCCGGATTTTAGCAAGAAGTAACATTTAAAGACCGTTGATAGCTTAATTGATACCTCTCTGTCTTTCCTATAAACGACGCATGTGTCAGAAAGAGAGGTGACAACGGAGCTTCAACGTCGTTTGAATTTGAGCCTTTTATTTTCAACCTGTATTTCTGACGTAAACCATCGTGCATGAATATACGTTTGTACAGTATATATCATAAGACCAATGACGTTACAATACATCTAGATTTGCAATTTAATTACTCAAAATTAAATATGGCAAGTAAGAAACACTCGTTTCCTATGAATTCTTAATTCGAACGTTGTTCGTGTATAGGGTTACCAGATGACATGTCAGGAATTTTAGCTGTCTGTCAGTGAAGCAGGAGAAATTGGAAATACTCAGGAATATTGAAAAATAAAATTCCTGGAAGAATCCAATAAAATGACAAAAAACATGATTACCTATATTACCTACGAGAAAAAATCACAAACTGAAATCCTCCGTACACCGGGTGTCATTCGTACCGATAATGTGGTAAATTTATGATTCCTGTCCTGAATTTCTCTAGCCATCCCCCCCAGGATAGGTGCTTTATAGATCCGTTAAGTATACGGGAATTTTTTTGCTAAGTCAGGTATTTTGTCAGGAGAACTCTTTTTGAATCTGGTAACCCAAAGATAGAATTTGTGAGTGTGAACGAAATAAATTCTAGGACCGGGTTTTATGACAGCACCATTTTATTAAAATATCTTGCTCGAAATTTCTCCTAAATTAGCGATAGTCGAAAATAGCTGTAGAATTTATTCGAAAACATATTTCATCTGATATTGGCAGGCAGTCTATTTTTGCTTTATTTAAATTTTGTATTATACCTACATTTTGTCAACTCATGTTTTATCTAACCTATATTATGTTTCTTTATATTTTCTGTTACTTACCTGTATTTTATCAACTCTTCACTGTAATTAAACAAAACATGTATTGCTTTATGTATGTAAAAGCCCTATGGGCTTTTAATTAAAGAAAATTTAAAAAAATTACGTTTGACTATCCTTCGAAAGAAATTTATTAATAGATGTGACAGCGACAGAATGCATCCTTATCTGATGCCACTTCGAATATTATTAATATTCTATTTAAGAATTTACGAGGTTGAATTTGTAAGGAGCAACGCTTCTACAGAATTTAAATGCACTGGCAAATCGACCACTTCTTAAGTCGGTTACTCATTGCTGAGGATCGTGACCCCTACTCCAAATTCCATGGTAGACAAGGTTCCTCCACTCCTTGCGGTCCTGCGCTGCTTGGAGAGCCAAGAGCACCGACATACCAGTCGCCAGTGATACTCACTCCAGCGCATTGTGACCTTCCTCTGACCGTCTTCTGCCAAACACTTTGCCATTAACTGAGTTTCTCCAAGTTGGAGTCCTCAGTTTAGCGAGCAACGTGTCCAAAGTATCTTAAAATACGTTGTAGGCAGATAGTTGAGAGCCTATCGACCACAACGTTTAAGCGCTCTACACACCATGCTGCGAACAGCCCGACATATCGGGCTTTCAGCTATTGTCTCCTGTCTCTTTTTTCCTCGTGCGAACCCGTAACATTCTGTTTCACGTTGTCTTCCGTCTTTTTTATTAACACAACAAATTCAATATCACCATCTCATTTCACTGCGGCGCATCGATTGGTACTAGCGTCAGACGGTTTCTTCCAATTTGCAGTCAACGTGAAACAGAGTGTTACGGGTTCGCATGAGGAAAAAAGAGACAGGAGACAACCTCCAACCTTCGATTTTTAGCCAGCTGCTAACAGCTGCTGTTCGCAGCATTGTGTGTAGACCGCTTAAGTAAATGTTTGTGGAAATGCTGGGAAACATTTTTATTTATTCCGGCTCTGTATTTTTGTGTTTGGCATTAGGGAAAATGGGGAGAGGAATACGCCCGTCTCTCAACAGCTGGAGATGTTTGCTCCAATCCATTTGTTAGATAAATAACGAACTGTATTGGCTAGACGTTGATGGTTTGTGTTAGCGGTTGAATTGAATCGACAAGGAATGTGTGTAGTAAACTCATTATAATAATTGTGTGTGCGTTGATAATCTGTGTGCTGAAGCGGCAAAAAAATGGCCAACGGTAACCTCGAGACACAGCTTTCTGTTTTCAGCTCGAAAAGTCATTTCCATTTTGAGCATTAAGGCTAAAGGCGTCTACAGACGGCTGGCCAATCCAGGTATTACGAGGAAACACGGTCGCCGAGATATTTGAATAATAGGTATTTTATGAAACTGTTGCTGTCTCTGTTGTTGTTATTCTTGCGAATACTGAGGGAAAGGGACAACTGCACCTCCGACTGATAATACCTAAATAAAGTCGATAATAACTAAATAAAGATAATACCTAAATAAAACTGTTCCTGTCATTGTTGTAGTTACTCTTGCGAATACCGAGCGAAAGGGAGAACTGCACTTCCGGCTGTTAATACCTAAATAGATTCGACAAAGTCGAGTTTTTGTGTTCCCTATTTTTTTCCTCCTAAACTGAACCGATGTTTAAAAATTTTACCAACTTAGAAGAAATTAAAAATTATTACCAACAATTAGAAGAAAATATTATATTTCTGTACGTTTTTTTTTTAATATCTTGTCTAGTTTGTGTACTGAACATCAGTTTATAGCGTTCAAACCTGGCAATTTTAACGATTTTCAGGGCCTCCTGTGTGGAGCCAATATAAAAGAAAATCCACTTAATACAAAAGAAAATGCTAGGATACGGGAAAATCGATAGTACTTACTTAAATTTTATTGATTGATTCTATGTCATAGAAAATTTCAGTTCGTAAATATTCATAAATTGGGGCGATGACCGATAACGGAGGTGAGGTTCTTTCACTTGCCGTGCAATAGTATTGAGTATTTATTTTATTTATCTTACTAATATTATAAACGCGAAAGTTTGTGTGGATGTATGTATGTTTGTTACTCTTTCACGCAAAATTTACTGAATGGATTTTAATAAAACCTTACAATAATATAGCTCATACATCAGAATAACAAATAGGCATATAACAGGGTATAGGCATATAACATAATTCATAAGGCTAGCTATTTATTTTCAATATATAGAAAATAATAACTATTGTTTAATGGAAAATGTCAAAATTTGAGAATGACATTTTGCAAAACAATGATTGTTAAATCAAAATTCTATTTTAGAAAATATTTAAATTAGTGCACTCATTTGAAGTACTCGCCTAATACTTTGAATCGAATCAAGAATTATAGATATTTTAAATAAATAGATTAAGAATTTTAGTATTAACGTAGATGGGACCTACGAAAAGAAATATATTACTCGAAGTACCAATCCTATGCAGACGAAGTCGCTGGCAGAAGCTAGTTTATCATAATTCAAATCTGCCAAACAACTTATGTAGTTTATCACCAAGTAATATTGACAATATTTTATGTAATAACATGTTATATTTTCAAACGATTTATGTGTATAATAATGATGTTGATGAATTAACAATTTATAAAATATGGATGGAACGCTCCGGGATTTTCCTGTCAATTATTTACCAGGTGACACATAATATTATTATTCCAATTTTCTTGCACGAAAAATCCGTTTTGAAATTAATAATATGCTTGCAGTGATCAGTGACACTTTTTTGTGTGAATATATATTATTTTATAACTTATATAATATAACATGCCTGTGAAATATAACTCTGTAACATTAGTAACATTAATGTGTTACTATTAAATGTTACTTGAAATTACTGTAGCTACATTTGGTTACCAGATCTGAAGGGTGATATTGTATCTTTTGTGTTAAATTTTGCGTTAAGTCAGCGTTACGAGACAATTCATACAAAAATGCAAAATCCGACTGACATCGGAGGGCGTCCGTCATGCGTTTCAGGCTATCAAATTTCTGTGATTTTCTACGGCTTTCAATGGCTTGTCTATGCTTGTCGTGTGTTGATGTCAGTTGAGGGTTAATTACCTACTTTAACACGCGACTTACTATTTATTAGTTATTGTAACCACTTACATATTGTAGACCATCCGTTTGTCGTATTATTTTGATGTTTGTATGCGATGACAGTCGACTCATCTCTTATGACATCTCTTAACGAGGATTACGCGTCATCGGAATAATCCTTCAGATTTGAATAGCCAGGCAATTATTAACCTCCTCCTCCAGTTTACCTTTCTTATTCCAATTTCCTTTTGCCTCAACATTCCCACAACTCCCATGGATCCACTGTGGAATGAGGTAGTCTCCTATTTTTGATTTTATTTTGATTAAATTGTATAAGGTATAGTTAAAGAGCCAATTATTTCAGTAAAATTAGTTATTAGCTTCTAAAGAGAACATTGATAAAATATATGCAGTTGGGTCTTGTGACGTCACACGCAGTAATATTTATTCATAATTCGAATGGCAGTACTGCCGCGTGACGTCACACACTTTTAAGCCGGCCGCAAATATCCATATTTTGACGGTCAAATTCAAAAAGTTATGTCTTCAGCGTGCTCCAATTAATATGATACACAAATTTGTAAATAACAGAAATTTCGTTGCAACTCTTGTGCGTTATAAAATTACACAAAATAACGATTAATATGAATATTGCACAAAAGTCTGGAGCCAGTGAGATTGTGGCATCCCCAATTGGGGATGTGAGTATTGTGAGTGAAGTATTGTATTCTATCATGGGTATTGTGAGGCTGAAGTTAGTGGGGAGGGGAAGGAGATGGGAAAGAGGAAGGTGGGAAGTACCTGGCTATTTAGATCTGGTCACCAAACACGGCTGAAGCCATTTTAACCAACGTTTTAATTCTGAATGGTGGTCTTACACCAGGGCGATACTGAGAGTATCTTCCGCTGTGGAAAGTGCCGCAAAATATACTATATATTTATTAATTAATTAATTGTGATAACAACATTAAGGGGATACCCGGCGGTGATTTTTCCATACAAACGTTTTCCTATTTATCTCTCTGGATTTTAACCCTAGAGAAAATATTGTTTTTACATAAAATAGATATCAACTATAGCTTGCCAGCATTTTTTGTTTTTTTGATAAGTTACTTTTTATAGAAGTTATGTATGACCTTCCAAAAATCAATAAAATTGACTGGTTTAAACGCCCTCAAAAGACGTTCAGTATACAATAGACAATATTTTTTTTAAAAAGCAAAACCTACAAACATAGAATAGTTTTTTCTTATGTAGTTAGTAAAAAAAAAATTGAAAATCAGCCCACTTTTGGAGGAGAAAAGTGGGGAATACAAAACCACGATTTTAGTTAGGTTTTAGTAGCCCGAGGTGCATTGTCCCTTTCGCTCAATATCCGGTGGGGTAAGAGCAACAGTGACAGCAACAATTTAGTAAAATCTATTTTTCAAATTTCTCCACCACCGGGTTTCATCTTAATCAAATAAAATTTATTTGCGCACGCCTGGTCCGAACCTGCGACCTTCGGATTGGGAGTCCAAAGCGTTATGGATAACCCTGGACCACGCCAGCCGTCGATTATTTGCATTTAAAATCACCGGTTCAATATTTTGTAGCATTTTTTTTACCTTTTGTTGGATATTGATCCATAACGAACTCCAAGTTTCCTTGAGAGTTTAAAGGAAGAAACACAGAAGATGGACTTTGCTTCAGGACCTCAAACATGAAGTTATTATGGAAGGTGAAAATACTCCTTCTGCTTCTTCTTGCTTCACTTCCACCAAACGCTTTCACATCTTCTGTATTGTGTGAACTCCTGGCACCTTTCCCGTCCAACACACACAGGGTTAGAGAAATAAATGTCAAAATGCATAATTTCACTACGATTATCTTTGATATAACGTTAAAAGAGGCCATTTCAAAATTAAGCTTATGGACTCCTTTTGATTTTTAAAAACTTGACATGACTATTGGCAGAATATTATTTTTGTTATTTTAATTTTTACAATTAATTAATATCTACACTTTGTTTCCAATTATCGTGATTGATTTTGGGGAATCATGCCGTTTTGCGCTTTATCCTTCTTTAGCCAACGTTTCGGACAGCGTTACAGCGCTAATTATCAGGGCAGATGTGTTATGGTGGAGTTATACTTGTAAGGCGTGTTGTGTCGTGATGTTCTCTACCGCGATGGCTAGCGTTCACATATATAAGTTGTGTTCTGACGCCTTATGACGATATTTTAAATCAATACAGCATGTGGTACATACACACTAGCCAAGACGCGGCCTCCCCCTGTTTGTCGAAAATCAAGATCGCTTCTGTCGCATCACGACAGACACATCATGACACAACACAATAGACTAATATAACCGTCACCATACTAAATGTATGAAACCGATACCGTTATGACGCGTCACGTCACGTCACGACAGACAAGTATAACTCCACCATTATCCATAGTGGTTAAAGTGTGTGCTTATGTATATAGATGATTGCCAGCTCCAATCCTCTACCAGCTGGTATTACATTATACTTTTAAATGGTTTTCTTCGCTTAGTTTCGGTGTAGCATAGAAAGCATAGAGATTAAAATAATAAAGTTAAAAATAAATCTTAATATAAAATTAATGTTTATTTGTTTGTCCCTTATGTGCTCCTAAACCATTCATCCGATTGCGATGAAATTTTGGTGATTTGATCTACGCATGCCCACGATGGTTTCTTTGTATAATAGTGAGCTCTGGCATTATAAAATTATTTCCTATGCTATTCATCTGATAGCGATGAAACTTTGGTGAGTTGTTGTGTGCACGTCCGCGAAGATTTCTGTATATACTGGTTAGCTCTTTCGTAATGAAATTTATATAATTTTTTTGCAATAGTAGGCATGTTTTTATAAAGTTTTTTGAAAAGGAGTATCATGTAGTTTAGCGGCAGGAAGGGTTGGCGGGAGTGGGGAGGGGAATGAAGCAGTGGGATTCAAGGCAGGGGGTAGATGGAGAGTGGTGAGGCGGGGAAAGTAGAAAGAAAATGCCAGAGGAAGGGCGGGTTCGCGGGATTGGTTGAAGCGGAAAAAGGGTGGGGAAATGCGAGGAAGGTGGAGGGGGAACGAGGGTGCGGAAGAGGAGGCCGAAGGGGGTCGGGGACTAATGGGAAAGGACACGCAGGGAGAAATAATATCTTTATGTAAGTGGCATTGTAAAGCATACCGGGGACTCCCTAGTAAATATATAAAAAATAAAATACGTGCACAATTTTAGGCAGCATCGCGTTTATAAGTCAAATGCATTGTTTTTTTTTGTATTTCTTGGGCATTAACTATGTAACAATTTCTAGATATTTTGTTTTGAAGAGTTTTAATTTTCAATTAAGTTTGCTAGTGAATGACACGGATGTGTCGAAACCGGTAGCATAAAAATTAAAATTTAAGTAACGATAGTACATTGAAAATTAAAACTCTTCAAAACAAAATGTCTACAAATGCATTGTGCCTATAGTTTTGTACCACTGATCGAAGAACTGATAGATGCAATATTTTATCCATAAGTTTTTATAATGTTTTGTCTAGTCTGCAGTTAGATTGTAGAAATATATTATAAGTATGTTAAGCGCCTTTGGGTTGATTTTACACAAAAAACGGCGCTATACAAGTCATCCAAATATTATTATTATTATCATAAACACAGCCTATTTAAAATTATACTGTAATACCAGCTTGTATGGGATTGGAGCAGGCAACACGATATCACATTGCATAATTACACACTTTACCACTGTGGATTACCATACTACACATCTGCCTTGATGATGGACGTAGTTACGCTCCACGAAACGTTGGTTAAAGAAGTAAGTAGCGCATCACGGCATTCTACCCCAAAAAAATCACGATAATACTCTTGGCCGTGAAAATCTAAAATCACTTTATTTATACTCTTTTCACACTGTTTCTTGAAACACTGGAAGCCAGATATCAGAGCTTCTTTCCGTATGATTTTGGCGAATGTACTGGTCATTTCGTTAAGTTTGCAGGTTTATGTAACCTTCGTTTTTACGTGTTTTTATTCACTTGCTAACCTTGTCATAAAAGCCCTATTTCATCACGAGCATTTTACTTTTTGCAGAGAGTTGACCAACCAGCAATTTTGTGAATGTTGTGGTTTTACTGGAAAATCTTTTTTTTTAAATATTTTAATTAATCAAATGCAATACTATTGTATTTTATTCCCAAGAGTTAAATTGTGTATTTATGTAGGAAATCACACCGACAAGCATTTTTTTTTAAATTTAGTTTTTTTTTTCACTCTCCACACAGGAGGCCCTGAAGAAAATAATTTCCCTCAGAGTCTATGTTGTCTTTGAAGATTCTGTGTGGAGGGTATTTTTGAGGAGAGGAAAGAGTGAATATGGGTCTTGGACTCTTGAAGAGACCTATCTTGTAATAAGCAGGAAACACAGAGGCCGGCAAGGCAAATCGCTCCACAGCCAAGCTGTTGAATTCAAGAACGAGCGTAGAAGCGACCCTTTCTCATGTGACAAATGTGAACCGTTGGGCGCGCGTCCGGTGTGTTTCCCGACTATGCACAGGTGCCTAGGTGATCAATGACGCTAGTTCCTCGGAGCATCTTCCATTTAAATACCGGTGGAACAAGGATTGCTTTCCCACCTCTGCTCCTAAGATTGCAATCCGTTTGTTAAGACGGGAGAATCTATCAAACGGATTGCAATCTACCCGTTTCTGCATAGAGTCGAGAGTTTTTTTTCATGTACTTTGAGGCTCCGAACCAGAGGTGACTGCCAAATTTAATCGTGGGGCGCACTTGTCTTACGATTTGTACAGAGTTAGTAGTTGTATACTAGTAAAGGATCTGCGATGTAATATTAGTGAGGGAGAATTCGCCTTCCCAAACTCTTTCTTACAGATTAAAAAGCAGTTTCAATTATAGACAGAAAACGATACAAAGCATGATAAAGTAATTATTTTTTATTTACATGAATTATATTATAAACTCATTGTGGGTCAAATTTTATGTCGTGCAATGCAAATTATAACTACATATTTCATGTGCTCGAAAACCCATCACATATGATTTTTTTTTTTAATAATAATATATTTTTATAATATTAATTAAAAAAATGATAAATACATCAACCTATCAATGGATACATCGAATAAAGACAATTATTACTGTATAGCATTTTGTGCTGTGTTAAAACTACCCAAATACCTATTTCTATTTAATAAACTACTGATTCGATAGACGTGATTCAGGATCTTCCGGCTAATAAATTGCTGTAGGTGATTTAATGATATTGTATGGGACAAGTTAATGGAGCTCGCACAAATACTATAAATTCATTATTGCACCGGCACACACGGACACCTTGATCCCTGAGTTGTTCCCTGAGAGGTATATTCCAGCTTATAAAAGCAGCGAGAGCTTTGCAGGAGCAAAAAGAATATTGTCAATGAAATAAAACAGCGTGTATTATAATATGTCCCAGATCTCTCTATAATACCCAATAATACATATGATTATTATCAATCTATTTGCGCGAACAATAATATATTACAGAAAATGGCTGCCGGTGCAATTTCAATGGAAAAACAGGAACACCAACCTTGTATGTCGTTCTCTGCAAGTATGGGAGGCCTCCCTATAATTCCAATTCACGTGCAGATCACCAGCACAAATATTGATAATATTTGGATCCGCAAATGTTCCGAAGTCAACTTTACACGTCGGAAATATAATTCACAATCAAAAATGCAACATGCGCGAAAACCACAAAATGTTGGAAAGAAAGTTTTTTCATGTCAACAGTTTCCATGACGACCGTATCTGTGACTGCAATGTCACTATCAGGCGATCCGCTCACTGAGGCAACTGAAAACTGTCAACTGGCAACTGTCTCTGTATGACAATGTGATGGCCCGCACACTTCACAATCACTCTAAAACCCGTTGTCAATGGTAACGCAAGCAGTGACTCACAACTTGCAGTGCTAATTGCCGTGGCCGGCCGTTGCTAGTTGCCAGCTATGTCGTCTATGGTTAAACAAGCTTTTTGACCAATCAAGACATAGAAACCAGCCGGTTTTAGTTGCTTCGTCAGCGGAGCGTCTTATTCTAAAAATACATATTAGTGCTCCGAAAATCCACAAATAATGTCAGTAACAACCATTTTTGTAATATAAAAAAATATATTAAGTATATAATTTATTAGTACAAACAAAAAACATATTTGATTGCCTAATCAAAGCGTATTATTTTTCCTAGAACTGTCGGATGAGGAGTGCCTGATTGTACCAGATACTTCTTTATTTGTTGAGTAACAATTGTACATTAAATTTCCACATGTGTTCAATAAGGGTTACTATTTTAATATCTTCCTTATCTCCTCATGGCGTTGAAAAAAGAATATTATTTTTAAATGTCTGACAAAACTGAAAACTCAATTACGCCAATATCACATTTTAGGATGCGTGATAGTGTAATTTATATATTATAATATCACAACTAGCGTAAAATAATCTAGCAACTTTTGTAATTTTTCCAAGTTACTCAGCAAACCTAAAGTTTTTACCCTTTTATAAAGTATGTAAACATTAAGTCACTTAATTAATTGGTGGTCTGGCTACTTCAGCAAGGTCCGTACAAGTAGTTACCCTTCGTCGACTTTTTATTTCATGTCTGATTCTCTCTCTCTCAATTTTAAAACCTTGCGAATAAGTGAAATCGAACCGGATTTATGTCGTGTATAATTATTATGAAATTAAATTTATAAGTATTTAAAAAAGGAAGTTTTATACGAGTCAGTCAATAAGTAATGCCTCCTATTTTTTTCTCCTATTAATTGTCAAGAAATTAAAATGCAATTACACAAGTTGAAAACCAACTATTGACGATTAATTTGTCACCTTTCAATATAATCTCCGTTAATTTCAACACTTTTGGTCCATCTTTTAATAAGGGCGTGTATTCAAATGTGGTAAAACACACTGCCTTTAGTGAGGGAGAAAAAGCGTCACAATTCATCTGTAGTTTTCCGGCGGTCACCAATGTGGAAAAAATTCGGTACTTGGGAAGCACTCCGAAAAAATAAATTGAATTATTTTTATACTAACTTTGGGCTGGAAAATCCGAATCTGAAGGAATTAGGTTGGGGAGGTCAATATCAACTGAGTTACAGGACTTTAAAGTTTCGTACACAGGAACAAATCCGCAATGCATTTTTGACATATTGTACTGAAAAAGTCAAAGTGATTCAATGATGCCAACCTCAGAAAATTGCAAAGTGTTGCCATTAAGCAATAATATCATTGCGGATTTGTTCCTGTGTACGAAACTTTAAAGTCCTGTAACTCAGTTGATATTGACCTCCCCAACCTAATTCCTTCAGATTCGGATTTTCCAGCCCAAAGTTAGTATAAAAATAATTCAAATTCAACTTAATACTCAAAATAATTCAACTTATTTTTTCGGAGTGCTTCCCAAGTACCGAACTTTACCCACCAATGTTGTCCGACTCGTTGAATGTTTCTTGGAGTCAGTGCAGTCAACTTCCTACCGCTCTGCTTTTCGTCAGCTAACGGCGTTTTTCCTTCAGCTTCGTTACAGCGACGAACCCATCATCTAACAGTGCTGACATCCACTGTTCATTTCATCTTCTACATTCAAGAATTCAATCCCATAAAGCTGTCTAATACGAACATCGATGTCGGCCATTTTACAAGTGACTGCGGTGCTGCCGCCTGTTGAGGTTGGAGGTCTAGCGCCAAATTCAAAATTTTCACTTCTCTAACTTTATTTAAGTAGAAAAAAAGGAGGCTTTCGTTTTTGACTGACCCTCGTAGATAAGTGACTAATTAATAATGTGATCCAATATTCTTAGTAAGTTGAATAAATGCACGGTTTTGAGGGATCTGCTGGTATATAAGTAAATGACAACTATTTTTTAAATAAAAATTTATTTGAATTACACAAAAAATTAATGTTGCCATTTGGCCTCAAAAATAGATCATGCTACCTTTTTTAAAATTCACATGCTTGTGAATGAATATGACTCCCCAGATTTTACTGTCTAGAGTAGACGTGGGCAAAATTGAATGAATGATTTGAATGAATCAATTCAATCTTGTAACACACTCGATCTGATTCTCATTTTCAGAAGGAATTAAATCTTCATTCCTTACAGATTTTTTAAACGGCACCATATTTTTATTTCTATTTATTTTACATTAAAAAAATATTTTATGTTAACGATTTACATATTTTAATGCTTCGTAGAAATTTTATTTAATATTATTCTGTATGTTTACTGCGCGGTTAAGTTACCTATAAGCGCGCGCCGCGAAGATACCGGAGGTAATGTGCTATATGCATTGTACTACCTCTATCACGTATAGTATATCCCGCGCCGAAAACCCATAGGTCAGAGAGTCCCCACACCTCCAGCCCAGGCGACAAAACGTTGCGAGTCGAACGAAGTAGTTCCGAGTTCCGAGCAACGCACCTCTCTTTTACAGTCCCATATGTCCCACTCATTCATTGAATTAATAAATGTATTCCTTATTCCTCAGTCCTACAAGTCTGTCCGGACCGAAGCGGTCAAACCCAATCTCTGTGTCACTTCTGTTCCACTAATTCAACGAATGAGCGAATTAGTATGATCGCCTCTTTTCAAATCCCGCTCCCATGATCGAGTATGTACTGCCTCTGTTGAAGTGAGTCGTTAGGTTCGCGGAACGCAAGTAAATTAGGTCACAGCAAGTCAAAAGACACTTGCTAGTCGGAAGTTCCTAATCCAATCCTTAACGACCGCTGCGAATCGGTTCGTCGTTAGTCCCCGCGCAGCGGAACCGTCAATTTAGTTCCCAGTCACAAGTCCCAGGCAAGACACAAGACACTGCTCAAAATATACAATTCATTCTCAATGCCTGCCGCAAATCCGTTTGGGAGTGCAGTGCGATTTCCCCGTGGGCCGAGCCGTCAATTTAGTTACATCGTAGGTCGAAAACTTCCGATTTCGAGCCCTGCGTAAATTGGGTAGAATGCGTTTTATATTCGATCATACGAAGCGGAACTATTTTAAGTTTAAAATAAATATAATAAAATTAGTAAAACTGTTTAATTTGATGATTTATTTGATTTATTATATTCTGGATATAACTACTTATAAAAATACATTTTTCTATCGGTTTTGCTGTCATAACATCACATTAAAAAATTCAGAACCCCGTCGTCGTGGTTTTCGGCGATCAGTGTCTAAATTTTTTATTTTATTATTATACATATCTATATATAAAAAAAATATATATATATATATTTTTTTTTTTTTTTGGGAATTTTATGAATGAAAGGATCGAATGAAAGGAATCAGATCAAAAGGCCGAGGGAATCAGACTGAATCGATTCACTACTGTGAATAAATCTGCCCATGTCTAGTCTAGAGTGGGAACTTTAGATTTTAAAAAAAATCTTGTTCCTCTCTAAACAAATATCTTCTCTTCTATCAAGCCTAATCTAAAATTGGTTCCCCGGTATTTAAACTTCCGTATAATTGTACAATTTGCCCATTTATATAAAATTAATGTAAATATCCAACTTCGCTCTCTCCACAATTTGTGAGACAGCGAATGCCAGAAATATTGCAAAAAAAAACAAGATCGATTGTTTTTTTTTCGTTGTTTGTTTTTGGGGGGTTATGCCGTGTTGTACTACCTCCTTCTTTATCGACGGATCTGCCCTGATGATGGACACTGCAACGCTGTCCGAAACGTCGGCTAAAGAAGGAGGTAGCACAACACGGCATAACACCCCAAAAACAAACAATGAAAATGCTTTTGGCCTTGAAAATCTAAAAACGTAAAAGATCGATTGTGTTAATGGAGGTTACCTTAGTCAATCGTGATTATACATCGTCTGAAATATGGCACCTGAAGAATATAAAAATTTTTTTTGTAACCAATCGTCTCCTATATCCATATAAAATAATTCAAGGCGTTCCTATAAATTCCCTTTATTATTAAGAATTATAAATTATTTCCTTAATCCTAATTAGTTAATTACTTATAAATTAAAATATTGTCTAAGATCTTACGAGATTTTTATGTAAATTAAACTAATTTGTATTTTATTATCGCTGCCACTTATTTATTAGCATGTCTGCCAGTTTCTCCCCAATCATAATGGCCGGCGCGTGTGTATGCGCTGTCAGGGGCTTTGGTATCACTCCCGTATCTGCTACCCTCAGTCTCTTGATGCCGTGCACCCGCAGCTTGTGGTCCACCACGGCCTCGGGGTCTGTCGCCGGCCCCATCTTGCAGGTCCCCACCTGGTGATGGAGGGTAGCTGATAAAGTCCTCACGGCGCAACCCCAATATTCATCCGTCCCGTACTTGAATTCTTTACAAGTTGGAAAATGCTTGCTGTGCAATCTGCTTCCGAATTTCTGGAATGCCTTAGTTTCTGATAGTTTGATGACGTATTTGACGGCTTCCACAAAGGTGGCCAGGTCCCTTGGATCGGAGAAGTAGTCGTAATAGAATTTGGGCCAGTGGAACGGATTCTTGCTCTTCAGTTTAATAAATCCTTTAGATTTGGGATGGACAATCATCGGTAAGATGCTCCATGTTTGTTTCTCTGTTATTTCTCCGAAGACTTTCTGGTAGAACTCTTCGGATATGCCCATGCCCTTGTGAATAGCTCCTGATTGGTCTGATGCAATTCCTCCAGAAACGAATATCAACTCCATATCAGGATAATTTCCAGGTTCTTCTGATATTTTTGTTTTAATGTAACCTAGTCCTTCGACCCCGCCGGGAATGGTCATGGGTCCTTGACCGAATTTAAGCCAGTCGACTGTCGTTCTTGCGTTGAGAACTGATGTTTCTGTTGACGCACAATCGGTGCAATTGATTAAAAACTGGAGGCCTACAAAGCTCATGTGATCGTACATGTTTTGTCCTACTTGCAAATCTTGGATTACAGGGATGCTCAGTTTGTCCAGATCTTTTTTTGGTCCAATTCCCGAAAGCATCAGTAACTGAGGAGATAAAAGGGCTCCAGCCGAAATGATTATTTCCTTCTTCGCCCTTACCTTGTGTCGAATTCTATTTCTGACAAACTCGACGGAGGTGGCTGTCTTTGTGGTTTTATTAATGTGTATTTTGGTAACTCTGCTGTAGGGCAGGATATGCAGGTTTGTGCGATACTTGAAGGGGTTGAGGAAGGCCTTGGCAGCGCTGTGTCTCCAACCGTTCAAGGTATTAGACTGCACTCTACTAAATCCTGTACTGATACCATCATTATAGTCAACAACCTTTTCGCCTAGTTCAACAGATCCTCGAAGGAATGCGCGTATTAACTTTGACCTGAAAATACAAAATCATATTATAGTTCTATTTGGTTTAGTTTTATGAAATATTGTTGTATTGGCCATTTCCGTCTTGCGAATTTAAAATGACAACGGTTGAGTTTCTTACTTGTAGGGGGGATATTCAACTGCCAGTAGACCACCTTTGTTGTGTTTGTCGGTGTTTTCTAACCCACCCAACCTGTTTGCTCTTTCAGACTTCAAGAAATACGGTAAAACTTCGTCGTAAGACCTAAAAAAAAAAAAAATTTTAGCAACAGAACAACATTTTTAATACCTACATAAATTAATAGTATCTATTCACGTCTAGACTATTTCTATTTGTAGCTATATAATAAATTAACAAGCGATTAGACAACTATTTGAATTAACAGGTATTTTCTGTTCTCAAAAATGTTTACGTAGAAATTATGTATTAGGTTATCTAAATAGTATTTACATATCATTAATAATAATAATTATGGATATATTCGGTGATCAACACCAATTATTTCTGAATATAAATTTAATTATAAATTCTTAATTAGACACCAAAATATTTTTGATTTGTTTAACAGGACGCGATCATTGAATATAATATTAATGGGTCAATTCCTTGTTACAATACAGCCCAATTAACATAATAATAATATGATCTGCTATGATATGCCATTTTATATTTCTATTATGTACAAAAAAAAAATGCCAACCTATATTTTATCTATGTATAAAAATACTTATATTTTATCTATTAATTAGAATTAAGTATCTGTTATGATATGCCATCTTATATTTCTATTATGTACAAAATAAAATTCGAACTTATATTTTATCTACGTATAAAAATTTTCATTATGTTCCATTATGTAAAAAAAAAAAAACCAACTTATATTTTATTTATGTATAAATATTTCCATTATGTACAAAAAAAATGCCAACTTATGTTTATATTATGTATAAAATAGTAATTCTACATGCATGCCTATTGTAACTGTTAAATATGTATAGTACTGTCAACTCTGATAGTGCTCCCTCTCTAAAGACGAGATTTTCTCAATTAGAGAGGCATTGTATAATAATAATAAATAAAAAAAAAAATATATATATATATTATTTTGTTTATGAAAACAGAATTCTTTTCTGGTAGACGTGATTTCTGTTTTAAATTGCCGACGACCGAAAAGTATAGTGAAAATTGATTTTTGGGTTAATGTGCCGTGTTACGCTTCCTCCTCCTGAAGTCAACGTTGCAGACAGTCTTGCAGTGTCCATCTGCTCCGATGATGGCCACTGTGAGATTTTTGGAAGCGTTGGCTAATGAAAGAGGACGCGCATCACGGCTTATTATATATCCCAAACGTAAGATTTAAGTAATATTGTATAATTAAAAAAAAACTGAATAAACATATTAAAAAAAATACATATATATCATATTGCATAATTATTGATATTGCATAATTATAATTATTGATACAGTATGTAGGTATTGTTGTGACAAGTATACAACGGTTTCAGGCTACAATTCTGTTATAAATTGATTACTTACATATGGTAACTATTTTGCTAATGTGGCTGATATTGTATCGGTACTCGATCACCCATTTATTGCTAATCGTATTTTAATTTTTTTTAATTTTAATTTTTTTTAATAATTTTTTATTTTTTTATTATTTTTTTATCTTTGGGCATTGAATTCACTATTTATTTGCACTATGCATGGACACTGTTCATCTGATGATCTATTAAATAAAAGCCTTTCATAAATATTAGTTACCATCCGGGGTTGCCAGCCGCAGCCACTCTGTCCCAGTCGATCTTATTGCCTCTTGTGTATATCATATAGTTAAGGATGGAGGATCCTCCGATCCCCTTACCCCTGGGCCACTTGCACAGTCCACCCTCCATTCCTGGAAATACGCATAAATGCTATATTATAGATCAACTTTCAATAAATACATAAAAAATTCAGAACTTTGGATATCAAAAAAATTGTACATATTAAATGGAATCGTTTCAAAATTTTTTTATAATTTTTTCAACATTTTCTATAAATGTATTTGTTAGCCGTTCTTAAATGATTAGAGTATTTTAATTGACAAAACTATTTGTTAATATTCATGATGCTTGTGTACTTCCACGAACAATAATTTTTTCTTAATATTTCAAAGCATCTTGTAAAAAGCGTTTATAAGTAAAAAATACTATACGCGCGCCATCTACGAAAGCGTAGAATATGAATTCTTTTGATATTCACCTTAATACGAATTGTTTGTTTACGTTTGGTCTGTATAAATCACAATTCTTACAAGAAAATTTGGAACAGACAAATCAGCAAAAGATTCGATCGCATCTAAGAATTGAACCCAGGACCTTAGCCTTACCGGGGCTCTGCTCTTGGTTCAATTCCTAGATTTCGTCGAATCTTTTTTCTGTTTCAAAATTATCGTTTGGGAATCGCTAATATTGTCTTGAATGATTAAATATTATAATTTGGGGTTTTACTGATTAGGTAATTAAAAAGAATTTAAAAAAAAAAGTTGTATCAGCGATTGAAACCAATATTGTATTTGTATGCCTTTCTTGAAAGAATGTAGTTGTCATACGTATAAAACTATTTATTCATATTCAAGTTCTGGATGTACATGCACAAAAATAATTTTAAAATTTTGAAGCATTACTTGTAAAAGTGTTTGTTCCTTAAATAATTAAGTTACCGCCATCTACGAACATGCAGATTATAACTTTGGTTCCGTTTACCCTTAATTATTGTAAAAATTTACGATTGTCAAAAGAATTCATATTCTAGTCTTTCATGGATGGCGCGCGTATTTTACTTATAAACGCTTTTTACATGTTATATCATGAAATATCAAGAAAAATGAATTGTTTTGTAACAATGAATTTTTCTTAATATAACTTGTAAAAAGCGTTTATAAGTTAAAAAAAAAAAAAAATACGCGCGCCATCTACGAAAGAGTAGAATATGAATTCTTTTGACAATCACCTTAAACATAATAGGGAAGATAGAACTTTGTAATCATTCCAAAGATGGCAACCTTAAAAAAACACGGAAAAGTTATTGAGGTTAAAGTTACTAATAATTCTTAAATTGAACATGCCTACTATTATGAGATTCATAGAATTTAATTAGGTCCTAGTACTCGGTAGCTCAATTATTATGTGTACCATAGAATTTAATTAGGTACCGTTGGTCCTTATAAAACTAGGGTATCTGAGTTCGAGTGCCATTTCGACCGTATTTATTTTTATTTTCGGTGTCTTAAATTGATGGATGCTGATCTGTACTCGGTTCCCGTTATGACGTTCGACCTGAAACCGCGTAAATGACAACAAATAGTTCTACTCGCCGGGCTTTTTTGTTGATCACCTCGTAAATGTAGTCCACACAGACCTATTGGTATAAGAACTAAGGTGGAAAGGTGACACCATAATCATGCAGGAAAATAATAGAAATAACAGGGTCTGTGTGTCCATTGACGACGTATGAATTCATCCTTCCCATTGCAATGCAAGGCGATGGATCGAAACAGTCCGGCTGGAGAGATGAAAAGGTCTTCCTCAATCAGTCTCTCAATCACCACGCTGCTTGTGGGCAGACGCATCCCAAAAAAACCTGGACAAACCTCACCCCATGAACCCAAGCAACAAACATAGCAAACCATTTGGGGTGACCTGTGGCAGACGTGTTGGTTATCCTTTGAATGATTCCCATACCGGCCTCTAAAAATGATACACAAATCCAGTAGAAAAGTAAAAAAAATAAAATTTTACAGGATAGCCGAAATCGATGAATGAATGATGAAAAGCCGTAAAAATTAGATACTAGCGACATCTTGCGGAGATGGAGCGATCTAATTTAATAAATACGATTTTCTTGGGGCATAGATAATCACAATCACTTTACTTTTCAGAGATAAAACGTAAAATAAATAAAAAAAATTGACTTAAGACACTTTTCTATGGGATGTGCAGTTATAATAAATCTTCAATTTTTCCTTTTTTCAATTCTTTGAAAAGGAATGATTTTAAGATACCAAATTTAGAAATATTAAATATGAAGTTACCCAAACAAACGCCCGCCTGTTTCTCCATCTTGTACCCCCAGTTGTAGTCAGTGTTCTGGAAGTACGCGGCCAACAGCGGGACCTCAGTGAGCAGCGACTCTGGTCCCCCGGCCTCCAGCAGCAGGACACTCCATCGTCCGTTCTCCGACAGCCTGTTGGCTAGCACACACCCGCTGGATCCGGCACCTACTATCACAAAGTCGTACTCTTTCTGGGGGGCGTAAACACCTGCAAGATAAATAGAGGAATATATTCTTTTATGTTTAACTCCTTTGCAATTTGGGAAAAATTTCTCCCAGTCTGATGACGGCCTTTATATATAATTTAAACAAAAAGTTTACTTTATATATAATATAATTTAAACAAAAAGTTTACCATAGACGCTCCAGAAAATTGTTAAGTAATTCTATGTTACAACATTTGGCATTTTTTAAATATTTGTCAAGGTTTGCAAATTTAAATACACAAAAAAGTGAAGTTATAGTAACTTTTATAATAACTTTGTCTAATTAATCGAAAATAATATTGTTAATTGAGGTGTGTAAAAGCAAAGGCAGCAACCTCCATTACGGACAGATTGCTATGTTTGCTTTTGAAATGACGTGGAGATTGCTATCTTTGCTTTTACGTACAATATTACATACAAATATTGTACACAAGCTTCTGCCCGCGACTTCGTCTGCGTAGGATTAGTACTTCGAGCAATCTATTTTCTTTTCCTAGGTCCCATCTACGTTTATACCAAAATTCTTAAGCTATTTATTTAAAATGTGTATAATTCTTGATTCGATTCAAAGTATTAGGTGAGTACTTAAAATAAATTCAGTAATTTAAATATTTTCCAAAATAGAATTTTGATTTAACAATCATTGTTTTGCATAATGTCATTCTCAAATTTTGACGTTTTCTATTAAATTATAATTATTATTTTCAATATATTGAAAATAAATAGCTAGATTCATAAATTATAGCCTATATGTTATTCTGATATATGAGCAATATTATTGTAAAGTTTCATTAAAATCCATTCATTAAATTTCGATTTAAAGAGGAACAAACATTCATACATCCATACAAACTTTCACGTTTATAATATTAGTAAGATATATACATCGTTAAGGTTTTAAAAGAGTTCTGATATTTTTACCCACCAAAGTAGTAGTTAGTAATTCAAAGTAAGTCAAAGAATTCTACTACATCTTTGTTATTCGTTGTTCTTAAAACAACAGTAAAATATATTCTGCGCATGTTCTGAGTACCATGTTCCTCGCTTTTGTCTATATCTATTACATATTCATATAAAGAATTACCAATTTAATGGTTACCGAGGAGGAAGGCTAGTTATTAGCAACTGTGACCAGTTGTTGACCAGAATTGAAAAATAATCATAAAAAACAAATCAATTTGTTTACTGATTATATAATAAGCCACAAGTGCTTACTCCCAAAGTGTAATAAATGTTAGTTCATCGTGAATATTTTATCAAGAGATATACATACATTTAAATATTGAATCTTCGTGTTTTTTTATAATTCAGTTCCAATCAAATTAAATTGAATATATTTTTAGTAAGTTTCGCTTGTTATTTTAATGTGTAGGTACTTCGTTATGTGTTTTTTTGTTTAATTCTGCTCATATAAATTCCGCACGAAAACCATAAATAAGGAATTATTTATAGTTTATTATTATTTCCGTGAAATCAAACCTCGAGGACACATTTTACATTTGTATTTTTTTCACATATATCGATCGTCCATTTGTAAGTTTTGAGACAATAAGGAAATCAATATTCGAATGCTCACTATAAATGAAATATTATTTACACGTGTCTCTGTTTTACATATTAAATATGCTATAAAATAACAGCGGGAGGATTAACGGTCCGGTACATTAATATCGCATTTTGAAATATCCTACTAATGACCCATAAAACATCAATATTTTTTTTAATTCACTACAAGTTTTTCTGCATTATACCTAATTGATTTGATGGTGTTTATGAATAATCTGCGTATTGTACCAGATAAAGAGTACGCTTTTACATATCACTGCATACTAATCTTATATTTCTAATTTTCGGAGATGTCTGAAATTAACTGAACGATCGATATGTATGTTATTTTAATCAATCTCTAAAGAAATCTGATCTCAATCAATCTCTTGGAGAAAATTTTTATTCTAAAATACTATCATTTTATTCGTAAAAACGGTTAAAAGCGGGACTGAAGTTCTTACGAACAAATTAACAGCGTTTCAAAATGTAAGAATAATTTGTCGGTATACGTAATTTCGTAACCGTTTTTACGAATAAAATGATCGTATTTTAGAATAACATTTTTCTCCGTGCATAAGTCGTGGCGGAAATCGCGTTTTGAGCTACAAATAGTTGCGTTGACCTAGAAAATCCATATTGGGAAGCTTTTCAAATTTCTTTGCACCAGTCTTATGTGGGATCCAAAAACAGTTTTCTTTTTTTATAGTTAGATTTATGAATATATTTGAATATTATGGTGTCTGTTTTGGATGGTTTCTTGCGTTTCCTTCTCTTTAAAAAGCCGATAGCCTTAGTTAGCCCTCGCAGTGTCCATCTGTATGGGTCATTTTATGGCACTGCTACCGGAAGATACCCAGTTACTAGTTACATACTACGTAACGTTAGCGAACAGGTTTTCACCAACTTTAAAATCATCCCCGGAGCCACCTTTAATTTCAATAATATGAAATCAAGACTACTTTAAAATGAAAAAATTTCAAAATGCTTTGCTTTTGGTTACTTATTTTTTATTTGGCAACTGTTTCTTCCAAGTAGAACATTTTAAAAGTAAAAACATACATTAGGCTAAATTAATTACAATTTTAATCCCTAACAGGGTACACTGAATGAAAACTTTTCTTCTGACGCTCAAGGATACTTTATGGAAAGCAATTCTAACTACATCTTAATATATAAAACAATGTCGGGTTAGTTAAGAATGGCTGGACCGATTTTTATGATCTTTGATTTGTTGTATTTGTCTCCGTCCCGATTAACAGAATAACTAAAACGTCGTAAAAAATCACGGTAAAAATAATTATGAAGAAAATATTTTTTTTCTTATATTTTGTATGGAACTGCTTTTTAAATAATGTGCGTTGGTCGACATAATTTAGAATCAATTCGAACAGCTAATAAATTAAACACAACATTTATTGATTCTGAGGCGGTACGAAGTTTGCCGGGTCAGCTAGTATCAAATAAATTAATAATTCCGAATCAGAAATCTTTTTTAACTGTGAAATAAATAATTTCTAAAATTCTATTATTTACTATTTATTATTTACAAAAAAATTTAAATATAGTCTATTACCTAACCTAATGTAACCTATTCAATATGTAATTATAATAATATAATAAAACAAACATAAAACTTATTTCCATTTTAATTTATTTGACATATAATAATTTGTTATTGTAACAAATTATTGTACCACAAATTATAAGAATAATTTGTACCAGTCTGATGATGGCTTTAACAAGCTGAAACCGGTTAAGGTCAAATAAATGAAAGGGGAAATAAGTTTTATATTTGTTTTATTATATTGTTGTAACCTATTTAACATTTTTTAATCACTTTTAATGACTTTTCACAGGAGGTGTTGAAGTTGCTTGATTCTGAGTTGTCCGGTCACCTAATACAACATTAAATTTTTCCCCTTTGTAATTATTTATGTTAGTTTTATTATTATCTGCACAATTTTCCTCCTTCTCTTGTGTGTGAATTACTACAAAATCTTTAATAAGGTACCACTAACAATCACCAGTACCACAGTAGGAAATAATTGATGGACAATGTCTCAAATAAAAGCATAATTTGTTTCGAAAGTAAAAATTTGACTAACCTGCTGGTAGAGGATAGTTATCTCTGAGGAAATCGAATATTTCCTCCCTCATCGGGGTGTAGTTTGGGGCTGGACTCATCTTCATCGTGTTGAGAATTCCCAGAGACACGTGCGACAGGAGAAACCTTCCCTGCCTCGAATCTGGGACTCCGGCCTCTACCCCATCCGCATCGTCTTCAAACGCAGTCAGATCCTCTTGGCTTGACCCTCCATCTTCACTCCCAACTTCATCGGAATCCTCATTGTCAGACGTAACACGATTGAAATTTAGACATAAAAACGCCACTAAAAACAACGCTTTTAATAATGGACTCATTGTTGTAAAATTGATGCAAATTACTTCATTACACGATATTTTAAATCTTAAAAGCTTTGTCACATCTACTCAAAGCGAGACGTGTGAACTCAATGCAGCTTCGCGAAGCTGGACTAACTGCACTTTACAGTAACATATTAATATTATAAACCCGTTTACTTCCTTCTTCCTTCAAGTCTAATAACGCGACGAGATCTTGAAGTTTTCCACTTTTGTATCACTAATAAATACCATCGAGGTTTATATTTCCTTGATTATCAAAAACTTATTTGAAAATTCTTTGATTACTTTTAAAACTTGTCGTATTCGTATTCCGACCACACGTCCTAATAGCCAGACCCGCACGCTTCAAATAACAGCGTTCATAATTTCCATAATATTTTAAAGTCGAACAAAGCTACCAAAATTTACTATCAGTGTCTTAATGACAATGACTCTAACCGTCTAACGGCACTGTTCTCCTCAAGAGCTATTGACCAGCAGCTGAGAATAAAAGTTTAAAAATGCTTGCAACTGTACAGATGCAAGCATTGAATCCAATGAGAAAGTTCGATTATTCACCGTATCAAAATTTTTTAAATAAAAATTTAATATCGATTTCTTCCATTAATATATACCTAAGTACTTTCAAGTAAGTAATAAAAATGCTCAAAACTCACGATGATAAATTATTAAAGTATTAAAGTATTTTTTGGTCATCAGTATTTATGATTTTTCAATAATTTCTAAACAAAATAAGTGTGTAAATTTTTTTTTAAATATTTTTAGTTAGCCTGATCCTTGGTTTGAATAAATAAAATTAAAAATTAAAAAATGTTAAAAATGCGATTCTTTAATTAATAATATATAAACGACAAGTTTTGGTTTCGATGTAAATAGGTAATTGGTAATTTAAATTGACACCCATCAAAATTGTTTCGAAAAAAAACATTATTTTAAATTTTATATTTCATTATGTTTATATTAATTCGCAAGTTATTGTTCAAGTTGCCTCTAAAATCATAAAATATTAAAAAATTTTAAAGCCTATATTTTATAAATTAAAGCAATACTAAATAAAGTAGCTCCTGTCCGAGATTGACATTTGATAAACCTTTTGATTACAAAACTAATTTTTCGGTTTGGTTAAGTATTTTGGCCTCAAATCCAAAACTACGTTTTGTATGAAACCGGCCGCGCCCCAATAGCCTTAATGCTAGTTACTTAATTACTTACAAAATAAAATAAAAAAATATCTAAGATCTTACGAAAATTTTGACATAAATTAAACTTATTTGTATTTTATTATCGCTGCCACTTAGTTATTAGCATATCTGCCAGTTTCTCTCCAATCATGATGGCCGGCGCGTGTGTATGCGCTGTCAGGGGCTTTGGTATCACTCCCGTATCTGCTACCCTCAGTCTCTTGATGCCGTGCACCCGCAGCTTGTGGTCCACCACGGCCTCGGGGTCTGTCGCCGGCCCCATCTTGCAGGTCCCTACCTGGTGATGAAGGGTAGCTGATAAAGTCCTCACGGCGCAACCCCAATATTCATCCGTCCCGAACTTGAATTCTTTACAAGTTGGAAAATGCTTGCTGTGCAATCTGCTTCCGAATTTCTGGAATGCCTTAGTTTCCGATAGTTTGATGACGTATTTGACGGCTTCCACAAAGGTGGCCAGGTCTCTTGGATCGGAGAAGTAGTCGTAATAGAATTTAGGCCAGTGAAACGGATTCTTGCTCTTCAGCTTGATAAATCCTTTAGATTTGGGATGGACAATCATCGGTAAGATGCTCCATGTTTGTTTCTCTGTTATTTCTCCGAAGACTTTCTGGTAGAACTCTTCGGATATTCCCATACCCTTGTGAATAGCTCCTGATTGGTCTGATGTAATTCCTCCAGAAGTGAATATCAACTCCATATCAGGATAATTTCCCGGTTCATCCGATATTTTTGTTTTAATGTAACCGAGTCCTTCGACCCCACCGGGAAGGGTCAAAGGTCCTTGACCGAATTTAAGCCAATCAATTGCCGCTCCGCTTTGGAGCATTGCGGTTTCTGTTAGCGCACAATTGGTGCAGTTTACCAAGAATTGAAGGCCTACGAAGCTCACATGATCGTACATGTTTTGTCCTACTTGCAAATTTTGAATCACAGGGATGCTCAGTTTCTCCAAATCGTCTTTTGGTCCAATTCCCGAAAGCATCAGCAACTGTGGAGATAAAAGGGCTCCAGCCGATATGATGATTTCCTTCTTCGCCCTTACCTTGTGTCGAATTCTGTTTCTGATAAACTCAACAGAGGTGGCTGTCTTTGTGGATTTATTAATGTTTATTTTGGTAACTCTGCTGTAGGGCAAGATGTGCAGGTTGGTACGGTATTTGAAGGGTTTCAGAAATGCCTTAGCAGCGCTGTGTCTCCAACCGTTCAAAGTGTTAGACTGGACTCTATTAAATCCTGTACTGACACCGTCGTTGTAGTCGACAACCTTTTCGCCTAGTTCAACAGATCCTCGAAGGAATGCGCGTATTAACTTTGACCTGAAAATACCAAATCGTATTAAAATTCCGTCAGATTTAGCGTTATAGATTATCGTTGTAGGTTCTGCCAATTGGATCTTATTAGTATAAGTCAAATAACAACGGTTGTGTTTCTTACTTGTAGGGAGGATATTCAACTGCCAGCAGACCATCTTTGTTGTGTTTGTCGGTGTTTTCCAACCCTTCCAATCTGTTTGCTCTTTCAGACTTCAAGAAATATGGCAGTACCTCGTCGTAAGACCTAGAAAGTTAACCTAAAGTTATATCTTCGGCTTCCAAAACAACATTCCAGATATTCAAGTGAATGATGATCTTGTTTTGATTCTTTCATTTTATGTAAGTATATAAACATGCATGTACTTTTCTTCCCGATTACTTAATACATTCAGATTATTACCATCCAGGGTTTCCAGCCGCAGCTATTCTGTCCCAGTCGATCTTATTGCCCCTTGTGTATATCATATAGTTAAGAATTGAGGTTCCTCCAATACCCTTACCCCTAGGCCACTTGCACAACTGGCCCTCCATTCCTGAAAATATGCATAAAAAATAAAATAATTTTTGATAAATTTGTGCTTATCTATTAATGAAGGCCTAAGGTAAGTTTGGTTAAAGTAAATGATTCTTATCGTGGCATCTATTATTTGTAGTAGGAATGATCGATATTCCAGTTTCGGTCACTTTATCTTAGTGACTTTTTACTGTCACTGGAATGCCTGACACTATTTTTCTGAGGAACCAGTTATTTTTAAATTTTTTTTACAATACAAACAATTATAACAATATAAGTAGATTTTTTATTGTTATCAAATTTAATTTGTAGAACTCCGTTTTAATTTTTATTTTTTTACATATTCGATAATATTATTATTCAATTTATAAAAATAGTTTATTTTTGAACAAGTTCTGCTATGTAATTATTATTCGCCTTCTGAAGGCGAAACAGCTGTCACGCGTAATAATAATTACATAGCAGAACTTGTTTAAAAATAAACTGTTTTTATTAATTAAATAATAATATTATTGAATATATAAAAAAATAAAAAATAAGTGGAAATGAGTGCAGGACCCGTGAAAAACCACGGGATGGTCCGAATTTTTGATAAATCCATTAAAAATATTTTCACGTATATACATTATTGAACAGAACTGGTTCCTTATCCAAATATTTGCTGGCCACCCTCTCTTCACCAAGAAAAAAAATTGAGAAGCTTCGGTTGGAAACAAAAGGTAGGACATCCTTTGTTTAAAATAGCACAAAAGACAATATTTGAGGTTGGTCCAAATTGTTATTAGCTTCTTTATTTCTCGAGAGTAAGAAGAGTGTTTATATTTGTCTTAAGAATTGGCTGTATAGTTTTGATTGTTAGTTTGCAATCGGTTCCCGTTATGGCATTCGAACTCGATCATTATGAATGGCAACCGACAGTTCTGCGACTTTTCGGGCTTATTGACCTCACCTCATAGATTTAGATCATACCGATCGGTAAGAGACCCAATACATACGAATTGGATTTTTGAAGTAAAACTTCTTTAGGCGCTATATGAAGAGTACGATATTACTTCAAATATGTTTGAGAATTTCCAATAAAGGTTCGTAGAGATTACAAGTTATTTTGTTTGCGTTAGGTTTTTTATCTAGACCAGACTTCATACTGGATGCTCTAAGTAATTCTGGAGCCAGTAAACCCGACACCGAGGGAGCCCAGCTGTCGATCGTACATCATCGGCTATTTCCGTAACGGTTCGTGCATTAGAGACGACCGTTCGTGCCATTCTTCTAAGGTTCTACTTAACTGACATCTGTTGAAACACCTAAAAACTACATATAACTACTTATTCAAAAGACATCTGTTGAAGGATATGAAAACTATAATATATATATATATATACATAATAGCTGACCCGCCCACGCGTTGCTGTGGCTAAAGAAACACAATCCCATCTACTTGATGGTTACCTAACCTAGATGACTAAGTGTTGTGTCAATAAATTAACTCATACTGCCATCTGTCGGAAACTTATGGAACTTACAAATAATTTCAAATAATTCTCCCGTAAAAATATTTAATTCGCAATAATAAATAAAGAGGTCAATAATCGAGATAAAAACTATCCTATCTATTAAGTTGGACCAAATTATACACAGTAAGCAAAATTTTATCAACATCGATTAAGTAGTTTCGTAGTTTACCTTTGACGAACATTGTGACGCGAGATTTTTATATTTAAAGATATTGTTCTAATGAAAAAACAGCTTGCTTACATTAGACATAAACGACGCTAGTCGCCATTCTTCCAAGGTACTACTTAACTGACATCTGTTGGGACACAAAAAACCCTCAAAACTACATACAACTACCTATATATCATGGACACTGCAATAATAAAGTATGTTTTTAGTCACTCCGGTGAAAATTGGCGAGAAGCGCTAGGACTGTTTTTAATTTATTTTATTATCAATTAATATTTTTTACACGCAGAGAGTTTTGTCTCTTCTTGCAATGCAGGTGTGATTTCGATCATTGTCTCTACACCGTTTGTGTTCTCGTCATTTTACAATGCCTCCGAACCAATATTAAACTCTTTTATTGTATTAATCTATCCGGCAATGAAAAATTGAAACGTAAACAATAGGAAAAAGATACATTGGTAAGGATCAAAACTATGATATACGAAATCTTCGTCAATCGGGCGCACATTTTATAATCATTATTTTGCTTTAGAAGAGATTTAAAAAAAAATTTAGATTTTCACGAAACCTCAAATTTCTTGAGGAACTAACGCCATATGTATTTTATTACGTCGAGTAATTTGTTGTCGAAATTCTACTAATGTTGATTATAATACGATTAGACAAACAGAAACAATGACCAAGTTCAAAAGCGAAATAAAAAAATGGCTTGCAAGTAAAGGACGTCTCACTATAGCAAACATATGTAAAACCAATTGCACTTAGACAAAAATACCCAATTACGTACGACCTAATAAAAAATAAATAAAATAAAAGAACAATAGAATCCCGTCAAACAAACTAACATAATTATCATTTTAATATATATTTCTATCCATTTATTCCATTTCCAATTCATTTTACTATAATATCATTTTAATATATATATGTAATATCATGTATATTTCTATCAATTTATTCCATTTCCAATTCATTTTACTGTAATATCATTTTAATATATGTATGTAATATATGTTTAATAACCTTTCCTGTGATTTGTAAGATCAAACTCTTTAGAGAATTAATTCACACTTCCAATCAACTGCCTTTTATTGTATTGAACCTAAAATGTAATTAACCTTCATATTCAAATAACCATGTTTGTATACAATTTATGTAACTCTACGTCTGTCTCGACACAGGGTTACCCTAGTGAGACAGGCATTGAAAAAAATAACATGTAATTTTTTTTTTTTTTTTTTTTTTTTATTTATTTATAAGAAAAAAAGTTTTACATTACAAGTGAACATTATGTAAAGTTATACAAATTATTCATCATTATTCTACTACTCCATAAGTTAAGCTCTAGGAGCTCGTGTTTATGGGAGGAGTATTTACATGCAAAAAAAATAAAATATTCTAAATAAATATGTAATCAAAGACTTAAAATAAATACAAATAAATAAATAATAATAAATTATAATATATGTATAGATTAAATAATAATAATTATAACCTCTCAAAGTACCTATCTGTCAAAATGTTTTATTTAATTATAATTCTTTTATAACATTCAAAAATGTACGCGTGCTAACCGGGCTATTGGAAATTATTTACCACATCATTTTTAAAAATGGGGGGCGAAAAAAAATGTATGAACGTTTTCCTCTCGTCCTTTCCTTACTTTAAAACTGTTTAACTTAAAATATGTAGACAATTGCATTACCACACATACGCATCAGAGATCTTATGGTCTACTTTCATTCTCCTCTTCATACATCAGCATTGTTACCAGCAACCTGTAGGGGATTGCTCGGTTCGATACTTTAAACATTTTTTTTGACGCTAACCACGTTCAGTCATCCATTAATGGAGTTTTCTGCTTTTAGCCTTCTTTTAATATATCTTATCAGCCTTACCTTCTTACGTAAACTTACTTCCCAAATACTCAACACATCCACCTGCTCCAAGTATTCATCATTCACAACTATATTACACACTGTTTTCGTAATTTATATTTCAAACACGATGACTTTATATTACTTACTTTATAATTCTTCACACATACTTCGTTTATCCTAGACACGAGAGACTGTAGATCTTCCACAATGTTCGTAATCAGCGCCGCACATGAACATACTTTCATATTACTCAATTTCGCACCCAATCCCACCACTTTCTATTCTTTCATTTGCCCATAGGGTTATTAAAATATATACAGTAGTTAGTTACCCAAGCAAACACCAGCCTGTCTCTCCATGGTGTATCCCCAGTTGTAGTCAGTGCTCTGAAAGGAGGCTGCCAGCAGAGGAATCTCAGTGAGCAGCGACTCTGGTCCTCCGGCCTCCAGCAGCAGGACACTCCATCGTCCGTTCTCCGACAGTCTGTTGGCTAGCACACATCCGCTGGACCCGGCCCCCACTATCACAAAGTCGTACTCTTTCTTTGGGGCGTAAACACCTGCAAGATAAACAGAGAAATTACATGCATTTTGACAACCAGACAGACTAACCAGCGATTCTTGATTATATTTTCAGAACTTCAATTGATTTTTAGTCCTTAGATTATATGAGAAAACTCATGGATTTTTTTTAATATCTTCAGCAAATAGAGATTTTAAAAACCCTTTGGGCCCGGTCTAAGCCGATGACATATTTCAAAAGAAAGCTAAATTTCAGCTGATGTGTCCACCCTATCGACGCCAAATGTGATGTAGCATTCACCAGTTTATTTATTTGTTTTGCAGTTGTGTTTTTGTACTACGAGTTTCCGCACACCGTGTATTGTATGAAGTACCTCCGAATTAACGCAAATGTATTTTACTACATCTAATTTCTTTATTGTTTTCTTTTTAAATACAAAATTATTTTTAAATACAAAATAACATATTGGGTACGAATTACTATGATTTACGCTCGTCTATTAGACGCAACATTCACGCAAAAATTTGCTCGGCAAATCTGTCGGACCGCACGGACGGATCGGTCTGCCGAGCATACCCGTACGTGAATGTTGCGCTTTACAATCATTTTCGCGTGAATTTCGTGGTCACAGAGGAGACTGGTTTTAAGAGAATGCGAGCAGTTGGCGGTATTTCGACTTGACATCATTTATTATAAAAAATCAACCTCTCGTTTTTTTTACCGATTATATTTTTTTACTAGCTACAGTTCACTACACATAAATATATCTGTGTCAATCGGGTGTCAACGTATTATGGTAAGTGTATAAATGTTGCGTTATTAGCAGGTTAATTAAGCACTCAGGCTAATTTGTTTGCTTTTGGGAACAGCTCACATAGGTCTCTTAGAAATCTCCCTTACTGTCGTGATGAGAAAAATTATATAAACGGTATTCGAAAGAGAAAACACCACGCTTTACATTAGAATCTGAAGTTAACCATAGAAAAATAAAATCTCAATGAAACCTAAGTTTCCGACCGCAATTTGAGAAAAAAAATGATATTTCGTCATTTTTTTAATTCATTATTTTTGTATGAAACGATAAAAAAGTGATATGGTGATAGTAACATTTATAATACATTTGTATAAGAAAATATTGTGCAGTTTTAATTTTTTCGTTGTTATAATTAATTCTAGTTAGAAAAAAACGTAAGGTGATCCATTTTTTAAACTTTTTCGTGTTTGCATTCAAAATTTTAACATTTCCAAAAGTGTTTTTTTATTTCTAATAATAACACTTGAAAATGTACTTCATCTCCTTTCTTTTTCTCCTCCTTTTTTTTTTTAGTTTTTAACTTTCGGAGATATTCAGAAATATTCAATTAATTTAGATTTTATTATTATATTTGGAAAATTTTAACAATCTTTCAAAATCAATTTTTTTTTTGTAAAAAAGAGACAATACGTCTAAAATTTGATTTAAAAAGGACTAATTTCCGGTATTCTCTTAATAAAATAAACGAATGCCGGTTTTCGCTGATGTCGCGAACATTCAAGATGGAAAATTCTGTGATGAACCATCGAGATTAATAAAAAATTTACCATTATGTTGATTTGCACTCTGAAAAAAAAAAACAATACTCTCTTACGAAAATATAGGGGTGATTGATTTGTGGAATTCCCGGAGATTCTGATTACACGACTAGAATTTAACTTAATATACATACATAATTAAAGGATAAACCTGGCCAAGGAGGAGTAGGAGTTGTGCTGTGCAAGGAGTGGGGAAGACGGGTTAAGGGATACGTCCAATATAGCGGAAGAATTATTCTAGTCAAAATAGAAACTAAGCCTGTAGACACTGTAATTATCCAAGTATATATGCCAACATCTAGTCATAGCGACGAAGAAGTGGAGGAGGTATACAGTTCGCTGGATAAACTTATATTAGAGATAAAAGCAGGTGAAAATCTGATTCTCCTAGGAGATTGGAATGCTGTTGTAGGAGAAGGACGTGAAGGAACTTGCGTTGGGTCCTTCGGCCTGGGTGCAAGAAACGACAGAGGAAACAGATTGACAGAATTCTGCGAAAAACACAAATTAGTGATAGCAAACACTTGTTTCCAACACCACCCAAGGCAGCGACACACCTGGAAATCCCCTGGAGACAGATAAAGACTGCAAATAGACTATATAATGGTTAGACATAGATTTAAAAACCAAATAAAAGATTGTAGAAGCTATTCCGGACCAGATATAGATAGTGACCATAATATGGTAATGGCCAAAAGTCTTCTAAAACTGAAAAAAATAAAAAAAAGAGAAAAAATTTCAAATGGGATACAAAAGTATTAAAGGTAAAAGAGATCAGCGACAGTTTTAGGGAAAAGACGCAAGAGTGCAACCTAATGGAAGAGGAGAACGTGAATGCGATCTGGAAAGTGATAAAGACGAAGATTATAACTACGGCAGAGGAAACTATAGGCGAGGAAAGACCTCAAGCAAGGAAGGAATGGATAACCGATGAGATCCTAAATATGCTAAAGGATAGAAGAGAGCCCAAAAATGATAAAAGAGCTGAATCACAAATGAAATACAAAGTGCTGAGAAACAAAATAAATAGAGAGTCCAGAATAGCCAAAGAAACATTCTACCAGAAAAAGGCGTGCAAGATGGATCGGCCATATAATACGACAAGAAGGCCTCTTGCATGCCATAATGGAGGGTATGACCGAGGGGACAAACTCTAGGGGACGCCCACGCCGAGAGTACCTGGAGGACCTGCTGGTGGACATGCGCTGCTCATCATATGCAGACTTCAAAAGAGCCGCACAAGATAGGGAAGAATGGAAGAAAAAAATAAAGCAAATTGCTGCAAACCAATCCCAGGATTGAAACCACAGAGAGAGACATACATTTCACGACATAGGTAAGTATCTTTATAAAACGCAAAGAAATAACCCTCCCACTAGAAATGTTCAATAATGTATTGATCATTCTGTATAATGTAACAGTGCCGTGAAAACAAATAAGAAATCAAAAGCTAGAAAATGCACTTGCACAATTGATTCTCGGACTGGTGGATAGCTGCAGAAACACTTGACTGTAAATACTAAAAACGAAACGAGACGAAATGGTGGTTGCTGGATTCGGGTGATAGTGTGTGTATGACAAATAAAATATGCAAGGAAAAGGGATAACCAATCACTTACCACTGTATCTATGCGAAGCAGCACACGACACAACCACAATGTAATTATATCAACAATAACAATAAATAAGTAATTATATCTAATATATAATTCCACAGCGATAATTCGAAGTAATTGTCGCCACAGCAAAACGAATAAGTACAAGACGATAATATATTATGTAATGGAAGGTTATCAAATTCTTTCTTTTTATTAAAACGCGTTTGTGTTCACGAAAAACACCAACAACTTGCTTCTAATGAAGTTCCAATGTTGTTTAGCTTTCAAAACAAATGCACTCGAATTAAAATGTATTATTCCCTCAACGAAAACAGCTTTCGCCCAACGACAGTTCTCTTATATTGCTCCCAAAATGTCAACTCGCTGAGTAAGACATCAGAAAATCAAAAACTTATAATCTTTATGTCATAAATGTTCAGAATTGGTTATTTATAAAGGGAAGGAACTACTTTAAAGAATGCCTTATATCATTAAATTAAGCTCATTCGCTTTATTATTCAATCTTTCTTTTTCATTTAAATTTTGTTTAAAAAAAAAAACTTTATGTAATTAATTAATTTATCTTTATTTGCATTATTTCAACAAGTAAAGTCATTTATTTATTTGTCCATTTATATTTATTTTATCTTATAAAGTTCAACTGTCTACGGTAAGCACAACACGGCATAACACCCCAAAAAACAAACAACGAAAATGCTTTTGGCCGTGAAAATCTAAAAACATATTTGTCTACGGTTGGTTTTATTTCTTTGCTACCTACTAAACTGGTGAACCAGTTAAAGTATTATTTTTTATACAAATATATTACATTTAACAAAACAATATCTGAACAAAATCACATGTATTACATTTATATTATTGCATTTATATAATTATATATTTAAATTTCGACTACCATAATACGGACGTGTGTCTAGTGTAGTAGTCGAAAGGCGTGTAAAAAAAGCTGTTTAAAAATATGTTACGAATAAAGAAAATAAAATAAAATTTCACTATTTTTATTGCCATTGTTTCAAATTTCAAAAAGTTTGCCAGCAGGGTGATGGTTGGGTTGGTGATGATTTGATCAAGGGAGAGGTTGAATCTGGATATATGGCATCCCGGTAGGTATTAAGCATATTCTCATTTCAAAACCAAACAAAGGGTGAAGACTATTTGGCTGGAAAAAAAAAACTTTTATTTTATATTTGCTAAATGTATTATTTACTCCTTATTTATTTTTCCGTTTAATATAAATAGATGGTTTGACTGACCTGCCGGTAAAGGGTAGTTATCCCTCAAGAAGTCGAATATTTCTCCCCTCATCGGGGTGTAGTTTGGGGCGGGACTCATCTTCATCAAGTTGAGGATTCCCAGAGACATATGCGACAGGAGAAACTTCCCCTGCCTCGAGTTTGTGACTCCTGTGTTTACCGCATCCGAATATACACCACGCCTGTTGCTTGGAAATTCATTGTCGATGTTTACCATATTCGAATATACACCACGCCTGTTGCTTGGAGATTCATCGTCGACGTTTACTTTATCCGAATATACACCACGCCCTTGGCTTTGAGATTCATCGTCAATCCATCCGCCATCAGCATCATCTTCAAACGCAGACCGATAAGCGTCGTTTGACCCTCCATCCTCACTCACAACTTCATCATAATCATCCTCAAATGATGATTCAACATAGTCATCGTCAGAAGTAACACTGTTCAAATTTAAACATAAAAACACCACAAAAAACAACGATTTCAATAAGCGATTCATTTTTAGGTTTGTTTCATTACACGATATTTTCAATGTGTATTCTTTAATGATTTTGCCCAACTGTTCAAAGCGAGACAAGGGAACGAATTGAAGATTCGCAAGGCTGAACTAACAGTACTTATATAACCCGTTTACTTCCTTCTTTCTTCAAAGCAAATAACGCGAAAGACCTGACTTTTAAGTTGGTATTTGTATGAATTTAATACTGATTTTCAAAAAATCGCATTTTTTACATAAACGTGTGTTCAGATTACTGTCCTGATAGCTAGACGCGCACACTTCAAAGAACTGCTTTGATCAATGGTTCATAATATTTTAACTGTCAAACAAAGCAAAAAAATTACACAATTTCTAACGAGTTGCCCACCTTAATATACCGTTTGGTTATCTACTAATGGTTCTCAAGTGTTTAATAACTTTTGTTCTAAAACTGTAGTATTTATTTATCAAAAATATATTTGCAAAATTTTTAAATGATTTTTCGCATATTTTTCACGGCACCATGTTCTGTATGCAACTATTTTCTTGTATTTTCCTTTGCTTATTTGTTTTCAGATAGTAATACATATGTTTTGCATCTTATTAAACGCCCGTAGGGCTTTTGCAGACACAATATATATGCCGATATAGAAAAACAAATCAGTACATACATGTAATACATATCAGTACAATAAACTTGTCATTTTGCAAACATTTCAGTTATGTTTACAAGTAATTATTTTTGCTTTGGTACAGGATGGAGAGGTTTTGAAAATAACGAAAAGATCTGTATATTGGTTCCTTAGAACAGGCAATCTGCCTAGCTAGGAACTAATATCGACCTAAAACAACGTAATAACACTTGTATTCATTTTAAATATATTCTCTTATTATGTAATATTATTTGTTATTTTGGCTTTAAATGTATCAAATGTAAATAAATAAATAAAATTAATTGGCAGTTCGGTGAAACCGCACTAGAGGTTAATGATATGAATAGTTATTGCTATAGTTGTCACAGTGGAAAATATGGGGAGAAAAATCTTTTGTATCTTCCGATTGCAATTATTCATGTTCTGGAATGGAGTCTTTAAAAATCCACAAGTTTACCCATAGTGGAGAAAAACCATTTTCATGTTCCGACTGCAACTATTCACGTTCTCGAAAGGTATTTTTAAAAATAAATTCACAAATAATATTTGATCACAAGTTTGGAAAAATGTGTGATCACATGCGACACTAATGTGCAAGCGGAACAATTTCCAACCAGAGACTGACGCACTGGCGCGGAAGTCCCGGCTCGCATGTGAGTGACGGGATGATGGGACTTCCCCTTACTACTCGTCATGCGAAATATCGCTCGTTAACGGAGCATTTTTTTTCACAATCGGTTTTGCTCGTTATGGGAATTACTCGTTATGAGAGGTTCCACGGTACATTATTTGTCTTTGAGAAAGTGCAGTGCATTTATTATTTATTTTAAAGGTCTAAGAAAAACTCTTGACCTCTCTTTGAAGATGTGTGATGTGTATTTTTAAACAAAGAATAAGTAAACAAGGGTATTAAAGGAGCGAGAAAAGAAAAAAAGTCGGCAAAACATTCAACATCCCGTTGTTGAGAACCAGTTGTAAAAACGATCGAATATCATTCAGAAAATGTAAATCTTTTACAATTTATAAAACACGTCGGAGTTATATTTGATGAAAAACCAGAAATTAAACACCACATAAATAACAATAGTATGAAATCTTTAGGATTTTTACTGAAAACCATCAAAAACTATAATTCACTTCCTGTGATGAAAATTTTATTTATGGTCTCATTAGTTCTTAGCCAATTAGAGTATAATTCCGTAAGTTGGTCACCTCACCATAAAATTCATATAAAAGCTTCGATAGAATTCAGCAAAAGATTCTACAATTTATTAATTTTAATTTAAATATCCCCTTAGAACAAATTAACTACACTTTTTTTATTAAATGCATTAAAATTACATAAGGACCTATGTATTTCAAAGACACCATTTACAAACAAAATATGTAATACTATTATAGTTTCTGTAGATTCTGATTTCAATAGGACCACCTTTAGAGAGGCTAATTAATATAACTTGTCCTTCGATAGAGCCCCTGTGCCTTGGTAATAATTAGTGTATTTTTTATGCACCGCTCATTTCACAAACGCTCCTTTTAGGACACTGTACCAATAAGCAAACATGTATTTTGCAAGTCTGATTGCTCTCATTTCAATTTTCGATTCGCACTCATTTTTTATACTTCCCTCTTAACACATAAACAATTAACATTTTATGAGTCACCAATATTAAAAAAGGCCCGTTCTCTTTTGTTATTTTAAATATTTCTCCATTCAATTCAATTTTTAAAAATCGCGGCTGAAACAACGTCTCAAATATAACAGCTAGGCCCTTCGCTGACGAGGCAACTGAAAACCAACTAAAACCGGCTGATTTCTCTGTCTTGATTGGTCAAAAAGCTTGTTTAACCATAGCCGGCCGGCCACCCCAATCAGCAGTGCGAGTCGCGAGTCACCGCTTGCGTTACCATTGACAACGGGTGTTTGAGTGATTGTGTAGTGTGCGGGCCATCACATTGTCATACAAAGACAGTCAGTTGACAGTTTTCAGTTGCCTTAGTGGGCGGATCGCCTTGTTCGTCTACTAAAACAAATACATTATAATTATTTTCTATTTTTGATTCCATGACAATAATAATTAAAAATTGGATAATTTGTAGAGCGCCGTTTTTGTTAGAAATCACCTCAAGGGCGCTGTACAATTTATAAATATAATTCTTAGGCTATATCTAAGTTTATTATTTACAAATGTATACAGAAACATACTTACCTGGTCGGTCACTTCCGATAAACACACTTCAATTGGAAAGTTTATGCTTGTAGAAGATACCAATTTGCACTCTCGTGGAGGACATTATATTGAAAACACTGGACATTGCATGATTTTACATTTACTGCCCCCCATCACTTTTGGTATTCACTTATAAGTAGATTAATGCCAAAAGTGAGTTAATATTTATCTTGAAAGACTTGAGAATTTAATGATTCTTTATGACTGGAGAATTTTTATCAAGTGACTGTTATAAAAGCTTACAAATAAGAATTAGCTCATATTTTTCACAATGTCTCAGTTATTTACAATGTCGCGGGCTGTGAATGTGAAAAGGTTTTGACTTTATGGATAGTCTGAAAAGATGAGTTTTAAGTTTAGCTCTATAGTCCGCCGAGTCTGTGATCATTCTTAACTCATGTGGCAGTCTATTCCAAGCTTTAGGTCCCGACACTCCGAAAGCGCCGACAAATGATCCCTCGACAGTTGGCCCCCGGCATATTTTTTATATACAATAAACAGTCGGTTTCAGGGAAAATGCGGTATACCTACTTACACAACATATAACTAATTGTCCCCGATAGGGTGTGCAGAGAGGATGTACCGCCGTATAGCAAAAGTATAAAACATATTTTCATTCAAATGAAAAAAAATCAGAAAACTATTTGTCTATATATTGTATGTACCACCGTATAAGTACAAACAATCGACTCTGTATAAATTCGTTTGATATCCATACCAATGATATCCAAGACGATTTTAGCTTTAACCTTGGTAAAACTTGCGCAAAAGACTAAAATTTTATAATAATTATAATTTTGGGGGGCAACTGTCGGGCCGCTATTTTTATAATGCCATTTTCCATTCCATTTTACCGATGCCGCCAAACCTCAGACAAACCTTACCTCGTGAACCCGGGCACCCCTTCTAAGTCACCAAACGTTGCGAACCACTCGGGGTGACCTATGGCAGAGGTGTTAGTTATGCAATAAATGGTTCCCGGGGATGTGTACCCAAAACCACATCCCAAATTGAAGATTATTAATAATTATTTGTTTTTTGGGCCACGTGTCGCTATTGAATTATTACTTTTATTTTATTTTTTCTCTTATCTGTTCTTTAGGCATTTGAAGTTAATATTTGGTAGGTAACTACTTATTAAATGATATTAATAATCATCGTGACAAGAAAATTAAGCTATGGAAAGAAAAAAAATTTAGTGTCCTCGACACTACATCTTCGTAATGCGAGATCATTTATTAATGGAATCAAATATGAAGCACTTGTTTGTAGCATCCTAGAATATAGCTCCATTATTTGGATCCCTTCTGACCAAAACCATGCCCTCAAATAGAAAAGTACAATAAAGGTTTATGCGGTACTTATATGAGAGAATACACATACCATCCAAAGTCAAAAATAATCCTAGCAATAAATTTCATTCTTAAGTTTCTTAAATAAAACTTCATATTTATCTAATGAAAAAACCAATTATTTATTACTTTACGTTTGTATATTTTTTAAACGTAATTAATAATTTTATTTTAATTACAGTAAATAGAAAAGATAGGAAAAGCTTCAATTTATCGATAGCATATTTTTCATTTTCATAATGTAAACCGATTCGTAGTAAAGATAAAGCTAAATAGTGATTTGGCGTATTTCATCTTAAGTACGTTTATGTATTATGATCGTGATCTGTTCGAGTGTTTGACAATTTAAGCCATTGGCCTCAACAAACTCAACATCCCCCTAGGTGGTTGGTTGGAAGGGTTCCATATTGGCTGAACGCCAACTCTACAATGGGTTTTGTCTGTAATTCCAGACTAGTAACTTTTTTACCCAAGTAGTATTATTATATTAATTGTTCTATTTTAAGATTTTGCTGTCGCGTTTAGAAAGTATTTTGTTACGTTGATTTTTAAATCTATTTTCTTGGATTAAACGGCTTTGTGAAACGTTTTTAATTTGTATGTTTAGTTTATACGAGGGGCGGATTTTAAATAACGACATTGACGCTGCTGCAGGAGAAGTACGCATGCGCCAAACGCCAGCAACCAACAGCTATGTAGCGTGAAGTCTTCTCTTTTGAATGCAGTACCTCTCACTTCTGTAAATAACTCCGTATAGCCATAGCCTTCGTTCGCGAACATTTTTTTTCTTAATATTTCAAAGCATAACTTGTAAAAAGTGTTTATAAGTAAAAATACTATACGCGCGCCATCTACGAAAGCGAAGAATATGAATTCTTTTGACATTCACCTTAATGACTCAGGAATGAAGATTGTTAATCGATTTCTTGTAAAAAAGCTGATATATTATTTTCACTTTTACCTTTGATCTGCTTCAATTTCATTAATGCAGAGAAAGAACCTAGCGATAAAAAAGGGACATACCTACTTGACTTACTTTATAACCAGTGATTTCTGACATTATTTACAATTAAAAATATAAATGAAATTTTAGTCTCCGGTAACATTTTTTGATGTTTTTTTTACAACCTTTAGATATTAAGCAGTTAGGGGCGGGGTGAAGGGTTGTTGGTACTCGGCTGAGTGACCGGTGACGTCGTGCGAAAGTACCATCTAAAAAGTCACCGGAGACCAAAATTTCATTTAGATATTTTAATCCAAATAATGTTAGGAATCACTGGTTAAAGTAAGTAAGTACGTCCCTTAACACCCTGTAATATTATTTATATAAAGGAGATTTTCTGTGGCGGGCGGCGTGGATTTTATTTTTGTAGAAATCTACAGTTTTTTTACGAGATTGATAAAGTTTTGCACACTTGACCTTCAAAACAAGAGGAAGGTTACTGTCTACGCGAGATTTCTAAAAATAACCCCATCCTCTTTCCCTCCCTTTGATACTAGACTAAAATTTGAACATTTGACGTTCAAAATATGAGGAAAAGTACTGTTTACATCTGATTTCGAATTTCAAAATACGAGGAAAAGTACTGTTTACATCTGATATCGAAATTCAAAATACGAAGAAAAGTACTGTTTACATTTGATTTCGAATTTCAAAATACGAGACAAAGTACTGTTTACATCTGATATCGAGATTCAAAATACGAGGATAAGTACCTGCTGTTTACATCTTCAAAATACGAGGAAAAGCAATACTGTTTACATATGATATCGAAATTCAAAATACGAGGGAAAAGTACTGTTTACATCTGATATCGAAATTCAAAATACGAGGAAAAGCAATACTGTTTACATATGATATCGAAATTCAAAATACGAGGAAAAGTGCTGTTTACATCTGATATCGAGATTCAAAATACGAGGAAAAGTACTGTTTACATCTGACATCGAAATTCAAAATACGAGGAAAAGCAATACTGTTTACATCTGATATCGAAATTCAAAATACGAGGAAAAGTACTGTTTACATCTGATATGGAAAATGAAAATATGAAATTAAGAGTGATTGACCAGCGGCAGAGAATAAAAGTTTAAAAATGCTTGCAAGTGTAAAAGGAGGTTCCAATGAGAAAGATCGATTATTCCCCGTACCAAATTTTTTAAATTAAAAATTTAATATCGATTTATTTCATTCAAAACTTGCTTTAATATATACCTACATTCAAGTAAGCAATACAAATATTCAAAACGCACGATGATAAATTATTAAATATCGTGTACTTCTTGTAAGTATTTTTTGATCATAATTATTTATGATTTTTCAATAATGTCTAAACAAAATAAGTGTGTAAAAAAAAATAAATATTTTAGTAAATTTCGAGATCTGTTCTCGAAATTCAAAATATGAGGAAAAGTACTGTTTACATCTGATCGTCAACTTCAGCTAGTAACTAATACTAATAAAAGAAGAGGACACACAAGAATATTAAAGATAATTTAATGCCATCCTACTTTTCGATCGTTGCCGTTGGTTTGAAAAGTAACGTTATGTAATAAACTAATAAATTTAACTTATTATATTCCAATTACGACACAACCCGTTAGATTAACTTATGCAAATAATCGCGATGTTGAACTTGTTTCTCGGTCACGGGACGTGAACTTGTTTATGCCTTGGAGCCTTATCATATATTGTAATCATTATTCTGCGTATAAATTATGGGAAACGAACGAAGTAATCGTAAATGGCTAGAAACGCCGCTTGCAGTTGCTTCGTTACTTTCGCAGCATTAATAAATTCCTCGCAAAATCAGCTTTGTGATTTAACACCTACAAAGTTTCACCGTTTGCTTTTGACAGATTAATATATTATGCCAAAACTTTTTAGTAATTCTGCAATGCGGCTTAAAAATTTACTTCTCGCTAAGAATGAATAATTAAAAATGTTGATTATTATTTTTATTTGATAAATTAAACTATAAGACAAGATTTTTACGCACAGCACAAAGGTTAACAATTATTATAAGCAATAATTATTAGCCTGAAATACTCATCTACATTGAAAAAATCTCCCGAAAAAAGATACATGCCGCCGACGGGAATCGAACCCGTGTCCTTCTGATTTCCGGTCAAATGCTCTACCACTAAGCTACGTCGGCTTATCTCTTACTCGCCAAATAATTCAATACATACTATGGTTGTTTGCAGGTGGAAAAATGTAATAAGCAGTAATTGTTGAACGAAATACTAGCATTGAATTAGTTGGCGGGTAAGAGATAAGCCGACGTAGCTTAGTTGTATAGCATTTGACTGAAAATCAGAAGGACACGGGTTCGAGACCCGTCGGCGGCATGTATCTTTTCTCGGGGGATTTTTTCAATTTGGATGAGTGTTTCAGGCTAATAATTATTGCTTATACAAATTAAAAATGTGTCCGTATTTTAGTATATAGATACTAGTTTTCTGTATTTAAAAATTAAACAGAGTATAGAATGTTTCTTTTGAATACGTGTTGACAAACATGTACGTGTAATGCTTTTCTGCAAAAATGCAGTATTTGTATCTGGAATTTGATAGATAATTTTTTTATGTACGTATTTTAGCATAATAATGCTGTTTCAGCATAATTTCGCTAGAATATTATTTAATAAATATTTTGTAATATTAAATTCGCTCTTTAGCTAAGTGTCATTTTCTAAATCGTAAGTTTTAATGTTGTCGACATATTCATTTAATTTATTTTTTACATTATTTGCTGAATCTATACTTAATTTTGTGTCTTCAATTATTTAATCTGCTTATAGTTTGTGCTATGTGTAATATGTATGCATCCATGCACATCTTGTAGTTTGTCAAATATGCAATGGACAGGCACTTATAGACATTTTGTAGTTTGTCCTATGTGCAATGGACATCCACCCATAGATACCTTGTAGTTTGACCTATGTGCATTGACCTATGCCCATAGACATCTTGTAGTTTGTCCTATATGCAATGGATATGCACCCATAGACATCTTGATGTTTGTCCTATGTGCAATGGACATGCACCCATAGATATCTTGTAGTTTGTCCTGTGTGCAATGGACATGCACCCATAGACATCTTGTAGTTTGTCCTATGTGCATTGACCTATGCCCATATACATTTTGTAGTTTGTCATATGTGCAATGGACATGCGCCCATAGACATCTTGTAGTTTGTCCTATATGCAATGGATATGCATCCATAGATATCATGTAGTTTGTCCTATGTGCATTGGACATGCACCCATAGACATCTTGTAGTTGGTCCTATACGCAAAGCCAACGGATATGCACCCATAGACATCTTGTAGTTTGTCCTATATGCAATCGACATGCACCCATAGACATATTTTAGTTTTTCATACGTGCTATGGACATGCGCCCATAAACATCTTGTAGTTTGTCCTATATGCAATGCCAACGGATATGCACCCATATAAATCTTGTAGTTTGTCCTATGTGCAATGGACATGCACCCATAGACATCTTGTTGTTTGTCCTATGTGACATGCACTCATAGAAATCTTGAATATGCATGCACCAAAGAAAGAATAATAAAATAAATTATTTGCAACTTCTTGTCAGATAATCCATTGTCGTATGCATTAAGTCTAGAATTATGTATGTGCAGCTAATATAAATTTCGTAGAATGATTGCTAAAACCTTGATTCTTTTAATATATTCTCAAAGGTGTGTGAACAGAATTGCAATCTTTTCATATATGCTTTGCGTGTGCATCTCAATTGCAACCTCACCGGTACTGCTTTTGTATAGAAATCATATTTGTTATATCGTTTTCGATTGTTGACACTAGCTGTACGGTTGTACAGTACACCCAGAAAAAAACCCGAACTGTATCATGTAGTAAATAATAACATGAGTTTGTTAATGATGCCTTTGTATGCACATATTTATAGATTCGAACTCTGTTTTAAAAATGCGGCTAATATTATATTTATAACGAGTTTTTAATTTTATTTCTTATCTGCAAATTCACCGTTAGGCTCAATAGCCTAGAAGACGGTTATTTACATTAATCTCTTTTGTAATTTATTGCTATTAATCTCAAGCGGAAGATGAAATTCCCAGACCATTTGAAATGGTCAAATGACTGGAAATACACGTGAGCCTATAAAGATTTCAGCATCCCTTTTGATGTTTATTGGGCACTATATAAGACAGGTTTTGTTAAGTATTTGCGCACCGTTCTGAATTATTATCACCATACTATTTAAATATAGTACGTGGGAATCAGTTCTTCTATTGATCATCTATTTGTCCCCATTGAGATCCATTGAGGTTTTTATCACGTAGTCAATATGCTCTAGGGAAATCTTGCGTTTTTTCGAGCTACATTCAAATATGGCGCGCAGTGTTTGGCGCTTTTTAAACTCGCAGGTGGCAACACTGACGTACATACGCCGAGACGTCAGCCGATTGAAAACTGACAATAATAAAGACAAATTTAAGCCAAATAATTTTTTTTAACCTTTTTGTTAGCAAGAAATGATTCAAAACCATATTTATGAATTACTACGTCAAAACTGTAGGAAGAGGGGGGGGGAGGTCTTGGAATATACTACATGTGGTCACTGAGGGGAGAGGGGGGGTTAAAAATTGCAAAAGTGGGTCACGTAGTATGGGCACGTTCCCTTAGCATCTGTATTTTAAAACTTCTTTCCACTTATCTTACTATTAATATGTTTGTTGTCAGTAGTACTTTATAACCAAATTTTCGTGGGGATCCACTTTAAACATAATTTTTTACTTTTTCTTTTTTTACTTGTTCAAAATTTTAACCATTGCACCTTTATAGATGCCGGTAATTAAATTATTTTGGGAAAAAAACTCTTTTTGCAAGTTATGCTGTAAAATTTTGAGAAAAATTGTTTGTTTGCGCCCTTGAATACGTAATACATATAAAAATAGTTTTGTCCACGTAACAACTTAATCTTCCAAGAAAGCCATGAAAACACAATATTGGATTTAATCACCGGCATAAGTATTTGTATTCCTTTCTCCAAAAAATTGGATTTTAAAACTGTAATATATCGGAATATTTGTTATGATAGGATTCTATTGTCGACGAGTCCCGAACATAGCCGATCGTAAAGGGCCAAGTCATTCCGTTTACAAGAACTGTCATTACAGTTAGAAGGGCGGATGCCCTCTTACACCATATTTGTATTTGTACGTAAAGCAATAAACATCACTCAGATATTTAAAGAACGAAAGTCTTTCAATCTAACTTAATAGTACCGAGAAAGGGTTCAGTACTAACACAACCGACAAGGATTACAGAGCCACAGACATTACAAAAACGAATAAAATTATATATTCACAAGCTTCTGCCCGAGACTTTGTCTGCGTAGGATTAGTACTTCGAGTAATCTATTTTCTTTTCCTAGGTCCCATCTGCGTTTATACCAAAGTTCTTAACCTATCTATTTAAAATATGTATAATTCTTGATTTGATTCAAAGTATTAGGCAAGTACTTCAAATAAATTCACTAATTTAAATATTTTCCAAAATAGAAGTTTGATTCAACAATCATTGTTTTGCAAAATGTCATTCTCAAATTTTGACGTTTTCTATCAAACAATAATTATCATTTTCAATATATTTGAAATAAATATCTATCTTTATAAATTATAGCCTATATGTTATTCTGATGTATGAGCTATATTACTGTAAAGTTTCATTAAATTTCGATTTAAAGAGTAACAAACATACATACATCCATACAAACTTTCGCGTTTATAATATTAGTAAGATTTTCATATTGCGTACTAGTTTACTTCACATTCTTTGTGTTAGCGCAGTTATTTTTATTTCTGGAACTGTGCCAAAAAATAGTTAAATTAATTTTCTTTGTAAATTCCCTTTCTAGATATGCATTGTGGTCTGGCTATCGTCAATTAGAATACAGTCTTTCAGGGTTGAGGTTGAATATAATTTTGTCTTTCTTTTTTCGCTATAATGATACTAGAATTTTTTTTTAATATTTTTTATGTCAATACCTCAAAAGAGTCCCAACTGCTCCCGTCTGGAGCCAGTGAGACTATGGTATCCCCAATTGGGGTATGTTGTGAGGCGGAAGGTAAGTGGGGAGGGGAAGGAAGTGGGGAAAGACGAAGGTAGGGAAGTACCTGGGAAGTATTCAGATCTAGTCATTTCAACCAACGTTTCAATTCTGAATGGTGTTCTTACACCAGGGCGATTCTGAATGTATCTTCCACTCTGAAACGTGCTGCAAATATTCCTTATATTATTTCAAATTATTAATTTGGGAAAACACAAATCAATCAAATAAAATTTATCTGCATACGCCGGGATTCGATCCCGCGACCTCCGGATCTCTAGTCTAGCCTTGCCCCTGGACCATGGCGGCCATCAGTATTGATATCTACTACTTTTAGGGTGGGTTTTTTCATTTACCTTTACTTTTAGCTGTGCAGTTTGCAGTTACTTTAGCAGTACAGTTGACATTTACGGCAAAATGAGTTTTTTCATGACGCCAACTGCTAAAGTAAAGGTAAATAGGGATGACAGCATGATAACTTATCTAATTCCCACATTTTCGTATTTCGTTCATATATTTTTTTCATGTGGCAACTCACAAATTAAATGTCAAAATTCTATGATTTTACGCGCATTGAGTCGTCTATTGTTGCATCGTCTTTATGATGGTCTAGTGTATGACGTTCGAAAATTTGGCCAATTTGTGAAATTTGACATTATTTTCCAACATTTTAGCGTCACTTCTAGGCATTGATATGAAAGTTTTGTTGAGTAGCCTTTGACACATTAAAATATAGTTTGCTCACTGTACTTTTGTGTGTATTTGCAATATCTCCAAATAATCTTTCATGTTTGACAGCATTATTCCTAACAGAGGTCAATCTAGCTTCATTTTATTTATGTCATGTCATTTGAAAAAAATATTTGTAATTACACTTCATCAAATATTACTTATAGGTCATTGGGAGTACATATCTGCAATTGATGTATAGTCAAAAGTCGAGCAGTTTCTTTGTTAACGCAAAATCGGCGTATGAAAGTCCTGCGTATATTATGTCGCGACACGTCGTGTCGTATAATTAATTACAGATTCATCGTCAGAAGTTGACGAACTGTCACTTGATAATGATAATATAATAGCAAATACCGTAAAACAGATAGCAAGAAAATAACCTCTCATCTCTGAACTGTCACAAAAGTGACATTGACAACGGCGGCCATTTTGGTTACCTTTACTTTAGCATTTTACAGCACCATTGCCGGCCTGCAACATTCTAGGTAAAAGTAAACGGTAAATGTCAAATGAAAAAACTCATTTCTATGACTTTTACCATAAACTTTTACAATTAGCATTGCAATTAGCATTCTCGGTAAATGAAAAAACCCACCCTTAGGCAATATTCCTCATCAAAGTCTTTCGCGAAAGGACCCCCTTTTTCAGGAATATCCCTTTCTTATTGAGGACGAAATTATGTTTTTAAACCTTCAGAAATCCATATTCCTTGATGTTTATGTTTACAGTATGAATAATATTAATTAGTGTATAGAAATATGTATATAGTTTCAATGTGCTTCAACTTATGTCGTCAGTATAAGTAGTTATCTAGTTACGTGTAGTTTTGAGGTGTCTCACTAGTAAAGTTGTACTGTTCAAGAGAGTCAAATGCCCGTTCGTATCTATTACCCGAACGGTTACGGATATAGCCGATGATATACGAACGTTAGCGGCATCTGCAGTGTCCAGTACCCTTTCTTTAGAAATTGCACAGAGCATCCATTAGAACGGACGTTTGGTCCAGTTTAAACACGACTCGTAACCTGATGAACCGAGTATCATTAAAACTCCCGATCATTTGAGAAGTATGTTTCATCAGAGAAAACCACAGAACACCACAGTTAACACCAAGATACGTCGAATACAAATTTGTTGGTAGCATTTATTGTTTTTAATAAGGTGGTACTAAATTCGTCATGCATTTAACTGCAAAATGTGGCAACCCTATGCTCTCTCGCTGATGATTCATCGAATCATTGAACTTGCCAAGAACAGTGGGTTGGTTGTTTGCTGGCTTGCTAATGACCTCACGTACGCACTCCTCTTCGGGTAGCTTTATGCAGAATATACCCAACTGTTCGATCAATAAATAACAAGCGATGCACCCAAAAGGTACCTTTCTTTGGTCTTTTGAAAACAGATAAAAAAATAATTTTGGAATAATTCTTCTAAATGGTTTTCATTTTGAGAAGAAGTGGGAATCGTCGTCTAAAATGTTGATTGTGTATTAAAATAAACATGTGAACAAAGTTATTTGTATTTTAATTAAATGTCATTATATTTTATATGAAAAATTTGTTTTTATTGCGTACATATATGTATGTAGGTTGATCAATGAAAACTTTATCTACTTCTTGTTTTTTTTTGTAAATGTGCAAATAATTTACCCCCAAATAATCTTTTATCCTATACGGTGTCCGGAAACTCGTAGTAAAATAGGGACAAGCCTAATACGCACATTTTATTTTAAAAACCCAAGTCAACTAGTTTTAGCGTATTCCCGCCTTCTTCAGGACATAATATTATATTCTTATGTCCTGAATATTTGGCTACTACACAAAAAAAGATAATGCTTCACCAAGTTAATACTAATTTCTTCCTAGTCGATAATTCCTCATCCTTTATTTACACATTTTTTATTTCCAATTATATTGATTTATTCATTCTTCTTATTGATTTATTATTCTTGCAACGTGTATTTTTATGTTTATTTTCTGACTATTTTCCTGTTTTTATCTTTTTTTATATTCTAATTATTACCTTTTTTCTGTTTATTTTCTGTTTATTCTGTTTATTTTCTGACTATTTTCCTGTACACCTTTTATATTTTTTAATGTTTTAATTATTACCCGTCTCAGAACAGACACTGTCTAGTGAGGCGGGTAACTTACTAGTTATAAACGCCCGGGTTGCCGGCAATGAAATTGAATTCTTCATAATGCGAACTATTATTGGATACATACATACGTTTTATAATTGTGTGTTAGTTTTAGGCAACTAAAGATTAAAAACGTTTGAAGCCGTTTCTAGGCTTCGACGCATTTTAACCGCTTGGACACATAAGCTTGATTTCACGATAATTTAACGTAGGTAGACGTAGGAATGACGTATGTCCCGTACCTGAGTTATTAAAATACATTCAACTGCTGATATTACACCTTGATAAGGACCTTTTTTAAAATTTGATTTTTTTAATTCATCTTTTGGTTCGCATTACTTCTAAATGAAAGTTTTAACAAAAAAAAAGTTACAACACAAAATCTACTCCAATTGTTGTGCAGATTCACCAGTTTTCCGCTTGTACCACTAGTTTCCAGACGCCATGTATAATAATGTCTCTGCATTTGCTTCTCTCTCCCTCCCTCTCTCTCTATCAAATTAATTTTTTCATCAACAATTTTGGTTTTTATTTTTAACTTTTTTGCTTTTTTTTCAACTGACTAGCTTAGTATCTTTAATCATACGAAAAAATTGGATATTGTCTCTAAAACAATCATTAAAATGGTTCCAAAGCATTTGTTCAGTCCATTTACTTGACACTAAGGGAATGGGGTGTAAAAAAAATGGACCAATAAACCTCCTGGCAACATCCAGAATCATAAATTTTCGAATACAACATATACTTATTAATCTACAAAATTCAAAATGGCTTTATACACACAAATACTACATTTATGAAAACATCACAAGTAAATGAACACCACACAAGACAACGTAATAAATTATACACAAATTCAACAAAGACAGAGTGTGGCAAAATAAACATAGGCTATGAGGGTATAAACATATACAATCTCCTTCCTGATAGCCTGACAACCGAAAATTAAATGAGTTTATTTTTAAAAAAAAATAACTGTTTGCTCTCAAGATTAATGAGCAAAACCAAAATGTTCTTACTTAAAAAAATGTGTTACTTGGTGTCAGGTAGTAAACCATAATTATTAATATTATTTGTATCAATGTATACTTAAGTTAACAAAGCGAAATATGTATATTTCTTTTAACTTAATAAATATAAAAAAAAAATATAGATAGATAATTATAATCTGCAAGCTTTTCCGAGTTCAAAATTATGTTCAGAATGCGGCACTCTAATTTTGCACACTCAACTCCACCCAGCGCCCGCACTATTGAGTAATTATGTCAATGTTATCATTTTGCCATTTTTTAACGCTTTTTTATCAAGGTTACTATTTGGTTAATCGAATTAATTGGTAATATTGCAAAAAAAAACTGGTAATAAACTATGTACGTTATTAACCTTGCTCCAAAATGTACACATTGTTCTTTGTGTAAAGCATAATAATTCATTTAAAATCTTGTGATATTATAACTCTAAGTGGTTTTTCACAAAGAAGAGCGATACTTGAAGGGGAATTAATTCCCTTCTGCTTTCGTATGGTGATAGTGGGAAAACTATCCATCCCAACGTGATTACAAAATATTCAAGATGTTCAACGCTGCATTTCCACAGTCAAGTCGGGGCCGGCCATGTGTTGGCGTAATTAGAGCAATACGCTCCGTGTGCTGACTTCCAAGCACCAAGGAGCTCAGAAGTCAAGGCGCAGATGTTTATCATCTAACCCAGCTGCCTTGGGATTTTTCCTAGCGCCAGGCGCCACCCGAATATTGTACTGAGATGGTGGCTATTTTTTTTTTTACATGTAGTAGAATCCTGAGGGTCTTTTTTATCTTTAGGGATGCTGTGTTCAGGGTATTTTGAGGAAAGGAAGTTCTGTGAAGGAAAAAGGTTTGAGGGATGGGTACGAGTCTGAGGGTCAGTGTATCAAGGAGGGACGGACGTTTGAATCCATCCTGCCCACTGCGGTGCAAGACGATTATCCGGGGTGTCCTGCCGGAGGTCCAAAAGTCTCCCTCAACCAGTGTCTCCCGATCCGGCCTACCACGCATCTGGGCAGATGCATCCGCCGCCCAACGTCACCAAAGTCACGTAGTGATGTACTTGGGGGTAACCTACGGCAGAGGTGCTGGTTGTCCAATAGCACCGTTAAGGCAAATTAAGAGCCAAGCTGTTATGTGCAAAAGAGCCCATTTGTTCGGGTTTTGTTAAGTTTTTCATTTGCGATATCAAAATATTTTTTTTTTTGCTAAACATACAAAGGTAACCATTTGGTACGAGAATTCTGATACAATTATTTACGAGTTACATTTGTTAGGTAGCAACTCTAACAATAATATCAAAATATTTGTAATGTTTTTCTTAATTACTTGAACGACAGAGCAATTTAAAACTTTTTCTCGGATTGCTAAAGGAAATTTTCCCGCCCACATTAAAAAAATCATTCCTCCGAATTTTGATATCGAGACACACAAACTGATTATAGTTCTATATAGCCAATGAATTCACCTATATTTTGTCTATTATCAGATATTCGTTGGATTTATAAAAAAAATATATTAAAATTGTTAACTTTAAAACATTTTTAAAAATCTACAGAATATTTTTTAAAATATTATATTTTGCCACATTATGGCAGAAAAGCAATACGAGAGTTTGGAAATAGTCCCATAATGTGGCAAAAAACGTTCGGGTGGTTAAGACCTTTTGACCAGCGGCTGAGAATTAATTTTCAAAAAAATCCGATGAGAAAGATCTATTATTCCGCGTATCAAATTTTCTAAACTAAAAATTTAATATCGATTTATGTTATTAAAAACTTGCCTTAATATATACCTACTTACAAGTAAGCAATAAAAATGCTCAAAACGCATGATGATAAATTATTAAATATCGTTTACTTCTTGTATGTATTTTTTGATCATAAATATTTATGATTTTTCAATTATATCTAAACAAAATAAGTGAAATATTTTAGTTTGTAAGACCTTGAATAAATAGAAAAACTGAGGAATTTTCGTCACAAAACACGTTCTCGGATTTAATTTTTAATGGTTTTAATTTGACTAAAATTAAAATTCTGAAAAATGTGTTTACTAGATTATGTTTTGATTTATTTTGCTGTATGATGTTTATATGATTTGAAATTTGTGTTGTATAATACAATATTTCGTTTGAAAATTTAACAAATCCTCCAACGACCAACGGTACAACCTTAGTATATTAAAAATAAACTTAGTTTTTTTTTATTTTAAAAGTACATCCGCTATTGTCTGGTTAACCATCTTAAAAGATTTTCAATAAATCCTACAATTAAAATTCACAAAGAGGGTTTGCAAGAAGTTCATAGATTTGTTTACAAACCATACTCTTTCTATGCTCGTATTGGCAACATTACCGAAATAAGCGTATTTATCTAATCTTATATTTTACATTTTAAATAAACTTTTTTACACCTGAAAATATGAATAGTATGAGTAAATTAATATTAAAAATTTTATGTTTTTACCTTCCGAGCCATCTATCGGTTGGCGAACACAGATCAAGAATGTTAATTTTGAGGCGATTGCAGTAATAGCTCGAACCGCTAGATGGCTGATAAATCAGTTTCGAGTTTTATTCACAGATGGCATTGTCAGGATTGTTTTATACTTATAGGCGCTACCGAATACCTCCATACATTTTTTATAAATAATTTTATTATAAACCCGTAAATCGGGTAAAAAATAAAATAAAAAAATCAATCAGGTAACGTTAAAAGATAGTTTAAAAAACAAATGTGGTTCTCCACATAACCTGCTAAAAAAACCAATAGATTATACCAAACATATCTTTTATGTTTGTTTATTTTTCTAATATCTCATAGTTTAATCCGTGGACACTAAAAAAACAACAAAGCATCTTTTGCAGCTAATCCTAGAAAAATACAATCTAATCCTTCCAAATTGATTAGTGGAAGCATCGAACAAACTTTAATGTTTCAATTATTCAAACCAATGTGATGCTACTAATATTATCCTTTACTTAATTAAAATTTTATTAGCGTCTTAACTGTTTTGGATTCTTATTTGGAGATTTTTTTATTTTTTTTTATTTAAAAAAAAAAAAAATTATTAACTTAAGAATGGTAAAGGCTTAACTTATGATATGAAGATGAAAGACTTAACTTATTTTAAAATTTAAAACAACTCATTCAGGTACAAGCTGTTAAACTTATTGTGAAATCAGATATGAGCAAATCACCACAATGTTGCCTGTTTTTTTTTTTACGTGAATTTGACATAGATGGCCCTGAGGAAAATTGTTTTCCTCAGGGCCTATCGTATCGGAATTTTGAAAATGCTGTATGGAGGGTCTTTTTGAGGAGAGGAATGAGTGAACATGGATCTTGAAGAGATTCGTTTTGTAGGACGGAGGCAACTTAGCAACCTAGCTGAAACGAGTCACAAATGTCAACCGTGTATGTACATATATGTTGGACGCGCGTTTGGCGTGTTTCCCGTCTACGCACCGGTGCCGTAGGGATCAATGACGCTATTTCCTAGTGGCATTTTCCATTGTAATGGCGGTAGAACAAGGACACCATACCTACCGGACGCCTGTACTCTAAAAATTGCGATCCGTTTTTTAAGATAGGGAATCTATCAAACGGACCGCCAGTTACTGCACAGAGTCAAGGGTTCTTTAAATAATACATACTAATGATAATCACTTCTTATATTTTAATTATTCCCGCAGCATGTATTTAAATAGATAACCCAATTTATAATTTAAACTACGTAGTAATATGGATTAAATAGAATACTTTCCAGATAAACTGCATTATTTTTAATGCATCCTCAAGATACAACTTTCATAATATTGACTGTGACATTGCCACATATTTAAATAATACCGTAATTAGACGTTTGTATAACATATGCTTCATTTTAATTCAATTAAATATTCATTTGCGTCAATGATCATCGCCGTGTTATAGATATAGATCATTGATTTTCAAAGTGGGGGGCGCGCCCCACTAGGGATTTTTTTTTCTAATATTTTTTTTTAAATTCCTGATAATTTCCAATTTTTTTCAATTTTCCCTGTTTCACTGATAGAGAGCTAAAATTCTAGACATGTGAGGAAAATTCCTGTCATCTGGTAACCCTTATTGCGTCTCAACCATTCAATGTCGGGATTTAAATGTATTTAAATTTATTATAATGTATTTGTGGAGTGTTGAAATAAAACGCAAAAAATGTCTTTTTAGTTGCGTGGGACGGGTAGAAGTGGAAAAGTGGAGGGGAAAGGCGAGGAAGATGGAGGGGAACGGGGAAGTATATAATTTGAAATAAAACGTTAGTCGAAGATAATATTGTTAATTCAAAAATTAGAAATATGTAGTTGACAAATACGACAGTCTCGTAATAGATCGCAATGGCTGAATTGCTAGAGCGCCGTCCCGGTGAGTCGTGAGATCTGGGTTCAAATCCCCGTTGCGACCATTATGTTTTATTATTTTTCTGTTTCTTGTTCATTTTCATATGTTAATTTAGATTATTATTTTTGTCTGTTTTATTTGGAATAACCTCCAAAAGTTAAAAAGAGACTATTTCTTATAAAAAAATTGTTTCTTTATTTCCCTGTAATTTTCCACATTTGATGCTACCGCATCCTATTTGTATTATTTATGTAAGAAACTCACGGAAAGGTTTCTTAATTTTTTAATTCTTGGAAATAATTATAATTTATATACATAAACATTGTGAATCAACATGCATGCAGATAATAACCCTGAAACATGGGTACCTGATCATTAACTATAATGACATTGTTATATGAGATAATAATGATTCCTACCTACATTTAAAATATAGTGTATTTATATCGTTGAAGAAGAAGATAACACTAACTCTAAACGAAAATATGAAAAAGCACAAGACACAGAAAAATAAAAGATAATGGTCGCAACTGGGACTCGAACCCAGAACTTCTCGTCTTACCGGGAAGAACGCCTCTACCAATTTGGCTTTTGAAAACACTTATTTTTTCAATGTTTTGGTTATCATTTTACGTGAATGAGTCTTATATAAAATTAATAAATAGCTAGAATATCTAAAGAAATCAGAAGTTAAACAATTTTTTTGGTTTTTATTTATTTCATACATTCAATAATATTATTATTCAATGTATAAAAACAGTTTATTATAAACAAGTTCTGCTTCGTAATTATTATTATGTGTTACAGCTGCTTCGCCCTCTAAAGGCATTGTCAAACTGGTATCAAAACCACTTACAGACGATGAATTTATACTAAATCTTAATCGATATTTACGATGACTCATTTATAATTAGTAAAATTGCTGGAGATATTAATGGTTGCTATTTCCCCAACTGTAAATTCCCTTATTAAACTTAGAATTGTAAATTAAAATAAATAAAATTAGGTACATTATTATTATTTTTATTATAGTCCCTTTGGGACCAGGTTGGGAGCAGTTGGCACTATTGCGAGGTACCTATTTGCTTAAAAAGTCTTATCATCATTGTAATATCTTCAAAGTTCTCTCCGAAGACATTCGTTATTTGTGACTAGTATTCTTAAGTACCTACTACAAAAGGCTTAGGTTCTTAGGTGAATGTTTATTGACGTATCGTAATTTATAATTATAATTCGGAGGACTATTGTCCTTTCCGACTGACAGATAGGTTTTGTCTGCGAAGCTCTATAATTATAATGACTGCCCATCTACCTTCGGTTGTCTTCGGCACATCTCGGAAATGAGACCATGTGATCCGAAGAACCCACAGACAACTAAAGTAAAGTGAGAACTAATAATATACTAATTATGATACATTTCATCATGTTCATATTCCATCACGTACATGTTCATGCTAATATCTGGCGACCAAAAATCGGAATACCTTTCTGCTGTCGGTTGCACGTCTCGGCCTTTGGAACGATTGACGCCCTCCCTCCACTTTCTACGCTGTCTTCCTAGTTCTTCTCCTTTCCGAGATCTTCTTTTCCAGGATCAATCTTAAGGCCTCTCCACACGATGCTGTAAACAGCCCGACATGTCGGGCTGTTTGACGAATAAGGAAGTAGAGTGAAAAATTTTTGACTTACAAAAAATATGTTCACGTAGATGACATGCAAACTTAACCGCTATGTTAGGAACTATTGCAAGTTTCGGTGAAAAATGACATTTCGTGTTTTAAAATTTAAAAGAATGCACTTTTTTCGAAATTACGGTAACTACATTGATTAGTAGGTACTGATTAATATCTAACTACTACAATTTATTAAATTTCGTTTTATAGTCCATATTAAGCGTGTCCCGGTTTTGTAAATATTTACCCTCATTTTTCATACAAACAAGCATACAGATGACGACACACACACTTTTGTCGGGCTTAATAAAATTCAACTTGTAGAATTAATTTAATTATGAAAACGAACTTTAAAAAAATTACAGAATTTAAGTTCGCATGTGAATATTGATAAATTTTTTTTTTTAAATCGTCTTAATTTCTTAACTTCCTTAGTGCATCGTTAGTAGGCACAACCGGCTGCCGAATCCTTTGCGATTTGTAACCATTATATAAACATCTCTGCCATCATCTTTGCAGGTCCTGAATTAGGTAGTCTTTTGTTTCTTACCCAGTGAACCAGGACTCAGTCTCAGGAAATTTGTTGTGAAAAAAGAAAATCTAACCCCAGAATTTCCAAGATAATAAATAGCTTGTCTGCGGGACTGTTTTTTTGTAGGTTTCGTTCTTATCCACCTACTCTTATCAAAGTTGTTTTTATTTAACTTTTTAATAAATTATTTAACCCTTCAAAAATTTGGCGTATTTTTTCAGAGGCTAAAACTGTTTTCGAAAGGAGATGAAACAGGCATTCAATTTTTATTATTAGAAATAGCCATGTTATTTTTTTAAATATAAAAATTTTCGATGAAATCTTTAAAAAGTTTTAAAAATGGCTTACTTTACGTTTTTTCTAACTAAAATTACTGATAATAAAAAAAATGAAACACATACATATTTCTTTAGACAAATGAATTATAAACGTTACTGTCACCTCACTTTTTTGTCATATTATGTAAAAAAAAAATTTAAAAAATTCACAAAGTTTCATAATTTTTTTTCAAATTGCGATTGGAAACTTTGTTTTCATAAAGGTGTAAATTTTTATTTTTTTGTGGCTAACTTTTAGATTTGAATGTATAGCGTGTTGTATTCTCTTTCGGATTTCCGTTTAGATTATACTTCTCACTATTATAGTTAGGGAGATACAACGATTTCTATGAGACCTATGTGAGCTAGGACAAATATGGTCTCCTGTGATTAAACGGGAGATTTAATCACAGTTGATGTGATTATTCAAGTAAATATAAATCCGAATTAAAAATAATAAAATTATTCAAACATCGTAAAAGGCTACATTATTTCAATAAAACAATATTTATTTTTGCTTATACATGTTTATGGGATTTCTTACAACATATTATTCAAAGTCTTAAAATTAGTTACTGAGCAATTATTCGTTCATTTATAATTAATTGTTACATTTTTTTATTTCATCTGAATATATTAAATAATAATTTTTTTGCCATTATATTTAGATGAGACGTGATGGGAACAAAATAGGTTCCACTTTAGTCCGTCCAATTAGTCCGATTTTGGCCTCCAATGCTATAACGCCGACCGACCGGAAACTACAAAATCAACACAATCTTATCTATAGTTGCTGCCTATTTTAGCTCGCTGTCTTCCATGTTTCACTATAATATGATAAGATTGAGTGTGCTGATGTAGACATTTTTTGAGATAATTTATATCTTAAAAATATGTACCATGAGGACTAATTATATTATGTACTGTCTCTATTTGTAATTTTCTTTTTTTTTTTTACTGGATTGTCAAACTCAACAGTGGGAACATCTGTAAAAACGCAGTATAAATAAATACATTAATTTGACATGTTTTTAGACTTATTTTTTCTGTATATTTTATGTCCTATCGTGCCATTAAGCACGTTGTATCAGAAATTTCGCCATATATTTTATTTTCAATACAGTTTATTATTATACATGTAATACATTATTTTAATAATGAAATAAATTAACATGAAAATTATTTTCAAACTTAAAAAAGACTAAGTAAAGTGATCACAACATTTCTTTTCACTATTTTTCATTAATTATTGTTAATTTATTCTAATGACTTATTAATTACCTAATTAATTAATAATGTTTTGCACGTAGTTTCAAATTTCTCAGTGCAATGAATTTGAAGAGTGTTGTTTATGGGTTTCATCACTAGATCTACAATCTGCCGTCAATACTAAGCAAAATATCACAATGTTTAGTTTTGTCTTTTTTATGTTTTGATTTACGCGAATCTACGCACTCTTACTCCCCAGTCTTCCTTGATCAAATCGGCGGCTTTCTCCGCTATCATGTACACCGGAGAGTTGGTGTGTCCTGACGTGATCTCAGGCATAATGCTGGCGTCTGCAACTCTCAACCCTTGTACCCCGTAAACCCTCAGTCTTGGATCCACCACCGCATCTGGGTCATTGGATGGACCCATCTTACACGTCCCAGAAGGATGGTATATGGTGAAGGTGAAGTGTTGAGCTTGACAAGCCCAGTATGCGTCTGTGCCGAAACCGAGGTACTCACAATTCGGTATTGGATTAGAGTAAACTCTAACCCCCAACTTCTTCATCGAAGGTTGCATCGCTATCTTTACTGCCGCTTTCATCCCTGCCACCATCCTCTGCAGATCTTCCTCGTAAGCGTAGTAGTTTGGATAAATCAACGGATAAGCTAATGGATCCTTGCTTTTTAGCATTATTCTTCCTTTTGATTTCGGTCGCATCAACATCGGCAACACCATGAACGACTGCGTATCGCCCAACCTCCCGTAAGTCTTATCGAATATGTCATCTGCGATTCCAAAGTTTCTTCTCAAAAGTGGGTCACTGTTTAACGATCCTCCGACAAACAATAATTCCATATCCGCCCAGCCATCCTTTGCTCGTGGATTTTTAAGATCTATAAATGTGACCGCTTCGCATCCTCCCGGAACGGCGAGCGGACCACTTCGATTTGACATCCAGTCGAAAATATATTTTGGATTTTGAAATATATACGCAGTTGTTAAAGAAGAGTTTTGTTTGTCAGCGGTAAATATCAATCCTCCGGCAGCGATGTGATCCATTAAATTGTAACCCACCTTTAAATCTCTTACGACGGGAATGTTAAATTCTTTTAAATGGTCTCTTGGACCGATTCCCGAAACCATCAAGAGCTGTGGAGAGTTAACCGAACCACCTGACACGATTACTTCTTTCCTTACGAATATTTTAAATCTCTTGCCTCGCTTTCTTAACTCTATTCCTTTGACGACATTTTGCTTATTGATGATCAGTTTAGTGACCATACTTTCTTTGGCGACATGCAGATTTGGTCTATTTTTAATGGGTAGCAAGTAAGCTCTGTTAGAACTGTGCCTACTTCCATTGCTGAGTGACAGCTGAAGGAACGATGTTCCGGTTTGCGTTTCCCCGTTATGATCTCCGTACCTGTGTCCGGCTTCTTGAGCCGATTTGACCCAAGCCTCCGCGATATTAGTTCTGTACGGCGAATAGTTTATATCTAAGGGTCCCCCTACGTTGTGGTACTCCGGATCTTGGAATTCGTTAATTTGGTAGTTTTCTACCTTTTTGAAATAAGGGAGTACGTTTTTCCAACTCCATCCAGGATTGCCCAGTCTCTCCCAGAGATCAAAATCTCTTCGGTTTCCTCTCGTGTAAATCATGTAGTTGAGGACGCTGGATCCGCCCATTACCTTTCCTCGGGGCCAGTTGCACTGCTTGTTGGTGTGGCCGAGACAAGACCTTTTGGATGGGACCGTTTTATATTTCCAGTTGGCTTTCGTGAACTGGAGATAGTTGGCCAGCACGGGAATGTCCATTACGAAGTTTTCGTGACCTCCGGCTTCTACGAGGAGCACTTTCCACTCTGGCACTTCAGTTAGTCTGTTAGCTAAAGCACACCCCGCTGTTCCAGCTCCCACTATTATGAAGTCATACTCCTTTAGCAGCCTGGTTTCATCCGCCGGCTCTGTGTCGATCTGCCTCTGTCCGTCTCCTAGGAACTGTAGCAGTGGCCCCAACAATCCTTGTGCATCACATCTCGGGGCTAGTATTGTCAAACACAGCACTGTCGCAACTAAAGTCCGGAACTGCATACTTTTCTGGCCGGACATGGTTGTTTATCGGTGACCCTCCTGAAAAGATAGATATGCTTTTATTAGTAATGCAAATTGAATTAATATTGTTATATTTCTTTGTTTCAGGTATGGATTTTAGTTTCTTTGTAACATCAATACAAGTTGGCGGATACAGGTGAGCAATTTTTTGAACATTAGATTTAGAACTTTTGTAGAAATAATATAAAACTATTAAATAATGTTTTTTTTTCTTCGCAATCTATCTCTCGTACCTGGTAGCCTTCGCAATACATATAAATGTAAACAATAATTATAATAATCCCAGAACAATGTAATTATTGCAAATGGGGCAGAAATCACCTTCGAACTGTTGCATTGATTGCACATGATAATAGATTAACTTTAAACGGTAATAGGCGACCTTTAAAATAATAATAATAATAATAATAATTGGATAATTTGTAGAGCACCGTTTTGTGAAAAATCACCTAAAGTGCACTGAATGATAATTATTTGTCCAAGAAAACATTATTTTATAATAATTACAGTTTGCTTTATATATTGGGTAGGTACTTTATTATATGTTACAACATCTAATCTCTCCGTTGATGATTACAAATTAAATAGTGTTACAATGTCAATAATATTCTATAACGAAGGGGTCATAGTTGGTTTTCCGCCAAATTCTACAACAAAAATAAGGCTATCTTCTTAAGTTTTATTATTTAACGGCAAACATTTTTGACACAACCTGTGTCTTCTTCAGGGTATACAGTATAAAACTAATTATAAATCCACAAGATGTATTTTATAAACAAGTGATATTACTAGAACGAAAATCGAACAACACAAAAAAGTTCAGAAAAAAGGGTTAAAATATTACACAACTGCGCGTAATATCCCAAAAATAAATTACTTTAATACTTTTGGCCGTGAAAATCTCAAATCATATAAGATCAGAAATCGGTCATGAAATATATATTCCATATATTTCACTTTAAGTACCCTTTGGTGGCAAGTTCCACTATTGCAAAATTGCACTTTTAAGATGCCCGACATGATAAGATAAAACCGGTCCGGTCAGTAATATAAAGTGGAAGAAACAGAAAAAGATATTCTAGTCCTTTCAGTAAAAGGTCCGGTCAGTAATAAAAAAGGAAAAAAAAACACAAATATTTATATATAAACATAAAACAAAGATATTTTAGTCATTTAAACGTTATTTTAAACCTATTTAGGAATGAAGGTAAAAATGCTTATTATCAATAAGCTATTTAACTTTTTTTATTTTTTTTATTTAATTAAATTTATTTTTATAGTGTTTGAAAATGGCCTTGTAATCCGAAACAGCTGTCACAATAATAACAAACTAAAATACTTGCAGAACTTAATAATAACATTATTAAATTTAATTTTTCGAAAATTAAATGGAGTTCTACGAATTAAACACAGAAACAATAAATAACTTATTTTATAGTAGTATCACTACCGTTTATAAACTAATCCCAGCTAGAGCTCGTACGGACGTCATCCACGTTCGTCTTATTTTTTCTCACACATCTTGTTTGAAAATGAAAAAGATAGAAGATACCAGAATGTTTACGTCACGTATGATTTCTCGCTGGGACTAGTGTATCGATTAAGTCTTCACTTCACTTTTTTTTTTAAATTTTATCGTGGTACAATATTTTATATTAAAATCTTGTAATGTTGGCCTCACTGGGTGGCTTACCCGTGCTGAGTCCTCCATTTGGCAACTAAACAACGACTAACCTTTCTATATTGTCAATTAATTAATTTCGGTGCGTAGTAGTTTAACTTGTGGATGCCTGTATTAATTACAACGTGTTGCTCACTACGCTAATGTTCACTTGACTGACAAACTCCGAATAAAATTCTTCGCAATTATACACATTATGTAGAGGAATGATTAAGTTGAAGACAATCTGCGTACGTTGGTTTTCTCCCTTAAGGCAATATCACAATGGTCATTATCATCGTAACTAACGCCGACATTGGGACGTTCGATGATAAGAACGTGTTCGAATGAGAATTTGTAGATTGTAAATTTGGTTGAATTTAAGAGGAACGGCTGCGCGGCCCGTTTCATGCGAAACTTAATTAAGGATTTAAGGTCAAAATATCCAATCCAACTGAATAATATGTGTTTTAAATTATGATATATGTAAGTAATTAAATAATTCAATTTTGCTTCATTTTAGAGGCAACTTTGGATTTTTTTTGTGACTATATTATAATTATTAAAAAATATCTTGCCCGTTTATTGTTTGAAACATTAACAGAATTTTAACAATTATTACATTGCTGATATTGCCTTTGCAATGTGCACAGATGTTAACGCTCCAATTAAAAATGTTCACAGCATACGTAATTAAGTTTTACTTGTTACTAGGCGGAGATTCTAGTACTGAACAAAAAAACAGAAATAATATTATTTTTTTCATTAACTCCACACAGGAGACCCTGAGGAAAATAATTTCCCTCAGGGCATATGTCATCTTTGAAGATTCTGTGTGGAGGGTCTTTTTGAGGAGAGGAAGGATTCTCCTACAACATGGGTCTCTGCAAGACCTAGGGAGGGTTTTTTTGAGGAGAGGAAGTAGTGAACGTGGGTCTTGAAGGGACCCATGTTGTAGGAAGGATGAAATACAGAGGCCGGAAAATCCTTCGACAGCCGAGCTGTTGAACACAAGAACGAGTCGTAAAAGCGACCCGTTTTCATGTGACAAATGACAACCGTGTACATATGTTGGGCGCGCGTTTGGCGATTTTCCCGAATGTGCACGAATATGACGACCGTCCGTGGTCGAGTGGTAAGACACTTGACTCCCATTCGGAAGGTCGTGGGTTCGAACCCGGCGTGCGCAAATAAATTTTATTTGATTAATTTGTGTCATTTCACAATTAATTAATAAAAATACTATATGTTATATTTGCGGCACGTTCCAGAGTGGAAGATACTCTCAGTATCGCCCTGGTGTAAGACCACCATTCAGAATTGAAACGTTGCTTAATAATGGCTTTAGCCGTGTTTAGTGACTAGATCTGATTAGCCAGGTACTTTCCCACCTTCCTCTTCCCCATCTCCTTCCCTTACCCACTTACCTTCAGCCTCACAACCTACTCTAATTGGGTATGCCATAGTCTCAGTGGCTCCAGAAGGGAGCAGTTGGGACTCTTGTGAGGTATCTCTATAATTTTTTTTTTTAAAAATGCACCGGTGTCGAGGGGATCAATGACGCTAATTCCTTTAATACTCGCAGAAATGCAGTGCCTTTCGGTACAATTACAAATGAAGCAATCCGTGGGATCTTCTGATACTTGTATTAATTAAATTAATCGGTAAATTAAGGCCAATTTATTCGCTGTTTATTCTTCTGCCTACCCTGATTAAAAACTAGGCCCGCCACTGGCGTCTATACCTACTAAATATACGATAAGATTTTCCTTACGCGATGATTTTATAAGTATGAATGAGTTAATCGGGCATTATGCGTGCTATCACGTTTTCGTGTCATTCTGCCGGCATTGCGATCCAAGTACTGCAATTCGTGCATTATTATTCGCCATGAACTTATCACGGAGTCTGGTATCTTGATTTTTTGTACTTCTTGAGCATTAACTATGTAATAATTTCTAGGTATTTTGTTTTGAAGAGTTTTATTCACAACTATCTGACCCGGCATGCGTTGCAGTGCAACATAAATAAAGAAACTGTTTCTCCCTGCGTGTCCTTTCCCATTCGTCCCGTACCCCTTCCGCCTTGTCTTCGCCTTCCTTGTCGCCTTCCCTTCCCGCGTCTCCTTCCCCGCCCGCGTTCTACTTTCACCTTCCCCCTCCCCTCTCCCGCTGTCATCCTTCTCGCGACCACCCTTACCCATTCCCCTTCCACCTTTTCCGCCTTTGTAACTCCCCTCCAGCGAACCCCCCTCCGCCCCTCCCGGATTCCCCTCCCTGTCTTTTTTCCCTGCCGCTAAACTCTATTAAATACACCCATTTTTTTCAAACAACTCACGTTAGACTCATTTAAATTTTTTATACAATTTTCACAAGCCTAGGTGTGCTAGCACGGTCGATCGATATGAAGTTATCGACCGACTATCGGTAACTTCTCATCGTTCCCTAGGACAACTGCAGATCGCAAAACGAATAGGTGACAGTTCACAATGACTAAGTGTCCTTAATATATTCGATATCAACTGTCGTTTATACGTTAGCGAAGTGCAGTTGTCCTAGGGAACGATGAGAAGTTTCCGACAATCGGTCGGTAATTTCATATCGAGCGACCGTGCTAGCTCACCAGCGCTCGTTATTTTGCTATTCGGGACGGAGACAAATCCAACAAATCAAAGATCATAAAAATCTGTCCAGCGTTCTTGAGTTATAAATGGTTTAAACGATAAATATGATTTTTAAAATTAATGATGTTTAAATTGATTAAAAATATTGTAGGTACTTATTTTCACGTGACGTTTTTTGTTTTTGTTTTGGTAAAACCGTGAAAATTATTTAAACTCGTTTGTTGTTGTGAAATAATGAGTCGCGGGGGTTTTAATTTCCGTCATATGCAAAATTTTATATTAATTTGTTATTGTATTTTAATTTTATGAATTCATGTCGTAATCGTGATTCTGGAGTGGGCGTCATTGTCATGTTCAGGGACCCGCTAAATGGGCACATCTGTTTACTAAGTGGGCATGTTGCGATTTATAAATTTCATTTCCATAATAATAAGCTATAACTCAAATGAATGAAGGTGTATAGCACTTATTATGCCCGCATTCATTGTGATACCAGGCAGTTTCAAAATAAGGATAATAGGAAATTTTATGCAGGCAAAACGATTCTTATCACAAAGTAAGGAATACCCGCAGAAAAGCAATTATATTTTTGAATTAATAATTCCCCTTAGTGCTAATTTCATCTTTGGGGATGCTGTGTGGAGGGTTTATTTTATTTGTTTATTTGGAGGTAACACATATACAACACAGTAATTACCAACACAATTTAAGTTAGTAACTATAGGATTCGCCTGCACCCTAACAATATCTCACGGATTAACAATGGGTTATTTTTAGGAAAAGAAGGAAAATTTGTTCTGGGAAGGAAAAGGTTATAAGGGGTGGGTAGGAATCTAGGGGTCAGTGGGTCCATGAGTGACGGACGAATGATTAAATCCCTCCCACTACGATGCTTTTGTTTTTTTTGTTTTTGTTATGTTTATTTAGATATATGCACTTTTTTCATACATCTAGTAAGAAAATACGATAAAACAATTTAATAAATACAGTTTAATAAATACAAATTAAAAAATACAATTTAAGAGATTATTTTTAAGAAATACAGTTAACTACAATTTAAGAAATACAGTACAATATTTGTAATCTAATCAAAGATTGTTTTTAACATATATAGCACATGTCCTACGAAAAGTGCTAAGGTTTGAGGCTTCCTTAACGGCATTCGGTAGGTTATTATACAGTTTTTGTCCTTTATGTGACGCAAGGTGTTGTTCCGAGAGAGCCCTGCTGGAGAATTCAAAATGCCTCCGTCAACCAGTCTCTCCCCCGATTTGACCTGCCACGCATTAGATGGGCAAACACATCCGTCGCCAAGAGCTAGTCAAATCTCATCCCATGAACCCGGGCACCCCTGCTAAGTCACCAAACGTTGTCACCTGGGGTGACCTATGGCAGAGTTGTTGGTTATCCAATAAATGGTTGCCGGGGCGGCGGCACTCATACCCGCCCCGCAAATTGTAAACATAAGATAATAAGTATTAATATTTTATTTTTAATCAATCTATCAATTTAGTTGTTAACTATTAATTATAATCATATGTTATTTATTGTGTCATTATTGTAGATATTAATGCTTGTGATAAAATCAATCATAATCATAAATTATCTTAAGAGGTGACAAAAATCTATTACTAATTCACAGTTCATTAACTTTGATCGATTGAATAGAAAATGTTAATATGGCGCTTTGCACTTTATTATCGCGTTTTTATGGCTCTAGTAGCAAAGTTGTATATTTTACGCTTATTTTATTTTATGACATTTACGTATTATATTATCTTCTCAAGAGATAACTTTGAGTCAATTTATGATGACCGGAAAATACTTCTTTTCGCGTAACAAAACTGGGCATGTTTTTATTAAAATTTTCCTTTTTTTCTTTTGAAATTTTACCAGCTTATTTTTTTTTATTGTTCCTTTTTATGTAACACCTTACAAGAGCGCTCTAAAGTGTGAAGACAGGGAACTATGTCGCCACCCGGTTGGGCTGCGTTTTGAGGCGAGTTAAAGTATGGGCTGTACAAAGGGATTTATTAATGCTAGTCAGGAAAATGCCTGGATTATATGAAGGCGGCAAAATACATGCCGGTAGCTCGTTCCACATACGAGCCGACTTACACGAAAACGAGTCGAAGAATCGACCCGTTCTCGTGAAGCCAACCATCAATTTGAGGCAAGGAGCGTGTGCCAAGACCGAGTTGTTTAGCGGTCCGTCCACTCTGCCTACCCCTGCGGGGAAACGGCGTAATGGTTAGTTAGTTAGAGTTTAACGCACGTGCACCGGTATCAATTCTGCTAAAGTAGGCTTCATTAAAATATTTGTGGAATAGACTCAGCATGCCCAAATTGCGTCTGTGGATTAGAGATGGCAATCGATCTGTTAACAGTGGATTGTCAATTAGAGGCCGCCCTCTTTTGCAGAGAATCAAATAGGTTTATCAAGGATTCTGGGGTTCCAGCCCAGAGATGGCTCCCAAATTCAATTGTTGGCATTTTAAATATTTTTTAAATACCTAATTACATTCATATTTAATTTCGATAAAACATTGTTTTGGTTTTTTTTTTATTATTTTATATGATTGCCGCCCAAAAGTCCCGACTGCTCCAGTCTCATGCCATTGAGACTATGGCATCACCAATTGGGTTATGTTGTGAGGCCGAAGGTTGTGGGTAAGGGAAGGAGATGGGGAAGAATAAGATGGGGAAGTACCCAGCTGTTCAGATCTGGTCACCAAACACGGCTAAAGTCATTTCAAGCAACGTTTCAATTCTTGATGGTGATCTTACACCAGGGCCACATTGAGAGTATCTTCCGCTCTGGAACTTGCCGAAAATATACTATATATTATTTTTAATTAATTAATTGTGTAATAACGCAAATTAATCAAATACATTTTATTTGCGCACGCCGAGTTCGAACCCGCGACCTTCGGATTGGGAGTCAAGAGCTTTACCCCTAGACCACGCTGGCCGACAGTTTAGGCTGATTAAATTAACAGCACTGCTTTGTAATAATAGAGCCATTGAATTAATTATGTATCCACTAATTGTACTTTTATATATCTTACTTACTATATCTACTATACTATAATACTTTACTATACTGTAATACTATACTGTAATACTATACTATACTATACTATATACTATACTTACTATAATATTATAAACGCGAAAGTTTGTATGGATGTATGTATGTTTGTTACTCTTTAAATCGAAATTTAATGAATGGATTTTAATGAAACTTTACAATAATATAGCTCATACATCAGAATAACATATAGGCTATAATTTATAAAGCAAGCTATTTATTTTCAATATATTGAAAATAATAATTATAGTTTAATAGAAAACGTCAAAATTTGAGAATGACATTTTGCAAGACAATGATTGTTAAATCAAAATTCCATTTTGGAAAATATTTAAATTAGTGAATTTATTTGAAGTTCTCGTCTAATACTTTGAATCGAATCAAGAATTATACATATTTTAAATAAATAAGTAATGAATTTTGGTATAAACGTAGATGGGACCTAGGAAAAGAAAATAGATTACTAATCCTACGCAGACGAAGTCGCGGGCAGAAGCTTGTAATTTATATATAGGTTAAGTTCACCGATACAGCTATTACTTAATTCTAACTGTTCGCAATTTCAATGTTAATGGTAATTAACTATTGATTGATCAATTATTATAATGAATCAATAGGCAGTTAACGCTAATAGTCACTGTGACATATTGCAGTTAATCCATTAAAATGCTTTGGGTGCTTTATGAACCACTGTCTTCGTGCCGATTGCTTCTTTTGCTGTGTTCAACCGCCCTTCTCGTTCTTAAACTTTCCATTTTGGCATTGGGCCCGATGCAAAAGCCCCAATAAACCGTAATACATTATCATAAAAAGCCAGATTCCGCAACCGGCTGCCCTTCAGACCTCGAGAGAGACCCCGATAAGAACTATCAACTAAATGTGGGATTGATTCCAAAAATTGCAGTCGTTAATGTTTCGACAGGTGTCAAGTTTAAAAAAGAATGTCTGTGTCGTAACGGACTTCGGAGGATATCATTAATAACCCTTCAGGCCTCGGACCTATTTTGTCGGAAGGTCAAATTAATTGCAGTAAAATTCAAATAAATTAAATATTTTAAAATGCATTAAAAATTGACGAAATACGCTTTCAAATTTTATAATTCAAATTAAACATATAATTTTTTGAAATATAATAATTATGGTGCAAACATAAAAAAGTTTTAAAAATGATGCTGATAGATTGACATAGGTTCGGAAAATTGACTTACCTCCCATTTTTACATAAATTTTTACAATAATTTGTTTTTCTTGGTTTTGCAATAATTTGTGAATGATGGATACTTGGAACAGGTGTTTGAGTTTGTGTCTTTGGGAAGCATGTTTACGAAATATGGGAAGTGTAATATACTCGTATATTGAAAGGAGTACATTTGTAAAGGGGTACATTTGAACAAGAAAAAACACTATTGAAAATTTGACTTGAATATCTATATATATATATATACGGAAAAAAGTGTTACGTTTAGTACGTATACTAACAAATTATTCTTACATTTTCCCGCCAATAAACATTGAAACACTGTTAATTTGTTCGTAAGAACTTCAGTCCCGTTTTTACGAATAAAATGATCGTATTTTAGAATAACATTTTTCTCCGTGTACATATAGCGTCCGCGAACAGAGGTTCCGACCAAATCGACTGGAATGCTAAGAGTCCTTGGAAATTATCTGAAACATGAAATTAAAAAAAAAAAAACAAAACATTATAGTGTGAATGTCGCATGCGCATGAACCTCGGTTTGCAAAAAAAACTTGTTGATTGCAGAAATGGCGGATATAAAAGAAAAAAATCGGCCTTAATTTCGCCATAACTTTTTAACGGGTTATGTTAGAATAATAGTATGTATGAGACGATTGATGCATGTGAATGAGGCAAGGAGTGAGTGCCGAAACGGCGTAATTATTAGTGGGTTGTGCAATATGACTTTATAAATGATTTGGTTAAATTATTTTATAATGGTCCACGGTCTTCCTGTTTGACATAAGATCAACACAGGTCATTAACTGCACTGATTGATCTCATAGAAGGATATCACGATATTAAACTTATGCTAATAATTCCCCACGCAAACTAGATCCTTCCACTTACCTTCCTAATACAATCCTTACCGTGTCTCACCACGGCCATTCAACAAAATACTCCATACATAAATAATGATATTCAATAATCTTTACAATCGAGTTGGTATTTAATCTGCATAAATATAGGTAATATAGCGCCCTTGTGGTGATTTTTTTTTGCAAGAATCACGCTTTGAAAATTAGCTAATATTATTATTATTAATTCCAATGCTAAAAACATATTTGTATTTCCTTCCTGGTTCTTCGTGTGATTTGGTTAAATTATTATATTATAAATGTATGATTCTGCTTCTATTGGTCCGCTCACTGTTTATTTTTGCGCTAACTAACTAACTACCTCGCCGTTTCTCTACAGGGGTAGGCAGATGACGGACTGCCAAACAACTCAGTCTTGGCACACACTCTTTGCCTCATTCGCATTCTTATAACAATATAACATAACAATAAATTTGCAAATACAGACACATGTGCTGACATATTCACTGTTAGTTAATATCGCTACAGAATTTCTTTGTATCACGCTCTAGGACGATAAAATTAATTGTACCTAATACAATCATATTACTTGCGTGGCAACTTTCCCTTATCCCTTTTCTTCCCCTTACCCATCCCAACCCAAATACCTATTTCGCAGTCTTATTGTTGTGTTTTATAGGTTTATCATTTTTATTATTATTTTTTTTAATGTCTGCTTAATTCTGTTTTTTTTTTTCTAGTTTACATTAATTTTTTAATAATCTACATACCTATCTGTTAACATTAATAATTGGTCTGTTTTTTTTTGTCATTCCTTTAATAAATACATAAATATATCGTACTTCTTTCATTCTGACTCTTGACCTGGCCCCTTCTCTACTATCTGATTCACTTGATCGTATATCTTCTTCGGGCGTCCCCGACTTCTTCTACCACTCAGATTTGCATCATATATTCTCCTTACATTACTTTCTTCATTCATTCGCTCTACATGCCCAAACCATCTGAGGGTCACTTTTTTAATCTTACTCATTTCGCTTAATCAGCTTTGCATTCTTTGCGGATCTCCACATTCTAACACGATGGTATATGGTTTTACAACGCATACGCCTGAGGGATCTTATTTCGATAGCATTCTACTTTCATCCTCGCTTTGCCAGATCCATGCCTTACTGCCATACGTCAGAGTAGGTACAAGCACATCACTGTGGACTGCTAGTTTCGCTTCTTTGGACAGTTTTTTGTTTGCGCCAACGGCATTCAGTCCTCCATTAATGGAATTACCGGCATCTACCCTTTCAATATATCTATCAGCCTTCCCATCTCTTGTAAACATACTAATGTATACATAATGTGTTATTATTTTCGTTACGTCTTTATTTATGTTATGTTAAAGTTTTTTTTTTATATTTACATACTTCGAGGGGAGAAATATCACTTGCTCAAATTATATTAAAAGTTAAGATAGAGGGTCGCCGAGAGCCTGGTGGGAGAAAAGTGTCTTGGCTGCAAAATGTACGTGGACCGGTATTAGAAGTGTATAGGAGCTATTGCGACAGCGCAAGATAGAGATATATTTACCAGAGCGATCGCCAATTTTAAGGGGACCTGATAGGGCACACGAAGAAGAAAAAGAATTTTTGATTGACGTTGTTAATATATTTTAACATTTCTTATAATATGATACTGTTTTATTATTTATTGTCGGCGTCGTTTATATGACGTCAATTAATTAATTGGAGGTAAGGAAGGCCTTTTCGCTCGTTATATAATATTATAATATGTACTTCTGTTTCACCGCAAAACCTTCTGATATGAGATTATCATTTACTAATTATAACATTCTCTTGTTACTGACGTATATAGTATTGTTATATAAGTATAGACTAAATACATTGTTTACCTTGAATGGGTATCATGACTTGTTTGCACCGTCATTCACAATGCAATGGGTTTTTCATAATTTTATTTGCATAATTATGTATTATTCTTGATAATCTTCGATTATCATTTAAGTTTTAAAAAAAATCACCTTTGATTGTATAATTTTTTCTTTGATTAACCTATGATATATTTATTTTTGTATTAATTTGTAGAACTCCATTTTAATTTTTATTTCTTATTCTCTTTCTTATTTTAATGATAATAAATACATCAATTTGTGTGATAATGCCTTAAGAATGCGAAACAGCCGTCACGCGTAATAATAAATACATCAAACTGTGTGATAATGCCTTCAGAAGGCGAAACAGCTGTCTCGCGTAATAATAAATACATCAAACTGTGTGATAATGCCTTCAGAAGGCGAAACAGCTGTCTCGCGTAATAATAAATACATAAAACTGTGTGATAATGCATTCAGAAGGCAAAACAGCTGTCTCGCGTAATAATAAATACATAAAACTGTGTGATAATGACTTCAGAAGGCGAAACAATTTATAAATAAATTATTTTTTTTATAAATTAAATAATAATATTATCGAATAAAGAAAACCTATAATGTTCTTTTATTGCATTTACGCAACATAGGAGGCCCTAAGAATGTCCCCTATGTCATCTTTGGAGATGCTGTAGTACTTTAAAGGGAACGGAAGGAGAGGAAGTTCTGGGAAGGAAAAAGGTATGGGGGTGGGTAGTAAACCGCGAATAATTGTGTCCAAGAGTGACGGATGTATGTATCCATCCCTCCTCTTGCTGTTCAAGGCGATCGGTCGGGAGAGTCCGCCTGGAGAGTTCTAAGTTAGGGCTCCCTCAACCAATCTCTCTTGGTTCGGTCCGTCACGCAGTAGGTGTGCAAACGCAAATTCCGCTAAGACCTAGACAAAACTCACACTATGAACCCGGGCACAACTGCTAAATCACCAAACCTAGCGAACCACTTGGGGTGACCTATGGCAGGGTTGTTGGTTATCCAATAAATGGTTCCCGGGGCGATGGTACCCATATCCGTCTCCTAGATATATATTTTTTTAATTCACCCTTAATTGTGCAAATTTTTTTTTTGAAAGATCAATGATGTTTCCCCATTTGGCCTGTTTATCATTTTTTATTTTTATATTGAATACGTCACAAGAGTCCCAACTGTTCCCGTCTGGAGCCAGCTGTTATGGGGCTGAAGGTAAGTGGGGAAGGGAAGGAGACGAGGAAGAGGAAGGTGGGGAAGTACCTGGCTATTCAGATCTAGTCACTAAACAAGGCTAAAGCCATTTCAAGCAACGTTTCAATCTTGAATGGTGGTCTTATACCAGGGCGATACTAAGAGTATCTTCCACTCTGGAACGTGCCGCAAATATACTATATATTATTTTAAATAATTAATTGTGAAATAACACAAATCAATTAAATAAAATTTATTTGCGCACGCCGGGTTCGAACCCGCGACCTTCGGAATGGCAGTCCCTACCGGTGGACTACGCCGGCCGTCAAATATCATGAATCTAATGATGCATTTTTAATAAAGCATATTATTTGCCTGTCAGCCATTTAGTCTATTATTTTCTCTGGGCATCGACCAAGTGTTATAATAACTTGCCAATAACTCAGGTATGGGGCGTACGTCATTCCTATGTCTACCTACGTTAAATTATCGTGAAAACAAACTTATGTGTCCAAGCGGTTAAAACTTACCTATGTATTATTATTTGTAGCCTTGATTTTCAGTTGGATTGTTGTTATTAGTAAATTAATCGTCTTGAAGATACATTACGTCCCATATAATCCATTAGCTCATTTGATTGATCCATCAAATATATAATATGCCATCGCCAAAAGTTATTGTGGATGTTTACGGAGTCTAGTTTTTAACTGCTTAAAAATCGGAAAGTTGTGGGTGTTTGATTGATTGATTGATTGGTGTTAGACATTAGATCCGGCTCGAGGGACCAATTTTTTAAACTTTTTTTAATAATTTAGGAATAATAGTGGAATTGGCTATAATACACTATATTTCCTATGTTTTTGTTGCCTGCAATTAACCGCTGTCAGTAAAATACATTAATGCTTGACTTCTTTAACCTTACTGCCCTCAAATTTTAAGAATTTTTGCTATAATAATATGAATTCACTTTTTTTTAAGTTGAGATGTTTTATTTATTCGGTGTATTTTTTGTATCAACACTTGTGTTTTTTGTCGCTGTAAACTCGCAATAGAAATCTATTAAAAGTTTTGTAAGTTTTGCAAACATTGTTTTTTTTATCACTAAACGATGTAATTCGATGTTTTGGACTGTGTACTCTACAATTTTAAACATCAGTGTAAAATTGTATTGAATTATATACGTTTGTATGAAAATGATTTTATGTATTTAGATTTTTTTTTAAATATTAATAATGCTTTTCAAGATTTTCGCTTCCTTGTGTTTTTTTAACTCCACAACTCCACACAGAAGGCCTTGAGGAAACTAATTTCCCTCAGGGCCTATGTCATCTATGAAAATGCTGAGTGGAGGGTTGTATGGGCATCTACGAACAGTTTTCACTAGCCCTAGCTCTAGTTTGTAATTATTAATACATTTTGAAGGTTAATTCCGTACACAAAGTGTGTTGGTTTAAAACAATTTATCTGCACCTAGTTATTAACGATAGTCGTTAATGTTAACGACAAAAATCTGTGACCTTAGTATAAGGTTGTTTAATTGCCTTATTATTTAAAACAAAAATAAAAAAATTGTAGATATTTAATATAACTTTTGATTTAAAAAAAAACTAGTGTGCTTTTGACCACACGACTTAAGATAGTCGTTAATAATAACGACAAAAATCTGTGACCTTAGTATAAGGTTCTTTAATTACCTACATTTAAAACAAAAATAAAAAAATTGTAAATATTTAATATAACTTTTGATTTAAAAAAAAAACGAGTGTGCTTTAGACCACACGACTTAAGTTAATACTTCTTTAGCTCCACCTGTACATCCGCATCATCTTCACTAACTTATATCTCCCTCTCAACTTCCGTTCGCCTCGCCCTATCACCACTTTTCGTAACGCATTCGCCAGCTTACCCCCCAAGTCAATCGGGCGTAAAGATGTTTTACTTCAAAAAAAGTTCAGTTTGGTTAGGTATTTTGGCTTCAAATCCAAAATTAAGTTTTGTATGAAACGCGCCGAAACCGGCTGCGCAAACGTTCCTATTAATAATGTGACCTGCAACTAATCTAAATTTCAATTGAAAAATTATAAAAATTAAAAAGAAATAATAACAATAAAATCCCAACTTGACAATAAATTCTATAGGCCTAAAAGATTCTTCTCAAAATTATCTCCAACCACAAAAATTATACCTAGTTTTTTTATTTCATTTAAATTTTTATTCATAATCATAATTTTCAGAAGAAGAATCATTACATCACCAAGTAAAACCATTTGTTCTGAAGTCTAGGCCTATGTCTTTCTGTTAAGTATATTATATTACAAGCTTATGCCCGCGATTTCGTCTGCGTGGGTTAGTACTTTGAGTAATCTATTTTCTTTTCCTAGGTCCCATCTACGTTTATGCCAAAATTCTAAACCTATTTATTTAAAATATGTTTAATACTTGATTCGATTCAAAGTATTAGGCGAGTACTTCAGATAAATTCACTAATTTAAATATTTTCCAAAATAGAATTTTGATTTAACAATCATTGTTTTGCAAAATGTCATTCCCAAATTTTGAAGTTTTCTATTAAACAATAATTATTATTTTCAATATATAGCTAGCTTTATAAATTATAGCCTATATGTTATTCTGATGTATGAGCTATTTTATTCTATTAAGTTTAATTAAAATCCATTCATTAAATTTCGATTTAAAGAGTAACAAACATACATACATCCATACAAAATTTCGCGTTTATAATATTAGTAAGATTAGCTTCGGTAACAATTTACTTGCTAATCAGGTCCTTCCATGATCAATCACAATAATTGATAATTGCTATTTTGGCGACCACCTTTAAGAATTCTCACGTACAAACTGATCAGGCTTTTTTTTATGTGTGGTGTCGCGTTGGGCTAATTATGGTTTATTGATTTGTGTCAAATTATTCAAATTTACATTTTAAAACGTTTAAGCAAAGCTTATTCACTTAGCGCTAGTTAGAAGCGTCCTTGGCCGTCAAATTGACTAGTTTTGATCGATTTATTGACCGACCGCGACCCGGTCACCCGTGAAGCGGGTGTGTTTGCCGGATTTGCCACCGGTTTCCAAGGTTTCCGGGCATGTAAAGTGATTTTCAAATGACCGGTTTTCTTTCAGTTTATTTTATGAACTGCGAAGAAAAACCATCACTTTATGACGGTTTTATAATAGACTAGCTTCTTCCCGCGACTTCGTCTGCGTAATCTATTTTTTTAGTACTTCGAGTAATATATTTTCTTTTGCTAGGACCCATCTACGTCTATATCAAAATTCTTAACCTATTTATTTAAAATATCTATGATTCTTGATTCGATTCAAAGTATTAGGCGAGTACTTACACTAAAAATAAATTCACTAATTTAAATATTTTCTAAAATAGAATTTTGATTTAGCAATCATAGTTTTGCAAAATGTCATTCTCATATTTTGACATTTTCTAACATTAATTATTATTTTCAATATATTTAAAGTTAATAGCTAGCTTTATAAATTATAGTCCATATGTTATTCTGATGTATGAGCTATATTATTGTAAAGTTTCATTAAAATCCATTCAATAAATTTTGCGTGAAAGAGTAACAAACATCCATACATCCATACAAACTTTCGCGTTTATAATATTAGTAAGATTAGTAAGATAAGATATATTTTTATGCATTACTATGTTTTGTACAGACAACATTACGATTTTTTAGCATATTTACAAGTTCTTAATTAAAAATATTAATTTCGGTTGTGAATTTAAGTTTCATTTTCAAAATTGGAAGTGTTCGTATTCAAACCGACGATAAAGTACCTTCCTACTTACCTACAATGTAATATTTTGAACAGAAAATTATGTACATACATATATTTTTTTTATTGTTTTTATTTCTTGCTAGAGCAATCCCGATGATTTACAAAACTAATTTTAGGACAGGAGGAACTTACAATTCATAGGTAGGAGGTAGTACCTAGTTACAATTTTACAAAGGTATTTTGATATCAAAAAATAAGTTTTACATTCAGTACAGCATAAAAATAAAAATAAAGACAGGTAATGTAGAACAAACAACAAGAGAAAACAAGTAAATAAAGAAAAACAAGGGTGTGAGTATATAAGCTAGAAAATGACAAGACATATTAATTGCCAATTTCAAAATTAGAACTGTTTTAACGAGAATTAAGACTATCCCCGTTGATGTAGGCCTTATGAGCTCTTCAGCCGGACTCTCTCGACACATCGCCTTGCACCGCAGTTGGCGGGATAGATTCTTACGTCTGTCACCCCTGGACACTCTGACTCCCAGATTCCCACACAATCCTAGTAGCTTTTTCCTTCCCAGAACTTCCTGTCCATCCTTTCCCTAGAAATACCCTTCACACAGCCTTCCCCAAGATGACATAGGCAGCTAGTGAAAAAAAAAACGCTCAATCGCCGAACTACCGATTCCGGTTCCCGCGCACTGCTAATCGCTTGATAATAGGTACACGTTTCGATGATCTCGTCTATCTTTACTATCCCGTGATTTTTAACAAATCTACGCTACTTTTTATAAAATATATAAAAAAGACTTTTATTTCACTGACCATATTTTGGCACGTGTGGCAATTCTCTCTTTTTACGTTTACATTATTATTTTCAAATTTTCAACTGTTGTACTGATACACAAGTAGACCTTTCACATATCGAGTGGGAGCAAATTCATATGGCAAAATAAGACTGACCTTGCTAGTAAATGCCGGTTTTATATTGCAAAGTGATCCTACTGTCGAGTCGGATCATGTCGGTTTTCGGTTTCAACGGTTGTCTGCTACCTTTAGGTATATCAGCATTATTTTATATATTTAAGTATATCGATAAGAATATATTTAGATATATCAATATAAATATATTTTTAATGATCGATATGATGCACGGCATCACCATGTTACTTAAGAGCCATTGACCAGTGGCTGAGAATAAAAGTTTAAAAATGCTTGCAACTGTACAGGGAGGTTCCAATGAGAAAGTTCTATTATTCCCCGTATCAAAATTTTTAAATTAAAAATTTAATGTCGATTTATTTCATTAAAAACTTGTTATACCTACATTCAAGTCAGCAATAAAAAATGCTCAAAATGCACGATGATAAATTATTAAATATCGTATACTTCTTGATTTTTCAATAATGTCTAAACAAAATAAGTGTGTAAAAAAAATCTGAAATATTTTAGTCTGTAAAACCTTAAATAAATAGAAAAACTGAGTTATTTTCGTCACAAAACACGTGCTCGGATTTATTTTTTTATGATTTTAATTTAACTAAAATTAAAATTCTGAAAACTGTGTTGACTAGATTATGTATTGTTTTTTTTTTTTTTGTAAGATTATATGATTTGAAATTTGTGTTGTATAATATGTTATTATTATATTATGTCGTTTGAAAATTGAACAAATCTGCCAACGACCAACGGTATAACCTTAGTATATTAAATATATCCTAAAATTTAAAAAATGCGCTTACCAGATAAAATAACAATCTTTCAAAATCAATTTACGGTTGTTTGTAAAAATACGTCCAGAATTTGATTTAAAAATTACTAATTTCCGGTATTCTCTGGTATACCCTTCTTAAGAGGTTTGGTTATCTGAAAATGGTTCTCAAATGTTTAATATAATTTGCTCCCAATCTGTAGTATTTATTCATCAGATACTTATTTTTGTGATAATTTATAATAATTTCTCTCATCTATATCACGGACCAGCCAATTGAAATGCTCTATTATTAAGCTTAGCTAAGCTAAGATTACATAGATTATTACTATTACATAGAAATTAAAACTGTTTAACCCTTTTCTAACTGAGGAGTTTTATGAAATAAATACAAATGGTTTTTATTTTATAATAACGCTGGCGCGGCCTTATTCGTACAAAAATTTAATTTGGATTTGAGGTTAAAAAATCCTAAACAAACTGAATAATTTATTTTTTTAATAAAAAGGTATATAGCAAATATCAAATACCGATATGTGCTACTTTATGTATTTATGTGTTAATTTATGGAATATAGGCTATTAAATAATTTCATTTTTCATAATTTTTGAAGCAAATTGGGCAATTGTTGGTGAGCTAATGCTAATTATATAAAATAATAATAACAGATTGTTTTTATTTGCCATTTTGAAAATTGGAACTGCTTTGTCTAGAATTCAGACTATCCAATAATTTTTTCTTTTGTCTGCGCTAGTATATAATACACTAACTGAGTTTATCACCAACCTCCCAATAGTTTATCTACACTAATAACGAATATTATTAAAAATAAATATAAAATTCTCGCAGTGGTTATAAAACTCGGCCAACTTATAAATGTACTTCATTACCCATATAATCTGCATACTTCACCCGCCATAACACAGGGACATCCCTAGCATGGCGGGCGAAATAACACAATATGTACACTATGTATAAAATTCTTTAATAAATAAATAAATAAATAAATAAATTATCCAATATATAGCCACTATTCGTAGGTTAGAGTACCGAATTTTAAACTCCAACTTAATAAATAAATAAAACGTAAATCGTAAATTGAAAATATTCGTTATTAGTGTAGATAAGCCATTGGGAGGATGGGGAGAAACCCCCTAACAATCATATTTATCATTGCCAATGTAAAGGTCCGCCACGACCGATCAAGTAGTTCAAAGTCAGCGCGTATTAGCAAGCATACCTTCTTGATTGCTGGTTGCTGTCGTAATCGAAACCGGTTTGTAAAAATGTGCAATTCCAGACATTACTGATTACAAATAGTGCACCAACGTGATGGTATATTATCAATTTCGTCACTGTTCGCCGTAGTGGTCGGCAGTTAAATCTCATTTCTGGGAGTCAAGCACGGAGAAATCGATAACTTTACAATATCGGATCGATAGGCGTAACTTACGATGATTTTATATCGATATACCGAGCACGGTTTCACTGTTGACAGCCGAACCGATATTGACAGGGAATAAATAAGAAATCGATATAGGCTATTATGTTAAAATATTTATAAATTGGCAATGTAGAATTGAAATACTAACCTAAATATGCATTGGCGCTCTGCACTTACTTTTTTTTTAATATAAAACGGGAGTTAATTAGTTAATGAGGTCTTCAGTCTTTTTTCAACCATTTTCGTTTTTTAATGATAAAAAATGAATAGCGCAAAAGTCTTAGATGCATTATTTAAATTTATTGATCGCGTATACGACTTCTTCATAATAGTATAATAAAACAAATTTAAAACTTTTTTCACTTTTAATTTAATTCTAAATTCTTTCTGACTTCTTTCAATTCTAAAACCTTTTTTAATTTAATCCGTTCATTAAATAAGCCAGTAATTTTGCATAACCAAAGCCAAGTACTTCCCCACCTTCCTCTTCCCCACCTCCTTCCCTTCCCCACCTCCTTCCCTTCCCCACTGACCTTCAGCCTCACAACATACCCCAATTGGGGATGCCATAGTCTCACTGGATCTAGACGGAAGCAGTTGGGACTATTGTGAGGTATTCTCTTTAAAAAAAAAACTTAAATTAGAATTTCTGTGAAACAACTCGCCCTTAATTTATTAAAAAAATATATATATTTGTAAACAATTTCTGTTAGGTAATTATAATTATCTTCGCGTGACGCTATTTCGCCCTCCGAAGTCATTATTAGTTTTAATATTTACGTATTATTAGTTTGATAATTTCTTCAGAAGGCGAAACAGTTGTCATGCGTAACGATAACTACTCATCAGAACTTGTTTATAAATTAAATAATAATATTATTGAAAAAAAAATGAAAACATGAAGTTGATATTGTTTATTTCGGACCAATTTGAATTACCTTCGACCGCTCAACCCTAAACGAGTATTTTAGTTATGAAAAAAATGGCGCATTTTTGAACCGAGGCCGTCTAATTTCTGTATTAAAAGCTTCCGCCATTTTTCACAAGAGGTTAACCGCAAATGGACCGGAAAGTAAATTAATTGCAAAGAAAAAACTTTTCTTCATTTATTTGTTTATGGTTATTTTTCATGGCCATTCTATACGCAGGATTAACCGTTTACGTTATATTATAAACTAGCTGACCCGGCAAACTTCGTACCGCCTCAGAATCGATAAATATTGTGTTTAATTTATTAGCTGAAATAAATTAAGTTTTTATCAAGTTAAAAAAAAAGTTCAAAAAATGAAATTGAGCTGTTGACTAAGCGCGAAATGTTCGGCACACTACACCATTGATAGTTCGAATTGATTTAAATTATGTCGACCAACGCACATTATTTAAAAAGCCGTTCCATACAAAATATATGAAAAAAAATATTTTCTTCATAATTATTTTTTCCGTGATTTTTTCCGATGTTTTAATAATTATTCTGTTGATAGGAACGGAGACAAGTCCAACAAATCAAAGATCATAAAAATCGGTTCAGCCGTTCTTGAGTTATAAATGGTGTAACTGACCCTACTTTGTTTTATATATTAACATTATATTCTTAATTATTCCTTGTTTTGAAATATTTTATTATTTACTTTCATACATGATATTATATAATTGAACTAAAATTCCCTCACCAAACACGAGAGCCCTGACTCTTTATGGCGAGGAAAAGCTATTCTTATTTATCATTTTAACACTGTGTATATAACATGTAAAAATTGTAAAAAACAACGTACAAATATTAAATAAATAAATAAATAAAAATAAGTATTTACCTATTTAAAATATTTTTTTATTTAAACTAAGTGGCATCCCTTGCAATGCCACTTTAATCAATTGTTTCTCTCAGCTCAGCTTCCCACTCCTCTCCTTCCCCTCCCGCGCACAATAACTCACAAAAGATTCATCACAATCGGATGAATAGTATAGGAAATAATTTCTTAACTCCAGAGCTCACTATTATATATAGACACCATCACGGGCATGCGCAAATCCAGTCACCAACGTTTCATTGCAATCGGATAAATGGTTTAAGAACGCATAAGGGACAAACAAAGAAACATTCATTTTTATATATACCTTAAAGGATAAACCACCGAAGTCCACTGTTTGGCGGTTTTGAGTTGAATATGCAGAAAAAAATTCTGTATTTCATTACATTATTGGTTGAAACAACGAAATCTATAAGCAGTATATTAATTGATTTAACTAACTACAAAACCACTGGTGTCAAATTTGCTTTCCAGGGTAAATCAAAATATATTCATAAATTGACATATTTATCTTAACTATGGCCAAAAACGAACGAAATTATGAAATATACCGTTCACAGATTTTAATTATTGCAGTAAGTAAAAGTTATAGACCTTCAAACATTTAGTTCACAAACACAACAGAATCTCTATCCTTTTCCTATATTTGTCTTCCTCTCCCCTTCCTGTAACCTTTAATTAGTTTTAAGATATTAAAGCATCTTTTCCAATTAACGTTAGCATAAGACACTTCTGTGGCTTTTTTCAGTTCACTTGTATATTTATCACTGTATATTTTGTAAAAGCTGTTTTCTTCTTACAAATAAAAATAAATAAACACACAAATCGCTTTCCGGAACGAAAGTCTAAAGTGGACTCCCGTGGTTTATCCTTTATAATATTAAGATTAATCGGAATTCTGAATCCTTCGAAAAACGAAACCACGGGATTTACTCGATGAGTAAGCCTTCATGTGATATTATATTCGCGAGAATCTTTATATTTCAAATTTCCCGAGAATCCATAAATATTGAGGACACGCAGCAGTTACACTTTTATGTAAAAAAATGTATGGTGGCTGAATCACTGGGTACATAGGCATATCAATTTTATTTATTTATTTGTATGATAAACGCCTTTCGGTTTTTACATTGTTATTAACATTTAATGTTATTACATTTTTTAAATATACATTTTTATATATAGGTATCAACCTCTAGAATATCCCTAAGTGCTTTTTTTGATAAGTTCATCTTTTTAGAGTTAGGGTCTTCCAAAAATCCTTAAATCCTTAAAGATGACGTATGCCCTGAGGGAAATTATTTTCCTCAGGACCTCCTGTGTGGACCTAATGTAAAAAAAAAAAGGTGTACGTGGCGCTGTCGCCCGATTGGAATTCCTTTTTTGTTGTTGTTTTGTTATCACATCTGTCATTGATATTGTCCTCTAAATTACAGCGCCATAGCTTGACATTTGTAAAACTTGACGATGTACCTACTGACCACATCTACTATCTTTGTCGGTGTTTTAGATTTTTTACAAGTTTGAAAATGGCATCTATTTTGCACCACGGTAGAGCATCTTCGAAAATGCGATCCTTATCCGTGAGTTTTTGACCAAAAACAACACTAATGCTATACAGCGGCCTTCGAATTCACATGATTCAGTTGAACAGGAAAAAACGTTCCCTGCTTCGCGGAACGCGTTACAGCGCCCGAAAGGATGTCATGAAAAAAACATGTCATGAAAACGGCTCTGATAAGACATACCGAAACCAGTACAAAAAATAATAAAAATTAAATAAAAAAAACACTGTACCAGTGTTTTGAGTATTAGATCAAGCGCTGGCGTAAATTCGTTGCAGCCGATGGGGGGTACTTTAAAGGGGACCATATCAATTTTGATGAATAAAGTTATACTTTCGATTTTATGAATAAAGTCTTGAAACTTTTTGATCAAGGTATCAAATCGTATATGAGTTATATAAATGTATCAAAAATATACCTACTTGCTTTTGAAGACAATTATTTATCTAACTTTAACTGCTACCAATTTTAAATACTGCCGACATGGGTCGAACCACAGTGCCCTTCTTGACAATATCAAGGAGGATACTGTGTTTTCACTTATATCGATAGAATAGCACTTACGAGGAATATAAACATCAGAAATATTTGACTTCTTACCCTTTTAAAATTCCGCGTATTTTTGTTATTATCTGCACAATGAAAGTTGCGCCCAAGTTGTTTTTTTTTTATGAAAAATTTATCCATAAAGGGATATATTTAAAAAGTTGTTTCTTATATAACTTCATATTTATCTAACGAAAAAACAAATTACTTTGTACTTTGCGCTTATATTCTTTGTAACGTAATAATTTAAAAAAATGTAATTCCATTAAAATGAAAACATAGGAAAAGCTTCAATGTATCAATAACATATTTTTTCATATTCCGTATAGCTGCACCTTAATCCAAAACACGCGAACACCTCAGCACAGGTTCTCCCAGTGAGGTGTTCATAAAATACTACTACTAACCTATTTACATCCTGTTATTGAATATTAACTTTTTACATCCTGTAATTGAATATTAACTTTTTTACATCCTGTTATTGAATATTAACTTTTTACATCCTGTTATTGAATATTAACTTTTTACATCCTGTTATTGAATATTAACTTTTTTTACTACTTTGTAAACCACTTTATTTGTTAAATTTATGTATGTGCAAGTATAGAAATAAATTAAATAAAAAAGGTAATATCCACTTAACTAACAACAAATTCAGGATGCCATATTTTTTATGCCATATTTTTTATGTTTGGTTCTAAAGTGTCTGTATACTGGGCAATAAAGCTAGGTTTTTTTAAGGCAAGGACCCAGTCTGTAGCTTCTGTGTTTGCAGTGGTGTTTCTATTATTTGTAACAATTGATGGAATTAGCATAAATCTGTGAATTAAATTAATTCCCCATTGAGATTCAGCGCGCGTCTTTCCCGGCTTGGCCCGTGACGAATGTTTTGTTGCGACACGTTAACAAGGTAATTGCGAGATTCCTTATGGCCTAGCCGCTGCGTCGAATGGAAAGCACCTAATTGAACCATCATAAACATTGAAAAACAAGAGTTTTATGATACTTCACATAAAAAAAATTACTAAAAATATAACCCGTGGATGACTTTCAGATGATGTCAAATGTAAGAACGAAATGACTGCTGGCATGACGTGTACTTTTATAAAACTGTCATAAATACTGAGAAAACTTTATATAATTTCCCATCATTGGGCTTTAAAATATCTCTCTTATATTTACATCATGTATATATAGGGTTATGAACTAAGTTCCAAATCAGTCGTTGAAAATCTAACATAGATAATTTAAACAATTCGTCAAATTTTATTGTTAATTCTAGTTCTGTGAATGTTCTATTGCAGTTATTATTTTGTCGTTGGCCGGTTATTTCACAGCAATTACATGTTGTGTGATTACTACTATAATTTATTAAATAAAAAAAACAACAGAACTTGAATAGGACTTTCACAGAACTTTAATTTAAACTTTGAAATTTGTTGAATTGTTCATATTCTGTGAAACGTTTTATTTATCAATTTATTGTAAAAAAATTGAGTCATTTTAATTAACTGTCACACATTCAAATATTAAAAATATATTATTATTTCAGAGCTTTTAAAGAGCAAATAAAACATGACGAGAAATATATCTAAGATATCTTACTTTTTTTTTAAGACTATAAACAACAATTCAAAAATACGACATATAAAGCTGGTGCAATGGGCGGTTGTTGGATGATCATTTGTGGGTATATTATAAGTGATGATAAATTTTCTATTTTGACTTTATGATGAAGCATGAGTACAAATATGCATCAGTAAGTTAGAACCTCGTGGTTCTCCTGCAGAATTGAATGGACACACCGCACAGTGGCGGAAATTCGAGCGCTGGCGCGACGTTTCCCCCTGATCGGCCATGTTAAGGTTTTGCCCCTTAAGATTTGTTTTACTCGTGAATTCTTTCATTTCTTAAAAATTTCTTTGACAACAACATCCGAAACTTAAAATTATTCTGTAATTGAGTTTGAAGGTTTGCAGAATCAGATTGTTTGTGTACTTATCATTGAATAAATGTTATTCTTAAAATATTTTTCATGGTATGTGCTTCATTCAAATAACATTAAAAACAATTTATTTTATAATTTATACCTGCTGTTTTGGTTTAATTTAAACTTTGTTTTATCAGTCCGTATTTTTTATTATTTTTTTATTTAACGCAGAAGAAATAAAATACTTGAAGAGACTCAAATTTTAAAATGATTTATATTTAATGTCTTTTATGTACACGAAAAAATTTTTTGCCGTCAAATGCCATCATTTACTCTAGTAATTATATTTTTATTGAATAATTTTATTTTTCGTCAATTTCTTTTTTAGTATTCAGTCTTTGCTTTATGTCTAATATAAAGATAAAATTTATGTTCCATTTTATACTATTTGCCAAAAAACGTAAAAAACTATTACTACTTTGAAAAATAATATAATCAGGTGCCCTATTATGTGTAATTACACTAATAACCTCCATTATTTCTCTGTTTTTCCCCACTGTCTGGAAAATCTTAAGTGTTATTGCTATGTACATTAATAATTATTATTAAATATGCTTATTGTTTAAGATTCTCCTTACTTTATCCAGTTATTCCAGTATCATTAGAAATTCTTTCAATAATTGTACGTTAATCACCTAATTAGTTTTCCCAAATAATTTCTATAAACATAAGGTTGCAACTGAAAATCACATATCATATTTGTGTAAAATTTCATATTTTTAGTTTTCAACTATTTATTTATTCATCCATTTATTTCGTACTTTTATTATCTGATGTTTAAGAATTATAATATTATATTCAATAAAATACAATAATTAGCGCACAAGTTATATGTTACTTTACTTTACTTTCTGTAAAACTATATCAATTAATAAAAAAAATTCAGAAATAAAATAGTATTTCAAATTAACACTTTATTCGCGGCATTCCGCATTTCTACCGATTTATAAAATATTTCTCTTGAAAACATTCAGATTTTAAGTTTCTAAAAAAAATAATGTTATTTTTCAAGATAACATCTTTACATTGTCGAGCCGAGACGATAATTATATAAAATTCATTCGTTACAACAAATCGCTCCGAAAATTAATAAATATATATTTTGTTCTGCTATTTAGCATGTTGCTATGAAAAATTAGCAGTGTATCATTATTATTATTATTTTTTAATATTAACTCCGTACAGGAGACCATGAGGAAAATAATTTCCCTCGGGGCCTATGTTATCTTTGAAGATGCTGCGTGGAGGGTCTTTTTGAGGAGAGGAAGGAGTGAACATGGGTCTTGAAGAGACCCATGTTGTAGGAAGGAGGAAACACAGAGGCCGGCAAATCGTTCCACAGCCGAGCTGTTGAACTTAAGAACGAGTCGTAAAAACGACCAGTTCTCATGTGACAAATGTCAACCGTGTACATATGTTGGGCGAGCGTTTGGCGTGTTTCCCGACTATGCACCGGTGCCGAGGGGATCAATGAGGCTAGTTCCTCGGAGCATCTTCCATTGAAATACTGGTAGAACAAGGATAGCATTCCTACCCGACGCCTGTGCTCTAGAGATTGCAATCCGTTTGTTAAGACGGGAGAATCTATCAAACGGACCGCCCGTTTCTGCACAGAGTCAAGGGTGTTTTTCAGGTACTTTGGGGCTCCAGACCAGAGGTGGCTGCCAAATTCAACCGTGGGGCGCACTTGCGATTTGTACAGGGTTAGCAGTTGTGTACTATTAAAGTATCTGCAGGCCCTGTACAGTACGCCCAGTTTCTGAGAGTTACATCGAGGTCAGAGGAGAGGTCGCCCAATGCGCCCCAAACGCTGCTGCTAGGTCCCCTCCGGTCACGAACCGGCACAACAGCAACGGCGGGGTTTTTGCACTCGTTGATGGGGCAGCCCACCCTCAGTCGTGAGCCTGAGGGTCGGGCCCCTGTACTACCGAGCGGCCCGGACAGCGGTAGCCGGTTGTGGGTCTCCCTCAACCAGCATCTCCCAATCCGGCCCGCCACGCAGAAGGTGAGCCGACGCACCCGCCACCAAGACCTCGACAAACTTTACCCCATGAACCCGGGCACTCCTGCTAAGTCACCAAACGTAGCGAACCACATGGGGTGACCTGTGTCAGAGGTGTTGGTCATCCAATAAATGGTTCCCAGGGCGGCGGTACCCATACCCGCCTACCAAATTAAATGCAACTTAAGCATTTGTCGAGAGATTTTTGCTCTATTAAAATACGAGTCGTGTTTTATTAATTATTTTTACTCTTTTCGCTTAATTATAATGGTTTTTTAATAGTAGCACTCTCCCCTTTTCATTCGTATTGACATGTCTTCCTATCTTCTTCTTTTTTAACGCTCACTACAGAGCCCTAAAAACACAATGAACTACCAAATGATCAAACGCCGAGAGCGATGTTGTACCAAATCATTAAAATCCGCCACTGTGCGCCGTGTCCTCGAAGGGCCAGCATAAATTGCAATGATGAGTAATTGCAGGTTGGTGCAAATGCGAATAATATTCATTCGCATCATATTCTTCGGGTTCGATTGCATGATGCCGGTAACACCATTAGAAACAATTACTACCAAGAACATACAAAAAGGTGAAGTATAATGAGGTGAAGATCTTGGTTCTTGGCCCAGAATGTAAATAATTACCGAGTTTCAGAACTAATAATTAATAACAATATTCCATGAAATACTAAGTAGTATTATGTCGTTTCTGACCGAGAGGTTATTCCGTATAATTCAAAATATTTGCATTGTTTGAAATGGCTTTAGCTAATTTGGAAGGCAGGTACGGGTACCACCGCCCCGGGAACCATTTACTGTATAACCAACACAGAACAAACAGAGGCCAGAAAATCGTTCCACAGCCGAGCTGTTGAATTCAAGAACGAGTCATAGAAGCGATCAGTTCTCATTATAATTGTATGATCTACGAATCTGAGAGGGTTTATGTAATATTTGCCTTAGGATCATTGCCTTTAAAAAACAAATATTTTCAATTTTCTTTATAATGTATTTTAAATATTTTTGTTGAAAAATTAGTAAGACGATTAGAAATTTACCTTTCGAATGAATGACCTTCAGTGTACTTTAAAAATCTGTCATAAATTTAAGCAAATGAAATACACACTTGAAATATTATAGGTAAGTAGGTAGGCACCTCCTTTATTGCTTGTCTGAATTATTTTTCATACAATCATATATCTATTTTGAAAATGACACTTAAATTCAAAGCAAATTTAAGTTCATTGAACTTGAAATTTTTCACGCAGGAATAACATTTGTGAAAAATTAGTGAGACGATTAGAAATTTACCTTTCGAATGAATGACCTTCAGTAAACTTTAAAAATCTGTCATACATTTAAGCAAATGAAATACCCATTTGAAATATTATAGGTAGTAGGAAGGCACCTCCTTTATTGCTTGTCTGAATTATTTTTCATACATTCTTATCTATTTTGCACTTAAATTCAAAGCAAATTTAAGTTCATCGAACTTGAAAATTTTCACTCAGGAATAACTAACGTACTTACATCATCACAGACAATAAGTGTGTGTAATAATAAAGTTGGTCGCGTTGATTTTTTCAAATATTTAAATTTAAGAATGAGGAAATAAATGTAACTGAATTAATTAATTTGCATTACGAAACACCTGCGTTAATTTATTGGCGATTATTTTTTTTAAATAATCTGAGTACAATAAATTATACTATATTCTTTAAACTTAAAAAAAAATAAGTACTTTTCATGCACTACAAAAAATGATATTATGGGTTATTCCCCTTTGCTTTAACATAGTATATACATATTATTATTACATTATGTTAATGCATTATTGCATCAGATGTTTTTGCCTCATTTGCATTCATTACTACTCCATTAAACAACACTACTCACCACACTAAATCAGAAGATATTATGCAGAACAGTTGTTTCTTCCTCGTATTGACTAGTCTTCAAAACAACACGATCACTTATTAAACATTATAATATTTAAATAGTTCACAGTAATTTACAGTTCAAACTGACGATAACTTCGCGTTTAAAACATTGACGTACTATTTTTAATTGCCTCGATTACTGGGGTATTTATTTATGTCTGTCGAAATAGTTCAATTAATTCAATACACTTCCGCACTTATAAAATGTCTGTTAATTTTTATTGTAATGTATTTATTATTATTGTCAACAGTGTTTAATTATTTGAAATTAGCTGTAAAGACCTCTGAGCGTTGGTGTCATGTGTCGAAGGTTGAAGAATGATCTGCGTACAAATTACACTTCATTTATATGCATTACTTATTGTCATTAATGTACATACTAGTGTAGAGGCGTAATTTTCTAAGCTTTTTGTGCTCACTGAAAATTTCAACACCTTTTAATTTTTGGTATGTTTTTTTTTTGAATATTTCCAGAGGGTTTATACTGTGTGTTGCACTTGATCAAGTTGACTGTCTTGTTATAGCTTTCTCGGGGCACTTGCTTGACGCTCGTTGGATGTCTTGTGGAATAGTGGCGCCCAGCGCACCCCGCCTCGGTATAAATAGCCTGCGGTGGCCTTGACATTGACTTGATACGGCGTATCTCTTTCACGGGCGACTCAAACAGGTGGAAGATCGGTGTACGGTTGATACTATAGTTGTCGGAGTTTTTCTTTCTCTCTATTATGTAACTTGTCACGATGCGTGGGTCGATTTTGTTTACATTTCACTCAAATGTTTTCAATTTAAATATTCATGTATTGCTGGCAGATCATTATTAGTTATCACTTTTTAACAATGTTTGTTTTTGTTGGACATTCCTTCTAAAAATACTTTCGTGATAAACAAATCTATAAAACTGTTTTATAAATTTCGTACGATAAGGAAAATGGCAATCTCCGCAAATTCTTGTTTACCTGTTTATTTTTATTAATTTGACGACCTCTGGCGGCAGATCTGTAAGCTCCTGGCTCTGAGCCCAAAATTTGCGTGTTTTTATTTTTTCATCGATAATTTTTTGGTGAACGGATCTGTATAGCCAAGTAGCTTCAGTACCTCCAAATCTTCCTCTTCTACTCCCCTACTTTCGTCAACCTCAAAATTTTTCTCAATTATATTATTAACTGGATCGTCAAGAGTGGTTTTGTATTCGTGTTTTGCGTTAAATCAGCGTTACGAGACAATTAAAACAAAAAAGGCAAAATTCGTCGGATATTGGAAGGCGTCCATAGTCTGTCAAATTTCTAACCTTTTCTATATATATATCTTTCGATGGTTTGTTATGCATGTCGTGTGTTGATATCAATCAGTTGGTTTGCATTAGTTACTTACTTTTTTTGTTTTTTTTTTGTTTATCTGTATAAAGTTTAATGCGAATTTTTTATGCCTGTCTCACTAGGATATACCTGTGTCGAGACAGACAGAGGTATATAAATGTGAACATACTCAGTTTCTTGAAAATTGAGATTACATACATTTTAATTTCAATACAATAAAAAAGAATGGTGATTGGATTGGGTCTTACAAATGTAGGAAAATATGATGTATAATTGATATTAAAATAATAATTAAGTACGTTAGATTTGACATGATTCTATTACATTTTATTTTATTTAATTTGGATTAGGTCCTCTGTAAATTGTTGTTATTGTCTACGTGCAATTTGGTTTACGGTTGTTTGCAATAGTGGGACGCCCTGTACTTGTAATCCATTTCTTTATTTTGTGTTTGAATTTGGTCGTTGTTTCTGCTTTGTCTAATCGTGGCTGGTATTGTATTATAAAGTTTGCAAACTATGTATTTAAAACATCTTTGTCCAAAGGTGGTTTTAGCAAAATGAGTTTGAAGATGTTCTTTGTTATTGGCTCGGGTATTGTGTATCGTTTGTTTTGGTTTGTATAGTGTTTTGTTGTTTTGATATAAATTAATCAAGAAGGATCTTGCTAAGAGCTGTTTTATCTCCATATCATTGATATTATTGAAGATAGTATCAGTGCTGGTAGAAAGAGGAAGTTTGTGAATTATTTTTATGATTAATTTTAAAACATGAATTACTATTTACTAATTATTAAACTTCTTACATGTACACGTAATAGGCGTTCATAAATAACTATCCGTTTAAGGGGGGGGGGGAGGGGGGTGGAGGTTTTGAACGCCAAAAAATAGGAATATTTTCATGATTTTTTTTGGAGATACGAATAATGTGATTGTATTTATTTTATATACACGTTATAGAATAATATCTGAAGTATCGTTGAAAAAAAAATCAATTAAAAATATCAATAAATAAGTCCGTGCGAGCGAATCTCCAGAGCCGCCTTGAAAAATAGTTGTTATGCGATGAACATCCATAACTCGTTACCGGATCATCCGAATAAAAAAAAATTGAAATGCGTTTAAAAGGTGATATGTTTTCTCAGGTAATCGGGGAGAGTTTTTTTTATTTATTTATTTTTGGGCAGCATCTGGAAGTGAAAAACGCAATTTTTTGCAAAAAAATTTCGGTGAATTTGTTATTAAAAAAATGGTAAAAAAAAACTCTACCTGACAATCTGTTGATTTTTTGTGTAGAAATAATAGTGTACAAAATTTCAAAAGGGTCAGTCAAGTAGATTTTGAGTTAGGGTTTTTACGACCATCAAAAATTTGATTGCGAGAAAATCGATTTAAATTTTTTATTCTTGAAAATCCGGTCGAAAATTGAAAAGGGCTAGACGCTAGTCGCAAAACTAACGAAGACACAGCAGTATCTTCGTTACTTTTGCTCTCATTTATTTATAATTTTGACACAATACTCTCGATATGTTGTACATTTAGAAAATTTAAAAAAAAAGGGTTTAAAACCTTACCCCCCCCCCCTTAAGCTTTACCAGGAAGGTAGCTGTGCAGTTTTCTTTAGTTTAATAATAAATAATAATAATTGTTGACTTGTATAGCGCCGTTTTTGTGATTGATCACCTCAAGGGCGCTGTACAAATTTCAATACGTTTAAATAATTATCCTGTTGAAGCTTAAGCCGAACGAAACCGGTTGGTAAACTTAAATGCATTGGTGGTTTAAAAGATGTTCGTTTCATTAAATTATTATTATATCGGAAGAAATAAAACTTATTTGGTTGCTGCGAGCTGCGACCTCGGACGGGGTTAGAACTCCGAGATATTCTAAACCACTTTTTGTAAGGTGATACCTATAATTCCATACTACGTATAATTCCATAGTATCAGCAATAAATGTCGTAAATAAGCAAATCGTGTCCTATAAACATTTTTAAAATATATATCCGTACACCGTTTTCGGAAAATCGTTGTACAAGTGGGAAACTGGTTAGTCTACATCTCATGGAGATTAAGAGGGTATTACCAGAGAATACCGGAAATTAGTCCTTTTTAAATCAAATTCTAGACGTATTGACTCTTTTTTACAAAAAATACATAAATTGATTTTGAAAAATTGTTATTTTATCTGGTACACGCAGTTTTAAATTTTTTTTAAACTAAGTTTATTTTTAATATACTAAGGTTATACCGTTGGTCGTTGGCAGATTTGTTCAATTTTCAAACGATAGATTCTATTAAACAACACAAATTTCAAATCATGTAATCATACAACAAAATAAATCAATACGTAATATATATTACCATAATTTGGGGTGTTATGCCGTGTTGTGCTACCTCCTTCTTTAGCCGACTTTAGCAGATCCGACGATGCCAGATCTGCCCTGATGATGGACACTGCAACGCTGTCCAAAACGTCGGCTAAAGAAGGAGGTAGCACAACACGGCATAACACCCCAAAAACAAACAACGAAAATGCTTTTGGCCGTGTAAATCTAAAAACGTAATACATAATCTAGTCAACACAGTTTTAAGAATTTAAATTTTAGTTAAATTAAAATCATTAAAAAATAAATCCGAGAACGTGTTTTGTGACAAAAAAACTTTTTTGTTTTTGTTTTTCTGTTTATTTAAGATCTTACAAACTAAAATATTTAAAAAAAATATTACACTCTTATTTTTTTAGACATTATTAAAAAATCATGAATATTTATGATCAAAAAATATTTACAAGAAGTACACGATATTTAATAATTTATCATCGTGCGTTTTTAGCATTTTTATTGCTTACTTGAATGCATGTATATATTAAAGCAAGTTTTTAATTAAAGAAATCGATATAAAATTTTTAATAAAAAAAAAAATTGATACATGGAATAATCGATTTTTCTCATTGGAACCTCCCTATACAATTGCAAGCATTTTTAAACTTTTATTCTCAGCCGCTGGTCAATCGCTCTTAAACATTAAGATTTTGTCTTTTTTTGCAACTAAAGGATTAATGTACTTTGAAGCCGGGACTTCGTTTCGATGCATTTTAACATACGATACAACACAGCTGATGTTAAAGCCTCGCGAATGATTTATTTCATATTTGAGCTTTTTCAAAATTCCAACTTCTGGCTCGATTTACTCGAAAATGAAAGCCGCTGACCTTTTTGATTTAAATGATTTTCAATTTTTTTTTCTTCAAAATCAAACAAAAAAATTATTCTTTCACATGATCACTGGTCATTCAGCTGAGTTACCGCCCCACCACTTACCCCGCCCCCAACTGTCCAACACCAAACTAACTAACTAACTAACTAACCATCACGCCGTTTCCCCGCAGGGGTAGGCAGAGAGGACGCACCGCCAAACACCCACACACTCTTTGCCTCATTCACGTTCATACATCGTCTCATACATTCTCTTCTATTTTTCTGATTCTTGACATGGCCCGACTCAAGTATCTGATTCACTTGATCGTGCCATGTCTTTCTCTGACGTCCCCTACTTCTTATACCATTCACACTTGCATCGTATATTCTCCTTACGCTCCTTTCTTTGTTCATTCGCTCTACATGCCCAAACCATCTGAGGGTTCCTTTCTTAATTTTACTCATTACGCTTACATCAGCCTTGCATTCCTTTCGAATCTCCACATTTCTCACACGATCATACATGGTTTTACCACACATACGCCTCAGGGATCTCATTTCAACAGCATTCTGTCCAACACCAACTTTTTTTTAATGTTTTTGTAGAAAAAAACAACATCAAAATGTCACCGGCGACAAAAATTTTATTTACATTTTTTACTCCAAATAATCATCAAGGAATCACTGGTTAAAGTAAGTCAAGTACGTAGTACCTTATATTTTTTTAAGCCCAAGATATTTTTGCTAACAATTATGCCGTGTCCCGAAAGGAGTATGCTGTGAGGATATCGGCCGCATTTTCTCGCTGAAAACTCCTTGGGGGACAATGCATTATCCTTTGCAAAAATATTTCAGATTTTCGTTCAAAACGCCTGTAGAAATAATATATCGACTCTTCTTATAAGGCCGTAAATCCTCTCTGCATACTTACTTTACCAATGAGGAATTACAGCAAAAATTATCTTTTGGCGGTTCATGTATTCGAGGGATCAACTGGCCTTTTTTTTCCAAACAGGAAGCCCTGAGGAAAACAATTCCCCTCAGGGCCTATGTCATCTTTGGGTATGCTGTCTGGAAGGTCTTATTGCGAAAGGAAGGAGAGCAAGTTATCCAGGAATGACGAACGTATGAATCCACCCCCCCCCATTGCCGGGCATGGCCGATGTTTCGAGAGGGTCCTGCTCTAATAGTATGGATATTAGAGAGACGGCATGTGAAGTGTGCCCGCGCGCTCCAAGTGTGCCTTTTCGAGAATTTTACCCAAACGGCTTACGTTGGCCGTTGGTTTTTGGCCGTTTAATACGTCCCGACATTTTTACGACAGCAGCCATCTTACATGGTGACAGCCGTGTGGGTAAACTTCTCGAAAAGGCACACTTGGAGCGCGCGGGCACACTTCACATGCCGTCTCTCTAATATCCATACTCTTAGGTCCTGCTATTGAGATCAAAATGTCTGCCTCGACCAGCCTCTCTCAATCCGACCTGCCACGCAGTTGGTGGGCAAATGCATCCGTCGCCAAGACACGGACAAACTTCACCCCATGAACCCGGGTACCCCACCTAGTAACCAAAAATAGCGAACAACTTGGGATGACCTTTAACAAAGTTGTTGGTCTTCCAATAAATTAATGTTTCACGCCAATCCTGCCTACCAAATTGATACTTCTTAAATATTTTTTTTTAATGTTCATATTCAGGTGTTTTTATTTAGATGCAAAAATGTTGATAGTACTATGTTATTATGAATAATTTAAGACTAAATTTGTGTTATTAAATATTTTTTTCCTTATGCGTAATGCACGATCACCATTTAATGTGTGTTTTTTCGCCGGGTTTGTTTGGGATGGGCTGGATCCTTAACATTTATTGTTATTGGTTTTTCGTGTATATTTTTAAATTCACATCTTACATAACATAAGTAGGCAGTAAAATAGATTTACGGTGTACTATTACTTTTTTACTTTGAACATCAATGTATTCAAAGTATTGCGAGTAATCTAAGAAAATGGGGTTTATTAGAAGAATCTTCCTTATCTGCGCATTCCTGATACTAAATATGTTAAAAACATCTTCATGTTTTGATTATTTTTGAATAATTTATCAACGAAAACAAAAGCGTTAAATTGTAAGTTTAACTTGGTATTATTTTGGCAGTTGATCATAATGTATTTTTGATCATAATGTATTTTTGATCGTAATGTATTTTTGATCATAATGTATTTTTGATCATAATGTATTTTTGATCATAATGTATTTTTGATCATAATGTATTTTTGATCATAATGTATTTTTGATCATAATGTATTTTTGATCATAATGTATTTTTGATCATAATGTATTTTTGATCATAATTTATTTTTGAAGTAAATACTTCTTTACGCACGCTTGACTTGAGAGGTAAACTGGCGAATGCGTTACGGAAATTACAGCGTTACGAGAGGGGTAATATCGGGCGTTCCGATCGTTGCGGAGGCGAACGATAATAAATTAAAATTACTTTTGAGGTTCATTCCTCACAGTCTAATCGTAACAACAGTGCTCAAATCCATAGTAATGACGTTTGGAATGGGTGCTGGTATTTATGCTGACAATAGTTGTGTTGTTCAGATACGTTTTTAGATTTTCACGGCCAAAAGCATTTTCGTTGTTTGTTTTTGGGGTGTTATGCCGTGTTGCGCTACCTCCTTCTTTAGCCGACGTTTCATCATCAGGGCAGATCCGACACATCGTCGGATCTGTCGGATCTGCCCTGATCTACCTTGATGATGGACACTGCAACGCTGTCCGAAACGTCGGCTAAAGAAGGGGGTGTTTCTTTAGGTGTGTCCTTTAGTTGTGTCCTTCTTTAGCCGACGTTTCATCATCAGGTTTGTTTCTTTAGGTGTGTCCGTCTTTAGGTGTGTCCTTCTTTAGCCGACGTTTTTGATCCGACAGATCCGACACATCGTCGGATCTGTCGGATCTGCTTTGATCTGCCCTGATGATGGACACTGCAACGCTGTCCGAAACGTCGGCTAAAGAAGGAGGTAGCGCAACACGGCATAACACACCAAAAAAAACAACGAAAAAAGTTGTGTTGTTGTTTCTCACATTCTAAAAGATAAAATCTAACTAATACCTAGCACTTTTTCGATTGGAATTTTTTTCTATTTCCTGCTGCAAATGTGAATAATCGTCGCTCTCTGACTAGAATCCGCATCAAAAAGTTTTATTTTAAACTTTGTAAGAATTAAAACAACAATCCCATTCTAAGCGTAGATAATTCCCATAATAAAATTAATCAAATTTTCGTTTAGAGTGTGCGAACTCAGTGCATCGAAACGACTGATTTGTCACGATGATTGGTAACATTCCAAACGAATCTTCAATATATATTCTTATACACTGATGACTGAAATGGTTTTATTCGATGCCAGGAAGAAAATTAGATTAGATTGCTAAAGAACTATTTACTTCAGTCGTGTGGTCTAAAGCACACTCGTATTTTTTTTTTGTGTGTCTTGTTTGTGTTTTTATACTGTCTTAAGAAAGGTCATAAGTACAAGAATTCCCAGTTCTTAACCCCTATATTGCTTTTTGGTAATATCTATAATAACTTAAAATAATTACTTATCACGATGTTCTCATGCATCTAACTTACAGAAAAGAGGATGGGAGTTTTCAATTTCATCTTATTTCATTAGGTTACTGAAATATATATATTTTTATAGTGAACGCCTCACAAGAGTCCCAGCTACTCCCGTCTGGAGCCAGTGAGACTATGGCATCCCCAATTGGGGTATGTTGTGAGGCTAAAGGTAAGTGGGGAAGGGAAGGAGATGGAGAATAGGAAGGTGGGGAAGGGAAGGAGATGGAGAATAGGAAGGTGAGGAAGTACCTGGCAATTCAGATTTAGTCACTAAACATGGCTAAAGCCATTTCAAGCAACGTGTCAATTCTCAATGGTGGTCTTCCACCAGCGCGATACTGAGAGTATCTTCTACTCTCGAACGTGCCGCCAGTATAGTATATGTGAAATAACACAAATTAATTAAATACAATTTATTTGCGCACGCCGGTTACGAACCGGCGACCTTCGGGATCGGAGTCCAAAGCCTTGCATTATATCCAATGGTCTCTCCAGAGACATTCATTATTTGTAAGTACTGGAACCTGTATACTTCTAGTGCTACAGGCCGCTTGTTGAAAGACTTAGGGTCTTTGAATCACAGTGAGTTTATTGACGTGTAGTAATTTATAATTATAATTCGAAGGACTTATGTCCTTTCTGACTGTAAGCTAGGTTCCGTTTGCGGACTTGTAATTACTCTGCCATTTACCTTCGGTTACCTTCGGCACATCTCGGAAAAGATCCCATGTGACCCAAAGAGCCCATAGACATAGTAATGTGAGACCAATCATTAATTAATTATGATAGATTACAGACTAAAATTGGACGTTAATGTCCACCTGACCTTCTGCGATACGAAAATGATCCTTCCAATTAATTAATCAAGTAATAATAATTATTATTGAATCTAGAATTTTTATCGTTCTGGTGCACGACTGAGTGTTGTTGTGTTTATATATTAAATTGATTAAATGGGATGGGATGGATCTGAGAAGACATTCTCTCTAAATGTTCCGCCTTCTACCAAATCTTCGACTTGATTTGGGAAGTATGTTTAAAAGAGATGGGAAGGCTGAGAAAATAGAAATCAGGGTAAATGCAAGTAACTCCGTTAACCGAGGGCTGAACACGGTTGACGCTAACAAATAACTGTCCAAAGAAACGAAGGTAGCAGTCCACAATGGAGTGCTGGTCTGTACCCTAATGGATGGCGGTGAGGCGTGGGACTTAAATAGGAAGGATGAAAGTAGAAATGTAGTTAAATGAAAGTAGAATGCTGTAGAAATGAGATCCCTGATGTGTGCGTGTGTGTGGTAAAACCGTGTAAGATCGTATAAGAAATGTAGAGATCTGCAAAGAATGCAAGGCTGAGTAATGATTGAGTTTAATAAATGGGCCCTCAGATGGTTTGGGTATGCAGAACGAATGAAGAAAGGAGTGCAAGGAGAATGCACGACGCAAACGTGAATGGTAGAAGAAGTCGGGAATACCTAAGAAAGACATGGCACGATCAAGTGAAACAGATACTCGTGTTGGGACATGTCATAAAATAATAAAATTAAAACTGTAACTATAGCGATTTCTGAGAATTTTTGTTTTAAAAAAATGTTTGTCATTTTGCTGTCCGATTTTTTTTTTTTTATAGAGAAACCTCACAAGAGTCCCAACTGCTCCCTTCTGGAGCCAGTGAGACTATGGCATCCCCAATTGTGGAGTATGTTGTGAGGCTGAAGGTAAGTGGGGAAGGGAAGGAGATGGGGAAGAGGATGGTGGGAAAGTACCTTGCTATTCAGATCTAGTCACTAAACACGGCTAAAGCCATTATTAAGCGACGTTTCAATTCTGAATGGTGGTCTTACACCAGGGCGATACTGAGAGTATCTTCCATTCTGGAACGTGCCGCAAATATAACATATATTATTTTTAATAATTAATTGTGAAATAACACAAATTAATCAAATAAAATTTATTTGCGCATGCCGGGTTCCAACCCGCGACCTTCCGAATGGGAGTCAAGTGCCTTACCACTCGACCACGGACGGTCGTCAATTTTTTTTCAAACGTCGATGATATTTTTTTCTGTTAAAAACAAAAAAAAATTCAATCACACTAGCCACTGATCCCATTCCTATACGTCGCGTCGGGGTCACGTGATAGGCGCGCTGTTTCGTGTGTTACCGTGCTGCCGGAACGAGACGCAATGCTTATCATGTGAGTCGCTAGGTTATAAACGCTCTACTCTCCTGACTTTTCAATTGCGACGTGTGATAGAAAAAAAATTGTTTTTATTTGAAAAAATATATCATTGGACTGAAAAATTCTATCTATTTTCATTTATTAGTTAATTAGTCCAAAAATGATCAGGAATTGTTACACCCTGTATATAAGACGATGTTTGAATGTGAATGAGGCAAGGGGTGTGTGCCAAGGCCGAGTTGTTTTGAGGTCAGTCCTCTCTGTCTGCGGGGAAACGGCGTGATGGTTAATTAGTTAGGTCATATAAAAGTATCCTCAAAATACCACCCAAATGACAAATTTTCAGACACACAAATGTCCAAATCGCGCTGTATAATTGGCTCTAACCTCTCATAATTGAGTTGTATAAATTGGCTCTAATTGGCTTTCATATCCCTCGAATATTCAGTGTGATATTAAATAATAAAAAAATTAAAAAACATATTTGCTGAACTATTTTGCTGCAAACTTATTTGCGCGGCGTTTACGTCCAATTAAAATATTTATTAATTTTTCATATCTTCTCTTTTATTTAGCAAAATAATGTCTTATCATAAATTATTAATTTATTGAGATCCTCTCATGAAATATGCCATTAATTAAGTTTTATAAATAGCCCTGATAAATATCCTTGGGATATTTGAAGCGTTACAATAAAGGTAGTTTCGGTCATAAAACTAACCATTTTTTCAGGACATTCAATTCCATGAATAACGATCAACTAATTGTTTTGTTATATAGCACTTAACATGTTTAACATCTAATCAACGGTCAGGAAATCTAGCATGGATGATCGGTGAAACCTAGGGTTGCCAGATGGTCCAGATAAAAAACCCAATTTTTTTTATTAGTGTCCCCCCTTTAATTTTGGCCAGATCAAACAGAGAAGATTACCCCGAAAATTACTTAAGATGTACACAATGAAACACTTGTACACGATGTAAACATAAAAACTTATATCTAATCTATTATTGCTATTGGTAAGCAAAAAATAACTTTTTAACATATTTTTGGCACTAGATGCTACTGATTTTTATAATCGTTTATTGCCTGAAATTGTATCTTTAAATTCAGTTCAACTGACATTTAAATTGAAGAAAACACATAGTCAGCATTTTACGGTATTCACACCTGGTGTGCTAGCATGGTCGATCGATATGAAGTTACCGACCGATTGTCGGTAACTTCTCATCGTTCCCCAGGACAACTGCAGATCGCCAACGTACAAACGACAGTTGATATTGAATATATTAAGGACACTTAGTCATTCAACTGTCACATATTCGTTTGCGATCTGCAGTCGTCCTAGGAAACGATGAAAAGTTACCGACAATCAGTCGGTAATTTTATTTTTATTATTTAAAATACATATACATAAGATTTACAAAATAATTACAGTTGGTTCTTAAAAGCAATTTACAAATAGATTTTTTTAACAAACTACTCAACTCAACGGAGAAAACATTTCTCGTGTTTAAGTTGGGGAGTAAAGCCTTTAAATAATAAAAAAGTTCAGAAATTATAATGTTTGAAGTAGATAATAAATGTTTACAATAACTGACTTAGAATCTACAAGAATGAAAAATAAAAATTACAAATTGAATATAAATGTAGTAGAAATAAACTTATATTAATAAATTAATTAATAGGTAGGTACATACAGTTGGTTCTAAACATTGAAATTGGCCTCAGCCGCTGATAAATATTGTATTAGTAGGTACGTAATAATGAAATGCAACAATTATCGAATTTCATATCGATCGACCATGCTAGCACCCCTGGTCGATTTCTTTCGTCAGTCCATACGTTACCCATTACACTAAAAACTCTTTCTACGAAGGCATTGGAGACGGGAACACTGCACACATATTGTACCATTTTCAACAGATCTGGTGCTGATTCATCGATGAAAAACCTACACCACATATCAATGGATTTTCCTTCAAGTGAAAGAAAAATACTTTGAAGTGGAGCCAGTTCCTCATAAAGATTTCACGCTCACGGCTTTTGCTCTGTAAATTCTCTCGTGAGTGAGGTATTAGCTGTTCAAAAAACCGTACTGTCCGGTTCAAAACCGGACATCTGGCAACCCTAGTGAAACCTTATATCAGTACGGTATTGACCAAATCCGTCATCTATGATCAGTCATCAATATTTGCGAGCACGGTCTACGATTGTTAACAGATATTCCGACCGACGATTGATAAATTTTAGCTCGGCCCGATAGTATCAGATAGGTTTCGGTTAACTATCTATCAATGTACCCATATTCTTTAATAATTATGTCAGTCGTTATGCAAAACTACTGACTTATTTAATGAACGTATTGAACTAATGAAGTTCTTAGAAATGAAAGAAGTCCTATACGCGACCCATATACTTAAATAATGCATCTAAGACGTAATCAATATATTCCGTTCGATCTTTGAGAAACGAAAATGTTTGAAATATGACTAAAGTCCTCATTAACTAATTAACTCCCATTTTGTGTCAAAAAGGTAAATGTAGACTGCCAATACATATTTAGGTTAGTATTTCAATTCAACATTGCCAATTTACGTAATTGTTTGACGTTTGACATATCGTAGTGTCAATTCATAGAAAATACATACAGTCAATATCGGTTCGGCTGTCAACGCTGAAACCGTGCTAGGGACATCTTTATAAAATCATCGTAGTTACGTCTATCGATCCGATATTATAAAGTTATCGATTTCACCGTGCTAGAACTTCAGAGCCATTCGCTTGGCAATTCTTTTTGTGACGTTTGAATTGTCATTTGATCAAATTTTGATCGGCTGACAAACATATTTTATTTTTTATTTTTTTTTTTATTTTTTTTTTTTTATTTATAAAAGAAAATCATAAGTCTTTAATATTACATAATTCTTTGGCTAATTACAATAAAAATAGTTTTTTTAACAAAATCTACCCAATTCAATAAAGAAAAACATTTCTCGTGTTTGAATTGGGGAGTAGTGCCATTACAAAGGTAAGAGAAAAAATAAAATAGAAGAAAAAATTTGAGGTAACAAAATACATAAACTTATATAGGATGTTAACAAATATACGTTGATAGTGGAATTGAGTATCATATCAGTTATTAAGTTGGATATACAGAAATAGATAAGTAAAAGTAAGAATATAGATGTAGTGAAATAAAATAATATTTTTACATTTCAATTTATAGGTAGGTATTATATATAATTAACAAAGGTGTTAGGTACATGGATTTGATTCTAGCAGTTGAGTAGAGGAGCTGATAATGCTGTAAAAGCAGTACATAATATTGAGTTGTGACAATAATCCTTTGGTAGTTCAATGTTGATGGAATATTTTTGGAGGATACGTTAAAAAAGAAAAAAATAAATATTTTTATATATTTTTTTTTTTTGGTTATTAATGTTGAAATAAAATAATTAATTATATACTAAAATACTTAATATTAAAATAAAATACTTGATCAATTGTAATTAATAGGTTACATGTAATCAGAAGATATATAAAAAATTATTTTATGAAATTTAAAATTTATAGTTATTGTTGGGTTGATCTAGTAGTTGTTTGATTTGTGTTTTAAAGGCATTGTAATTTATTTCTGTTTTTATTTTATATGGGAGGGCGTTAAAAAATTTTATACCTTGATAGGTATAATGGTGTTGATAAGCACTTGTTTTAAATTTAGGGATTTCTAAGTTTCCACGTGATCTTGACCGGTTACTTATTTTTGTGAATGTTATTGAATCATTGATCACACAGGAGTTCCTAGTGAGACAGGCAAGGCCAAAAAAAAAATGTAAACCTTATTATATAGATTCAATAAATAAATAAAAAATAAATAAATTGAAATGATCTTTGTGGGTTTGTAATAATGAGTTTTTTTTGAAGATTTTATTTAGGCTGAGAACTTTAAAGGAGTTAAATAATTGTGTTGTTGGAAATACAGAGGGTTTTCGTAGGATGACTTTTAGAATCAACCTCTGTGCCCTTTCTACAGGCAAAAGGTTGGTATGGTTGGTAAAATATCAAAATGACTATTACGTTCGACAGCTACAGGCATTCGTAACGCACTAAACTTAGTGTCTCATCGACAGGTTTATATCGATTTATTATTTCAGTTTCAGTGCCGGCAACCCGGGCGTTTATTTAATATAAATGGATGATTTACAATTTTCAGTTCTTTTACCTGCCTCACTAGACAAAGTCTGTTCCGAGGCGGGTAAATAACATAATAAGTATATATATTTAAAAAGGATATCAATCATAAGAGACATGCATTAAAAATATGTATTAATATAGATATGCATTAAAAGAGATATGTGTTAAAAAGATATGTGTAAAAAGCAAAAAGTAAATATATATAATAAATATTTACATACCTTCTTATTTTGATTTTATTATTTGTTACACTACCATCAAAAGCTTACATACGTTATAAAAATAAAAATAAAAATAAAAATAAAATAAAAATAATTTATTCCCTGTCAATTCTGATTCCCTGTTCGGCTGTCAACGGTGGTGAAACCGTGCTAGGGACATCTTTATCAAAACATCGGAAGTTACGCCCATCAATCCGATATTTTAAAATTATTGATTTCACTGTGCTAGAAAGTGCCATTTAGGCGGTCGCCTAGTATGGTGATTTACCGTATCATTTATCTATATGTAAATGTTTTAATGTATTATCGTGTATTTTATAAATAAAATTTGAATTGTCATTTAATCAAATCATGGTCAGCTGACAAACATATCAAAATGACCGTTACGTTCAACAGTCACAGGAGTTACACAAAACATATTGAGATTTGTGTCTCATCAACAGGTTTGTGTCGAGGTGATATCGATTAATGAAATTGTATCATTTGTTTGCAGTTCAGAATTTTATTAGCCTAAAGTCATTTTCTCAAGTCAAGTCAATTAAATTTTCGGCGGTCAATGAAGCAATTTTTACAAAAGCAGATATATAGGTACGTTTATTGCGGCACGTCCTCTTCGAGAATGATATTCAATCTTAAATTTTATACATCTGAAATTATAGTCTGGTATCCATGAGTATTGGAGAACAGAAGACAATTCGCAATAAAAGTTTTCAGAAGAACAAATAAAAAATTCTTCGAGGATTCATGATGTTTCTTGTAAATTTTTACTTTGATTTTAATAAAAAGACAAATAACTTAGTTTACATGTAGATTAGTTTATATGTAGATTATTTTACGTGTAGATTGTGTATATATAAATAAAGTTTTGTAAACTAAGTTATTTGTCTTCTTATTAATAAATAATGCCAAGACAAAGTTAAAAAAACCTTTCAGAGGAAATTTTCTTCGGAAAACATTTTTTAAAAACTTGAATTCAGAATAGAAACATTGCTTGAAATGGCGATAGCCGTGTTTGGTGAACAGATCTAAATAACCGATTTGACGGATCCGTGGTCGGTTCAAATCCTAGCGTGAGCAAGTAAATTTTATTTTAGTTTTTACAATTTAATAATTTAAAATAATATAAGGCATATTTGCGGCACGTTCCAGAGTGGAAGATATTCTCAGTATCGCCCTGGTGTAAGACCACCATTCAGAATTGAAACGTTATTTGAAAAGGCATTAGCGGTGTTTGGTTACTATAACTGAATAGCCAGGTAATTAACCACCTTCCTCTTTTCCATCTTCAGCATCACAACACACCCCAATTGGGGATGCTATAGTCTCACTGGCTCCAGGCGATGGGAGCATTTGGGAATTCTGTACTGTATTCTCACATAAAAACTAGTGCTTTCCAACCTTCCGCTTTCCCATCTCCCCACCCCTTTCATCCTCACAACATACACTCCAAATATATCCATAGGCCCTCTGATCCCGGACCCCGGGCATTCGTTTCATTGTTTGTCACTTGGGTGAGGTTTGTTTCGGTCTTGTTGTCGGAATGTGTCTACGTCTACCCACCCGCTGCGTGGCGGGCCGGATTGTGAGAGACCCGATGAGGGAAACCATTTGATCCCTTGTCTCCAGCCGGACTCAGCACTTGCCTTGCACTGCAGCAGGAGCAATGGATTCAATACGTCACTTCAAGACACACTGACTTCTCAGATTCCCATCCACCCCTCATCCCATTTTCCTTCCCAGCATTCCAAAAAAAGACATCTGAGTGATCCCTAAAGAAAGCCTCCTGTGTGTAATTTGTTGTTTTGTCGTGCTGATTTTTTTTTTAACCATTTATATTTTTAATTGTTTATTATTTATTTAGTTGCTATATTTTAATTTTTACATTTATAGAAGCTGCATATTAAATATAAAAATAAAATAATCCTGTGCTGAGGTGGACCATATTTTGGGTTCTATGGTTGAACTTCATATAAGTTTTCAGCGACTTATATGGTTCAACTTCATAAAGTTTTCAGCGACTTATATGGTTCAACTTTATACAGGTATTCAGCGACTTATATGGTTCAACTTCGTACACGGAGAAAAATACGATCATTTTATTCGTAAAAACGGGACTGAAGTTCTTACGAACAAATTAACAGGGTTTCAATGTTTATTAGCGGGAACACGTAAGAATAATTTGTTGGTATACGTAATTTCGTACGTACACCAACAAATTATTCTTACATTTTCCCGCCAATAAACATTGAAACACTGTTAATTTGTTCGTAAGAACTTCAGTCCCGTTTTTAACCGTTTTGACGAATAAAATGATTTTAGAATAACATTTTTCTCCGTGTACAAGTATTCAGCGACTTACATATTATGGTTCACTTCATACAAGTATTCAGCAAATTATATGGTTCAACTTCATACAAGTATTCAGCAAATTATATGGTTCAACTTCATACAAGTATTCAGCGACTTATATGATTCACTTCATACAAGTATTCAGCGACTTATATGATTCACTTCATACAAGTATTCAGCGACTTATATGATTCACTTCATACAAGTATTCAGCGACTTATATGATTCACTTCATACAAGTTTTCAGCGACTTATATGATTCACTTCATACAAGTATTCAGCGACTTATATGATTCACTTCATACAAGTATTCAGCGACTTATATGATTCACTTCATACAAGTATTCAGCGACTTATATGATTCACTTCATACAAGTATTCAGCGACTTATATGATTCACTTCATACAAGTATTCAGCGACTTATATGATTCACTTCATACAAGTATTCAGCGACTTATATGATTCACTTCATACAAGTATTCAGCGACTTATATGATTCACTTCATACAAGTATTCAGCGACTTATATGATTCACTTCATACAAGTATTCAGCGACTTATATGATTCACTTCATACAAGTATTCAGCGACTTATATGATTCACTTCATACAAGTATTCAGCGACTTATATGATTCACTTCATACAAGTATTCAGCGACTTATATGATTCACTTCATACAAGTATTCAGCGACTTATATGATTCACTTCATACAAGTATTCAGCGACTTATATGATTCACTTCATACAAGTATTCAGCGACTTATATGATTCACTTCATACAAGTATTCAGCGACTTATATGATTCACTTCATACAAGTATTCAGCGACTTATATGGTTCACTTCATACAAGTGTATTCAGCGACTTATATGGTTCACTTAATACAAAGATTCAGCGACTTATATGGTTCACTTCATACAAATATGCAGCGACTTCTATGGTACAACATTTAAAGTTCTGGGTAAGGTTTTTCTGAAATTTCTATAACGGTGTTTTATACACGTAAGTTCTTTTACCGATAGTGCATCATTAATTTTAAAAAATGAAACGTCGCGAAAACCATTTGGTCGTTCTTGAGCATAGTTTTTTTAAAATTATTTATAAGTATTTCCGTTATGAAATTAGAGGCGGTTATTCAAGTTCACCCGCCTGCCTCAATGGAAACACTTCGCACATGATTTTTAAAATGTGGATCACGCGTCAAGTGATGCAACAAAATTCGCAGCCACAACCTCACGGTGAGATTAAGGATTCGGTGAGTTACTTTACTCTCGCGAAACTCAACCGGAATATTCAAGGATATGTTTGTTAACTCCGGGTAGGTGTAGATGACGTGCATTTTGGTGCACTCCGTTCCCATTACATCTTGTTACCAGGTACCTACTGCAGAAATGGGTTGTTTGTTCATTTAGGCCAGTAATATTTTGCACAAAGAACTGCGTATTTTTGCATAATAATAAGTCGTATCATTTATAAACACCGGTGCATCAGCAACAAAGTTTCGAAACACCCATCGACCAAGTATCACATCGATGTGAACACCCGTTGACCCTAGAACAATTTTGAGAGAGATTTATCCCAGTGGGCTCATACAATTCATGCGTTTTAATTTTGTATTATGGTGATATATCTGATACAAACTAAACACTGTTAGAAATGTCAGCTTAAACACACAAGTCTTTTATTTTTATTTTTATAGAGAACACCTCACAAGAGTCCCAACTGCTCCCGTCTGGAGCCAGTGTGACTATGGCATCCCTAATTGGGGTATGTTGTGAGGCTGAAGGTAAGTGGGAAGGGAAGGAGATGGGGAAGAGGAAGGTGGGGAAGTACCTGGCTATTCAGATCTAGTCACTAAACACAGCTAAAGCCATTTATTTTAACTTTTTAAAATTATATTTACTTTATTTTTTCTCTTTTTTTTACATGATGACATTACAGTTCAATAATAATAAGAAAGGGAAACCCTTTAAGGCGCAGCCTGTGCGTGGACAATATAAGTGTTTACATTTTATTTTTGTACCTAAAAATAACAGAGTGCATCTAAAGAATAAACCAAGATTAAAATTTAAAAATAAAAGAGGATTTCAAGCAACGTTTCAATTCTGAATGGTGGTCTTACACCAGGGCGATACTGATAGTATCTTCCACTCTGGAACGTGCCGCAAATATAGTGTATATCATTTTTATTAATTAATTTTGAAATAACACAAATTAATCAAATAAAATTAATAGTCTATACCTACTATTTCATTCTTTGCAACGAACGGTATACAATCAGGCCGCTCAGGTAGTAAAAAATAATATACAGGTACTCCTATAATCACTTACCAAATTTGAAAATATTTTAAGAGCATATAAGCAGGGTGCGAACGATATAAGCAGTGGTGAAAATTTGACAATGAAGGAGGAACTTAATTTGATGTTAGAACGGCAGCATACAACCGTATCTCAAGCTCAGAAACATCAAGACCTATGTCCAACCTATTTTTTTTTTTCAAGAAAACGATTACCCTCTTTGAGAACGGAGGTATCATACGGAGATTCTTTCAGTTAGCACACAGCTTCTTGATGACAGTCCCAACAACTGGTGTAGAAGCAGATAGGGAGCATGTGCAGCAAGCAGTGTGACCGAATTGTCTGGCGGTCCATCCTCTCTGCCTACTTCTGCAGTGAAGCTAGGGATTTTTAAAAAAAATCCCTAAATAATAACGCTAATATATTGAATAACCAAATGAATTTATCGTATAGTCCCATTCTAGATATGTTTCCAATAAACCGCTCTGTTATTGCTGGAATACCCGCAATTACCCGCCCTCCCCCTTGGACCTCACACTCCAGCACCTAAATGTATGGTATATATCTATCAATATTTTGTATCATAGGTTAGTTTTAATATTCTCCTGACGAAGGAAGGGTTCTTTCGAAACCGGTAGAGTGTAATTAAAATTTAAAGTGGTCTAAAACAAATTTATATATTTTATTGTAAATTATGGCGAGCCGCAAAGTTAATTCTTATTACGAACATATATTTAAATTTTCTTTTGTGAAGTAAAAACTAAGTTACAATAACATCTTGACTACAATCGATTACATTTGCGTTAGAACCATTCAAATACATTACAATTCAATAAAACGTTTGGTTACAGATATTCAAAGTTTCTTCTGTGAAGTGAAAACTTCACAAAATGAGAATTTAATGTACACTAAAGTTAAGTCTTTTGCACATTTTCCCACATAACCGGTATTTCCCTTCTAGTGACTTTGAAATCCCTAATTCTGATAAACTTCCCCACTCTTACCTCACTTCCTTCCTTCTACCCCTTCCCATAGAGGTGATCCGTATTTAATTTATAATTTTAGTGTACATTTAATTCTGATGATGTGAACATTTTTCACGAAACATGTAGATTGTGTATAAATAAAAAAATAAAAAAATTTACGTTAGCTCCACACAGGAAGCCCATTTACCTCAGGGCCTATGCCATTGTTGGGGATGCTGTGTGGATGGTCTTTTAAGGAAAATGAAGGAGTGGAAGTTCTGGTAAGGAAAAAGGTGAAAAGAGTGGGTAGGAATCTCGGAGTCAATGTGTCCAGAAGTGACGAATGTACGAATCAATCCCTCCTACTGCGATGCAGGGCGATGGGTCAAATCAGTCCGGCTGGAGAGATCTAAATTAGGTCTTCCTCAACCAGTCTCCCGATCTGTAGGTGGGCAAAGGCATTCACCGTCAAGACCCAGATAAACCTCACCCGGTGCACCCGGGCACCCCTGCTAAGTCACCAAACGTAGCGAAACTCTTGGGGTGACCTATGGCAAGAATGTTGGTAATCCAATAAATGGTTTCCGGGGGCGGAGACACCCATACCCGCCTCCCAAATTGAATAGTGATGCAAAAAAAGTTATTTGTCTTTTTATTAAAATTATTCTTACATAAGTGCCTACGTGCAACGCTGGTTTAATCAAACAGAATAGTTAGAATTCACAACAGCAGGCCAGATAATTTTAACTCTTCAGACCCATTGACCAGCGGCTGAGAATTAAAGTTCCAAAATAAGTATATTTAGTTTTTTAAACTAAAAATTTAGTATCAATTTATTTCATTTAAAACTTGCTTTCAAATAAACCTACATTCAAGTAAGCAATAAAAATGCTCAAAACGCACGATGATAAATTATTAAATATCGTGTACTTCTTGTAAGTATTTTTTGATCATACGTATTTATGATTTTTCAATAATGTCTAAACAAAATAAGCGTGTAAAATTTTTTTTTAAATATTTGTAAGACCTTAAATAAATAGAAAAACAGAGGTATTTTCGTCACGTTCTCGGATTTATTTTTTAATGATTTTAATTTAACTAAAATTAACTTCTGAAAAGTGTGTTTACTAGATTACGTATTGATTTATTTTGCTGTATAATTATATGATTTGAAATTTGTGTTGTATAATACAATATTTCATTTGAAAATTTAACAAATCTGCCAACGATCAACGGTATAACCTTAGTTTATTAAAAATAAACTTAGTTTTTCAAAATTTAAAAAGTGCCTTTACCAGATAAAATAACAATCTTTTAAAATCATTTTTTTTTTGTAAAAAAGAGTCAATACGTTTAGAATTTGATTTAAAAATGACAAATTTCCTATATTTTCTGGTTATATACCCTCTTCAGTTCTGAATAAATTTCGATACTCTAACTAAAGGCAAAAATTTTCGCCAGACAAACCAAAATAGTGTATTACGATGAATCGTGTACATATATCAAATTATAGCGAAAAACCGGAAGACCTTCAAGATTCACTTTATTGTTTTATTTATGCGTAATAAAACAGATTATTAACATTTTATAAGTAAAGGACAGACATAGCCAAATATTGTCTGACTTAACCTTGCAGTTTACTTTTACGATATATATGTACCTATCTACCGAAATACTGAGACAATTACTTCCTAATTGATTAGCCTATCAGGTTTATAATCTCTTTAAATTGATGTGCAGTAAAAATACTGGTAAGAATGTGCGAGGAATTAATAATTAAATTAAAACCAAAAACACCCAACGGAACACCTGATAAAATAACTTACTGGATTAAAAAGCAAAAAAAAGTAGCTCTTGTCCGAAATAGACATTTGACATACCTTATTGATTACTAAAAATATTTTTTCAGTTTGTTTGGGTATTTTGGCCTCGAATCCAAAACTAATCCAAAACGTGTTGTATAATACCGGCCGCGCAGCCAATAGCCTTAACTTCCAAGAGATTATGAATACGGACTACCCTGGAAGCAAGTTGTTGGTGTTTTTTGTGTACATAATCTCGTTTTTGAAAAAAAATCGTTGTGTACTTATGTTGTGTTTTGTTGTGGCGATAATTACTTCGAGTTATCGCGGTTGAACTATGTACATTGTAATTTTTTGTGTGCTCCTTCGTTGAGGTACAGTGGTAAGTGATTGGTAATCATTTTTCCTTGCATCCCTTGTTTTTCCTACACATATTATCTTCCAATTCCAGCAATCACCATTTCGTCTCGTTTCGTTCTTTTTTGCCCATTTCCAAGTGCATCTGAAGCTAATTAATCGTAAGTACTTTCGGATGCACCATTTTGGTTGAAAAATTTTATAAAAAATAAAAATGTCAACTTCTAGAGATCTTCTTATTAGTGATCATTCTTTGAAGATTCGTGTTGGTCACCCCCCTGCACTCTATACCTCTATAGGGATCTGAAGAAAACAACTCGGCGTCATCAGATCCTGTAAGCACTGTACATAAATAGTTAACCACCTTTCCAGCATTTTTCGAAAATATACCAAATAAAATCAATTTTTCTTATTGAAGTAAAACTGCTGTAGGCGCGTTATAAAAAAGTGATTCGGATGTTTTCGGACGGAAATAACGTTTTTAAACGGAATGACGTTCGGATATCGGTACAATTACTGCAACTGTGTTTGTTTGTTTTTTTTTATTTTTAAAGGGTTGTCGCCTTCGCTGGAATATTTTTATTATTTTCCGATTTACAGCTACACCACCGGTTTTCGAGTTTCGTCGCTTATATTGAGAAATGCAATAAAAATTATGAATATTATATTCGCTCTTCATTTTTCATCCAAGTTTCGGAAAATATAAAGAATATTCTAGCGAACGCAAGAACACTTTTAAAATATAAACAAACACAGATGGCAGTAATTGTACTGTACCGTTTTAGTAATACCTTGCCACAACAGTCAAATAAGTTTTACTTCACCGCGCTTAAAGGTTAGACGCACTCTTTTTTTTTTTGCACTTTTGTCTACAAATATTTTTATGGTTTTTAACAACTTCTTTTGGGTGGGGCTTTCCGTCCTTTTTTTCTAGCCAGAACATCCTTACGTCATCCTTCATGATATACTAAAAGCATGCGCAATAAATTACAAATTAAATGACCTCAAATTTGCTTAAGTTCTTTGGCCCTGTACTCGGAGGTCGCTATATAAAACCAACGAGATAAAAAAAATTAGGCCTGCTTATTTTCCGTATTTTTTTTCGAGCGCATATCTCAATGTAAGAATTACCAATATTAATTATCCTTAATTAATTCGCATATTTATAGCTTAGTGGTTACAGCGTTGTCCCGGTAAGACAGAGGTCCTTGGTTCGATCCCCAGTTGTGACGTGCAACTATAATTGAACACATCTACCACTTCTGAGAAATCGTTTCCATTTGCATGCAGTCTAGGTACAAGCGAGTATCTAAATGACTCAGTTCTGATATTGTTGTTGCAATTATAAAGAATTTTAGGATCGAGTTGTTCTTGTTGGCATATTTTAGATAATAATGGGGCCAACAGACCTAGCTATAAAAGCTCAAGCGTTATTTGGTTTGGCATATTTTGGCATATCGTACATTCCCAATGGGAATGTATGACGAGCGATATGCTGAAGTAGGCCAAGCCAAATAACGCTTGAGCTTTTATAGCTAGGTCTGTTGGCCCCATTAAGCTTGATAATTCACGGCTGCCTAATTAATTACCTTTAACAATTTTTAAAATAAAAGTGAGATCGGAAATAATTCTTTATGAGTTTTAATAATTTGAATTCTTTCATCAAGTGGCTGCAATTTATTGTTTCTCTATGTAGACTGAATTCATAGGTAACTATCTGATACCCGGCAGGCGTTGCAATAATAATAATAATATTTGGATGACTTGTATAGCGCCGTTTTTGTGAAAATCACCTCAAGGGCACTGTACAAATTTCTACAATCTTACTTCCAACTACACACCAGACAAACAGCAATGCCAATTAAATAGATAAATTGTTTCTCCCTTCGTGTCATTTTTCCCATTCGTCACCGTTCCCCTTCCGACTCCTCTTCCTCTCCCACGTCCCCTTCCCCTCCCGCGTTCCCTTTTCACCTTCCGCGTCCTCCCCCCCTCTCCCGCTCTACCCTTTCTTGCGACCCCCCCCCCCCGCATAAGCACTCACGGCAGCAGAAGTATTCACGGGCATGTTCACATGTCATCAATCGGATGAAATTTTAATCGCAATCGTATCAAGCACACTATCCAATAACATTCCCAAAGTTTCATCGCAATCGGATGAACGGTGAGGCCGCGCATAAGACACGAACACACAAACAAACATTAATTTTTATTATTATAAGCAATAATTATTAGCCTGAAACACTCATCCATATTGAATGAATCTTCCGAGAAAAGATACATATCGCCTACGGGACTCGAACCCGCACCCTTTTGATTGCCGGTCAAGTGCTCTACCATTAAGCTATGGCGGGATACCTCCTACCCGCCAAATGATTCAATATATATATATATATATATATATATATATACCTAGTGTTTCACTCAACAATTAGTGCTTATTACACTTTTTCACCTGCAAACAACCAACTTTATTTTTATATGGGAAAGGCATGTAAGTGCTAACTCTCCCACCAGATGGCGTCGAGACATATTATGCCTACTTTTTTTGGTGAAATAATTTAACTCGTCAAATATATATATTTTTTTTACTTGATAAACTAATGTTTTATGCATAGCACAATATAATAATTGTTACCCTTTGTGCTATGCATAAACAATCTTGTCTTAAACATTAGTTTATCAATTAAAAAAAAAAAAAAAATTATATTATAGATATATCTTAAAAAATTTCAAATTTTTATCAATGGAATCGGAGTGGATTTAATCATGAAAGGGTCAGCATCAATTTGACGACGAATCTTTACCTCAATCCACTGTCCTTAACACGATATGCGTTCGCTGACGACATTATTTTATTATTCTAGAAACAATTCCCATTGAACCACGTAACTATGTATTAAGGTTATCGGCTTACTATCTTGTTGTTTTGATAAACAATTGTTACGAATCGCTGATGAAGCAGGAGATAGTAAATCACTACGTGATTTATTATTTGACTTAGATCCCTGAGCCTGACAGATGGATCCTTCGATTGGCATAACATCGGAAAATAACCTTCATTGATTCAATCAATTGAAAACAAATCATTGTTGTTTTGTTAATTTTAATTTTATCCCGACGAAAAAACCATTGGTTTTGAATCTAACTAACTAACTAACCATCGCGCAGTTTCCCCGCAGAGGTAGGCAGAGAGGACGAACCGACATACAAATCGGTCTTGGCACACACTCCTTGCCTCATTCGCATTCATACATACTCATCTATTATTCTGACTCTTGACATGGCCCGACTCAAGTATCTGATAATCTTGGTTTTGAAACATTTTGATTAAATATATTATACAAAATTATTTGTTTTCATTTGATTTAGTTGCTTCTCGCACTAATTTTATGTTCAACTCTTGTCTTCAGAGATTGCATCGTGTGGGGAATGATACCTGCTCCGTAGACATATTTTTTAAACATCGCTTCATTTAAAAAGTGTATCTGTATGCAAATAATATGCTACAATCCTTAAGGTGAAGACATGCGGAAAAATGCAAAATCGTATAAAATCTTGTGTATTAGTTTTGAAAATTTGATCGCTTAGAAATAATATAGATGCTTCAATTAAATACTGTGAGTAGAACACATCTTGGCCTTTGAAGTGATCCGAGTATTTTTTTGATAAGCTTTTTAATAAGCTTAGAAAAAAATTATGCGTCTGACCTATAAAAAATGGTTAAAAGTGAAAAATCTCCTACTTACAAATCCTTTTTCTGGTGTTGTTTTATCGAATAATGTAGCTAATTAAGTTTCTTATAGAGTGATCGGAAAACATTTTAATATTTGTATCTGAACTTCACAAAATAAAATAAAACGTGCATTTTGGCGACGTTTCTTTTCGGTGAATAAAAATAGGCGGTACCCAACGAATTTGTAAGTGCGAATTTCATCCTTATGCCATGTACTGAAGGATTTTAGCCCGTCGCTCATTCTACGCCCAGAGCCCGGGGCAAACGGACATGCCTTAGTCTACGCGGCGCTTCGATCTTTAAAAATATACTTGCGGAATAACAAAACACTGTTGTTTGCTAGAGATTAGGGTTTTTATTGGTATACGCCCAAAAATCGTTCGCTCCGCCCGATTCCGAATGAGTCAAGGACTAGTGGATCATCTTAATGCTATTATTATGTTATTCTAATTTCAGGTCTTATTATTAAACTTTCTATATGTACATATATATTTTGCTAAATTGTGTTATTATTATTATCTTTATTTTTTTTTTTTTTATGTGTAGATACATTCTTATTCTTATTGTTTTATTTTCTAAATCTCTTTCTACTAATTATTTCTTACTTATCTTATATAGAACCAACTTTCTAGTATTTAGCTAATTTGCACTAAATTTTGTTACATTCATATGTGTTGCTTTTTTACAATTATTACAACTGCATTTTTATATTTAATTACTGTAACCAATGTACAAAATTTTCATGTAAAGGCCCATTAGGGCGTGAATAAATAAATAAATAAATAATTACATTGACCCCACAACGTAACTTTGGGAATATTCAAGAAGAAACACTTTGTATACACCACTTAACTAACTAACTAACTAACTAACTAACCATTACGCCGTTTCCCCGCAGGGGTAGGCAGAGAGGACGGACCGCCAAACAACTCGGTCTTGGCATACACTCCTCGCCTCATTCACATTCATACATCTTATCATACATGCTCTTCTATTATTCTGACTCTTGACATGGCCCGACTCAAGTATCTGATTCACTTGATCGTGCCATGTCTTCCTCGGGCGTCCTCGACTTCTTCTACCATTCACATTAGTATCATATATTCTCTTGACACTCCTTTCTTCGTTCATTCGCTCTATATGTCCAAACCATCTAAGCGTCCCTTTTTTAATCTTACTTATGACTAATAGGCGGCTAGGCGGTGGCAAAACGAAGAATTCCAAGTTGAAAATTCGCAAAAACATCATTCGTAGATATTGAGGTTTGAAGTTTAGAATTGATTCGTTATTACAAAAACATATAATTTCAAAAATAGAAATTTCAATATCTCCAAATGATGTTTTTGCGGATTCGTGACTTAGAATTCTTCGTTTTGCCACCGCTTAGCCGCCTCCTACTTATGACGCTCACATCGGCCTTGCATTCTTTTCGGATCTCCACATTCCTCACACTATCATACATGGTTTTACCACACATACGCCTCAGGGATCTCATTTCTACAGCATTCAGTCTACTTTCATCCTTTCTCTGCCAGTTCCATGCTTCACTGCCATACATCAGGGTAGGTACCAGCACTCCATTGTGAACTGCTAGCTTCGCTACTTATTTAATCAAAATAATCTGCATGTTTCGAAACCAATGGTTCCTTCGTCGGGATTAAATTTAATTTCTTCACTCATTAAACATAATAGCAATCAATACATTGATATAAAACAAGTTTAAAAAATGTTGAGAACTCGTTGTGTAAAATTGTCCTCATTCATGCAAAAGTCACTAGCTTTCGATATTGCGATAATAACTTAATAATAATTAACTTCAAACTCTCCATACCCATTGAACAAATTAATTATGATATATTAATGAAACGACTTAATTTAACTGACTTATCTTCTAGAAGAACCAAGAGCGATATGGTACTTTTATTTAAATTAGTAAATGGCACAATTGACGCACCTGACTTAACTAAACTAATAACATTCAGAGTACCAAATCGTAACACGAGGCTTCCAGAGCTGTTCTTTGTTTATCCTTCGAAAACTAATTATTTCAATAACTCCCCAATCCAAAGACTACATAGGCTTGGAAATAAATTTAGTTCAGTTGATATTTTCGTTTATTCCTTATCAAAATTTATTTCTGAAATTTCAAAAATTCTGTTTCCCACTTACTAAACAATGATGTAACATAATTTGTATATTATTGTTTATTTTTCTATTATTTTTGTATTATGATTGTTGTAAAAGCTCTAAGGGCGTGAATAAATAAATAAATAAATAAATAAATAAATAAACAAAATAAGTACAGAATAGTCATGTACGTAATCAAGATGTCCGTTTCGAAATGGTAAACAATTTGTATAAATCGTCTTCGATTTTCAAAATAAACAATTAGGTAAATTTGCTGGGTGACTGACTGGTCACGCTTAATACGAATATTTTTTAGAAAAAATCGTTTTGATTGACCTTAGGCGCTCCGCCCACTGAGGCAACTGAAAACCAACTAAAACCGGCTGTTTTCTCTGTCTTGATTGGTCAAATAGCTTGGTTAACCATAGATGACGAACAATCAGCTGACAGTTGGCAACTATCAATGGCCGCCCAGGGAAATCAGCAGGGACAGTCGCAAGTCACCGCTTGCGTTACCATTGACAACGGGGTTTTGTGTGATTGTGTAGTGCGCCGGCCATCACATTGTCATACAAAGACAGTTGGCAGTTGAGAGTTTTCAGTTGCCTGAGTGGGCGGAGGCGCTTAATCACTATAAAAATGCAACTATTTGTATTCGGGACTACGGAAAATACTGCATTTAAATCTTTAATTATGTAAAATCAAAATTTGTTTTCGTCGTATGAGATGTCAGCAATTAACTATAATTTATGACATTTTGTATTGAAATTTGAATGCACAAATATTTGTCCTGTATAGTAAGTAATAAAGGTGAATCAAAAGGTTTTTTTTCTAAAAAATGTTCCAGTCATTCGAAAAGTTTTTCTACGATTCAAATTCGTAACAGATGCTTTGTACCTATTTATGACAAAATATTGTTTTAGACACATCAAAAATAACTACCTAAAATGGGTGAATATTTTTTATAAACTTTGACTATGATACCGAAAACGTTTATAATTTTCTGATGTTTTAACCTTTGACACCATTAAATGCATTTTTTTTAATTTGCCCTCTGGTACGATAATTTTGATCATCTACCTCAGGGTTTCCCAAACTTTTTCTGCAATGCAACCCTCGAAAATTTTAACGGAACACTTAACTTATTTTTTAGGTTGTGTAAATCGTAATAAAAATTTTAAAATATATTATTAAACTCATATTTATTTAGTTTAAAAATAATTATGTTTGTATAAACAAACAAAAAAATGGAATAAAAACATCAACAAAAAATGGAATAAATAAAACACCTAATGACTTTGATGATTTTGAGTCCGTTAATATCGTATTTTCTTGATATCAGGCACAATATTTATTTATTATAGATAGATTCAAAAGAAAGTACAATTTTCATATTAGGAAGCTTTGCCTGTCCAACTAGGAAAGTTTCCCGTTCCAGGACAGACAAATTGACAGGTTTAGTTCATATTATTCCTTAAGAAATGTACATAATTACATAACAAAAACTAAAAACCGTAAAAAACCAAAAAAAAAATATTTTTCTCTGAAACCAAGTTGTGTAATGAAGAAATATATAAAAATATATACATACATTTTTTTTGTGACACATATTGTAAGTTGAATTCTAATATCTGGTGTGGCGTCTAGCCTGTTCCTGCACTTTGACTTCTCGCTTTGCATAAATAGGTTGTAGAAAACGGAAGTAAATAGTAATTGATAAATTGGGTACTCTTCTGACAAACTTACCCAAACTTACTGTTCAGCGGAACACTGGTGTTCCGCGGAAAATAGTTTGGGAAACCCTGATCTACCTAATACTTGATTTAACGATTCTTTCAAATAATAAACTATGATTATTCTATATTCTACGATTTTTAAAATATATATAATTACAAAACCGAGCACAGTTTCAAAGTCGTGTTTTTTTAATTTAAGGTTACCTTCATTCTATTTTTAGTTGTCAGAAAAACATGGAATATTTTGATTGATAGTTCCGTGGTTATTTTGTCTTTTTTATTGAAACCAATAATATGAATGCATTGTTGTTCACTTTTTTAACGTTTTGATTTTTATGTTACGTGTTTTTTCCAAGTATGTATTCTGTTAATGATTATTTTATGACGTAAGGCCCTATCTATATCAATCGATTAATTTTACTCTCTGTCTGTCAACAATGGCACAAAAAAACTATCATTTCGTAGAAGTCAATAATAATATTTGTATGAAAAATAACCCCTGGTGCGCTTATAATATACTAGCTGAGACGCCCACGCAGGCCAGATCGGGAGCGACTCGTTGAGAGAGACCCATTAATACACCACCCTGGACCTCAGTGGGAGGGTTGGATTCATATGCCAGTTACTCTTGGACACACTGACCCCTAGATTCCTACCCACCCCTTATACCCTTTTCCTTCCCAGAACTTCCTATCACTCCACACAGCTTCCCCGAGGGGATATATTTTACTCAAGGAAATTTAATAATGGAATAAGTAATAAGCAACATATAGTGACGGAATAATGTGCACTTTTAATCATTTCTAATTCAAAAATTGTGAATTTATGATAGAATTCCATTTTAATGTTAATTTTTATCGTTAAATGACCTTTATAACTTGTTTTTCGAATATCTCTGTTTATAAAATTGTTTTAATAGCATAGCAACTTAGTAGACTTACAACCGTTTTGACAATTTATTTATTATTTTGGAAGTATTTACATGAATAAGTTAAGGTGGTAGTAATCCACTAAAAAAATGTTCAGAGAATGCACAGTTTAAGATTTGTTTCTCTCTATATAGAGATGTTAACAATAATTAGAAATAACTAATGTAAACAAAAATATAAAGAGAGGAAAAATAAAACATGCAGAAAAACATGATGTTAAAAGAGAATAAAAAAATAGGGCAAACAAAAACAATTCACATTCGAGTTAAAAATATAACTATTCTCTATGACATTTCATGATTTAATATTCCCATATTTCAGAGCATCTCAAATATCTTTACTGGCTTAAATGTCCTGAAAGAATTCAGTTTAAGCTCTGCTGGACGGTTTTAGGTCCCTTAACGGAATAGCTTCGGTTTACTTATCGGAAAATTTTATTTCAGTGAATTCCAATCTCGACAGTCGGAAGGTTGAAGGAACCAAAGCGCTCACCAAATACTAAGTTCAGTGAGCGTGTTTTCGTAGTGTTAGGACCTAAATTAGGCCACTTGATTTAACCCCTAAAAAAATTGGCGTATTTTGTCAGAGGCTAAAAATATTCCCGCTTTGCAATAAAATCCAAATAAATGGAACATTTGTTAACGTATTCGAAAACTAAAAACTGTTTTCGAAAGGTGATGAAATAGGATTTCAAATTTTTATATTAAAAATTACTATGTATTTTTTAAAATATAAATTTTTATAAACTAAAATTACTGATAATGAAAAAAAAATAAAACACATACTTATTTCATTAGATAAATGAATTATAAACCTTACTGTCACCTCACTTTTTTTCGTTTCATGTAAAAAAAATTCTTAAAAAATTCACAAAGTTCTGTATTTTTTTTTCAAATTGCAATCGGAAACTTTGGTTTCAAAAAGAGGTAAATTTTAATTTTTTTGTGGTTTTCTTTTAGATTTGAATATATATTTTGTTGTATTCTCTTTCCAATACCGTTTAGATTACATTTCTGACTATGATAGTAAGGGAAAAACAACGATTTCTGTGAGACCTATGTGAGCTGGTACAAATATGGTCTCCTGTGATTAAACGGGTTGAGACTGATCACAGACTCGGCGGAATTTAGAGCTAAGCTTAAAACTCAATTTTTCAGACTGTCGTATCCATATAGTTAAAAACCCTTCATCTTCACCTTTGTGTAAAGATGTTATCAAATTCTAATAAGTAAATTTACCTGCCCCTAAATAGTCCCAAATTCTTCTTTAAAAATAAATATTAACCCTTCTTTTGGTACTAATCTTATAAATCTTATATCAACAGTGATGGGGGTTGCAAATGTAAAATCCGGAAATAGCCAGTGTTTTAAATATAATGTCCCCCGCGTGCAAATTCGTATCTTCTCCAAGCATAAACTTTCTAATTAAGAGTGAATTACGAGAGAGTACCGGAATTTAGTCCTTTTTAAATCAAATTTTAGATGTAAATTATGTATATGTTGTTTGTTGGTGTATTTATTATAACTATGCATTCAATAAAAAAAATTATAAAAAAAGACGTATTGATTCTTTTTTACAAAAAAACATTAATTGATTTTGAAAGATTGTTATTTTGTCTGTTAAAAGCATTTTTAAAAACTAAGTTTATTTATAATATACTAAGGTTATAACCGTTGGTCGTTGGCAGATTTGTTCAATTTTCAAACGACATATTGTATTATACAACACAAATTTCAAATTATATAATCATACAACAAAATAAATCAATACATGATCTTGTAAACAAATTTTTCAGAAGTTTAAATTTTGTCAAATTAAAATCATTAAAAAATAAATCCCAGAACGTGTTTTGTGACGAAAATACCTCAGTTTTTCTATTTATTTAAGGTCATACATATTTTTATTTTTTTATTATTATTTTATTATATATATTTTTTTTCTTTTATATATTCAATAATATTATTATTCAATGTATAAAAACAGTTTATTATAAACAAGTTCTGCTTCGTATTTATTATTAAGCGTTACAGCTGTTTCGCCCTCTGAAGGCATTATCAAACTGGTGTCAGAACCACTTACAGACGATGAATTTATACTAAATCTAGATCAATATTTACGATGACTAATTTATAATTTCTTAGTAAAATGACTGAAGCTATTAATGGTTATTATTTCCCTAATTGTAAATTCCCAAATTGCATTGTTAAAATTCAACTGAAGGTCGCTATGCACTCTAATTATGTTGTTAGACATTTGCAAATGATGACACATGTTTTTTTTTTTTTTTTAATAAATAAATAAGGTCATACAAACTAAAATATTTCACATTTTTTTTACACACTTATTTTGTTTAGTTTTCCCTGTACAGTTGAAAGCATTTTTAAACTTTTAGTTTCAGCCGCTGGTCAACGGCTCTTAAAGTGTGTTTATCTGAAGTGTTAGTATAAGTACGTTTTTGTATCTATTTGTAAATAATAAACTTAGATAGAGCTTAAGATGATAGTCTTCGCTTTTCGGCCCATGCAAAAAGGACGCCCGGGATGTGCAATTTTCTACATCGAATTTATTTTAATCCCATCATTTTCTACATCGAAAATTGCACAAAATGAATATATTGCCTTCTAGAGGGTGAAAACTATGTCGGTATGTTTTCAAATTTTCGATGCGTTTCGTATTAACGTAAACATTCACTATCAAAAATGTACGATTTATCAAAAAATATTATTTAAGGAAAAAGTGCTGCTAACTCAACTCTCATAAAGAATTATAAAATTATAAAAAGCTATTGAGGTAGCTTCTTCTTTCTAAAAAATATTTTTTTTTTTAAATTTCAATTTCGTCAAAGTTTTGGTGTAGAAATGTGTATTCTCCATAAACCCCTTTTCGAGCGATTTCTGTAGGTAAATTTGAGCGTTGTCTCATTCGCACATTTCGCATTCGCATGTATTGTAAGTGTGTGTGAGCTTATTGTGAGCGGGACAGAATGACAGACGCGGGTGTTCCGCGTGTGGTTCAAAGTCTAGCCTCTTAAGAGTTCATAATAAATTGTAAAGCGCGTTGAGCGCCCTTGAGGTGATTTCTCACAAAAAGGCGCTATAAAATTATTTTTTTATTTTAATCCCATGATAATCTTCCTAAATGAGTTTATAACTCATCGGGATTGCTATATAGCAAGAAATAAATGAAGAAATACGTCATGGCTGGTAAGTGCCTTATAATCGCCTTATTTCGATGTTACTTGACCCTTCGTTGCGGGCATTCCCCTTATCTTCAACAATTATTTCTGAAACATGATTTTCCTCAAATTATCTCTTATGGATCATTGTTTAGCCGTTTCACGGTATTGGTTGACTACTGACAACACTGATCCTATATTCCATAGAAGTGTGAAATACAGTTGTGAAAGACAAATATTGTTTTTGTTTTTTTTTGCAAAACTTCGTTAGACGCGATATGACTAGTAATTCTGATGTTTTTCCGACGGAAATAACGTTTTTAAACGGAATTGATGTTTGGATGTCGGTTCAAATACTGCGATCTGTGCTTGTTTTCTTTTTTAAAGGGTTTGGATGAAAAATCAAAAGCGAATCTATTATTCATAATTTTTATTGCATTTCTCAATATAAGCGACCAAACTCAACGGCCGGTGCTGTCGAGTTTGCATTAGCTGTGTATCATTCATCTGTAGACGTGAATGGCGAAGGCGAGAACCCTTTAAAAATAAACATAGATGACAGCAATTGTCTCATTTTTAGTAATACCTGCCACAACAGCCGAAAAAGTTTTTTCGCGTGAAGGTTAGACGCACTGGTTTTTTTTAATTAGCTTCGAGAGCTGAGTCGAGGGTATTTTGAGGAAAGAAAGGAGAGTAAGTTCCGGAAGGAAAAGAGTATGAGGGGTGGGTAGGAATCTCGGGGTCAGTGTGTGCAAGAGTGACGGATCTATAAATCCATCCCCTTCGGTGCACGGTGACTTCGGTGCAAGGCGATGTTCCGAGAGGTTCTGCTGGAGATGTCAAAAAATCTCCCTCAACCAGTCTCTCTGTAAATGTAAGAATAATTTTTTGGTATACGTACGAAAAAAAAAATATTTTTACATGTTCCCGCCAATAAACATTTAAACCCTGTTAATTTGTTCGTAAGAACTTCAGTCCCGTTTTTACGAATAAAATGGTCGTATTTTAGAATAAAATTTCTCTCCGTGCGTTTTTAAGCGTTTTTACGAATAAAATGATCGTATTTTAGAATAATATTTTTTCCGTGTGCTCTGCTATACGTCACACCAAGTGGTTCCCTGCGTTTGGTGATTTGCCCACTTATTAGATGCCGGGCCAGATTTGGAGAGACTGGTGGATGTAGCTTTTGACTCTCTCGACCCATACCTTTGCACCACGGTGGGAGGGAAGGATTCATAGTACGGATTCGTCCGTCCTTCTTGAACACACTGATCCCCAAATTCTACCCAACCGTCGTACCTTTTGCCTTCACAGAACTTCCTATCCTTTATTTCCCTAAAGACCCGGAATTCACTTCTATCATGCTACATCTTCATTGCTTCCGACAATGATTTAAATAATTAGTATATTATACAATAATGTCGTCACAAAAAGTATTTATACAAGGCGTCCGGGGTTAAAGTACACTGACGTTATGGTGCAAGTAAAAACATTTTTTTTATTCAATAGTTATTAGGTGTAATTGGTAGAACTCCTTTTTGTTTTTTTTTATGTATAATATTATTATTTTATTTTTTTATCATGGGCAAAACCGCAAATTGTAATATTTAATCACTGACATTTAATACTGACAATATTAGCGACTCTCAATGGAAAATCTAAAACAGAAAAATCGAAAAAAATACGGTTAAATCTAAGAATTGAACACAGGACCTTAACCTTGCCGGGGCTCTACCACGGAGCTAAAAATATAATATAATTTAGAATGATACAGATTCTTTAAGGTCCTGCTTAAGGCCGGTCTTTTGCGACCAATTTCACAAACAATACCTCAAACATTACCATAAACATGGGGCAGGGTAACAGCTTTTGTCGTTTTCCATGGGCCACGGAAAGTAAAAACATTGTGGTCCCGACTTAACTATCCATAAAGTGTGTAAACATTTTCGTCGGAGGAGACGCCTCTTAACCGCTTGGACACATAAGCTTGTTTTCACGATTATTTAACGTAGGTAGACATAGGAATGACGTATGTCCCGTACCTGAGTTATTAACCCAAACATAATTGTTTATCAGCAACTTTTTAAAGGTTGCCCTGAAAAGATTCTCTACATTTACTATATTATTTAATTTAATTTATTTATTGTTTTTATTCCAGCAGGATTGGTAGGATAGTTTAATTCCAGTCTGCCATGTCACATGAGATGCGATACAGTGTGTGCCTCTCCATAGAGAGCAAAAAAATACCCTAATTTTTAAACGCCCGTGGTCTCAAAAGTTGCATATGATCTGTAGCTATTCGAAAACGTAAACATAAATTAAATTGGTGTTCACTATTATGCTCGCTAAAATGGCCGGAAGTTTTGAAAAAAAAAATAGATTGCGTGATTCGAAAAATAATAATGCAAAGGGTCCATATTTTGTAGCAAACTTAATTTTTATTCCATAACTGTGGTCTAAAGAACGCAAAAAAAATTTTTTTTTGCAAACATATGTGATGTGTTTGTTAAAAATATAAAAAGGGAAAATAACATTTAACAATAACTACACCAATTTTTTTGAACAAAATGCAACGAATAAAAAATAATGGATGTTCAAAATTTAATGATAACATGTTAAGACAACAGTAATTATTTAGAAAACAATATTAATTATCATAATTTAAAAATACATGTTTTAGGTGTGTTTTCTGATGTTCAATGCATTTTAGCAAGCTAATAACCATTTAAAAATAGATATGAAATTAAACAATTTTTTCACTTTGTTCCACTTGTTTATTTACACCAGGACCGGTTTCGTCCTACTACGGACATTTTCAGACTGGTAGTTGAAATTCTTATGCTACGGAATTTATACATACTTAGGCAGGGGCGCACAACATTGTCTCTATATGATGAATGTTTCTATTTTGTTAATTTAAGGTATTATCAGTTATTTTGTTAAGTTAAGGTACATATAGATAATTATAAAGTTTATTATTAAAATTATGAATGATGATACATAGTAAAAGGTTATTTTTAATTGACATGAATCTATATGAATTTATATAATTGAAAAGGTTTGTGATCACTGATATTTTATTTTGGTAATGTTGGGATATTCCCTCCTTGTTGCTTAGGGCTTAATAACAAATATTGATAGCACTATGGTAATTATTGTTATTAGGGTTCTCCATATATTTGGGTTATTACATTTTTTAAAAATATTTATTTATTATATTATTTTTATTATATCTAAAAATAAATTCAATTATAGGCTGTTCTCATTTTCTTTGTAAGAAGCAACTTTTGAGATACCTGGCGTTTATGAATTCAAAAGTTGAAATAATTGACACACCCTAATACAACTCTTACACAGAGAAAAATAATAAAATGAAAATCAAATACATCACATAAATAAAGATAAAATTAAAAAGTATAGGATCCTCCATCGTCTGCATCCATCGTTCATTTAGTGAAAAGCTTAGCCATTCGGATGCAGCCACGACAATGTTGTTGGTTGATTTCCTTGTCCTGCCCCAGAAGCTGGCTAGTCGCTGGCGAAATAAGGCTGGGAATGAGTGCACCCTCCCTTCAGTGAACATCGTGGAGGCACTCTAGAACTTCGGTAGTTGCATAAGTTGCCTATATGCATTATTGTAGTACACCCTCAGTTTATCCCATTCGCTGCTGGGTATTGCGTCCACAGCTCAGTTGTGTACAGGGCAGTGCAGTATGTCACTTTTTTTTTTTAAAGAGTAATTGAATACATAGTATCAACAAACAAGTCCTGCTAAACCAATTCAATTGGCTTGTCAACAGGTACTTATATTTTACATTCATATACATTTAAAAAATATATTTTACATCTTATATCTACAGATTCAACATTTTTTCATGCATTTTTTCATACATATTAATATAAATATTTTTTTCCGATAGCCAATTTTTCACCATATATTTAACCTTATGCATAGAATTACATTGCTTTATAGTATCGGGTAATAAATTAAAGACTCATTTTCTGAAATCGACGCTACAGTAGAACCGCCTTGAGAACATTCTGGCCTAATAAATGGAAAAAAACGAAACCGGTTATGTTTTACAACATTTTATTTTTAAAATACAATAATAAACATACAATTCTTAAGACTTTTGAAGGAAAATTCGTGGAAAAAGGCTGTTAAATTAGAATTCATTACATAATTTGTGCTGATTTTGTGGAAAAATGTTGTATATAAAAATTTCACAGGCAACATTATTCCACAAAATGGATTTTTTTTATTTTACGTACCTTCAAGAAAGCACCATGCTCTTCTAACATCTATTTACATACGTCATTGATGCATTTGAGCTTAAAAAGCAAAAAAACGATATTTACATTCGAGGTATTGTCTTCAGATCAACATACAACATTATTCGACAAAACTGTTTCAACGGCTAAAAAGCAGCCTTAACAATATTTTTTCTGGAAAAATTCTACTTTCCTGAATTCTTCAGCTTCTTGGCTTTTAAGTCTTTCTAGATGAAGCCATAAAACATTCGTTTTCTCCATTTATTCCCATGAATTAAACCACGATCCGTGATTTTGATAAACGGCCTTATACAACATTCTTCCACAAACCAATCTTTAAAATGCTGCCACAGGCCTAAAAAATTGTTCACTACCATAGTCCCTATCTTAAAAGATGCGTAATAATATGCCCAACATTATTTCATCATTAACTCAACATCGATAGTTTTGTTGTATACAACATTATTCCGGCAAGGGCTCAATTGTAAACAAGTTATGTGAGTTTACATCGTCTTCGCATATTTACAAAAGTCGTCTCATCGCTTTAATCGGAGGTGCCACTAGCACCATGTCATCTATATATATTTAGTTACATCATCACACCTTGCATACATACAGATAGTCATGCAATGTCACTTGGTCATGTAACAATCACGCAGTGTGCTTATCAGTTACTAGATTAATTATAACTTATATATTATTATTAAGTATAACTCGTATGTGATCACCGTTAACTTATTTAATACATAAGTACTGCACCGAGAAATGTAATTAGTAATTAGTTGATAATAATGCATAGTGACTAAACCTTAAACCAAAGACTAACGTCGTCGGAAATGCAAATATATCAAGTCCTTCTAACCTGTTTCTTACCTGTTTTTATAGAAACTGGATCTCCAATGGAATCATATCTTTTAAGTTTATTTGTACAGGAAAAAATACAGACACAGACATCAATTGGCAAGAATATGCAAAATAACAACTAGAGCATGCAAACTATTATTTAAACTATCAGAAAAACTCTTTTAAGTGGTTATTCTAGTCTAGAGGCACAAATTTCGGACGTTTTTTCAAGTTCTGTAAAAAATAAACGAAGAATATTTTTTGTATCTTTCTTTATATGATTTTTTTATTTTTATTTTAAGAATAAATACAAAATTAAACAAAAAAAATATTCTAAACTCAAAAAGTAATCGGCTGGTAAAGTGGGGATCCAAAAAAAACGGGACGCCCTGTCGTACATGATTGCAACCCGTCTGGTCATCTGAAAAAGAAAATCGAACGTATTCTTAAAAAACACTAATATATATATAGTGTTTTATTTATACTCTGTAAAGGCAAAAAATATACAGGTTCATACTAACCTATGAGGTCACTTGAGATTAACACTGCTTATTGTTTATTTAGAGAAATTTCGATACAGTTAGATATTGTTATTTTATTTGGATTTAGTGACTTGTGTTTTTCCGCGCGTTGGTATCTCTGTCTAATATGTGACAGATAAAATTATTTCTTCTACAACACACTGACATTTTCTGATTGTGTTTATAAGCAGTAAGTTATGCATGACGTCGGATCCCAGAGGATATGCTGGGTTGACGTTTTTACTTACATTTGCACTTAACATCCAAATTTATCTTCAGATTTGGTATTTTAATGCAAATGTGTTTGCCCTTTTAAAAGTACAGTTTTAATACGGTTAAAATCCGCACTTCGTAATTAAATACTTTGAGTAAGTAATGTTTACAATAATTAGTATAATGTATGCGTATATTACGTATATTAGTGTATATTTGTTATTCGTTTGTCGCTTTACCTCTCGCCAAATTTAATGAACCACATTCCAAAGTTGTTGTTTTTTTAATATAACAAATTTTCATATAAATTGTAAATTGTATAAAAACTCACTGTCATCAAATTTATGTATGTGTTTGAAAGTGCTGTGTAAAAATGTTGCCTATTCTAAAAAACTAGAAGATGTGTTATTTTGTGGTTTGGCCGTGAATTATCCATAAAATAATGTTAGGTGAGTGTCAAAAGAATTCATATTCTATTCTTTCATAGATGGCGCTCGTATAATTATTTTACGGATAAACGCTTTTTACAAGTTATGCTTTTTAAGAAAAAATAATTGTTTCTGCACGTACACAAGCAATACGAATATGAATAAATAGTTTATTAATTACATTGGTTTACATAGTAGTATAGTAGTACAAAAAAATACAATATTGTATTTGTTAGCCTTTCTTCAAAGATTTGAGCTTTTAAATTTACAAAACTATAGATTCACATTAATATTCCCTGTATACGTGCGCGAACATTTTTTTTTTTATATTTCAAAGCATAATTTGTAAAAAGCGTTTATAAGTAAAAAATACTATACACACGCCATCTACGAAAGCGTAGAATATGAATTCTTTTGACAATCACCTTAACACTATAATCTTGTTTTGCATTCATATTGTAACAAATTTTAATATATATATTTTTTTAATTTTTATATGAACACCGCACAAGAGTCCCAACTGCTCCCGTCTGGAGCCAGTGAGACTGTAGCATCCCCAGATGAGGTATGTTGTGAAGCTGTAGGTGGTAAAATACTTGGCTATTCAGATCTGGTCACCAAACACGGCTAAAACCATTTGAAGCAACGTTTCAATTCTGATTAGTATTCTTACTAATCAGAATTGAAACGATACTCAGAGTATCTTTTACTCTGGAACGTGCCGCAAATATTCTATGATTTATTTTTGGGGTATTATACCGTGTTGTGCTACCTCCTTATTTAGCCAACGTATATATTATTACAACCATAATTAAATTTGGGGAATGTTGTTTAGGGAAGTATTTAATAAAACAATAATAAATCTTCACGCACCTCCAAATCACCAATTTCCTTATTATACCTTGAATTATGTAGATTTTATTGAATATTGTATTTCTAAAATGGTGTTTAATTCAAAGTTATGTATTTTTTGGCAAATAAATTATGGAGATCAATTTTTTGTTCTCTTTGCGCAATAAATAATGGCTCATTTATACGTGACTTTTTCCACGTGAAGGTTTTTTTGCCACCCATACGAATAACCCGAACCAAATAGTAGTGATTCCTGTTTGAGAACGTGTTGTACTGATAATAATTCTATATATTATTTTCGCATATCCTGAATGTTTCGCACACTCGAGCTGATCTTTCACGGATTTATAAACATGATGTATCTCAAAGGTTAAGAATCTTTTCCAAACCCACATTAAATACCGATTATTAACGTATGTTAAATATAAGATGGATGGCCAGACGCGCTAATGTGTCTTTTTGGTGTTCGTGGTGGAATTCCATTACAATAATATATTAAACCAAATTATGTTATGTATATAAACCGTAGTGAAACAAATGTACCAGTCTAAAGGTGGCTTTAATAGGCTGAAACCGGTTATTGTCACAAATAAATTAATAGTTTTTTTTCCGTCTTAACATACGGATTGCAATCTTTAGAGCACAGGCGTCGGGTGGGAATGCTATCTTTGTTCTACCTGTATTTCAATGGAAGATGCTCTGAGGAACTAGCGTCATTGATCCCCTCGGCACCGGTGCATAGTCGGAAAACACGCCAAACGCGTGCCCAACATTTGTACACGGTTGACATTTGTCACATGAGAACGGGCGTTTTTACGACTCGTTCTTGAGTTTAACCCTTCAACCCACCCTTCCTCTCCTCAAAAATACCCTCCACACAAAATCTTCAAAGATGACACGGGCTCCGAGGGAAATTATTTTCCGCAGGGCCTCCTGTGTGGAGTTAATATAAAATAATTTAAAAAAATGGAAAAAAGTTTAAAATTGTTTTTATATATGTATATTATCGCAAAAGTGTAAAATCTGGAGGAAGTAGGCTTCCACAATAGACTTTTAACTATCTGTCTACAACGTATTTTAAATATGCTTTGAATACTTTATTCGCCAAAATGTGGACTCCAACCTGAAAAAAATTCACAATTGTTGGCAAAGTGTTGGGCAGAAGAAGCAGAGGAAGGTCGCTGGTCGCTGGTCGCTGAAAGGGCGCTGGAGTGATTAAATACCACCAGAGTCTGGTACTAGGGTATCCTTGGTTCTCCACGCAGCGCAGAATTGCGAAGAGTGGAGGAGCCTTGTCCACATTGGAAGTTAGATACGTTTTTAGATTTTCACGGCCAAAAGCATTTTCGTTGTTTGTTTTTGGGGTGTTATGCCGTGTTGTGCTACCTCCTTCTTTAGCCGACGCTTCGGACAGCGTTGCAGTGTCCATCATCAGGGCAGATCCGGCAGATCCGTCGATGTGGAAATATTCTAATATTCTAATATAAACGGATCTGCCCTGATGATGGACACTGCAACGCTGTCCGAAACGTCGGCTAAAGAAGGAGGTAGCACAACACGGCATAACACCCCAAAAACAAACAACGAAAAAAAAACATTGGAAGTTGGTCACGATCATCAGCGTTGAGGAACCGACTTAAGAAGAAGAACGAAAAGATAATACTTTTTAGGTATGGAAGCATGCACGGAGAAAAATGTTATTCCAAAAAACGATTATTTTAATAGTAGAAACGGTTAAAAACGGGACTGAAGTTCTTACGAACAAATTAACAGGGTTTCAATGTTCCCGCCAATAAACAAGTTCTTACGAACAAATTAACAGGGTTTCAATGTTCCCGCCAATAAACATTGAAACCCTGTTAATTTGTTCGTAAGAACTTCAGTCCCGTTTTTAACCGTTTCCACTATTAAAATGATCGTTATTTCGAATAAATTTTTTCTCCGTGTGTACATGTCACATCAACTGCTATATTACAGCCAGTGGCGGCTCGTGACTTTTGGTGAGCTAGAGTGCTAATATTAACAAAAATGGTATTATTGATGTCGTTGTAGCCGAAAAATGTTTTTTTTTTTTTTTTAGAAAATTTATTTTTTGTATGAAGATTTTCATGAAATCTGTGCGGCGCACGGCAAAACTGAATTCCCCTGAAAATCTTCATACAAAAAATAAATTTTCGAAAAAAAAATTTTGGTCTTTCAAAGATCATAAATTAACTAATTCCGGAATATATAAACTCAAATGTAATGACTGTTCCTCATTTTATATCGGGAAAACAACGCGTAATTTGAAAATTAGAATCAAAGAACACTTAAGGTGTCTTAATAATAATAATTTCTCCGATTTCGCTAACCATATAATTGGAAAAATAAAAATAACCATAGTTTTGAAAAAAATACAGGGATAAATATTCTTCATATTAATAATAGAGGAAAACGCTTAGATAACTTAGAAGCTCTAGAAATAATAAAAAAATCCCTTAAAAATAATGAGTCGATTATCAACAAACAAAAAATATTAACCTATAGCTTAATATTAAATTTCTTCCCTTTCGATGTCCATTCTGTCCCCTCTTACTCTTCATTAATTCCTAGCCACCCCTACCACAACACCTACTGATAAATTGTACCCACCCACTATTTTGTAATTGTCATCATTATATGTTTGCCCAGAGGAAGGAACGGTTGTTCCGAAACCGGTCTGCGTTTAACTAAATAAATCAGTGGTTGTAACTAAGTTATATTGTTTCATTTAAATAAATAATAATTCTCGGTATTTCATTACATTATTCGATGAAACAATGAAATCCATAAACAGTATATTAACTGATTGAACTAATTACAAAACCACCAGTGTCAAATTTTCTTTCGTATAAAAATAAAATCATAAATTGACATATTTGCCTTAACTATAGCCAAAAACAAATGAAATTAGGAAATATGAAAACGCAGATCTTAATTATTGCAGTAAGTAAAAATGTTATATTTGTTCATATGTAGCAGTTACTTTGTGACGTGACATTATAATTTAAAATAAAACAATAACTTTGTAAACATTGCTTTTATTTTTTATACTTTATGTCGACCGGGTTTTGCTACAACCATAGCCTCTTCAGGGTAGTATAATAGAGATTATACTGCCCTGAAGATGTTAAGGTTGTAGCAAAACCCGGTCGATATAAAGTATAAAAAATAAAAGTGGTGTTTACAAAGTTATTGTTTTTTTTTTTTTTTTTTTAAGTTTTAGAGACCTTCAAACATCCAGTTCACAAACCCAAACTTCGCTTTCCCGAACAAAAGTTTAAAGTGGATCCCGTGGTTTATCGTTTATTTAATATTTCTTTTTTTGAAACTGATATTCGTGGTGGAATTCCATAATTTTTTTTTTTTTTTTACAATAAGTCACAGGAGGCCCTGAGGAAAATAATTTCCCGCAGGGCCTATGTCATCTTTGGGGATGCTGTGTGGAGGGTATTTTTTAATGAAAGGGAGGAGAGGAAGTTCTGGGAAGGAAAAAGGTATGAGGGTTGTGTAGGAATTCTGGGTTCAGTGTGTCTAGATCAGCCGCCGCCAAGACCTAGATAAACCATGAACCCGGGCACCCCTGCTAAGTCATCAAACGTAGCGAACCACTTGGGGTGACCTATGGCAGATGTGTTGGTTATCCAATAAATGGTGCCTGGGGCGGCAGTACCCATTCCCGTCTCCCAAATTGAAATAGTATAATAAAACGAATTTAAAACTTTTCCACTTTTAATTTATTGACCGTAACCGGTTTCAGCTTGTCAAAGCCATCTTCAGACTGGTAAAATATATTCTTAACCTAGGGATTTTTATACAAAACATATTAGGGAGGGGGGAAGGAGGGGAGGGGGTGCTCTACAGCCACAGGGATTTTATTCAATTATGGATTTTATTACATTTGTTGTTAAGTGGTCTGAGTGTCCAACTATCTGATTTCTTTTTGGTTATTCCCAGTAGGCTAATTACATATGATTGGTCGCTTACTTACTGTAGTATTGTTTGGGAAATACCTCACAAGTAATGTGAATTATTAGCACCTAATTTTATTGTTGTCAAGTCTATTATTAATTACAATCTTTATTATATTTATGATGATATGGAATTTTTGATTAAAAAATTGATTTTAAAAAAGGGGGATACATTGGAGTAGGATTATTCTTATAATGGACCTAATACAAACAAAGTACATATTGTACTTGAAACATATGATAGAAAATTACAATGGATACAATAGTGTAGATTTTGCAAATGATTCTAATTTCTTATTCATTACAAAGATAGAGTCTACTTTTTTGTTTGGCGGGTTATTTCTAATGATTCTAGTCTATCATGTTTATGAACTTTATTACAAGTGTGGAGAACTTTAATATCTCTGTCTTTTATTTATTTATTTGTTTATAAGATTTACACAGTACATTAAATATAAGTTGTAAGGTATTTTAAATAAATTACATGGTTTTGTACCTATTACGTAAATCTGTAAAATGTCAATAGGTAATTTCGCCTGGGTTTTAAAACTAAATTATGATGAAACTAATGAAAAGAATCAAACATTGGTTGACTAATAAAGCGTAAATGAAAGAGTATGGGTGGCGAAAATTTTACATTTTAAAATCAAAAATCATTTGCTCACTAAAATGACAAGAAATTTAATAATTTTGTTTTGTATTTTTTTAATGTTTCTTTATTCTTTGAATAGTATGTTCGCAATGAATCGTGAAAAATGTCTAATTGTAATAATTTTTCATAATGGGTATAGGTTGTGATTGCGCGAGTGATTGGTGAGTTATTTGCTGCATTGGTGTTGTGGGCTTCTATATGAAGAAGAGAATTGTGCCTGGTACGCCTTTACGTCTTTATCAAACGAATGTTGGTTTTCTAATAGCGTCACACCTATTAGAAAACCAACATAAAGATATGATATATTTCAATAACTCTCGTGAGAAATTTATTTATTTGATTTTACGCAGAGCTGGGATTTACGGTCACCCCTATTTTATGACAGTTCGGCATAATTTATTACAATGTAAATAAATTTTTAAAAAGTACTTGGTTTAAGTCACTTCATATAAAGTAACTTAAAACCAAGTATTTTATTTTCATTTATTTAAAATGTCAAGTCACAATGTATTTGCTTCTTTTGAAAAATATTACGACTTATTTATGTATAATTACTACACGTGTATTTTTACGTCAGAAAATAATTATACAATTTCAAGTGAATTTAAAAGAATGATAATAAGAATATAATTTACATGCACAGGTCAAGAAATGCAGCATTTGTAAGATTAAAATACAAGAAAAAAATAGTACAATCATTTGCTTGACGTAAGTACCGAGTGGTGCAACTTTTTTTTTATTACATTCCACTATAAATTAAACCAATAGAATGATACTTAACAGATATAATTTAGGAAGCATTAAACAATATTTTAATGATCGTTTATTGGATATACATAGGGCACACGCATTTGAGGCAGTAAGTGATAATTTGTTATAATGATTAATATCAAATAGGAGTAATATATAATATATGATTATTTTAAAAATATATATCTTATAGATAGCTAGTGTCGACTAAATGTATCTTGTCGATAGCTAGTGTCGATAGATACTATCGACTGAAATAATAATTGATAAAAATCTAACATATCTCTCTCTAGCTAAACAACTACGCCACGCAACAAATTACAACACTTTTGTCGCTTACGTTTTTAGAATCACGTACAAAAGTTTTCATCAAGTAGGGTTGTTAAGTTCTTGTGACGCGATGCCTTTTACCTTGACTTCCGCAGTAGGTAACAGAGACGGAAGATGAATGAGACAGAGTGACTATATAAACCTTTGTAGTAGTTAGTAGCGCTCTGTGTTCCCAGCTATCAGTTTAGACTCAATATACTGTAAATACTCGTCATTACAATAAACCGCATTTATAATACACCGTGTACCATCATTATAATAATTCTAATAATCATCCAAGATTAACCATTATGAAATTACTCTTAGGTGGTGTTATTTTTAGATGATAATTAAAGATTGTTAATACATATCGCCGATTGTTGCAAACGCATTAAATAATGGAACAGACTTTGTATAGTGAGGCAGGTAAAAGAAAACCATGTAATTAAAATACATAAACACCAGGGTTGCCGGCACTGAAACTGATTACACACGAGTTAGCATCCACCTAAAAGTGTCTCGCGTGCCGCAGGTTGTGCACATCTGAAGTTACTTGTAAATTAAAAAAAAAAACTTCCTTTGATTTACAACTGTTTAAGCAAATAAATAAGATTTTTTTAAATTCACAACATTTCCATATATTATAACTTAAATATCAGCAACTAAGGAATGACTTGAGGGAATGCATGCTTTATTGATACAACTTTATTATTCTATTATGTAAGATGAATTCGCCTTGATTATTTATTTATTATTCGCGTAAAACTTTTTTTTTATGTCCGGGTTGAATACCCCTTTGCACGTTGACAATGGTTTTTGGTGACTTCGACTGTAACAATAACAACAATTGGATAATTTGTAGAGCGCCTTTTTTGTGAAAAAGCATCTCGAGGGCGCTCTACAATTTATTATGATTTCTTGGGCTCTACCTAATTTTATTATTTACATACAGATACAGAAAATTACAATAAATCAGAAAGTTTATGCTTGGAGAAGATGCGACATTGCACGCGGAGGACACTACATTGAAAACATTGGACATCATGATTTTAAATTTGCTACCCTCCATTACTGTTGATATTAAATTTAGGAGAAGATAAGTGCCAAAAAAGTATAGTTGATCAGATACGTTTTTAGATTTTCACGGCCAAAAGCATTTTCGTTGTTTGTTTTTGGGGTCCGAGGTATGAGAATACATTTTCGGTCAGAGGTATGAGAATACATTTTTGGTCCGAGGTATGAGGATACATTTTTGGTCCGAGGTATGAGAATACATTTTCGGTCAGAGGTATGAGAATACATTTTCGGTCAGAGGTATGAGAATACATTTTTGGTCCGAGTTATGAGAATACATTTTTGATTTGTCGAAATGTTGACGTGGTTGTCTGACTTTCGTTGTTTGTTTTTGGGGTGTTATGCCGGATCCGACGATCTGCCGGATCTGCCCTGATGATGGACACTGCAACGCTGTCCGAAACGTCGGCTAAAGAAGGAGGTAGCACAACACGGCATAACACCCCTAAAACAAACAACGAAAAAGTATAGTTGATATTTATTTTGAAAGACTAAGGAATTTAGGACTTCTTAGGGCTGGAGATTTTATGAAATGATGAATGATAGAAATCTAATTTTTCTTTTTTAATAATTATTGCAAATTTGCTTTGAGGCATCATTTTAATTAAATGAGAACAACAAACTTTTTTTAAACTTCTATTTAATAAAAATTATCAATATGAATGTATCAAAAGCAATGGTTTCTTCTTCCGGATACCAAACTATACACTATGTTATTTTTTAATTCAGTTTACTTTATACCCTGATAAAAAATATTTGCTTTTAAAACATGTAGATATATTTTATTAAATAGTGGTTTTAAAATTTTTTATTATTTTCATTTAATTGTTATTTAATTTTTCGTACCTGCATATTTGCACAAAGGTGGCCCTGAGGTAAAAAAATCTCTCTTACAGGCCTATGTCATCTTGGGGTGCTGTGTAAAAGGTTTATTAGTGGATAGGAATCTGTTGGTTAGTTTGTGTAGATGTAAGATGCGTAAGAAGGCGATTGTATTTTTCATACTCTGTCTTTTTTATACAAATTTGGATTTTCTGCGATGTGCGGCTATTCCTGAATTAAATTATTCAATTTTAAATGAACTCGAATTTTCTTTGTACACTAAGGACACTACACATATTTTATCTTATATTTCACCTCCTGCTTAATCATGTTTATTTTTATGAAACACATTATAAGATTTTTTTGTACTCTCGCTATTTTATTTTTTCGCACAAGTCATAACTCATAACACAACAATGTTTTTTTTGTGACTAAATAAAGAAGTAAAGAAAAAGAAATGAGACGCCTTATACCACTCTTCTACCCACCATTTATTTCTTGCACCGACGGGACAGGGTAACTGACCCATCAAAAGGTTCATACAAAAGGGCAGAAAAAACACGAGGAGTTAGCGAATGTATCTTCACAATATCCAGTTTCTGAGTACTTGCTTATCTCATCTTCAACTGAAGTAAAATTTTGCCAAATTGTACAATAAAACGTGCACCGGATTCCTGTTTTCGGTATTTGACCCCAGTTATGTAAACATTCATTTCCCGGTGAAGTGTGGCATTGATGACAAAAGTTTACAACAGTTTTACAAATGTGTATTCATCATTTGCCAGTAAACTTTTATTGTTATGTTGTACTAGCGCAGATCCGTGATAAAACACTATAATTATTGCAAGATTCGGAAAAGCTTTTTTGAACATAGAACAATGACTGGCAAATTGGTGTGCATTTTTGTTTTCTGGAAGCACTGAAGACCTTGGAAGCAAGTACCCTCTGAGCCGTTGGTTTATGTCGTTTATTAACTAAAAAAAAGGTTTTTGACCACATCCAATTAAACAAAATCGTTTTATAATTATTTGTGTTGTTGTGGAGATAATACCTGATGCCCTAGCACGCTTGCTCTATATCGATCGGTAGGATAACTATCGGTAACTTCTCATCGTTCCCTAGCATGACTACACAGATCGCCAACGAATAAGTGACAGTTCAAATGACTGGCAAATTGGTGTGCATTTTTGTTTCTGGAAGCACTGAAGACCTTGGAAGCAAGTACCCTCTGAGCCGTTGGAGTTTGTTGTCGTTTATTAACTAAAAATAAGGTTTTTGACCACATCCAATTAAACAAAATCGTTTTATAATTATTTGTGTTGTTGTGGCGATAATACCTGAGGCCCTAGCACGCTTGCTCTATATCAATCGGTAGGATAACTACCGGTAACTTCTCATCGTTCCCTAGCATGACTACACAGATCGCCAACGAATAAGTGACAGTTCACAATGACTAAGTGTCCTTAACATATTCGAAATCAACTGTTTTTTGTACGTTAGCGATGTGCAGTTGTCCTAGGGAACGATGAGAAGTTACCGATAGTTATCCTACCGATCGATATAGAGCAAGCGTGCTAGGGCCTCTGGAGGTATCTCGGTGAAATAAACTATATTTGTGATAGAGTCGTTTACTCCTAGCGGTAAGTGATTGGTTTTCCTTCTTCCTTGTTTCCCTACTCTTTCCAACACATATTATCACCCAATTCCAGCGAACACCATTTCGTTTAGTCTTCGTTTCGTTTATTTACAGTCCATTTATGACGTGCATCTGAAGCTGTAATTCGGAAGCATTTTCGGATGGGACAGTAAACATTATTGAATTGTGTAGGCCTGAGGTCTACAGTTTTGTTTGCGGGAATGATTTTCGATGTCCCCTTCGAAGTAGGTATTTTATTTGGTTTTTCATCTGACACCGCGAAACATTTTTCCATCTGTACTGTTATGAACGTTCAGGGGAAGTCTACCAAATCAACGGGCTTTGATTTATAATACTGGAATGTTGTTTTTCTAATGTATACATTATATTGTTGTATACATTATAATTTTTATGTAAAATAATAATTATTTATTTTAATTTATTATATTATATTAAAAGGATTCATTCATCTATATACTAATAATCCCTCAAATTTTTCATTTTATAATAATTCCCTAACTTCTTCATCTTCTTCTTGTAAACCAATCTAACTAGATATCATTTTTTAATTATAGAACAATTGGATGCACAGTATGAAAAGCAGGCAAAACATAATTTATCTTTATCTTTATTTTCTATCTTGAATACTGTGACTTATATACTAATAATTCCTTAAATTTCTCTTTTCCAATAATTATTTAACTTCTTCATCTTATTCTTGTAATCCAATCTAACTACATATAATTTTTTTATTATAGAAGAATTGTGTGCGTAGTATTAATTAATGAAAATTATCAACCAATACTAATGAACGTATATCAGCAAACTGTAAAATTCACTCGCTATAACACAGGGTCATCCCTAGCATGAAGGGTGAAATATCACATATACGGAACAACTCATATACGTCTAGAAATCGTTGTGGCTCTCTTACTATCATGGTTTGAAATATGATTTAAACTGTGCTAGAAAGAAAAAAACACAACCCCAAAATAATTAAAATGTACATCTTTATGAAACCAAAGTTTCCGTAAGCAATTTGAAAATAATTTATGAAATTTTGGATATTTTTGTTAATTGTTTTTTCATGAAACGACAAAAAAATTACTTGACGATAACTTTTGTAATACATTTTCTTAATAAAATAGGTGTGCTTTTTTTTTGTTATGAGAAATTTTAATTATAAAAAACGTAAAGTGTGCCATTTTTAAAACTTTTTTTATGTTTACATTAAAAAAATTATATTTAAAAAATTATATGTTTATTTCAAATTATACTCATACAATTTGAAAGCGTTTTTCATCACCTTTCAAAACAGTTTTTAGTTTTCGGATGCGTTCAGAGATGTTTTATTTATTTGGATTTTATTGCAAAGTGGAAATATTTTGACCTTCCGACAAAGTAGGCCTGAGGCCTGGGACGTTAATTATTGTAGATAATTCCAATATTAATCTAATCGTTATAAACCTATATCACACCTTAGAAATACTCACCATTATTTTTTCTCCCAAAATGTGCTTATGTATTCTTTCCCATGAATGTTTCCTTTCTGATTTCAGCATAATCTTATACAGATTTTTCTTCTTTTTTCAGGTATGAATTTTGCACCTCCATCTGCCGTGTGAAGAGTAAAATAATTGAACTTACCTCGGCAACCTTTAGTGCCACCTCCTGCTAAAGAGGTAAGTCGGGATCCAAACCAAATATGAACAGTGCGGATTTTCGTTCATAGATGGTGCGAGGAATCAAGTGTGTAATAAAAATAAATATAATGCCACACTTATTTCTTACTGAAATAATTGGTTTGCGGCCGTACATATTCAATATGAATAAATAGTTTTGTCCATAAACAAACTTAAATCTCCCAAGAAATTGTTACAAATTCTTAAAGAGCATTTTTGCATTTTTTAAGGATCTCCTTAAAATCTCAAAGCATACTCAAAATAGCTACAATCTTCTAGTATTTACTTACTTTAAACAAAATTCCTACAAGTTTAAAAATTACCGAAAATATTCATAAATTTCAGCTTAAGGTGATTGACAAAAGAATTCATAATATACTCTTTCATAGATGGTATAATTATTTTTTTCGTATAAACGCTTTTTACAAGTAATGCTTTGAAATATTAAGAAAAATTAATTGTTTGCGCCCGTAAAATATGAATATGAATAGATAATTTTGTCAATTAAAAAACTCATATCATTCAAGAAAGGCTAACAAATACAATATTGCATCGGTGATTCAATCTAATATTGTGTTTGTTAGCCTTTCTTGAAAGATTAAAGTTTTTAAATTAACAAAACTATTTGTTAATATTCATATTGCTTATGCACCTACTTTCGCGAACCATAAATGTTTCTTAACATTCCAAAGCATAACTTGTAAAAAGCGTTTATAAGTAAACATACTATAGAAAGCGTGGAATGTGAATTCTTTTGACAAGGAGTATTTTACCATCTGCTTTAGCTTATTCATAGAATAATGTGTATTTTCGATTTATTTATTCATAAAATACGAACTTACTATTCAGTACTCGAATCAATTAATTTGACTTTTTTCGCAGTAAAATGATCCCCTTGCAATGTTTTATTTCATTCTGTTTTTATTTTATTTTTATTTAATATTTTTACTTACCATTACTAAAAATCCAATATCTCCGAGATACTAATTAAGCATATACATTAACGGTAAATCTTCTCATACTGGTGTCCTCTCCTGTTTGAGATTTCCCAACATCAAGCAATCTTCACCTGCAGTGAATAGTGTACAAATCGCCAGTGCGCCCCACGGTTGATTTCCGCTGCCACCTACGGTCTGGAGCCCCGACATACCTGAAAACAACCCGCGACTCTGTGTACACAGTTGACTCTTTCTTGAGATGAACAGCTCGGCAGTGGAACGATTTGCCGGCCTTTGTGTTTCTTCCTTCCTAAAACAAGCGTATCTTCAATACCCACGTTCACTCCTTCCTTTCCACAAAAAATCCATCCACACAACATCTCTAAAATGACATAGGCTCTGAGGGAAATTATTTTCCTCAGGGTCTCCTGTGTTGTACAAAACCCTTGTCAGATGCAGACTAGAGTATAACTCTACGTCGTGGTTTCCCTTTTACAACATTCTTCTAGAAACATTGAAAAGATTCAACATAAGTTCCTGAGGTATATAAACTATAAAATGAATATTCCTGTAAAAAACACTGATTATAATTGTTAAAATATCCCTATTAAAACTTTCAGAAAGTATAATAGATACAGATTTAATACTCTTACATGAATTACTGCATTACAAAATTGACTGTCCTAAATTTTTTTTTTTTTTTAAAAGAAAGACAAACATTCCCGGGTTACGAATAACCCAACAACATTTGAAAATCTCCTACTACCATCACACTAAGCGGAAAATATTGCTTGTGTTGTGATGGAGGACTTAGCCAGCCGAGGGATCGAACACGGAACGCTTGGGTGGGAGCCAAACGCGATGTCCACACAACCACTGACCATTGCTTCAATTAATCAACATCAACCCAAAAGATCTTGCCGAAATTTACTACCCTTTTATTTTAACAACACCAGGACACTGTCTTCAAAATTTCCCTTTTCGAGATTTCACAGTCTCGGAAATAATTGTTTATTTCAATTCTTTTATACATATCGAGACACAAATATACGTACATAATTTCTGCATTTTTTTGTGTATATTGAATACCTATTTATGTGAGGTTTTTATCATTTTTACAAATGCATTTTATTTTATTATATGCTTTTGTTTTAACATATTATTTTTTTCATTGTATAATATTTACTTTATTATTTTAATTTTGAAGTATTTAAAATAACTGTGATACTCAACTATTAAACTAGAATGTATAAGCCCACTAGGGCGTGTAATAAATAAATAAATAAAGTTAAAAAAAAAAAAAACATACCAAAATCATGTGCGATGTAAAATAAAATAAAAACGTAGATTTAATTAATTAATTTATTTAACGTAATAAAATTTACGTCGGTACATACATTTTTCTATTCATAATATTTACATAACACACTATTTACAATGCTTTGCATTTTTAAACACCTCATTTACAATAAATTATTATCTTTAAGATAATAGTTATTATTTTTTACTTTTTAAGTCACAGATGTCAAGAACTATTAATTATCGTCAATTTATTTATAAAAAATAAACAAATTTCGGGATTTCACAGAACAAAACAGAAAAATGTTCGTTTTCAAAAATAGATCTTTAAATATTATTGGTATCCTTCCTCGCAAAAATAGACTGGTTCAGGTTAATTAATGTCGAAATTGACCTCTGCCATACTTATTTCAAAAGACGCAGTTTTTTTTTTCAAATTAAAAAATGCTAACCCTATTTGTTTTTTTTTTAATGAAAATTTGCGAAAACAAGAAAAATAATAACTGATTAAACAGTAATAATGGTAGCTTCAAATGCAAACATGTTGACTCTGGCGATACAGAAGGAAACATTTTGGGTAATAGGAAATACATCCGTTTAATTTAATTAAATTTTTACAGAAGGAAAACATTTTGGGTAATAGGAAATACATCCGTTTAATTTAATTAAATTTTTACGTAATTATTACATTTCATCTGCTTTTAAGTGCTACTGCATGGCGGATAGCTTTTAGTAAATTAAAATGATCTATGTATCTTGTTAAAAAAATCAAGTAGGTACCTACTGAATCTTTTTATTTAGTGCGGGAAAAATGGCACACAAAATGTCTAATTATCAAAGAAAATAATTCTCCCTTGATTGAAATCCTTGCAATAAAGAAAAAAAAACGAAATCTTTTGGAATTAACACCATACTAATTATATTCTTTGTACATTAATCATGGTTATCACACGTAAAACCTGGAATTGACTCATTCAGTTTTTCATCTCCCTTTAGTTTGTTTGATTTTTTTTTATCCAAGACAAACATTCCCGGGTTACGAATAACCTGAAAATGTTTAAAAATTTCCTATACTACCACCATAGTAGGCAGAATATGTCGCTTGTGTCGTTATGGAGACTTAGCCAGTCGAGGAATTGAACACCGATATGGGTGGGGACCCAAACGCTTTGCCAACTCAACCTCTGACCGGTCTTCTTCCATTCTGTCTTTTCAGACGATAATTTCTAATTTAAAAGTGTTTTTTTTACAAATTTCACTGGTAAAATACATAGTTTAAAAATATATTGAATCCATGCGATAGTTTTAGAATTTTGAATATAACAAAAAATCATTTTTTTATTAATAAAAATGTTCTGCGCATTCTTGATCATTATGTGAATATGTCCACTGGCATGGAAGATTATATGCAATAAACATGGTTCCTGTAGAATATGCCAAAGCACAACTTACTATTGTATACATGTCACCATTATTACCATCAGCTACTGCTGATTGAAGGTTTCCATATCAAATATCTCAGATGAAGGCACGGAATTTTTTTATTTCTATAACCTATATGTACTTAATATTTACAAAACTACAATTTATTAATGTCTGACTAAACGATCACTCTTACTCATTTTACTTTTAGTCTCTTTTACTTATCATTTATTTAAAGACAAGAGTCACTCACAGTTTTTTAGTCTATCACCATTTTGCCTAAACTCAAATGGCTTATTTCTTCTGGTACTATAAGTGTCTTGATCCGTATGACTTTTGTCCTAACCAATCTTCCTTTACTAAATCTGCTCCCTTTTCTCCAATCATAATGACTGCGGCATTTGTGTTTCCACTGACTATTGTTGGCATAATACTGGCGTCTATCACCCTTAGGCCCTTCACTCCGTAAACCCTTAATCTTGGATCCACCACAGCTTCTGGATCATGAACGGGACCCATTTTAGCCGTCCCAACCGGGTGGTAAATTGTCATAGAAATAGTCCTCATGTGGCACTCTAAATAAGCATCCGATAAGAACTTATCCTTTCTACAATTTGGTAATGGCCTGTTGTAAAGTCTCGAACCAAACTGTCGGAATGCTTTGGCTTCTGAAACTTTCAGGGCTATCTTCGCCCCATCGACTAAAGTGGCAACGTCGAAGGGATCTTCGAAATATCTTGGATTTATAATTGGTTTTTGATAAGGATTCGATGACCGCAATCTGACATATCCCCTTGTTCTTGGTCGCAATAGCAAAGGTATAATCGTCCAGGCATCTTTGTTCGTTATTGGTTTCCAGTAGTCGTTGTACAGCTTGTCCGTGAGTCCTAATACATGTCTCACTTTGGCTCCAGCGTCCGAGCTGTATGCTGCAGGCGCCATGTGGAATTGAACATCTGGCCACAAGCCTGATTTATTAGCGTACTTCGTATTTACAAAAGCCACTCCTTCTAATCCTCCTAAAGTGGTCATTGGACCTCTGCCTCGTAACACGTACTGAGTTGTTACGGGGAAGGCCTGGAGTCTATCCTGGACTATGGCTACTGGTTTATCTACTAAAAATGTTAGTCCACCCATGGCAACATGGTCCTGCAAATTTTCACCCACACGCAAGTCTCTCATGACTGGAATACCAATATCCATCAGGTGTTCCTTGGGACCGATTCCCGAGAGCATCATGAGTGTCGGCGTGTTAATCGACCCGGCAGAAAGGATAACCTCTCTTTTAGCATAGGCAATGCGTTTTACGCCGTTTTTCACATATTCTACTCCGTAAGCTCTCATCGTCATTGGGTTTATCAATACTCTGTGGGCAAAAGAATTCAAACTTATGTGAAGATTTCTCCTTGTCCTCACCGGTCTCAAGAATGCCTTCGCTGTACTACATCTCGTACCTCTTCTGATTGTTCCTTGCGCAAGCATGAATCCCGTTTGTATTTCTCCATTTATATCTCTGTTGGTATAACCTATTTCGGTTCCTGCTTGTACAAACGCGGCAGCGAGAGGGCTCCTCCAGGGTGCTTCTTGTATTGTCAAATACCCACCTTTTCCGTGGTATTTATTATCGCTCAAATACGGATTTCTATTGTCCTCTGATTTGATAAAGTAACGGAGAGCTTCGCTGTAGCCCCAGCCTGGATTTCCCAGCGACTCCCACAGATCGAAGTCACGCTGGTTACCTCGGACGTAGATCATGTAGTTTAATACACTGGAGCCGCCGAGCACCTTCCCTCTGGGCCAATTGCACCTCCCGTTGTTCATCCCCAAGCACGCTTTTCCCGTTGGCTCCGTCTTATACTGGAAGTCCAGCTTGGTGAGCTGCAGGTATGTTGCGAGTGACGGGACGTCGGAAATCTCATTCTCGTCCGGACCTGGAAATATGATATACTTTCATGAAATATTTTGCAATAAAGTTATTATTTGTTGGCGGAGTATTTGTGGTTAATAAAACTTTCTTCCACTTAACCCTAATTAAAAAACAAATAGGCACGTTTTATGAGTGTTTTAATAACTTGGAGATAGAAATTAGAATCCATCCACTTCTCCTTTAAACCAACTATCTAAATTCATATTTCTCGGGTAATTTATGCAAAATTTCTATTCAGATTGACATTAGGCGGATTCCCAGCTGAGAGTAAGAACATAAAGCTAATCTAACAGCGATAAAATATCACATGGTAATGTTGCAGTATACATTTGTTACTGAAGGAAGGATTGCTGATAATGCAAGGCTTTGAAATATTGGATTAATGAGTAGGAGGAAGTTATAGCTTCAAGATCAAATTTCATAACAGTTTGCTTACCAGCTTCAAGAAGCAGAACATTCCACGAAGGAATTTCAGTCAGCCTGTTGGCCACCACCGCCCCCGCAGATCCTCCTCCAACGACGATGAAGTCATAATCCTGCGCTGGCTTAGTGTCCCTGACTCGGCCCTCGGGATCGTGGCTGTCGTAGTTCTTAAACGTCAGAGCTGCCAGCAATAGCGGAACTATCCAGAGACTCGCTATCCCCACCGTCTTTATGGCAGTGCCTGCCAACAGAATTCCAACAGCCATTTTGAATGGTCTGTCTTATATGTCTTCTTTTTCTTTCTTTGATTTTTTGTTTTTGTTTTGCCTTTATGTTTTAGATTTGTTCTATTTTCAACTTCAAATTTTGTTCGATTGTGATTTGAAGTTCTTCTTTCTTATCTTGTATTATTTTCTAATTTTGTTTGTTTATCTTTTATTGTCTATTTTTCTTCTACTTTTGTGTTTTTGGCAGATGATTTCTCAATATCATCTTTCGTATGGTGTTTCTGGTGGTCTGGTAACTCCGTTGGTGTTAATGATTTTCTTTATTTGCTGCCTCGTACGGTGTCGGCTTGTCCACACCATTCTACATCGGGGGTCCCAGGATGAACAGCCGTGGTGTACCGCTCTCTGGCTTTTGGTCTTGACGCAACTGAAAAATATAAAAAGCCAATTATTAGTATCTTTCTGTTTTCATGAAATAAACACATTTTAACAATTTAAATAAATAAATTAATTTCCAAGACGAAATGGCTTTATCAAATAAACAAAAAAAAATTGGTTTATGTCAAGAATTGATAATATGGCAAAAGGGTTTTTCGTACACCGATCAACTGTGAAAATAAATTTATTGGAACTAACTAAATATTTCAAACCGTTACACAAATGATAGGATGTAATGTATTTATTTATTTATATCAATAAACGCCTATACGGGCTTTTAAAAACATGTGAAATACATAATAATTTTGTGGAACAGTAATCATAAGTAGAAAATGCTAATTAAATTATTTAGAACCTATGCAAAAGAATAGTAGGTATTATGCTAACATTGATTTATTTATTATTGAGGTACGTTATTATAGCCTGTTTGTAACTATATTCCATGCCGTTGAACACCTCTACTACTTCTGAGAAAGTATTGCTAACTGCATGCAATCTAGGTACAACGAAAGGACTCGGTCCTGATATTGTTGTTGCAATTAAAAAGAATTAAAGAGCGAGTAGTTCTTGCTGAAGGAAGGCAATTAAGCTTAAAAAATCAGGACTGTCTATAATACCAATAACAATTTTGCAAATCTTTATTATGGTATGATACTTTTCATTCGTGTTTCCTCTATCGAACGCCAGTAAATTTAAAGCGGAAAGTGAAAGTTATCAATAGGTTCACAAATTCTATTTTATTTTTACTTAATCTATGAGATTTACATGTAAGGGGTAAAAAGGCTACACAGTTTAATCTACGATCTGTAATCTGCATGCTTCCAGGAAACATCGGCAAAACCGCCAAAGTACACCACACCTCGTCACCTGTGTCGCATGTAAGAGTCTTTACCGTGTCCGTGCGGTTTTTTTGCCACTATTCTCGACTGTCCGGTTTACGTAACGAGTGGTTGGCATAGGAAACAGTGTCAATGCATTTGTTGCCCTATGCGTCCACCATTTCCGTACCCAAAGATAAATTCTTACATAAACCAGACAGGTGAATACAGTAATTGGACAAGCCTGATGAGTTATTGTCATTGTTGAGGTTTTACAGCTTCTTGTGTCTGAGATGAAGGAAATGTGTATGCTGAATGATTTAACGATGTTTTTTTTTTACATTAGCTCCACGCAGGAGGCCATGATAAAAATAATTTGCTTCAGGACCTATGTCGTCTGTGAGGATGGTGTGTGGAGCGTCTTTGTAAGTAAAGGAGGTTCTGGGAATAATAAAAGTATGATGGGTAGGATGGAGGTCAGTATGTCCAAAAGTGACAGACGTATAAATCCATCCCTACCACTGCAGTGCAAGGCGATGTTCCTAGAGAGTCCTGCTGGAGAAAAGTCTCCAAATCCGGCCTGCTACGCAGTTGGTGGACAGATACCTCCGCCGCTGAAATCCGGACAAACCTCACCCCGTGAACCTAAGTCACCAAGCGTAGCGAACCACTTGGGGTGAACTATGCAGAGGGTCACCTTCTCCTCACTACCTCCACTCTCACAACATACCCCAATTGAGGATGCCACAGTCTCACTTGCTCCAGGCGGTTGCGAGCAGCTGGTGTTCACATAAAAATACATTTATAAAGTGACATAATGCGATTCACAAATTCCATCCGCGTCTGTGCAGTACTAGTATTATTGATAGACGCATCTACCATAGAGCGCCCTTGAGGTGATTTCCTCGCGAAAACGGCGCTATACAAATTATCCGAACATTGTTATTATCTAGGAATTGAAAAGTGAGATACATTCTGTCATCAAGCAATGGATACATTATAAAAAAAATTGATTGTGCGTACATTCGATTACGGTCCTACGTTTATGCCAACATTGTTGTGTTTTGCTTGATTGCATTTTTTATTCATTGCTACAGTGTGAGTAGGTATAATTTAAATTTCTAACCAGTAAATACATCATAATTAACGTGGGTTCTTTAATTTTATTTTTGTCTTGGGAAAGGGCGTGAGTTGGAACAAAAGGAATGAGTATAATTAGGCACATTGACGAGGAAATGATTTAACAATTTTTTAGAGAGCGGCAAAGACACTCGTAATAATATTGTTCCATTGCTTCACCATAATGTAGCTAGCTTGTATTTGAGTAGAATGAGTTGTTAATATTCATCTAAGTGCCCATCGCATTTACCTGTGAGTATCTTTACAAATGAAAAATAATTGAACTTCTGAGTACAAAAAATGTATTTTGGCGTTGGAAACGAAATTTTGAGAGAAAAAAAATAAAAGCGAATATATTTTAGATACAATTATTTAATAATATTTCCTAATCCTTCCTGCCTAAATCTATGTATTAAGAATTGTGTTATTTTTTCACCGAAAGATGACAATTGACAGAGTTTTAGCTGAGAAGAAATTTTGTTATATATTTTTGGTCCGAGGTATGAGAATACATTTTCGGTCAGAGGTATGAATGAGAATACATTTTTGGTCCGAGGTATGAGAATACATTTTCGGTCAGAGGTATGAGAATACATTTTTGGTCCGAGGTATGAGAATACATTTTCGGTCAGAGGTATGAGAATACATTTTTGGTCCGAGGTATGAGAATACATTTTTGGTCCGAGGTATGAGAATACATTTTTGGTCCGAGGTATGAGAATACATTTTCGGTCAGAGGTATGAGAATACATTTTTGGACTGAGTTATGAGAATACATTTTTGATTTGTCGAAATGTTGATGTTGTTGTCTGATGTTTGTGTTAGACGTTTTTCAGTTTGTTTTTTTTTTCTAATTAAAAATATGGATTATTTCATTTTTTTACACAACCCTGTCGACCATCAAGTATATAATAAAATTGCAAAACGATTGCCACATTTCCATTCACCTTAGGTATTTAGGCTTAAGTCGATTTCATAACTTCGCAGCAAAACATTTAAACATTCAGGCCTCGGGCATATTCTGACAGAAGATCACAAAATTTCCAGTTTGTAATAAAATCCAATTAAAAAGAATATTTCTGAATGTATCCGAAAACTAAAATTACTGATAAAACGAAAAAAAACACACGTTTTATTAGACATATGTTACTGTTTTATTTATATCTTACCACATTTTTTTGTCGTTTCATAAAAAATTATTAATAAAAAGTTCCGTGAATTTTTTCAAATTGTGGTCGAAAACTTTGCTTTTATAGAAGTGTAGATTTTAATTTTTCATTGGTTAATTTCTACATTTGAATCTGAAGCCTTGTGTTTTCTTTTTTTAACACCGTTTAGATCATATTTCTCCCATTACAGTAAGAGAGATACGATTTCTATGAAACGTATGTGAGCTATTAAAAAAAACGAATAAATTAGCCTGAGTTGTTAAAAAACTTTTTATTTTCTAGACTCTCATACCTTACGCTCTTCTCCAGCGATAGTCAAAATCCAATTGTGGTACCCACGATATCCTCTTTCATTGTTAGAGTCTTTACTGTGTCTGATGTTTGAAGTGAGGATGAAGGGAGTGAGAAAGATTTTTTTTATTTGTGAAGGCTTAGTTTCGAGGCCTCCTGTGATAAGGGGGAGATTTTGGGTCCCTGGTTGAAAGAGGGGGAGATATCGGTGAGTTGTCATATCTCCGCATGCTGCAGGTCGGAATAATAAACGCTGGATGATTGTGATGATGATGTATTTACATAATGCACTATTTACAAATGTTACGAGTATTTACAATCGTAGTAAGATTATTCCGATACGCAAACTGAGATACTAGCGAGTTTCCGGCATGCGTTGCTATGCATTCATCCCCGTTCCCCTTCTTCCTCTCGTTCCACTCCTGCGACCCCTTCCCCTGCCGCGTTCTCCGACCACCATCCCCCTCCGGAGTTCCCGTGCCTACCGCCTTCCCTGACTTACCCCTCTCTTGTTCCCAACCTGCGAACCTATTTCGTCCCCCTTCCTTCTTCCCGGATTCCCCTCCCCCTCCCTCCACCCCTCCCTGCCACTAAACCATGTGAAATACACCAATTTTTATAACAACTCGCGCGTCACCTATTGCAAATTTTTTTTCCTAATTTTATAATGCCAGAACTAACCAATATATAATGCGCACAACAAATTACCAAAGTTTCGTCGCAATCGGATGAATGGTATAGCAAATAATTTCATAACCCTAAAGCTCACCACTATCTATAGAAACTTTTACGAGCATGCGCACGACAAATCACCAAAGTTTCATTGCAATCGGAGGAATTGTTTAGGTTGCGCATAAGAGACAAACAAAGATACATTATTTTTTTAATATATTATTAAGTTATAAAATTGGTTATTGAATTAAAACAAGAAACACTCCGTTCACACACAACACACAATTCCAACTAAAGGTGATTTCATGTAATTCGTTTACAGCCACCTGATGTAATAATCGTCGGTATCGCCCGCGGCTCTGGGAAATGGAACAAAGTTTCGTGAAATTGATACATTGACCGCAAAGCAACATGCCAATAAATCTTGGGAACATCTGAAATGGCATTTAATTATGCAATGCCCGAAATCGAAGTCAACGCGTGATAGCAATAATCGCTTGTCTATCGGCGACCTCAATGACGCAATAGGCGGTCTTTCCACTTTTCTTTATTGTGTCCCAACACGCAATGCGATAACAGATCGATACCTCTCGTGTCTCGTGTGTGGGATGCTGTCGCCTTTGGTGTTATGGATTTTTGAATATGAATGCATATTATAATTTTTCAATAATAGATATTATGCTAACCTTGGTTATAACTTATAACTATTGAGGTATGTTATGGACCGTCCGTGGTCGAGTGGTAAGACACTTGACTTCCAATCGGAAGGTCGCGGGTTCGAACCCGGCGTGCGCAAATAAATTTTATTTGATTAATTTGTGTTATTTCACAATTAATTCATAAAAATAATATATACTATATTTGCGTTCACGTTGCAGAGTGGAAGATACTCTCAGTATCGCCCTGGTGTAAGACCACCATTCAGAATTGAAACGTTGCTTAATAATGGCTTTAGCCGTGTTTAGTGACTAGATCTGAATAGCCAGGTACTTCCCCACCTTCCTCTTCCCCATCTCCTTCCCTCCTCCACTTACCTTCAGCTTCACAACATACCCCAATTGGGGAAGCCATAGTCTCACTGTGTCCAGACGAGAGCAATTGGGACTCTTGTGAGGTTTCTCTATAAAAAAAAAAACTATATTCCTATGCTTGCTTGAAACTATATTCCTTGCAGTTGAACACATCTACTATTTTTGAGAAAGTATTGCCTACTGCATTCAATCTAGGTACAAGCGAGTATCTAAATGACTCAGTACACATATTGTTGTTTCATTTAAAAAGAATTTAAAATCGAGTAATTCTGGTTGGTATATGAAAGGTTATGAAACTTAATAAAGCCAACAATGTCTAAAGAATTTACTTTTCCACAATAAACGATAAAAACCATAACTCAAAATGGGTTCGTAATGAGGAGATTTTGAACTGTGGAGCAGTTTTTTTAGCCCTGATTAATTATTTTTTCCCGGGCTTATAAAAAGACTAATCAAATAAATACTCGATTGTTTCAAATTCAAAAAGTGTTCTACTCTCAGTAAGAGCGATTGACCAGCAGCTGAGAATAAAAGTTTAAAAATGCTTGCAACTGTACAGGGAGGTTCCAATGAGTAAGATCGATTATTCCCCGTATCAGTTTTTTTAAATTAAAAATTTAATATCGATTTATTTCATTCAAAACTTGCTTTAATATGTACCTCCATTCAAGTAAGCAATAAAAATGCTCAAAACGCACGATGATAAATTATTAAATATCGTGTACTTCTTGTAAGTATTTTTTCATTAAGTATTTTTGATTTTTCATTAATGTCTAAACAAAATAAGTGTGTGAAAAAAATTTGAAATATTTCAGTTTGTAAGACCTTAAATAAATAGAAAAACTGATGTATTTTGGTCACAACACATGTTCTCGGATTTATTTTTTAATGATTTTAATTTAACTAAAATTTAAATTTTGAAAACTGTGTTGACTAGATAATGTATTGATTTATTTGATTGTATGATTACATATTTTGAAATTTGTGTTGTTTAATAGAATCTGTCGTTTGAAAATTGAACAAATCTGTCAACGACCAACGGTATAACCTTAGTATATTAAAAATACACATAGTTTTTCAACAATTTAAAACTGCGTGTACCAGATAAAATAACAATTTTTTAAAATCTTTTTTTTTTTTTGTAAAAAAGAGTCAATACGTCTGGAATTTTATTTAAAAAAGGACTAATTTCCGGTATTATCTGGTAATACCCTCTTAAATTAAAGCGTTTAAAAGATTTATTAGTGATCTAATTTTTAAAACCATAATTACATGATTTTACATTTCTTGGTAGCGCATCACCTTAAACATTTCTTAACCCGATACATCTTTCAATCATGTGAAAGTAATAAAATCAAGAATGCAGGTGGCCCAACAGAATACGAACCCAAAATAATTATCAATTCCCGATACAAATCTGCACCTCGTCTAAATACAAATCGACTACTTTCATTATGACAATGCAACGTCATAAAGAAGTCCATTATAATTTGAATTTTAATACAATATTAATTAAAAGTTCTGGTGAAAGCAGTTTTGTATTACGAGTATCCTAGGTTCGCTTTTCGTTTCTTCGTATATTTTAATTGTTTTGTCCACTTTTTAATCGTGATCAAATCAAAGAAGTCCAAAGGATTTTTATTTGTGTTTTTTTTTTCATAATGCACCGTTACTCAAATTTTCTCAATCAAAACCGCAGGGGATGCAGTTACTATACTAGTCCGAGGGAGAGATCGTATGCACGTCATCGACGATCGTTCTAAAAGCCGTTCACAAAAATCTTTCTTCTTACATGTCTTATATAAAAACGAAAAACACGCAAGAATGTCGAATGTATTTAATCATAGACATTTCGCGGACGTATGTTTCTTTCGAATCGAAGTATATTAATACGGTAATGCCTGTACGGTTCAAATTAAGGAACCCGACTCCGGGTAAATCTCCAACGCCACACCGAATGGAAACAGTTCTAACCCGTCCGTGGACGCGCATTTTTCCACGGAGCTGCTGCCGTAATATACACATTTATCACCCGCTCACATGCGATTTGCAAACGGATGTGGCGCCATCTATAATACTATATTTAAGGAAAAAACGTATGAAAAAGAAGAAACATTTTTCGCTTTCATTCAATAATAAGAAGATTTATGTTGTTTAGATAAAAAAAGATAATCTTAAAGAAATTAATATCATATAAATATGATAGGCATGAAGGTAAATTTAAATTAAAATAATATATTATAGGAAAAAAAACAGAAACCAGTTTTTCAATTGTAGACACCATAAAAAAAAACTTTTTTTATAAATTGAATAATAATATTATTAAATATATAATTAAAAATAAACTAAAATGGAGTTCTACAAATTAAACTTGATAATAATAAATATAGTGTAGGTTAATAAAAAAATTTCAGATGAACAGTACATGAATACATGACAAAGTGCATGACACAGTAAAAGAAAAGAAAGAAGATCAATTTTTACTATTTTACTTAATTACTTGTATAAAAGAACATTGAATAATGTCGTTCGTTCGCTAAATAACCGGCTTATTAATGAATAGAGCTGATCTAACGAAGCTCTTCGAATTGAAAGAAATCGTATACGCGATCCATAGACTTAATTAATTCATCTAAGATGCTATCAATTTATTCCGTTCGATCTTGCAGAAACGAAAGTGGTTCAAATATGACTAAAGACCTCATTAACTAATTTACTCTCACTAAGTGTCAAAAAGCACACATGCTAAGTGCCAATGTTATATTTAAGTTAGTATATTTCAATTCGAAATTGTCTACATGTTTTTATTTTTAATTTTTACGCAGCGTTTTGACGTTTAATAATAAAAATTGCCAGAATATATGTTTTTCGTATTTATCACTTGTTAATATCGGTTCGGCTGTCAATAGTGCAATCGTGCTCGGGACATCGATATAAAATTGTCAAAAGTTACACCTATCGATGCGATATTGTAAAGTTATCGATTTTACTGACAATGTCTCCCAACACAATAATAAACGTTTGTACTCGTAAACAATTTATTTCAAATAGATAATTAACCCCACTGTTTTGCATCTAACCTAGATGGATATTGGGCTGCAATCAATATGAACTAGAGATTTCTTCGTACCCCGTAATAACAAGTTCTTTTCCACACCATCTTTCAGACCATCTAATCTACCTTGGCGCTTCGACCGTGGTCTGCATTCAATCTGCAACAATGTGGCAGGAAGTAGAAAGTGAATCGGTCGGCGTAACAGACCGAATGATTTGACGGATCTAATTCAATCAACATCACCCATCATCGATGATTGCCTGTGGCTTACTGCAATCACACTGCCTCATGCCGGTTTGTGATTCATCAGCTTCACTTTCTTTGCGCCACGTGGTACGAGACACGTAGGCAGGTTTTGACGGATTACCACATAAATTGACCGGTTGCAATACAATAATTTCAATTGTGATCTGCCGCATATCCTTGAAAATTGTTTTCTGATTTTTAAGAGGTTAATATCCGGTAAAAGCGCCGATGTTTTTACAACCATGGAGCAAAACGGTATTAGTTTTAAAATTAATGCAAAATTTTGTCATGAAGAGCGGCGCGAACACAGAACCTTGCACGGCCGACGGCCGCATCTCAGCGGCTAATGAATCGCGAGAATTTATGTCTCGAACTGCCATAAAAATGATCAAACGGGAGATGGTAAATGAATGAAAATTATATAATATTTTAGTTTGTAAGACCTTAAATAAATAGAAAAACTGAGGTATTTTTGTCACAAAACACGTTCTCGGATTTATTTTTTAGTGATTTTAATTTGTCTAAAATTTAAATCTCGAAAACTGCGTTGACTAGATTATATAATGATTTATTTTGTTGTATGATTATATGATTGGAAATTTGTTTTGTTTAATAGAATCTATCGTTTGAAAATTGAACAAATCTGCCAACGACCAACGGTATAACCTAAGTATATTTTAAATACACTTAGTTTTTCAAATTTTTAAAACTGCGTGTACCAGATAAAATAACAATCTTTCAAAATCAATTTATGTTTTTTTGTAAAAAAAGAGTCAATACGTCTAGAATCTGATTTAAAAATGACTTATTTCCGGTATTCTCTGGTAAAACACTCTTAAGGGCCGTCTGTTTCAACTGTTGCTAGAGTATTGTGCGATCGCCTGTGTAACTTTAAGGAGTGTGGTGCAAAGTTAAAGATGTCAAATTGTGAATAGTATGTATTGAAAATGTGTGATGCACGATAAATAAATGAGTTTTGCTTAGATGCAAATATGCACATGCTGCTTGAGTTGCTTGTAAGTAGCCCCATGAACGGACGACGTAAAGCTGTCAGATCCTGCAACGACGCGTAACAAAATATAGCGGGATATTTTGACAGTAGTTGTGGATTTCAAATTTAATTTTCGATTCGTTTTCGTCATTACGTTTTAACGTTTAGATTAAGGGCCTGGTTTCACGATTATATTTTTGAACTTATTCAGTAATGAGTGGACATTTGAGGGGAGAGGTCGCGCGCTCTCATTGCAGTTCCGTCCGCTGAACGAAAATATTATCCATGTATTTTGTAGAAGGAATGAATGGGGAAATGGGTGTTATACAAGCAATCAACCAGCCAGTAGAAATTAAATAATTAATTATTTTATCGTATAAAAATGAATGTTTCTTTGTTTGTTCCTCGTGCGGAACCTAACCTCGCATACCAAGTTTACATTTAGTTGATTTTATATGAATTTATATTAAATTCTGTGTTTTTCGTTTATGTGTGTCAGTCTACTTTTTGTATATCTAAGCTAATATTTTGATACATATTCTTTCCTGAGTACGAAAAAAAATGTCTAAATAAACTTTCAAAAACAAAACCATTTTTTTGTCATTTCTATCGCACGTACTTAAAAATATTTGTCCCAACTTTATTTTATGATCTCCCTTTATTGACACCCATTATTTTTCGGTAATATTACAGTTATTACCATTATACAAACCACACAATCAACGTCAAAACACCATTAGATTCTAAGTCACATTGTGTAAAAAACTCAGACGTCAAAAAAGGTTCAGGGCGTAAAAGATGTTTCTATGTATCCATTCCATTGCTAATATGATTTTTAGTCTGTCAAGCTGTATCCATTATCTAGTAAACAAATTAAAATTTTATAGAGCAAGTGTATTTTTTTATTTCGTACTTTATCAAAATGCTGTTTATCAATTTGGTGTCAATCTTACCCGAGTCTGCTCCAAATAGACGGCTGAAAGTGCGGGTGGCTAGCGGCCCGTACAAGTACCAAAAATGCCTATCTGCAGTGAAGCCGAGTTTTGATACCCCCCCCCTTAACTTTAAGTTACTAAAATTATTTATTACATAAACGTATCGTTTTGCAATCATTATTGAATAACAATAAAATCAACTAATAACGTACGTGACATTCAAATATCCACGTTCCCATTAAATGAGAAAGTTTTATTATTACTATCAGTCTGTTAAATTAATACCTGATTTTGAAATTTGTATTATAATGAAATTTTAATAATTCGTCGCTGCTGAATAAAACATCGCTTAATCTGTAATGTTTTCATCTGCGGATGAATAAGGTGGCTTTGCTTGACACTGTTTTTTCTGTTCCGATGATCCGGTGTTGAAATATTGTTATGATGTAGTCAAATGCAAAAGCTCACGTAGCAAGTCATTCGATACACGTAACAGGTAATAAGAATGGGTACATTGAGCGTAATAAATGTGCTAACCATTTACGGTGGAATGGATTAGGTTTGTTTGAGTTACATAATTGGGGTTTTATGGAAATTTCCGGTAACAGGTAGTACCCGTTAAAGCCGACTTGTGAAGATGATTTTATCTCGCTTTGTGTGTGTAAATACATGAAAATGTGCTCAGTGGAATTGTGGATTACGTAGTACGAATCTGGAGATTTCTTTTTCTAAATTCTTAGTCATTGCTGAGGATCGTGACTCGTGACCCTTACTCCAATTTTCATGGTGGATAAGGCTCTTCAACTCCTCGCAGTCCTGCGCTACCGGACGCCAGTGATACTTAGTCACTCCAGCACACTGGTGACCTTCTTCTGCCTTCCACTATGCAGTGACTATGAGTCTCTTCAGTTTGACGAGCAACGTGTCCAAATTATCTTGAAATACATTATAGCTGAGAGCCTGTTGGAGATGCCTAGCTTTTCCAGAATCCGGAAACTAACGCTATTCTATTCTTTCTTGCAACGACGTACTTTATAGCAGAACGATAAGATATTTACGAGAGGTCACCATTCGGAATTATTGAATCGTTTTCTGACGTATCGTGAATTTGCATTTTATTGCACTATTAAAATTGTTTGTTATTATTTTTTCACTTGATTTTGTAAGCATATTTAAATTATCAGTTCCCTATGTTCTTGGTTTACTGTACATCCCATAATTTCATGAATTGACTTCGGGTAGTGGAAATCTTTTGAGGTGTCGTGAAATAAAGCTCTGTATATAGAAAAAAAATCAACCAAATTACTTCAATTTTTACGGTTTGTTGATTGTCCTCCTTTTGTCGATAAATAAACATTTCTTCATCTTACTGATAACTACAAGAATTAACCAGAAGAGCCAAGAAGAAACTATAATCTGCAAGAAGAACCGAGAAGAGACAAGAAAAGCTAAAAATAACCTAGAAGTAACGAGAAGATCCAAGAAGAGAGAAGAAGATACAAGAAGAGACTAGTAAAGACAAGAAGAGACAAGAAGAGGCAAGAAGAGGCAAGAAGAGGCAAGAAGAGACAAGAAGAGACAAGAAGAGACAAGAAGAGACAAGAAGAGACAAGAAGAGACAAGAAGAGACAAGAAGAGACAAGAAGAGACTAGAAAAGACAAGAAGAGACAAGAAGAGACAAAAAGAGATAAGAAGAGACGACAAGAAGAGACAAGAAGGTCAAAGAAGAAGCAAAAAGAGCCAAGAAGAGTCAAGAAAAGACGATAAGACCCAATGCGAGGCAAGACGTGTCAAGAACAGCCAGAAATAAACAAGAAGATCAAAGAAGAGCAAAGAGAAGAGTCAAGAAAAAGGAAGACATAAAGAAAGGGGAAAAATAATATCGCTTAGTCCACTCCTCTATTCCTGTACATCCTAAATTCTAATATTGGCTTATTAGGTTGCCATGCATACCGGTCAATTAAACTCCAACCTCCTTCCTATCCTCAGAGCACGTGTTCCAAATTCTAACAAATAGGGCCCCTGGTGTATCGGTCTTACCTGGACAGGAGTGCTGCTGGCTGCGGTGGTACTATCATATCGTATGTTGATAAAACGGTGTAAGAAATAAACATTGAGATGTTTTTTAAACGTTCTTCAGAAGGCAATGATCCGTAGAATCCTAAGATAATTTCTATAAATTCGGTCAGGGTGTTGTCGTTGTAAATTGCAATTCAAGTACTCCGATAAAAATTAATTATTATGACCTTGATAAATGACTTGCAGGTTTTTAGTTAGAAACATTATTTACTGCCTAATAATTGGCAGTTTTTTAGTGCATTAAATGTGTTGGCACATCTCGAAATGGCAATCTCTCACAAATTAGCCATCTCCTACGTTGGAGTCTGTTAAATAACTTCGCTGGTGAGTTTTTGCCCCCTTTCTGTGTATAGCAGAGGCGCTCGTTGTTGAGTTAGTTTACCATTTGAACTTCACTTTCAACTGCTATTGCACTCCTGATTTCATCTAAATGTCAAACCCGAGTCAAAGTCAGAATTAGCAGTATTATCTTCGACTAAGTCCCTGTAAGACGAGAGGTTCTGGGTTCTTGTTCGTCTTGTTCATTTTCATATTTTCGTTTAGTTTATTAGTGTTATCTCCTTCTTCAATGATAATAATATACTACATTGATTGGAATAACCTTCAAAAGTTATAAAAAGAGAGTTGTTCTAAATTGACTATACTTCATTTTGAGTCGTGCATTGTTTTCGTGCAGCTTAAGGCCGGTCTCTTGCGACCAATTTCACAAACAATACCTCAAACATTACCATAAACATGGGGCAGGGCCACAATGTTTGTTGTTTTCCATGGGCCAAGTAAAAACGTTGTGGCCCCGACTTAACTATCCGCAAAATGTGTGTAAACATTTTCGTCGGAGGAGACGCCGCTTTAGGAAATTCAATATTGCCATCATAATGTACAACCCAAGTATCATGTTGTGTGGCATTCCATCCTTTCTGCTTATCCTTGCGGAGTAATGTCGTGATATTATTATCACATTTAGGTTCCAACATATCTTTCCAAAATTTGAGTTTTCAAAACCGGATTTTCAGTAAACCCTGCAATAATTTCTCAAAGGGCCAGCAAAAACCAGTTCATTCCGGTTTACCCCAATCTCCAATGTCAATATATAACCACTGCCTCGTTACTTCCGTATTCATCAGGCCCAGATCCACAAAACCAGTATTCTCTTTGCAAACTCCGGTCCAAAAGCCAGATCCATCATAATCTGTCAAACCTGCCCAAAGAGGCCAAATTGAAAAATGGGCCTGTTCGAGCAGGGACGAATTACATAACGACGCCTCCGCCTCGTGCTCAAGACGTTACATCACGTCTGTAGGTCGTCGTGTGTACCCGATCAGCCTGCACAGTACAGTGTACACGCACGCGGTATCAGCAGTTGTGAACTGTCGGTCCGACAATCGCTTAAAACACGTAAAAAACAATTTATTATTTTAGCTGTTGTGTGTAAAAGTTCACGTAATTATTTCGTTTTTAATACTAAACGACCATTGAAATACCATAAATTAGTAGTTATGTGTAGAATGAAACCCACATTATCAAATATAATATTGTGTTGAAATTTGTATTAATTTTTTTTTTAGACTTTCTTCAGACCGGTAGGTACCATAATATTGCCGATTTGAAAGTTCGTAGTATAATGTACTATGCGACACGGCAACCATCCTGAAGCGAAGCCGGAACAAACAAATTTACCGACAAATGAAATGCCAGATGATCGAGTTAAATAGGCCTTCGCTGTCTTAAGTTAATAATTATAAAGTTTTGCTATGCAGCTTATAGCTTAATTTATATCATGACAGCCGTTGCGCTATTCAAAATGGCTTTGAAAAGTTTGATGATGTAATCGATTGCGAACCTTAAATTTTTTTTAAATTTTATACTTAAAATTATACAAGCATGTACCCAAATTACGTTTAATTAAATTCTCTAAAATAAAACCATTCGATGAAGATTATATAATAGATCAAAGATTGTATTATTTAAGTGTTCAAACTTAAACTTTTAAAGCCATTTAAAAATATTGTATAAAATTCAAATCGATTCCTTTTACTCGCAATGAGTAGGCTTCCCAATGTTAAAAAAAGTTTAAAAATACTAAACAGTTCTCTACTTCTACTGAATGAAGGTATGAATGAACGTAACTTGTTGAGTATTTATTACATGACAACTTGCATAATGCACTGACTTCATGTTCATTGCAAACCGAATTGAATTGAAGCTTATCGTTTTGTAACATGCGCCCAGTCTGGTCATGTCCTCATTCTTGCGTTCTGGTTCAAGGGACCGTTTACAGTTACTGCACGAGGTGTTACGTCAACGGCGAGAGAAAGGTCATGGCGTATCTATCGACAGGACTGTACCTAAAGTTGCTGGGAATGTGGTGTAACACTTCGTTAAAAATTGTAAGGAACAAGTGATGGTTCGGCAATTCACGAACAAGGTCATGGAGTATCTTTATGAAGGACAACTTACCGTTGTTAAATGCGATGTCATAATCATATTGCAAATATTAGTAACACTTGGTGGTTCGGAAACTTAAGAATAGGTTCGTGGCATATCTTTATAAAGTTTGGTAGTCAGCGCCTTTTTAGTTCGAAAAAAGTTAAACTCAACAGCGTAAAAATGTCCAAGGTCATTCACGCGGTGAGTTTGAGTCTTGACATTGCAAGTTTTCCTGTCATTCTCCAGATTTTTATCGTCAAGGTCATGGCGTATCTTGTTTAATTGTTGAATGTTGAAAGATCAATTTAACTACGATTTGTGCATTACTTGAATATATAAGGTCAGGGCGTAATTTTTTTTTACTTAAATGAAGTGAAACCGCGTTTGGGAGTCATAACAACATGACGTCATTTGCCACAGAAAGTCAACCATAGACAAAGTTTGTTCAGTTTCTCTGTTACAATAACTACACGGAGAAAAATGTTATTCGAAAAAACGATCATTTTAATAGTAAAAACGGTTAAAAATGGGACTGAATTTCTTACGAACAAATTAACAGGGTTTCAGTGTTTATTGGCGGGAACATGTAAGAATAATTTGATGGTATACGTAATTTCGTACGTATACCAACAAATTATTCTTACACTTTCCCGCCAATAAACATTGAAATACTGTTAATTTGTTCGTAAGAACTTTAGTCCCGTTTTTAACCGTTTTTACTATTAAAATGATAAATTTTTTTTAATATCATTTTTCGCCGTGTAATTACAGAAAATAATCGCGGTTTCGTGGGTCATGTTTTGATTTGCTTGATTTTATACTATTTATATCAACTGGAAAAAAAAATGTGATTCAAACATTTTACAGTCAATTCTATACTTAGAAGGAACAACTATTAGAATTTTCTAAAAGCGCAATATAAACATAAACGAATTTGCAATCTGTAGAAACAATAGCAATAAAATTTTTCAATCTTTCCGGGAAGCGTGCTTTTTTTTAAAAAATTTTTTTATATAGAAACCTCACAAGAGTCCCAACTGCTCCCTTCTGAAGCCAGTGAGACTATGGCATCCCCAATTGGAGTATGTTGTGAGGCTGAAGGTAAGTGGGGAAGGAAAGGAGATGGGGAAGAGGAAGGTGGGAAAGTACCTGGCTATTCAGATCTAGTCACTAAACACGGCTAAAGCCATTATTAAGCAACGTTTCAATTCTGAATGGTGGTCTTACACCAGGGCGATACTGAGAGTATCTTCCACTCTGGAACGTGCCGCAAGTATAACATATATTATTTTTATTAATTAATTGTGAAATAACACAAATTAATTAAATAAAATTTATTTGCGCACGCCGGGTTCGAACCCGCGACCTTCCGAATGGGAGTCAAGTGTCTTACCACTCGACCACGGACGGTCGTCATGCTATATATTACAAGTGTTTCATGTCAATAAATCACTTTCAAAATATTACCCGTCAGCCGCGCAGTCTGACAATCTGAAGATCTGATGGTTGGCGATCCGCGACCGGTTCTACACTCTCCAATAATACGTTTCGTAACGAGGTTGCGTTTTCGTTCCGTTCCTCGGCCGGCCTTTTAGGCGTCACACTTTCGCTGGCGTCCGAAATACGACCACCGCTGTCTGGCGACGTGACGTAACTCACGTCAACTCTTGTCCACTTCTCTGTTGCGTCACTCCGGAGGAATTTATTACTTCTTTTTGGAATACCATTAGCCTTAATACCGCTACTTTTTTTCTACGTCCAATGCACCGTGGTTTTTTGTATCATAACATTTTGTGGACAACGTGATTATCTTCCGTCTGCTAGATTGGTTATTATGAGTTTTAAAATTGTTTTTTTGCTGTTAGATGCAATCGAGTGACTAGAGAAACACGTTTAACCCTTAATCAGGCGCATTAAGAAAATCACATAATTAGTCGCATGGGGTTATTACTTACCCCAAAGCAATAAATGAAAATGGAGTGGAAGAAATAAATAAGACGAAATTATCCAAAATATCAAAATATTTTTTTATAATTAAAGTCAAGAATCAAAAGCATAACTTTACCATTAAACAATTTAAAAAAATAAAACAGATTCTAATCTCTCTTAAAACTACAAATTTTTCGTAGATCAAGTTTAATTTTTCTTTTTAATTCAGTCTTATCACCAGATTAATTAATTCTACATCCAATGCAATAAGCCCTGAAGTGCTGCTGACAAATACATTTACCACATTTTTGGTATTTGGTTTGGTTATTTGGTACTTAGTTAATTGTTACGTAATTGGTCGCATGGGATTAGCACTTAAGAAAGCAGCGACACGTGCGAACGCGTTGAATTTCTGGCTGCATGCACCTGATTTGCAAACCCTGCGGGAAGTTAGGAAGCTAGAAAGAGCGCTGTCCCATTCCAAACACTCTAACATATTTTGTTTTCAATTCGGGATGGTCTTGACCCCATATGCTTAATTAAGGGTTATGGCACTTAAAGAACTTTTTTGTTTCTTTTTTTTTGTGTGAATACTGCACACGAGTCCCATTAACTTCCAACTACCTGGGACCAATGCGACTAGGGCATCTGCTATTGAGGTATGTTGTGAGACTTAAGGTGAGTGGGGAAGGAGATGGGGTGGAGGAAGGTCGGAAAGTACATAGCTATTCAGAGCAACGTTTCAATTCTGAAAGGTCGCCTTACACCAGGGCGATACTGAGAGTATCTTCCACTCTGGAACGCGCCGCATATACAGGGTGTTAAGCACCGTACTTGATGTACTTTAACCAGTGATTCCTGACATTATTTTAAGTAAAAAATGTGAATAAATTTTGTCTCCGGTGACATTTATTTTTTCTACAAAAACATAAAAATCAGTAGGTATTACGAAGTTAGGGGCGGGGTGAGGGGTTGGTTGGTTAATTGGCTTAGAGACCAGTGACGACATGAGGAAGAAATTTTTTTTCTTTGATTTTGAAGAAAAAGTTTAAAATAAAAATGGGGTTGGTTGGTTAATTGGCTTAGAGACCAGTGACGACATGAGGAAGAATTTTTTTTTCTTTGATTTTGAAGAAAAAGTTTAAAATAAAAATGGGGTTGGTTGGTTAATTGGCTTAGAGACCAGTGACGACATGAGGAAGAATTTTTTTGAAGAAAAAGTTTAAAATAAAAATCTCATCGAAAAAGTCACCGGAGACCAAAATTTCATTTACATTTTTTACTCCAAATAATAACAAGAATCACTGGTTAAAGTAACTCAAGTACGAAGCTTAACAACCTGTATATTATATATTATATTCAATTAATTAATTGCGAAATAACACAAATTAATCAAATACAATTTATATGCGCACGCCGGGTTCGAACCCACGACCTTCGGATCGGCAGTCGAGAGCCTTACCCCTCGACCACGGAGGCTGTCAGTCTGTTTGCATTGAAAACATAAAGTAAGTTTTAGGTGTGTCCGCATACCCAAGGTTTATTTTTATTGTATTTTCTTGTATTGTATCATTTATAACTCGCCTGTGTTTTATTAATTTACTTTATAAAATGACAAATTATTTTTGTAATAATATTTGAATTTTAAATAGATTTAAAAATATATAGTTATCCTCTCCTAAGCACAAGCATCTGCTTTATCAAGAGAGTGATTGAAATATTATATTTTATTTTGTTGTAAATATTGCAACACTAAAAATGTTTCAAATAAAAATATAAAAAATAAAAATTGCTCAATTTTCTTTACTTGTTGTGAAATCGATTGATATTTTTGAATTAGATAGTCTTACTTTGATAAATAACGACTTTCATTGGTATGTCTGGGGTCTAAGAGTCGAAAGGTCTCACGTACACTGGCGACATCAGTTTTCTTTCAAATCGGTATAGCTCGCAATCCATATGATGTCCAGATTACATAATGTTGTCCAGATAAAAAAATAAAATAAAACCAGAATGAAATATATAAACGTATCTGAAATACAAGTAAGTAACGGTGTTTAATAACTCTATATCTAAACCATTCAACATTGTCTAAACTTTACAAAATAATAAAAAAAATACAAAATATACTTCGTAAAAAGTAGAATGAAATTTGGACTTGCATTAACTATTTAAATTATTACAAGCAATAATTATTAGCCTGAAACACTCATCCATATTGAAAAAACCTTTAGAGAAAAGATACATGTCGCCGACGGGACTCGAACCCGCACCCCTTCACTTGCTGGTCGAGAGCTCTACCATTAAGCTACGGTGCATTATCTGTTACCCGCCAAATGATTTAATGTATTCATTGTGTTTCATTCAACAATTATCGCTTATTCCATTTTTTTTCACTTTTTTTCACCTGCAAACAACCAACTTTATTTTTATATGTGAAAGCCATGTTACCCTTTGTGCTATACTTAAAAAAATCTTGATTAAACATTAGTTTATCAATTAAAAATAATCAGCGATTTAAAAATATATTCTGCTCTTCTCTTATGTAATACAACATGTTGACTCTTTGTGAGGCTGTTGACTTATATTTTATTACAAAAGACACAACATTAAAATAAAAAAATCATTGCAAAATAGAAAACTATTTTTGCCTTAATGCTAATTTTAGAAAACGAATTTATATTTTATTTATTTCTTGTGAAAGTAAAAACATCGATAATCACGCAGTCTTTTACATCTGTTTATGTTTGTAATATCATGCTGTTATTTTATTATCACAATAAATTAGAACAATAAACTAAATTAGATTTCATTTCGATCATCGAGATATCTAACATTTTAATGGTTTGCCGTCAGACGAAGAAAGTCACGACCATTGGGTGCCTCTCACCTCAGAGATGTTTTATATATATAAGTGATTTAACCTGAAAATAATAATTCTCGGGTAGGTACCGGTATTCCACGATCTTTTTACGTGCAGTATAAATGCACTTCGTTACTCTATGGATGTATGAAAAAAAAAATTTTGTTACGTTACCTCCTTCTTTAGCCAACGTTATCTCATATCTGCCCTGATTTATGGACACCTTAACATTGTGCGAAACGTTAAAAATAAACGTTAAAATAAGAAGGTAATGCAAAAATAAATAACAAAAATCAACGACGAACTTATCTAGGGTTAGGGAATTTTAGCTGTCTGTCAGGAAAACGGGAAAATTGTAAATTTTCAGAAATTTTTAAGATATAAGAAAAATAAAATAAAATTTTGTCAGAATTTACAGGATGACGGATTTCCTGCCAGAATCGAATAAAATGACAAAAACATGATTTTATAGGCGAAAAATTCACAACCTGAAATCTCTACCCCCCCCCCCCCCCTCCAATGACGGATGGTTATTACACTGGGTGTCTTTATCCACTCGAGCGCTTTTTGCCACTACCAAATCTCGACCCCCCCCCCCTCCAATGACGGATGGTTATTACACTGGGTGTCTTTAGTCTTTATCCACTCGCGCGCTTTTTGGCACTATTGCTTGCTCGGATTGCTTTGTTGCCAAAATGAGGCAAATTAAAATAAAAAGTTTATTTAAACGACTATATAATATAATATAACCAAATAAATATATTCTAGATTCTTTAAAATGTTTTAAGGTTAAAGATTTAATTATATATTTTTTATAAATGATACAAATATGTGATGATAAAAAGAAGATAGGGGAATTCATTGGCTACATATTCAAATTCGGAGGTATGATTTTTTTAAGGTGGGCGGAAAAATTTCCTTTAGCAATCCGAGAAAAAATATTTTAATTGCTCTGTCGCTCCAGTGGTTATGGCTCCTGAAATTCTCCAGCTACCCCCTCAGGATGGATGGTTTTTGGATCCGCTAAGTTTCTAGGAATTTTTGCTTTGTCAGGGATTTTGTCAGAAAAACTCATTTTCGGATCAGATAACTTATCGCATGTATTTAATGCGTCCCAAATGCATTACCGAAATACCAATAGTTCCCCTGCCTTTCCCTGCCCAATATTGCCTTTCCGCCCTGCGCAGAGCGGACCGCTTTCTTTTACAATCTGCATCGCGCGCGCATCAGAGAGTGCATTCAGTTCCGCATTGCACCGTACCTTATATTGGTGAGAATTATTGCAGTGCTAACTGCAAACTGCTAATGGCGAATCGACTTTTTCACGCCGTACTAACTAGTAACCTTCAAAGCAGTTTTCCTACGAGCGCTTGCTGTATTTACTTTGTTTTTCTGGGTAGTACAATTACGCTCGTACTCTCCCTTAGTACCTATTTCCAGCGTTCCCTTTCATTTCGCTGCTGTAATAATTACAATATAACTTACTTACCATCACGCCGTCACCAAAATATCAGTAAGGATGAAATAAAAAAGATCGATTAAACATATGAAGAATGGGTAATGGGTTTTGATAATATTCCTCCCGTATACTAGGCAGACTAGAAGATATAATTCTCACACGGTTGTGCAAACTCTTTAACCACTGTTTAGGGGAAGGTTACACGTTATTAGATTAAAGAAGGCCTGTGGTCATGCCGTGCTACAAAGGTAGAGGGTCACGTATGGAATTTCAGGAATCATAGGGCTATTAGCCTGCTAAGCTCAGGCAGCAAGATGTATTTTTTTCACTGTTTGGCGGTCCGTCCTCTCAATCTGCGAAGGCAGAGAGGATGAACCGCCAAATAACCCAGTCTTAGCACACACTCTTTGCCTCATTCACATTCATACATAGTCTCATACTTTTTTTATTATTCTGAATCTTGACATGGCCCGACTCAGTATCTGATTCACTCGATGGTGCCATGTCTTCCTCGGATCTCTTCAACTATTCACGTTTTGCCCAAACCATCTGGTGTCTACATTAACATTATTTGCGGATCTCCACATTTCTCACAAGATCATTCGTGGTTTTACATACATACGCCTCACGGATCATATTTCTACAGCATTCAGTCTACATTCATCCTTCATCTGCCAGTTCCATGTCTTAGTGCCATACATCAGGTCAAGTATCAGCACCCCAATGTGAACTGATAGCTACGCTACTTCGGTCAGTTTTTTTTAGTTGTTATCGCCCATGGCATTCAGTCCATAACTGGAGTTACCTGCATTTAACTTTCTTTTAATAACTTTATCAGCCTTCCCGTCTTTTGTAAACATACTTCCCAGATACACAAACTCATCCATCTGCTCCAAGTATTCATTATTCACAACTATATTGCACACTGTTTTCGTGCTCTCTCTTTCAAACACCGTGACTGTAGACTTACTTACATTCATCATTAATGTATTCCTCATACATACATTGTTCATCCTAGACAAGAGAGTCTCCTTTTCTGTACTGTTAAAAACATATATTTATTTCCTAGTAACCATCTTTTGCTATCTTCAAAGCCATCCACTTTGCTACTTGAATTTGTGCAAGTCATTTAGTATAATAATCCAACGTCGGTGCACCTTTCTCATGAACTAGGTTTGCCTATTTCTGTTACTCTAAAGCTCGTGTATTTACTTAACCTCTCCTTTAACTTTCCGTGTTTTCCTTTACCAGCCCATACTCTATTTCCTATGCTTAGTTTTATTCAAAAAATTTACTTTCACTTGAGTCCTCGTGCTTGCTTTTCTTGCTCATTCTCTGAATATTATTATTTTCAATTAATCACTCGAGCGTTTGCGTTAATAATTGAATTACGCATCCAGCGTCTGGAGTTTCTAAGCGTTCGATCAAGAAATTTCCCGCCTTCATTAAAAAAATATTATATGGATACATATAAACTGCTTAGAGTGTTTGTGAAGAATGTACCTATATTTAACCGATTATCCTATATTAAATGAAAATAAAAACTGAATCTTGCCCGGGAACTTTAGGCCTTTCCGGAAACTACAGGGTTTGTTCGGAAACTTCAGGACTTACCCGGAAACCAGGTTGGCTCTTAAATATTAATTCAAATAAAAACTGGAGTATTAAGTGTGCTTTTTCATTTAATGTATAATATCACACCACAAAGTATTTGCTTCCTTCAATAACGTTTATCCTATAATTTAAGGATTTACAAAAAAATTATAAAATGTGTTTGGCGTAAATTGGCGTACGGGATAAATTATTTCATATTATGACTTCTATAGTGTGTTGTCTATGGCCTAGTTGATAATCATAGACATTAACTCAAATTGAATGTGTAATTTTTAATATGTAACACGTGAGATTTGTAAGAAGAAGTATTTCATTTTTTTCGGTTCGCGAAATGTCAAAAATAAATGATTTATGAGAGATGCGAGATATTATCTCGTTGAAAAGTTAAATTTATGATTAATCGAAGTTATAACGCGCGGAAACTTGTTTTAAAAGTTCTCTTCAAATTGGCCACATTTTGGCCAGCGAACGCTCCAGGATGAAAATCGGCAAAAATGTAACCAAAAACGCTCCAGTGGTTAACTAACCAATCATTATGCCGTTCCTTAGCAAGGTTAGGCATAAAGAAAACCACAACCGTATCTTGCGCACACTCCGTCACCATCGCATCTCCTTCCTTTACCCCTTTCATTACCCGTTTCAAATTCTCCAAAATAGGGCAATGAGAATAATCATAATTAATTAATAATAATTTGCCGAAATAGATATTAAAAAATAAATAAAATGTTAATGGAACTAAATTGGCTAACCGTGAAACAGATGCTGAACTTGAACACGATGATACTTATTTATAAAATAGTAAACAGCCTATTACCGAAACACATCTTAAATAAAATTATATACAACAAGGACATTCACAGACATAACACAATAGTGCAAGGAAATCAGGCTACAAAAAAAGGATAAAGCGAATACGCAAAACAGTCTACTGTACGAAGGGATGAAGCTTTACAACACGCTACCAGAAACTTAAAAGTCCGCACCAATTGGAAAGTTCAAGATGTATTGTAGGAGCTACATTAAACGGAGAAAATTTAATATAGAATGGAATATGTACTCTTATAATTAATTAGCAATTTGTAAACTTAAATGTACAAATTACTAAAATAAAATTAATAAAAAAATAATTTTGTCCTGATACATAGAATTTATGTTTAGCTGCCTTAAAAACTTCTTATTATATAACATTTTTATGAAGGTGCGATTTACGCTAAATAATCCAACACAATGAGAGAATAACAGATTCAACGTATGATTTAAAATATACGAGGGTCAGTCAAAAACTAATGCCTCCTATTTTTTCTACCCTAATATAGTAAATAAAAAATTTGGATTTGGTGCTATTCCTCCAAACTTCTTCTACAATCTACTGCACTAGTAACTTTCGTCAACAGGTGTCAGCGCTGCAGTCGCTTGGAAAATAGCCGACATCGATGTTCGTATTAGACAGCGTTCTGCGATAGAATTCTTGAATGCAGAGGAACGCCCATTTTCAATCATGAAAGACTGAAAATTGTGTACTGTGATGCAAGGGTGGATGTCAGCACTGTTAGATGATGGGTTCGTCGCTGTAGTGAAGCTGAAGGACAAACGCCGTTAGCTGACGAAAAGCGGAGCTGAAGGCAGTTGACTGCAGTAACTCCACGCAATATTCAGCGAGTCGATGACATCATTCGTGGATAACTACAGATGAATTGTGACGCATTCTCTCCCTCAGTAAAGGCAGTGTGATGTGAAACTCATCGTGAGATTCACTTTGAAAATGCGGAGGCCGTGAAAACTTCCGTGCGTCAATGGCTTATATAGGAAGCAGGACTGTGCTTTTTACCACAAAGATGGACCGGTTCCGTGGAAATAGAGATTATATTGAAAAGTGACAAATTAATCGCCAATAGTGTGGTTAAAGTAAAACTTCTTTACGCACGCTTGATTTGGGGGGTAAGCTGGCGAATGCGTTACGAAAAGTGTAGTCGAACGTTACGAAGTGCGAGGTGAACGGGCTGTATCACACTGTGGGAGCCAGAGAGAGAGAGTAGTGCGCGCGCACATTTTCTTTCTCTCTTCCTCTCATAGCCAGTGAATTAAATATGTCGGTCAGTATTTTGAAATACCAGTGACGCGCCAAACGCGGGGGAGAGTGGACGTCGATGCGCACGGCTTGATCGGGCGAGGCGAATGATAATAAATTTTAATAAATATTTGTAGAAAATTAATATATGTATATATTTTATACATATGAACATATATATATATACATAAATATGCATGGAGCTAAAGAAGTTTTACTTCAGTCTAAGTATTTTTTTAACCTGTGTAATTGCATTATAATTTAGTGGCAATTAAAAGGAGAAAAATATAGAAAGCATTACTTTTTGACTGACCCTCGTACAAGGAGCACTTCAAAAACTTTCAATGCTGTAAAATGATTTAGTCGCGGAAGTTACCAGTTGCATTTCCTCTAAGCGCGCTGCATTTTGTTGCTGACCACTTTAAAGCAATTTGAGACAAATCTTTATTTATTTCATTCGAAGTCATTTCTATCATTTGTATTCTACCACCAGACACTATAATGACAAGCAATTGCACAACAATTCTACACCACATGGTGCCTTTTTTAAAATCAAACTTGCACGCAACCGTCGATTATGACTTCATCGCCTTTCTTTGGTTAGTCATTTCTTGTTTTACTTTTTCACTATCGGGATTACTATCACGTAGGCTTGAAAATACGTACAATAAAGCCACCTTTTATAATATCCAGTATATTCAGTTCCATTGTAGAAAATACTCTCAGTATCGCACTGATGTAAGACCACCACTCAGAATTGAAACGTTTTGTTGAAATGGCTTTATCTCTGTGCTGTGTTGTGAATAGCCAGGTGCTTTCCCACCTACCTGTTCCTCATTTCCCTCACAACATACCCCAATTGGGAATGCTATAGTCTCACTGGCTCCTGACGGTTGGGAGCAGTTGGAATTCATATCACAAGTGTCTCTTGTTAAATGTGGGTTTTTTTTTTACCAATTTTGTTGTTGGTGGGTTTTATATTTTTTCTTCACTGTACTTGCTTGCATTTTTTTATTTAGCTTATGTAGAAAATGTTGTCTTATGTGAGTCCTTTTGTGGTTCTTTTTGTTGCTTTAAAAATACGAGTTGAATAAATGTTCCATTTTTTTCTTCTTCAATGATATATTACATTGATGGGAATAACCTTCAAAAGTTAAAAAGAGAATTTTTCTTATAAAAAAAATGAATATTCATTTAGATATTTATAAAAAATCAATAGGTGTTCCATAAAAATAAAATCGGATATATTTATCCGAGACACTATCTAGGTAACAAATACATTCTTTGAATACTTGTTTCCAATAATAAAAGTAGCTGCCAATAATATGGAAAAAAACATTAGTCGAAGATAATATTGTTAATTCTGAAATTTGAAATATGAAGTTATTACGACAGTCTTATAATAGATCGCAGTGGCCCAATTGGTAGAGGTGTATGTCCCGGTAAGACGTAAGGTTCTGGGTTCGTGTCCCAGTTGCGACCATTATCTTTTATTATTTTTCTGTGTCTTGTTCATTTTCATATTTAATTTTTTTTTTATTATTATTGTTATCTTCTTCTTTAATGATTTATTACATTGATGGGAATAACCTTCAAAAGTTAAAAAGAGAGTTTTTCTTATAAAAAAAATTAAAATATAACCTGTCAAATAAGCTTTTATTTAGTTCCCATGACAGAACTTCAGATCTGATGCTTTCTACAACCATTATTTGTTGACAATACAATACGATGAGTATGTAACGACTGTAACATAGGGTAATTCTTGTACCGTATATTGTAATATTAAAGCTGTTGGGTGCCCGACCAGACTCCGATAGTGAAAGCCATTGCGTGGGAAGATTATTGTCTTTTCATTTGTCGCGTTTTATGCAATGTTTATACTTATTATATATGTATATTTATATCGTTTGGACTTTCCCCAACATGGATTATTATGTATTTATTTTAGTTTGTAAGAAACAAACAGCTTATATTACATACAAATGATACATAAATAAGGTTACATGTTCTGTCAGAGGGTCAAAATACTTCCGTTTTGTAATAAAATCCAAATAAATGTAATATTTCTGAATGTATCCAAAAAATAAAAATAAATGTTTTGGAAAGGTGCGCGAAAAATACGATTTAAAATTTTGCATGCAAACATAATTTATTTTAATGTTCAAAGTTCAATATGTAAGTCTTGAATAGTGATGCAAAAAGCTAGGTTAAATATGTTAGGTTTATGGTACTTCCACACCGAAGCCAACCTTCCAACTCCGAACTTAGTTCGGAATTGGAAGGTTGGTCGGTCGTGTGGTGGCTGCGGCCAACCTTGCAACTCCAAACTCCGAATTTCAACATGGCGGATGTCGAACAGCTGATACGTTGCTTATCTTATCAGCTGCCTACAATTATTACGTAGAAGTATATACTCGACATATTTTCAAACAATTGTTATACCACTCTCCCGTAATAATATTTTCATTATAATGGTACACGCCACACGTGTCTTGATCGCCGGTTGTTCAAAGACTGATTGTGTGGACGGCTGCGGCATGCTGGTTTGTGTGAGTTGGCCGTCGCGATCGCCTCGGAGGCAATCCCGGGCCAACTCGAACTCCAACCTTCCAACTCGATCTTTCAACGCACAAACTACACAAACTACCCTTCCACACAATCGTCCAAACATTTGAAGTTGGAAGTTGGCCGCAGGCTGGACGTAGCATTACAGTTTTTATCGTTCAAATTTTTCATATTATAATTTACGATGGATTTGGTTAAAATTGAAATTTCCGAAGCAGTGTAAGGAAGCTATTTCCAACTTCCCACAAATTCCGGTTCATGCATTCTTACAAATTTTCTCTCATAGCTCAGTGGGAAATGGTAGCGTGCATCACCTATTATAGAGCATGCGTTCTGCATTTGCTCCAGTAACAATACTAACCATAATTGACTAACCACAACAATGACGTGTTTAGAACTAGATGTTTTCCTTTTGTTCGTTACGTAATGTGGAATACTGATCGAAATGAAAATCACGCGACAGAGACCCGTTTTACTTGTCAAAGAGTGATTGATAAGTGTCTTGTTTTTTTAACCTGACGCTAATTTCAGGCTAGTTTTAGGCTAATTTGGCTAGTTTCAGGCTAATTTGGCTAGTTTCAGTTGGCTAGTTTCAGGCGAATTTAACTAGTTTCAGGCGAATTTAACTAGTTTCAGATTAATTTGCCTACTATAAGGCTAATTTGGCTAGTTTCAGGCTAATTTGGCAAGTTTCAGGCTAATTTGGCTAGTTTCAGGCGAATTTAAGTAGTTTCAGAATAATTTGGCTAGTTTTAGGCTAATTTGGCAAGTTTCAGGCTAATTTGGCTAGTTTCAGGCGTATTTAACTAGGTTCAGGCAAATTTAACTAGTTTCAGATTAATTTGGCTAGTTTCAGGCTAATTTGGCTAGTTTCAGGCTAATTTGGCTGGTTCCAGCCTAATTTATCTAGTTTTAGGCTAATTTGTTCGCTTTTGGGAACAGCTCATATAGGCCTCTTAGAAAACGTTGTGCCCCCTCATGCTGAGAAATGTGATCTAAACGGCGTTGGAAAGAGAAAACACCACGCTTTGTGTTCAAATCTTATTCAAGTCTACCTTATTTGTATTTCAGAATTTGTATGTACTTGTATCTCTTACTTTATTTTATCTGATATCATTTGTGTGTCAATGTCATCAAATGCCACAATTAATTGGTATTCTTTTTTTTTATTATTTCTAATATTATCTTATGATTTTAACTGTGATATGTAATCATTGTTTATTATACATTTATACCGTGGTTATTAAATAAATAAATCTAAAAGCGACCCACAGAAGAATTAAAATAAACACGTACATGAAACTATAGTATCTGACCTTAATTTGAGAAAAGAATTGTGAAACTTTGTGAATTTTTTATTAATTATTTTTACACGAAACGACAAAAAAGTGTGGTTATAATATCGTTTATAATACATTTGTCTAATAAAATGTAGGCGTGCTTCTATTTTTTCCCTGTAAGTAATTTTGGTTAGAAAAAGCGTACGTTAAGCCATTTTACAACTTTTTTATATTTGCATTCAAAAATTGTATATTTATTTGTAGGTAATAATAAAATTTGAAATTTGAAATCACATTTAAAAAAAAGTTTTTAATTTTTGGATACGTTCAGAAATATTCCATTTATTGGGAGTTTATTGCAAACCGGAAATACTCCGACCTTTTGACAGAATATGCTAGAATATGCATCAGTATCATGGGTTAATCTTATTTTCATCAGTGGATATGACATTTCAATGTGCGGTATGTGATGATAGAAGTACGTTGACTAATTAGCAAGAACGATCATTTGAACATACAGCTGAGAGTGTTTGCCTTAGTGATGTTATCACTTTCTTTAATTAGCAAGATGGTAAGATGACGAAAGGTGACATCTTGATGTTTGCACTTTTTAGACTCTAATACTTTTCATCGTCTCACCAAACAGTAAAAAAAGTTGTCCTTTCCTCAAATTAATCAAAAAATAAAGACGTCTACTGTAACCCTCCAGTCCAGCTATATAAGATCGGAAAGCCCATCGCAGGTGTGCTATATTGTTGTTTCTTCTGGTGAATAATACAACTCTGATGATCGGTAGTTTCAATGACTTTTCGGTTCGTCGGGTCATGAGTTGTGTTTATTATCGTCTTATTTACAATGGATGTTTAGCTGGACTTCACGTCCGTTCTAATCGTTGCTCTGTGTCGATCTGTGGCAGGGGAATGGGTAACTGAAGGTGCCCACCTGTCGATCGGATATCCATGGCTATTTTCGTAACCGTTCGGATATTAAATCCGAACTGGCGACAGTTGTTTCTCTCGTTAGTGCAACTTTACTGACCTCTGTTGAGAGACATTCATAATACATATAACTATCTCCGCCTTACTTTTCTACGGGATGTGCAATATGTTATAATCGTACAATTTTCTGATTTTCAATATGATCATTTCTTGGTATAGTTTTTTCTTTGGGGTATTGGTTTATAGTAGAAGAGTTTAAAAAAAATGTATTCTATTTTATTTGAAAATCGTTAAAGTATGTGTGGTGTGTTTCCCCAAATTTATATTATATAATTTAGGTGGGACTTGATTTAACGTAGTTTAATATCTCCAATCAAATAAATTTTACCTATACTATTATAGTTCCCGATAGAAAACGTTTTTCGACACCTAAAAACTTATGAAAGTAAAACTTTTTACACTAACCTAATCTTGTGAAATGCTTTCTAGAATTGTGATAGTATCGGTTACAAAACAAAGAAACCATTGTCAGTAAGTGGTATTATTTAGGAATATAAATTGTTTCTCTTTGTCCCTGACTCTAACCTTGCAAACAAACACAATTTTGCCATTACAAATCACAGCACATTGACAAACTTCGTTCATGAACCTTGAAGTGAAATGTTATTGCAAAATAAAACATGCTTTAGCCATAAGGAATTATTTTCCTTTTACGCTGAGTTTTTTCTCTTTGCAAAGATTATTCGATTAGTTGTATGTTTAAAAAACATGCTTAAACTATTTTTATTAGCTACAATATACTACTACTAATGATACCCGGCATGCGTTGGAATGCCACTTAAATAAAGAAATTGTTTCTCACTTCGTATCCTTGTCCATTCGTCCCCGTTCCCTTCCGCCTTCTCTACCCCTTCCGAGTACCCTTCCCCTCTCGCGTTCCCCTTTCATTCCCCCCCCCCCCTCTCCTCACTCGTGTCACCATTATCGCGAACCCCCCTAACACATTCTCCTTCCACTTTCTCCGTCGTCCCCCTCCCTCATCGCCCCCTCCTTAATTCCCCTCCATCCCTCCCGCATTCCGCTCTCCCTCCAGCCTTTTTCCCTGCCGCTAAACTTAGAAAAATAGACATAATTCAAACAACTCGCGTGTGACCTATTTCCAGTTTTTTTTTGCAAATTTCATCACGTGAGCTCACCAATATAGAAATATCGCTATATAGAAACCTTCACGGGCAAGATCACAACATCTCACCAAATTTTCATCGCAATCGGATGAATAGTAAAGGAAATAATTTCATAGTGCCAGAGCTCACTATTCTATAATCACCGCGGGCATGTGCATATCAAATCTCCAAAGTTTCATAATCGGATGAACGTTATGGCAGCGCAAAATACGAACAAACATTATTTTTTATATGTGTAAGTATTAGAACAAATAATTATGTAATTGCTTTATCATTCTGTATTTTCTTTCTTTCTTCTCTTTCTCTATACCAGTAGTGTGTTATTTTATTTTATTTCTAAAAAAAATATTTTTAAAATTATTTTTCTGTTATTTCACAACTAGCTTCTCCATATAATAAACACTAATCCTTGATTTAGGCATGCTGTGAATATTTATAATTGGAGTGTTAATTATCTGTGCACATTCCAATCGCAATTTCTTTAATGTTACAATTGTTAACACTCTATAGATGTTTCAAACAATAAGTAAATAAATAAGTTTTTAGTTAGAGCTCAAATAAATAGTTAATAAGAAATGATGAAACCGATGAATCGAAACTTAATTTATCAAATTTGTATTTTAAAAATTTAAGAATGAGCACAAATCCGAGGTTTATTGTTAAACGGATATCGAAATGTTAACCTGTCATAAATTTAAGTATGCAATTTTTAAAGCTTACATTTGCGTAATACTACTGTTCTTACGTAATGAAAACGAAATTGAAATTTTTATGGTAAAAATAATTGAGGATAAATTTAAAAAAAAATATTTTGTTATTTTGCTCAAATCGAGAGATCACCCATCACTGCTGGATAAACCACTTTGACTTTTAGTTTAAATATTTGTTTATTCACATCTAACGGTGATTACCATACAGTACAGTTAAAACTATTAACCGGTTTCTGTTTGCTGTTGGACCTGTTCATAGTTATTCTATTATTCTGTCACTTGGTGTGAACTTGAGCATTTTGGATATTGAGTTGATATCCATATTTCCTATTTTTAGAAAACCTCTTTTAATACCGTACGCTGCCGTAAAAACACGTAGATCAAATTTTCGTAATTTTTTAAAAAATGAAAATAAAACGCTTAGTAAACCACGTATTTAATCAATATTATCAACATGGTTCGAAGCCAACGTTTTTTTTTTGTTAGGATAATATTAAAACTTAAAAACAAACAACCACAACAAACATAATAAGTTACTATAGACGAAAAAACTTTACAAAGAGTGGTGTTGATTAGTTGGTATCATAAAAAACAATTGTCAATAGCCAATAATTAATTATTATTTTTATCCAAATATTTATAAAAGCCATTTCTTCAATTTATTTTTATTTAATCATATTTTATAATAATGGATTTTTGTTTTTGAGAGAACTTGGTTTTTAATAGCTTAGGTCCTCGAATTATGAGGTTCATTCACATGCGATTGAACGAATCCAAAATAAATTTTTAAGATTTGTAAACTTTAAAATGGGCATTCCTAGAGAGTGCCTAAATTACGATAACGTACTTTGTTCATTAAATTTAATAAAATTATCTGATCGTAGAATCTTTATATATTTAGTACATCAATTTTAATATATAAGCATACTTTATTGAAGTTTTTTTCATCAAGGGTTGGAATAGTTTGATAAAGCTATTTAAATTGACTAATACATTAACAGTATTTTGTCGGCTGAAAGAAAAAAAAATATTTTGGATTTTTTATATTTTTATATATTTTGTACTCAAAGATGACGTAGGTCCTGAGGCAAATTATTCTCCTCTTGGCCTCCTGAGTGTACTTTGCACTCAAATAACAAAAATTGAACAGGTTAACTTCGTATGATTATCTGATTTAGATATCTTCAATTGTAACCAAAATAAATATTAAAACTCTATAAATGTACTAAACGCGTACCAAACTGTATAAAATGTAATAATATATTATGTAATGACATGTATTATGTAGCATCTCTTGTTATAATAACGTTAATATTTTTTTAGTTCTTGTAAGTATAGTGTTTAATTTTTAGATACATAATACAATAGTATACTGAGGAAATCTATAATTGGTTTCTCAGTTAGGTGAATTACACATGTATAAATGAACCACATTGTAAACTGTTGATTTCCCTAACATAACATAAATAACTATAAAAATAAGTGTGTACCAACCTTCTAAATATTTGGAATCGCGCTTCTCAGAATGAACACAACACTTCTCCTCTTCTTCTTCTGGTTTAAAGATGAGGAATGTCAATAAGTCGTCGTCATTTATCCACTGTTTGTATGCACTGTTTCTACACTGTCAGTAAGTTATGCAACGCTAACAAAATTAAATTACTATTGACATTTATTTGACAGCGCCGACACCAAATTGGAAAGTGCGCTAAAAAACAAGGCAGTAAGAAATGAATTTGACAGTCTGCGCTCAATTTTTTTTTCACATTTAATTTTATCGCGATGTTTTTTTAACGTTTGCATAAGTTGTGTAGAAGTTTATTAAATGCTAATTTTAATTCATAACCGCAACCAACTTTTGTTTCAATATAGATATACTAGTCCCAGGGAGAGATTGTATGCACGTCATCGTCACATGCTATAAAAGCCGTTCATAAAAATGTTCCTTCTAACACATTTTGTATGAAATCGAAAAAAGACAGAAAATGTCAAATGTATGTTGAATGTCTTCAATCATATTCCTATACTTAGACATTCCGCGAACGTAAGTTTCTTTCGAATTGTAAAAAAATTATGATATTGCCAGTTATAAAAAAAAACAGAAAAAATTTAATGTTTTATTTCGTGAAACGCTTACTATAATTATAAAATTAAAACAGTATGAGGTAGACATTTAAAATTAATTAAATACTTATTCGTTAATAAGTTTACCGTAAAAATATTATGATATTATTGTTATAAAACAAAATTTCCCGTCCGGGACGACTTATTTTTAGATTTGTTACACTTTGAATTCAAATGTCACGTAATGAAATGATAATGTGGCTTACCTAATTTTGAATATTCAAAATTTTAGAACACTCGAAAAAAACCTTTTTTTATTTTTATGAAAATGTTTTTTTTATCGATTATTTGTTTATTATTTTAAAAATGTATATTTTATTTCGGTACAATTTTATGTTTATATATATTCATAATTATTTTTTCAGCGTATCTACGTACTATCTCGCTTTTTTATTTCGATTCCACAAATTTATTAATGTAAGCATTCAATTAAAATATTGTACATCTGAATCATCGATGAGGGTGCTTATTGATACAATGTTATTAATATAAATTGTAAATTGTATAAATTGTATCGTCAATTATAGAAGAATGGTCATTGTCACTCATCAATATTATACGATGCAAGTTAGGACGTAAGTTCCTTTCGAATGCTCCCATGATAACTTGGACACGACCTCTGCCTAGTTTTTCTCACTACGGCCGGTGAGTCCAGTGGTACGGCTTTGGACCCCTTTCGGAAGGTCGCGAGTTCGAACCCGACGTGCACAAATTAACTTTATTTGATTAATTGTATTATTTCACAAATAATCAATTAAAAATAATATACGCTATATTTGCAGCACGTTCCGGAATGGAAGATACTCTCAGTATTGCCCTGGTGTATGACCACCATTCAGAATTCAAATATTGCTTGAAATGGCTTTAGCCATGTTTAGTGACTAGATCTGAATAGCCAGGTTATTCCCCACATCCCTCTCTCCCATCACCTTCCCTTCCCAACTTACCTTCAGCCTTACAACATACCCCAATTGGGGATGCCACAGTCTCACTGGCTCCAGACGGGAGTAGTTGGGATTCTTGTGAGGTATTCCGTGGTCGAGTGGTAACAACACTTGACTCCCAATCGGAAGGTTGCGGGTTCGAACCCGGCGTGCGCAAATAAATTTTATTTGATTAATTTGTGTTATTTCACAATTAATTAATAAAAATAATATATACTACATTTGCGGCACGTTCCAGAGTGGAAGATACTGTCAGTATCGCCCTGGTGTAAGACCACCATTCAGAATTGAGACGTTGCTTAATAATGGCTTTAGCCGTGTTTGGTGACTAGATCTGAATAGCCAGGTACTTTCCTGCCTTCCTCTTCCCCATCTCCTTCCCTTCCCCACTTTCCTTAAGCCTCACAACCTACCCCAATTGGGGATGCCATAGTCTCACTGGCTCCAGACGGGAGCAGTTGGGACTCTTGTGAGGTATTCTCTATAAAAAAAAAAAAAATTCACAATAAAAAAATCCTTATGTAATGTTTTCAATTATTTATTACGTAAATATTCATTTATACGCGATTACGTAAAAATGTATAATTAAGTTATCGTTCTTACATCCCGTTACGTGTTATTTTATGTAAGTTTGTGTGTGTTGTCATATTTTGCTTAAATACATAAATTGTGATTTGTACAAGTAGTAATATTTTTTAATAATTTATTCCGATTGCATTATATACGAGAATTATGTGGATTGTGGATATGTCATAATTTGTTTACTAATTTAAAGAAACGTTTCCCCCGGTGATGCTTTCGCTCGTTATTTAATGAAAGAAATATGATAATTCTTTATGCCTAATTTGAAAGTTTTTTTGCAATTCAACTGAGTTGATCTTAACTGGGCATTGACGTCACCGAATTAACTTCGTTAACTTTTAAACGATGCTTTCCTGACGAAAAATTGTTGGTATTTATTATTAGTATTAAGATTTATAAGGGTAGACATCCAGTGGCCGCCCCAGATACAGTTGGGCGAGGCAACACCAGAAACTGTGCCAGGAGAGGATGGGTCTGCCATGGGTGGCCGAACAATCGGCGCACGAATATGGACGTATGGAGGAGCCTTTTCGATATCAAATCTTTAAAAATCAAAGTATCAAATTTTTAAAATTAAAAATTTAATATCGATTTATGCCATTTAAAATTTTGCTTTAATATATATATCTACGTTCAAGCAAGCAATACAAATGCTCAAAACGCACGATGATAAATTATTAAATATCGTGTTCTTCTTGTAAGTATTTTTTGATCGTGAGTATTTAGGATTTTTTTCAATAATGTCTTAATAAAATAAGTGTTTAAAAAAAATCTGAAATGTTTTAGTTTGTAAAACCTTAAATAAATGGAAAAACTGAGGTATTTTCGTCACAAAACACGTTCTTTTTTAATGATTTTAATTGAACTAAAATTAAAATTCTGAAAAATGTGTTTACTAGATTGCTGTATGATGTTATGATTGATTATATGATTTGAAATGTTTTGTATAATACAATATTTCGTTTGAACATTGAACAAATCTGCCAACGACGAACGGTATAATCTTTAAGTATATTAAAAATAAACTTAGTTTTTCGAAATGTAAAAAGTGCGTTTACCAGATAAAATATACGTCTGGAATTTAATTTTTAAAAAAAATTCCGGTATTCTTTGGTAATACCCTCTTAAGGCTCGGAATTCCGATTTTCTACCGATTTATAACATGTGTCCCTTGAATGTTCAAAATGTTATTTTTAAGATAATCTCTGGATACTGTCAAGCCGAAACCGTAATCACATAAGATTCCCTCGATAGAAAAAAATCGCAAAGTATGCTCCGAAAATTAAAAAAAAAAACACACGCATGCTTTTGTTATTTAACACATCGTAGGGTTGAAAAAAATCACAATGTTTCTTTACCTGCTTCTTAAGGTATTGTCAAGAGATTTTTGCTATATTTTAAACGATTCGTGTTTTATTAAACATTTTCCCAATTTTCGCTTGAATATTGTCGTTTTTAATATTAGTGTGCTCCCTCTAACATTCGTATTATAGTATCGCTCCTTCTTCTTTTTGAGCGGGCACTACAGAGCCTAAAAAAAAACCCTGAATGGTTTTAAGGTTACAAAATTTACAATGAGTTGATACGTGTACGTGGGTATGTTGTTCCGTGTTGATAATAAAACCACAGAATATTTCAAGCATTTTACATCAATGAACGGTTAAGCGAGAAACCTGGAATTCATTTTTTATATGCACTTTTCGTTGCTGTACTTGCATATCTATAGAAATGAAATAAGCCAAAAAAAAATCTATTTGCTTGTCTTATTCCACCACGAATATAAATAATAGGCATAAAAAATCGATCGGCAAAATGGATTCTAGAAATGGTCGATTTAAGGGCAAAAGTGATTTTTTTTATTTATTTTTTATGAATAATTTTGTAAGAAGAGTTTTAATTTATCTGGAGCATTTTTTATGGCATTCGTAATTTAAACTGATTCACTGTAAATATGTTGACCGTATTTTAAAAAAAAAATATATAAAAATGTCCTTTCTGATTTATTTTTATTCGGATTATTGCACTTCTTTAAAGGAAATTGCAGTCATTAATTCTGCAAATCATTGCCAATCTAGTACAAAAGCTCAGATTTGCGAGTGAAACCGAATTTCAGAAAACGTGCTACGAATTAAGTATCTACTTAATATAATCCGCCGGTATTATTCTATTCGACAAAAGGCCTTTTCGTTCTGCTCTCGAACACATCAAAGAATTGTTATTGAACGACTCAGAGTAAGCGTTGTTATTCTCTTCGTCGATTCGAAGATCTTATAGGTTCTTGTGACGAATTGAAATGGAAAGTTTCCTTTTATTGTCGCAGTAAAAAGCTTTCGTAAAGCTGTATGAATTGTAGTTTAAATATCTTCATGAATGGTGTTTTTGTCGAGCGGTAAATCACGGATCATTTGTATTGTGTGAATTACGTGGTAAATTATTTAATTACACGTTTATCGGTTAAATAACCACGACGGATATAGTTGTTCGTCAATTATGCTAGGCCTGTGCCTTGGTTGACAATAATTGCTGTTATCTGTTCCTCTATTATATTTCCTTTACAATTAAAAATGTATTACCTAATAATTGACGGTATTCAAACGCTTTTAAATCCATAGGGTTTTATTGGCAGTTAATTACGTATCCAACATATAAGTGGTGGTTCTAGACCTATGTTTTTATATATCAAGGATGTTCTATGACTTTTATTTTGAGTTTTTTAAGTAAATACTTCTTTAGGCTCGCTTGACTTGAGGGATAAACTGGAGAGGCGTAATATCGGGCGTTCCGAACGTTACGGAGGCCAACGATAATAAATTAAAATTAATTTTTAGGTTCATTCCTCACAATCTAACCGTAACAACAATGCGCAAATCCATAGTAATGACATTTGGAATGGATGCTGGCATTTATTATAAACTTTGTAAGAATCAAATCAACAATCCCATTCTAAGCGTTATTCCCATAATAAAATGAATCAAATTTTCGTTTAGAGTGTGCGAACTCAGTGCATCGAAACGACTGTTTGTCACGATGATTGATAACAATCCAAACGAATTTTTAATATAGATTCTTATACACTGATGATTGGAATGGTTTTATTCGATGCCAGGATGAAAATTAGATTAGATTATTAAAGAAGTATTTATTTAAGTCGTGTGGTCTAAAGCACACTCGTATTTAAAAAAAAATTATATATGTACCGGTCTAAGCGTTATTCCCATAATAAAATTAATCAAATTTTCGTTTTGAGTGTGCCAACTCAGTGCATCGAAACGACTGATTTGTCACGATGATTGGTAACAATCCAAACAAATTTTTAAATATAGATTCTTATACACTGATGATTGGAATGGTTTTATTCGATGCCAGGAAGAAAATTAGATTAGATTACTAAAGAAGTACTTATTTAAGTCGTGTGGTCTAAAGCACACTCGTATTGTTAAAAAAATAAATTATGTATGTACCGGTCTCACTATGAAACTAATAAGTATATAAAAACGATTCTCCTGATGACAAAATTAATCATAAAAGGCCATAGGAGAGTTTCATTTCTGAGTACAGGAATAAGTTTTGTATTAGGTATAGTGACAAAAATTAAGAATAATAAGTTGCTGTAAAAATGTGTGCACCATTAATTTTCAGAAGAAGGTTTTAATTACATCGAAAATAAATCTCCATTACTTTATTACTATGCATTAATGTCTTAACAGTTAGATAAACTCACTCCCAACAGCACTATCAACCGTAATAATTTAATTACCATTGCGTGTTACTACTTGTTTAGGTCTCTAAAACCGCCTTCAGATTAAAAGTAAAGGTTTTACATAACCGATGCTGTTTCTTATTATTATTTACTTTACGAACAGGTTGGAGGAAAGCGGTCAAATTGTGGCATTACATCATTTTAAAACCGGTTTTTATTCACGAACACTTTGTAAAGGGGTTATTTTAATACCAAAGATTTCGTAATTTTGTATATATTCATTATTACTTTTTGGTGAGGTGTCCAGTTTTAAGGTCGGCAATTTCTCACACGTTGGCGTTATTGAGACCTTCGTAATCGGGTTATTTTTACGACAGTTTTTTTTTTTGTTCACGTATTCGATTTATTGCGATATCTATTACTTCAAAAGGTTTGATGGTTTTTTTATAATTTATATCCTGGATTGGAACTTTATGAAACACGTTAAAATGATATAAACAAGTGTTTTTAATATTCGCAATAGACAAGGAAATTTATTCGAGAGTTACAATAGACGATAAAACATTTTAATTTCAAACGAACATTAATTAATTAATTAACATTCGTTTATAAGTTAGGGCCAGTTGTTTCGGAAAATTTCACGTTTGAATTTCCTTCAATAATAATAATAATTGGATAATTTGTAGAGCGCCGTTTTTGTGAGAAATCACCTCAAGGGCGCTCATTCAAATCGTCATTCACCGAAAAATTGGGTTGTATATCATTTTAACGTGTTTCATAAAGTTAGAATGAAATTTTCGTTGAAATTTGTTCTGACGGAGGCTGAAACAACCCAATTTTTCGATGAATGACGATTTGAAAGAAATTCAAACGTGAAATTTTCTGAAACAACTAGTCCTTGGTATTAGCAAACTGATTAAATTACTGGTTCTAAATTTTGATAGATGTTTAATTTAAAAAAATCAATTATGTAGAAGAAAGGAATTCCATTACAGTTGTTCTCCACCGTCAATTTATATACAATACTCCCCCGACATACTTATGTACAATACTTACACAAAATATAAATCCCAGAAGGGATGTACCGCTGAATAACAAAATAATCACCATGTATAAAACTACTTGTCTATTATTGTATTCACCAGCGTTTAAGTGCAAAAAAATTGATACTATAATAAAACTCGTTTGATATCCAAACCAACATATTATTAAAGGTATTTTTGAGGTCGGTTTTAGGTTTGAAATTGGTAAATAATCCACAAAAAAATATCTGAATTATAATTTCGGGAAGCCAACTGGCAGAGGATCAACTGTCGGAGGATCAACTGTCGGAGGATCAACTGTCGGAGGATCAACTGTCGGAGGATCAATTGTCGGAGGATCAACTGTCGGAGCATCAACTGTCGGATCACCAATGAAAGGTTGTTTCTGATCGGTTTGTATGCTGGTGGAACAGATAAAAAAAATGTGACTTTTGATTTTTATCGTCGGAAGGTATTTTTTTTGCATGTGTCCGAAATGTGTGTTTTTAATTATTCTATTTTACCTTATGTGATCCTTGAGAATAATTTATGAACAACAAAGTGAACTAATTAACGAACAGGCGCTGAACATTTTATATCCTTTAATTGTGAAAGAAATAATTAATTTACTGTCAAATTAATATCTTTATTCGTTTTTCCTATATATATATATATATCAATAAAACGTGCTTTTATGTATGTTAAATCTTTCAAAGTAACATTAATTATTTTATTCTTGCATTATTGAAATGAAACTTTAAACTATTGAACAACATTTTCGGATTCAGTTTCAATTTTAGTAGATATATTTGCACGTAATTTTTTTAAAATTTATCCGCTGTTAAAATGCCATACTCTTAAAACCAATGTTTTTTTAATTCGCAAAAATCGTAAAAAAAAATTATGACGCACCACTGCACAGTTTAACTAAAGCTTTTTTATCTTTCTTTTACTAAATTTGAATAAAATAATTTATCTACACACTCTCGGCAGGCACTGCAAAAACTTAGTGTGCGCGATGTTTTTCTGAACTTACGATTTTCCCCTGAATAGTTCGTTTGGCCGTTTGACGGACGGTATAACGGTAGTACCGCGGCGGACGGGAGACGCGCGGAAACTAAAGCGGCGCCGAGACGCCTCCAGTATTTATGCACTCGCCGAACTCGGAGGTGGGGTGGCTGTCAAATTTCAAATTTGGAACTATGATCAATCAATTTTTTTTTTTAACAAGCAATTTGAAGTAAAGATTCACAATCCATTATTCTTATTATACTTTAAAACATAATTGTAACGCCCTTACCGTTACTAATATTAAGTAAAAATAAACTTGTGTTTTCAGAACATCATACTAAAAATATTTTTTTAATTGCTTTTTGCGAATTTTTCATGAAGGTACGTCATTGGCGCTTGGCTTTTTATTGACCTTTTTAAGCATGTTTTTTTTTTAACGAGAATACAGAATTGATTTGATCTATTTTACGTTCGTTTTTTATGCCTATGTTTTGCGAAGGAAAAAACTTTGAAGAAACTGAAAGACTTTGAACAAAACATTAGTATCCTTTCATTTCAGGTAATTTTTTTTTACTATGGGTTTCTAGGTAGTTTCTAGGTACCTATACCTATGTAGTACAGGGTACCTATAGGGTACCTATATGGTACCTATGTATCTATAGGGTACCTATGTATTTATGTACCTATAGGGTACCTATGTATTTATGTACCTATAGGGTACCTATGTATTTTTATTTATATCATAGAGTGGAAGGTACTCTGAGTATCGCACTGGTGTAAGACTACCTACTAGAATTGAAACGTTGCTTAAAATGGCTTTTGCCGTGTTTGGTGACAAGATCTGAATATCCAGATACTTCCCCACCTTCCTCCACCCCATCTTCTTCCCCTCCGCACTACCTTCAGCCTTACAACATTGGGGATGCCATAGTCTCACTGGCTCTAGACGGGAGCAGTTCTTTACCGAACTCTTGTGCGGTATGCATATAAAAAAAATATACCTAAAGAATTGTCTGGGTGAGACGTATGAAATAAATCAATCAATAAGAGAACTGCCTAAAACATTATGATACTGATAAAACATTTACTTCCAGTCAGTGTGTAGACATAGCGTTTTTGTCCCACCCAGGCGTTTTGAGTTCGATTCCTCGGCTGGCTAAGTCCTCCATCACGACAAAATAACAGTGTCCGCTTAGTTAAGAGATTTTAAATTATTTTCAGGTTATTCGTAACGAAAGAAAGGTGTAGCATTAATGGTGGACTAAATGCCGTTGGCGCCAACAAAAAGGTGTCCAAAGAAGCGAATCGAGCAGCCCCACAATGGAGTGCTGGTACCTACCCTGATGGTTGACAGTGATATGGAACTGGCAGAGAAAGGATGAAAGTAGACTGAATGCTGTAGAAATGAGGTCCCTGAGGCGTATGTGTGGTAAAACCATGTATGATCGTGTAAGGAATGTGGAGATCCGAAAAGAATGCAAGGCTGATGTGAGCGTAATAAGTAAGATTAAGAAAGGGACGCTTAGATGGTTTGGACATGTAAGCGAATGAATGAAGAAAGGAGTGTTAAGAGAATATATGACGCAAATGTGAATGGTAGAAGAAGTCGAGGACGACCGAGCAAGACATGGCGCTATCAAGTGAATCAGATACTTGAATCGGGCCATGTCAAGAGACAGAATAATAGAAGAGCATGTATGAGAAGATATGTGAATTTGAATGAGGCAAGGAGTCAAGTCAAGCCAAATCCGAGTTTTTTGGCGGTCCGTCCTTCTGCCTACCCCTGCGGGGAAACGGCGTGATGGTTAGTTGGTTAGTTAGTTATTCGTAACCCTTAACACTTTTTTCTATTTATGTATAATGTAATTACTCTCTTTTGTTTTTCTGTATTGTAAACTTTTTCTTGTATTACTCATCTGTAAATTTATAATATTAACATACACTATGTATTATTATTTTTATGCCATCTGTAATTTAAAAACTAGTTTCAGTTTAATTTATTTTTACTTTTTCTCTTTTAGTGTAATATAATATTTTTTACTTACTTTTATACCTACCATTTTTATAATGTTCATTGCTATAAGTTTATATTTCTTATTTAAACATTGTATTACATATAATATCACTGTATTATATACTTATTATTTAAAAGCCCATCAGGGCGTTGAAAATTAATAATAAATAAATAAATAAACTCCACGGCAAATCTTCAAACAAACGTAATAATAACGTACGTGTCGCTAAAGGCGTCCGACGTTTTTACTAATAAAGAATTCACGTGTCGGCTGCCACCAACAGATACTACTGAAGAATCGTCTTCCATATATTATTAGTCGAGTTTGTGTCGTTATTAGTAAGTAGTTATTACCTAATAAACAGCGGGCTGGCTCAAATAGGTTTCGAACTTAGCACCGGCGACTTCAACAAAGGTTCTCCTATTACGAAAATTATTTGAATATATTATTTCGTGGTCAGAATGCTAACTCTCTGTTGGAGGTTCCGTGCCCGATTCCCGTCGGTAGTTAAAAAATTATGTAGAAATGCGATAGGTACAACTCTGTGAGAAAAATACATATCGTAAGAAGGTTAAAGCAACTATTTTCTTTTTAGATTTTTTTTTAAATATTTGAATAAGATTTTTCGGACATGTTTTGACATCATATGTATTATTGGTAGAAAACGTAAGTAGATTAGGAATACACAGTATGCTTCTTGCCTATTCAGTGTCACATTACGCCAGATTTCCAGGCTTTACTCTTTTTTTTCTCTCTTATGTATTCAATAATATTATTATTCAATTTGTAAACACAGTTTATTTATAATAACAGCCTGTTCAAATGTCAATTTGACTGTCCTAAAACGGGAAACTTCCGTAGTTGGAGAGTCAAAGATTTATTTTTTATAGTGAACACCTCACAAGAGTCTCTACAGCTCCCGTCTGGAGCCAGGGAGACTATGGCATCCCTAATTGGGGTATGTTGTGAGGCTGAACGTAAGCGGGGAAGGGAAGGAGATGGGAAGAGGAAGGTGGGAATGTACCTGGCTTTTCAGATCTAGTCACTAAACACGGCTAAAGCCATTTCAAGCAAAGTTTCAATTTATAATGGTGGTCTTACACCAGGGCGATACTGAGAACATCTTTCACTCTGGAACATGCCGCTAATATAGTAGATATATATTATTTTTAATTAATTATTATTATTAGTAATTAATATTATTTTTATTAATTAATATAGTAGATATATGTTATTTTTAATTTTAAATATAAAAGCAAAAAATTAGATAATCTGGAAGCACTTGAAATTAAAAAATCCCTAATTAATAACGCTAATATATTGAATAACCAAATTAATTTATCGTTTAGTCCCATTCTAGATATGTTTCCAATAAACCGCTCTGTTATTGCTGGAATTCCCGCAATTACCCCCCTCCCCCTTTGACCTCCCACTCCAGCACCTAAATGTTTGGTATATATCTATCAATATTTTGTATCATAGGTTAGTTTTAATATTCTCCTGACGAAGGAAGGGTTCTTCCGAAACCGGTAGAGTGTAATTAAAATTAAAGTGGTCTAAAACAAATGTATATATTTTATTGTAAATAAAATTTATTTGCGCACGCCGGGTTCGAACCCGCGACCTTCTGAATGGGAGTCCAAAGCCTTGCCCCTGGACTTCGCAGGCCGTATAAAATAGAAAAAAATAAAAACTATTACATTTTGTGTACTATGCCTTATACTTATTATGCATGCATACATTAATGTTTTACCTTAAACCATTTGGATATGTAGTTATTGTTTTAACTTTGAATAAGCGATGAAGAATAACAATGACCGGCGTGAGAAACAAATTTGTTGCGTAAAATCTGATCCAAAATACCAACCTCACGAGATTAAAAAAATGTTTGGAGCCTCATAGGGCTTTGTTCATCTTGTATTTGAAGTCACGATATTTAGGCTCTGATATTTAGACGATTCAAACATGTACCTCCATTGTGATTACAACAACAGTTACGATTATTTTAGATTCAATTGTTACACTCTTGATATCTCTGCGCTTATAGTTATTGGTAGATTTTTTGTAGATTTTAAAATTAAGTTGTTCAGCTGTAACAAATGAACGATGGGTATATCATTTTAAAACATACCTTTTATGTTTATTTATTTATATTAAGTTTTTACAGATGTTCGCACTTTCGTGAGAACAATCCAGTTATAAAAACTCAGTAAAATCATTCCCCTCAGGGCCTATGTCATCTTTGGCGATGCTGTGTGGTGGGTTCTTTTTAGGAAAGGAAGTAGAGAGGATGTTTTGGGAAGGAATTCGATATGTGGGCTGGGTAGGAATCTGGGGAGTCAATGTGTCCAGGAGTGACCGACGAATGATCCCATCCCTCCCACTACGGTGCAAGGTGATGTTCCCTGCTGGAGAAGTCAAAAGACCCCCCTTAACCAGCCTCCCGATCTGGTCTGCCATGCCCCCTATTGGGCAGACGCATCCGCCGCCAAGACCCGGAAAACCTCACCCCATGCACCCCTGCTAAGCTGCCAAACGTAGCGAACCACTTGGGGTGACCTATGGCAGAGGTGTCCCCGAACCTCGTACCCCGCCTACTAAATTGAAAAATTGTTGATAATATAAAATCGATGGACAAGATCTATATCCAAAGAAGATTAGATTATAATTAATTTTTTTTTCCTTCTTGTTTCAGGTATGCGACGGCTATCATTCGTGATGAGATGAATTTTCCCACAGATTTCAGTTCCCACTTGTCTTGTAGACAAAACTACATTCTGGCATCAACAGATAAGTAAATAAACGGTGAATGTTACATATTAAACACATCTATATAGCTGTGAACGATGAATAAGTGCTATAAAAGCTCTACCAAGTGAATCAGATAATTGAGTCGGGCCATATTAAGAGTCAGAATAATAGAAGAGCGTGTATGAGACGATGTATGAGTGTGAATGAGGTAAGGAGTGTGTGCCAAGACCGAGTTTGTATACGGTCCGTCCTCCCTGCTGACCCCTGCGGAGAAACGGCGTGATTGTTAGTTAGTTTAGGTGGATTATTTTTTGTATTTAGGATGTATATTTATGAGGATATTTGAAGATGTTATCGTTCGGATGAATAAAGAAAAATAGGTTATTAAAACAATCAAAATCCGAAAACTCAATATCTAGGACGCGTGATGAGACGTCCGGAGAGACATTCGGAGAGACATCCGGACATCCGGATGAGACATCCGGAGAAGTACGAGATCTTGCATCTCATAATTCAGGTAAAGATTGCCGGAAGACGGGGCCCTTGAAGAAGGAGGACATCGTGGCCAGTCTACTGTAGAGTTATCCCGAGCCGCAGTAAACAAATTCCGCATAGTCAACATGTTGAAACGCCGTTGTCAACGTCCGTTGAACGGACAGGGCACGAGAAGAAAAAGAAGGGAAGTATATACTATGGGAATTATATATACTGATGGATATTGAAAGAAGGGTATTGCAGATTACTTCATTAATGGAGTACTGGACATGTTGGCGCTACCAAAAAACTGTCCAAAGAAACGAAGCTATCTGTTCACAATGGAGTACCTGATACCTACCCTGATGTATGGCAGTGAGGCTTGGACCTGGCAGAGGGAGGATAAAAGTAGACTGAATGCTGCAGAGATGAGATCCCTGAGGCGTAAGAAATCTGGAGATCCGCAAAGAAAGCAAGGCTGATGTAAACGTAATGAGTGAGATTAAGAATTAGATGCTTAGATGGTTTGGGCATATAGAGCGAAAGAATAAAGAAAGGAGTGTAAGGAGAATACATGACGCAAGTGAATGGTAAAAAAAGTCAGGGTCGCCCGAGGAAGATATGGCACGGTCAAGTGAAGCAAGATACTTGAGTCGGGTCATGTGAGAGTCAGAATAATAGAACAGTATTAATGTGAATGAGGCAAGGAGTGTATGCCGAGACCGTGTTTGGCGGTCCGAACCCCCTTCCCACCCCTGCGGAGATTAGATGTTTAGTTTATAAACATTATCAGGTGAGCAATAAAAACGGTCAAAATCATTGTCCAGTTACAAAATCGCAGTTCCCTTTCACTGTAATACCTACCAGCTCGTAGTGGATTGAAGCTGGCGACATGGTATTTCTTCCAAGTAAATAAGCACACACTCAACACAAACAACTACACATCGTCGGATCTGCCGGATCTGCCCTGATGATGGACACTGCAACGCTGTCCGAAACGTCGGCTAAAGAAGGAGGTAGCGCAACACGGCATAACACCCCAAAAACAAACAACGAAAAAAAAATCCTAGATATTATTTATTTTGTCCCGAATAGGAATTACAATTTTGCATTTTTATATGGGATAATATTTGCTGTTTTTTATTATATCTAATAATATACCAGAGCATTGGGCGATCCTCTGGACTGACGCACAAATAATGAATCGGCTTCATTTGAACTCTGCAGATTTAAAACCTGCCTGCAGGTTTGAAAACAGTTTAACTTCAAAATTTTCCAGTCACTGTGCAAGTACTGGAGGTGTCACACACCTAAACCATAAATATGGTGTGTAAAAAAGGGTGCACACACCTTGTTTCAAATGCTTGTATATAATACAATGTTCCGAAAACAAAACACCCGTTGTAGCGCGCCGTTTACGCTTGCCACTACACCATCTCTTTCCCCCGTACAGCGCCATCCTGCTCACCCACCCCTAAGCAAACCCGGATGCACCGACGCCTTCTGCGCATCTCCCACCCTCGAGCCGCTACATAAACCACACCCCGCAACAAGGAATGGGCTATATAACAGGCCGCGCGCCCTAAATTAGGCAGTTCGTCTGTAGCTCGCTCTTGGCTAGTACGCTCTCTTAGTTGCGCTTCGTCCCCTGGCACGACCCTCTAAGGAGTATTCTACTACCATAAGTAAAGCACCAACCAGACCCTCGACTGCTGCCTTAGTTGCGCTTCGTCCTATGGTACGACCCTCTAAGCAGAACCACAGTCAGTTTTGTTGCTCCCAAAGCCTAACGGCAAGGTTCCCTCCGATCCCTTGCTCAGTTAATTAGTGAATTGATACATTGTGACTATTTTTACAATATTATGTGATCTGTGAACTTACTTACTTTAAATAAATAACCTTTTACCAACAATTGTGTTATACCGTTTAAAATATCTAACGGTTCGTTTACTCTTGTATATACGTCCTCTGTTATTCATCTACCACTGCAATTTGTAAAGCACTGCGCGGGCCATCTGCCAAAAGTTATCATTCATTCGGATTAAATTAAGATTAAATAAGTTGATTTAAGAAGCTCCGCTGATTAGGTGTCACGGTTTAGATCTGCAGACTGTTGTAAGAAGAAGAGATCACTTTCTCTCATGAAATCATCAAATGCCGAATACAAAACGTCTATTCAGAGTTTTATTATTATTTTTTATTGTTAATGTGTCTTTTTTGGGATATAAGAAACTCTTTACCCTATAAATATTATTGATTATTTTTAATTGATAAACTAATGTTTAAGACAAGATTTTTTTTTATACATAGCACAAAGGGTAACAATTATTATAAGCAATAATTATTAGCCTGAAACACTCATCCATATTGAAAAAACCTCCCGATAAAAGATACTGTCGCCGACGGGACTCGAACCCGCACCCCTTTGATTGCGGGTCAAGAGCTGTACCATTAAGCTACGGCGCCTTATCTCTTACCCGTGAAATGATTCAATATATACCTAGTGTGTCATTCAACAATTACCGCTTATTACATTTTTTCACTTGCAAACGGTAATAAAAATTTTTCCACCTTGTGTAAATGACATAACAGAATATCAAAATTTTGCACGTTGCATAATTGCGACAAATAAGGTAATATTACCTTGTTAGGTACTGAATAGGGAATATATTACTTATTTTGAAAATATATTTTTAATCCCGCCTATATCAGCATCTCCGAACCGTACCACTCACTGTAGGATGTTCAAACGGAAGAAAATGAAGAAATTTCTTCTTTTATCTTAGAAAATTGTTTTTAAAATGTTACAAAAACTTTACATCAAAAAAGGACCTGTAAAGTACTTCGTTTTTTTTTGCTGCAAACAATATGTCTCGACGCCATCTAGTGGGAGAGTTAGCCCTTACATGCCTTTCTCATATAAAAAAAAAGTTGGTTGTTTGCAGGTGAACAAATGTAATAAGCGGTAATTGTTGAATGAAACACTAGGTATATATTGAATCATTTGGCGGGTATCAATATTTCAATAAAAGCTGATTGTGATGATTATTTTTCATCTAGTAGAGCTGATTTATTTGGTGAAATATTTTTTTTACGTTAGCTTCACACATGAGGTCCGAGGGATTTTTTTTTCAGAGCTATGTCATCTTTGGGGATGATGTGTGGAGGGTCTTTTCATTGAAATAAATGGGGAGAAAGTTCTGGGAAGGAAAACTATATGTGTCCAGGAGTGACGACGTCTGAATCCACCCCTCCCACTGCAAGGCGATGGGTCGAAAGTGTCCGGCTGGAGGTCTAAGTTAGGTCTCTCACGACCGGTCTCTTCCGAACCGGCTCGCCTTGCAGAAGGTGGACAGACGCATCCTCCACCAAGACCTACACACACCTCACCCCATGAACCCGGACACCCCTTCTAAGTTACTAAACGTAGTGAACCACTCGGGATTTATGCATTTAAACAAAAAAGTCCATATTAAGTTTCCTTATATTTAGTATTAACTTTTATACATATTTATCACTATACTATAATAAATATATATTGTTTTGCATGCATTAAAAACATGGACTAACAAGAAATATGTAGTCCGTTCTAGGCTTTTTCCAAGATAAACACGAAACCGCTAACTAGACCAACTAGACTTATATAATATTTTTTACGTTCTACAAATATGAATTGCACAAGAGTAACTTAGCATGTAAAAAAAAACTTTGCTGTGAAATAAGTTAACATTTAAAATCCTAACAAAATCATTTAGGTCAAATATTTCCAAACGAACATAATTATCATAACTCGGTTTCTTCTTGATCTTTAAATAATAATTGTGAAGTTGTTATTACAAACATTTTACACGACAACACGATAACATACATTTAAACACTTTTCATACTAACTACGGTAAGTAATCTATCAGTTATGAGGGGGGCAATTTATATAATTGTCTTCCAGTTGATATTAAAAACGAAAAAAGTGTACGTAAATTTAAAAAAAAATTATTCATTTTTATTTACAACAAACAATGTAGTGAAAATGAATAGTATTGTAATATATTGTATGATAATATGTTGTATGATAATATGTTGTATGATAATATGTTGTATGATAATATGTTGTATGATAATATGTTGTATGATAATATAATTTTATGCAAATTCTAGTTAAGTAAGTGAAAATGTTATTTTCTTTTTTCTGGAATAAAAAAAAACTTTAAAAATTCTTCTTCTTCCTTGCGCTGTCCCAACTCATTGCCTAGGTAAGCTGTTGGGATCGGCTCTTCTCGTTCTCAGTTTATAGTTCCTTCGGTTCTGGGTATCTATATTCTGGGTATTTTCATCCAAGCCGTTTCTCTGTAGTATTTTGGAGCATTGAGTCATACAGGAGTCCATCGGTCTTCCTCTAAATGACTGTCGATGAAGCTCAATAGACATTGCCTGCTTCACAGTGACCATGGTGTCCGTCTTATGTGCCCATAACAACTCAACTGTCGTTCTTCCACTGCTGTTTATGTCCGTGATACCCAGGCTTTCACAAATGCGTGAACTTTTAATCTTATCTTTTAGTGATACTCCTGGCAACCATCTAAGTATTCGAATTTCTACTTTTTAGAGTTGCCTAGAGTAGGAATTGTACATAGTCATTAAATTGGGAGCCATACATTATTGCGGGTATTATCTTTAATATATAAATAATACGGTCAGTGGTTGAGTGGGCATAGCGTTTGGGTCCTACCCAGGCGTTCCGTGTTCGATTCCTCGGCTGGCTAAGTCCTCCATCACAACACAAGCAACATTTTCCGCTTAGTGTGGTGGTAGTAGGAGATTTTCAAATGTTGTTGGGTTATTCTTATCCCGGGAATGTTTGTCTTTCTTTAAAAAAAAAATATATATATATATATAAAACAAAGTCGGGTTAGTTACACCATTTATAACTCAAGAACGGCTGAACCGATTTTTATGATCTTTGATTTGTTGGATTTGTCTCCGTCCCGATTAACAGAATAACTATTAAAACATCGAAAAAAATCACGGGAAAAATAATTATGAAGAAAATTAATTTTTTCATATATTTTGTATGGAACGGCTTTTCAAATAATGTGCGTTGGTCGACATAATTTGAATCAATTCGAACTGTCAATGGTGTAGTGAGCCAAACATTTCGTGCTTAGTCAACAGCTCAATATAATTTTTTGAACTTAGAGTAGGTACCTATTTATTTTAACTTAATAAAAACTTAATTTATTTTAGCTAATAAATTAGAGGAAAACAAAAATAAATTCCGACACAAAATTACAAAATGGATTAAAGAACAAAAAAGACAATATTACCAAAATCTCATAGCATAAAATAATAAAACATAAAGTAACACACAAAACCAATATAAAACACAATCACCCACAAACACACAACACATAATATAAATATACCTATTTAAACCTTATATAATATCTATTATTTATTTTTAATTTTACTTTAATTTCAAATCTCTGTTTTTAAATTTTATTTATCTCAATCTTATGTTTTTCATATATTTTTAAATGTACTGTGTAAAAATGTATTTGTAGATAAAATGGAGGCCTCAGCACGGGTAAACCACCTAGTGAGGCCAACATTATTGAATTTTATTATAAAATGTAAAAATATTGCATCAATAAATAAAATAATAAACACAACATTTATTGATTCTGAGGCGGTACAAAGTTTGCCGGGTCAGCTAGTATATAATATTGTATAGTTGTTATTACATAATTGAATTTGATAATTGTTAATGCTAATGTGTCCGCGATACGATATTACCGGTTGAACATCTCAGCTGTTACAGAACACTATGGTAATGTGTGCCTTACTTGTAACAATTGAATTCGATGAATATTTTAGTTCGTGCTGAACGTAATACTTGACTGAACTGGGCGGAAAGTGAAATTGGAGTTTTTCCGGATAACGGCGCGTTGTACTTGGCTAACGTAGCCTTGGCTACCAATAGAACATGCACTTGTAGTTTGTTAACCCGTTTAATCACAGGAGACCATATTTGTCCCAGCTCACATAGGTCTCACAGAAATCGTTGTTTTTCCCTTACTATCATAGTCAGAAATGTGATCTAAACAGTATTGGAAAGAGAATACAACAAACTTTATATTCAAATCCAAAAGAAAACCACAAAAAAATTAAAATTTACCCCTTTCTGAAACCAAAGTTTCCGATAGCAATTTGAAAAAAAATTATGGAACTTTGTGAATTTTTTAAGAATATTTTTTGCACGAAACGAAAAAAAATGAGGAGACAGTAAGGTTTATAATTCATTTATCTAATGAAATAAGTTCGTTTTTTATTTTTTTTCATTATCAGTAATTTTAGTTAGAAAAAAAAGTAAAGTGAGCCATTTTTAAAACTTTTTAAAATTTTCGCAAAAAAAAATTATATTTAAAAAAATATATAGTAATTTTTAATATAGAAATTTGAAAGCCTATTTCATCACCTTTCGAAAACAGTTTTTAGTTTTCGAATACGTTAACAAATGTTCCATTTATTTGGATTTTATTGCAAAGCGGGAATATTTTTAGCCTCTGACAAAATACGCCAATTTTTTAGGGGTTAACCCCTCAGGATAATTTGTTCGCTTTTTGGAACATATCATATATGTCTCATAGGAATCGTTGTGTCTCCCTTATAATTTGGGAGGCGGGTATGGATACCTCCGCCCCGGGGACCATTTATTGGATAACCAACACCTCTGCCAGAGGTCACCCTAAGTGGTTCGCTACGTTTAGTGACATAGCAGGGGTGTCCGGGTTCACGGGGGTGAGGTTTCTCCGGGTCTTGGCGCTATATGCATCGGACCGCAGTGAGACTAGTTGAGGGTAGCCTTTTGATCTCTCCAGCCGGACTCTCCAAGAACATCGCCTTGCACCGCAGTAGGAGGAATGAAATCATACGTTTGTCATTCCTAGAGACACTGACCTCCTGATTCCTACCCATTCCTCATACCCTTTTCCTTCCCAGAACTTCCTCTCCTTTATGTCCTCAAAATATCCTCCACACAGCATCTCCAAATATGGCATAGGCCTATAGGCATATAGAGAAAAATAATCTAAATAGTGTTATGAAGAGAAGACACAACGCTTTATTATCAAATATAAAAAATAATAAAACAAAAACAAAATTATGAAACTTTGTGAATTTTTATAATATAATATGATTTAAGTTGGAAAAAACGTAAAGCGAGCCATTTTTAAAACATAAAAAAAATGCAAACATACGTTTTTAAATGCAAACATCATTTTTAACATTTTAAAAACTTAAGTTTGCATTGAAAAAATTTAGGTTTCAAAATTTATATGCTAAATTTTGATAATAAAATTTGAAAACGTATTTTTATGTAAATCGGATACATTCAGAAATATTTAAATTATTTGGATTTTATTGAAAGCGGAAATTTTCTGACCTTCTGACAGAATATGCCCGAGGCTTTAGGGGTTAAATATCTTTGCTGATTTTTAATCGATAAAACATGTTTGTTATCTTACGCGAAAACACGAGAATTAATTTTGGATTCGTGCAATTCGTTAAATTTACTTAGCAAAAACATCGACGCGCGGTTGTATCCGAAACCTGAAAATAAAATCCTTCCTTGCCGAGTTTCCCCTTTTAACCTTATTTTTTTTTTGATAATCTTTTCTATTTATCGGATTTGTCTATCATCAAGGCAATCTTAAACCTGGAGCTACATCCAGGAACAACTAACTAACTAATTATCTAACCATCACGCCGTTTCCCGCAGGGGTAGGCAGAGAGGACGGACCGCCCAACACCTCGGTCTTGGCACACCCTCTTTGCCTCATTCACATTCATACATCGTCTCATACATACTCTATTATTTTTCTGACTCTTGACATGGCCCGACTCAAGTATCTGATTCACTTGATCGTGCCATGTCTTCCTCGGACGTCCCCTACTTCTTATACCATTCACACTTGCATCATATATACATCGACAAAGAAGGTATTTTAGTTTTAAGTTGACGAACGAGTTTTCGGCGTTAATAATTATCTATACATAGTTATACATAACTGAACTGCCTCACTAACAATATTTTGTATTTTTTTAGTGATAAATTATAGATATCCTCTGACTTGTTATAATTATTTCCCTTCATTTGTATTCTGGGCAAAGAGGAATACATATGGTAGTCAGTCCCAGATTTTCTGCACCGAAATTGATAGAAAGAGAACAAATTAACCATAACAGTGCTATTATAGCATATATCCAACTAACAACGAGTCTTGCGCATGTCTCCTACCCTGCAAAAATGACTTTACAGCTGTTGTGGGGAACTTTTATAAATTACAAACAAAAACCTGTTTCTGCGTTCACCGCTAAAAATGGGTCACGAGAGAAAGAGAATTTATTTTTCATCACAACAAAAAATAAATTCCACCTAGATGGCTGCATCTTATTCAATCGTGAGTATGTAATATGAAATTATTAACGGTGGACGATAAAAGTATCTAACAACAACAGTCAGGCTCTATAATAATTAGTATCATATATTGGAGAGAGTTGGAAACGTTTCTGCGAAGGAGTTTAATGGGGAGAATGTTGTAGATAAACCGTTCTATATTATTATATTATATTATACATTGTATATATATTTTTTTTTTTTCTTATCACCTTTTTTTTGAGCAATGCTCGTGTAAAAAAGGTGGAGCAGCGAAAAACAATTCAACATATATTTTTAAAATGTGTAGTAAGGATAATGAAAATTATAATATTTAATTTTTTTATATATGTATATCATACATTATACGTGAAACAGAATTGAGTAAAGAAAAGATATAAAAGAAGAAGAAGAGAGAAAATAAAAAAGAGTATAAAAGTAAAGGGATTTCCAAAGTCACAGTCACAATGATTGTAATATGTTATTGATATATTGTTTTAATTAACCTTTTGAATTTTTTATAGTTTGTTTCCAATCTTAAGTTAAGGGGTAATTGGTTAAACCATTTGACTCCAAAATATTTATAAAATTGTTGGGCTGTGGTGGTATTACAACGCGGGATAGTTATAGAGCCAAGAATACTTGGTCTTTTGCTGTTTGAAATAGATATTGAGGTATCGTTGTTGAAACAATCAAGACAATATAGACACATAAAACTTTACTTAGTCATTGTAGCTATGGAAAATATATTGCAACAATGTAATGCCTACTAACGGAACGATTCCGAGTGTTTTTGAACCTAGAAAAATAGTGTTAGTTTATTTTTTTGTAACAATTATTATAAGCAATACCCAATTATCATCCTGAAATACTCATCCACATTTTATTTTAATTTTATTAAGTTAAAACAAATATACATATTTCGCTTTGTTAACTTAAGTATACATTGATACAAATAATATTAATAATGATGGTTTACTACCTAACACCAAGTAACACATTTTTTTAAGTAAGAACATTTTGGTTTTGCTAATTAATCTTGAGAGCAAACAGTTTTTTCTCAATCAGAAAGGAGATTATATATGTTTATACCCTCATAGCCTATGTTTCTTTTGCCACACTCTGTATTTGTTGAATTTGTGTATAATTTATTACGTTGTCTTGTGTGGTGTTCATGTACTTGTGATGTTTTCATAAATGTAGTATTTGTGTGTATAAAGCCATTTTGATTTTTGTAGATTAATAAGCATATGTTGTATTCGTACAGTTTTCTGATTTTCATTAAGTTAGTTTCTCGGTATACTCTTTTGGTGGGGGTATCTGGTCTATAGTTAAAAAGTTTTTTTATAACTTTATTCTGTATTATTTGAAACAATCTTCCGAGAAAAGATACATGCCGCCGACGGGACTCGATCCCGCGCGGTAGTTGTTGAATGAAACACTAGTATTGAATCATTTGGCGGGTAAGAGATAACCCGCCGTAGCTCAGTGGATTAAGAGCACCTGACCGGACATCAGAAGGGCGCGGGTTCGGAAGACAAACTTAACTTTGAGAGTTCAAACATGAGCTTATATTGGTCAGACCATCTGTGGTATCTAACCAATAGCATTCCTCGTCCCTAATTAGTAAGGAACAAAACGATGCGGGAATGGGAGAGTATAAGAGATTGAATAACTCGATTTACGCTTGTAATAATGATGGTTTTGTTACCAAAGTTAATTATTTTTTTATGTATTTTATTAATTATATCTAAAGTAATAATTATACTTTATATCTAATAATTTGCGAATACCCTGAATGGCTAAGTTGTTTTTTTTTCTGCTCCGAAAATCATGATCGCATGATTTTGTAGAGCAGGTGTCCGGATTAATTAATCGAAAAGTTTTCATCATCGAATCAACCATCCGGTTCCGAAACATTAAATCTATCGAATCATATTTCGATTAAAACCTTGGGACAGGATTTCCATTGAACCCATCACTCTTTATAGCTGACCCTCTGAACACCATAAAAGATACAAATTGTAATATATATTTATATTTTTGTTTTATGGGAATACCGCACAAGAGTCGCAATTGCTCTCAACCACCGCCAGTTGGGAAAAAACCAACAATGGGAAAGTTGAGTGAAAAATATTTTGACTTATAAAAAATATGTTCACGTAGATGACATGCAAACTTAAATACCAGTATTTTTTTTTTTAAAGTTAGTTTTCATAATTTAATTAATTCTACAAGTTTGAATTTTATTAAAGCCCGCGAAAACGGCGGCAAGAGTATAATACTGTGCAGCAAAGTTCGTGACGTAACCCGGTTCTTGCTTAATAATAATAATAATTGGATAAATTGTAGAGCGCCGTTTTTGTGAGAAATCACCTCAAGGGCGCTGTACATTTTATTATGACTTCTTAGGCTCTCCCTAGAACTATTATTTACAAATGGACACAGAGAACATACTTACCTGGCAGGTCACTTCCGATAAACACACTTTGCTTGTGTGAAATATAAGGGAAAATATTTACAAACCGGGACACGCTGAATATGGACGAAAAAAATAAATTTAAAAAGTTGTAGTAGTTAGATATTTACTAGTACTAATCAATTCAGTTACCGTAATTTCGAAAAAAGTGCATTTTAATAGTTATTTTTTAAATTTAAAAACACGAAATGTCATTTTTCACCGGCCGCTATGTTAGGAACTGTTGCAAGTTTCGTTGACTCAACTTCCTTATTGCATCCTTAATTGGGGTATGTTGCGAGGCTGAAAGTAATTGGAGAGGAAAAGGAGATGGGGAAGAGGAAGGCGGGGGATTTATCTGGCTATTCAGATCTAGTAACCAAACACCGCTAAAGTCAATTCTAGCAACGTTTCAATTCTGAATGTTGGTCTTACTCCAAGGCGTTTCTGAGAACATCTTAAAACTCTGGGCCATGTCACAAATATACCTTATATTATTTTTAATGATTAAATTGTGAAAGCACAAATCAATCACATAAAATTTACTTGCGCACGCCGGGATTTGAACCTGCGACCTCCGGATCGCTAGTCAAGGATGTCAACGCGTAATATTATTCATAATGTACTTTGATTTCAACCTTTCCCACCTCCACACCCATCTCCATGAAATTACTTCCATTTCTTCATCATTTCGTTACATCACCATTTCTACTTCTGCCTACTCTTCTTACCTCTTACCTCTTTTCCTCAAAACCATCTTCAATTATAATACGCTTCCGATTCGTCGCGCTCCACAGCCTCGGGTGATTAATCATGTTTTATTGTTGCGTGATGTTAAGTGTTATAAAAGTTGATGGATTTGTTGTTATTGAACCAATGGTTCTATTGATGTTACGGCGGACAAATCAGTTACGACATCGGAAATGCTTTAAAATTTCCAAACGCACTAAATTCCGAATGTGACTTTACAAAAATATATCACCTGTCCTTTGTAAGCCAGGTAATTAGGAAATGATTATTATTGTATTTTTTTTGTGTTTGGGTTCGTTTGTGCTCATTGTCTTTCTCTTTATGTGATCTCTATGTCCGAAGCTCTAAACATTACATTAATATTATTTTGGTAGTCTTGTAGCTCTAATGTTTTTAATTTTAGGTAATTGATTTATAAAATTTATTTTTATTCTCGTACATTCTGTAGTTAGAGATGTTTACAGTTTACACATATAATAATAAGTACTAGTAATATAAAAAAAATTGTAATAATCTGTAACTGTACGTAAATGGGTTAGTTTTTTTATTTTTTATAATTAATACCTCACAAGAGTCCCAACTGCTCCGGTCTGGAGCTAGTGAAACTATGGCATCCCGAATTGGCGTATGTTATGAGGCTGAAAGTAAGTGGGGAAGGGAAGGAGACGAGGAGGAGGAAGGTGGGGAAGTACCTTGCTATTCAGATCTTGTCACTAAACACGGCTAAAGCCATTTCAAGCGGATGGTGGTCTTACACCAGGGCGATACTAAGAGTATCTTCCACTCTGGAACGTGCCGCAAATATACTATATATTATTTTGTACGTAAATGGGTTAGTTTTTATTTTATTTTTATAATTAATACCTCACGAGAGTCCCAACTGCTCCGGTCTGGAGCCAGTGAGACTACGGCATCCCCAATTGGGGTATGTTATGAGGCTGAAAGTAAGTGAAGAAGGGAAGGAGACGAGGAGGAGGAAGGTGGGAAAGTACCTGGCTATTCAGATATAGTCACTAAACACGGCTAAATCCATTTCAAGCGGATGCTGGTCTTACACCAGGGCGATACTAAGAGTATCTTCCATTCTGGAACGTGCCGCAAATATACTATATATTATTTGAAATAATTAATTGTGAAATAACACAAATCAATTAAATAAAATTTATTTGCACACGCCGGATTCGAACCCGCGGCCTTCGGAATGGGAGTCTAACGCCCTACCGCTGGACTGTATTTTGTGAACACCTCACTTAGAGAACCTGTGCTGAGGTAGTCGCGTGTGTTAGGTAAAGTGTTATTTTGCCCTCATAAGTGAAACCACAGCATCATCCTTGATCCTCAAAGAGGATAGTGTATTTCACCCATGGTGGCAGTATTGTATATTAGTTATAAGTACAACATAATATTATGTAGACACATAATATTATAACAGTCTGGTGAAAAGAAAAATAATTATATTAAATATATGAATCCAAATCAATACTTGTCCTAATGATAAAATATCAAATGAAGATTTTGTGCGTGACCTAGATCAAATGGTGTTGGAAACTAATTATTTGTAGAAAAATAATAAAAATAAAATTAAAACTTTCAAGAAAGGAATCAAGTTGTGGAAAGAAAAATCACTATTTCAATGATTTTTTTTTCAAACTTTCTCCAGGCAAATAGTTATGTTTGATGACTTAGTAGGGGTGCCCGGGTTCACGGGGTGAGGTTTGTCTAGGTCTTGGCTGGAAATAGATAAAGCACTTTTAATTTGTTGGATACTATTGGAATATCTTTATATTTTTTAAATCGAGTGCACAAGATAAAGTTGATTACAGCTTGGTAAACTATGTAAGATGTATGTATGTACACAGTTGAGTTAAGTCGTAGAAATAAATAAAAAAAGTATGATTTCCGAGTATCATTGCAAATTTGCGAAATACCTCGTGATGGAAAGTTTGTTTAATTTATTTGTTTATTGAGAATTTCTTTTGACTATGGAATTCTAGAATTTTGAATTCCTTTCAACCGGAAACGTGAGAAAAACGTTAAGCGTGAGGAAAATCTCGCACGATTTTACACTTTTCTATATTAGTATACAATTTTGGCAACGCTTCATAGCGAACCGAATAATATGGGAGGACCTTTCTTTTGAGTGAATGGAACGGAAACACCAGGAGGCTATCTCTTTTGATCGAACAGGGGCGTGCTGTTATTTTTACCAGAAAAAAAGTTTTTCGTAGGTTTTTATTAATACAGGCGTTCTACAAAATTTAAAAAAGAGATAAGAGAGGGATAATAAATAAAAAAATAAATACTTGTTTATTCCAGTATGAGGGGAGGTTGGTGCAGTCCCACACATTCCATATAGATACATACATGAATATTTGAAAATACATAAAAATTAAAGATAATAAAATAATAATAATGCCTGAGGCATTCGAGGCTACTATTTCAAGCTAGTATACCGGCATTCTGTCCTGGCAATATCCTGATCTACTATCCTGGCTTGGCCCAAACTCTAGCGGTTTTCATAATGCTAGGATATTTTAAGCTAGTAACATTTACAGCTCTACATACTTCGCCATACTCCGGAACTGGTTGATTTTTTCAATTTTTGACAACAAAACTTGTTAAGTTGCTCTTAAAATATTTTTATGTCTTTAATAGTCATTAATGCGGCACAATTTTTTTGTAATTCTGCTTATGCATAGAGTTGTCTTTATAAGATGGAATATTAGCGTTCCACAGACATGCTTTGTCACTATACAATAATTGTACAAACATTTATTTAATCTCCTTACTGAGTAAAAGCATTTCTAGAATTCTATGGTGTGTCAGAATAAATTTACTAGCTTTGGACAGCCACACGAAGCTAAACACAAAAAGCTAGGATAGAAATTTCGGTGGTGGAGGGCGCTACTAGCTCAAATATTACAACCACATCCTATCAAACTATACTTTCTTGGTTACTATGTTAAAAGCTAGTTCTGTCTACACATAGCTAGTGTTACTAGCTTACTAGGTTAAATAGATTGCTATCCTGGCTTAAAATACTATTGGTTGGGCTTTTACACGATAAACAGTTAAACTTATCTACACACATACATTTATATATCATCAACCGCTGTACTTGTAATTAGTATTGTTACACGTTTTCCTTCCTACCTCCTACTGTGTAGACTTGTCAATTCTTATTACCCACATTCAGTCATGAATTCATCCTCTCCGCATAAATATCGCCGCATCATTATTCCGTAATTCGCTATATGTCGGTGTAAATTCGCCGCTGCTAAAGAAAGTACCGCTACTATTATACAAATATTCCTCTAAATACTATGGTGTAATATAAACCAACCAGAAGAAAGTTTTCCGCAGTAAGTAATTTCTTTTCTTTCCTTTACCTTTTGTGTATATTTTCTCCAAGTTCAGATGTTTCATTGCATACACACATTTTAAAGGTCCTTCGATTACAAAATTACACCCCACTAGCTTATCTTATGGACATAACGGCACGCCTCTGTTATCTATCAGAGGCCCTAGCACGCTTGCTCTATATCGATCGATAGGATAACTATCGGTAACTTCTCATCGTTCCCTAGCTTGACTACAGATCGCCAACGAATAAGTGACAGTTCACAATTACTAAGTGTCCTTAACATATTCGACATCAACTGTTGTTTGTACCTTAGCGATGTGCAGTTGTCCTAGGGAACGATGAGAAGTTACCGATAGTTATCCTACCGATCGATATAGAGCAAGCGTGCTAGGGCCTCAGGTCTCTTATATGGGTATTGTTTCTTTTGTCTTTTTATAGTCTCCCTTTCTTCTCGTGCCTATTCCTTGCATTCGGATAACAATGCCACATTTAGTAATGAAGCTTTGTGTGAATTACTGCGTTTACTTTTATTTTCAGTCTAAAGGCATTCCAAATGTTCGTCAGACGCTCGAAAGTCTATCTCCTTTCTCCCCCACGGATTGCTCGCATTCATAGGGCCGGTATATCAGTCTTTGCTAAGGAGCACATTCCTCGCTCAACTTAAACCGCCGACATCAACCGCAGAATAGTTCCTTTGCTAGACGCTGTAGCGCTATTGGCAAAAACACATCTGTCATCTGTCAGATTTCACATTGCTTCGGGTTCGATCTGCTACGTACGGACGCAATAAATTACATTGGAGGAATAAGTTTACCTATCAACATGGAATTCGAACTTTCTTCAAGTGATGACGATTTAGACATCGTTTGACGTTTGGTTGTTTGATAATAACCATAAATTCCATAGATACTTACATAAATAGATTGGTTCGCCATAGAAATGACTAAAATTATCATAGACTAAACGTTTAAAATTGGTCAACTCTAGGATTACGACTGATCTACGGATTGTGTGCTAAGCCATTCTGAGCTCCAAATTCCCTCAAAGCCGAGCTTTAGACCAACTGATATACCGGCCCATACTATGTATTTTGCATTCTTCACCAGTTAATAAATATTACACCGACCGCTGCACACGGTAAAATCACTTTGACTATGTTATATATCCATTACTGATGTAAAAAAAGTGTTCATTAATTTAGATTTATGGTCAATCACGAGTTGATGCAACGCGTGCAAAAAGCAAAAGTCTCTCCTTGCGTTGCAGTAAATGTTATGATTTTTGTAGGTTTTGTAATATTTAAATTTAATATTATTTATTGCTTGCTTGCAAAAGTGGCCATATAATAATATTTGGTCGTTTTGTGTGCAATTTATCTTTTTGTCTCGTTCATCGGGGTTATTTTTTCCAGTGGTTCGTCATTTGCAATTGTAAATTTACTCGAATTAAAATCTACTTCTGGCTTGATAAAACATTCATTTCAATAATTCGACATCTAGGATTTGTGGCAAGATCGAGCGAATCAAGTTAGCCTGCTGCTTTTCTGTGCCTGCGTATCTGCTCACCGTTCCATGAAATTGACGGTGAACGTCGCAATATTTGTTACCCATTTATAAACGTTAAACGTATCTATTTATTAAAAAAATATATTAAATGCACATTTCCGTTATGTTTGCACGATCCAAATGCCGAGAAACAACTAACAACCCGCGGTGTGAGCCCTTCGAACAAAAGTTTTTTTAACGGTCTGGACCGCCTCGTAGAAGATGGGCAAACGCATATGCAGCCAAGACCTAGACAAACCTCACGCTGTGAACCCGGGCACCCCTACTAAGTCATCAAACGTATATATTTGCCTGGAGAAAGTTTAAAAAAAAAATCATTGAAATAGTAACTTTTCTTTCGACAACTTGATTCCTTTCTTGAAAGTTTTTATTTTATTTTTTATATTAACTTAGGAGGCCTTGAGGAAAATAATTTCCCTCAGGGCTTTTGTCATCTTTGTAGATGCTGCGTGGAGGGTCTTTTTGAGGAGAGGAAGGAGTGAACATGGGTCTTGAAGAGACCCTTGTTGTAGGAAGGAGGAAACACAGAGGCCGGCAAATCGTTCCACAGCCGAGCTGTTGAAGTCAAGAACGAGTCGTAAAAACGTCCCGTTCTCATGTGACAAATGTCAACCGTGTACATATGTTGGGCGCGCGTTTGGCGTGTTTCTCTCTGGCTTCGATGGAAGCCCCATAAGTTACATAAATAATAAGTATATCTTTTTGAAGTTTTTTTCACCAAGTAGGGGAATAATTTGATAAAGCTATTTAAATTGACTAATAACACATTATGAGCATTTTGTCGGCTGAAAAAAAAAAAAAATTCGGATTTTTTTTTTAAATATTTTGTAGGTATCTACATACTGTGTGGATCAAATTCAATAATATTTTTACTTCATATTTATTTCTGTGCAAGTGTCGTTTCCTGCACTATTTATTTGTATAAGTTTGTAAAAAATGTTATATGTATGTAAATAAATAAATAAATATGGTTTATAATTTAGTAGATACTTATGATTTCGGAGTAAAGTTTAAATTAGAAACATGCTCTTTTGGACGCGATTTCTGCTGTTCACAAAGCTACTAGCAATGATTTTGCATTGACTTCGAACTTATTTTATTGCTTGTTATTATTTCTATGACCACTGATGCAAGACCTAATAACAATAAAATTGCACTTTTCATATAATCATTACCCAACGGCCAAGGTGGCCGCTGGTCAGTAGTGCCTTGCAAAATATCAACAATCCAGACACCATGGCGAATTAATTAATGGTAGCCACAATGGCGAATAGCGGAGACACTGCTGACTGCACTGTCATTGCCATGATGATTGCTGCCTGCAGCTTGTAGCTTATACCTTATAGCTTTCAACTCGCGACGCTCATTGGCACTGTCGCCAGTGTACTTCCGCTGTGCCACTTCCGTCTCTGCCCTTCGTGCCGCTTCCGGTAGCTGTCGGCAGGTAGCATGGCTGCAGGTAACAACTGTAATTTGTTGCGTCGTGATCCTTTCGCTAATCGATGATTGCGATTTGTGAAAGCCTTCTCGCCTGACTGTAATGGCGCACACTGGCGTGACTCACTTTTATCCCTTGCTTCATGTTATGCGACAAAGAAAGTGTACTCTATTTAAATGGACTGTTAATTGAGTTTATACAGTATCATCATCATCATCGGCGCTACTTTGAATCATTTAATGAATGTCTCCCGATTTGTTTTGATCCTATGCCATTTTGTGCGCTCTGATTTCACGAATGTCGAATTTTGCAGTTATTTTTAATTTATAATACAAATTAATCAGATTTTCACGGTAAAAGTATTAATTACATAAGCAAGCACACACTTTGCCACTCGATTTACACATCGATTACACACCTGCCCTGATAATGGACACTGTAACGCTAGGCGAAACGTTGGCTAAAGGGGGGGTAGTGCAACACGGCATAATACCAAAAAATAAATCAATTTAACCGGTACATGCTCTAAAAAATTATTAGGTACATAAGTAAAAATATATTAAGAATTTCGAGAAAAAAAAATATACTCGCTTGCTTTGCGCATTTCACTTCTATTTCGTAGGTTCCGGGTACGATTTCTGCCACAGTGTAGTGCAAGTATACATTTAATTATATCAGCTGTTATTAAGATTTATGTGCATTGCCTTTCTGGGTGAAACGATATTTCTTCAATCTTCTCAAAATTACTTTGTGGCGTCATTTTTAATGAAATGAAACAAATAACTGTGTAATATTTTAATCAATGAAGATAATATTAGCGAATGTCAATCGAGAATCCGAAACAGAAAAATCAGAAACAGATACGGATACATCTGGGACTAGATGTATCCGTATCTTTTTCTGATTTTTCTGTTTCGGGTTTTCGATTGACTTTCGCTAATATTATCTTCTTTGATTAAAATATTATAATTTGAGTTTTAACTCATTAAGTTTAAAAGTTTAAAATAAAATAAAATCACAATTATCGACATGTTTCAAAACCTGTGGTTTCTTCGTCAGGATAATAAGAACATTCATGTTCTCGATTAATAACAATCACAATTTTCAAAATGATTCGGTTTCGAAGCATGTCGATTATTTGTGATGGTTGTAAAGAAAAAAAAAATATTAATCTATCGCAAAGGTCATTATTCTTCATCGAATCTCCTACTTTTTCTTAAAAATCCTTTTCCGAACGTCGCCTCGCCTTTGGTTTATTAATAATATCAGAAGAACTCAGCAATATTGTCGGCATAAATAAATATATGCGAATGGACGCCACCTATGCAGGCTGTACAAAAACAATGTTCACCTAGAGCCTAGAGCCTCTACATTTTTACTGAATAGTTTGCGTCTAAAACCAGTTTTGTTTTAGAACACAAAATTTTCACAATTTGTTTGAGGATAGCCCTAAAAATCATACAAAGAATCATCATTAAATTATCGTAAGTATTTAACTATGTTTTAGTAATTATACAAAATTCAGACTCTTACCGTGCTTTCTCACGTTTTTTCCCCATGCAATCGCTTATAGCAATAAAATGGTTTGAAACTTGGGTGATTTATTCGTAAAACTATCCTACCACAGATGTCGCACTCTCGCCATGAATTTTCTTCAAATCATCGTCATGTCAGTTGGATACATAGGGTTCTAACTTCACTTAACCTTGTTCTGAAATATCTTATAAATTTCCTTCCCGAAAGTACTCAAGCAATATGAATATTAACAAATAGTTTTGTTAATTAAAAACTCTAATCTTTCAAGAAAGGCTAGCAGATACAATATTGCATTCACCTTAAGGTGAATGTCAAAAGAATTCATATTCTACGCTTTCGTAGATGGCGCTCGTATAGTATTTTTTACTTATAAACGCTTTTTACAAGTTATGCTTTGAAATATTAAGAAAAATTTATGGTTCGCGAAAGTAGACAAGCAATATGAATATTAACAAATAGTTTTGTTAATTATAAAACTTTAATCTTTCAAGAGAGGCTAACAAATACAATATTTCATCTGGGATTCAATCCAATATTGTATTTGTTAGCCTTTCTTGAAAGATTAAAGTTTTATAATTAACAAAACTATTTGTTAATATTCATATTGCTTGTGTACTTTCGCGAACAATAAAATTCTCTTAATATATCAAAGCATAACTTCTAAAAAGCGTTTATAAGTAAAAATACTATACGAGCGCCATCTACGAAAGCGTAGAATATGAATTCTTTTGACAATCACCTTAAGGCTCACCTTACCTTAAGGTGAATGTCAAAAGAACTCATATTCTACGCTTTCGTAGATGGCGCGCTTATAGTATTTTTTACTTATAAACGCTTTTTACAAGTTATGCTTTGAAATATTAAGAAAAAATTATGGTTCGCGAAAGTACACAAGCAATACGAATATTAACAAATAGTTTTATTAATTAAAAAAGCTTTAATCTTTCAAGAACGAATCACCGGTAAAATATGGTTTTTGTTAGACTTTCTTGAAAGATTAAAGTTTTATAATTAACAAAACTATTTGTTAATATTCATATTGCTTGAGTACTTTCGGGAATATTTTTTTTTTGCGGGAACGCTTTATTGTTATTAAAACAAGTGTTTTATTTTTATTAAATATGTCACACCACAAAGTGATTGCTTTCTAAAATAATATTAGAAAAATTCAGTTAGAACCTTGTCTAACTTAAGTGACGATATTCTGACAAAAATTATACTCACCATGGTTCTGAAATGAATATTGTTAAGCATCAAACACGATTCAGACCGCTTTATACTTTCCTTTTTTTATGATTTTTGGAACATCTAAATAAGTACCAATTATTTTTTACTTGGTCATCAATGTCAACTATAAATATTTATTTAGACTAATATTATTTTTTCAGGTTGTCTTCCACTCGCTACTGAGTGTTTGGGTTGTTTAAATTAATACCATTAAACTATGTTGATAGCTGATAGCCTACATGTTCATTAGAGTGAGCCAACCATTTTATTATTTATCACTGCTTCAATAAAGCAAACTTATTTTATGGCACCATTTTAGTGTTGAATCCAAAACTGCTTATTAATTACAGTTTTAGATGCACTTGTCAATGGACTGTAAACTCTAGAAAACGAAACGAGACGAAATGGTATTTTCTGGATATTACCAAATGTAGGAAAAACATGGTATGAAAGGAAAAGGGATAACCAATCACTTACCACTGTATCTCTGCGATGGAGCTCACGATACAACCGCAATATGGTTATACAGTTCCACCGCGATATCTTGAAGTAATTATCGCCACAACAAAACGAATGAGTACAAAAATGATATTATGTACTTCCAAGATGGTCAAATCCCTTATTTTAAATTAAAAACACGGAGAAAAATATTATTCTAATATAAGATCATTTTATTCGTAAAAACGGTTAAAAACGGGACTGAAGTTCTTACGAACAAATTAACAGGGTTTCAATGTTTATTGGCGGGAAAATGTAAGATTAATTTGTTGATATATTTACGAAATTACGTATGCCAACAAATTATTCTTACGTGTTCCCGCCAATAAACATTGAAACCCTGTTAATTTGTTTGTAAGAACTTCAGTCCCGTTTTTAACCGTTTTTGCGAATAAAATTATCCTATTTTAAAATATCATTTTTCTCCGTGAACGAGGTTGTATGCATGAAAAACACCGACAATTTGCTTCCTAGGTAAATCCACATTTTTTCTGTGTTCAAATAAAATTCACTCGAATTTGCACTATATTTCTTGCCATTGTTACAAATTTCAAATACTTTTCCAGCCATGTGATGGATAGGAAGAGGTAGGATCTGAATATATAACATTCCGGTAGGAACTAAGCATATTCTCATTTCAAAACCAAACACTTAGTTTTAATCGCCTTTATTGTTTAAAAAGCCAATATGTTTCGTAAGCTATACTTATATCTTCAGGGTTTACAACAAGAAAAGTGATTATTAATTTTTAATAGTATTTATAATCTGAGGCAATAAATCGGGTACAATTTAAAAAAACAAATTTAATTTTGAACATCATTATTTATTTACATCAATATTTTATTATACAAATAGCTCTTAAAAATAATTTATTTACAAAACTGGATCTATTAAAAAAAATAATACCTACAAACTAAAACAATTGGTGTTAATTTCATTATACGATATCTTTTTGATTGATTTTAGTATGTTGCCTTTATAATGGCACTGCTATGTAATAATATTTTACACGTGAAAATATCAAGCAAAATATTATTATCGTTTTTTTTTAATTTATTTAATTGCCTTTTTTATGACTCTTTTTTATGGGTAGGTACTTAATGTTACGAGGCCAATAGCACAAGAGTGGTCTTAACATCTATTTTACACCAGTTTGTGATATAATTTCAACTAAAACACTCTAGAGTTCCTTGCTTGTTTCTCGGTGTACTGGATAGATCAATGAAAAAGGTTTTTTTAAGGAATCTGAATAATAAAACAAAAAACAAACATAAGGATGACGTTGTCAAATTGAATCAAAGAGCTTCAGAAACTGTTAAGCCATTGTCATAAGCCCGTAATTTTTTTTATCTATAGTAAGCCTTTTGACCGTCTCCAAAGCTGGCTTGCGGCTTTGTCACAAGCGTTGCGTAATAGGAGACGGTCAAAAGACTTAACACAGACAAAAAAAAACTATGGGCTTGTGATAACGGCTTGATAGTATCCAAAGCTATTTTGCCTAAATTTAAAAGGAATTGATAAAAGTCATTTGGCCATTTGTGGGAAATGAGAGGACGCGGACCCCTGTTTCAAACTAGTTCTAAAAACTTTAAAGCTGTTGGTATACATAAACACATTCAAACGTGTCCTCTTCAAAATAATATACTTTACGATAGAACCAACATTTTACATCATTTGCTGGAGGAAAAGAATGTCGTGATTAACACTGATTTTGAAAAATATTAGTGTACTCATAAAAGAGTGTTCAAAGTTGATAATATTATCAAATCTTTCAAATTACTACTATTCTAAAGAAATCCACAAAACTAACAAGTTCGACCACAAAATAAGACCTCAACTGACCTAACTTATTAAAATAAATATGCAGTGTAAAAATAACGTAACAAAATGAAGAATAACGTCTGACGTATTGTTTTAATTTTTGCTCCTGACATAAATATAATAGTGAAATATGTGGAAAATATTGAGCTGTGAAGATTAATAATAGTAAAAACTACAGATAAACAAGTCTAAGCTAGAGCTCGTACGGACGTCATCGTCGTTCGTCCCCTTTCTTCTAACGCGTCTTGGTTGAAAATGAAAAAGAGAGAAGACACTAGAACGATGACGTCAGGTACGATCTCTCGTTGGAACTAGTGAAGTGATTATAGTGAACACAAATACACAAAAATACGGACATCCGCAAAGTCATCACACAATTCCTCTTCTATTTAGTTGTAAGGTAGTCGCTACACTCGTTCCAAGCTCGATTCCTGTCACAACACAGATTGATCACAAATCATTATAAAAATGGAGGTCCCTACACGTGTGATGATGCCACTATCTGCTGCAAGAGATTCCATTTCCAATGCGAAGGGATCAAAGAATAAAAAAGATTCATAATGGAAAACTTTTATCTTTCAATCTATCTCCGCTTTGCAAATTTGGGGTTAGACCACTCTTCGCTAATATGGCACCAGCGGAACAATATTAGTTTTAAAAGTTCAAATCAGCCGATATTAAAAAGAGATATATCATATCTCTAAACAATACCAACAAAATTTAGATATTACAGAGATATACCTCTAATACCAACAAAATGGAGATATTTCAAAGATCTCTAAACAATATCAACAAAATATAGTAATTATAGAAAACTCATATCTCTAAACAGTAACAATAAAATAATATTTTCAGTGTTTTGATTCCCTTCGTAATTTAATTACCAAATTAATTGATTTTATATGTATCAAAGATTGAGAAAGATTACTTACTCATGGGAACAAAACCACATGAGATGAAAAATGAACTATTTGTAAATAAACATTTTGATTACACCCGGGTTTTTTCATGTTTCTATGAGGGAGATGGTTTCTCACGCGTCTGTTGATCTAGATTCTAGATATCGTGGCTTCAGACCCATCAAGTTCAAATTCCAACCATCAAGATCAACCAGATGAATTTCTATAATGAATACTAAAACGCTCTCCTCGGAACAATGTAATCAATATTAAAATCATTAATGAGAGTTATATACATGTAAAGTTCCGTGTGTAACAAACAACTTTAAAAACATTTTGTTTTGACTCAAACTGTTTTTAAATGGAGAATGCAAAAACTAAGCAATCCAAATAATATATAAAACCACGAACCGATTATATTCGTAAAAACACGGTTACAATTACTTAAGTTTTGTTTCGTTCGTAGTTTTATAATGATCTTGTGAACAATAGTGTACAATTAATAATAATTGTATTATAGATTTGCAGAATTAAAAATACTATGCAAAACAAAATATTGACTTATTTGGTAACAAAGTACGGTAAAAATTATTTATATTTTGAAATAGTTTTAATTTTAGAGTTCAAGATTATAAAAATTGCAAAATCACATATGACTGGAACCATATATCTAAATAAAGACTAAATCATATTTATACATTTTTTCTGCACAACCATTCCCCATCGACCACCCACCCGATGCTAATATTCTTACAGTTCAAATACTCTAATTATTTTCACAGTTTTTTTTACACAATCTATACTTCAGTCTTGTTTCTTACTTATTAATTTTACAAAAACGTTTCAGAAATCAAGTAAGTAACAATAAGAGTATTTTAATGGACTATTCAGACACTTAAAAAAAATCATCAAACAATACACTTAAAAAATGCTTATTGCTCCGTTTATTTTGGTAAATTAAACATATATAAGTTACTACTTAATCTGTATTTATTTTTATAAAATAAAAAAAAAGTATCTATTACTTCAATTTCTTATCCACTGGAGCGATTTAGATCCAAATTTGGACCGCTTTTATTTTTCTGCGATTGATATGGGTCCAAAATTGGACAACATTTTCCTACCATTCGTAAAACATTTATTGTAATTATTTGAAACAAGTTCATGGCCAGCAATTTATTCTATCAAATAGTTGACAAAATAGACTTTGTCTATGGCCTTATCGATTGTCTTTGAAGACTTCTAGAATGAATTTTTGCCGTTGGAAAGCTTCAGTTCTACAAATGAACTTCAAAATAATTTTCAAACCAAACTTTTGATTTCATGTGCTCATAATCAAATAGACCATAGAGAACATTAAAACGTAGAACAGTATTCAATATAGATATTAAAAATATTAATATAATAAATATTTATACACTGGCGGCAATTCAAATCTTCAAATCACTACAGCACAAATTTCGCGCATTTATCAAATTAAATATTTTGTAATAATTTTCTATCAATTTAAAAAATATATGATAATTAGTAAAATATATGTGAATTCATTGCCTGTATAGCACTATAATTTGTTTATATGTTTACATTCACAAATGTGGAGCAATGATTTTTTTAATGTGGGCGGGAAATTTTCAACATTCATTTTCAAAAGTGGCGCTCCAGTGGTTTTAATTATTTTACGTTTGTAATACGTCGGCGTAACTCCTAAATTTGTTTCCACTGATAGTCAATTTTGGACTAATTTTCTTGGTTTATGATAACCAATCTTCTTTTATTAAATCACTAGCTTTTTCACCTATCATTATAACTGGAGCATTAGGGTTGCCGCTGACAATAGTCGGCATTATACTCGCGTCCACCACTCTCAGATTGCTGACTCCGTACACTCTCAGCCTCGGATCCACTACAGCATCAGGGTCATCCGTTGGACCCATCTTACAAGTCCCACAGGGATGGTATATGGTGAAGGTAAACTGTCTCATGCTGCACTCCCAATATTCGTCGCTGAACAGTTCCAGATGTTTGCATCCTGGTAAAGGTATCGTCAAAGGTCTCGAGTTATATTTCTGGAATGCACTAGTGTTGGATATAGCCATGGCTATTTTAATTCCTTCTGTTAGCACTTGGATGTCTTCTTTATATGCAAAATAGTTTGGTTCTATCACAGGATAATGTAGAGGATTTCTGCTCTTCAATCTCACCCAACCTGTACTTCTTGGTCGTAGAAGCAATGGTAATATGGTCCACGTTTCTGCTTTTAGCAATGGTTTATATACCGTGTTGTATACTCTATCTCTTAAGTTTGTAGCTTTTCGTATTTGGTCTCCCCCGTCAGAATTTACTGAGGCTGGACCGAAATGGAATTGAACGTCTGGCCAAAGCCCAGATTTAGGGGCGTATTTTGTATTCACGAATGCTAGACCTTCAATTCCTGGTGAGGTCATGGGACCTCTTTCATTGATTATATAATCAAGTAGAACCTCTGGTTTTTGAAATCTGTCTTTAGTGTATGTTATCGGATCGTCTATGATAAATGTCAGCCCGCCCAGTCCGACGTGATCTTGTAAATTATGGCCGACTTTCAAGTCTGCTATTACAGGAATGTTATGTTCGGCCAAATGTTGCGCTGGACCTATTCCACTCAGCATCAATAATTGCGGAGAATTTAATGACCCGGCTGAAAGGATCACTTCTTTCTGTGCTCTCACAACGAACTTTCTATTGTTTCTTATAAATTGAACTCCGTAAGCTCTTCTATTTTTGTCTATGAGAATTTTTGTTACTTGCGCGTTTATAGCCACGTGTAGATTTCTTCGGAGCCTGACAGGTCTAAGGAAAGCTTTAGAGGTACTGCATCGGCTGCCTCTCCTAATGGTTGCTTGTGATAACATGAATCCTGTTTGTTGTTCTCCATTAATGTCCCTGTTTTGGTATCCGAGTTCCATGCCAGCTTTTAAAAAAGCGATTGAAAGGGGGGTCCTCCACGGTGACTCTTGAACCGTCAAATATCCCCCGGAAGAGTGGTAGGGAGTTTTGACTAGATACGGGTTCCTGTTGTCCTCGGACTTCATGAAGTATTTAAGAACATTGTCGAAGGACCAGCCGACGTTTCCGAGTGATTCCCAAAGATCGTAATCGTTTCTGTTTCCTCGCACGTAGATCATAGCATTCAGTACACTGGAGCCTCCGAGGACCTTCCCTCGCGGCCAGTTGCAGCGGTCTCCCACCATGGCTTGGCAGTAGGCCCTGTTAGCGGGAGGCACCGTTTGGTATTTCCAGTCCATTTCCGAGAGTTGCGTGTACCCTGCCAGGGCGGGTATGTCGCTTATCTCGTTCTCATGACCCCCGGCCTCCAGAAGTAGCACGGTCCAGTTTCGGACTTCCGAGAGTCGTGAAGCCACCACGGCTCCAGCAGAACCTCCTCCGACGACTATGAAGTCATATCTCGGCAGAATCTGAAAACAAATAAAATTATATCAGATTATTACTTTGATCGGGGCAGAGAAATGGAATTTTTGCCGAGTTTTTCGCGATCTTTTTTATTGGCCAATTCAGCCGTGTGATGGAATTCGAAATTGGTTTCGTTTTTATTCGGTGTTTTTTTTCAGACAAAAAGTCTGAATTAATTTACATTTTCTTTGTTGGTGCATGCCTTTATTTTGAATATTTGTCACATTATTTTTTGATAAAACTAACGGTTCTTCGGAATATATTTTCTAATGGTATTTCCACTTTTATGCAATTACTGATATAATTTTTTTTAGTGATATAGCTTTTTATGCTGCAATTTTATCTCGTCACCGTTACGTCGTGGTTTGAGCAACCAACTCTTTAAAACTATAATTTAAAAAATCTGGATATACTATTCGGGGTTAGTAAGTTCAATTCAATCGGCCACCATAACACGGGCATGTGCCTAGTATGGCGGCCATAAATTCCACAATTGTTATATATTTACTATTCAAAGAATAAAGAAACATTAAAAAAAAAAAAAAAAAAAAAAAAAAATTATTATATCCCGAAGTAGCAAATGTCCCCAAGGAACAAGGGTTTTTTTTTCACTGTTAGTGTTTTAAAAAATAAGTAGATATACTCACATTCACAACGTTTAAGGGATGCGATTCGGGGTCCACTGTCTGGTAGCGGAACAGGGTGATGCCGACAGCGAGAAGGGGAAGCAGGCTGATAATGGTCACGGGGGAGGGGGCTAACCCGCCCAGCGTTATCAAGGACCCCAGAATAGGCATGCTGATCCTGGAGAAACACTCGTTGCAGTCTTTATGACGTATATCTCTATCTTCACGGATTCGTGACAAAGGTCTATTATACCAATGTATATCTTCCCAAATTCACAACAAAAGTCTTTTGAACCAATTTCTAAATACACTTTCGAATTTCTTATCGATGAACCTGTTGAATCACTTATGACGGTATCAGATGTTATCACGCGAGAAGACGCACGGCCATATAATATTATAATGTGGCAACAGGTAGTCAAGGCGTGCAATCGGAAGAAAGTGAAAAAAACAAATGTTACCCACTGCTATCCGTGAAAAAAATGCTCAAGCACTATTATAGATATCAAATAATTCTACGTGTGAACTTATATAACACAACGTTAAAACTTTCTTGTTTTAAAATTTTGAATTACTTGCGTGTTTTCCTCATGCGTATTGAAATCACTGTATTTTAATTAAAGCTTTTATGTAACGTTTAAATGAACAGATTAGTTTAATGTCTTCTCTTTTTTTAATGTTGCGAATGATTTGTTGTTATTATAAGTTTGATCATTTGATTTATACAAATTTTCATCACTAAAACTATCTTATTAATTTAATATGGGTAACTCATTTAATTTATCACTGTTGCTTTCGGCTTGTTGTATCATATCCAATGTTCCAAGTCTTGTTGCATCTTCTTTTCGCTGAGTATTTTTGGAGTGTAGTTCCTGATGCCCGACTTCTTGGGCTCAGGTTCCGGTAACTGTGGTCCTTTGTTGATCTTTTTGACTACCTTGTCCTTGTCCAGGTAGGACTTGATGGACAGGTGCTTCTCCAGATAGATAGCCGTGTCCTTTTCAGCGTCGAGTATTTTTAACCGATGTATCTTGTTCTTGCCGATCTTCAGCGGCTTGTAGATGTCGTTATTGTTCACGTCCCTGAAAAGAAAATAAACATTTTAGTATAATAGAGTAGTTTCAAGGTGTTAAAACAACAAGTCAAATAAAAAATGAATAAGTTACGTTTAAAGAACTGAGTGTTTTTTTATAATATTTTTAATGTTTGGTCAATTTCTAAATAATGCCTAATTTTAGATACAGCTCAAACCGACCTTACGTACTTGCGAATATCTTTCAAAACTTTCAAGATAAAGTTTTCGTAACAAACCAGTTGTTGTGATATTTGTTTGTAAAATACGCATACAATTACTATAATTTATTCCACCATTGGCACAACATACCTTTGCGTTCGGCCAATTTATGGCAAATGCTCATTTCTCGTTATGTGATTCGATTTTATAACTTTCGTGTGGTTTTCTTTGACGTGCTTGTTCAAATAATTAATTAAGCGTGATTCTATTGATGTGCTTAACCCACTTTGCAGTATCTCCAATGTACATAATTTCAAATATGTCATAATTTGTCTCGTTTCTGTCTCCGAGTAATTAAACAGCGCAAACTTGTTTAAACAATAAAAAAATATATCTTTACCTGTAGTGGACGTTTGTATAGATCGGCAAACGCGGATTCCTGCTATCAGCTGATGCGTTTGAGTCTGTCCTCGAAATTGAAGAGTTGCATACGCTGGATAAGGATCCTTTAGTGCGTTTCAGACCAGGATCCGGATGGTGACTGTAGTCACTGCAGTTCCTGCTGTATTTGCTGCTGCCAGTTCCGCAGCTGTCGGTTCCACTAGGGCTGTAGTTGCTGTTCTTGTCGCAATAGTGGCTTTTGTTGGTAGCGCTGCTCTTGTCACTGTTGCTGGTGCAGTACTGCGATTTGCTCTTGCTGTCGCTGGAGCAGTAGTGTGTGGCCTTGCTCTTATGGCTGTAGCCGTCTTCGGCGCCGCTGCCGCAGCTGTGGCCGGAGTAGCCGTGTCCGCTGTGACTGCTGTGACTGCCGTGGCTATGACTGTGGCTGCTGTAGCCTGCTTGCTGCGGGTTCGGGTGTGAGTGTGATTGCTGGCGGAGTTCGCACGGCGCGGATTGCTCCTGTCCCATCGCAGAGTGGGGGCGCGGGGCTGAAACGCCGCTCTTGCTAGTCTGAAAAATACAAGTAAAACATGTAAATAACGTGCTAAATAATTTAAAACAACTAGATAATACAACTCCAATTTTGAATAATACAATTAAAATAATTTTCTCTTCAAGTACTATATTATAAGTAGATAATTTATCATTGAAGAAGAAGATAACAATAATAATCTAAATTAAAATATGAAAATGAACAAGACACAGAAAAATAATAAAAGATAACAGTCGCAACTAAGACTCGAACCCAGATCTCTCATCTTACCGGGACGTGCGCTCTACCAATTTAGCCATTTCGTCCTATTATAAAACCGCCGTAATTGTCAGTCATATTTAAAATTTCAGAATTAAAAATATTATCTTCGACTAATGTTTTTTTTTCATATTATCGGCAGCTACCTTTTTTCATTGGAAACAAGTGTGTATAGGCGTTTCATATAAATGAAATCGGATATATTTATCCGAGACATTATCTAGGTAACAAATACGTTATTTGAACACTTGTTTCCAATGAAAAAAGGTAGCTGCCGATAATTTGGAAAAAAAAAACATTAATCGAAGATAATATTGTTAATTCTGAAATTTGAAATATGACTTTGACCATTACGGCGGTTTTATAATAGGACACAATTGCTGAATTGGTAGAGCGCAAGTCCAAGTAAGAGGAGAGATCTGGGTTCGAGTCCCAGTTGCGACCGTTATCTTTTATTATTTTTCTGTGTCTTAGAGTTCTAGAGTTCATTGAATTGGAGTCACCGGCACAACCGAAATTAATATTTCTAATAAAGCAAAAATATAAACTATGATCAATTAATAACGGTGGTGAATAACAGATCTTACAATTTTATCAACAACAAACACCTTGACACACTAAAAAAAAATGGAATTATAGACATACGAGTATAATTATTATCATCAATAGTGAAAACAACATATAGTCTAACATCACCTAGTGAGAACAACATATTTATAATAAGGAGTATTTCAAGCAATTTCGTAAGGGATAACCAATTATATCCATTTCAAATTGATTTAACGTCTTTAAAAAAATCGGCCTGTGGTTTCGAGGCTAATGATTGGCTTGTCCAATTGTCCAACGCTCCGTGCATTAGTCTTCGCTCTACTGCGGGGGTCCTACGTAACCAATGGACCATCTCCTACGCTTAATGACCTCAGCCTCGTCTTAGGGCTCTGTAGTCTTGTCTTAGGGCTCATCTCCTGTTCGATCTTCATCTTGCGGTGAAAGGTAATCGATAGTAATTCTGTCTCTTTAGTCTCGCAGTTTGATTTTAAGAGCGTTCCATTCTGATTAAGATTTCTTTTTTGTACGTATTGATTTTTCAATATAAATTGTCGCTTTCTATAATTTTAATTTTTATATCATAAAGAAGCTCTTTTTAATTAATAGATATCTAAAAATAAGTATTGTGTGAAATGTCTAATTGGTTTTATGGTTGGGAAATACACTTAGAGAACCTTTGAATGGAAGTTTAAAGTTATTATTTATAGTACACGTGACGCCTTTATCGAATAATCAATTTATTTCTTACATTTCCTTAGTATTTTGAATATTTGCTGTTAAATATGATGTTATTTTTATCGATATGTAATTGATATTTAAGGTCTTGCATCTTTCAGCCACTCGGAATACAAAAATAAGACCACTATCAGAACAGGCATTATTTTTGCTCTTTTTATTTTAATCGTTTTTTTTAATGTAAATTTTGCATTGACTGTGTAATCGTGTCATCGATTCCCAAAGAAGTAAGTAGTCTTTCGCAAAGGCAATCTATTTACATGTTGTTTATTTTTATTTTTATTAAGGACCTTTTCTTTAAAAACAAGTGGAAAAATTATGAAGGTTTTTAATAAAAATGTTACATTAACATAGAATTTCACCATGAATAATTAACGTTTTAAAAAAAATTAAAAATATATTTCCTTTCGTAATATTAGCAGACATAGTATATTCATTAATTAATATGTATACTGATGTATGAATCACGCCAAACGCGCACTTAAACGGTGAACATTTGTCTCATCAGAACGGGTCGCTTCTACGACTCGTTCTTAAGTTCAACAGCTCGGCTGTGGAACGATTTGCCGGCCTCTGTATTTTCCATTCAAGACCCATGTTCACTCTTTCCTCTCCTCAAAAAGACTTTTCACATAGCATCCCCTATGATGACGTAGGCACTTTGGGGAATTATTTTCCTCAGCACCTCCTGTGTGGAGTAATGTGATGTAAAAAAAATATTATTCCTTTTCATTTTCTTATGAGCTATGATTTTAATTACTTACCGTAACTTAATTTTTAATCTTTGAATCTATAAGCATTAAGTGTACGTCATCTTTCTTTCTTCGTATTTTACAAACCAGTTGTTTAGTGCATTTTAATGCGATCATTCGAATGCATCTTCTAATTCAGTTATGCAAATAACCCAGAGTGGAAAATACTTTATTGTGTTATTACACCATCAGAAACAAGATGTGAAGCCCACGACATCTAACGGCTCCGGACAACTTTTCTAATGGTGAAATAGACGTTATATTTATGTCAAAATGTGTACACCTTTCTTGAGTTTGTTTTGAAAAAAATACTACTTATTCATATTGCGTATGTACGGGCGCTAATAATTAATTGAGGCTTGTTGAAACAAAGACGGCAATCTCCATCATTGGTCTAGTATAGAATGAGAAACAACTATACTATCGACAGTTACAAAAGGTTTTTAGCATAAATGACAGTAACCCGTGCATTTTTGAATAAATGTATTTTATTTCTGCAACGAAAACGGCAATCTCCAAAAAAAAATTGCAGGGTACGGAACAAAAACGGCAGTCTCCCTTTGGGGCCAATCAGAGTGACAGAACAAAGCGGCAATCTCCATCTATTATTTGAATATAACTAAATAATTTACCATTTAATCGCAAAAAAATATACGCAGAGTGTAACTTATGGAAACAATTAATAACACAAATTATATTCATAATTATTATAAGCAATAATTATTAGCCTGAAACACTCATCAATATTGAAAACTCTCCCGAGAAAAGATATGTGTCGCCGACGGGACTCGAACCCGCACCCCTCTGTTTGCCGGACAGGAGCTCTACCATTAAGCTACGGCGGGATACCTCCTACCCGCCAAATGATTCAATATATACCTAGTGTTTCATTCAACAATTATCGCTTATTATATTTTTTCACCAGCTAAAATAATTCTGTCATTTTTAATTGTAATTAATTTTTTCTTGAGCAAAGTCAAGCATTTTCATTCGGTGTTTGCATTTTTCACTATTTGCTTTGTGGTCTGTTGGAGTCGTAGTTTTGAATTTTGAATTAAGTTCTGTGCAATTGACACATTTGGGTGTTTCATTCTTATTGTTGCAGTCACAAAAGTTCACGCATTCGTGGTAGCCTGGGTGTCACAGACATAAACAATAAGCTAGAGGAACGACAGTTGAGATGGTATGGTCACATAAAACGGAGACCATTAGACCACACAGTGAAGCAGGCAATGTCTATGGAGCTTCATCGACAGTCATCCAGAGGAAGACCAAAGAACTCCTGGATGACTCAATGCTCTAAAATTCTAAGTAGAAACGGCCTGGAAGAGAGCGATACCCAGAACCGAAGAAGCTACAACCTGAGAACGAGGAGAGCCGACCCCAACAGCCTACCTAGGCAATGAGTTGGGACAGTGCAAGGAAGAAGATTCTTATTGTTGCAGTCTTTAATGTTATGCTCACCCGCACAATGAAGGCATTTCGGTTTGTTTGGAAGTTGGAGGCAACGCATTGCTGTGTGTCCATATTTTTGGCAGTGGTAACACTGCATTAGGGGGTTACAATCTCGGCTAAAATAACTAAAAAGACTTTTTTTTGCGTATTACTCAAAATGAAAATAACTGGAGATTGCTATCTTTGTTTCAACACGCCTCAATATTCATCTTAATATTTTAAAGCATAACTTGCAAAAAGTGTTTTTTTCCTAAAATAATTAAATTGGTGCCTTCTGTGAGACAGCAGATTATGAATTATTTTAAGTATCACTTTTAAAAAACTCTGTAATAGTGACATGGTATAGCAAATTACTCTATCACGTTCTCGACAGGTAACCAGATACTAATGATGTAACTGTCATATAAATCGGCCTTTGTTTTCAAACGAAATGTTGGAAATCTTATCACCTCTTGTATTACAAAAATAATACAAATGAGGAGCAACATTGTGTTGAACTATTTTATTTCGCACGCGTTTCTGTGTTATAACTAGCTACATGCTTTCTTTAGTAGTCCGCAATTATAATGAACGTACCCCAAAAGCGGATGGTTTCAAATTAACTTCAATTTGGGTGCAAAATGCGACATTCTTGGTACTTTTAATTTTAAATTTTCACCGCCAAAAGTATTATCGTGATTTATTTTTAGGGTATTGTGACGTGTTGCCCTACCTCCTTCTTTAGCCAATGTTTCGGACAGCATTAGTTTCCATCATCAGTGTCCGATTACACTCTGCTCTACCCGAAACGTTGGCTAACACGGCGTAAAACCTCAAAAGGTAAATTTCGACTGCTCACTAATAATTAAAAAAATAATTATATAACGGAGGAGAATTGATAGTAGGTGTGTCGGTATGTATGTTTTTGAAAGGCACTTTATCCTGAGACAAATGTTTGTAAATACTTGCAGCTTCACAAATTTTTTCAAAAATTATAAAGTTTCGTGATTTTTAACGAATCTGCGCTAGTACTTGTATAATATAATATATAATTTTATATGTTATCAGCAGGAAACCAAATTTCTAATATATAATATTACTACTCATCTGTGCCACTCTTTAAACATTTTTTTTTTTAATATGGATAAAAAAATATGACATCTTGACTTTGACAAATTATTAAGATCACTCTTTCAAAGCTTGTGTTGGAAATGACATTGAAAACAAGTGCATTTATGGACTTAAGAATCCAGTTAGAAAAATGTTCTTCAAATTTCAATGTGTCAGAGAGAGATTTGATGAGACAAACAAAGCGGAATTTCTGTTTAAAAAGTTTTATAATTTGAAAAATATTGCACTTTGGCATTGACAGCGTAGATACCTCATTACCCATTCAGTGGTAAGCCAAGTCAGATTTTTCTTTAACATTACAATAGATAACGCATTACAAAAGCTAATACTCTCTCTCTAATTGCGTAGATCGTCATTATGGACGTCTGCAGACGTTGAGCTTCTTTTTTTACACTGCGGTGTCGCTTCTTGTGCTACAGAAGATTTTGGGAATACCGAACTAATGCCCTTGTACGATAATCACTTGGTTGTGAAAGAGGGCATTACAGCTTTGGTAATCTAATCACCATACTTATCATTTGTATTACACAAATAATATAATATGCGCGTTAATATATGCAGTGTGTTTAGAGATTGATTTGAATATCGTCAATTGCGATGGACAACGGGTTTTTGAGAAGTTGTGTAGTGTGCGGACCATCATATTTATAATACAAGTAATAAGATATGTTATAAGTCCGTAGAATATCGTTAGGTAATTTCGCCTGAGATGTTTTTTTTTTTTTTTACATTAACTCCACACAGGAGGCCCTGAGGAAAATAATTTCCCTCAGGGCCTATGTCATCTTTGAAGATGCTGTGAGGAGGGTCTTTTTGAGGAGAGGAAGGAGTGAACGTGGGTCATGAAGAGACCCATGTTATAGGAAGGAGGAAACACAGAGGCCGGCAAATCGTTCCACAGCCGAGCTGTTGAACATAAGAACGAGTCGTAGAAGCGTCCCGTTCTCATGTGACAAATGTCAACCGTGTACATATGTTAGGCGAGCGTTTGGCGTGTTTCCCGACTATGCACCGGTGCCGAGGGGATCAATGAGGCTAGTTCCTCGGAGCATCTTCCATTGAAATACCGGTAGAACAAGGATAGCATTCCTACCCGACGCCTGTGCTCTAAAGATTGCAATCCGTTTGTTAAGACGGGAGAATCTATCAAACGGACCGCCCGTTTCTGCACAGAGTCGAGGGTGTTTTTCAGGTACTTTGGGGCTCCAGACCAGAGGTGGCTGCCAAATTCAACCGTGGGGCGCACTTGCGATTTGTACAGGGTTAGCAGTTGTGTACTATTATATGGGTTTTAAAACTCAGTTCATGAATGAATGGGTAATTATGATAAAAAGGAAGAATGTGGGTGGAGATAAAGATAAATTTTAAAATCAATACTTATATTATATGAATTTGGATGATAAGAACAAGCGCCTATTATTAAAGATAATAAAAATATTATGTTATGAAATCTAACTAATTAATTTTCGAAATTCAGTAACATTTAGACGCGGCCTTGCCCGTCATTATAGAATAATACAAAACGAGAATTAACGTAACAGTAACGGCTGTCAGGAATAAAAATGTAATTATTTTTTGATTACTTCGTATTTCGAAACTTGATCGCAATGAACCAAAGCGGATACATAATAATTTTGTACCACGACACTTTTTTAAGAATATCGTAAGGTTTCACTATAATAATAATAATAATAATATGTATGGCTTTTCCGGAAACTATAGAACACATTATATCAGGATGTTCTATATTAGCGCCGTCTGAGTATACATTTAGGCACAATCAGGTTTTAAAAATAATTCACCAAAGTTTGGTAATTAAACATAACTTGATTGACTGTCATAATATAGTACCATATTATGAATACGAACCAAATTCATTTTTAGAAAATAATTTCTTTAAAATTTACTATGATAAAACTATACTAACAGACAGACCAATTGGTCATAATAGACCTGATATAGTTTTACATGACAAAATTAAAAAAATAACTTATATTATTGATGTAGCTATTCCAAATTCCTGTAATATTCAAAAATCTGTTTCTGAAAAAATAAGAAAGTATACAAATTTAGGAAATGAAATTAAAAGAATTTGGCATTCTCAGACTATAAAAATATTACCTTTTGTTATTTCGGCTACTGGCATTATACCTAGCTCTCTTATTAAAAATTTAGGCATATTAGATTTGTCAAAGAATTTGTATATAAAAATGCAAAAATCAGTCATTTTAAATACATGTAGAATTACGAAAGATTTTTTAAATATTTATATTGAGGGATCAGTAGGATTTATCGGTCAAATTAGGAATTCCACAGAGCCGAACCCTCTGATATGAAAATATCTGGAGAAGGTGAATTATATTCCCATTTAATAGTTTGGTAGATTAACGTGTTGTTCTTGTATTGTTTTGTATTAATTATACTTATATAATACACTTGCATAACGTGGATTTACTAGATGATCATTTATATGGAAAAGTGTATGAAAGGGTTTAGTTTTTCCTATGGGAAAAACTAAACCCGTTCCTGTAAATCTGGTGAATAAAAAAAATAAAAAAAATTGGATGACTTGTATAGCGCCGTTTTTGTGAAAAATCACCTCAAGGGCGCTGTACAAATTTCAATAATTTTTACAATCTTACTTCTAACTACACACTAGACAAATATAAAAAACCTATGGCTAAAACAATGGATGCAAATCCACCGGTTCTTTGATCAGCGATACAAAACTATATGTACAATGCATCTGAACAACTAGCGCGGTGCTGCCTAAAAATGTAAATGTACGTGTTTTTTTTTTTTTTAATGAAAATGTACAGGACCATACTTACCTGGTAGGTCACTTGAGATTAAAGTTAAAAGGTGTTTATTTATAGACAGTTTGCGCGCAGAGGACATAATAGCGAACACATGTTCTTGGAAAAGTCATTATTTGATCCTGGTATATTTTTAATACTAATATATATTATGTTATTTAATGAACGTGTTTGGGAGAAGCAAAATTAATTAATGGGCGGTACAGTAGTACATGAATTTTATTAGAATATTTATTTTCTTAAATGAAGTCTCAGTCTCTCGTTAAGCGACGGATTGCTGTGAAGGCTTCGAATGATGTTAATCTAATAAGAAAATAGATTAAGATAAATTATAGGCAATACACGATACTAGTAGATTTATTTAATTTAAAGGTATGAGAGCCTAAATAAGTAGGTTTTTAGTTTTGACCTAAATTCTAAAGACTATCCTTAAGGTTATTGTCAAAAGAATTCACATTCTACACTTTTATAGATTGGGCTTATAATTATTTTAAAGATAAACGCTTTTTACAAGTAATGCTTTGAAATATTAAGAAAAATAATTTTTTTGCCCAAGTACACAAGCAAAATGAATACGAATAAATTGTCAATTAAAAAACTCGTATCTTTCAAGAAAAGCTAATAAATTCAATAATGGATTGAATCACCGATGCGTCCTCATCACACTGCCAAAAAGGGGTTTAAATTAATAGTTTGTATAAATTTTTATTAATAATAATAAATTAATAATAATTTATATTTTGATATAATTTGCGCCAGCCATTACAGCACTGTCCCTGCCCTTGCCCTTCTGTAGCTTTCACCTTCCGCTATCGTCGAAAGCGGCCGTTACGAAACGCAAGGGAAAATTTCAGTTCGTTGCGCACCTGCTAATGCGCAGTGCCATTCATAAAATCTGCGCGGTACAGAGCAACATTGTATAAAGGTTACGGGCGCGGGCTCGGAAGCCGCATGCTATAATATCGTATTTATGTCGGATCAGGGCCCCTAGCACTCGCTCGATAAAGATTGATAGGATAACTTTCGGTAACTTCTCATCGTTCCCTATGACAGATACACGCAACATACAAACAACATTTATCAACAATTTAACAACATTTTATAATCGTTATATTTTATTTGTCTGTGTCTTGTTCATTTCATATTTTCAATTATATTATTAGTGTTATCTTCTTCTTCAAAATTTGTAAAAGGCTGAGGGCGATAGTGGGTAGACTGTACAAACTGAAATGTTTCGCACCGGTGAATATTTTAAAAATTATTTACTTATCACTCGCAGAATCAACATTACGATATGGAATAACCACTTGGGGACACTCTTGCAAAACTAACGTACAAACAACAGTTGATGTCGAATATATTCAGGACACTTATGGTAGATTCAGACTGGGTCGACGTACGTATGCATCGCTATGCCTAACAATATCTGGGCTACTTAGTAACCATAGATTTTCTATGAAAATTTATGTTTTAGAATCACATTGGCCACACGCATCGCGACGTGCGATGTCTGTCTTCATAGAAAATTTAGCGATGCGTACGTACGTCGTCCAGTCTGAATCTACCTTTAGTCGTTGTGAATTGTCACTTACTCGTTGGCGATCTGCAGTCAAGCTAGGGAACGATGAGAAGTTACCGAAAGTCCTTATCGATCGAGTGTGCTAGGGAGCTAGACGTCTTCAAATTTGCTCTCTTCTTTTTAGCCAACAATGTTTAAAGTGTAGAAAACGAAAGTAACACTCGTACTGCGAAAAAATTGCCTTTGGCGCGTTCGTGCATACAATATCTCCGATTCGATTGGAAAATGTCATATAAGAAGTTATTTGAAAGAACTGCGCAGAAAATTTCTCAAGAGAGATTGGCTTATTATTGTATGTTGAATAAACCACTTCTTTTAAAATTTGATACTGTGTTTTAGATTTTCGTAAGTCTGGAGCCACTGGATTTATGAAAACCTCATGTTTGTGAAATGTTGTGCAGTTGAACGAATTTTGGTTTTTTGTAAAGGATCGGAAGAGATAGGTTGAAGCTTGCTGTGCGACGGACCCATGTAATAATATTTTGTAACTAAATATAGCTAAAATGTTCATTTTACATGTTGTTGCATCCGAAACTCCTACGAATTACTCAGATGCACTTGAAAACGGACTGTAAATACTAGAGAACGAAACGAGACGAAATGGTGTTTGCTGGAATTGGCTGATAATTTGTGCAGGAAAAATAAGTTATGCAGGGAAAAGGGATAACCAATCACTTATCTCTGTATCTCTGCGGAGGAGAATACGACAAAATCGCAATATAGTTTGTAGTCACAACATAACAATTTTATTTACTTTCGAGGTGGTCAATTATCTTCTTAGTTGAAAAACGAGATTATATACACGAAAACACCAACTACTTGTTTCCAATATAATTTCAAAACTTCTGTTTTTCAAAAACAAATGCACTCGAATTTGCTATTTTGCTTGCCGTTGTTCCAAATTTCTATTATTTTTCCAGCGAGGTGTTTGTTGTTTGGGGAGAGGTAAGAATTGGATAAATGACATCCCGGTAGGAACTATGCATATTCTCAATTTAAAACCAAACACATGGCATTGCAAAGTAAGCTGAGTCCCAAATTTAATTATTTATTTTTTTATTTACGCCATTTTTAGGGGCTTTTACATAATGGATAATAAAAAAATATTATCAAGTAAGTGTGGGATAGGAAGGAGAATGGTAACAGAAAGGCTAGGAAGTCCCCAATTAATTAGATCTGATCACTAAACGTAGCTCAAGTAACTTCAAGCAACATTTCTATTTTTGCATGTTGATTGATGACATTTTAAACGATCTCAGAATTTCATTAAACAGTAGGACGTAGAAAGCTTTTAAAATTTAAACGTTTAGTACAAAATAATTCATTCGAAATCATTAGAAAACACGAAGATTCAGTTTGAATTCTGCATGAGTTCTCCAACAGCAAACGGTGGTGGTTCCGATCACAAGTTTAGCTATTATTGCTGTTATAATTTATGTACGGTTATGACAATAAACAATGCTACTGTAAGCAGGTGTCGATGCACTTACGGCAATGACTTGCCGAGAAGCTGACATTGCAAGGACGCTATTAGTCACATCCCGTTGTTAGTAAAAATAATTGTTAAAGTCAAATGGTTACGGTGACTTCCGCGAAGAGAAGATGAATACGATCTGTACTCTTTGTTGAATTTAGTTAAGGGGTTTTTTGTACACATCAATCAACGCACTTCTCGTGCTGTTTGTTGCGGTGATAAAACCGGTTACAAATTTAAAAGTAATCAGTAATCACTTTGTTTGTATTGCTTATTTGATTTGAGTTTACTGTCAATTAGTGTCGGGCACAAACGGACAACAACAAAAAATTCAAAAATTTTTAAAAATTGTAGAATAATGAGAGACCCTGCCCCAAAAACACAAAGCTAAGTTAATAAATTTAATGACGATGTATATTTGAACATCTCAACGTACCTGCCTAAATATTTTATATTTTGTATTGAGATATATTATTTTATGTATTATAATATTTTATTATACATATTTTAAAAATTAAATAAATATTGTTTGGTATAAAACCTACATACAAGCCGTCGTGTGCTTTGTAGAACTACTTAAAACGTATATTAACATGTTTCTTTTCTTGTATTAAATAAATAAAAATATATAATTTTAATTTTTAAAATGTGGTACTGTAATGTAGGTATGTTAATATTTATAAATATAGTTTCAATATCTCTCAACGATGTCGTTATTATAGGTAGTTTTAAGGTGTTTCAACAGAGGTCAGAAGTTGTAATATATGAGATAGACAGTTCTTACGAAGAATCAGCCGATCCATATAGGTGGGCACCTTCAGCGACCATTTCCCCTCCTTCAGATTATTACAGAGCATCATTTGGAACGGACGTTAAGCCCAGTTAGATATTCATTAGAAATTAGCCGATAATAGACAAGTCTCGTAATTTAGACGAACCGAGGTATTATTAAAACTTCCGATCATCACAGTTTACATCAGAGAAAACAACAGTTCCCCACTATTTATATTATATGTACATTTTATTTTACGTTATAATATGCCTGTAAAAGGCGTATATATTTGTGTTTGAAAATAGTAGGCCTTAATTTTAAATATTGCCATATACACAAAACATCAAAAATGCTGATTTTGATTGCTTGTCGCCTATCTAACTCTAGTTCAATGAGCTCGAATTTACTTTGAATTTGAGTGTCATTTTCAAAATTGAAACTGATGTCTCGGTAATTCAGACAATCGATAAAGTATGTAGCTACAATATAATATTTTGTTTATCAGATAATTATTTTAATTGTATATTTCTTTATGTTTAAGTGTCTTGAGGTTAATCTTAACAAGTGAGGTCAAATTTCGTGTTTTTTCCAGAGTCTACGCTTTCTCGTTAGTATCAATCCTACGATAATGATAATTTCTTCGGGTTTTGGCTAATAAATAAATAATATTCTACTTCAATTTGCTGACAATCATAAAATAAACTTCGATTCTATTTATAATGCATGACATTTTCATATCTTGTGCACATAACAATAAATTTTGTCTTTATTTATAGCTTTTCTACATATGAAACATAAAACAAGGTAATTTTATTTTCATTACCTTTAAACCTTTGAGAAATATGATATTGATGATATTTATCAAAAATCCGTTAGGTAATAATAATATCATATTAAGTTGGGTAATTTTGAATAAATAATAATATTGAACACCCAACATAAGATTTTAGATATAGCTGCATAATGGCTGAAGTTTCGTAATATAAATGCATTAAAGCGTCTCACATGAATATTTTAAGTTCCACCGAGCATCGTCAAATCAATCAAACGAAATTTATTTTACTTTTTAACTAGGTAGTATCTCCGAATATTAATGTTCGGGGAATTGTGTCGATTTTTCAAATGTCTTAACACACAAGGTAATCTCTATCCGGAAGTTATTTTTATGTATTATATATATATATATACTTGGTTCCTTCCTATCTGTTTGATAGACTGCAGTGGTCCCGTAACTCTCATGCACACAGTACAAGCCAAAGGGACCATTTCAAAACATAAAACGGCTGTATTTGAAGGAAGTTTCAGTTATTCATCATCAAAACTATGGAATGAAATACCACTGTCTATTAGAATATCGACATCTTTGCAGAGCTTCAAGAGGCTCTACGGCGAATGGTTGCTGACTGCACAGTTAACCGCATAACATTTTAATTTTTAATTAATAAAAACAATTTACGATTTACATTATTTATTTCTATTTCTTTTTTTATTATTTATATTGTTTATGTTGATTTTGAGATTTGGTTTGATTATTTTTATATAATTTATTTTATTTGTATTTATTTTCTGTCTTTTATTGGAGGCACTGCTGAAAACCAGCTGCATTCCAGGAGAAATCCTGAATTGCAGCTGAGCAGTGACCTTTTCGTCAATAAAACCAATGTTTAATCAAAAATGTATATATATGTAAAAAAAATAAAAATATTGATGAATAAATGATTTTATTTATTTATTTATTATATCAACACTTTTATGTGTATATTGTATCTCTAAAAGTACCCATTAATTTGTAACTCGTCCGCGAGTTTATTTTCCCCATATTTCTATACGGTGTGGAAAAATTGACACTAAGATCCAGCGAAAGAAATCACGTTGGTTTTAGTTGATTATGTAGAATACGTAGTCCATTATTTTTCATTCTTCAACAATATTTTCTTTAAACACTTTCATTCTCATTTTTTGTATTTCTTGGGCTTTAACTATGTAAAAATTTCTAAACCTCTTTTCACAATGTTCCCATGTCATGTTGACTCCTCCCAACGTTCTCCCCTTCCCCCAAAATCACCCCTCCTACTACCCCTCTCCTAATAACATCTAATCATTTCTGTACTTGTATAAATTTTAAGTTAGTTTTATGTTTGCTAGTGAAAGACATGGATGTGTCAAAACCGGCAGCAGAAAAACTAAAATTTAAGAGGAACCAGAGAATACCGGAAAGTAGTCATTTTTTAATCAAATTCCAGACGTATGGACTCTTTTTTACATAAAAAACATAAATTTATTTTGAAAGATTGTTATTTTATCTGGTAAACGCACTTTTAAAATTTTGAAAAACTAAGTTTATTTTTCTATACTAAGGTTATACCGTTTGTCGTTGGCAGATTTGTTCAATTTTTAAACGAAATATTGTATTATACAACACAAATTTCTAATCATATAATCATACAACAAAATAAATCAATACATAATCTAATAAACACATTTTTCAGAATTTTAATTTTAGTTAAATTAAATTCATTAAAAAATAAATCCGAGAATGTATTATGTATATATATATATGTATATTAAAGCAAGCTTTTGATGAAATAAATCGAATTAAATTTTTAATTTTGAAAATTTGATACGGGGAATAATCGATCTTTCTCATTGGAAACTCCCTGTACAGTTGCAAGCATTTTTAAACTTTTATTCTCAGCCGCTGGTCAATCGCTCGTAAGTAACAAATATACATGGTTCATTCTCACTTTTGGGATTCTCATTGTCCCTGTGTGCTAGTCACGTCTGATATTATAATGCATTGGTATGCATGAGAATTATTTCAACCACGTCCTTCTGGTCTTTTGAATATTGGACCAAATAAAGCCCGATGATGTGCTTGGAATAGTAAACCGAAAGAAATTTCCCATTCACCACTTCTCAATAGAAGTCATGACTGTATGGCGTTGTATTTTCTTTAATCTGAACGCAGCAATTGCAGAATTGGCGACGGTTTCAGCAAAATCTGATAAACTTGTGGTCTTGGTAAATATATGAATTTTCAATCATCTTATTTCCACCAATCATACTTTTTATTTATTTATTTATTTATTTATATTGCACGCCCTGTTGGGCTTTTACATGTTTTTTTTTAATTAACAAGGTACATCTAAATCATAAATTACATTAAATTCACACAAAATTGGTTGGCTCTTTTTCACACAAAAGCAAAAAATAACATTATAAAACTGAATCTAAAACAAAATCCAAAACAAAATCATAAACAAAATCAAAGTCAAAATCAAAAGCAAAATCAACAACATAATCAAAAACAAAATCAAATACGAGTTTGATAGAAGCAGTGTACCCTACCATGCAAGGTAGAGAAACAACAGAATGGGATAAGTACAATTCGTAGATTGAGTCAAGGAGAACTAGTGGTATATTCAATTACATATTATTGATCTTTTTTCCGATAAACATCTTACTATGAGGTGTTTATACTTAATAAATGATGTGCCAAATATATCCGCAATGTCCTTATATTCATTTCCCAAATTCTGAATTCGGCGAATTGGAGTACACAATTGTGATTCCGTGTTGGAGTTTTCACAATAAAACGGAAGATATTGCCTCGATGTTGGTTTGCGAGGTATATGGAAAGAAATCAAGTATAATAGTTCAGGGCTGTCAATTATTGAATTTAGAATTTTATACAAACATGTTAAGTCATTAACTATTCTACGTTCGGACAATTTTAATAAATTAAGTTGACATAGTAGATAATCATAGTTGACACATTCTCTTGTTATGCCCATTCTGAAATTAATAAATCTTAAGAATTTTTTTTGGATTCTTTCTAATGTGAGTGAATGACTAGCGTAACTCGGTGACCAATTAATAAGGACACAGGGGTTAAAATTCTTCACCGTAATAGCAAAAAATAGCAAAAAAGCAAAAAATCAGATAACTTGAAATTAAAAAAAATCCCTAAATAATAACGCTAATAATTTATCGTTTAGTCCCATTCTAGCTATGTTTCCAATAAACCGCTCTGTTTTTGCTGGAATTCCCGCAATTACCCCCCCCCCCCTCCCCCTTTGACCACCCACTCCAGCACCTAAATGTTTGGTATATATCTATCAATATTTTGTATCAAAGGTTAGTTTTAATATTCTCCTGACGAAGGAAGGGTTCTTCCGAAACCGGTAGAGTGTAATTAAAATTTAAAGTGGTCTAAAACAAATTTATATATTTTATTGTATACGAATTTTCAGTTTAAAATTGTTAAATAGAGATTACCGATGCTGCCGAATACCATTAGTGGATGACAAGGATAGAATTTTAAACCTACGTTATTAAATATCATGACGAAGGACTTCACTATTCATTTTTTATTGAGTCTGTATTTAAACAATTTCTTCCATTATATTTCAAAGTTCATTTTCAAGTTCTGTGAAGGTTTTATTTATATTAGCTTCAGTTTATATTGATCCGGCCTCCGTGGTCGAGGGGTAGGGCTCTCTATCCGGAGATTGCGGGTTCAAATCTTTTGGCTTGGCAAAAATGGCTTTTGCCGTACTTGTTGACTAGATCTGAATAGATGGACACTTCCCTACCTTCGTCTTCCCCATCTCCTTCCACTCCCCACTTACCTTCAGCCTCACAGACTTTTGCAAAAAAGTTCAATAAGTGTTCCAATTAAAATAAAATCGGATATATTTATCCGAGACACTATCTAGGTAACAAACAAAGTTCATAGAACACTGTTTTCAAGGAAAAGGGTAGCTGCCTGTAATATGGAGAAAAAAATTAAGATAATATTGTTAATTCTGAAATTTTAAATATGACTTTTAAATAATTGGTGGCAGTGGCATATTGGAATGGCGTTTTGTCCCGGTAAGACGAGAGATTCTGGGTTCGAGTCCCAATTGCGACCTTTATTTTTCTATTTCTTGTTCTTTTCATGCTTTCGTTTAGATTAGTGTTATCTTCTTCTTCAACGATTCATTAAATAAATTTTGAATTATCAATCTATTTATTACGATTTTTTCTGATCACTCTTAAGGTGCTAGTCGAGTAGTAAAATTTAAAAAACCTGACATGCCTTGTTGTACCGCGTGGTACTTGCACCGATAATACATTCCGCCCATAAAACAATTTGATACAGAATCGCTGGAGATTTTCTCAGGCGATTAGATTAAAGTGTGATGCCCCCAGACTAATCGTGCAAGATGGGCGAGATATCTTTATATCCCATTATAGTACGTGGTACCTAACCGACACACGGTGGACGGAATGCAGAAAAAACACGAATTAATTGTTTGCTGGCTAAATATTGATGCAATTTTTTTGTTGTTGATCTTATTAATGAATTATAACTATTTTGAAGTAAAAATTAATAATTTACTCTTGCGTAAAAATGTACAACAACAAAATAATACATTTTGAAGAAATAAAAAATATCTAGGAAAATAAAACATATTAATTTTAAACTTTACATATTATAATTCAAATCTATGAACACAAAAATAGAAAAATGGTAGAAAACCTAAGTGCTTAAGGTGTCTCCGTTGTCATCAGAGTCTAATTTAAAATTATCATCACTCAAATTTCCAGAATCATTGGACGGAATTCTTAGTAGACTTAAAACTTCCGTAGGTAACACAGAACCTTTTTTTTAGGAAGTGGTCGAATAGAGGAAATTACAGGGTCTGATGAGATTAACAAATTATTGAATATATCTTGATTGGTGCTGGTTCTGGAAACTTTTCGGCTATGGTGTTCTCGGTAGTACCTTATCTCTTTATGCCTCGATTCTTGTAAATCTCCAATTGGGAGTAAACATAATTTCATTACTGTCACACCATGTGTTAGGATTCTATGAACACTTGTCGGCATGGGGTACCAATTATATAGACGTACATAAAGCCAGGCAGTGTCTAAAGCATATTGTTCGAAACTATTTTCGTCGATGACATATCCACTTATATCCACTGGACATTACTATAAAATTCGCATCGATACCTGTTATTTCCGAAGACAGAATATGATTGTCAAAAAATCGATGGGCAGTATTGACATCATTGGTACTACCGAAGCCCTGCTTTGGCATATTTACCAGTACGATATTTTTTTCTCTGAACTCTGAACTCATTAATAATGTTTCTCTTTCTTGATCCAACTTTTAGTTTATTTTCTTGTCCACGGACTTGCCATGATTTAATTTCGAGAGGATATGAAATATGCAATAGACATTCAAAAAATCTAAACGTAACTAAACTAAATGAAACGTGCTAACCTCACACTCTAGATTTACAATTTTTCGAGATCATTCATGTATTTGGGCATGGCTTTAGATAAATAGCACATTTGTGTCCAGTTATTGTTTGTCAGTGAGTTGCAAACCTTCAAAATGTTCGAACCTACCACTATGTGGTATTTTTGTATTGTATAATTAATTAAAAACTCATTTGATTCCACGGAAGTGGCATTTATTATACCCTGTTCTTTTAATGCCTCAAATAATTCTCCCCGGGGAATGCATATAGACCTTCCTGAAAATAACAAAATTGTTCAAGGAAGGACAAAAAAGGAACACAATTTATATATGACATAAAAGGTGAGACTTTAGTCTACAATACGTATATACTCACAAATGGGAACAAATGATGTTTTGTTTCTAAACGCTAAATGAAATAAGCATTTTAACAGCAAAAAAAATACAAAAATAGCGGAAAATTAGATGTTAGTTAAAATCTCACATACATGTGATATTGATTTATAGTTTAGTAAATTAAATAAAGAATACATTGAGAAACGTTAGTCGTAACAAACTTTTGTAAATATATCCAAACATCACTCAATACACAACCGTCTCTACTCATGAGTAGGAGCGAACTGAAAAAAGCTTTGCCAAACATCCAATTTACGACACACTTTGCGGCGTTGCCAAACTTTTATCAAGCGCTATTGACATATTTAAATAAACACATAAAATGCAGAAACTATTTTGCTATACTAAAAAAAATAAATGTATTTAAAATATTAACGTTTGCAAAAACCACTTAATTCGGGTTTTTTCTCCATTCCGTCCATAGTGCGACATGTGTAATAAAAGAACTTCAACTTTGAGCGTATGCATGCTGTATATAAAAATTGACTCGTCAATCAACATAGTCCAGAAAAATTTCTTCTTAGCTGTCTTGTTTTAAATCGATTATTAGATGCACTGCTCTTCGCGTGTAAACATTGACTCTTTCTCTGGTCTGATTTTGGTTCGTGCTTTGAATAGCTAATGTCCAGCTTAAGAAACTGAGAAAGTCAACATTCCGCCCATTAAGGTCATCATAATTTACTGAACACATAGGTGAGTTAGGTTTTGAACAATTTTTTTTATAATGGTTTTTTAATCTGACACGGAGAGGTGATATATTTCATTTAAAAGTATTTCTTTAAAGATGTAATTCTGGATTACCGCAAGGATTTCAACTAGGTCCTTTTAAGCTTCACCAATTTCTAAACTTAGTTTATTTACTAAAATCAATTCTTTAAATTTCCATTCAGGTATTAAATCTTGATATTGAAGCTTTCTGGTTTTTAACCAATTAAACTTTTCTATAATTTATGCCGATGTAACGTTGCTTAAATTCGTTGAAATATCCAAGTAAGCCAAATTTCTCCTTTCATTATAGATCGAGTCATGTTATCAGTTTTCGAAATTCCTCCTATATGCCGTCATAAATAATTCTGCATTTCGTCTACTAGTATAAAGTTAAATGATTTTTTTGAAAATTCTAAAGCTAGTTATTATATCTTAGTCCTAATCAACCGAACCATTAATCTGTCCCAGTTTTTAGGCAAAGTCCAAATGTGTTGTATGCAACGATTTCGATATACGTTGTTAGTTCTATTTTATAATTCAATAATTTGCTTATTTTTCCTTTACCTATACGTTCCGGAATAAGTGGACTCGGATAGGTAATCAAAACTATGTGTGTTAGTTATGTTAGGTTAGGTTAGGTTCGTCGTAACGGCCGTGAATTATGGCTCTGCATTGTCTTTATAACCACCATTGTCAGAATTGCCTTACTGCAAGTAATTTGCAGAATTTATCGATTTGCAAGACAAACCACTTTGCATAACAAATAACGGTAATTCCGCAAATTGGTTTGTAATTCCAGATGCGCTTGTGTTTTGTGTTTGCTTGGACATTCTGTTCAAAGTAATTGTAAACACTGCACCAACTATTAGCGTTGACTTGTAAACACTAATGCTTTCTTTTTTTATTCTTGAATCAAAGTTATTTCTTAAATCTTCTCGGCTGTTTAATTGATCAAAGTGTTGTTATTTTAGGAACATATTACTTTTATGTGCAGTCTATATATTTTAATTAAAAATATATACAAAACTAATGGATGAACAAAGCTAACATTACATCACTTCGTGGCCATGGAAATAATGTACTATTGATGTATTTGGTTGTCATATTTTATCTCTCTATTTCTTTGATCATGTTTTTTGAAAGTCATTCTCATTAATAACATTTTGTGTACTCCCGCGGGATTCCACTCTTTTATTAGATTGTTAGTTTACCATTGAGTTTTTCTTTCTGGTTTTTAATGGCATCTTCTTAGCGGAATGGTACATTGGACTTTATTCGAGATTTTTTTATATTTAGACCTTATTAGAAAATCATTAAACCAATCTCCAAAGATCTGATAACAGTAAACCTTTGATAAGAGAAGGTCATTAATAGAGAATAAGAAACACGACATCAAAGAAGACCAAACCATATCACGGCGTTATTGCATTTCCGAATGGGATTCCATTAGCACGCTTCATGATTCCAAAACTGCATCCACCTTCCTGCTGCTCTTGTTTGCTCGCTCGCTACTTCCGCATACGTGCATCTTTAAGCTAACACCGGTCATTGTAATTACGTCACTGGCTGATCGAAAAGCGCCTACTAACCGCCAACCACGTAGAGGTGAAAGTCGACGTCTGCTGACTCTTGCTTCTTCCGATTCTCAGTAACTGCCTATACTATCTACATAGTTTCACAATTAATTGCACAAGACGTATTGGCGTGCTTATACGGTTATTGATTATTTGTATATAGGTAAGATACACGCAATATAGCTGTTTCGGCGTGTCCTAGATTTTACCTCTGCACGCTCGATTTTTTTGTGCTAAATCTTATCGACAGATCTAAGGTCGCAATAAACATTCTTACATAACGGAACGAACTCTGTGACATGTCTTTGTGGCAGTCTAACAATCGACGTTTTTTGTCCACATCGTAATTTTTTTTTGGACTTAGTGGTTTTTTTCACTTGTCACGTCAACTCTACGTGATGTCCCTAATAAAAGACAGCTATTTTAAATACCGACAGGTGCGCACTTACAATAATTACACGTAGAGGAATCTTTAGTTATTTAAAACTTAGTATGGTGCGTTTCACAGTCTGAACGTGCCATATTAAAGCACTTAGGACTCTCTCAAAACATGTACTCAATTTTTCATAATATTCTTAATATACCTTTTTATTCGGATCTTACCGCTCTTAACAACTATTAATTTCGTTTTCAAGATGTCTACGTGACAATATTTGCGTACATCGCTTTTCAATTTGCATTCTCTCTCTAATACTATGGCTAGATTTATTATTTAACCACGACTAATTCTTCCGAAGGGCAATAATAAGTAATTGATTCCTTGTCGGCGGAAGTGTTGAAACAAGCACGTGTTTTATTTTCTCTCATTTACCTAATGTATTCAAATAATGCGATTACGTACAAATTATTGAACCCAAGAATGTGTCCATCACCGGATTAACTTCCAACCGGATTCCATCTGCGACCAAATTAGTTGGAAAGAGTGACCAAATCTGGTTTTGGCTTATTACTTTGATTTTTATTTATGTTTGTTACATCTTCATTTTATATATTTTGCTGATTGCATTGTTTATATTATCATTTATTATATTATCGAAGCATTTGCTTATTTAGAGTTCTTTCGGATCTAATCTATTCTGTTTGTCATTGGCATGTATTTGTGTCCATTCCGGCGTCTTTGTGAACATTTGTTGTTGGTGGTGATTAACTGATTACCAATTCAGATGAACTGTTGTACACTTTTATACTTATTAATGTGCCATAATTATTTAATCAAGAAGTTAAATATCCCTAGTTAATAACGTTTACATAAACCTTTAACTAAGTTACTGAAATCATTTTGGGTCCGCAAAGATTATCGATATTAACAATAAGTGTGTTCGTGTACACATTACTTATTAGGCGTTTCACAATTGGCTTTCACAAGCCTCTTAAAAAAATCATAATGCAAATTGAGTTGGCAGTCTAACGTAAATTACGACAAAACAAACACGAATTATCTAGCGCCTCCTACGCAGATTATTGTCTCAGAAGAGGAACACTTCAATAGTTCCCAATACTTGACACTCGAACAGCAGTGAAAGCAGACAAACAAATCGTTAGTATACCAACAAACTTAATCACATTGCTTCCACAACGGTCTATTCAGAAAGATTTGGCTCATTAGGAAGCTAATAATTGTCAGGCGTGTCGAGCAAATAGATCAGTGCGAATTTTCACGCACTGGAGAAAGATACGTGAACTAAACATCACTGCAAATCTCTCAACATGACTTAGTTTGAAAGAAGATAAATAGTGGATAAATACAATAAATAATACATTTTTCTTGAAAGTTATGGAAAGTGGTTCTTGGAACCTTCGCTTGATTAATGTTAGATAATCAGCAAGCCTAAAAATATATTTTAGTTCATTTATTAGAACGTCAGATCCTTAAAACTATGATGATGTATTAATATATCCGATCTTATTTTTATTAACGAGAAGTGTTTGATTCATGAATCGTTTTGATTTTAGTTATGCAATATACAAATGTAAACAAAGGTTGGATGTTATTTATTCGGTCATTGCTGATGTCTGCGGCGTGTTATGTTGTGTTGCGAAACAGGGAGTGATTCAAGGCGCCTAGCACTGCACCGTGCACGTAATACGAATTGATAATCGGCACTGCGTTGTATCATAGAAGAATTCTCCGGTAGTGAAAGCAGTTGGCTACGGTCACAATTTCTCCACTTGTTCCGAGTTGCGGGGAGCGAGCGTGCTCGGAGTCCGAAATAATCGTGAAATACCCGCGGCCCGAGGCTATCGGACTCGCCACTCGACATTCAGCACACCACACCACTGGGCATTCAACAGCTCATGCGTTATGAATTCATTTGCGGAGAAACCTTCACAGTGGTCGTTCCACAGGTACCTGAGATAGCCTGTTCCATCAGCTGTTTTAGACAGACAATAACAATGAAATTAACCTCACTTATTTGGACATTCACCGCATCTATTTGGTAGTGGGTCGATGTACTAGAACACTTTTCTATTTCGACACCCGTTCAATCAATTCTACTTTCATACCTCACACACTATCATGGGTGTCAAAATTGTATTTAAGAACTGTAATAATTAATGCTTTCGCCCCTTGCCCGGAATTGTCTTCTCCAATTACCAAATATTGTCGGGTTTTGTAATAAACTCTGTTTTCTTTTCTCTCTCCAATTTTATGTCGCTCCACCATAATTCTGTTTTACCGGCTTGTTTTTATCTAATGTACCATATTTATGACCGAAGCACTTTACGATACTGCTTTTATCCATAGTTGTTTTCTGTGTCTTCTTCTCACATGCTGATAAGTCAATTTTTATCACCTAACCCCCCTTTTCAACGGTAAAGACTTTTTATTTAATCGCTTTTGCACCATTTGAAATTTTCATTTCACTGTCTCACATTTAGCTCTATTCTTCTGTCTGGTCACAATTTCATTTAATGTGTAGTTCAAGCTTTTCGTGTCATTATTATCATGTTACACATAATTTTTGTATAAAGTGTTCAACTACAATAATTATTTATACCTTTAAAGGCACTGCCTTTTTAATAAATTATCAATGCATGTCCAAATACTTTCTACCGGTGGAATGGTACGTGAGCGCGACTTTTTCTGCTGAATTATAACTAAGCCATGGCGAATGCATATCATGTAATCAGTATTATAATATATGTAATGTTTGTGATGAACGATGACGTATACGAACTGTTGCACGTAGGTCTCGTATGAACAGTTTAGTTAAATCTGGCATTGCAAATGTCCGACCAATCAGTTAAAAGTCAACAAATGATATGCAAGTATTGTTGATTATTGTGGAATGGTTCTAGAGCAGTAAAGTCCCTTTTGTACTCGGTTGGCTGTTCTTCCAAAAGCCCAGCACTCTCTTGAAACTGATCCGATTGTTTTATGGCGTGGTGATTGCATTTGTTTCTTCGTGGTGACAGGCCAAGAAAAAAATTGTGACTTCTGTCAACATTGCAAGAGAATAATCATAAATTAGCAAACCAATAAAACACGCATCACGCAAATCCTTCGTTAGAAATTTAGAATTTTGCATGATTTAACACGCTGCAATATTGTAAACACATCATTTAATTTGCATGTAAATTGAGCGGTCTATTTGACACCCGAGACCTCGTAACGATTCCCCTGTCGATTAGCACCAGCCTCTCAGAAGATATAAACAGATTCAACTTTCGATTTCACCCACTTCACATAACGATTTTTTGTGATCGATTGTGTTGTAAGACCGGCGTGTTAGGTCAGTTGAATAATTATATTTGGCAATACGGTATAATAGTAACATAATGCATGCTACGGAATGTATTTTTTGCGTACGATTGGGCACGTCAATTTGCGCTTTTGACTGTCTATTGTTAGATCACCGCTTATTCATTTCGCTCTATCATATAACATTTTTTACTACTTTCAGAGATTTCTATCTTTGAAACTTTTTACAGTGTTTTTACTTCAAATATAATAACATTTTAAGCGGAGTTCCACTCTCCACAAATGGGTGATTATTAACTTGACCGTCATGACTAATTATTGATAGCTCTTAGCATTGATAGCTCTTTTGGATTACTGATTTTCACGAGTTAATCTACAATTATACAATTTGTCAATTTCATGTAATATTCCCAGGCTTACTTACATCTTTCAATTCTGCAACATGTTATTGCATTGTTAATTCGATCAATTCTCATTGTTAGTTACAAACAATTTTTGTTTCTCAAATGCCCTATTTTTGCTCTTGTTCGTAATAATATTAATGCTATTGTACCACTGTTTGTTTTATTGTTTTTGTTCTTGTATGGTAATTATCTGTGTACTGGTAACCAGTGAATTATTAGTCTTGTTGATTTGATTCATGTCTTGTGCTGTTTTTCGTCCTCTTGATTGTCTTTAGTTCATCTTGTTCAGCTCAGTGCTAGCGACCTGACTGACCTATGTTAGCAATGTAACCTAATCTAACCACATTGCTGCTAACTATGTGGGTCACGCTGTGATGAAAACACGCAACGTATTAACGGGCATTAAAAACTGTGAGGCAATCCTAGAATTGAACTTTTTGTGGCAAATTATCAGTATTTAAACACAGGATGTTAAGGCATAGAGTGATGTCGCTGTTTTGCTTATAATTTGGTGGTAACATCAAAGAAGATTCTGGTTTTCTTCGTAGATTTTATCGCTCTGTTATAACACGGCAATGATATTTTATAACTTAATGGCTTTTTTATACTGCTTTACCGAGATTAAGATTTGAAAATGTGGCGTAGACAATATTACGTCTTGTCCTTTCTTTTGATGATGAAATGATTTGTGACGGAAGTTTTAAGCTGAAAATTTTAATTTATTAATATAATTTTAATTTATTAATATAATTTTAATTTATTAATATAATTTTAATTTATTAATATAATTTTAATTTATTAATATAATTTTAATTTATTGATATAATTTTAATTTATTAATATAATTTTAATTTATTAATATAATTTTAATTTATTAATATAAATTAAAAATTTGGCTAAAGTAAGGGGCGAAAAAGGCATAATTACCCAAAAATTAATCACGATTACTGAAAATAGTTTTTTAATATCATCCATACTCAATGCTTTCAGCAATGGAAGATTTAATTGACATGTTTCGAAAAAAATAGTACATTATCCTAAATTGTTGAATACTAATTTAGTGCCAATAGGCAATAGGCCTACCTTTATTGTAGATTTATTTTTCCCGTAGATATTTTCAGCTGCTAGAGCTTTTATTAAAAAACAAAATTTTGCCAAAATCGCTCGTCAAAGTCGATAGGGGCCACATTATGTCAAATTCCCACGAATATGGAAGGAGATATTAACATAGGCACTCCGAAAGGCTTTTCAAAAATATATGCATATGGAAGGGAAGCACAAGGGGGAAAACCGGGGACTTTTGTTAAAATACATGTCTAAACGTGTTCTATCACCTGTAAAAAATTCAGCTCCTGGGGAATTATTTCCGACATTGGGTGTTTTTTTCCCTTCGGTGACTAGGCTACATGTCTTGTCAAATTCCTACGAATATAGACACCGCTCCGAAATACTCATTTCTGAATGAGGCTTTATTATATCATCCTGCTTCATCATAGAATTTGTTTTTGATATACACCAATCACATTTCGGCATTAGATATTTGTATTAACCACAAAGCGCGATATATAATTATTCTCCTTTTAATTACATTTATATTTTATGTATGCAATAAAATGCCATTAAAACATCATAACGCTCCGGTTATGAATTATGTTTAATACCGTAACATCATATTTTTTTTATTATTTGATAGTTTTGGTTGAAGAACGTCTTGCATAACATACAGCCATCGACCAAATTTAACAGCCTTATTTATATTCGGTTATTTGTTGCGGAACAATGCCAGATTTTACTTTTTTTCAATGAAATTCTTCTTTAGTCTGTTTATGGGCAGCGGAATTATTTGTGATGTAATATTCGAGAATCGCCGACATTTTGTTATTGTATAATATCATATTCATTGAGTGTAGGTAGAGATTGTAATAATTATTATTTTCGTTTTCATCAATCTGTTAAATTATGTTTCTATTTTGGTAGTGGCGTAAGCCGCCAACTTCAGTATTTGTCGAATGTCTTCTAAACGATTTCCGTATTTTTTATTGTTTGTTGAAATTGGATAGTATAAAAACCATCTAATTGTTGCGAAGGATGCTATTGGTTTGTTTTCAACCGGCCGCTCAGGCTTACAGATGTGATGGAAGTAATGACACAGCTTTGATGATCGATATAAGGTCTTGTGTTAACCCTAGATAGCAAATTGATTCTCTGTGCTTCTTCGGGTGAAACTCTGACAGGAATGAAAAAGGGAAGCTATGTAAACCATCTGCTTTCGGAGTTCGGCTAACACAGAGAGGAAAATACTCGTTGAAACCCATTTGGTAAAAAGAACGGTTAAGGAAAAAATTAAGTTTTCTTTGGAAGGACTGGCACAGGTGTAACCTGTTTATTAGTGAATCCATGTTTAAGTTTATTATACTGTCTTGCTATTATTGAATTAGAAATTATTATAAATACTTGTCGTACTTGCAAATTGATTCTACCCAAAATAAAGACTAAATGTGTGTACCGTTAAAACTGTGCATTTTATTTAATTTACCCATTACAATAATATTTTTGTAAATGGATTTTCTCAGAAGTGTACCATTTCCAAATTATATTTGACATAAATCGCATTTATAATTGACTGAAAGACGATAATTTCCGAAAGCCAATTTGTAGATACCGAAAGTAAAGAACAATTATGAATGCTCCGGTTCCGAGAAAACTTCCCAATCTTCGTCTTCCCTTTCTCTTATCTTCACGAGATAAATAAATGTTCTTGATATTTTTCATAACAAGAATAGTAATAAATTATTGAAGGTGTATTGTTATGTATTTGGATTTTCTCTGGCGACGACAGTTCAATAAGCGACTGGCGTGACCCGCGTAATCCGAGTTAACCATGATTGACTGTTATACTACCTATTGATACCACTACTACTTATACTAGTTATTGATACGAGTGATGGACACTGGACACTGCAAGGCAGTTCGAAATGTTGGCTCCACAAAAAGGAATAGCCACGCAACATAAAACCCAAATAATGTAGATTTTTTATTCGCTTCCTAAAAGTAAGTTTAATTTGTCCAATTTGTACTTTTGGCTGTGTGTATTTGTACTAACAATTTATTGGCGAATAAACCGTCCCGCCTCAAATGTTTATAATAAATATCCTTTTAGATAGTTGTTCAACTTTAAGAAGTAGCCAAGAGAAAATGCGTGACGTAAGGTCGTTAATAGTTATTGCTTTGTACTTCTCAATGTTTTTCTAGTTTCTCAGAATAATTTCATAAGAATACTTATAATTCCCTGTACTTAATCATATTTACTACCTAACTAGCAGATTGTAAACGATACGAAGTTTACTAGCAGATAGTGAATTCGCCGGCTAGTAGCATGTAAACTAGCCCCGTATCATCGATGCTTTAAGCCTCGATTACATTGAGCGAGTTTACAAACTACTAGCCGGCGAATTCACTAATAAAATCATATTTACTAGCTAACTAGCGGATTGTGAACAATAAGAAGTTTACTAGCAGATAGTGAATTCGCCGGCTAGTAGCATGTAAACCAGCCCCGTATCATCGATGCTTTAAGCCTCGATTTCATTTTTCTCGATACAGTTTCCAAGCTACTAGCCGGCGAATTCACTAATAAAATCATATTTACTAGCTTACTAGCGGATTGTGAACAATAAGAAGTTTACTAGCAGATAGTGAATTCGCCGGCTAGTAGCATGTAAACTAGCCCCGTATCATCGATGCTTTAAGCCTCGATTACATTGAGCGAGGTTACAAACTACTAGCCGGCGAATTCACTAATAAAATCATTTTTACTAGCTAACTAGCGGATTGTGAACAAAGAAGTTTACTAGCAGATAGTGAATTCGCCAACTAGTAGCATGTAAACTAGCCCCGTATTATCGATGCTTTAAGCCTCGATTACATTGAGCGAGTTTACAAACTACTAGCCGGCGAATTCACTAATAAAATCATATTTACTAGCTAACTATCGGATTGTGAACAATAAGAAGTTTACTAGCAGATAGTGAATTCGCCTGTGAATTTTGACATACTTACTTATTGCTTTAGACGCTGGTTACGTCGAAGAACGGGCTACTTCTTGTTAGAAATAGGCCAATATTCTTTTGTTGTTACCTTTTAATTATTTTAAGTTCAAAAATATTTTCCATATTCTGTTTAAATTTCTATACATTCCTCCATGTTCACGTGGGTAGAATTTAACCTTTTCGTTGTGTAATGAAAAATGAGGTCAATCGTTGCGCACAAATTTCCTGTGTTCGTCTTTTATTATTAGATAAAACCATTTGGTTTTATTAAATTCTGTTTATTATGTCGGTGGTGACCTTTTATTTTGTCATAAATCACGAAGTAAAATGAACACTAAAACGATAGAAAGCGAATGTGTTTTATCCAATTCATCTTGGAATATTAATTTCATGTATAAATTTCGCAATATGAGATGAACATGAACAATGATTTAATTCGTTTTAGCGTACAAAATTTCATGTGCTTATTTATTTGGAGTTTATTATTGATCCAAAAGATATGGCTTTGATCCGTGTCAGTTTCATTCACACACATATTAATTACTCTGCATTAAATGCACTTTCGTACAAGTCTTTTGTAGATGAGCCTGGAAAAAAACTGTATGCTTTTATATTTAACATAGAAAACATATTTATTAATTACTTTGCCTGCGTTTCTTTCAATGATATAATGTTTTTTTTATGTAATTACCTCGGCTTAATTCCCTTTCAAATTCTTTTCATGTTTCTCGACTGCAGTACGCGTCTACTTACAAAGCTGTTTGATTTGATCTAATCATGTTAACCGGTATTTATTGCTACAAATGTCTACAAATAGAAGTAAGCAAGTATGGTTTTACCTTCCTACTTGGAAATCGGATATAGACTCTTTATTAATATTTCTTACCATTCAAGTTCTACTTGTTACATAAACTTCACTGCGATGTGATATTTTTTTCCAGTTCAACATTCTATAAAAATATTTCAATGACTGTGTATTTTATTACTTTATTTATTTATTATTTTGTAATAAAACATTGCTATTACAATTTTAATAATGATAAAAACAAAAAGGAGTCACGCAAACCTGAAAAAAACGCTCTTATCATTTCAAAGTGTTACAGAATTAAAAAAATAAATAAATAAAACTTCACTACATACTAGTCATCTCAGAAGGTTTACCTATAAACGTCCATTGTATCAATTGAGAGTCTTTTGGTTTTGTTTTTTTGCAAACGATGTAGAAAATCGTTCAAAATTACCCACTAAGAGGCAGCTAGTTTGCAGGTTGTACCATTTTTATTTAATTTTATAAACATATAAACATATTTTATAAATATATAAAACGGAGACCATCAGACCACACAGCGAAGCCGGCAATGTCCATGGAGCTTCATCGACAGTCATCCACTGCTCCAAAATCCTACGTAGAAACGGTCTGGATGAAAGCCATACCCAGAACCGAAGAAGCTACAACCCGAGAATGAGCAGAGCCGACCCCAACAGCCTACCTAGGCAATGAGTTGGGACAGTGCAAGGAAGAAAAAGAAACATAACAAAATCATTTTGTTGGTATATTTAATTTAATTTCATTACAATGTCTATAAATATGTTATACACTGTTCAATGACTTCTTGTTCTTCTGATTGCCTTCGTGTCGTTATGTATTAGTGAAAACCATAAATAATAAAACTAGACTTATTTCTCGTATATATAATATGTATAATACAATAATTTTGTAATTAAACATTCGCCCCGAAAGTTTTTACAATGATATTTTTAACGACAAACTTTGATCAATAAAAGAAATTATACGAAAACTATTAACCCAAATATTGGCAACAACTTTTATTTATGCAAGTGTATCCATGTTTTAAATTAATTATTAAATAAACCTGCAGAATTAGTAAGTAACCTTCTTGACTTTTTCTTGGAAACATTTTTCGTTTGTCATTTTTGTTTAACAAATTTATGTCAAGGTCTTTCGTCTCGGAGATCATAATTTAAAGTTTAAACAAAGGTTTTTTTAAACAAAATTGTACATGTTCATATGTATATTTACTTTGTTAAATCAATATTATGACTGCGCTTATTATGTTACCAATTATAGATGGACGCATTCCATCCATTTTACAAAATGAATCAATAATAATTGGATATTTTCACAAACGAGGGATTTTGTTGAAAATGTATGGAATATTTAAAGATCACTGTTTTGATTTTAATCATGCTACTAAAAATGTTTTTTTTTTTTTTTTCATTTAAGTTTACTGATTTAAACGATCGTAAACTAACAAAACGAAAACGGCCCGTGATTGGCATGGGCACCAAATACGCCCGTCAACAAACAACAAAGTACTACTTTCAGAAATGTGTCAGAAGCCGACCGACGCTCGTGACGTCACACGATAGCCCTGCCCCAAAATATCATTTTGCCGGTATTTCAAAAATGGGAAACTTAGACTCGCTGTAGAAAATTTATTCGTCAACATAAAAATAAAATAAAAATGCCATAATCATGCTAATTTTTTTAAACATGGAATGGGCAAATATCCTATTATAGACTTTTAGAGGAAACGTTAAAATTGTTATGGTAGGTTCAGACTGGGTCGACGTACGTATTCATCGCTACGCCTAACAATATCTGGGCTTCTTAGCAACCATAGATTTTCAATGAAAATTTATGTTTTAGAATCACATTGGCCATACTCATCGCGACGCGTGGTAAGTGTGATTCTGTAACCATAATTTTCATAGAAAATGTATGGTTGCTAGGCAGTCCAGATATTGTTAGGCGTAGCGATGCGCACGTACGTCGACCCAGTCTGAATCTACCATTACTGTAATTTTTTTTTCAAATTGCGAAGGAATTTCATTCTTGTGAAGGCAAAGATTTGGTTTCTTTTGTTTTTCGTAACATCGACGCATTGGAAAAGAAACGTTTGCCGCTAATGATGACGGATAGAATGGTTTATGAATTGATATATTTTATCTACGAAGTCTATAGCATGGTGGTCTACTGGTCTAAGCATTATTCGTCTTTGAGTGCAGTAGAGTATTGTAACAAATCGTCTAATTTCCGAACGTACACGGAGAAAAATGTTATTCTAAAATACGATCATTTTATTCGTAAAACGGGACTGAAGTTGTTACGAAAAAATTAACAGTGTTTCAATGTTTATTGGAGGAAAAAAGTAAGAATAATTTATTGGTATACGTACGAAATTACGTATACCAACAAATTATTCTTACATGTTCCCGCCAATAAACATTGAAACCCTGTTAACCACTTGGACACATAAGCTTGTTTTCACGATAATTTAACGTAGGTAGACATAGGAATTACGTATGTCCCGTACCTGAGTTATTTTTGTTCGTAAGATCTTCAGTCCCGTTTTTGACCGTTTTTACGAATAAAATGATCGTATTTTAGAATAACATTTTTCTCCGTGTATATTGATTAGTTCTTTAATAGGACGCGTTCAAAAGTGATTCCTGAAGTGTTCAACCTTGAACTCAATGGCGCTAACCGAAGCAAGAAGTCACACTGAGATAAGATCGTTTCAACTTAATTATACTTTCAATCTATAATAAATATCTCATGTGTTTATATTTCAGTCGGATATTACCTACACAGATAGGGCATGTTTACAGGTCTACAGAACACTTAAGCTCTTGATTTACGGATCGGTGATGCTCGCATCTGAGAGCAAAGCATCGATTATCGTTTTGGAAAATATTTGCATTTACAGAAATATTGACATATTACGTCAGAACTTAACAATCTTAAGCTAGAAATCGGCACGCGGGACAGAAAGATTCAATAGGCTCAATTTGTGTGTAGCTTTCAGGGCACATTGGACAATGCATGCACACACCAAACACATATATATATGTGAATGTATGTATATATGTGTATATATATATGTATGTACTATATAAATATATTTTATAATAAAAAAATATATATTTAAAAAAAATTGCTCAACCCATCCCATTCCGGCCCAACCTTCTTTCCTATATTGGCTCATTAGGTTGCCATGTATACCGGCTGATTAAACTCCAACTCCCCACCCATCCTTGGAGCACGTGTTCCAGTCCTAACAAATCAGTGCCCCCTGGTGTACCGGTCTCACCGGGACAGGATTGCTCCTGGCTGGGGTGGTACAATCGTATCGTATCGTATCGTGTATATTGATTAGTTCTTTGATTAACATATAGCAAATAATTAACAGAAATGAGAGCAGGATTTAGTCAATCTCCGAACCTAAACCGTTGTGCGCTGTGAAGCGCTTTGAAGTCATCTTTTCACGGCTGGGATGGTTGATTCAATCTTCAACCTTTTTTTCATTTTTATTTTCATGCTCTACGGGAAGGAGTTCGGGGGAATTTCATTCCGACTAGTCGTGTTTTTGTTGCTCTTATGAATTAATTTTATATCAGTGGCCACCATGGCCCAATCTCATTGAAAATGTGTCAAAATACGTGTTTTAGTTATAGCTTCATAATTTCATTACGAAAATTGATTTTGCATTGTTGCAACAGTGGTAAAAATGACAACGTTTGCAAGTGAATTCAAAGTGAACACAAAGGATTTGACGAAGGCGTCATCACATCGATGAGAGATACTCACAAGCAAGATAAGAACCACTTCACTTTTATTTATATTTTAGTTGATGGGGAAGAGGTTTATGTTTTCATAATATTTTAAAGCACTGAACTCAGATAGCCATCTCACAACATGAATAATGCGTATTCCACTTGTCAACTTAATAAATGTTTATTTCTTTCAGCATTTTGTTTACAAAACCAACACATCATAATAATATGGTAAATGGTGTTCGACAACCATTGGCGATGGTAGAAATATATTGCATTCACGGAGGCGGGCTCTGGTTGATTGATTTCTACTATTTCAGGAAAGGTTGTGGATCACTGAGGTCTGTTAAACTTTAGGATTTCGTAAGAGACATAGCATAGTCTACTTGGTCGAGTACCCAATAATCTCACTATTACATTTTACGTTTCAACTTCACTCTAGGATAGTTTTTTTTTTTTTTTTTTAAATATATTCAGTTAGGTAATTCACGAAAGCGCTATGGTGGTTGACCGGACACTGGAAGAAGAAGCCTTGGAATCTGGGACAAAAATCACTTACCAGCAATAGAAAATGGTTACACATACAACCGCCTCAACAAATAAAATTAATAAATAAAAAAAACCCATATGAACAAATAAGAAGATCGAATGCTGTTGACCGATAGCGCAGCAGGAAGTAGTCGAAGTAGACTGAAACTTTTCTCGTGGTGACAAGGCTGGATACGAATACCGAAAAGCAAACGGGAGCAGAAAGCAAGAAGCATCGAGAAACGTGAAGTCCGTAATGGTAGCGGGTAACGCTAAAAGGGAACCAGGTTGCAATAAGCAGGAAGTAAGAAACAGCGTTAAGCAAAAAAGAAACTAAGAAGCAGGAAATCGTAAGCAAGAAGCAGAAAGCACGAAGCAACAGAAAACGGGATGGAAGAAGCAGAGAGAAGCTGGCAGCGGGAAGCATAAAATAAATAAATGAGCAGCAAGAAGCAACGGGAGGCAACAACCAAAAAAAAGCGGGAAGATCGAAGGATGAAGCGAGAAGAAATGAGAAGCAAAAATAAACGAACTTGAGAAACGAAAACAAAAGCTCAACCACTTCCTTTATTCCTGCCCATCCTACATTCCAATATTGGCTTATTAGGTTGCCATGTATACCGGTCGATTAAACTCCAACCTCCTTCCCATCCTTAGAGCACGTGTTCCTGTCCCAACAAATCAGTGCCCCCTGGTGTACCGGTCTCACCGGGACAGGATTGCTCCTGGCTGGGGTGGTACAATCGTATCGTATCGTATTTTTATTTTCATGCTCTACGGTTATTTACTCAGGAAGTACGCATTATGTAATGCCATAATTAAATTTGTCAATGTGAACTTTGAAAGCGACCAAGGTTAACTTTTGACGGTTGGGTACAGGTACACATTTGTACCAGTTCTAGTGACTGTTTGTACCGAAAGACTTTGGGTAAACAAGGGTCAGTGAGGCCTCACATGTCGGCATAGTTGATGAACAAATATGACACGTTCATGTTCAAGCCTCAAGGTGAGGATTCTTAATTTGTTTAGTGTGCACAGGGATAACGCTATTTGTATTACGAGTGGACCAAACGCATATACGATTTTTACAGAATTTTCAAATATGACCAAGGCCTATTCTCCATGTAGGCTATTAATTATTCGACTTTTCATTATTTCAGAGGCAACTTTGGCAATTTTTTGTTAATTATAAGTAATTATTAATAAAATAATACCCAACTAATGCCCAACTTACTTTGTAAACATCATGAAATATAAACTAGAAAGTTGTTTTTGGACGGAAATTTTAATTTATGTACGATAAATTTGTGTACCTACGTAAATTGTTAAGTTGTAATTTAAATTTAAACATATATTGAAATCCTTTGACTTTATAATTTATTATACCTATTATACTTCAACACATATATTTACATAGCGGGTTGAGCAAAATATATATTTTAAAATAATTATTTCGTAAATATATTAACTTGCCAAGTTTGCATCTATAATCATGAAAAATGGAATTATTTGATGACCTGTATTTTAAAAACACAAATTAATAAAAATAGATCAACATCAGTAAACTATATTTGCTATGCATTCTTTTTTTTAAATTTAAATTTGGTGAGGTATTTTGGCTCTGAAACAGGTTCAACATTAAATTTTGTTTGAAAAATGGGTAAGTATCAGGTTGGTTGTATGAGACGCCACGTTGCCATTGCCATGTCGTTGCCGGGATGTTGCCGTTGGAATTTTAAACGCAGCCATACATTAACATATATAGACGTGCAGTCCGTAAATTCTGAAAAGCTGTGTCTATCCTAACAGATAATAGAAGATTAATTTATAGAAATACCTACAAACATTTTCTAATCTTTTGTCTTCCAATATTTTGCAAGAAACTTTTACACGATTTTATTCAAACGTCCAACACATCAATCAGCAGAAATATGTTGTATTTGAAACTGCTCACAAATTAAAGCTTTAGATGCACTTGGAAATGAACTTTACATACTAAAAATGAAACGGGACGAAGTGGTGTTTGCTGGAATTTGGTGGTAATATGTGTAGGAAAAACTAGGGATGCAAGGATAAGGGATAACCTTCCTTACTTACCACGTACACTGTACATACCCTAACACTAAACTTACCACTGTACCTCTGCAAAGGAGCAACACAATCACAATATACTAAATAGTTCCACCGCGATAACTCGAGGTATTTATCGCCACAGTAAATCGATATTGTTTAAAATAAGTAGGTACAAAACGATATTGTTTACTTTGGAGATGATCAAATACCTTCCCTCTAGTTTTAAAAAAAATCAGATTATGTACTCAAAATATACCAACAACTTGCTTCCAAGGTAGTCCCATTTTTTTTTAGTTTCCATTATCGAATGCTCTCAAATTTGCTATTTTTTTACACACTAAAGTGTTTGATACGACTTGTCCCCACTATTGACACCAATCGCTGTAAATCCGGAAAATCTTATCCAGGAAATCTTGCAGAGTGCCTACGTGGGTATGTGTCAAACTTAAACTAGCATTTTTTTATTATTTTCTCTTGACACGCGAACAATGTACGCATATCATCTACTTTTTGCACGAGTACTAGAGACATTAACCAGAGACAAACATGCTTTTTGACGATAAAAAAACGCTCGAATGAACAACAGTTAGGTGATAAAATGACAAAACGTGTAGCTAAAAACTACCCATTGTTAAATTATTATTATTCAAGTTTAATCAACCTATTAGCCATGCTAATTATTAGACATTCTAAGTCTTATTACTAGTTCACTTCTTCCCATTAGAAATTAGCATAACAACGACATTTTGATGATTTTATTTTAATGAACCTATTCCTGGGAAAATGGTTCCACAAATCGCAAAAAACTATAAATTTTTCTTTCTTCAAACTTCGCAAAATCACTTTGTGGCGTCATTTTGAATTAAATTAAAACAAATAACTTTGTTTAAACCACTAATATAATCACAAATTACCTACATGTTTCAAAACCGATGGTTTCTTCGTCAGGGTATGTTATTATTATTATTTATGTCATTACTACCCTGACGAAGAAACCATCGGTTTTGAAACATGTAGGTAATTTGTGATTATATTAGTGGTTTAAACAAAGTTATTTGTTTTAATTTAATAAATTTTTCTATTTAATTATCGAAGACACTCAGCGACTTTCCAAAAAATTTTCAACAGGAACATCGGAAAAACATACATATTTGTAAAAATCATTAACTCTGTGTTGAGATTAATGTTGTGCTCACCTATAATTAGAAACATCATTATAACCATGTATAAACGCAAACTACTGTAAAAATGATGTGATGTATTCTGTTGGCGAGCCAAATAATTTTTTTTTTTTTTTAAATACATAATATACATTTAATGCAGTTTGTTACACATTTAATACATTTTTAATAGTATATAATGTATAAATTTGTTTTAATATATAAATTTGTGTTAGGCCTCTTTAACTAAAATAGTCTAAAACAAATGCGAAATTTATATATTTTTATTGGAAAAAGATACGGTCGCATCTAGGCATTGAACCTAGGACTAACCACTGAGCTAATTCGACCCTACCCCCTTCGGTCGTATTTAACTGTATCATACTTCGACAAAGAACTACCAACATTTTCTTCACATTCTTAACTTTATTAACTGCTAAAATGTTCGTTTGAGAGTCGGTAATATTGTCTTCAATGATTAAATATTACAATTTGAGGTTATACTCATTAAGTTCTTCCAAAAATTGAAAAAAATGCCTGTTGAATCTGACACAACAACGTATTAAAACTTGTATAAGTAATTTAATAAGTATTCGCAGACATATGGAAGGCGGAGAAAACAGAGTGCTAAAATTTAACGTTGGAGTGAAAATGTTTATTATGACTGCCTGCTTTTCTAAAATATGTTTTATACGCACACGTATTTTGTAATTAAATGCAACATTGTAGGTATACAAGACGCGTACATAAAATCTCAATCATAATTCAATTAGGATTTTAAACAATTTTTTTTCATTGCGTTATTAATAATAGTAATTTAACTATTTTTATATTGCACCCTGTCCTTTTGATGAACAAGAATGTCATTAATACTTTTCTGAGGAACAATAGAAAGAGTGTGTGAGCTGGTGGCGCATTATGCAGATGATGTGTGACTGATTTGGCCGCCTCTGCCTGTACCTGTATGGTAACATGAAAAGATCTGACGACTAGACATGTTGGGTTAGATATTTGGGCTAAATACTATCTGTGACACGTGTCTCTTGCGTAGACCGCATATTGAATGCAGATGTCTAGTGGAATGCTTTGAAGCGTGACCTCGTTTATAAAATGATTTGGTTTATCCACATCTTAAAACACTAGGTATCAGTAATACTACATTATCAAGTTAGACCTTTATTACAGGATGGTTAAAAGGTCATATTAAGGACATATCTTCAAAGAATTTTCAGTCGCCAAGGATAAGAGAATAATACAAGTTCTCGTAACATTTCTATATTTAATATGATTTACGATTCCTACGACCAAAGTAAAACTAATTTGGCATATAATTAATTATCCTCGTTAACCCATTCAGACCCCTTGAGCACAATTATGCACACTAACTTCAAAGCATAATATAAGGAGTAATTTTATGTATTTTAAATGTTCCGCCTGTTTGTATTAAACTAGCAACATTATTTCTACCTAAAAATTTAACTAGTGGAGTTATCTTACCCGCAAAAGTTATAAATATCGGTTGATTCGAAAAGTGCGATGAACCGTTTGACAGGAGTGCGGGTAGGTACATTTTGTTTTCATTGTTTTTATTAAAATTTCAAAATTATTTCATAAAAGAAGTACGCAGAAGCAATTCTAAAATGTTAATAAGTATTATGTATAAATTAAAAATGTAAATAGTTAAATAAATAAGCGTATGGAAGTGTTTGAATTTTGATGTGCAGAATTATGCACAATCAGTCTCTATGACACCTTTACATGATGTATACAAAATGTTGTACTCCTTTCTTTGTGATTTGGAAAAGTTATGTTATGTTGTTAATTTTAGGAAAAATGTATAACTCTGTGAACAAAGAAGATTTGGGGGTGATTTTAGGATTGTTGGAGAATTATTCTGACTCAGACCTTAGTGGTGATGATAATTTTGACGTAGAAGCTGAACGTTTGGAGGCGAGTTCTTTGGAACGTGAACCTTCGACTTCTACAAAACAAGTTAGAGAAAAGGTGCAGATACAATTTCTCCAGATGCTATCAGAGGCATTATGAAGATATTGCATTTTAAGAAGATGAACCATTGGATATCAGGAAAAATATAATATAAAGGGGCGAAGGAGAATTTTTTTTTTACATATTTTCTAAAATAAAGTTGCATTGCACGTTACTTTTGAAAATGGGGAGGACGACTATATTGGGCCTGCAATGCATTATTTTTTAGGTATATTAATGAAATTGAACTAGAAAAAATTACGGAATAAACAGACATTTATGCCCTGCAAATTGGCAAACGTAATTTTAAGCCAACGAAATTAAATCACTTATCAGGCTGCATATACGTATTGGAACCTTAAATTTTCCAAGAGTTCAATTGTATTGGAAAAGGCTCTTGGTGCAAATTTATTTCTGGATACGATGATCTGGGACAGATTTTTTCAACAATGAAACAGTCTGAATTTAGTAAATAATTTGGAAATGACACACTCGTTTTCCGATAAACTTGCAAAAGTGCATACAATGCCATCAGTCAGAACACGTTGCCTGGAATTAAAGCCAAGTATTGTGTATCGATGAACAAATGGTGCCTTTCAGAGAAAAGTAGGAAGATGAGCCTTGCAGAACCATTAGTAAAGGCGGGTAAAAATAAAGCATTCAAAAGATAGTCCGGACGACCAAAATATCCAGATACGAGGGAACCTGCACCAAAAGAAAAAAAGTTAGTGAAGAAGTTCGACACGATAAGGTTGGCCATATGCCCCATCTTGACCAAAGAAAGCGATGTAAAAAAAACTCTCGGAATCAAAAAACTATTTTTTTGTGATAAATGCAAAATTCATTTATGCATAAAAAGGAACCAAATTTCATATCATGGAAATACTTAAAATAAACTTCAAAGATTTAGGTTCGCCACTGTTCATAAGAATTTCTATATTTCATTAATAATCGTTGAAAATTTTCTATTCAAAACCGATGCAACAATATTCTCCTTTCCGTGATCTGTGACCGTTGAGACCTGATGGGCATAATTATGCACATGTTCAATTTCCTAATAAACAAAACTAAAAAAATATAAAAAAAATATTTTTGTGTTATTAAAACCACAATAAAGCCTAATCCACTCTTAAATAATTTTTTTCTCCTTTAAGAATAATTCAGGTCTGAATGGGTTAAAATCCACTTAAGTAACATTTTCAATTTTTTTTTCTAAAATTTGTAAAAAATGATCCAGGAATACGTTTGACTCCTGTGACGAAGATTTTTAAATATTGGTGAACTCTTGTTTCGTGAAAGTTAACTTAACGAAACCATATTATTTTGTAGTAATAATTATGTATTATGATGAAATTTACTTTGTTTTTAATCACTTCATTACAATTCCACACATGGTGGGTCTTGAAGAGAACTGTGTTGTAGAAGGGAGGAAACACGGAGGCTGACAAATCGTTCCACAGCCACGGCATAGTCAAGGATTTTTTCAGCTATTTTGGGTCACCAGACCAGAACCAAAATCATGTTTAATTCAACAGTGGGGCGCGTTTTCAATCCGTATAGGGTCAGCAGTTTTGTACTATTAAAGTATCTGCGAGCCCTGTACAGTACGCCCAGCTTCTGCTAGGCTAACTTGACTCTTGCTTTGTTGGAGTCCCCGCACCTGAGCTGGTCAATTAGAGTTACACCAAACATAATAATGGAAGGCATGTTGGTAAGATTGCTGCCGTTGAAGGAGACTAGGTTGTCATTTCGAGATATTGACATTATAAGATAAAAATAAAGAGAGTTTTTTTAAATTTAATAAGATAATTTTCAAAAGATGATTGGTTTCGTCAGTAATAGTATTAAAAAAACACATTTTCGGTTGCCGGTGCTTTCGCGACAGTTTCTTCTCAAAATTGAGTTGAGTTGAGTTGATTTGAAAGTCGACTTTCTGCTCATCTCACGAGATGCTCCGAGCCCGACACGCTCGCTGATTCCTTAATGCTGTTAATTTTATCACCGTCGGCATCCACCATCAACCAACAAACCAACCAACTCACTCACTTACTTCAAGATGAAGTTCTTGCATTGCATTCTGCAGTGGTGCTGGCCGAAACTGCAGACAACTTCAACACAAGGCTGGACATTTTGCAATAACTTTACGCTTTAAATCAGAAAGTCTTTCGGCGTACGATCAAAACCTGTCTTATGTTTGCAGGTGAACGAGATTTGGAGGAATTGGTACAAATCTGCGCCCGGGGCTCGGCGTATTTCAATTTATCGATGCTCCCAATTCTGAAACACGGTTTGTTTCCCACAAAAGGAGGCCAGCTGAGAATGATTTTGCTCGATTTTAATTCTGCAAGTCAAACGTAATAGTAACGTTGACTTGGAGAACTTTTTTTGGATATAGATTTTACATATTTATAAAAAAGCATTAACTTTGTAGCTCGCCATAATTTACAATAAAAATGTATAAATTCGTTTTAGACCACTTAATCAAAGTCCACCGGTTTCGAGTGGACCCTTTCCTCGTCAGGAGAATATTAAAATTGTTTTAATATTCACCTGAAGAAGTGATGAAAATTCAAGTGATCTAAATTAAATTTATGTTTTTTTATTGGAACAGATTTTGTTCATGATTGTGAATATTGTCATAAACAGTATGACAATAATATTCAAAAATAGCAACATAAAACACATACAATCAAAGTTATTGCTCATGTAGGGATTTGCACTTAGGAATTTTCTGTTATCAAATCACTAAGGTATTTCCATTATGCGCTATGAGTAAAGCGCCATAAGTTTAAAATGTTGTATTTAAATCTTATTTATAAATGTGAGTATTTTACTTTCTCAATAATTCTCAAGAAAAGTTTGAATGGTTGCTTTATTGCAACACAAGTCTTTTAAATAATTTTGGAAAATTGATTAAAATTGGCATGATTAAAACATTAAATTTTCTGCTTAAAATTGAGCATTTCAGTAAATTTAAGTATATTTTCAGAACCCATTTACAATTTGGATTTTAATTTTATTTTTACTTATATTTTTCTTTGTCGTGTCCACATGTCAGTTTTGTGTTCAACTCTTAATGGATTGGACTATTGGAAATCAAAATACTTCTCTGGTTTTCATCAAGTCCTTCAGAATATTTTTTGTTAATCATGACGTGATATAATAGATTTAATTAATCAATTCGTATCCTATACTATAAAATTTAATCCTATAAAAAATAAAATTATTGCTTTTCTTGAAATGTCGTCGTAATATTACAACTTCACTGAATGAATGACCTTTGGAAAAAATATGACAAATTGTCAATAAATTTTAATCTCACATTAAATAATATTTTATACTTAATCCAGCTTTTTTAATAAACATTTTGAAAACATGTCACTGACCTTGTTTTTACAGACGTTGACATGATTTTCTCTTACCTAATATTTTCAAGATCTATTATTTTGTATTAATTCAAGTTGTCTGGTTGACTAATCAGCTGATTTGATTAATTCTCAGCTTTAAGAATTTTAATTCTATGTTTAAATTTCATTGAATTAATAACGAATAAAATAAGTTAACGATAACATTTCATAACTTGTCGATGAAAACGTACCTACTGATTTCCCAATGTTTATTTAACGCCATTTGACACATATTTCATCTGACCGCTTACTAAATATAGCTTCAGCCATTTCAGACAACGTTTAAGTATCATTTCATTTCGTTATGTCCCCAACAGTATTATCTTTTTCACTGTGTACGGAAAACAAAAATATCTTACCAAGAAACCTGTATAAATCTGATACATAATTTTTTTATGCAGTGCATCTGGTTTTGAGACCGCAACCTCTGTGTCCAGAGGCAAGCAGCACATCACCGGCTCGTGAGTTCATAGACTCTGAATATCATCATATTTAAGTACAGTTTTTTTTAAGTAATAAAAATCATAAAAGCAATTTTTGTGAGATCTTCTCAGATGTTCGATAAGCTCTTCTGGTTTTGAATACCTTATTTATATGCTCTTGTTTATCTGTCTACTAAAGTTAGTCAACATATTTGAAGTCTTTTTTAGTAGAATTTTACAGCTTTTGTGTATAGCTATTTTAAATTACTTATATGAATTCGCTTAATATAAATATCATAATAAATATGTAATAAAAATCGTAGAAGCAATTTTTGTGAGATATTCTCAGATGTTCGATAAGCTCTTCTGGTTTTGAATACCTTCTTTATATGCCCTTGTTTATCTGTCTACTAAAGTTAGTAAACATATTTGAAGCCTTTTTTTAATAGAACTTTACAGCTTTTGTGTATAGCTATTTTAAATTAAATGAATTCGCTTAAATTGTCAGACAGAAGGGTTTTCGCTGACTTGGTATTTCTGTATAAAATTTTAAATGATGCAGTTGATAGTCCAAAATTGCTTGCATTGATAAGCTTTCGGATTCCACTACGTAAAACTAAAAGTCGAGAATTATTTCAGAGCAGAAATTCTGAGATTAGCTACCTCATTATGTATTCCTCTCTGCCTAGAATACTAATCGAAGGAAATAATTATACCAAGTTAGTGGACATTTTAAATTTATCACTAAACAAATACAAAAATAAATTTAAAATTCGAAGTAATTTAGAATACAATTCCACTATTAGGTCCCCATACTATAAAGCTCATGAAATAAAAATTGAGAGAGTTCAACATAAATTTTTAAGGTTCATTAATTTCAAACTCTCTATACCCATTGAACAAATCAATTATGATACATTAATGAAATTTTTAATTTAACTGATTTGTAGAAGAACCAAGAGCGGTCTGGTACTTTTATTCAAATTAGTTAATGGCACAATTGACAAAACTAATAACATTTCGAGTACCAAATCGTTGCACGAGGCTTCCAGAGCTGTTCCTTGTTTATCCAAAGACTACATAGGCTTGGAAATAAATTTAGTTCAGTTGATATTTTCGTTTATTCATTATCAAAATTTATTTCCGAAATTTCAAAAATTCTGTTTCCCGTCTACTAATGTAAAGGAAGTGAAACAATATAATTTGTATATTATTGTTTCTCTTTCTATTATTTTTGTATTATGATATTGCAAAAGCCATAAGGGCGTATATAAAAACATAAATAAAATGCTGTTACTGAGGCAGTTCAGTTGTGTATAATAAATACTGTATATTTTTACTATTCATGTGTAGTCTCTGAAATAATAATGTTAATAAATAAATAAATAAACAAAGTTCTTCAGGTTCTGAACGCCTCAATTATATCTATGTTCTTTTTATATTCCTAAAGTCAATAAAATTAATATTAAAAAAACGAAAACGAAACCAAATTAACAACGGCTTGCGAGGCACTGTTTTATGGGCATACCAAATATTTTACGACATAAAAGGTATAACCGTTAAACTCGAAGTAAAAATAAAAATCTGTGAAGAAATTTCTACATTTTCCACCTGATCTTGTGCCATGAACTTCGGCGACCGGAGATTATTCGTCATTGAATATGAATAATTTATTGAAAGTGACACATTTTTGAATGAAGGAAAGTTAAGTGATGTTAATTTAGTTGGCCTTGCAAACCGTGCCACGGACTTAACTCTGACGGTTCAGTTTAGTCTCAATTAAATTCAAGGTTAAGCATTGTTAGTTGTTAGTTATAGTAAATAGATTTGTAGTGTTTTGGGGATAGACGCCCTCGAAATGTGGTGCTGGAGAAAAATGTTCAGGATTCCATGGACAGCCAGACGCACAAATGGATCCTTTCTGGTGTATATATAGCTAGGCATCCACAATAGGCTTTCAACTATCTGCCTTCTGAGGACTCGCCAAACTGAGGACTCCAACTTGGAGAAACTCGGTAACTTGCAAAGTGGCAAAAGAAGCAAAGGGAGGTCACCAATGCGCTGGAGTGACCAAGTATCACTATAGCATCTGGTACGTCGGTGTCCGCAGCTCTCCACACGGAGAAATTTTTTATTCTCAAATACGATCATTTTATTCGTAAAACCGGTTAAAAACGGGACTGAAGGTCTTACGAACAAATTAAACCATTCTTACGAACATTAGGGAACATGTAAGAATAATTTGTTGGTATACGTAATTTCGTTCGTGTACCAACAAATTATTCTTACATTTTCCCGCCAATAAATATTGAAACACTGTTAATTTGTTCGTAAGAACTTCAGTCCCGTTTTTAACCGTTTTTATGAATAAAATGATCGTATTTTGGAATAACATTTTTCTCTGTGCACGCAGCGTAGAACAGCGAAAGAATCCAATGAGTGGACGAGCCTTGTCCACCATGAAAATTAGAGCAGGGGTCACGATCCTCAGAATTGGGGAGCCGATTTAAGAAGTTTTTGGGATATTGTATCGTGTTATTCGGTTTAGTTGCAACGGTGATTCTCAGAAAAGAAATACAGGGAAAAATACCAAAGGAATCTGAATAAATTAATAAAATTCATAATGTGTTTTTATGACTTAGTGGCGTAATGACCAATAGATAGCATGCAGGGACCCAAACCACGATTACCCTTTTGCCTGAAGCTCCTAATGTACAAAATGTATAAATTCATACCTAAGTAGAAATATGCGCATATTTTTTTTGTAATTATTTAAATTCGGATCGATGCATGTTACAAATAATCGATTATTATAAAATGATTGCCGGCAACCTGGTACTTCCGTTTTTTTTTTATTTAATCTTTAACGAATATGTTCATATATGTACATTAATTATTATCTATTTTAATGTCTATTAGTGTTAATATAAGCATTCATCGCTGGTGGGCACCACCGGTATGGCTATCATGGCTATCAGGGATTGGTTTTAAGAAAATTTAAATGTTATAGTAACAGAAAAAATACGAATAGAATGTTAGGCAGAAAAGTGAACATTAGGAAAAGAACCGCAAAAGAAAAACTGAAGTCACTCCAGTTCAATTCATTCTTTTAGTTTTAAAATAGCTGATGAGAGATGATTCTCTCTGATCCGACTCGAAGGGCCAAATAAAATTTTCCGACGATAGGAACAGTGAATTTGCCAAAATATAATCTGTCTACAAAAGGAACAGTCACCAGAATTTCCATGTTTATTTGAATCTTAGTTCTCTAGCACGGAGAAAGTTACCAGTCACCACCGTTAAAATCCCCACACGCAGCATCCCCAAAGATGATACAGCACCTAATTTAAATCATTTCCTTGAGGACCTCCTGTGTGATATCTAAAAAAAAAAAAATACCGCTCCCTCAATGATGGGTCAAGCACGAAACCTTTAATGGGTGAAAGTTAAAAAAATCATAACAATGAAATGTTGCCTGTTAAAACAGTTATGCCTTCACAACTTCACATAGTACACTTGACTAGTTCAACTCTTATTTTCAATGTTTTTGCCTTTGCTCTCACGTTACTTTCACAATAGAAATATCTTCGCAATTTCCAGCAGTTTTCCCATACTAAACAATATACCCCTGAAATAACACTATTTCAATACAACTCGCAATAATGATTTCGCAGAAATTTACTTTTCGTAATGTTGTTTACATTTAGTATCTTCGCAAGTTATGTTGGTTACTAATGCGTTAGCTGCTGGTGTTGTGATTTAATTAAATTGGCACAAGGTGCATATTTGAGGAAACGTAACGTTTCCCTAAATTAACGGTAATTGAATCCGTCCACGTTATAAAGCTAATTTATATACATGTTATATAACCAACATTTTAGCATCCTTTTCATATTTTTTTTACAATTTATTGTATAATCGAAGTAACCAAATACGATAATGGTGGGTTTACCTTATAACTTGCAGCTTGCAGCAGAGGTTTATTACATAAAAGGTTGTTTTTTTCAAATGTTTAAGACTTTCACCCTTCAGTCCCTATTATTGGCCATCATTTCATATTGTGGAGAGAGGAAATGTGAATTTATATATTCTTTTTTTTTTTTTTAATGAATCGAGTCCAGACTGAAGTTCTTCAAAGATGTCGAATGGGGTAGGAGGCAATTTTAAACAAGGCTTGATAGAAGAGAAGATATTTGTTTATAGAGAGACAACCAAAAAATATGTGCTCAAAATTTCACACTCTAGCTAGACCACACACGGAGAAAAATGTTATTCTAAAATACGATCATTTTATTCGTAAAAACGGGACTGAAGTTCTTACGAACAAATTAACAGTGTTACAATGTTTATTGGCGGGAAAATGTAAGAATAATTTGTTGGTATACGTACGAAATTACGTATACCAACAAATTATTCTTACATGTTCCCGCACTTCAGTCCCGTTTTTAACCGTTTTTACGAATATGCACTATGATTTTTTCATCCAGGGTCCCCGTATATTCCTTGCAGAGATAAAAATAACTGACCCTATTAAGACACTGTATACTTTTAGCCCAATAAAATGAAAGAAATGGCCTAAACAATTAATTGTCCGAAGACATTCGTGAGGTCTGTGTTTCATTTGCAAATCTTTATCAAAAATACCCTCAAGAGGAAGCCGGCAATTTACAATCGATGTCACTTGCGTGAGCATCCAATACAAACCGTTTTTCTTTTTAATAATTTGCAGGTGGGCGATCGTACAGCAAATATAATGGTATGATAATTGTTGATTTTGTGTATAATTTTTTTTAAATTTAGTAACTCATTGTTCCAATTTTCTTTACTAAGTAGGTAGGTACCAGTTTTTCAGTTTTTATAAATAAAGTTATGAGTTTTCTGTTTGCCGGTTTTATTTATTTACTGATCAACATTTGAATAAATACTCTCTCAGCTGTCATAATAGATGAATTAATTATTTCTTCAAACTTCGCAAAATTGTCTACAACATTGAATTAATTAATTATTTATCGATGTGTTGTTATCGACTGTGTTGATCTGGTTATATTAATGCATATTCGTGTACTTAATCGAGAGAACGTGTCGACAATTATTAGCATTTTACATGAATAACTCACAACTATTAGAATACACCAATTACGAAATAATTACTTCATCTTTGGAATCAAAACATCAACATCAAAGAATCAACAAAATCAAATCAAATCAAATCAAAATCAAATCAAAGAATCAACAAAAAGCTGTCCAAAGAAGCGAAGCTAGCAGTTCACAATGGAGTGCTGGTACCTACCCTGATGTATGGCAGTGAAGCATGGAACTGGCAGAGAAAGGATGAAAGTAGACTGAATGCTGTAGAAATGAGATCCCTGAGGCGTATGTGTAGTAAAACCATGTATGATCGTGTGAGGAATGTGGAGATCCGAAAAGAATGCAAGGCCGATGTGAGCGTCATAAGTAAAATTAAAAAAGGCACGCTTAGATGGTTTGGACATGTAGAGCGAATGACTGAAGAAAGGAGTGTCAAGAGAATATATGATGCGAATGTGAATGGTAGAAGAAGTCGAGGACGCCCGAGGAAGACATGGCACGATCAAGTGAATCAGATACTTGAGTCGGGCCATGTCAAGAGTCAGAATAATAGAAGAGCATGTATGATAAGATGTATGAATGTGAATGAGGCAAGGAGTGTGTGCCAAGACCGAGTTGTTTGGCGGTCCGTCCTCTCTGCCTACCCCTGCGGGGAAACGGCGTGATGGTTAGTTAGTTACTTATCTTTGGAATCACTATTCTACTCTAGGCAGTAAACAGATCCCTAAGGAATCTATAAATACCGATTTTAAAAACTAATCTCTTAAAGTTTACAGCTCAGGGGCCTCTGGGCTCAGACAGGCCAATGCTAATGATTATCCATCTTAGATGACTTAGGCTCTCGACTGGCAAATCCGTTGAAGCAATCCAAAATAAAAAAAATATTAATTTGTGTTATTTCATAATTGATTTACTTAAAATAATATTTGTGCCGCATTCCAGAGTGGAAGATACAGTATCGCCCTGGCGTGAGACCACCATTCATAATTGAAACGTTGCTTGACATGGCTTTAGACGTGTTTGGTGACCAGATTTGAATATCCAGATAATTTCCATGTTCCTCTCCCCCATATTATTTATTATCTCCCCACTTAACATAATATTTGTGCCAGTTCCAGAGTGGAAGATACAGTATCGCCCTGGTGTGAGACCACCATTCATAATTGAAACGTGGCTTGACATGGCTTTAGACGTGTTTAGTGACCAGATCTGAATATCCAGATAATTTACATGTTCCTCTCTCCCATATTATTCCCCCCCCCACTACTATCAGCCTCACAATATATCCCAATTTGTTAGGGATGCGTTAGTCTAACTGGCTCCAGACAGTTGGAAGAAGTTGGGATTCTTGTGCGGTATTCAAATAATAATAAAAAGTTTTATCATTTCACTGAAAGTAAGGGAAAATTAGCCTCAGTTCGAGTCCATCAGACACACCCACTACACACAGTTTCTACATATATATTTTACGTGTTAATACTTCGTCTTTTAATCTCGTTAAATGTATTTATATAAATAAATGATTTACCTTTTCCTCGTATCCACATTAATTCCATATTGATGATATGTTGACGGGAAACCTGAATGATGATAAACTCACTTACTTCCGGATTGCTTCCGGAAGTAAAGATATTCTTCCGCGGAAATATCACTTCTTACGAATCACGTTTCCAACATTGATATTAGCTGTACTTAATCAAACAATCAACAAATGCAACGTTTTTATCGATACGAATTAATCACTTTTTACCAATACAAAAGATAATCAGCAAAACACAAACTCTTTCAACAAAGTAAAGCTTTTTGTATCACAGCCTTTATTAATTTATAAATAATGATTAATTTATTCGTTAATTAAAAAAAAAACTAATATTTATTCAAAATTTATCTTGGTTTTCGATGGCTTTATTATTCTATCACTTTTTATTCGAAATTCAACGTTTGTTTGCGACGGTTTTTGCACATATGCTTTAGCTTTTACGTCTCGATAGATAATAAATTTTTAGTTTGCGCGGGCAAATTTTCAAATTCGGATTTCGAAACGAGTCATGCTTTTGCCTTTTACCGACAGAGGTTCGCGCGATACTATCGCCATCCACTTGTGATAACTTTCGTTTTCGCGGTATCCAAGATACGGAGCTGAGACACACCAGTTTCTTCTTCCATTTCCAATTCCAAGAGAGAGAGAGAGAGAAAGATTATAACGTACATGATTACTATAAGCATCCACTGTTTAAATATCACCAGGCAAATTTTTCCACCGAGTAGAAATGTTTTAATAATTTGTAAAATTTTAATGAATGCTTTAAGTGTTTGGTTGTATTCTTTTGCTTCTGGGTCTCTAGGCTAGCTGCTTGATTATACCTCTTGTTAAATTTAAAGTAAAAGCTTTATAAGAAGCATTGTGGGAGTGGGATCCAAGATTACCCTGAGGTTCAGGGCAGCTCAACTGCTGACATTATTTCTTATAATTATAATAAATGTTTTATTATCTTCCTTTCTTTGTTACAAGTAGAGAAAATAATATCCTCATTGGGATCTCCCTTGCTGAGGATTTCTTTAACTTATTAAGATTAATTATAGCATGAAGTCATTATAAATACATTATTAAGATTTTTTCCGAAATAATTTTTAAAAAAAATATTTTTTTCCATTATATTTTGTATCCAGCTTTTTATTTGAGATTTGAATGTTAATTTTTTAAGTGAGAGCCGGGTTTTATTATTGTGTTTAGCACCATAGTATTGGATTATATATTGTACATAAATTGTCTTTGTAGTTTTATTTTAAATTATTTAATAATTTTTATAAGTTGAAGTTATTTTGTCATTTTTTAACCGCCATACTGGGCCCGTGTTGTGGTAGTTATGCACGAAATTAATCAATGTAAGAACTAAAAAATAAAACTTTGTAGAAACAGATAAAACATATCCAACAGTTACTTGTTGGATATGTGTTGTGAGTTCTAGTGTTTCTGTTATATGTGTTAGTTGTTATTTCTTATGTTTTGTATATATGACTACAAAGGTGGTATAGTTTTAGAAAAAAGTTGATAAGTTAACATGATGTTAAGATTGTTGAAAATTTCGTCAGTGCTTACAGCGATTTTCGGTATAATTTATGTGATTAGAAATAATTATTCAATTTCCAGCATCTACTCTAAAATTATTTAGCAAACAGAAAGAACCTTTTTTGGAAGATACTTTCGCAATGAACATCATGTTGTCATTTTCGTTGTTTGTTTTTGGGGTGTTATGTCGTGTTGCGCTACCTCCTTCTTTAGCCGACGTTTCGTACAGCGTTGCAGTGTCCATCATCGGGGCAGATCCGGCAGATCCGACGATCGTCACGACTCGAAAAACAAACAACGAAAATGCTTTTGGCCGTGGAAATCTAAAAACGTATCTCATTATGTTGTCATTATTGTATTTGTAGATACAGCAAGTTGTTCCATGTTTGGACAATATTTGTGTTTAACATATTCATTTTTTTTGTTCCGTATCATATCTTATCTAATATCCTAACTAAAACATTGACCAACCTCCGTCTTGCAGGATTATACGATTTTTTCTTTGAGTTAACCGCCCCGTTCGCCGTATTATTTTTACTATGTTTGCTGCCCGTTTGCTGCCCGTACTTCCAAAACTGCTTATTAGCTGTCGTAAGGAACACAGATTAATATTTTTCAAATCCATCCGTTTAGTATTTAAGTTGTTACTAAATTACTTCAAAATTATTTGGTATATTATCGTGATTTGTTTTGGGGGTTTTATGCCGTATTGCACTACCTCCTTCTTTAGCCAGCGTTACAGTGTCCATCATCAGGTCAGATGTGTGACTCATCTCATCACTTCTGGACCCACTGACCACCGGATTCCTGCCCACCCCTCATACCCTTTTCTTTCTCAGAATTTCATATCCTTTCTTTCCTTTAAAAGACACTCAACACATCACATCACTAAAAATGACATAGGCCCCAAGAGAAATTATTTTTCTCGGGGCCTGCTGTGTGGATCTATTGTAAAAAATATGCATTTCATATTTTACAATTTTATTAATCTTCGGTTTGTGGGTGGACGGATTAATTTAAAGAAAAAAATAAAATAAAATTATAACCCAATATTGCCAAGAACTGTACCACGTAACTTCACCTAACCTCTGGAGCGATTTAGGTCCAAATTTGAGCCGATTTATTAACTTAATTATTAACCTACAAACATTACTTGTTAACCTATAAATATGGGATACACGGTGAAAGCCTGGGTGGATTCATTAGCTTTAAACCAAAGTAAACAGTTAAATGTTTCCATATTTATATTTTGAGGAATGATATTAATTAAATCGAATGGCCAAATCAAAAACTGAACACCAATCGCTCGAGTAGTTTGCTCAAATATAAATAAAATAGTTAATAATTATCTACGTATGTAGAAAACAAAATAAACATTCATAAAAAGATACAAGTAACAAACTAACACTGTGCCAGTTTTGTGGTTAAAAGATAACAAAAATACTTGTACAGAGAAAAGTTAAAAATAACAATAACAATTTCTCATCATTAAAACTCGAAGATTACACGGGTTTGGGGGAATGACAAACGCTTGTAAAATGATTGCATATTATTACTGTAAATGACATAAAAACTCAAGCATTCAAGACCGCAGGCCCGCATTTAAATATCTCTGCAATGAAACGAGACAGAAACAGTGATAAGTCACCTTTCCCTTTCACTCCACTTTCATGCACATGACATTTAATCCAAGGGGTGGGGCGCCCATGAAAAGTGACTGAAAGGTCCCACTGACGTCACGTTACAAACCTCACGTAGCACCTTGGCAAACAAGTGTTCCACCACTCACAGGAGTAGAGCAGTAGGTACTATATTATAGCACTATGTAGCATTGTATTTCTCATTGTTTCTTCTTATTTTTAAGGCAATGCACCTGGATATGAAACATTCGGATCGGGCGAGACCAAGCGCTACTTACACAGATGGCGATAATGTTGAAATTCTGTCCCAATAACACTTACTGGTTTAGATTTAGCAGAAAAAAAAACGTCTCCGAAATTCTTGCTTTATTATTTTATTTTGTGATGTTTAGGTACCAATATTTTTCAAAAATTCCCGATCATAATCTAAACAATTTAATTTGCCAAATAATACAATAAAATCTTATCCGAAAAGGGGTTCTTATCCGGCTTCATTAATATTCACCTCCTCTTTCCAATATCTACTGCTAATTTCTACAGAAAATATCCAGGTCCATCGTAGATTGCCCGGAACTCTTACAATGAATCCAACTACGAGTTCCCAACAAACGAACCAGATCAGACAAAATTTTTAGTCTCCCTCGATGCAACACCAATTCTAAGCAAAACTCCTTCATTTATCGTGCATCACATACTTTCAATACATACTATACACCATTTGACATTTTTAACTCTGCACCACACTCCATAAAGTCACACAGGCAATCTCTCGATACTTTATTATAACTACTTACATAACTTACGTACACCCTACTAATTATACAGAATAGATCCATCCCTTTCCCTTCCCTCACACCATCCCATCCCCATAGGCTAATGTAACTATTTTTCTTTGTTTACACTAAAAAATTAAGATAATTCAGTGTAAACCTGTTATTGGTTAAATGATTTACCCATGTTTTATTATACTTAATAAAATGTTATAACTGTTGGTTTTCCAAATAAAATTAAATAAAATAAAATATTTTCTTCACTTTTAAGTTGTTTCTTTTTCAGTTAATTTTAATAATTTTTTAATTATTATTTAAATATTATATTCCATAATGGGGCAAAAATAATTAAAATGATATTTTTTATTAACCAAACACTGTAAATCTGGGTTTTTATATGTTAGGGGGAGACCTTTTGATCTCTCCAGCCGCACCCTCGACCCATCGCCTCGCACCGCAGTGGGAGAAATGGACTCTGATACTGATATATTTTCATTTCCAGAACTTTCTCTCCGTGCTATCCCTAAAAAGACCCTTTACACACCATTCCCAATGATAAAATAGACCCTGAGACAAACGAGGGAAAAATTACACAAATAAAATTACTTTTAAGTTCTGCTGTTTTTTGACATTGTTTTGCCTTTTATTAGTACCATCTAGAGGCGAAACAGCTATAAATTAATAGTTACCAGAACTTTGCAATATTAATTTATTATTTTCTGGGCAGGAATCTTTTTTTTTTATCAGAAAATTGGTTTAACCGGTAATAAATCAATTTTGTACACCTTCAAAATTGACATTTCAAATCGTATAAATACGTCGTCTCAATGTGGTATAATCTCAGTTTGAAAACGGCATTGTAAGCCGAAACAGCTGTCACAATAATTTAAAAAAATGTATATATATTTGCAGAACTTAATAATAACATTAATAAATTTCATTTTAATTAATTTAAAAAAATATTAAATGGGGTTCTACGAATTAAACACAAAAACTATAAAAATAAGGAACCTTTAGTTTCATGTCCTCTTTTTGAAGCTTGATTATATTTTAAAGATTTTGTTGATAAAAGCAAAGTATATAAATATTTCCACATTTAACTTAAATAAAACTTTCACAGAACTTGAATTTTGACTTTTGATGATTTGTTCAAATTCTGTGAAACAACCCTCCCTAACTTTTATAAGTATTCAACTTTGCGAACGCCTCCTGTCTAATTTTTACAGAAGCTTTTTAACCTATAGAAGTCGTCAGTAATCTAGATATTCTTGAAACTAGTTATGTACAGACAGACATCTAGTGTTGTTCGCTTGAAGTGGCTTTCCTTCTGGTGAATGTTTTTCATCGTTCTATTATTAACACCACCTGGCGGCGAATAGCTAAGATAGACGCGACGGGTTTGGAGCTAAGATAGAGCTTCGCTGGCGGAAAAAGAGATGGCGCTAATATTTTTTTTCGGTGACCGGACAACTCAACATGATGCAACTTCATATTTCCTTTGAAAGGTCAAACCTTTGGAAAAATGGTTAAATAGGTTACGTAGGATTAGGTTATGGGCTATTTTTAATCTATTTTATTTCATTACTTTTATTGATTTTTTAAAGGGGTTTCGAAATACCACTTTGTTGAGTTGTCGTGGAACCTTTTTTTAACATCGGATTTATTTTTTTAGTTGAACATTTCCTACAAACTTGGCAAACTTTACACGGCCTTTCGGTGAAGACGCTGATGTTTGTTGATACAAAAAATATTAATTTAGTAAATAGTTATCATAAGCAGTAATTATCAGCCTGAAACACTCATCCACATTGAAAAAATCTTCCGAGAATAGGTACATGCCGCCGACAGGACTCTAACCCGTGTCCTTCTGATGTCCGGTCAGGTGCTCTTATCCGCTGAGCTACGGCGGGTTACCTCTTACCCGCCAAATGATTCAATATACACTGGTGTTTCATTCAATAATTACCGCTTATTACATTTTTTTCACCTACTTTACTAAAGTACTTCATCAAAAAATGTATACATGATATGTCTCGACGCCACCTAGTGGGAAATTTAGCACTTACAATGCCTTTCTCATATAAAAATAAAGTTGGTTGTTTGCATGTGAAAAAAATGTAATAAGCGGTAGTTGTTGAATTAAACACTAGTATGTATTGAATCATTTGGCGGGTAAGAGGTAACCCGCCGCAGCTCACTGGATTAGAGAACCTGACCGGACATCAGAAGGACTCGGGTTCGAGTCCCGTCGGCTTATCTTTTCTCGGAAGATTTTTTTCAATGTGGATTAGTGTTTCAGGCTGATAATTATTGCTAATGAGTTTTAAGTTTTTTTTTTTTAAAACGTTAAATTAAAAATTCGTGAAATTTGTCTTGTTTAACTTGTTAAACTTGTTGATTGTTTAACTAAACCCATACCACTACATTCTCCAATGGACTTCAGTCCATTTTTTGCAATTTGTTTTATATATTAGGTATTGGTATTTATAACACATGTTACGAGTAGTTACTACCCTTACGCCCTTGAAGTGATTTTTCACTAAAACGGCGCTATATAAACTGGAGGACCTACTGGTGGACATGCGCTGCTCATCATATGCAGACTTCAAAAGAGCCGCAAAAGACAGTTAACAATGGAAGAAAAAAATAAAGGAAATTGCTGCAAACCAATCCCAGGATTGAAACCAGAGAGAGATAAACTAGTCAAATAATATTATTATCGGTTTTCTTTTTTCTTCTATTGGAGAAATCGATTATCAAACCCAAAGCATTAGCTTAGCCCCAAACATATTTAAACTCTAAACAGTGAGTGTTTATATTACCTAGTTAGCACTTTCGTTCGATGAATTGATTATATTTACGAGGAGGTAATAGTCATTACTTTTAGTTTCAATCGTTAACTCCCAATGCAACGTTCCATATCATTTGCTTACCTCTCCTCTCTCCGCAATTAAGCCATCTACCCACTGATCGTAATAACGCACGTATTATATTATACGTAAACGTAACCAGTCTTTACCGACAATGTTACCTTTATGGCGTCATTTATTTTCAGGTGTGATCTATTAGTTCGATTGAATTTTATTTTTTTTGATTGTTTATTGACCACCAAGATGAGACTCGTCCAGGCGTGGATTTTCCAAATATTTCTATACAGTGTGGAAACGTGGAAATTTAGAGCCATTGAAAGAAAGAGGATAAACGCCTTCGAAATTTGGTGCTGCAGAAAAATGATCATGTTTCCGCGATATTCCAGCCAGACCCACAAATGTGTCCATTCTGGAAGAACTTAGGCATCCACACTAGGCTCTCAACTATCTGCCTACAACGTATTGATACTTTGTACACGTTGCTTGCCAAAACTTAGAACTCCAACTTGGAGATACTCATAGTAGCAGCTGGCAAAGTGGAAGGCAGAAGAAGTAGGTGGACGTCACCATAGCGCTGGAATGACCATGTATTATGTATTATTCGCTTTGAATTTAAGTATCATTTTGTAAATTGGGACTGATTATGTGATGACTTCAGACAAGATGACTTTTGACGACCGTCCGTGGTCGAGTGGTAACAACACTTGACTCCCAATCGGAAGGTTGCGGGTTCGAACCCGGCGTGCGCAAATAAATTTTATTTGATTAATTTGTGTTATTTCACAATTAATTAATAAAAATAATATATACTACGTTTGCGGCACGTTCCAGAGTGGAAGATACTGTCAGTATCGCCCTGGTGTAAGACCACCATTCAGAATTGAGAAGTTGCTTAATAATGGCTTTAGCCGTGTTTAGTGACTAGATCTGAATAGCCAGGTACTTTCCTACCCTCCTCTTCCCCATCTCCTTCCCTTCCCCACTTTCCTTCAGCCTCACAACATACCCCAATTGGGGATGCTATAGTCTCACTGGCTCCAGACGGGAGCAGTTGGGACTCTTGTGAAGTATTCTCTATAAAAAAAAAAAAAAAGACAAGCGACAAAGTACCTACCTATTACAATTTTTTTATTAAAACTTAATAAACACTTAGTTTTAACCACTTGTATTGTTCAACAGACCGTATTGTGAAAAAACAATAAAAGTGGTTAAAACTAAGTTTATTAATTTTGAATGAAAATAGTGCCACAAAATAAGTTTGCTGTGTTCGAAGAAAATATATTTTGAACAGAAAATTATTATAAATGTTATTTTCAAAATTAGAACTGATTTTCGATAATTCACATTATTTAGGGTTAACGTTAGTAGATATTATATAATTTGCGATGGTGTGTTTTATGAATTGAAAGTTTTTTTTTTTAAACAAGAAAGTAATTTCATTTCAAGTCTGTGTGAAACAACCTCCCAGATAGAAAGCTTTTCTTAAATGGCTTTAAAATGTTTAATTATTTATTTAATTATCAGATTCTCTCGAATTCAAAACTTCTCCTGCCCCAAGTTTTTTTACACCTCCCAACATAAATTATAATAAGCCAATAATTATCGACCGTCTTTTCATAAACCGGATTTGGCGCACATGTAAAGAAAATACCTGTTTTTAAATAATTAATTTTAATTGATAAATAAACATGACTCAAAATAATTATAAATACGCCCAGGAAAAAAAAGCTTTTGATTATGTAGTCGCAAATATATTGCGATTTAAAAATGGACTGTATTCAATAGTTTTGAAAGTTAATGGAAATAAAATATAATATGGCGTTAAGTGACACAACCATGAGGATGGCGAATATTTGACGCTGGAAGGGAATCTGACTTATCCCGACTTCCTGAGCAGGTTCTTGAAGATGTATTATATCACCGATAATCATTTGGCCAAGCACATGCACAAGGATCCGTTTGAATCGATATTAAGAACTGAGAGATCAACTCCTGTATGAGTTGATCATTGCGCTGGTTCCTAACATACTTCCTTTCGGAGTTATTAAGATGATAGACTTCGCTTTTCGGCCCATACAAAAAGGACGCCCGGGAAAAAACACTTTTCTACATCGAAAATTGCACAAAATGAATATATTTTTTTGTACTGCCTTCTAGAGGGTGAAAACTATGTCGGTATGTTTTCGAATTTTCGATGCGTTTCGTATTAACGTAAACATTTTTTTTTATTTTATTTATTGATACAATATTTTTATATTTAATAGTAAAATTCAATAATGTTGGCCTCACTAGGTGGTTTACCCGTGCTGAGGCCTCCATTTTATCTACAATTTAATTTTTACACAGTACATTTAAAAATATATGAAAAACATAAGATGATAAATTAAATTTAAAAAACATAGATTTGAAATTAAATTAAAATTAAAAATAAATAATAGATATTATATAAGGTTTAAAATAGGTATATTTATATTATGTGTGTTTGTGGGTGATTGTGTTTTATATTGGTTTTGTGTGTTACTTTATGTTTTATTATTTTATGCTATGAGATTTTGGTAATATTGTCTTTTTTGTTCTTTAATCCATTTTGTAATTTTGTGTCGGAATTTATTTTTGTTTTCCTCAATTCTATTTTCGAGTTTTAGACTGTTGAATGCTTTTATAGCGTGATATTGGTAGTGTCTTTGTCCAAAGCTTGTATTTACCGTCGGAGTTTTTATGTTTTCTTTGTACGCTTGTCTAACTGGTCTGTTAGTGATATTTTGTGTTTGTTGAAATTTGTTTTTTTGGTCAAAAATGTAGTTAAGTAGTGTTTTAACGTATAATTGGCGTATGTCTAGTACGTCACAACAATTGAATATTTGGTCTGTATCAGTAAGTCTATGTTTTTTAAGTATTACCTTTAAGATCGCTTTCTGCGCAATTTCTATGTGTTCGATAGCTGAATTTGTTGCTCCTCCCCAAACAATTATTCCATATTCTATTATTGATTGACAGAGTGCAAAATATATTGTTTTCATTTGTTTTATTTTGTATATATTTCTTATGTTAAGGAAAATATGTATTGTTTTGAGGAGTTTATTTGTGATTTGTTTGATGTGATGTGTCCATCTAAGGTTATGGTCAATTACAATTCCTAGATACTTTATTTGTTCTTTTTTTTCTAGAGGAGGGCAATCACAGTTATTGGTGTTTGAACATTCGTGTATTTTTATGGTGTTTGTGTTATTTTTTGGCTGTCCCGTGCTATTTATACTGTACGTTGTATATTTTGTTTTCGATATGTTTAATGTAAGTATGTTTGAGTCTAGCCATGTTTTTACGTTATTCACATGATTTGCTATAGTTTCTTTATTTTTATTGGTATCTATTTTTTTTGAGTTAATGTTTACATTCACGTACATTCACTGTCAAACATGTACGATTTGTCAAAAAATATTATTTAAGGAAAAAGTGCTGCTAACTCAACTTTCATAAAGAATTATAAAATTTTAAAAAGCTACTTACGTAGCTTCTTCTTTCTAAAAAATATATATTTTTTAAAATTTCAATTTCGTGAAAGTTTAGGTGTAGAAAAGTGTATTCTCCATAAACCCCTTTTCGAGCGATTTCTGTAGGTAAATTTGAGCGTTGTCTCATTCGCACATTTCGCATTCGCATGTATTATAAGTGTGCGTGAGCTTATTGTGAGCGGGACAGAATGACAGACGCGGGTGTTCCGCGTGTGGTTCGAAGTCTAGCCTCTTAACATGCTATATTAAATGCACCCAAATAGACCCTAACTTCCGACAGTTTCCTCTATCATATACTACACCCATTGAGACACCTTAACACTACATATAACCGTATCCTAACGACATCTGTTGAGAGACATTGAAACTACATATATATTTACAAACACTACAGTATTCTTCAAACGGTCGATTAGTCTGTCGATTAGGTGTGCATTCAACATTAAAACCAAAAACACATTATATGGTTTGAATTTAAAACTAACTTTTAACTTTTCTTTCTGAGTTTCAAAAATTAACGAGCTCCTCTAGTAGGCAGGTCGAATTCCCCGGGAAAATTCACGTCTACACCAGTCTACTCCGATGAAGGACACTGAAGGGCTGTGGGAAACGTTGATTTGCAACACATATCACGCCGCATCATCATCTTTCTTCTTTCTTTATATATAAAAATCTCGCGTCACGATGTTTGTCCAAGATAAACCCCGAAACTATTTAACCGATTTTGATGAAATTTGGCTTACTGTGTGTGTAATTTGGTCCAACTTAAAAGGTAGGATATTTTTATCTCGATTATTGATCTCAATATTTATTTATGCGAATTAAGTGTTTGTTGTGGGACAATGAATTGAATTTATTTGTAAGTTCCATAAGTTTCTAACAGATGGCGGTGAGTTAATTTATTGACACAACACTTGCTTATCTAGGATAGGTAACCATCCAGTAGAGGATAGGGATGTCGAAAGTGGAAAAAAGTATCGATATTTATTAAAATATCAATTTCGACGACGATATATCGTGGAAAAAATATCGATCTATCGATATATCGGTCAAATGTTCAGATTGTACGTTTTTAAAATAAAAGTGTATATATACACAATGTGTAAAAATAAAAGTGTATATTTACACAATGTACATTATTTTAACCAGGCGCCTCCCCCCCCCCCGGAATTGAAAAAATATCGTTTTTGATACAATTTTCGATATTGGATATTTGTTTCGATATATAATACATCGGTTCAAAATATATCGGCCAAAAATATTGATATATTTCATTAAAAATATCGATATATCGATGTATCGATACTTTTTCAACAAGCCTAGTAGAGGACATTGTTTTTCGTTAGCTACAGCTATGAGTGGGCGGGTCAGCTGGTATCATATAAAGTTTTGGTTCATCTTTTCAATGGCACCTCTTGCCATTGAAATCGAGTTTGCTGACTAAACTGCAGAGAAAACATCTTAACTCTCGGCTTGCTAATTCTCACGTGCGAACAAAAATAGTTAATCCACGTAGATCATTGGACATTAAATTATTATCTGCGTTACTGGGCAGGAGTAGGTGCCGCCAGTTAATGCGTAAATATAATATTTTCTCTTTTACTCCCAAGTCCAGCTGTAAGGTATATGGAGTTTCTAGAAAACGTAATAATTATATTTTATATGGATTTATTGGTGATTGATGTAAACTACTCGGTTTCCTCTGATTTTATAGTTTAAAAATTAAGTAACATCCGTAAAGAGGTTAGGTTTACACGCAAACATGTATATTCTCTTATCGACTCGAGCGCTTTTCGCCACATTATGGCACTATTTCCAAAACCTCGGATTGTTTTGTTGCCAAAATGTGGCAAATTTTCAAAAAAAAATTTTGTTAAAACGACTATATAATATATTGTACATTCAAAATATAATTTTTTAATATTTATTTAAAGGTTTTTTTTTACAATAAATACACAATTTTTACATTTTATACAGTGGTAAAATAGTGGATAAGAATAGCTTTTCCTCACCATAAAGAGACAAGGCTCTTGTGTTTGATGAGGGAATTTTAGTTCAATTATATAATATCATGTGTGAAAGTAAATAATACAATGTCCCAAAAACTAAAACCACATTCGCTCAACGACAATTCTGGTTCATAGCTCCGAAAATATTTAATGCATTGAGTACCGATATTAAGTCAAATAATTCAGTATCCACCTTTACCGCCCGTCTACAGCATTGGATATTTAAAAAGGGACGAGCTTTCTTTAAAGATTACATGAGTTCTTAACACTTTTAAAAACAAAACAAAAAATTATAAAATTTATCCTGTCACAGCTTTATTCCAACTTGTTTCACATCACTGAAATTGAATGTGACCATAAACATAATCGTCTTGTAGATTATATCTACCACAATTTAACCTGCGTTCAAAACAATATAATATATAATTTTATTTGTTTTATAATCTTAATGTTTATTATTTTTAATTTCTATTTCTTTCTTTAAAATATTTATCTCTCTTTATTTTTCAGCTCACTATTATTTTAATATTTGTATTTACTTTTATTTATCTTTAAATATCTTTTTTTTTCTTTTCTGCATTCTTATTTCTCATTATTTATTACCTAGTTTTTATTATCTGCTTATGTAAAAAAGTATTTTTAGTTCATATATTCATTATGTATGACTACCACAACACGGGCAGTAGCCTAGTATGGTAGTTAAAAAAAATGTCAAAAACTGTAACTTGTAAAAATTTATTAAATAATAAAAAAATAAATATAAATAATTAAGAAAATGCAAGATTTATCAATAAAGGATTTGAAAGAAATAATAATAATAGTGAGATATGGACTCTTATAGTAGTTTTAGGTATTTTTTTAATTTTTGCTGAAATTGCTGAATATTTTCGATAACTTTCAGATATAATGGTAGTTTGTTATAATATGTTATACCTAGATAGAGATAAGTATTTTGTGTGTGCTTTGTACTAAATTTAGGGATTTTGATAGTATTCTGATATCTTGCTGATGAATGGAATGGTAAGTTGTTTAACTGTACTTCTTTGTAAATTTGTAGAATTGAATATTTTTTATATATTTTGTCTATTGTAGGTACATTGAATATTGAAAAGAGAATTTCAGTAGAAAATTTGGATGGTTATTTCAAAATTACTTTAATTATCAATCTTTGAACAATTTTGATTAACAAAATAAATGTTCTCTAGATTCTTTAAAATGTTTTAAGGTTAAAGATTTAATTACATTTTTTTTATAAATCCTACAAATATATGATAATAGACAAAAGATAGATAAATTCATTGGCTAAATAGAACTATAATCAGTTTGTATGTCTCCATATTCAAATTCGGAGGTATGATTTTTTTAATGTGGTCAAAAAAATTTCCTTTAGCAATCCGAGAAAAAATATTTTAATTGCTCTGTCTCTCCAGTGGATTGATATCTAAGAGAATAAGTCAAAATAGCTGTAATGATAGGGGTCCAAGAAACAGATATCACTCAGATAATTGACTTTCTGATAAGCGGAAAGGGACTTTATCCAAAAAGTATATATTAAATGCGATAGATCACATCATGATGATAAATGTGTAGTCTGATAAGCAAACTTTCCCACTTTATATATCATAATTACTACAACTAGGTAACTCCGAAATCTGCGCTTTTGAATTACACACTAAAAGAATAACTCTATTTCCTCGTCTATGAATGCTACAAACAGAAAAGTCGTCACGTATTGGAATCATCGAGTTATTTCAATATGTTTTTGTGGGTATCTCCAAAAAACGGTTTCGTTTATTTCTATAATTAGGTAATTCCAGTTACCACAAGTGTTTGACAATGTTTTAATTAAGGCCGGTCTCTTGCGACCAATTTCACAAACAATACCTCAAACATTACCATACACATGGGGCAGGGCCACAACGTTTGTTGCTTTCCATGGGTCACGGAAAGTAAAAACATTGTGGCCCCGACTTAACTATCCACAAAGTGTGTAAACATTTTCGTCGGAGGAGACGCCGCTTTAGGCAATTAGCTTGTTGTAGCACTAAAAATTGTGGAATTGCCTAGGTTGATTTCGTTGCATTTTGTATGTAACAACTAGGTTAGTCTTGCCATTTTTGTAAATAAATACATAAAAAAATTATTAGCCATTTTCTTATTTCACCAATGTCATCTTTGGGGATGCTGTGCGGAGGGGTATTTTTGAGGAAAAAAAGAGAGGAAGTTCTGGGAAGGAAAGGGTATAAGAAGTGGTTTGGAATCTGGGAATCAATGTGTTTTGGAGTGACGAACGTATGAATCCATCCCTCCAATTGCGGTGCAAAGCGATGGGTCGAGAGAATCCAGCTGGAGGCGTCGAAAGATCTCCCTCAACCAGTCTCTCCCGTAGTTGACCGCCAAGACCCGGACAAGCCTCACCATGAACCCTGACCTATGGTAGAGGTGTTAGTTATCCAATAAATGATTCCCTTGGTGGCGGTACCCATACACGTGTCCCAAATTTTAAACAAAAAACAGTTTACTCGAGAAAAGTGATTAATCAGACTTGGAAAAAATTACATTAAGATGTAAACGGAAAATGTAAACAACCTCACTGCTCTCAAATTTCAAGCGAAAATGTCATCTTGCCATTAAAAATACCCTTTTTGCGAAAAGATTTTTCGTCTCTGAGTCACGCTAAAATATATAATAGTACCTAATAATTATAATTGGATAATTTGTAGAGCGCCTTTTTTATTATTGTAATTTATTGCGAAATTATTGCTCTATCTAATTTTATTATTTCCAAACAGATACAGAAAACATACGTAAATCTGGCAGGTCACTTCTGATAAACACACTTTTAATTGAAAGTGTATGCTTGGAGAAGATACGAATTTGTAAGCAGAGGACACTATATTCAAAACACTGGACATTACATGATTTTACATTTGCTGCCCTCCATTACTGTTGATATTACATTTATGATTTATTAGAAGATTAGTGGCAAAAGTAGAGTTGATATTGGACTGGTGAATTTTTATGAAATGAAATATATATTCGAAAATCTCTCAGTATTTTTAATGAGTGTTTAAAAATATACGCGTTTACATTTCCTTAAATCCATATCAACAAATATAAAACCTATTTGTACACTGGGAAAGTTAAGCGAACAATTTACCCAAGTTCCGTATTTACTAAGTCAGAGATAGCACTGCCAAAGATAGACCTGGTCTTTCGCATCCCACACACGTATTAAAACACCTCTCAATATAGTATATAGTATTTTCTCTCGCTGGGGGTATTATACCAATAATTACCCACTAATGTCATAAAACTAATTAACATTACGCACTAAACCACTATAAGAAAGTAATAGGTACTTTCTCTTTCTAATCCGTCTGATAACATGATTTTCTAGTTGTGCTTAGTTGTTATAGAAGTGGTAATAACACGTTTTTTTAACCTTACGAAGGTTGCTTCCTATAAAAATTGAAAGTTCATATAGTTACACCATACCAGAATACTACCGGTGAGAGCCTGTGGTTCAATTACAACTTCGATGTTATGTAATATTGCGTATTTTATTTTGATTTTTCAATTCAAAAACTAGACTGGAGTAAAATTTTAGCCTACGATACTTTTTGCGTGGGATTTTTATGTGATATCTCACAAGAGCGCCCCTTGTACAGATACAGTTAAAAGACGGAGGAACTATATCGCCACCCGGTTGGGCAGCGTTGTGAGGTAAGTTAAAATAGGGGCTGTAGGAAGGGGATTTATCAGTAGAGAGGCTTATATGAAGGAGGAAAAACAGAACATGGTAGCTCGTTCCACATACGATTCAACTCACAGAAAACGAGTCGAGTTTGCATGAAGCCAACATCAACTGTTAACGGGTGTTCCGCTCGTGTCCGTCAAGTATCACGCACGTGCATCGATACACCGGAGTTCATTACTGCAAGCTCCTTAAATCAGGCTCTAATAAAATACCTGCAGAACAGACTTAGCATGCCTACATTGCGTCTGAGCATTGGAGACAGCAATCGGTCTGTTAACAACGGATTGTCAACCAGACGGACCGCCCTCCTTAGCTAAAAATCAAGTATTTTTATAATTTTTTTCATTTCCGAAAATTGTAATACCTACTTCTTATTATGATCTAACTGATTCAATTTATTTATTGTTTTTGTGTTTAATTCGTAGAACTCCATACATTTTAAAAATTTAATTTAAATTTAAATTAATAATGTTTATTATTGAGTTCTGCAAGTGTTTTAGTTTTTATTATTGTGACAGCTGTATCGGCTTACAAGGCCATTTTCAAACTGTGGTGTTCCACAATTAGACGACGATATTTATACGATCTAAAATGTCAATTTGAATGTGAGTAAATTGATTTATTATCGGTTAAACCGATTTTTGGGAAAGTAATGGATTCTCCCCCATGGGTATTTTGAAAATTGTAAATGTGTTCGTAGTTGTTTAATAATGACGCAAACTGAAACACTTGCAGAACTTAATAATAAACATTATTAAAATTTATTTAAATTAAATTTTAAATAAAAACATTTAAAAAAAACTGATTAAAGGTGTTTTTTTCTTTTAAAAATGGATATTTACCGTTGTAATTCGTAATATGGCGGTCCTTGAAAAATGAGATTTCGCGATTTTTAAAGTTCAAATAACTATTATTATGAATTACTTTCTACTAACTATTATCTAACTACTACAATATTTTAAATTGCATTTTAAACATGTCCTTATTTTGTAAATATATATATACTTCAATTAATATGTATTTTTCTTTTGTTACAGGTTTGGATTTCTTTTATTTGGAATTTATTCAAACACAACATTTGACATTCCCTGACATCTCTTCTCTTATATCTTGTCAGATATTAAATCTGCGTCTTCACCCAGTAAGTAGATTATATAAACAAATAACATGCTTTCTTTTCACGCTTCTCATGTCGCAACGCAATAAATTTTTAACTAATTTAGAATTATAATTCAGGTTAAAACAACAAACATAACGCACTAGTTTTGTGTAAAACGAATTCTAGAACATTCGATTTCACGATTTTGCATATTACAGAGAAACTCTCAAGCAAACGCGACCGGTGCATTGGATGTTTGGTGGTTCACCGAGCAATAAATCAAAAATGTAATTAATTTTGCAAGAGAAATATTACAATCCTAAAGGCTCCGTCAAACAGAAGGCGTACTTACCGCGCGTCAAGGCGTCAGCGTAACGTCGCGTACTTTCTATTTGAACGGCTTCGACGCGCAAGCCAAAGCGTTCGGCGTCAGTCACTGTCAGTCGGTTTTCGCCACGATGTCCAGCGATTCAGATGAAGATAAGTTGTTACTGCTGTGTGCATTATCACGTTCCCGTAGTAATAGAATATGGGTGCATGATATTAATAAGAAGAGGAAAGAATTTGGAGAATATCATCGTTTATTCCGCGAGCTTTCATCACATGAAAATCGCTTCTTTCAATACTTACGTATGTCACGAGAGTGCTTCGAAGAATTGCATTCCTTTCTGCAATACCAAATAAGCAAATGCACCACAAATGCAACTGTTCCTCGTGTCATACAAACAAGGATGTTTTTGGACACATTCAATTAACTTTTCAGCAACCATTTTTACCACAGTCGAGCAAGAACTCCCGGCGTCAAAGGAAATTTTGTAACAAAAATACAACGTGGGGGTCTGCCGCGGCGGCAGAATTTCGCGTATTGCTACACGCTTGCTCTGTTTGACCGGTTTAGGCATGTTCAGTACAACACAACGTAGCGTTATACGTCCGGGACGTTTTAACGCCTTGACGCGCGTAAGTACGCCTCCTGTTTGACGGAGCCTTAAGTAAGAATTGTTATTTCGCTGAAGTCCGTTCTTCGGAATACTTCCGATGTTTTCGATGCTCTCCGTATCATCTGTGCGGCGCGCGGCTATTGCCATATTTTCGGTACATTTTGCGTTTTTGATCGTTTGGAGAAGTCTGCTAGGGGTTCCATACGGAATGATAATTTCCAATCGGTGCGCTTAGCTTCATCGCGCGTAGTGAAATCTTCCTTGGTTACTTAGCCGGTAGAAATGGTACGCGGGCAATTATTATCTCTTACCAAATTTGTATATTTAAATGGGTAATTAAATTTATTTTTGAAGTAAATACTTATTTACGCACGCTTGACTTGAGGGGTAAACTGGCGAATGCGTTACCGAAACACCATTCTCTTCCATACTTCTTATCACTCTACTTACTGACATGTGTTGTGTAATTATTACGCTGTTTTCTATAAAATGTTTTTTCTATTTTTTAAAACATCTATGTGAATAAAAAGTTTGATTGACCGTAAATAGGCAGCAAATAAAAAAAAATCTCGAATTTTAAGGGGGATTGATAAATGTCGAGTTTTTATTATCATTTCTTGTTATTTATTTGGTCTGGCTGTGTTCTGCAGAACGACGCTTAATAATTAATTGCTTTAAGCCGCGGGTTAAAACGATACATCTTGTTCTGTGCACAAAAAAGGTGAAAATGTGGGTTTTTTTCCTTATTGCATCGGGCTTACATTTTGGGAAATTATCAACAATAAGCACCCACTGTTTCCGTTTCTCTTATTAATATTCCGGATATTTTGACAGATTTACCATAACCTTTTATTTAACAACTGTTTTTGTTTGGACAGAAAATAGTGTATCTTTTTAAATACATCTATTAAAATTTTGATTTTGTTTTCATGAATGAATGAATTAATTCAAATCTTGCAAGTGGAAATTAACCCACTTCTCGACATCCGATCGAACTGAAACTAAGAAGATAGACTCGTTGTTGATGACAATGCTTTCGATCAAATTTTTGTGAAACTCAAGTACACACACGCTTGCACATTTCTAAAATTCAATAACTTTATATTTAAAAAAAATTACAGCAGTTAATTTACAAAATAAATCATGGTACCTACCTACCATCCAATTAAGATTTGACCTAGGCGTTAGCGTTGTCCGCTAGGAAGGTTCAGGTAACCCAATAATAAATAAAAAAATTGTGAAAGTCATTTTAAAAAATGACAGCAGTTAAAAGCCAGTCCCTGGGGAGGAAAGATCAGCTACCAGTCAAACCAAAAAACTTTCAAATTTGCCACTTGCCAACCTCAACCTCAACTAGGTAGAAAATTAAAATAAAAAAATTATGGTTAAAAAATAAATTATTTTTACAGGTTGAGTTTTATGACTTTTGAGGCAGTGTTTCTGCATTTTATGTGAACCATTCACAAAGTTAACAATAATATTGTATGGCTAATGGCTTGTACTAGCTAAATTAAATTAAACAGATTAATGTAGTCCACATATATTATTTTTAAATTAATGATTTGTGAAACAATATAAATTAATTAAATAAAATTTATTTGCGCATGCCGGGCTTTGAACCCGTTACCTCCTCGACCACGGAGGCCGTCAAATGTGACGAATGCATGCACTTCACAATCAATAAAAATCCAAGAAACTAAACTGAAGAAAGTAGTCTCTGGAAGTGTACATGTAAACTGTATATATAGTACCGTGGTGACCGGATAACTAAGAATGAATTCAACTCAACACCTCCTTTGGAAAGCCATTAAAGTGATGAAAAAAAATTGTTAAATAGATAACATAAGGTTAGGTAATGGGCTGTTTTTCATAGCTTTTAAGGTAAATGTCAAAATAATTCATATTCTACGCTTTCGTAGATGGCGCGCCTATAGTATTTTTTTACTTATAAACGCTTTTTACAAGTTATGCTTAGAAATATTAAGAAAAAAATATTGTTCGCGAAAGTACACAAGCAATATAAATATTAATAAATAGTTTTGCCAATTAAAAAACTCTAATCTTTCAAGAAAGGCTAACAAATACAATATTTCATCGGCTATCAATCCAATATTGTGTTTGTTAGCCTTTCTTGAAAGATTGGAGTTTTTTAATTGGCAAAACTATTTATTAATATTTATATTGTTTGTGTACTTTCGCGAACAATAATTTTTTCTTAATATTTTAAAGCATAACCTGTAAAAAGCGTTTATAAGTAAAAAAAATACTACACGCGGGCCATCTACGAAAGCGTAGATAGAATATGAATTCTTTTGACATTCGCTTTAATGACTTTTAAAAGGGTGTTGAGTTGAATTGATTCCGAGTTATTATGCACGGAGAAAAATGTTATTCTAAAATAAATCATTTTATTAGTAAAAACGGTTAAAAACGCGACTGAAGTTCTTACAAACAAATTAACAGGAGTTCAATGTTTATTGGCGGGAACATATAAGAATAATTTGTTGGTATACATAATTTCGTACGTATACTAACAAATTATTCTTACAATTCCAAGTTATTATGCACGGAGAAAAATGTTATTCTAACGTACGATCGTTTTATTCGTAAAAACGGTTAAAAACGCGACTGAAGTTCTTATGAACAAATTAACAGGGGTTCAATGTTTATTGGCGGGAACATATAAGAATAATTTGTTGTTATACATAATTTCGTACGTATACCAACAAATTATTCTTTCATTTTTCCGCCAATAAACATTGAAACACCGTTAATTTGTTCGTAAGAACTTCAGTCCCGTTTTTACGAATAAAATGATCGTATTTTAGAATAACATTTTTCTCCGTGTGGAACCAGTGCCGTATAGCACATATCATATATGTTCAGTGCTTTTACAAGGAGCAGGCATTTAAGTTATTTATTGTTTTCAATTAGTAGAAAATAAATAATATTTTTCCAATCGAGCTTTTGTTTTTCCCAGGTGGACAATCCCCAGGTATCTTGGTGAAGACTCTGCGAGTAAATACCTTTCCACGCCCATAAACAACTCTCTTGCAACCAGACTTGTATTTTTGTATGTAATTACGTTTATCCATGGCTGCCGTTCTCGCAATCATTTGTAATATACTTACCTTCATTATTTTAATTTTGTTTTTCATCTTTTTATTTCCTTATTGCACGGTGCACAAATTAATTTACACTGGGTGGGCTTACATACATGTGAGTTTCTAGATTTAGAATACCAAAGCGCACCAACAAAGAATTTAATAATATAATAATAATAATAAGCCTTTTATTCTGGACTTCGCTTAGGTACATGAATTTAAACATTTTTTGTTTGTTATAATATATCCCGAAGCTCAGTTTGCCTCTTGGCATAGGCCTCCTCTAACATTTTCCATTGGGACCTGTCACGCGCTACTCTTCTCCATTGATGTCCAGCCGTGAGTTTTAGGTCGTCTTCCCATCTTATGTGTTGACGTCCTCTACTTCTCTTGCCATCTCTGGGATATCAGTCAGTGACATTTTTGCACGATTTCGGATCGCGGATCAACAACAAAGAATAAACCTTTCAAAAGAAGCAAACACATTGTGACTTGACATTTTAAATAAATGAAAAGAAAATACTTTGTTTTAATTCACTTTATTTTTATTTAACGTCTACCGGTTTCGGTACCTCCGTACCATCATCAGGACTGTTACAAAAATAATGTCTAAAAATACATAAGTACACATATATATACATAATGTTGTGAAAGAAAGGACAGTATACTAGAGTGGAACAGTAAATTCAAAGGAAGAAATCATTAATAATCAACTAAATTTAACCTTCAGTCCAATTTTAAGTATGTTCCCCATGTCTTCTCTTATCCCCCATTCCCATCCTCCCTCCAACAACTGACGCTCTGTCCCACTCTAGTAAACTGTCCCTTTCTTTCACAACATTATATATATATATGTGTACTTATGTATTTTTAGACCTTATTTTTGTAAGAGTCCTGATGATGGTACGGAGGTACCGAAACCGGTAGACGTTAAATAAAAATAAAGTGACTTAAAACAAAGTATTTTCTTTTCATTTATCTAAAGAGTTAATCTCTGATCACTGAAATAGATTGTGCTTTTTTAAATCTATTATTTGTAATGATCCTTTCATAATCAATGCAGAGTATAGTAATTAAATATTCGTGTAATTAACATAAGCTCCCATTTAAATAATTTATAGCCAACCTAATTTCGATTCTGCAATAATGTAATAATAAATTATATTGATGTGAAAATGGTATGATTATTTCAGGCATTCTTTGATAGCTCAATATGCAACTTCCTCTATTTAAAAATAGGAAAGTAAAATTATAATGCTGGGATATTAATTATTTTAGCCCAATGTTTGTGAAATATTACCCCATGGGCGCTTTGCAATACCACAAAATTACTCACAAACAAATTTTACACTTTTTGTGCTATTCTTATTAAAATTACATAAAAAAAAACTAAACATTAAATAAAGTAGATACACGGAGAAAAATGTTATTCTAAAATACGATCATTTTATTCGTAAAAACGGTTGAAAACGGGACTCAAGTTCTTACGAACAAATTAACAGTGTTTCAATGTTTATTGGCGGGAAAATGTAAGAATAATGTGTTGGTATACGTACGAAATTACGTACACCAACAAATTATTCTTACATGATCCCGCCAATAAACATTGAAACCCTGAATTTGTTCGTAAGAACTTCAGTCCCGTTTTTAACCGCTTTTACGAATAAAATGATCGTATTTTAGAATAACATTTTCTCCGTGTATAACGCCAATCTATACCTGTTTTCTACATTTAAGTCGTTTGGTCGCATATGTCTACTATGTAATACTAGAAGTCGGGATTTATTTCAGTGTAGAAATTCTGGGACTAACTACCATATGCATTCCTCTTTGCCCAGAACACTAATGGAGGGAAATAATTATAACAATTCAGTGGATTTCTTCAATTTGTCGCTAAACATATACGAAATGTTGTTACCCAAGCAGTTCAGGTATGTGCAATAAATATTGTATATTTTTTACTATCCATAGGTAAAAGCCCCCAAAAAGGACGTTTATAAATAAATAAATAAAGAAACTCTGAGAAAAACTAGTGAAAAGTGCAGTTACCGGAAGATATAATAGCGATTCTTTTAATTTGGCACAGGCAGCAAGAAAATGTTATGAAATGGTCTGGAGAGTTTTCCCATTTTATTAGAAAAGTGGCGTAAGGCAAGGAGGAAGCATGTCTCCGGTTCTCTTCAATATATAAACTTTTCCTTTTTTTTTTCAAAGAAAGACAAACATTCCCGGGTTACGAATAACCCAACAACATTTGAAAATCTTCTACTACCACCACACTTAGCGGAAGATGTTGCTTGTGTTGTGATGGAGGACTTAGCCAGCCGAGGAACATGGAAAGCCTGGGTGGGACCCAAACGCGATGCCTACTCAACCACTGACCGGTCTAATGAACTAATTCAAAGACTTAATGACAGTGTAGTAGTAATGTAGATGGAGTAGGGTCCCTCTGGAGACGGGAGACGGACAAAGATCCTCCATAAACGGCTATATGCATAAATATTTTGTATTTAATTTCTGTTATTTTTTCGAAATATGCAATGTATTGCAATGCCCTATCACTCCACCCTCCATACAGTCAGGAATAAACTCTTATTGTTAGATAATAGTAATTTGTAGATCTACATAACGGGTTTATTAAAATCTAACCGTCAACAATGATTAAATAAAATTTGTACAGTTTGAAAACCAAATATTTAATTGCTATGAAACATTGTGGGCGATTTCGTTTGGTTCGGATTTTTTATTATTAGGTTTATCTCCCATCTGTTTGGCCCTGTGTTTTAGTTGCGTATAACCGATTGATTGAAACTTTAAAATATAAATATATTATCATTGTTGCTTTTAGGTACGTACATACAAAATTAGGTTTTACTGTACAATTATTTTACGTTTCAGATTTTAAAATTCTATTCTATTAGAAGCATTTGCTTTTAGATTGTAGTGCCAATCTTTTAATATCAATTCACCAACCGCCTTTGCTTTTGAAGCACATAAAATGATCATCTTACTATCTTATCTTATCTTACTAATATTATAAACGCGAAAGTTTGTATGGGTGTATGTATGTTTGTTACTCTTTCACGCAAAAACTACTGAATGGATTTTAATGAAACTTTACAATAATATAGCTCATAGATCAGAATAACATATAGGCTATAATTTATAGAGCTAGCTATATTCCATATATTAAAAATACTAATTATCTACTGTTCAATATAAAATGTCAACATTTGAGAATGACATTTTGCAAAACAAAGATTGTTAAATTAGTGAATTCATTTGAAGTACTCGCCTAAAACTTTGATTCGAATCAATAATTATAGACAATTTAAATAAATAGGTTAAGAATTTTGTTATATTCATAGACGGGACCTAGGAAAAGAAAATAGGCTACTCGAAGTACTAATCCTAAAAAGACGAAGTCGCGGGCAGAAGCTAGTTGTAAATAAACGTGGAACACATAATTTGATGGTGGTTAAAAGTAAACGAATGATTATATGGCCAATGTTAAGCAGCCATAATTAATTCTCCGGTTAACGAATTCCCACCGCGAGAGCCGTCTATCTTATTACTTCTTATTACGCATTTAACCGAATTACTTGAATAATCACAGCTATTTTAGATGTAAGTTCCGTGAAATTTATTGCGTTTTCTACTTTATTTCGTAATAAGCAGCGAGCTACGTACTATTATTATCTTGATGGTGATATTTAAACTTTTGCCAGAATTCATTTTCTTCGCTGTTAACATTGACAGGTGGAAATCAAAAACGTGGAGATTGATATACGAGTATTACATAAGAACACTGCTTTAAATTATTGTAGTGATTTAATTTAATATCAAGTTGTTAATTAAATAATTCGGTTTTGCGAGTTGATCGTTTATCTCAATCAATTGCATATCTCGTTTTAATTTAATCATTTCAACATTTTAATGCATTGCATTTTAACATACACCGTTACACATAGATATTGTAACGTTCTCTATTATTTTATTTAAATAATTAGCTGTTACCTTTGGATAAACAATATTTTTTTCCGTCTGGTGCGTTCATAAATCTTACTAATATTATAAATGCGAAAGTTTGTATGGATGTATGTATGTTTGTTACTCTTTCACGCAAAAACTACTGAATGGATTTTAATGAAACTTTACAATAATATAGCTCATACATCAGTTTAACATATAGGGTATTATTTATAAAGGTAGCTATTTAGTTTCAATATATTGAAAATAACAATTATGGTTTAATAGAAAATGTAAAAATTTGAGAATGACATTTTGCAAAACAATGATTGTTAAATCTATTTTGGAAAATATTTAAATTAGCGAATTTATTTGAAGTACTCGTCTAATACTTTGAATCGAATCAAGAATTATACATTTTTTAAATAAATAGGTTAATAATTTTGGTATAAACGTAGATGGGACCTAGGAAAAGAAAATAGATTACTCGAAGTACTAATCCTACGTAGACGAAGTCGCGGGCAGAAGCTTGTAAATCATAAAGTTTTCTGAAGCGTGACCAGGCCGCATACAGCTGCTGTCCGTGTGAGAAGGGTGGATTTTCCAAATTTAGTATTGTAGGTTTCTATATGTAATGGTGAACTCTGGAGTTATGAAATTATTTCCTTTACCATTCTTTCGATAGCGATGAAACATTTGTGATTTGTTGTGCGCATGACTGCGAAGGTTTCTATTTTTAATGGCGAGCCCTGGCTTAATTAAATTTGTATAAAATAATTACAATAGGTGCGCGCGACTTGTTCGAAAAATGTGTGTATTTCATATAGTTTAGCAGCAGAGAGGGAAAGGCTGGAGGGGGGGTATCCGGGAGGAGGGAAGGAGTACGATGAAGAGGGAGGAGTGGAAGGTTGAAGGGGGACGCGGGAGGGGAAGGGGCTGGGGAAAGGGACAGTAGCGGGAACTGGGACGCATGGGAAAGGACACGCGGGGAAAACAATTTCTTTCTTAATGTGGCGTTGCAATGCATGCCGGCTACTTGCTAGTATGTAATATAAATAAATGAAAATTCTTACCTTAAATATTTGGTCCAACTGATCCTCTCTCCTCTCCTCTTTTCGGCTTTCACGTTTTGTTTTCAAGAACAGTCCATAATGTCACAAGACGAATTTTGGTTGTTTCAAAATTGCTTGACACTCAAAAGTTCACTTAAAGATGTTCAATGTTCACTCTAGTTCAATTATATTCACTTAATTTTATCGATTTCGTAGTTATGTTTATTATTCAATACTCTGAATAGGCACTGATAAAAATATTCAGTCAGTAATCTACGAATTTGACAAAGGATTGATTAATGAGAAAAATTAATTTGTTAAAGAAGGAAATCTCAAATCTACTCGAATTATTTCAACAGGTGAAGTTTAAAATTTGTAAAACTCCATCTTATTGAAAAGACTAAACAACGAATTTAGCATTAATTATTGACGTGTATTTTGTATCTGTTTATGTCAAAGCAGAACTGATATTTGCCGCGATTTGCAAAAATTATGGCATCTTCCGATAGGGTTGATGACTTTTGCTCCACCTTGTATATTAACCGAGGTGTTTGGCGGTACGTCCTCTCTGCCTACCCCTGCGTGGAAACGGCGTGATGGTTAGTTAGTTAGTTAGTTAGTTGTATATTATACATATAACGAAGTGATTAAGCATGATCAGGGTTAATGGCGTAATAAAATATCGTAATTAATTGTAAATTTACACCTATGCTTTATTATCTTACGTTATTTTATCTTTATTATCTTAGTAATAAATTTATTGTCTATTTACAGAAGTTACACCTATGCTTTATTATCTTACGTTATTTTATCTTTATTATCTTAGTAATAAATTTATTGTCTATTTACAGAAGTTATCTATTCGTGTAATGCGATGAGGGTGAATAATATTGATATATTAGAATGGTTTATTGGTTTAATGACTGACGCGTGTATATAGAACCGATTTACTCTTGATATTATGATAGATGATATGATATTATGATGTGAAAATTGTCAAGTTTCTAGTTGAGAATGATTACTCCGAAGGTGCGAATACTTTTACGTAAGTAATTTAAGATTATTTTGTTTACTATGTTTTTCTGATTCGACTTCGGAGCCCTCGCTAAAAAATTTTTGTTGTGTTTTCAATTAGCTGAAGTCATCGGCGTTGCCCAGGCTTTACAGAGAATTAAAAAAAAAGGTTTTTTCGCTTTTTTTGAAAGTCAAGTGTGCTAATTTTCATCAATCTCGGAATTAAACTGTAGATTTGCATACACATCAAATCCACGCCGCCAGCAAGCTATAAACAGACACTCTCCTTATAAATATACTAGCTGGGGTACCTGGCTTTGCTCAGGGGGTTGGTATCATATTGTGTGGTAGCTCACTATCCCCCACCCATAGAAAAAGGCTTAGAATGGTCATCAATGTTCCAGAACATTCCACAACATTCGAGAGTGTTCTAGAATGTTCCACAATGATCCAAAATGATCCGGGATGTTTCCGAATGTCCCAGACTATTCCCGAACTTTCTACAACATTCCAGAATGTTCGGGGATGTTTTGGCATGTTGTTGAATGCTATCGAATGCTCTCAAATGTTCTGGACTGTTTTAGAAATTTCAAGTGGGTGAAACTTTCAACCATTTCTCTTTAAAAGCACGCCCTTGAGGTAAAAACGGGAACCTTCTTCATAGATGGGGGATAGAGGGCTACCACACCATATAACTCCCTTCATCGTACCGGGACTCGTTCCTGAGTTTTATCGGCACGCACATTGTACAATTGTACACTTACTTTTATAATATAAGTGTGTTAAGCATCGTACTTGACTTACTTTCACCAGTGATTCCTGACATTATTTGAAGTAAAAAATGTTAATAAAATTGTGGTCTCCGGTGACATTTTTGAAGTTTTTATTTCTTTTTTTTTCTACAAAAACATAAAAATCAGTAGGTAGTGGGAAGTTAGGGGCGGGTGAGGGGTCGGTTGGTTACTTGGCTTAGTGACCAGTGAATGTGGAAGTTTTTTTTTTCTTTCATTATGAAGAAAAAGTTTTTGAAAAAAAAAATATCTAAATAATCACCGGAGACCAAAATTTCATTCACTATTTTTACTCCAAATAATGTCAGGAATCACTGGTTAAAATAAGTTAAGTACGTTGCTTAATACCCTGTATATTGATAAGATTAACCTCAGTGTAATGGGGCCAACAGAACTAGCTATAAAAGCTCAAGCGTTATTTGGTTTGGCGTATTTCGGCATATCGGTTGCCTTACATTCCCAATGGGAATGTAAGACGAGCGATATGCTGAAGCAGGCCAAGCCAAATAACGCTCGAGATTTTATAGCTAGGTCTGTTGGCCCCATAATGCTTATTTTTGAAGTGTAGTAAGATCTTTTTGTATCTGTCCAGGTGGGGTCGGTTTAACAGAACTTCTGACCATCAAATTCTAAAAAAAAAACGATATCTGTAATTAAATCAAAGATCTAACCTAGTTATAAGGCGTAAAAAAAATTGTTGCAACTATTTTTTTTTTTTAATTTTTATTAGAACAACTTTATTTTTATAACTTTTAAAGATTATTCTTCAATGATATTTATTTTTTGTTTTCAATTAGTAGAAAATAAATAATAATATTTGAAATGAACTTTTGTTTTTCCAATATCTTCTTTTTTTGTGCAATATCTTATTTTTTAATGCGTGTGGGTGTTCATTTAAATCTACTATAATTATCACTTACTTTACTTTGACAGTAGGACAATATTTAAGGAGATATGAGTAAATGAATGTATTGTGTTATTTGAATATGAGCGGTTGTAGATTGTATCGCTGTTAATACCTCGCGTTGTGTGTTTTGATTGGATCTTGTGGGCAATAATAATAATTGTTGAATAATGGTGTAAAACAGACGATGGAACAAGATCGGTTATGATTAGCTACCAGATACGTGGTATTACAGAAGAGGAAATTATGTGAAAGGGATAGTTGGATATTAACACATGAATGTGAAAGCTGGATACGTTCATATTGACTGCTTCGTTACACCGCTTTAGTTTTCTAAATGCAACAAATGATTGCTTACATTCGTCATAACTCCTGGGTTAGATCCAAAGCGTCGGGTTCAATCCATCATTGAACAAACTCATTTTCCGTTTATTATAATGGTAGTAGGAGAAATTCAAATGCTACTGTTCGGTTTTTCGAATGCTATTGTGACTGTTTGCATTTCTAAGAAAAAAAAACAATAAAGCTATAATCTTCTTCGATCTTTGCAAAATCACTTTCTGGTGTCATTTTTTAATTAAATGGTCATTTTTAATAACTTATATAATTACAATTAATAAAAATATAATGCCGCTTATGCGATTCAAAAGAACCACAAGTGCGACAATCGCGATTTTGAGTTTGCAGAAGTATCTGAATTCACCAATTTTGTTGTGTAATGAGGTGATTTCATCACGAAAAATGCTTTATAAAATTCATCCAAAAATTATAATTAATAATACTGTTATTTGTATTAATTTCATTACGTTTCTTTGCAATTAATATATTTTTATGGTAAAATATATATTTTTGTTTTTATAATATATATTATAAAAATTATAAGAAATCGAACCTTATATTATAAGGTATTAAGGGACGTACATGACACAGTGTACCAGTGATTCCTAATATAATTTTTAGTAAAAAAAGTAAATGAAATTTTGGTCTCCGGTGACATTTTTGATGTGTTTTCTCAACTAAAAACATTTTTTAAAAAATCAGTAGGTTAAAAATTAAGGGGTTAGGGGCGGGGTGATGGGTTGGTTGGTTACTCGTGATCAGTGTCGACATGTGGAAGAAAAAAAAAATGCTTGACTTTGGAGAAATGAAAATTTTTGAAAAAAAATAAACATCTCTAAAGTCATTAGAGACAAAAAATTCATATACATTTTTTTACCCCAAATAATGTCAGGAATCACTGGTTAAAGTAAGTCAAGTGCGTCCCTTAACACTCTGTATATATAAGTTTTTTCTAAAACAAAATTAAAAACTATTTAATACTGATTACAGAAAAAAAACATTTTTACGAATATATATTTGAAAAGTTGTCAAACGATCTTCAGACTCAGTTTTCTCATAACTTGGAAAATCAGATAGTTATGTTTCTTTTGAATTGCACGAGCGATATATTAAACTCTCGAAGATATTTAGGTAATACGCTAATATCTCGTTGAAGTATGCATATCTTTTTTTATGAAAAAATGTCCCTGATGTAGGTACACAAAAATGGCACCATACAAATTAGCCGTGTATTAACCATCAGAGATACTCCTTCTTGTTTTGTTTGCACATTCTCCTAGCTTCACTATTTTATGTTTCTCATACATGTTTTTCTGTAACTCGACTTAACTCTTTGATTCGCTTTGTCGTGCCATGTATCAATATGTTTCTGAATTTGTTAGCCAGCTACATAATTGCTTACATGAGGCTCTTCGTGCTAAATCCAATTTGTTTCTTATTGTCTCAATGTCGGTGCCTTTTGCCGATGTGTTTTATTGCGAATTGTATCGTGGCAAACTGCGAATTTTTTAGTGCTCTAATTACGACTGAAACACACACAACATGACCAAGCACTGTCACTTTCTGATTGATGGTAGATTGATAAGATTTTTTTGTGGTACGTAGAATTTAACGTGTTAACACTACGGATTGTTACATTTATTGCTTTCAAGCCCTTTTCTTAGCAAGGACTCGGAGAGGGCATACATCTACCCTGGTACATAACCCGTCCATTATTCATATACATGTTTTCCCAGATAAAATAAAATTAATTATTAGCTCGTCCAAGTTTTCTAGAACAGTGAAATCGATAACTTTACAATATCAGAGTTATAGGCGTAACTTCCGACGATCTTATATCGATATCCCGAGCACGGTTGCACTGTTGACAGACGAACCGATATTGACAGGGAATAAATAGGAAATCGATATCAAAATCGGTGGTAAAGCTGACAGATCTGTCTATGGAATATATTTACATTCCTAGACGTCAAGCCGGTACGTAAAAATTTAAAATACTAATAAATAGATAATTTCGAATTGAAATACTAACTTAAGTATATATTAGCACTTCGAATGTACTTTTTGTCACTAAACGGGGTGTATATGAGGTGTTTAGTGACATTTGAACCACTTTCGTTTCTCCAAGACGAACGGAATAAATTGATAGTGTCTTAGATGAATTAATGACGTCTATAATAGCTTATGCGATTTCATTCGCTTCTAAGAGCGTCGTTGGTGCAGCTCCATTAATTAATATAGGTACCAGTTATTTTGCATAACGAACGACATTATTCTCAATCGGAAGTCAGGATACCGCGCTAAAATTGACGGCTTTTGTCAACCGACTGTCGGAATCATATGTTGACCATGCTCGCAAATAACGCCAACTGACCATAGATGACGAATTTAGTCAATATCTTATTGACATAGAGTTTTATCGATCAACCGTACTAGACACGGCTTCTGTGATCGGGGTAAGTCTTTCGACTCCGAAATACAATCCGAAGGTCGCGGGTTCGAACGCGGCGTGCGCAAATAAATTGTATTATTTCAAAATTAATTAAAAATCATGTATAGAATATTTGCGGCACATTTTAAAGTGGAAGGTACTCTCTACATTCAGAATTGAAACGTTGCTTGAAATGGCTTTAGCCTTGTTGGGTGACCAAATCTGAAGACACAGGTACTTCCCCACCTTCCTCTTCCCATCTCATTTCCCTCCCCACTTCCTCACAGCGTACCTTAATTGGGGTTACCATAGTCTCACTGGCGGCAGACGGGAGCAATTGGGACTCTTGTGCGGTATTCACATAAAAAAAGACATCCTGACAATGCAAAGCGTGCGACTTACGGCTTAAACAAGTGGCAAACATGGCCTAGACAGGTTAGATATTACGGTCACAATAGATTATTTGGCATTTTTAGACTTCTAATTTATTTATGGTGTTGGTTGGAAACTGCCTCAGAAGCCAGGAGCGCGGTGGATGGACTGGGATATTTACATTTATACACCTATGCTCATACATCATATCTCCTAATCTCTTATTCTGTCTCTTGATATGGCTTGACTATTTGTTTCTCTTATCGATATATTGGGGCCCGAAAACTCGCAATACAAACGGAAACTGGTGAATTTACGTAAAATTTATAGTCGATTTTGTGGTATCATCACAATAATTGGCTCTACAATTCGTGGTGGTTCTTGGCCTCCTCAAGAGTCTTCCTCCGCTCATCTCTGTTTTATACCAGCTCTCTCCAATTTCGAAGCTCCAAGGTGCACAGGTCTTTGAGGACTTTGTGGTATATATTTTTTTTATTTGAAAAAAATCGGAAGCTAGGAGGTTAAGACGATAGTCTTCGCTTTTCGGCCCATACAAAAAGGACGCCCGGGAAAAAACACTTTTCTACATCGAAAATTGCACAAAATGAATATATTTTTTTTAAACTGCCTTCTAGAGGGTGAAAACTATGTCGGTATGTTTTCGAATTTTCGATGCGTTTCGTATTAACGTAAACATTCACTGTCAAACATGTACGATTTATCAAAAAATATTATTTAAGGAAAAATTGCTGCTAACTCAACTCTCATAAAGAATTATAAATTTATAAAAAGCTACCGACGTAGCTTCTCCTTTCTAAAAAATATATATTTTTAAAAATTTCAATTTCGTGAAAGTTTTGGTGTAGAAAAGTGTATTCTCCATAAACCCCATTTCGAGCGATTTCTGTAGGTAAATTTGAGCGTTGTCTCATTCGCACATTTCGCATTAGCATGTATTGTATGTGTGCGTGAGCTTATTGTGAACGGGACAGAATGACAGTCGCGGGTGTTCCGCGTGTCGTTCAAAGTCTAGCCTCTTAATATCATCTGTTTAAAGTTTTTTAAAAGCGTCGAAGAGTAGAACCGGCTCCAAAAATTTATTTAACCCTTTAGATTCCGAAAAAATGGAAAAGTATTAAAAAATCGAAATGCTCAGAACAAAAACAAAAAAATGGGTCTCTATTCTCTATGTGATGTAGATTCATCAGTTTCGAGTTTCCAAACACCGTAAAAAGTACCCTTCGAATATTGTTTCTCCCTATCGCGCTATATACGAGCTGTATTATTTACAAAGGTGTGTTTATTTGCGATAAGAATATCATCTGCCGATAGTAGTCTCGTAACATTGTTACCAAAAATACGTAGTTATGTTAGCTACTAGGTCAGTTATAAAGTAATGCCTCCTGTTTTTTTTTTAAACCACACTATTGACGATTAATTTGTCACTTTTCAATATAATCTTCGCCCATTTCCACAGTTTTGGTCCATCTTTCAACAACGGCATGTTTTCCAGTGCGGTAAAAAGCTCATCTATATAAGCCATTTAAGCACGGACGTTTTCAGGGCCTCCGCATTTTCAAAGTGAATCTCACGGTGAGCTTCACATCACACTGCCTTTACTGAAGGAGATAAAGCGTCAGAATTCATCTGTAGTTATCCGCCGGTCACCACGAATGATGCCATCGACTCGCTGAATGTTGCGTGGAATCACTGCAGTGAACTGCCTACCGCTACGCTTTTCGTCAGCCAACGGCGTTTGTTCTTCAGCTTCGTTATAGCGACGAACCCATCTTTTAACAGTGCTGACATCCACTGTTGCATCACCGTACACATTTTTCAGTCTTTCAGTTTTTCTTTCAATTGCGAATGGGCGTTTTAACTTCTGCATTCAAGAATTCAAGCTCAGAACGCTGTCTGATGCGAACCTCGATGTCGGCCATTTTGCAAGCAACTGCAGTGCTGCCACCCGTTGTCGCAGAAATTTACTACTGTAGTAGATTGTAGAAGAAGGTTCAATGAATAGCGCCAAATTAAAAAAAAATCACTTCACTAACTTTATTTAAGTAGAAAAAAATATTAGTTTTGACTAACCCTCGTATTTATATATATATGTAATTTATATTTTTTTAATATTAGTTTAATATATCACTGCAGTTATCGTTCCTATTGATTTAAATTGATGATTTTATCATAATTTCAAGATTTATGCTTATCTCCTGCTAATTAATGTGAGGATTTTCAATATATATGTAATGGAAACGCGACACCTATATACACAACACCCCGAGTACATACAAATCAGGGGCCGCTGCACCTTTATCTAACAACCAGCAAAGCAACCATCCATTAGACTGGCGTGTCCAGAGCACTTGATGCCTTGATGGTAACCCGCGTACATAACACTTCATCTTCACACCGTATAATTTGCATCTGTACCCACAGCCAGGTTTATCGATTGGTGAACACTAAACCAACATCGAATGAATCCAACACATCGAAGAGAAAACTTCTTTAGGCGCGATAAGTAATTCAGGTAATTTTCGGACGGAAATAACGTTTTCGAACGAATTATCGGTAAAATTTCTGCCAGCTGTGTTTGTTTTTATTTTCAAAGGCTTCTCGCCTACGCTAGAATAGTAGTACCTACTACAAGTCAAAGAAGTTTCACTTCAACCGCACGTAAAGGTTAGACGCACTCATTTTTTAAATAGGAATACCGCAGTAGAATTCCAACTACATACTCCCGTCTGGAGCCAGTGCGATTATGGCATCCCCGATTGTGGTATGTTGTGAGTATATATAATTATATTGTGGTTGTGTCGTGTGCTCCTTCGCAGAAGATACCACCAGTGGTAAGTTATTGGTTATCCCTTTTCCTCGAATACCTTGGTTTTTCCTACACATATCATCACCCAATTCCAGAAAACACCATTAGCGTTTACAGTCCACTACAAGCGCATCTAAAGCTGTAATTCGTTTGCAGTTTTGGATGCAACAAGTGAGTTTGTATGTCTATGGGCGTGTATATCTGCCCTATACTATAACATTGTGGGCGTGAATGTCTGCCCAAAGTGAGGTAAATCTTATCTTACTTCGGATGGAATTGCCTGTCTGAAGTCTAGGAATCGAAAGGTCTTGCGTATTTTTATGTCATCACTTTTCTTTCAAATCGGTTACGATCATACTTCTATTGATTTTTTGTTAAATGATTTTGTATGCATATGCTAATAATGATAGTGTACTGTAAGGTAACAGGCCTATGTCTAAAATTGTGAAAGAGACAACCGAGTACGAATGAGACGACATAATGACTGCTGTGTTCCCCGTCTTTATTACATTACATTTCCAGCTTGTTACTTATGTCGTAGTACGAATAAAACAGTTTTCAATTTATCCACAAGATTAAGAGGCCACTAGCGTAAAATTTTTATATTCTTAGTTGGCCTTATATCGCCACAGATATAGATAATAGATATAAAAATCGCTTGGCAAATGGAGTCTTGAATTGCGCATAAATGGTTTTTTTTTTATTTATTTTGTGAATAATTTTATAAAAATTGAAATATAATCACGGAAAATTGTCACAGACAATCTTAGCCTTTTTTAGTAGTTTACGCTTGTATTTTTTAATCAAGTAATTCATAATTTTATTTTAATTCTACTTAAGCGAAAAGATAGAAAAAGCTTCAATTTATCCAAAGCATATTTTAGGTATTTATCCACTGGAGCGACAGAGCAATTCAAATATTTTTCTCGGATTGCTAAAGGAAAATTTTCCGCCCACATTAAAAAAATCATCCCTCCGAATTTGAATATGGAGACATGCAAACTGATTATAGTTTTATGTAGCCAATGAATTCTCCTATATTTTGTTTATTATCATATATGTGTAGGATAAAAAAAATTAAATCTTTAACCTTAAAACATTTTAAAGAATCTAGAGAATATTTATTTTCTTATATTTTGAATGTACAATATATTATATAGTCGTTTTAATAAATTTTATTTATTTTTTTATTAGCCACATTTTGGCAACAGAGCAATCCGAGGTGTTGGAAATATTGCCATAATGTGGCAAAAAGCGCTCGAGTGGTTATAATGTGAACCGATTCGTCGTAAAGATTAATATAAAATAGTGATTCCACTTTACACTTAACAATATTATTACGACCTTCCAACAAGAAATTTACTTTGTGATTGATCGCCATATTCTCATCGTAGATATATATTTCCGAACTGTTCACAAATTTATGCAGACCACTGCACAATCAGTTCCACCGGAAATTATTGCCTGTCTATAATAACACTGTTTTTCAGGTAACGCCCATTTTGCTTCATGTACCTTCGTATTATGAATATACACAATCATTATTATGGCTTTATTAGCCTAACTGAGGAAAATGTACCTTCGTAGCCGTATTATTTACTACTCGTATACTGCGCACTATATCTACGTAACTAAATGGCTTCGTACTTAAAGTTAAAACGGCTTTCATTTTAACTAGCCGCCTGCTCGCTTTTCATCTAAAGGTGATACGAATTATAGACTGACTTAAGTTTGATTTTAATTGGCAAAATCCGTTACTGGCGACGTAAACTTCGAAGTGGATTAATTTAAAGCTCTTTTAAACGAGATTTGAGATAGCTTAATTAAAAATAATTCATTATCGGGTTCTATCTGCGCACAGCCAGTGAAATGAGCGCGAGAGGAAAGTGGCAATTACCAGGATATTCAAATCTTGTCACTCAAGATGGCTAAAGCCAAATCAAACAATGTTTTTAATCTATGATTGTCTATGTCTCTCCAGATGCATCATCAGTTCATCTTCCACTCTAGGACGAGTTACACATTATTGCACGTTTTACTTAGCTTTGGATTTATGTGTATGAGAGATGAGAAGGTTGATAGAGATGTTAAAAGAAGGGTAAATGCATGCAACTCCATTAACCTTTTGAAGGCCAGCATAGGAAAAATATATTTTTTCATTACGACGTAAGAAATTTGACATTTCATACGAATCCAATATTTATAACATTTCTTTTGTGATATATTACAAAACTTACATGAAAATAATGTAGATAAAACGATATTTCATACCTGAAATCTATCCTTTTCACAATGAAGTTATATCAAAAACAATGAAAGAATATAGAGTTTCTAAACCAACTCTGTCCATATTTTGACGCGGCGGCCATTTTTTCGGCCATCTTTCTTGCCCGCCACGTCATCGACAATTTATTAAAATTATTCCGAGAGGCTCGACGCTATGCAGTATTTCGTTACGCCGAGAGCGAGAATGGCCCAAGCGGTTCTGACCTTGTTCTTGATACAATTTCTTTATACATAAGAGACAAAATCGCTTCCAAAAATCGGTGATCATACGGCCAATTAGAGGAGGACTAAACGCGGTTGGCGCTAACAAAAAAACTGTCCTGAGAAACGAAGCTAGCAGTCCACAATCAATAGAGTGCTGGTACCTACCCTGATGTATGGCAGTGAGGCATGGAAAGTATGAAAGTATACCGAATGCTGTATAAATGAGATCCCTGAGGCGTTTGTGTGGTAAAACACTGTATAGTATAATTGTGTGAGAAATGGACGCTCAGTTGGTTTGGGCATGTACAGCGGATGAGAGAAGCAAGGGATGTAAGGAAAATATATGACCCAAATGTGAATGGTAGAAGATATCGGGGACGCCCGCGGAAGACATCCGCCAAGACATGGCACAATCAAGTGCATCACATACTTGAATCGGTCAAGAATTAGAATAATAGAAAATCGAGTTGTTTAGCGATCCGTCCTCACTGCCTATCCCTGCGAGGAAACGGCGTGATGGTTTGTTAGTTATTTTTAAATTTGATGAAACAGTTCTCAGTTTTATATTTTCATTCAAAGAAAAAAACTTCAATATACACATTTTCGTTATATTAGCAACATCGAGCACATGTTGTAAATATTACAGCGTTAATTTAGTTACTTGTTGATCAACGAGTAAAAATAACCTTGCTTATAACATTTTTCGCATGGTCAGAATTCGCTCTTTTTGCGGTCAGTTTTAATCGAATCATGATATCATAATTTTACTCTTACTTTAATTATTTAACTTTAAATTTAGCCGTAACAAACATTTCAGAATTTCGCTTAGCATTTTGCGAAGTTACAACACACTCTTCAAGCGTTTCACAACCAATTAAATGAAGATAACTGGGTTATTGTTTTGCATATTAATTTAACTTCTTGCAGAATAAATTGATTGCTTCTTTTGTGTAACAAATGAGTTTTAATCTGAATTCACATTTTCTACATCTATTGGTGTTTTCCACTACCAATATCTGCGTGTGTCTCCTGAGATGACAGTGTCCCGTTAGTAGTCCTACCAGTTCCCTCAGCGAGTTTCTGTCCATATCGAGTAGTTTCCTGGTTCGTCTAGGGTCCGGTCCTTTTATGAGAACTTTGGATTGCCTCATTCCAGGTGCCCTCTCCCATTCTTTACAGTGCTGGGATTTGACCCACCTATCGATATGTGATTTTGTGTGGCAGCTGCTACTACTACGGCCGGCTAGGATCCCACAAGTGGTGCTTTCGTTGCCCTCAATACCTTTATGTCCTGATACCCAGATCAGGGTTACTTTATTGATGGTAGCGAGTTCTGTAAGAATAGTCCTGCATTCCATCACCAGTCTAGAGTCAGTTGAGGAAAGAAATTGAGGATTACGTTTGTATGGACGAAACGCCGTGCGGTTTCCTCTTATATGCTCGTGAATATCTTTTTGCCTGCCCAACATTTGGTAATTATTATTATAATTTTTTATTGTTTTTATTAGTTTCTATAGCAAAGTTTGTACATTATGTAGGTATAAAGTATAATATAAGTGTACATTTTTTGTCTCTTTTCACAGTCCTCCTCACTAGGGTTTCGTGTTCTGAGGCGGCCTGTAGTTTTTTTAAACTTTTGTTTTTAGTTTTGAATTGTCTTTACATCGTCTTCATAATGTTTGTAAGTTTATTATTACTTTGATCTCTCAGCCATGTTTTGACTTTCGTTTTAAATATACTTATTTCCTTTATTTTTTTGTTTTGATTTCGTAGAGCATTGGACAACTTCTTAGCATGGAATTTATTATTATCTGTCCGAAAGATGTGTTTAAACTGGTTATTTGATATATTCAATGTTATTTGCTTACTTTTTTTATATGTATCGAAATTGGATTATACCTTAATAATTTGCTGGAAAAGCTACGTTAATCTTCAAAGTGATTCGTAGAATATTTAATTTAATACTGTATCTCTATCTTTTGCTTTTTGTTAATTTACAATTTTATCTTGTCTATTAATTTTGTCAATATCTTTCCAACATAAAATATATCTGAATAGTCAGATCTTCCCAACGTCTTTCTTCCTCTTCTTTAGTTTTTGTCATATTTTTCTTCAACTTGGCTTGTTAATATCCACATAACAACATTATAAAAATTTTCCGTGTATATATTCGTAGGCTTTAACATTTCATAATAATATAATACCAAAACGAGAGACGTAATAATTACAAATACTTACACTCTTCTTAATTTCTAAATAGCCGAACATATTATAGCACCTACTACTTGCTTACCTGTGCATAATACAACAAAACAACACAACAGGTGTTCTTTCCAATAAATCCTTCACTTCCACTGTGTTATTAACTTTTCACTTATAACTTGTAATTATCTTACAGTTCAATATCTTCTTCAGCAATTATTATAAATTATCAAACAGGTTAATATAATTATATAGAAAAAAAAGTGTTATCTGTTATTATATTCGTTAACGCGAATCAATTACACATTTTTTACAATCAAATCGTTTATAAATCTCGCCCAAAAAAAGCGTCGCTATATTTTATTAGTAATACTATGGATCTGTATTTATCTTGCTGCTGGATTGGAACTGGCAGAGGAAGGATGAAAGTAGACTGAATGCTGTTGAAATGAGATCCCTGAGGCATATGTGTGGTAAAAAACATGCATGATCGTGTGAGAAATGTGGAGATCCGAAAAGAATGCAAGGCGTAATGAGTAAAATTAAGAAAGGGACCCGCAGATGGTTCTGGCATGTAGAGCGAATGAACGAAGAAAGGGGCGTAAGGAGAATATATGACGCAAGTGTGTATGGTATAAGAAGTTGGGGACGTCCGATGCAGACATGGCACGATCAAGTGAATAAGATACTTTAGTCGGGTCATGTCAAGAGTCAGAAAAATAGAAGAGTATGTATGAGACGAGTTATGAATGTGAATGAAGCAAAGAGTGTGTGCCAAGACCGAGTTGTTTGGCGGTCCTTCCTCTCTGCATACCCCTGCGGAGAAACGGCTTGATGGTTAGTTAGTTTGTTTGAGTCGTATAACTTTTCCAAACCACTATTGATTTAAAGAACTATTTTGCAGACGAAGTGTCCTAGAACTGTTTTGAGACGAAGTGTCCTAAAACTGTCAGTATTATCTGTCTTTCTTAGGGCAAGTAATACTTGCTTTTTTATAGACACTATCTGAAAACTAGTGGTACAAACAGGAAAATTTTATTTAAAATAAAAGTTTTTATAACTTTTTTTTTTACTTTTTTTCTGAAATTTTAGGTTTAAAACAGCCAATAGTAGCCCCATAGATAACGATTTAATAATAATTATGTAGAATTTCATATTCGAACTAGGTTAACTCGAAATCTGCTATAATAATAAAAAATAATGCTAAATAATTGACTCCAAATAGTCCAAATGTGATGTAGTTTTATCACTTTCCCTCTGTTACAGGACACCACGTGTATATCCCAAACAAGACACGATTGGATTAAAATTGGCTTGAGATAAAGCTATACGCCAAATTACTATTTAGGTTTATCTTTACTACGAATTGGTTTACATTATGAATATAAAAAAAAATATGCTATGGATACATTGAAGCTTTTCCTACCTTCTATATTTATTGGAATTAAAATAAAATTATTAATTAAGTTACAAAAAATGTGAGCGTTAAGTACTAAATAATTTATTTTTTCATTACATAAATATGAAGATATGAAACAACTTTAAAAACACCCCTTTATGTCTAAGATTATTTTTGACTCGATCCATTGACTAACTTTTTTTCATTCTTGTAAAATTATTCACAATAAGAAATTTGGTGCTACTTTCCTCGTGCAGATAATACCAAAAACACGCGGAGTGCTAAAGGGGTAAGAAGTAAAATATTTCTGGTTGCTAATATTCCTATTAAATCTGAAATACTTCAGCGTTTAGAAGTTCGTAGTTTTTTAATGGATATGGACAATATTAGCTATCTGGGAATTGAAACCAAGAAATTAGTTTTGCCGGGGTTCTGTTCACTGAGCTAATTCATCCTTATCCCCTTCGGTCATATTTAATTGCATATAAGTGATTAAGAACTATTAAAAAACTTAATTTTCTTAACGAATATTTTCATTGGCTATATCTTTATGTATAATTACAAAATTAAATATCTAATATCTACACTGATTACTAATACTAATTTACTAATTTAGGTTTTCAAAAAAAAAAAAACGTCATAGTTTTATTAGTTACCATAAAGTTATTGATTTTAAAATTTCATATTTTTATATTTTAGGTCGCTAAAATTAAGGATTCTGACGTGCACAGCCTGACACGATCACTTTATGTTTTGTTGTTGTTACTATAACGCGTGAAAGCTGTATCGCCTGTCAAGCTGTATCAACATGAAGCTGCAAATTGCATACAACATGGCAGAACAGATTTATTGACTCAGAACAGTATGACACGGGTTCGGTGCTGCTAAACAACTTGTCTCCGAGTATGTTTAACATACACCTTGAAGGTTTTAAGAGACACGCAAAAAACTGTATCTTAATTCTTTTTCGTTGTTTGTTTTTGGGGTGTTATGCCGTGTTGTGCTACCTCCTTCTTTAGCCGACGTTTCGGACGGCGTTGCAGTGTCCATCATCAGGGCAGATCCGGCAGATCCGTCTGCCCTGATGATGGACACTGCAACGCTGTCCGAAACGTCGGCTAAAGAAGGAGGTAGCACAACACGGCATAACACCCCAAAAACAAACAACGAAAATGCTTTTGGCCGTGAAAATCTAAAAAACGTATCTGTATCTTAATTCGTTTTATTACTTGTAATTAATGTCTTGGTTGTATTTAGCTACTGTTCTGCTGTCATATTTTGCAAAAAAAGCATCTGGAAATTTTCAATGGTTTCATTCTGAGGCAATTTTTTTTGTTATAATCTTCTACCACTATGTCATGGAGAATAGTTATGTAATTGTTTTAATATTATGTTTTTTCTTTCTTATCTTTCTCTATAAGTAATGTAAACTTAGTATGTTTTATATCTCATGTTCTATATTTCACTTTGATTACTATTATTTCTGCTTTTTCTAATCATCTAATAATTACTAAAACTTGATTACGTATGCTGTGAACATTTTTAGTTATTTCTGCACATTCCAACGGCAATATCGTTAATGTAATATTTGTTAACACTGTGTAAATTTTTCAAACAATAAATAAAATAATAATAGTTTAATAAACATGAATGATCTCGTACTAATGTGACCATTAAAATTTTCTGACGGATAAAAAATTTGGTAAAAAGTATGTAAAAAAAACTGGGTAAAAAACTGTGTAAAAACTGTCGGAAGTATCACTATTAGCGTAATGTGTGATACACGAGACGAGTGTGTAACAACTGACCGTTTGTTTTGTGGTTAAACCGCGCACTGACAGACCTCCACTGAGCGAGTGTTGGTGACCGCGTCCGCGCTCGCCGAGTTTGTAAAGAAAGTGCTAGCGCCAGCGGGCGGGGTGACGCTTTTATTATATTATCTTAGCGATTTATTACGGAGAAGCGATCGCATAGGAAATACTCATATATGCATAGAGCGTGGAGTGCAGGGTTGCCGATGCTTATCCAGTGAAGCGATTTTTGGCTTATATATGCGCCATTTTAAATGTCTACGATTGCTTTTCGGTTAAAAAAAGCCAATTATCTCTTATTTTTAAAAAAATATTTGTAGCTCTCACGTTTGTTATTTTGATCTTAAAACGAAGCTATTGAAATTCTTTATCTATTATGACAAATAGATGTCGCAAAACCAAACTTCGACTATTTTAGAGCGATGTTAAATTTTCCCCGCAAAAGCGTTCTCCCCACAAAATACCCAATTTTTGAAAAATCTCAAAAATTCCCCTTAATTTGGGGAATTTCCATCAAATTGGCAACCATGGTGGTGTGTGTAGCGTGGGGCGACCATGCGTTGTAAATATCTTATTAACAAAACAAAAAAATTAGTTTGTCTAACCTTTACGCCGTTATTCCATGGAGCTACATTCAAGCGACGCGATCGCCGCTCGTCTGTACCTTCCATACTATTATTTGTGTTTGAAAACGCCGCTACGCCCTGCACCGGCATAATAGTATGCCAGGTAGCGGGTAGCGGCGATTTAGTCGCTTGTAAGTAGCTGCGTGAGCGAAGGGCGTTACTCGCGTTTGAAATAAAACTTATTTGACTAAAAACTAAATAAAAATTTACATTTTTTAGGCGGCGGAACATGATTAGGTTGTTAATTTTTTCGTTTATAATGATTTATAGACGAATTTGTAATTTTTTCCTGCGATTCAGCCATTTGATTTCTAAACAACACTATTTTTATTGTCACACCACTGCTACTTTTTACTTCAATAGCTAGAATTCACAAGAACCAGGGAGAAAGAAGGGTTAAACATTATGTGACTTTTCTTCAAACTTGATCTTAAGGGTTACTTTTATTAAAATACTGGATGCAGAAGAATTGAATTGCATGTGCTTATACTGGTGGACAATATTCATTAGCATTTCGCACTTGTCTTTACTGAAAATCGGGCACCAATCCCCATTTTTCATCGTAAGAAATAAGATAAACCAATATGTTCATCTAAAATCTTTAGTTAAATCATATAATAAACAACAAAAACCTGTTGAACTTACCTTATACGTTAGTATACAAAACAAACGGATGACGTTTGAGTTGCCGGCACTGAAACTCTAACTGAGATAAAAAAGATAAACTTAAAGTATTATGTAAATGGTGGGTATAAAGGTAAATGATAAAATAATATAATACAAGAAAAAAAAAAGAAAAACAAAAAATAGAAACCAGTTTTTTTAATTGTAGACAGCTTAAAAATAGTAATATAGTGTAGGTTTATAATACAAAATTTCATCTGAATAATATATCGTTGTTGCTTATTTAATATGAAAAATGTGACGATTTTGACGAAAATTAGTTAAATATACAGTTAATTTTTCTTCTTTTTTTCTCCATCTTCTACAATTTGAGCCATGTAAAAAAATCAAATATTTAAGGCGATAGAAAATAAACCATGTGAGAACAATCAAAATATGTAGTACATAATAAAAAATAATTAAAAAGTCATATCCTCTGCATACCACTACACAATTCAATTGCCTTGATATGTACATAATATTAACATCATTTGTGATACCTAGCTGTCAAATTTGAATAAATTTGAATTAAATATATTGAAATTATTATGGTATTTAAAATTATGACGAAAACTGTATACAGGGTGTTAAGGTACGTACTTGAGTTACTTTAACCAGTGATTCCTGACATTATTAGAAGTAAAAAATGTAAATGAAATTTTGGTCTCCGGTGACATTTTTGATGTTTTTTTTTTTTTTTTTCTACAATAACATAAATAATGGTAGGTGTTGGGTAGTTGGGGGTGGGGTAAGTGGTGGGGCGGTAACTCGGCTGAGTGACCAATAAGGTCATGTGAAAGAAATTTTTTTAATTTCATTTTGAAGAAAAAATATTTTGAAAAAAAAAAAAATTTGACATAAAAAAAGTCACCGGAGACCAAAATTTTATTTACATTTTTTACTCCAAATAATGTCAGGAATCACTGGTTAAAGTAACTCAAGTACGTACCTTAACACCCTGTATAGAATACGAACCATGTGAGAAAAACTGTGCATAGAATATGAACCATGTGAAAAAAACGCGTTAAAATTCAATTTTCTGGCATAAAATAATTAATGTTTGCCATAAATATTTTCTTATACTGAACGAAATATATTTTTCCTACTTTGTCCATAAATAGAATTGTTATTTTCCATTTCGTTATTTTTTTGACACAGTTTTTAACGATTTTTTCAGAATGTATTCAGTATCACATGGTTCATATTCAACGTATATGCAACAACGATATGACAAGGTGCATACAAAAAAAAGAGTGGAACAAGTTTTTAAATTTTAGATAAATAGAAAAAATACAAAAATACATGCAACATCTCTTATGTGATGCTTTTGAATTATAAAAAAAATATGCTGCATAAAAAAATCATTCAGGTATCTCTTAAAATATCTTCAGGTGTACATTCTAGGAATGTCCCTTTGTTATGGCGTGTGAAGTTTACAGATAATATAATTTATGGTGATAAAATATACTGATAATATAATAATTGATGATATTGAAGTTTACAGTTAACGCAGCAATGAATTTATGATAATTAAGTTAACATATAATATGATAATTGATGATAATGAAGTTTACAGATAATATAGCTATGTATTTATGAAAATTAAGTTTACATATAATATAATAATTGATGATAATAAATGATGAATGATGAATGTCTAGATCATAAAATGATCTTGCTAAATCACACACTCTCATAGATATTTTTGTAAATAATATAACTTGTTTCAAGAAGTATCTCCACAATTCGTGCACCTAAAAATAAAAATAAAATATTGTTTGTTGTTTTATTATTTTTTCATAAACATTTTCTATTTATTAGATTTTTTCTACTTTCTTTTTTATTATTATAATAAATTTTTTTTTGTTAAGTATAAAAATACTGACATTGTTTTTTTATGTGTTTGTTTCTGTGTACATGCAAATATGATTACTGCAGACACATTAGTCTAGGGATATTTATATTTGTATTTAATTTTGTTTTATATTACCAACAAGAATGTTCTATAAATATCCTGTTTGTGTCTCAAATAAATAAATAAATAATGAAGTTTACAGATAATATAACAATGAATTTACGTCAATGAAGTTTACCGATAAAATAATAATTGATAGTAATGAAGTTTACAGATAATATACCAATGAATTTATGATAACGAAGTTTACAGATAATGTAATAATTGATGATAATGAAGTTTACGGATAATATAATAATTTATGATAATGAAATTTACAGAATGGTAAACTTATGTTAAATATGTCGATATTTGAGGTGAATTTGTTTCCAAGTATACTGAATAGGCGCGTGTATGTGGTAGTTGGTCCGAAATTACTTATTGGTGGTGTTACGTTTGGATTGAAATGAGTTGTAGGAGTGCTAATCTGTGGTTATTATATCGATGCTCTAAGTACGTCATCTACCACCTCACCAGCTACCGGCTGAGCTTGAACTTTCCTGCAGTACCCAACACTAGAGAGTCCGGTTCTTTCGCACGACCATTGCCACCAGTGGAAGTGTGGACATTGGCCGAGGTTAGGGAACTACTACGAGATAGCGGAAAGCAGATAGTAGGCAAGCAGGTAGGTAGGTACCACTTTCACTGAGGGCGACAGAAGCGTCTAGTGTCTGGTCTCTAATCTGGCTGTTTGTGGGAGAGTCGGAAAAGGCCCGCGGCGGTTTCCTAAACGGTATAAACGACTGTGAGTGGAGATGACTGGACAACATTGACCATTGACTGGTGATGCGACAGTTGTTTAATATTATTTTTAATACGCTGTCAAAAAGAATCGGAGCGGTAGAAATTGTCGTTAGAAGTTCTAGAGATAAGTAATAGAAATCAAGTGTTCTTGGTCGGTTATCCGAACTACTTGGGAATGAATAATCGCATAATCGAAAATGCTTGTAACAGCGTATACAATTAAGCATAATTCGATAGATATACCATTCCTCCTGAAGGGTGATTTTATATCTTTTGCGTTAAGACAGTGTTACGAGACAATTAAGTCAAAATGACAAAATTTGTCGGAGATCGAAATGCATTTTAACACGCGCGTTATCGGGTGTCAAATTTCTGCGATTTTCTAAAATGGCTTGTCTATGCCTGACGTGTGTTAAATGGATTAAATACATACTTTAAAAAACTGTGTATGAGTTTTTAAAACTACTTACTAGAATAATATTCAGACAGGAGAAACCTGTCGAGTTTCAAATAAAATAAACAAATGGATCAGTTTATACAGGTTTTACGAACATAATTCATAAACCCCATTTTTTTAATGCTAATAACTAATGCATTTTTATAAAAAATATTTTTTACACGCTATAGTTACTGGAATTATCTACAGACAGGAGAAATCTGTCGACTTTCAAATAAAATTAAAAAATGGATCAGTTTATTTAGGTTTTACAAACATTTTTTTGAAATGCTAATAGTGAATGCATTTTTAGAAAAACTTTTTTAAACGCTTGTAAAATGTTGGAACCAAAAATAGAGGGTATTATTACCAGAGAATTCCGGAAATTAGTCCTTTTTAAATCAAATTCTAGACTTATTGACTCTTTTTTTACAAAAAAAAAAAAATGATTTTGAAAGATTGTTATTTTATCTGGTGTACGCAGTTTTAAAAACTTTATTTAAACGTATTTTAAATATGCTAAGGTTATACTGTTGGTTGTTGACAGATTTGTTCAATTTTCAAACGATAGATTCTATTAAACAACAAAAATTTCAAATCATATAATCATAAAACAAAATAAATCAATACATTATCTAGTCAACACAGTCTTCAGAATTTTAATTTTAGTTAAATTTAAATCATTAAAAAATAAATCCGAGAACGTGTTTTGTGATAAAAATGCCTATGTTTTTCTATTTATTTAAGGTCTTACAAACTAAAATATTTAAAAAAAATTTTACACACTTATTTTGTTTAGACATTATTGAAAAATCATAAATACTTATGATCAAAAAGTACTTTCAAGAAGTACACGATTTTTAATAATTTATCATCGTGCGTTTTGAGCATTTTTATTGCTTACTTGAATGTAGGTATATATTAAAGCAAGTTTTGAATGAAATAAATCGATATTAAATTTTTAATTAAAAAAAAATTTAACCCCTAAAAAAATTAGCATATTTTGTCAGAGGCTAAAAATATTCCCGCTTTGCAATAAAATCCAAACAAATGGAACATTTGTTAACGTATTCGAAAACTAAAAACTGTTTTGGGAAGGTGATAAAATAGGCTTTCAAATTTTTATATTAAAATTTGCTATGTATTTATTAAAATATAATTTTTTTTTGCGAAAACTTTAAAAAGTTTTAAAAATGGTTCACTTTACTTTTTTTCGAACTAAAATTACTGATAATGAAAAAAAATAAAACACATACTTATTTCATTAGATAAATGAATTATAAACCTTACTGTCACTTCACTTTTTTTCATTTCATGTAAAAAAAAATCTTAAAAAATTCACAAAGTTCCATAATTTTTTTTCAAATTGCTATCGGAAACTTTGGTTTCAGAAAGGGGTAAATTTTAATTTTTTTGTGGTTTTCTTTTAGATTTGAATATATAGTTTATTGTATTCTCTTTCCAATACCGTTTAGATCACAATTCTGACTATGATAGTAAGGGAAAAACAACGATTTCTGAGAGACATATGTGAGCTGGGACAAATATGGTCTCCTGTGATTAAACGGGTTAATACGGGGAATAATCGATCTTTCTCATTAGAACCTCCCTATACAGTTGCAAGCATTTTTAAACTTTTATTCTCAGCCGCTGGTCAATCGCTCTTAAGAGGCTAGACTTTGAACGACACGCGGAACACCCGCGACTGTCATTCTGTCCCGCCCACAATAAGCTCACGCACACTTACAATACATACGACCTACCGACCGACTACATACGACCGTCCGTGGTCGAGTGGTAACAACACTTGACTCCCAATCGGAAGGTTGCGGGTTCGAACCCGGCGTGCGCAAATAAATTTTATTTGATTAATTTGTGTTATTTCACAATTAATTAATAAAAATAATATATACTAAATTTGCGGCACGTTCCAGAGTGGAAGATACTGTCAGTATCGCCCTGGTGTAAGACCACCATTCAGAATTGAGACGTTGCTTAATAATGGCTTTAGCCGTGTTTAGTGACTAGATCTGAATAGCCAGGTACTTTCCTACCTTCCTCTTCCCCATCTCCTTCCCTTCCCCACTTTCCTTCAGCCTCACAACATACCCCAATTGGGGATGCCATAGTCTCACTGGCTCCAGACGGGAGCAGTTGGGACTCTTGTGAAGTATTCTCTATAAAAAAAAAAAAAAAAAAAACATGCGAATGCGAAATGTGCGAAGGAGACAACGCTCAAATTTACCTACAGAAATTGCTCGAAAAGGGGTTTATTTACAGATTAGAATACACTTTTCTACACCGAAACTTTCACGAAATTGAAATTTTAAAAAATATATATTTTTTAGAAAGAAGAAGCTACGTCGGTAGCTTTTTATAATTTTATAATTCTTTATGAGAGTTGAGTTAGCAGCACTTTTTCCTTAAATAATATTTTTTGATAAATCGTACACGTTTGACAGTGAATGTTTACGTTAATACGAAACGCATCGAAAAATTGGAAAACATACCGACATAGTTTTCACCCTTTAGAAGGCAGTATAAAAAAATATATATTCATTTTGTGCAATTTTCGATGTAGAAAAGTGTTTTTTCCCGGGCGTCCTTTTTGTATGGGCCGAAAAGCGAAGTCTATCGTCTTAACAAGTAATAAAACACCTCTCAAATCAATATTATTACACTCTAACAATAATTGGACACGGATGTTAAATATTTAAATGCGGTTTACTGTTACAAAAAAGCACTCGTGTGCCTAATAATTATTTTACTACCCGTTTAATTACGTATATTTATAATATAAAAAAACAGCAATAGAGTAGTTATTAGCATGTCGACAATAATAAACGCCCGTAAATCACTTCTCGTTGTTGTGTTTGATTGACGATAAGGAGGTTACGGGTGTGTTCCTGACGGATGACTTATGTCACATGTTGTCTTTAATCGTTACCTTCTCACTGATGAAGTGTTGTTAATTAACAGGTTAATTGAGACGCGCAATAAATCTTTTCATTTCATCAAAACAAAGCGTTGTGTATGTTTCGTAGTTGGTTAATTGATATTAATTTTATATTTAACTAGCTTCTGCCCGCGACTTCGTCTGCGTAGTATTAGTACTTCAAATAATCTATTTTCTTTTCCTAGGTCCCATCTACGTTTGTACCAAAATTCTTAACCTATTTTTTTTAAATACTTACAATTCTTGTATTAGGCGAGTACTGCAAATAAATTCACTAATTTAAATATTTTCTAATATAGAATTTTGATTTAACAAGCATTGTTTTGCAAAATGTCATTCTTAAATTTTGACATTTTCTATTAAACAATAATTATTATGTTCTATATATTGAAAATAAATAGCTAGCTTTATAAATTATAGCCTATATGTTATTCTGATGTATGAGCTATATTATTGTAAAGTTTCATTAAAATCAATTCAGTAAATTTTGCGTGAAAGAGTAACAAACACACATACATCCATACAAACTTTCGCGTTTATAATATTAGTAAGATGTATTTATTTAGAATGGACCTTGATTGGTTTTGTTTTATCCCCATCATTTAAAAAAATTTTTAAACGTCGAACAGTTATTCTTTGTTTGTTGATTGGTTGGATAAAGGGGTTCCACACCATATAACTCCCTTCATCGTACCGGGACTCGTTTTAAGGTTGTGACAAAGTCTATGTAGGCCAGACAGAGCGGACTATCTCCAAAAGGATATCGGAACACTTCCGAGCATGTAAACTCGGCCACCCTGACAAATCGGCAATCGCCGAGCATTTAATTGAAACCGGCCATTACTTTGGATTTGTTCCTGAAGTCCTGGGAAGACCCAACACTCATAGAGCACGCCTAATTACGGAGGCAATTGAAATCCACAAAAACTCCATCAATATTAACAAAGATGACGGAGCTAAGCTCAATAGTTCTTGGTATCCGGTAATTGACGGCTACACCAAAACTAAACGCAAAAAACAAATTTGAATTATTCTGTCTTACCAGCTCGTAGAGGAGTGGAGCTGGCAACACGGTATCGCTTAGACGTACTTAAGCATAGATTTGACCACTTTCAATAACACATCTGCCCTGATGATGGACACTGTAATGTTTTCCGAAGCGTCGGTCAAAGAAGGAGTTGGCGTAACATGGCATAATATCCCAAAAATAAACAACAAAAATACTTTTGGCCGTGAAAATCTTTAATCATATTTGACTTTCTTTTATTATTATATATGCATAGCTGTAAACGACCATTTCGTCTTATAATCCGTGAACCGGCTGGTTTTCTATATTGTCTATTATTGTAAGAATATTCGCTTCGTCTTTTCGGAAGGTATAACAGATAATAAAGATTTTTATGGTATGCATGATGGCCTTTTCCTTTCTATCACTTCGGATCGGCACAAAAGCTATGCAGATCCACTAATGCAGACACTTAAATTATTTTAACATAAACTCAATAAAGGTCATTGAACCCGGATTGTTTAACAAATCTGTCCGTCTTGGAATATCAACTAATCGGATCAAAGTCTATTAAATTTTATAAATAACTAGCGAGTACCCGACGTGCGTTGTAATACCACTAAAATAAATAAATTATTTCTCCCTGCTTGTCCTTTCACATTCGTCTCCGCTCCTACCACCCCTCCAGCGTCTCCCACCTCCCGCAAACCCCTTCTTCTTCGTTCCCCTCCCCTCCTCCGGATTCCCCTTCCCCCCGCCTTACCTTTCTGATATTAAACTACATTACATACACACATTTTTCAAACAAAACGCGCACCGCCTGTTATAAAACTTTCATACAAAATTTCATAACGCCAGAGCTCACCATTATATATAGAAACCTCCGCGGGCGTGCGTACAAAAAATCACCAAAGTTTTATCGTAATCGCATTAATGGTACAGGAACACATATTTTTGAATTAATAAATAAATAAATACGGGACAAACAAAGAAACATTCGTTTTTACAAAGATAAATTTATTAGTTTTCTTAAACGTTGAGCATACCCGATTCACAGATAGTCTTCATATCATATCAAATGACTCGATAATTTTACAAATTCTATATAATATTAGAAAAATCCCTTTGTGGTGCCATTTTAATTAAATAAAATGACTAACTAGGATAATTTGTTCGTTTTTCGGAACAACTCATATATATAGGTCACATATACATCGTTGTGTCTCCCTTACTATAATGGTTAAAAATATGATATAAAGGCGTTAGAAAGATTTTATGCACGCTTTACATTCAAATCTAAAAGCTAACCACAAAATAATTTAAATGTGCATACACCTTTATGAAATCAAAATGTCCGAAGTATTTTGAAAAAAAAAAATGAATGGAACTTAGAAATTTTTTTATTAATTATTTTTACATGAAACGAAAGAGTAAAAGCTCTTTTTGTCCGAAATTGATAAAAAACAAAATTTGTACTGCGATCCCTATTTGTGTACAAGACATGGGATTTCGGGAGTTGGTCTTTCGAATCATGAATATTTCAACTGCTGGCTGTTTGGAGAAAATTGGATTTCCCGATATAAATTTTTTTTATAACATTGCAGTGTCTAACTAACTAACTAAATAACCATTACACCGTGTAGGCAGAGCGGACGGGGCCCCCACACAACTCGGTCTTGGCACACACTCTTTGCCTCATTCACATTCATACATCGTCTCATACATTCTCTTCTATTTTTCTGATTCTTGACATGGCCCGACTTAGAATCTGATTCACTTGATCGTGCCATTTCTTTCTCGGTCGTCCCCGACTTGTATCATTCACACTTGCCTCATATATTCTCCTTACACTACTTTTTTCGTTCATTCGCTGTACATACCCAAACCATCTGAGGGTCCCTTTCTTAATTTTAGTCATTACGCTTACATCAGCCTCGCATTATTTGCGGATCTCCACATTTCTCACATGATCATGCATGGTTTTACCACACATACGGCTCAGGGATCTCATTTCAACTGGATTCAGTCTACTTTAATCCTTCCTCTGCCAGTTCCATGCTTTACTGCCATACATCAGGGTAGGTACACGGTACAAGCACTCCATTGTGGACTGCTAGCTTCGCATCTTTAAACAGCTGTGTGTCTTCATAATATTGAAATTGTAATATTTATGTATTTGCGAAATGAGTATCTCTCAGGGGGTTTCTCACCATCCTCCCAATAGCTTAACTACACTAATAACGAATATTATTAAAAAAAAAAATACTCGCAGTGGTTAGAAAACTCGGCCAACTTACCAATAAATAGTGACTATTCATAGGTTGGAGTACCGAATTATAAACTTCAACTTAATAAATAAATAAACCGTAAATCGAAAATATTCATTATAAGTGTAGATAAGCTATTGGGAGGATGGTGAGGAAACCCCCTCAATCTCAAGAATTATATGCTCCATTGAAGGTTTTTTTACAGATTGCGAGAATACAGTCAATTCTTTTTTTACAAGAAAAACTTTTTTTTTAATGGTTATTCCCATCAATGTAATATATCATTGAAGAAGAAGATAACAATAATAATATAAATTAAAATATATAAGAATAAGATATAAAAAAAATAATAAAACATAATGGTCTCAACTGGGACACGAACCCAGATTTCAAGTCTTACCGGGACGGCGCTCTACTGATTCAGCCATTGCGTCCGATTATAAAACCACCGTAATTGTCAAATTTAATTTAGATTATTATTGTTATCTTCTTATTTAATGATACAGTTAATTCTATTCACGCTGCGCATATTTCATTTAAAAACAAGTATTACAGTTTTACACATAATATAAAGTTGATTTTATTAAAGGAAATCTCGATAACATCTGCTCATAGAAAGTTACAAGTGCCGAATATACCGGAAAGTATTTAAATTGATAATGCACACGCTTGCAATATATTATGCAGATTATGTTTTATGTTACTTCACTTAAATTTATGTATTTTCATAATCATAAGATGGTAATACACGATGGTTCTTACTTATAATGTAGGCCTTATTTTAAATGCAGTTTAACGTACGTTTAAGTGAGTAGGAAGTGTTTAATAGGCGGTAGTTAGTGTGTGTTTGAATAAGTATATAGGGAGAAGAGAAAGGATAAAGGAAAGTGACACCCATTGTATAATAGCCGTAGAAACTTACACTTCAACCAAGTTAATCTACAAAGTCATACAGCTTCGAACAGTGGAATACAATAACCTGTCATGGCTGTAAGAAATGATTGTTATTTGGTTAGGAGAACAATGCTGGGGTACGGTGTTTTACGGGCTATCGATTGAAAAGATCATCTTAAGTTTTGAAGACGTTTTTCAAAGGTCAAAATCACGCTTATTTGAGAATATAAATGCGTGACATTGACAATGAATAAGTACTAAGCCAACATAATTTATTATATGTGTATAAGAATGAATGATTCTTTGTTTGTATTATTTCCTACACCATTCATCAAATTGCGATGATACTTTGGTGTTTGGTAAGCTCACGTCCGTGAAGGTTTCTTAAGATAACGGTGAGCTCTTGCGTTATGAATTTTGTATAAAAATGTGTGTATTTCATATAGTTTAGCGGCAGGAACGGGGAGAGGAATCCGGTAGTGGGAAGAACTAAGGAGTGGATCTCGTGGGAGACGGGATAAGGGAGGAGGAGAGAAGGCGGGGAAGGTGGAAGGGGACCGCGGGAGGGGGTTGTTTCGCCGGACAGGGGGAACACGGGAGGGAGGAAGGCGAGGAAGGTGAAAAGGAAAAGCGGGAAAGGGATCGGAAACGCGTGGAAAAGGATACGCAGGGAGAAACAATTTCTTTCTCTGTAATCGCCAGTTCACCACATAAACCATCAATACCGACATTATTACTAGAAATTTACACTTTTGAAAATATCACAACAAAAATGTGTTCACAAACAACCCGATAGGTGTAACATATTTGTGAGTTCAGTGCCTACTTAAGATGATAGACTTCGCTTTTCGGCCCGTACAAAAAGGACGCCCGGGAAAAAACACTTTTCTACATCGAAAATTGCACAAAATGAATATATATTTTTTTATACTGCCTTCTAGAGGGTGAAAACTATGTCGGTATGTTTTCGAATTTTCGATGCGTTTCGTATTAACGTAAACATTCACTGTCAAACATGTACGATTTATCAAAAAATATTATTTAAGGAAATAGTGCTGCTAACTCAACTCTCATAAAGAATTATAAAATTATAAAAAGCTACCGACGTAGCTTCTTCTTTCTAAAAAATATATATTTTTTTAAATTTCAATTTCGTGAACGTTTCGGTGTAGAAAAGTGTATTCTCCATAAACCCCTTTTCGAGCGATTTCTGTAGGTAAATTTGAGCGTTGTCTCATTCGCACATTTCGCATTCGCATGTATTGTAAGTGTGCGTGAGCTTATTGTGAGCGGGACAGAATGACAGACGCTAGTGTTCCGCGTGTCGTTCAAAGTCTAGCCTCATAAAGGTCTGCCTTTACTTAATAAACATGTTTTAAATTTTACACAACTGATAAACCACCATTTGCAATGCATTATTGGCCGTTTATCAGTTGTGAAAAATTTAAAACACTTTTATTCGTAAGGCCCTTGATGTTATGTCAAAAAGAATAATCAATCCTCAAACATATCTACTAATCTCGGTTTTATATACGTGGTTGTTTGTTCCGCTTTTGTATATCTGTATATATTAACAAATTAACATATATTGCTTTTATATAATTTTATATACAAGTTTCGTCTACCACAATACGGGTATGTGTCTAGTGTGGTAGTCGAAAAGCATGTAACAAACTGTCTATAAAAATATTTTACGAATAAAGGACAAACAACAACAACAAAAAATCATTGTAAGTAATACATATGCAATTGGAGTGATAAATGTTGATATAATAATTTTCATGCGTGTACGTATAAGTAAAGCACGCTCCTCATAATAAATAATTTTATGTATGTTTGTTATCTAAATTTCTAATAATGTAATTCACTATTACTATCGCATCGTAAGTAAGTAGGTATACTCCGTTCACTTAGAAAACAATAATTTCGTAAATAAATAATCTTCACTGAAAAACATAAAATATCTTATTCTTTGGCAGCAAAACTCTCGACCTTCTCCGGTCGGTATTTATTTTCACGATCCCCAACTATTTATATCTTTCTGCTTCACTTCAATCACAAGTTATAGAGTTTTGAAACTTCTATTTGACTGTCTGACCATCTTTGAAAGTCAACGTTTCTTGTGGAATTTCAAAATCCTTCCGATCCATTTTAAATGTGCTATATATTTCTTATTTTTGGAAATTTCGTAAAAACAATTACCATTTAGAAAACCAGATAAAATTTGATGATTTGTTGTGCGCACGCTCGCGAGGGTTTCTATATATAATTGTGAGCTCTGGTTGCCTGCCTGGTTGAATGCCTGTGTTTTTTTTTTTGATTCCATGAACAGTAGAACACAAAAATATGTCCATTCTGGACGAGCCTATAGTCTTTCAACTATCTGCCTTGTATCTTGAGATACTTTTGAACATGTAGCTCCAACTTGGAGTCTCTGGCAAAGTGCTTGGCAGAAGATGCAGAGGAAGGTCACCGATGCGCTAGTGACCAAGTATCACTGGCGTCCGGTACTAGGATATCCTTGGTTCTCCATACAGCGTAGGACCGCGAGCAGTGGAGGAGCTTTGTCCACCATGGATCTTGGAGTAGGGGTCGCGATCATCAGCAATGAGGAACCGACTTAAGAAGAAGAATTTGCGTTAAATGACCTGGTTAATGTAGTAGTTTATTTTAGTGTTTGCCTTATCCACGGGCAAAAATTGTGTTGGGCTTTTTCAATAATAATTATAGGTCCTTGTACATTACTGTTTTATTTACAATAATCCGTGTTTACAATAATTAGACTTCTGGGTTTTGCGACCTGTTACTACTGTCTAGGAATTGGATCTGCTCTGCAGGGCTCTCTTTGATCTGCTCTGCAGGGCTCTCTTTGATCGGTTATCTTCCCATAACTCTCCGACATCTGTCGGTGTCTGGCGAAAGTTTAAAGCCTACCGACATCTATCAATACCCACTGAAACTTTTTGCCAATCAAGACACTATATTTATTTTTAAAATTGATTTATTCTCGGCGAACAGAGTATGGTCATAATATGATGAGCGCACTTGAAATAAATACTTCTGATTTCATTATAAGTTACAAGCCTCAAACAATCATTCTTTTTCTACTTTATCTCTTTTCTACCTATTATTTCTGCTCGAATGTTACGACGATTACGACTTTGATTAATGAACGCACTATTATTCTCTGTTACTTTATTTAATGAGTGGGTACTATATTATTAAATTAGATTAAATTCTTGTTTTTATCGTAGATAATTAATTTTCTACACTGGGTATGTTGTTTTGTGGTGATTTATATATTTTTTGTGAATTTGATTTATTTTACCTTATTTCAGAATGACAAGAGTGCCGTTTTGATGCCACTAATGTATTCCAACTGCAAACATTTCTATTCATTCTGTTTATTTCTGCAATCATGTCAACATTTTCAATTTCTATTTATATAACTAGATTTTATATTACTTTGAATAAGGCTGTTCCCAAAGTTAAATACAGTTTTGTGTTATGGTTGTATTTAAATTTATAAATAAAAAATTGACACGATTAAAATAAATATGTAAATATTAAAATAAAATGCTGATAATAAATGTAGCTCCTGTAAACTAGAAATGATTTTAACAGCGATTGTCACATTTCATTCATCTATCTTTCGGACATCGTTCTGTAGTGTATGTGAATATTTATGTAGTTTCAATGTCTCTCAACAGACATCGTTAGTATATGTTGTTTTTAGGTGTCTCAATAGAGGATAGTAGTAGTATTCGCCACCGCGATTGAAATGGGATAGGTTTTGTTGTGAAAAATCATCTATCTACGAACCCTATACCGTTTCAGTCGCAAACGGCGTTTGCGACTGAATAGAGTAGCTTTTGTGTGTCGCTTATTTATTATATTAATAAAAAACGTACACATTACATATCTTGTTGTAATATATTCCCACACGGAGAAAAATGTTATTCGAAAAAACGATAATTTTAATAGTAAAAACGGGACTGAAGTTCTTACGAACAAATTAACAGTTTTGCAATGTTTATTGGCGGGAAAATGTAAGAATAATTTGTTGGTATAATGAGTCTAGTTTTTTAACTGTTAGGTGGAATTCCATTGTATTAGATATGAAATTAAACAATTTTTTTTCACTTTGTTCCACTTGTTTATTTACACCAGGACCGGTTTCGTCCTGGTGTAAATAAACAAGTGGAACAAAATGAAAAAAAAAATTGTTTAATTTCATATCTAATTGTTGGTATACGTACGAAATTACGTATACCAACAAATTATTCTTACATGTTCCCGCCAATAAACATTGAAACACTGTTACTTTGCTCGTAAGAACTTCAGTCCCGTTTTTAACCGTTTTTACTATTAAAATGATCGTTTTTTCGAATAACATTTTTCTCCGTGCAAAATTAAGAAAGTCATTGTTGGATCATAATATGTAGTACAGTCATCGACCACATAACAGGCGTACGATGCATAATTAAAAGTAGCGATAAATTTTTTGTCATTTACTGCACACTCCTTGCGTCACATTCTAAGATCGTCTCATTTTCATACAAATCCGTACCTACTAGTTCTCTACCTTTTGATTGTAATACAGAGAGGATGGACCGCCAGACAACTCGGTCATACTGCTTGCTTCAATTATATTCATACATCGTCTCGCACACAAGTCTTTGTTATACATACCTACTATTTCCAACATCGTAATGAACTCTAATACCATCAGTCCGCTTTTCCGCAGAGGCAGGGAGGATAGACCCGCCAAACAATTCGAACTGCTTGCTTCAATAACATCATACATGCAAGCCTATACTATGTCAGTCATGGCACCGAACTCTAATTTTATCACCGACTTATTATTTCAGTTATGTGATGATTTTTAGGCATAACTTTCCGTTACTCATAAACCGCAGTAGGTTTGTGATAATGACGTTAACTTGGAAGATATCTACTTTTAATTTATACAGGTTGTATCGGCACGTAGGTACCCGACAAACTTTAACCAGCGATTCTTGATCATATTTAAAGTAAAAAATGTTACTGCGACTTTGCTCTCCGGTAACGTTTATTTTCAATAAAAAAATTAAAATTTAAAAATTCCACACTCCGTCACTGTTTACAACTCCACGCTACCCCCACCTCGCTACCCGCACCAATAACGCGATAAAGCATCGCCGCGGGTGGTGAGGTGGGGGTAGCGTGGAGTTGTGGACAGTGACGGAGTATGGAATTTTTATTTTTTTTATTGAAAATAAACGTTACGGAGAGCAAAGTCGCTGTAAAATTTTTACTCTAAATATGATCAGAATGTACGTGTCGATACACCCTGTATACACATGACGGCATCTTCTTTTCTTTTGCAGAGTATTACGGTGCGCAGCGCCATCAGTATGCATTTGTTGGTTTATGAGCGGCGCTGATGTCTGATAGCGGATAGGTATCATTGTTAGTTGTTAGTCGCAGTAAATTCGAATAAACGGAACGATTTAATCAATGCTGTAACTTGTAACATTCTACTAATAAATCACCGGTTCCTGCGAGAAAGTACGAATAGCATTTACTCTAAATAAATACAGCGTAATAATATGGTGGTGCCTGTAACGATATAACTGCAATTAGATGGCAGATAATATAACGACATTCGCCAAACGTCCACGGAAGTTAATTAACAATGGTTGATGAATGAATAAAAAACATCTAATTTTGATTTTCTTTGTCTTTATCAAATTTTGTTTATTTTTGCGATTGAATTATGGGAAAATGTTGAGAACTATTATTTTTGAGAGCCTTCTAGCATTTTATTTATTTATTCAAATTTTATTCAGATCAGTCTCTCACAGTACAGAGATCGAATCTCTTAGATCAGCGACAACATCTACAATTGGAAGGTTAAAAGAACCTAAGCGAAATCCGAACACTAAGTTTGGTGATCGTGCATTCGGAGTATCGGGCCCTGAAGCTTGGAACAAACTTCCTATGGAATTGAGATGCATAACAAGCCCAACAGAATTCAGATCAAAACTAAAAACTCATCTCTTCAGGCACTCATTTCCATAAATTCGTCATTCTATTGAAACATTCCTATTTTTTTTATTTTTTTTTTTATTATTGTTTAATTATATTCTAATAATTGCCGATGTCCACGGATTCAAACTTGCCTATAAATCTAGCTAACCCATTAAGTTCATTTTTACAACCGTGTCAAAAATGGTAATGTATTATATAAGAACTTCCTTCTTCTTCTGGCGCTAAAAAATATTAAAAAGTGTATGTAATATATAATATGTATATAATGTAGAAAATGTATAATATAATATGTATGTGTAAAATACTTCTACGTTACCTGTTTGTGCCTATACTTACAGAGTTTTGTTTGTTATGTGGTTTTTAATGTTATCACTGTTATCAGTGACAACCCTGGCAAAAACCAAAATACGTAATTTTAAATATAAGTACCTATGTTAGTTGTGAATCTCTAACTTTAAGTCACAGGTGTAAATGTGTAATAATGTAAGTCACTAGTTATGTCAGTAGTTATAAGTCTTAGTCGTAAGTCACTAGCTATAAGTCTTAGATGCAAGTCCTAGTTATAATTATAAATCTTAGTTTATTTGTACAGCGCCCTTGAGGTGATTTTTCACGAAAACGGCGCTATATAAATTAGCCAAATTATTATTATTATTATTAGGCTGGTGCTCTCTCCTATCTGAGCTTGACTATCATCTGCAAGGTCCAACCCTAGTTCTAGCATCTAGCTTTAATCTCTAGTTGATTTGTTATTTAAGTCCTGCTTTAACCAGATGCGCCTACCACAATTCTATGGTCAACTTTCAGTCACATCAGCGGGACTTTAAAATCTACTCCTCTCCCTTGGCTTCCCGTACTTGCAAACATAACTTCTCCAAACATCAGGTGAGAGAGCGTATATGGAATCTATACCTGTATACAACGCTGATGACGTCAGTGACCGCGTTGCCCTCGGGTATATTTTCAAATAAAAAAATCGAAAATTAACTCATTAAAGTATACCTTTACATAACATTTGTGACATCGCTGGTCGAGTTGGCTCCGGGTAAACTTTCAGATTAGGATTTCGCGCGTACGCATTTTAAGATATACCCGAGCGCAACGAAGCAATCATTGGTGCTCTTCTCGTTAATTCCCTTTACACCCGCTAGCTGCCACAACATTTGTTTACTTGCATCATTTGTCAGTCTTGTCACCATAGGTTATATTAATTTAGGGGAGGCGGGGAAATGGAAGGGTAGGTTAGATTGGGTTAGGTTAGACATTATAAAACTCAACGTCCCTGTGTCTCTCTACTCGATAGCGTAAATAAAAGTGGAGAGAAAATTAACGCATCTACATTATAGCATAGCAATATGGAGTTCTCAAATTGAATGTATACCCCAAAAAAAGTGTTGCGATCGTGTATATTTTAAAATCCTTAACACAGCCGGATGTATTTTTAATGTATACCCGAGCTCAACACCATTGAGCGTTGTGTAAAGGTATAAATTCCGTATACTCGGCGAGAGACTGCAACACTGAGGGAATACAAAAACGCCCCTGCAAAAACGCGCAAAACTTTTGCACGATGATGTCGTCTCTCACTCGGCATGCCGCCCGAAGTTCCGATTACCCTTCTGGGCGGAGGAAGAGAGACTCCTCCGATCACCTCTCACACCAGAAAATAGGTGGAAACTTGTTTGTGTGTTCCGTGTCCAGTCAATCCTGTCAAGATGGTCGCCGTGTTGATTACTACCTTATTACTCCACCAGAGTTCGCATGTCGATTACGAGCTGTCAAATCGGTAAATTCAATGTTACGTTAGGTCTACTGTTCTCAGAACTAATATTCAATAATTATGCCTACTATTGAAGTAAATACTTCTTTACGCATGCTTCAATTGAGGGGTAAACTGGCGAATGCGTTACGGAAATTACAGCGTTACGAGAGGCGTAATATCGGACGTTACGAACGTTAAGGAGGCGAACGATAATAAATTAAAATTATTTTTGAGGTTCATTCCTCACAATCTAATCGTAACAACAGTGCTCAAATCCATAGTAATGACGTTTGGAATGGGTGCTATCATTTATGCAGAGAATAGTTGTGTTGTTGTTTCTCACATTCTAAACGTTAAAATCTAACTAATAACTAGCACTTTATCGATTGGAATTTTTTGAATTACCTGCTGCAAATGTGAATAAACGTCGCTCTCTAACTAGAATCCGCATCAAAAATGTTTTATTTTATACTTTGAATGAATTAAATCAACAATCCCACTCTAAGCGTAATTCCCATATTAAAATTAATCAAATTTTCGTTTAGAGTGTGTGAAATCAGTGCATTGAAAAGACTGATTTGTCACGATGATTGGTAACAATCCAAACCAATCTTCAATATAGATTCTTATACACTGATGATTCGAATGGTTTTATTCGATGCCAGAAAGAAAATTAGATTAGATTACTAAAGAAGTATTTACTTCAGTCGTGTGGTCTAAAGCACGCTCGTATTTTTATATAAAAGTACTGTCAGATATAGCGGTCAAGTATACGACACAACCCAAAAAAGTTTGCAACGTTATAAAGTAGGCTGACAGTACTTTTATCGTTTGACAATCAAGAAATATCTGATTACTGTAAAAAAACGACCCAGATTGATTTAAAAAATGGGTTCGATGGAGCGTTTGCCGTTTACCAGAGAATACCGGAAATATGTCATTTTTAAATCAAATTCTAGACGTATTGACTCTTTTTTTCCAAAAAAACATAAATTGATTTTGAAAGATTGTTATTTTATCTGATACACGCAGTTTTAAAATTTTGAAAAACTAAGTGTATTTTTAATATACTAAGGTTATAACCGTTGGTCGTTGGCAGATTTGTTCAATTTTCAAACGATAGATTCTATTAAACAACACAAATTTCAAATCATATAATCATACAACAAAATAAATCAATACATAATCTGATAGATACGTTTTTAGATTTTCACGGCCAGAAGCATTTTCGTTGTTTGTTTTTGGGGTGTTATGCCGTGTTGCGCTACCTCCTTCTTTAGCCGACGTTTCGGACAGCGTTGCAGTGTCCATCATCATCCGGCATACCGTCGGATCTGCCGGATCTGCCCTGAAGCTCAACACGGCATAACACCCTAAAAACAAACAACGAAAATACATAATCTAGTCAAGTTTACAGTCACAGTTTTAAAAATTGAAATTTTAGTTAAATTAAAATCATTAAAAAATAAATCCGAGAACGTGTTTTGTGCCAAAAATACCTCAGTTTTTCTATTTATTTAAGGTCTTACAAACTAAAATATTTCTTTTTTTTTTACACACCTATTTTGTTTAGACATTTTTGATAAATCATAAATACTTATGATCAAAAAGTACGTATAAGTAAGTAAAACACTATATTTAATAATATTATCGTGCGTTTTGAGCATTTTTATTGCTTACTTGAATTTATGTATATATTAAAGCAAGTTTTGAATGAAATCAATTAATATTATTTTTTTTAATTAAAAAAAATGATAGGGTAATAATCGATCTTTCTCATTGGAACCCTCTGTACAGTTGCAAGCATTTTTAAACTTTTATTCTCAGCTGCTGGTCAATCGCTCCTAAGGTAAAAAAAAATCTACATAGTTCAATGACCTCACCGATTTTGCATATATCCGATTTTCTAATTTGACCAATCTCACTAAGCAGTTACAATAGTACAAATATCGTGTAAACGTTTAACAGCTTGTTCAAAGGGCTTGACTGGTTTTCTCGAATTGTACACTATTATTATCTATTGAACCACTTTCGTTTTCCCCAGCCATAAACCATATAACTAACGAGCTACGATTATTCCGTGTTAGGTACTCTTATTAGATTTAACAGAACTTCTCTTACCGCAATTTCCACCAATAAATGAATGGTTATGCACGCTTATTGAGATTATGCCCTTGGTCCATGAATTTTAAAAATTAACTTTCGTTTTCACGGTCGCTTTTAATTTTAACTTCCGATACGCAGGGGTGGCGATGAAGATAGATAATGATTTTTCTAATTAACTTTTTTTTAATAATAAAAATATAATCAAATTTAACACCATTATTATTAAGTAATTTAATTTATTACCTGACACTATAAAGCAATGTAATTCTATGAATATGGTTAAATATATGGTGAAAAATTGGCTATCGGAAAAAACATATTTATATTAATATTTATGAAAAAATGTATGAAAAAATGAATGAAAAAATGTTGAATCTGTAGATAAAGTTGTAAATTATTTTTATTAAATGTATATGAATGTAAAATATAAGCACCTGTTGACAAGCCAATTGAATTGGTTTAGCAGGACTTGTTTGTTGATACTATCTATTCAATTATTCTTTCAATATTTTTTTTTTTTTAAAAGTTCTTCAAGTATTTTTTTATCACTATGACAGCTGTTTTGAATACTTTCAAATTGCTCTCACAATAATTTAAAATAAAGTTTGTTGTTTTTTTACATAAGCTCCACATAGAAGGCCAATGTCAATTTTGGGGATGCTGTATGGAGGGTCTTTTTAGGAATGGAAGGAGAGTAAGTTCTGAGAAGGAAAATATATCAGGAGTGGGTAGGAATCTGGGGGTCAGTGTATCCAGAAGTGACGAACGTATGAATCTATCCCTTCCATTGTGGTGCAAGGCGATGTTACGAGAGAGTCCTGCTGGAGAGGTCAAAAGGTCTACCTCAACTAGTCTCTCCAAATCCGACCCGCCAAATCGTAGTAATTGTTTCCCAGAGGGCCTAGCGCGTCTTTTTTTAAAGTTTTCTTTATTCATTGAATTGTTTATTGCATGATTTTTCGACCACCATGCTAGGCCCATGCCCTTGTTGTCAACATTGATATAATCGTTGATTAGTCGACCTCAGCTAGCCTATCCAAATTCGAAAATTACGTTTGACAGTTGACATCGACTAAAGCAAGGTCCTTCGTCTGTATATAAAGTTTTCTATTTGTTGATGAATATCGTTTTTTCAAATTTGACGCGAATTCTAAATTATTAGCATTGTTATTTTTGATTTATCTCTCAATACTTTAACTGCTGTAAAGCCAAATTTATGTGGTTTGTCAAATATGTCAGTTGAAGAAAGTGCGAAGTTCAATTAAAAATTTGCTTTTGGAGTTAACGTGTCGGCAACCCTGTTTTTTTTTCTAATAACCAGTCAATGATCTTTAATGACCGCTCGAAGGCTCCGAGTGCGTGGAGTCTAACATTGTTAATAAATTGGCGTTCTTAATAATAATTGTCGATAATTCTTTATCGATACAAATCATGTGGGCGCGTCTTGTGAAACGTGCTTTTTATTAAACTTTAAGCATTTGGCTTTATAGGTTGGAAGTCGGGCCAAGCCGACTGTTTTTTCACAGGCGTTTTTTTTTTCAATATATAATTTATTTTCGTTCACGAAATTTTTATTTCGTATAAAGGTACATTTAAAATAAAAAAATAAGAAATAACACTATTGAAATTTTGAAAACATACATATATAGATATAGCGGCTGCAATCGGAGGGTCTTAACAAATCGGTAGGAATCCTGGAGTCCTTGGAAATTATCTGAAACATGAATTTAAAAAAAAAACTTATATTATGAATGTCGCGTGCGTATGAACCTCAGTTTGCAAATAAAAATGGTTTATTGCAGAAATGGCGGACATAAACTGAAAATTGACGAAAAAAATCGGCCTTCATAATTTTACAATAACTTTTTCCTACAATCACAATTTTTCGTTATTCGTGGTTCATCCGCATAACAATTTAATTTTCTTTTATCTAAACTTTTTTAATGATACAACATCATTGGATTCACTTTTTTATTTAAATGATATTTTTACATTTGATAATCAAGTTAATTATCAGGAACTATTCAGAAGGATAAATTTGTAGATAATAAAACACAACCAACCAAGGAGACGCGCACAACAGAACGGCGTTCCGATCGTTGTCTTTTGTTATATCAGCTGTCGCTAGGTTACTTATCCAGTGTTTTAAATTATTAATGTTTTTGGTTGTTCAGTGCAATCTACACTTTGAATGAAGTAAAATTTAACCAACTTGAAAAAGGTGGGCGAAACCCAATGTTTTTGAGAAAAACGTATTTAAAGTTTTCATTTGTAACGGGATCGCTTCGTTTTCCGTCTTCCTGCTTGGCGCGCACCGCTCCTACCTATAAATCAAGGTCGAATTTGATGCCATAACTTATAAAATGTATTTTTAGATAACAAAATAAAAGTCGATTTTTTGGATCGGCTGCACCAGACTCCCCCCGTAATGTGGAAACCGTTTGTGTGTATTAGGATTTCTTGGCTATTAAATGTATAGTTGGAGTTTCTTTAAAACATGGATTGGCCTTGTGGAGAAAGGAACCTGTTCTAAGTCTAGCTTTACACTTGTAAGTAAAATTTACCGCTTAAATTAGTTTTTTTGACAAGTTACTCACAGGAGCGTTTACATATGCATCCGACTTATGGAAATTAATAATCACAGAAGTTGATCGGAAGTTCAACTTATGTAAGTGCTCATAGCGACGTTAGCGACCGTTTACATCTGTAAATTCATTTGCGGTAAGATGCCTTCATGTCAACTACGATTTGCTGTTGTCAAATTTATGCGATTCTGTCAATAAAGACGAAAAGGCCCAAATAAAGTATTGAAATGGAAGCTGGCTTGAAATAAACAATTCTCCACCCACTTTTGTTCCGTTAAGCGCGGAAACTAATGGAGTTATTTAATTTTATACAAATGTCAGCTAGGTAAGACAGCAACTGACTTTGAATTCAAATACGTAATGTTATAATCGGAAACATTGAGATTAGAAAGGATTAGACCGATAATTACATAGAAGGATGCTCATTTACAGAAAGCTTTTTTCCACATGAAAAATAAAGGATATCTCTTCGGTTCTTGGAATCAGAAATGTTTCTTTCGATTTCCATTAGTTTTTATGGGTAATTATTAACTTCCTATTTAAGTTTTTTCTAGTGTTATTTTATATAGTTTTCGGGAGATTTTTCATAGGAAAAAAACTCCTATGAAAACACCTGTCTTTTCATTTTTTACGTCTCGCGCGACGCATTTTGGTACCATTTCTTACGGAAAGTCTCTCAACTTATAAAATTGATTTTAAAAGCTGTAAGAAGGCTGGAAGTTCGCGCGGACACGATTAGACCCGTCAAAAAACTTCCGCAAGAACAACTTCTGTAACTTGCTATAAATTAAGGTAAGTGACTTTTGGTGTCGTTTTCATTCGTGATTTGGCCAGAAGTCGCTTCCGTGAGTGACTTACGGGAAAAAACTTACAAGTGTGAAGGCAGCCTAACAGTACTTCATTATATTAAATCAAACTGCATTTCTGTTCGCGGTTATTGTATTGTAATTTATAAACTCGCTGGACAAGACGGGATTAGTGGAAATGCCGGCTCCGCATTGCGCATAACTGCAAGTGTCATTGTCGCATCTCTATTGCAACTCTCTTTATTATTGAATATCTAATCAGAAGGTATTAACGTGATGTTTTTATTACTGTGTTTTAATCCGAGATTTTCATTGGTAATACCAAATATTACTTCGACTATAGTAAAGGTTTAAATAGACTTCTGACATTATATCGTGGGCCTCATCAGGGATAATGGACCGCTTAACAACTCAGTCTTGGCACATACTCCTTATCTCATCCGCATACACACATCGTCTTATACATACTCTTCTATTATTCTGCTCTTGACATGGTCTGACCCAATTATCTGATTAATCTGATCGTGCCATTCTCTCTCGGGAGTTCCCGACTTCTTGTACCATTCACATTTGCGTCATATGTTCTCCTTACGCTGCTTTCTTCGTTCATTCGCTCTACATGCCCAAACCATCTGAGCGTTCTTTTCTTAATCTTATTCATTACGCTTACATCAGCCTTGCATTTTTTGCGGATCTACACATTTCTCGCGGATCTTACATGTTTTAACAATATATACGCCTCAGGGATCTCTTTTCTACAGCATTCAGTCTACTTTCGTCCTTCCTCTGCCAGTTCCATGCCTCACTTCCATACATCTATCTGTATGTGTGTTATTTTGTTTATTCGATTCTCCGTTTTCAGGCTATCAGAAAAAAAATTGAATTGTGTATACCCTAATGGCCGATGCTTCTTTTAACACTTTCAGTTTTTACTTTCCTATTGGTTTCATTTAATTTATTATGTGATTTTATATAGTAAATATTATTTTATATATTTTTTATATTGAGACGTTTTTATAAATGTTGTGTTCGTGTGTATAAGTCAATTTTGTATTTGTAGATTAAAAGGCATAAATGTTGTATGTATGCAATTAATTAATTAGTCTTAATTATGTATTTTATTATTAAAATATAAGAGAATTCCAAGCACGCCATGATTCTATTATTCCTTTAATTATGTTTTAGAAAAAAATGCGGCAAATGTCAGTTCATTTATTCACCAGATCTTTGTTTTTTGATAAATTTTATGCGCTGTTAGTAATCATGGGTTTTTGAGATGTTTTGCTATAAAAGTAGTACATTAGTATACTATTCTGGTATTTTGAATCTTGTGAACCCAACTCTAATATTTCATTCGCTTGATGGTGCCATATCTTCCTCATATGTATACTTTTTTCTAATAAATTATATTTATGGCCTCTGAATAATCGACTTGAAAGCATTACATGTGTGCGTCAATCAATCTACTCCTGCATCTTCCTCATTATAGCCTTTTGACGCGGAGGTCGCTTGCACGACTCCCACTGAAGATGTCTCGAGTCAAGAATGATTATATTTCATTGCTTCTTCATCTTCTGTCGTGTGGTACGGGTAATCGGATGAAACATTCTGAATATTCCAGGATATAACCAATCCGGTCTCATATGATGATTGTTTTAATTTTATTCTTCTTTCGTGTGTTGGGGTGGCTCAGAGAGGGAGTGTAAATGTGCGACAAGTCTAGGGCTTCAGGAGTCGCTATATAGACCTCATCTATCCCGATGGGGATATCCTGATTATTTTATTTATTTATAAAATACATGATAAAACATTTACATATATATGATACATTAGATAACCAGACTAGGCGACTGCCTGTTTCTTGGTGACCAATGGGATATAGTTAGTTTGTCAGGTCTATTGTAAACATATGGTTGACCACATGTTCGATGGTCTGCACCGCACCGCACTCTTTAAGGCCCAACCTATAAATCATGTATTATTAATATATTGACTGAGCTTTTTGAAGTATTGTTTTAACTCCTCCATTTTGATTTTATCTGTCTGTATGTTCCGTTTCCGTTTCAAAATGGTGGCCGTTTTAATGTTCGATAGAGATTATTTTTGCAAATGTGAAGTCGTTGTTTTTATTTGAACTTATTCGCATTTTTTAATATTATGGTAATGACCTTCCTGAAGAAAGTTTGAAAAAATAAATTCATTGAGATAGTGACCTTCCTTTTCTTTTTAGAAATTACGTATTTGAATTTTTTTTAAATGTTATTAAAAAATATGTTTTGTATGTACTTATCTAGGTAGGTAATGTGTAAGTAACTACTTACAAATCTTATGATTTTTGAGATAGTTTTGATTTTGATTTATTAATAAGAGAAAATTATAAACACACTTTTCTAGACGCGAGTTCTACTGTTCACAGAACGACTAGTTTCATAATCGTATTATTGCAAATTATGCATAAAATTGGGCCTAATACCGAGCCTTGCGGAACACCCAGATTGTTTTCTATCGGTTTTAATACTGAGCTTTTAAGTTTTGTTATCTGTTTTCTTTCCTGGATATAATTGTATAAAAAAATACGATTTATTTAGGCTTCAGTACGTATTATCCAAATTTGGTAATTTGTAATATTGTAACATCATAAATACACATATAATAACTGTTTTGTTGAAGGGAACTACACCACAGCCGGGAATATGGTGAATGCGTATTTTCAGGAAATGGCATTTACTACGTGGACTTGTTATCTGTAAGTAGTTTTAACAGAAACACCGCTTTCATGAAATGCTTAGAATCTGAAATGGAAGGTGGTGCGAAACAGTTTATTTTATTGTTTGCTAATATTTTTATTTCACTCAAAAAAAATTGTATAGTAATTTCGTTTTTTAATATTGTTTCACCCGCTATTCTAGGTATGTCCCTTTATTATGTTTACAGATTGAATTTTTTAATAATATGCTTGGTAATATTAATTATGCAATTTAGTTTGATTAATTAATACTTTATATGATTACTGTACGATTAACACTTATATTTGTTACTTAATTTTATTTATGTAATATTAGTAGGTATTGCAAAAAAAATAAATTTAGTCACTCATGTACATTGTAAATATAACTCTCCACAACGACATGTCTAGAAATTGGTATATAGTGACAGTTTTATGTATACATACTTTATACGGTTACTGTACGATTTAGGACAAATTTTTGTTACTTAGTTCTATTTATATTATATTATTATTGCATATAATTAAATTAAGTCACAAATATACGTTGTGATTATAACTCTTCAAAACGAAATGTCTAGAAATTGATATGTAGTTAATGCCTAAGAAATAGAATTAAATGACTATAACGTTTCGATTTTGAAGCAGTTCTTAGTCTAAAATACGAATTAGCTTAGTGGTTAGATCAGAGCCCCGGCAAGGCTAAGGTCGTGGGTTCAATTCCTAAATGCGACAGAATCTTTTTTCTGATTTTTTGTAAGAGAGTCTCCAATATTGTCTTCAATGATTAAACATTACAATTTGAGGTTACTCATTAGTACATTCCAAAATTTTAAAAAAAAATTCTTCCTAGACTTGTAGCAAACTCAATAAATGCCGAACATTAAAATAAAAATGGATATATTTATCCAAGACACTATCTGGAGTGCATTTAGTTCGGTAAGAATATTGCAATCATACATAAAGATAGCAGCCAATAAAAATAAATATAATGCCAACCAGAACAATTAAGATAATGTTGGTAGTTCTAGTCTAAATATGTTACAATTAAATATGACCAAAGGGGATAGCTAAGTGGTTAGAGAAGAGCCCCAAAAAGGCTATAGTCCTTGGTTCAAATCCTAGAAGCGACCTATCTTTTTCTGACTTTTCCATAGAAAAAACTTCGTGGTAGTATCGCCAATGAAGTCTTCCATGATTAAAAATATCTTACTTAAGAGGGTATCAATGCAGATATAATTGACTGGTGTGCACTCCTGCAATATATACAGAGAAAGTGGTTTGCACCGCACCGCCTGCGGTTTAGACGTGCTGCGCTTACAATGTTGTGCCGCTGCACTCCACACACCATAACTACGGGGAGATCTATTAAGAGGCTAGACTTTGAACCACACGCGGAACACCCGCGTCTGTCATTCTGCAATACATGCGAATGCGAAATGTGCGAATGAGACAACGCTCAAATTTACCTACAGAAATCGCTCGAAAAGGGGTTTATGGAGAATACACTTTTCTACACCGAAACTTTCACGAAATTGAAATTTAAAAAAATATATATTTTTTAGAAAGAAGAAGCTACGTCGGTAGCTTTTTATAATTTTATAATTCTTTATGAGAGTTGAGTTAACAGCACTTTTTCCTTGAATAATATTTTTTGATAAATCGTACATGTTTGACAGTGAATGTTTACGTTTTAATACGAAACGCATCGAAAATTCGAAAACATACCGACATAGTTTTCACCCTCTAGAAGGCAGTATAAAAAAAATATTATCATTTTGTGCAATTTTCGATGTAGAAAAGTGTTTTTCCCGGGAGTCCTTTTTGTATGGGCCGAAAAGCGAAGTCTATCATCTTAAGATGCACCTATACCGCGCAATGCACTTGTACTTCCGCTGGTAATAAACCAACCAACCGACTTGAACTTGGCTTGACCTCGCACTAACTCTTCTAATGTCGTCTATTTGCTGCACGATTATGACTTGCCAATTTAATGGACATGTTGTGAAAGATGTGCTGTGGCTAAACCGTAATGGCGTCTACATAATGTTATATTATTATCAGCTTGTTTTCTATTAAATAACCAAGTAGTAAGAGAGGTCTCAAATATGTAGGTATGTTGAAAAGCACTATCCTAAGCCAAGTCGCAAGATTAAAAAAAAAATCTTTATTAATCTATAAAATGTTTAAATACATGCGATTTTTCGTGAAAACAGAGAGACAGACATAGAGGTACATAAAAGTACCTATATAAACATAGTTACATAAATATTAAGGAATAAAAATATTACAGAAATATGTTACATACATACATTATTATTTTTATATAATGAAAAATAACGGTGATTGGATTGGATTTTATAAATTTATGAAAATATGATATACAGTTAATATTAAAATAATAATAATCTACGTTAGATTTGACATGTTTTTAGTATTTTATTTTATTACATTTGAGTTGGTTGGGTCCAAAGTTTTTGTTCTTGTAAAATTGTTGTTCTTCTCTATTCGCAATTTGTTTTGCAGATGTTCGCAATAGTGGGACGCCCTGTACATGAAATCCATTTCTTTGTTTCGTGTTTGAATTTGCAAAACTAAAATCTGGCGACACTTTCCTTTCTATAATAAAAAACTAAAATATTTGCGGAACTTAATAATAATAACATAATTATAATTAGTTTCAGTTAAATTTAAAAAAAAAACAGTTGAGTTTAATAATTTTTTTTTTAAATTGTATAATTATTTATTGCATAATTATATACATTTACAGTATCCGAAAAGAATGCAAGGCTGATGTGAGCGTAATAAGTATGATTAAGAAAGGGACGCTTAGATGTTATGGACATGTAAAGCGAATGGTTGAAGAAAGGAGTGTAAAGATAATATGTGACGCAAATGTGAATGGTAGAAGAAGTCGAAGGCACCCGAGTAAGACATGGCACGATCAAGTGAATCAGAGAGAAGAGTATTTATGAGAAGATGCATAAATGTGTGTGCCAAGATCGAATTGTTTGGCGGTCCGTCCACTCTGCCTACTCCTGCGGGGAAACGGCGTTATTTTTAGTTAGTTAGTTACCTTCCGATATATGTACTTATCACATATAAAAAATACATAAGAAATACCTTGGAAAAACATGATAGGAAGTCAAAAATAAAGTTTCTTTTCTTTATATAACTGAGGCCTTGCTCGGATACAATGAAATAAGATAATAGTGGATCTTTTATATTATACCTACCTACCTAGTTGTTTTTTGTTTTACTTTTGTACAGACAGATATTTCACTTTGTGAAAATTTATCATTTCGTATTTTATTTAAAGCAGGTATGTATTGATTTTTGACATTCTGAATTTGCCATTTCATAGACACCTGCAGAGAGGATAAATATAAAAAAACGTTTGGGGAAAATATTTCTCTTAGTGAAAACGCTCTACAATTTACTACTGCGCTCACAGTGCTACTGTAATATATAATTATTTGGATAATTCGTATAACGCTGGTTTTGAGAAATGTCAATGTTATTTTCCAGTGAAAATAGAATTAATCTAACACGAACTTGCAGTTACCTGACACCTGCTTCTATTGAAAAGCTGTTTAACAAACAACTCTTTAGTGATCGATTAATACTAACTAATTATTCAATCGACCATATAAAACTATAATTTATGCATGCATTTGATTTATGAGAATGAGTTTGACGTTGTACGCAGTTTGATATAATATACTACAGATAAATTATCCACGCTTACCATTTGGTCTGACTACGATGACAGCTGAGTGTTCTTCGTCTGTGGTGAAACAAGCTGAGATAATTACAGAAATTGTAAAATTGTGTAGGCTGTCAGAGAAGTTTGGTAGAAGTTTGGTTGGAAGCCATAGCAACCAGCCGGTTTTAGTTTGGTTTCAGTTTCCTCGTCAGCGGAGCGCCTAACCAAGACAGCACGTCAATGATATTTGAAAAGCGCATTAAATAAAAATTAATAATTCAAACACAAAGGGATCCTAGGCATTTCTAGGTACTTATTCCTAAGTTGGTCTAACTATCTGGAAGTTGGTGAAGATTTTGATATTTTTAAAGAACTGACTTACTGTCTTCTGGTAGTCTTGATAAGAATCGTTCTTATGGCCTTGAGAGATACTGGTTATTTTTATTGCACATTCATACATAAGAGATTCGTATTTTTACACACTGAGGGAGTACAAGGTGGGCACTGTCCAGATTTCTTAAGAGGGTATAACCAGACAATACCGGAAATTTGTCCTTTTTAAATCAAATTCTAGACGTATTTACTCTCTTTTATAAAAAAACATAAATTGATTTTGAAAGATTGTTAATTTATCTGGTAAACGCTATACTAAGGTTACACCGTTGGTCGTTGGCAGATTTGTTAAATTTTCAAACGAATTATTAATTTGATACAAATTTCAAATCATACAATCATACAGTAAAATTAATCAACACATAATAGCAGAATTTTAATTTTAGTTCAATTAAAATTTAAAAATAAATAAATTCGAGAACGTGTTTTGTGACGAAAATACCTCAATTGATTAAAACAAAAATACAGACAATTGTAAAATATCAGAGTCTGAAAAGGTATCATTGTATTTTGTGCATGTCTTTTTTAGAAATGAATGTTTTTTGTAGTTTTTGATGTGGCTGTGGCGGTTTGATTGTGTATTTTGTATTGGACAATGGAAATTAATATTTTATAGATAGATTTAAGACAGTTGATGTCAACAACATTGTTGATGATTTGCTTTGCATGCCTACATTGCGTCTGTTTATTAGAGACGGCAAATATGGCAGATAATATGAGCTTTTCGTAGTAGGTTAAAAATTCTGAAAGTTAGCATTGAAATCACATTTCTTTAAACGCACTTTCGAGTTTTACAATGTAAATGATCAACAATACCTATCTACGGGATCATCGCCTAGTGGCATTATCAGTATCACACTGCCACTGTATTCAGTGCTGAATGAATGACTCCCATCCTCAGATCCTTTCTGTGCCCAGTCTATCGAATCACTTAGATTCAACGGTTTTAGAGTGGTCGTGGGACCTCTTGGTTTCTATTAGAATAATGATTGATGGGATTTGTCCATTAGCTGTCCAGTTTCAATTCGCCGAGTAATGTCTCTGGTCATTGACATTTATTTTATTACTTAGCCATTTTCTATCTCTTCTAATGTTGACTTATCCATAATACCAAAGCTTATGTTTCTCCTTGAGTATATCTCCAACTTCGGATTTATTTATTTAAGCGGATACCAGGCGGTGATTTTTCCATACAAACGTATTCCCTATTTATCTCTCTGGATTTTAACCGTAGAGAAAATATTGTTTTTACATCAACTAGATATCAACTACTAGCGTGTCAATACATTTTTGTTTTTTTCGATAAGTTACTTTTTATAGATGTTATTCCTTCCAAAAATCAATAAAATTGACTGGTTTAAACGCCGTCAAAAGACGTTCAGTATACAAACTAAACAAGTTTGGCAGGGAATGAGTGCACCCTCCCTTCAGTGATCATCGTGGAGTCTAGAGGCACTGCAGAACCTCGGATGTTGGATGATAAGTTGATTTAAACCCACCGCTGACAAATAGAAACATGGTGACTTAGCAGGGACGCCCGGATTCATGGTATTAGGTTTGTCCGGGTATTGGCGGCTTGAGACTGGTTGTGGAAGACATTTTAACCTATCCAACAGAACTCTCCGGGAACATCGTCCTACACGGGAGTGAAAGGGCTGGACATAATGGCCCTCGGTTTTCCTACACACCCCTCATTTTTTTTTTTACTTTCTGAAACTTCTTCTCTTTCCTTTCCTAAAATTACCCTATACACAGCATCCTCAGAGACATAGGCCTAGAAACTAGGGTTGCCATCTCAAATATATTTATAAAACATGTGAGAAATTTAATTCCGGCGTACCCGATGGGCCGCCTTTTATAAATAATTGATTTGTGATTATCATTTCATAACCGGTTTCCTTGTCGTACGATATCGTACCTATAGTTAACATTATATTATACTCCTAATCGGGGTCTCTTTGGTTTTCCTACTGTTCCGACGTCAACTTTCTCCCTCGTGATTTGTTGTACCAATAATCCAAGTATCACGGCCGTGTTATCTTTTTATGCAAGTCTTTGAAAAGTTTATCCATTAGCCAAAGTCACATAATTAAACGGACGCCCACACTTAGTGATGTAATATGACACACCCAGTGAAAGGATCGCTTTTGCACCTGGACTTCATCATGCTTTTGCATACTGATTAAATATATACGATGCCTGTCCAAAAAAGGTGACTTTTCAAATTTCTCGGGCTACGTACTACTTTTACGTTTTTCGAAAAGAAAAAATTGTTATTTTGATTCACATGTCCCCAAAGTATGTTGACATTATCAGCTATTTTTTATATTTAGTTTTTTTTTTGACAGATAAAAAGGTTAGACGTGTTTTGGTGTGGCGATTTTTTTTTCTTGAAAAAATAAATCATAGAATCTCTATTAAATTTTGTGTGAAAAATAAAATTAAGTGCTTTAACGCCTTTTAAATATTGACTGTGGCATTTGGCGAGTCCACTTTGACCAAAAAAATGTTTATAAGTGGTAAAAGCTCTTCACAGAAGGCCGAGAAGATATTAATGACGATGACCGCCCTGGCGCTCCAGCAGTCTACGATCGATAAAAACGTTGAAGCAGTGAAGAAAACTGTTACGGACAATCGTCGAATCACTATTAGAGTAGGTAGTTGCTGAGGATGACGGCATATCGGTTGGCTCATGCCATCAATTTTTTTGAAGCAACACTAAGAAAATGCTTGGATTTGTGGCAAAACAATTCATGGATTTTGGATCACGATAATGCACCTGCTCACACATTGTTGCGTGTTCGAGATTTTTTGGCCAAAAATAACACCGTAATCATGCGTTAGCCACCGTATTCACCGGACTTGGCCCCCTGTGATTTTTCCTGTTCCAAAAACTGAAAAGACTCTTGAAAGGTTTTGCCACGATTGAGGAGATAAAGACCGCCATACCAAAAAAGCGCTTCGAGGGTTGGAAAAAGCGCTAACACAAGTTTATTATATCTAAGGGGGATTACTTTGAAGGGAACAAAATAGATAACGATGAATTATGAATATTTTTCAAGAAAAATAAAGTCACCTTATTTTTTTAACAAACCTCAAATATATAATTCTGTCCAGAATGCTTAGTATTAATAGCCTCGCCGATAGATGGAAAGCTGCTTTGATGACAGCAGCATTTAACATTCTGAACGGTAATATCTGTATTCCCGATATTATAAATTTTGAGCTTTATGTTCCCGACAAGTTCACAAGAGCGCGCAGGCATAGAACTTTTGTTGTTCTGAGATGCAGAACTAACCTACCATTGGTAATGATTCTGTTACTAAATTATTTGTCCCCTCACATAGTTATTTTTCAAATAAATATTCAACATTTAAAAATGTACTAACAAAATATATTTTATCTTTATTATTGGTTATATTATTTATTTATTTATTTATTCATATTTAAACGCCCATAGGGCTTTTACATACATAAAGCAATACATGTTTCGATTAATTACAGTGAAGAGTTAGAAGTGAATAAAATACAGGTAAGTAACAGAAAATATAAAGACACATAATATAGGTTAGATAAAATATGATTTGACAAAATGTAGGTAATACAGAATATAAATAAAGTAAAAATAGATAGCCTGACAATATCCTCCAAATAAATAATAATAGGTATTAATAAAAATGTATAAAATTGGTATTTACAATAGTTTATGAATTAAGTAAAAATAGTTCGCACATCCGGCGTTTAAAGTTTGCCAAATTCAAATGTATTAACTGTAAATGTACATTTAAAATAAAATAAATCAGTATTTTTTATGTTTAGAAATCATAGTTATTTATAAGTGCTTTTGAATACAATTTTTTTTTAAATTTTTCCGTCTGGTACGTACACGATTAAATCGGAAGATTTTCCGACGCATGACCAAACCACATAGTTACATTATACAATTAAACTATAGCTGAAAAAAGGTTCGTAAGTAGGAGACTTTGAACTTGAAAGTAGATTTTGATTTTGCTTGATATATGATTTTTTTCTGGGCTTATAAAAAGACTAATTAAAAAAATGCGATTATTTCAAAGGCAAATATGTGTTTAACTCGTACTAAAAATATTTCCAAGTGATCTATTTTTCAAATCTAAATTGCGTGATTTTGCATTACTTAGTAATGCTTCACCTTAAATTGTGTTTATAGCGCCTTTCTTGCTGTAAGGATTAGCGGGGCTAATTGAACCAAGGGGCTTGTTGGGCCACGCAAATATCTTGGAAGCCGAAAGTCTTGAAAATAATGCCTAACATGTTTTAGCAAGGTTAGCCCTACTAATGGTTCCGTAGGCGCATGGTGTTCATAGCGTATACACGGGGGTTTTGTGTGAATTTATAAAAAAAAACCTTCGACTGTTATTTTGAAAAAAGATACCAAAGAAAATAGGTACCCAGTCAAGGTAAGTATATTTTACATTGGTGTTTACTTAACTTTATCACGTCAATTGTAAAATTGTTTTATATTTAGGGGTACATGAGTTATCCGAAAAAAATTGTTATAAAACATAGGTGGGGCTAATTGAACCATTTGGTTCAACTTGCCCCATTCCGTTATATTGGTGTAATTGTATATGTAACGTATTTATTTCGCTCCTCAACACATTGATAAAACCGATCTTTTTAAACTTTCTAGACGCGTCGTACCTACAAAAAAAGACGAATCGTGGCTCAACAAATACTTGCTTAATAATATAATATATAAACTATCAGCAATCAATTTGGGAGGCGGGAATGGGTACCGCCGCCCCGGGAACCATTTATTGGATAACCAACACCTCTGCCATAGGTCACCCCAAGTGGTTCGCTACGTTTGGTGACTTAGCAGGGGTGCCCGGGTTCATGGGGTAAGGTTTATCTAGGTCTTGGCGGCGGATGATCTAGACACACTGACCCCCAGATTCCTACCCAACCCTCAAAATACCCCACACACAGCATCCCCAAAGATGACATAGGCCCTGAGGGAAATTATTTTCCTCAGAGCCTCCTGTGTGGTCCTAATGTAGAAAAAAAAAACTTTTTTGGGTTAGCACTTAGGGATGTCAGTCGTCTATCATATGATAGAGCCGTCGAACACAAATCGTTCTATATTCTTTCGTTATTTCAATAAATTAAGTTTAATAACGTGTGAATGATATTATATATTTTACACTATGTTGTTCAACAAGCCCCTTAGGGTGGTTCAACTAGCCCCACCTATGAGGAAAGTCAAACCATTTCTCCTTCTCCATGAAAATTAACATATCTTGCAAAAGGTCAACATATTACATCAATTCATGAATATCAACCACTGGAGCGACAGAGCAATTAGAATATTTTTTTCGGATAGCTAAAGCAATTTTTTCCGCCCACGTTAAAAAAATCATTCCTCCGAATTTGAATATGGAGACATACAAACTGATTATAGTTCTATGTAGCTAACGAATTTCCCTATCTTTTGTCTATTATCACATATTTGTAGGATTTATAAAAAAAATATAATTAAATCTTTAACCTTAAAACATTTTAAAGAATCTAGAGAATATTTATTTTGTTATATTTTGAATGTACAATATATTATATAGTCGTTTTAATATTTTTTTGAAAATTTGCCTCATTTTGGCAACAAAGCAATCCGAGGTTTTGGAAATAGTGCCATAATGTGGCAAAAAGCGCTCGAGTGGATAAAGCCAAATAATTAAACTTAAAAAGTTGAAAAAATAAAAATATATATAAGAATATTTTAATTAATGAAGATAATATTAGCGAAAGTCAATCGAAAATCTGAAACAGAAAAATCAGAAAAAGATACGGATACATCTGGGACTCGAACCCAGGTCCTCCGGCAATCCGGGCCGACGCGCTAACCATTCTGTTTCAGATTTTCGATTGACTTTCGCTAATATTATCTTCATTAATTAAAATATTATAATTTGAGGTTTAACTCTTTAAGTTAAAAAGTTAAAAATAAAAATAAATATATTTCATCCTAGACTTGCAGATAAAGTCAATAGATGTCGCATATTAATAAAAAGTGATAAAATGTATCCTGACACTATCTAGAGGGCATTTAGTTCGAGTTGAATCTTGCAATCACACATAAAGGTAGCAGCCAATAAAAATATGCGATAAGAAAAATGAAAATAATGTTGGTGGTTCTCAGTCGAAGTATGATACAGTTAAAAATGACCGAATCGGATAGGGATACGTTGGCGCAGTTGGTTAGCGCGTCGGCCCGGATTGCCGGAGGACCTGGGTTCGAGTCCCAGATGTATCCGTATCTTTTTCTGATTTTTCTGTTTCAGATTTTCGATTGACTTTCGCTAATATTATCTTCATTAATTAAAATATTATAATTTGAGGTTTAACTCTTTAAGTTAAAAAGTTAAAAATAAAAATAAATATATATATAAGAGTTTCGAGTCTAGGGTCAAATTAGCAAAATCATGTTTAACTAGCCCCACCCTACCCTAATCAAATTTAACTGTATTTACATTTCCAATGTGAAAGCAAGAACTAATTTGCATCGTATCACATATCATAATATAATTCTTACATAAAGATATCATAATATATAATACTTATTACATTTATTAAATTAGAATTATAAAATATAGATTGAAAAATTACACGGCGATGACAGACTCATTCATCAATCATTACATTTACTAAGTTGATTCGTGGTCGTTTGTTTGCTATAATATTCACCGATTAAAAGATGATAATGGTTTTGTGAAATTTAAACGTCAATTATTTAAAATGTTTAACTTTCTAACCCAAGCTGTTGACTAATTTAAAGTTCGCAGTAAATCAATTGACTTGATTGATGTTTTGATAAGGAGATGAAGTATCAATTTGGTGAGGTGTAACTAGCTATTAAATTGTTTTTCTGCTGTTATTTTTTGTTGTTTAAAACGATGTCTTCCTAAAAAATATAATATCATGTTTTTATAAAATCAACTCTCTTTTGATAACTTTTGAATGTTATTCCCATCAATGTTAATATATCATTGAAGAAGAAGATAACACTAATAACCTAAACGGAAATATGAAAATAAACAAGAAACTGAAAAATAAAATAAACTATTAATAATTACAGAAACGGTCGCAACTGGGACTCAAGCCCGGAACCTTTCGTCTTACCGAGACGAACGCCTTTACCAATTCGGCTACTGCCACCATTTATTTAAACGTCATATTTCTCAATCTCATATTTGAAATTTCAGAATTAACAATATTATCTTCGACTTATTTTTTTCCATATTGCCTCCAGTTATCCTTTTCATTGGAAAAAAAGTGTTCTATGATTTTCGTGTTTGTAACTTAGTGTATCGGATAAATTTTATTTCATTGCCGGCAACCCGGGTGTTTATTAAGGTAATATAATATTTTATAAAGAAGTAAGTTACCCGCCTCACTAGACGATGTCTGTTCTGAGACGGGTAATTATTCAAACATTAAAAAAGATAAAAGTTCTTCATGAAAATTGACACATCATCAAGAGTGAAAAAAAGAAGTAATATGTTCAAATTATCTCCTTAATAGTTATACGTATAAAAATAAATATTCGTACATACATATGTACCAGCACACGTATACACACGTGTATGCATACATATATACACAAACATATAATCACACGGACATATATGTTTTTTTGTTTTTTTTTTTTTTTTTTTAATTACGCCTTTAACATTAATTCTTCATTAAATTTTACAAATGCAATAATAACAACAAATGCTGTTATTTTGCTCTATGTTTTAAGGCACTTTTACTCTTATACTTTTACTCTTTTTATACCTAAAAATAAACTAAATTCTTAAATCTTCTATTAACCATAAAATTATAATAAATTCAATATTATACCCACGCTCAGGCATTTGCCTTTGTATCAAAAAATTTTCAATTAAAAAAAAAAAAAAAACACATATTTACATATACATGTACATATATGCATAGCATAAGTTTATAAAATTTAAAAAGAATTAAAAGAAATATATCCGATTTTATTTATATGGAATACCTATTGACGTTTTTGTAAAAGTCTAAATGAATATCAAATTTTTACAAGAACAACTTTGGTTTTATAACTTTTGAAGGAATTTCCATCAATGTATGTAATATATCATAGAAGAAGGTTCTGGGTTCGAGTCCTAATTGCGACCGTTATCTTTTAGTTTTCTGTTTTTGTTCATTTTTATATTTTCGTTTAGATTATTAGTGTTTTCTTCTTCTTCAATGACATAATATCAAGTCTTCAATAGTTGCAAATTGGCTTTGTGGCATCATTTTGAATGAAATAAAAACACGTTAATCAAAATTATCAACATGTTAATAGGTGTACACAAATTGATTTGTTTTCATTTTAACATATATCAAGTGTTCATATTTATGATGAATACACATAGGGGACATACATTAATTACGTGAGTTGTTTTTAAAAAATATTAGACCCCCCCTTGCCCCTTGCTGAGATTTAGTAGGACCCCCCCCCCCCCCTTACGTAAGATATTTTCTTACTCTCGAAATAAATGTTTTTCATAATTGCATTTTTTATTTATTATTTTAATAATAGTATATACCTATTCTTTTAAAGTTGACGTGAGATTTTTGTTGACTCCCCCCCTCGTTACAATGAGATTTGGAGAGACTTTACTAAACCCCTCCCCCCCCCCCATTTTTTGCTCACGTAATTAATGTACGCCCCCATAGAATATCCGTTTTTGTTTTTTACTTTTGAAAAGACTGTCATATCCGAGTTTAGCCACATCGCAGTTTGTTTCTGATTTGTTTCTTCTTCTTGTTTCCCCGTTCCTTACGTATCCTATTCACTTTAAATAAATTCACAATTGGTCGCGTTTTTAATACATTTTCAAAAAACATACAGGCATTTTGATATTCATGTTTGTAATAATTTACTTTATTTTGTTTCAGGTATGAAAATGACGATGTATAACGACAGAATTATTATGGTGGTTCTATAAATACGTCTCTTGTATGGCTATTCCAGAAAACACTGCGATACGGTAATTAAACCAAAAAATTACAATTAGGTTTATGCATTTTGCTTCATTTCCAAGAGAATTGCTGCCTTCTTTAAAAAATACTTTTATTTTAAATAGTTTATAAAAATGGTATTTCATTTTTAGTTATGTTAAATTTATGTATGACGATGTTGAAAAAATAAAGATACCTGGACAAAAATTGCTAGAGGAAAAAATATTTTGACAGACACATCGCTTGCTGAGGGTTGATTTCAAAAATTCGTATTGAGAAAACGAGGTTTGAAGTTTAAAACATTCTATTTTTGTTTTCTTTACTTCAAACTAATTGTTATAAATCTATATATATATATATATATAACTGAATTCCTTGTTTCCCTTGGTCACGCCATAACTTCAGAACGTCTTTACGTATTACATTAATCTTTTTTTTTTTAAGTTTTCTAATATTAGAAAACTTAAAAGTAAAAAACTTATAATATAGAAAAAAATAATCACTTCAGAATAGGCTCGGGGGGGGGGAGAGGAAGGGGAAGGCAGAAAAGGTGGAAGGGTAATGCGTGAAGGGTGGTCGCGAGGTGGGGTACAGCAGAATAATAATAATAATATTTGGCTAATTTATATAGCGCCGTTTTCGTGAAAAATCACCTCAAGGGCGCTGGCGTGAGAAGAGGGTAGAGGGAAGGTGTAAGTGGAACGTGAGAGGAGAAGGAGACGCAGACGAAGGGGAAAGGGAAAGAATGGGAAAAGACACGCAGGGAGAAAAAGTTCTTTTATTTAAGTTGCATTTATTTGAATAAAAGCATAATCATGAATGTAAAAGGATACTTTTTTAAACAAAATAGCATAAAAATGAATGTTGGTTTGTACCATGACCATATTTAATGTTGATTTATACTATATCCATATTCTGGGCGGAGATAGACCAATAGTAATTTCATCCTATGGCACATCAAACAATAATAATTTAACATTCACATACATACGGTTTTAATAAATAAAAATAAAATAAAAAATATTAAAAAATCTTCATCAGAAATTAGAAATTTTAGTATTGTCATATGAATAAATAAAATGTATGGAGTAATCTAACACAATTGCACATAAGGTTTTAATAAATAATAGTAAAAAATTACTATTGGTGTGCATTGACCATAGTACTCCAATCGTAATTTTTTTTTAATTACTATGGAGATAGAACAAAAAGTGTTCTTCAAAATGTAAATTCCAGCTGAAATTTTTTTTTTGTATGTTGATATAGTAGATAAAAATCTTCCAGAGTGGAAGTCACTCTCAGTATCGCCCCAGTGTAAGACCAACCTTTAGAACTGAAATATTACTTGAAATGGATTTAGCCGTGTTTAGTGACTAGATCTGAATAGCCAAGTTCTTCTTCCGTATTTTCTTTCCCTCCTCACTACATTCAGCCTCACAACGTACCCTAATTGGGGATGCCATAGTCTCACTGGCTCCTTCATCACTTTAAAGCTCGACTGTTTCGCATTCTGTCACCGATGTATATTTCTTCGAAGCAGCCAAGAGCGTCTAGAAATAATACTTAGTCTTTTTTTTTTTCTTTTTTTACAGTGAATAACCTCACAAGAGTCCCAACTGCTCCCGTCTTGAGCCAGTGAGACTATAGCATCCCCAATTAGGGTATGTTATGAGGCTGAAGGTAAGAAGGGAAGGGAAGGAGACGAGGAAGAGGAAGGTGGGGAAGTACCTGGCTATTCAGATCTAGTCACTAAACACGGCTAAAGCCATTTCAAGCAACGTTTCAATTCTGAATGGTGGTCTATACACCAGGGCGATACTAGGAGTATCTTCCACTCTGGAACGTGCCGCAAATATACTATATATTATTTTAAATAATTAATTGTGAAATAACACAAATCAATTAAATATAATTTATTTGCGCAAGCCGGGTTCGAACCCGCGGCCTTCGGAATGGGAGTCTAACGCTCTACCGCTGGACTACGCCAGCCGGGTAACAAAATGCAATTAGTTATTCGAAAGTCAAAGTCTTATGTTTACGGCTCGTTGACGCTCGTAACAATAAAAAAACAACGTATTTAGATCAGCCCATGTTTATCTTACCCTAAATTTATACCACGTAATATTTGTTAGTCATTTAGTGCTTTTAGTTTTTTAGTGCTTTATTTAATTATATTATTTAATATGTATAATAATGCAACAAAGGCGAAGTAACTTGGGTAGAGGAATTCTTAAGAGAGCTCGTCAAGGATACTGTTCTTCAGAAATATCGTCACTTTGGTTGGACAACTCGACTTTTCCATGTTCTTGGGTCAAAATTATACTTACAGAGTTTTGTTTGTTATTTGGTTTTTAATGTTATCACTGTTATCAGTGACAGCCCTGGCAAAAACCAAAATACGTAATTTTAAATATAAGTACCTATGTTAGTTGTGAATCTCTAACTTTAAGTCACAGGTGTAAATATAAATATAAGTAATTAAATGAAACAATATAACTTAGTTACAACCACTGATTTATTTAGTTAAACGCCGACCGGTTTCGGAACAAGCGTTCCTTCTTCAGGGCAAACATATAATGATGACAATTACAAAATAGTGGGTGGGTACAATTTATCAGTAGGTGTTGTGGTAGGGGTGGGTGCGTGGCTAGGAATTGATGAAGAGTAAGTGGGGACAGAATGGACACCGAATGGGAAGAGATTTAATATTGGGCTATAGGTTAATATTTTTTGTTTATTGATAATCGACTCATTATTTTTAATGTATAAATACAAAAGTATAAGTATAAGTCACTAGTTAAGTCAGTAGTTATAAGCCTTAGTCGTAAGTCACTAGCTATAAGTCTTAGATGCAAGTCCTAGTTATAATTATAAATCTTAGTTTATTTGTACAGCGCCCTTGAGGTGATTTTTCACGAAAACGGCGCTATATAAATTAGCCAAATATTATTATTATTATTATTAAAGTTTATAAAGACGATTTGTCATAATTTATTTGCCAATTTTTTCAAAAATTCTGATTTTCAGGTTGAATCCTGTGTGAAGTTTTGGAATTTAACATAATTAAAAGAAACATATATTTAAATAGGTTTTATACTTCCCATTTTAGAACATACCTAAACGTGCAGATAGAACCATAAGCAATCAGCCAGGGCACAAGATTCTAACTATATTTCCCTAATGCCATGCATATGGCCACGTTCTAATTATATATTTTCCTTTAACATTTGTTAAACTAAAACACTTAATACAAATTTGAACCTCAAAATCGGAAATAGGTAAATACATTATGAGAAATCGTTTTTGCAAACTTTGACACCTCGAAATATGGTGAGGTGAAATTAGAACCCTATCCAACACTGCGCTTCGTACAGACGATCAACTGTCATATATAAACAAAATGGCAATTGCTAAAGTTTCAACATGAAGATAGAACCTTGTAAAATAAGTGAAACTTTAAAAACTTCGTGTTAGAACTTCGTAATTTAAGTATCTACAGAAATACAATACAGATTACTCTAAAATATGTTTTATTTATAGAAATGAGCAATAGAAAATGTTTGGCATTCAAATGAAATTTTTGAAAAAAAAAGTCATTTAGAAAGGTAGGATATAACAGTAGGTGCTACGATATGCCCATGGTTAGTAAATGAAAATGGAAATCATTTTTTGCGCAGGGAAATATTTTTAAAATGTAATTGAAAATAAATTAGATAATAGTTTTTTTTATAAGTAGGTATTTCTACAAAAATTGCAATTGACTAAAAAATTTCTTCAATTTTGCAACAGGTGAGCGGCTCTCATTTTCAATTTCTACATTTAAACACAATCAGATTGAATATGTCGTAGTTACCCAATGTTATTACCTTCTTTTATCACAATCACATCGCGGTCTCTAATTAATGTGGTCGCGTAATAGAACGCGATGACTGACTTATGTAGACAAGGGCCCGTTGTTTACCAAATTTTCCAAAAGAGTTGTATTCACTCTGCTTTTTAATCCACCATTTCCTTCAAAATTCGATGAAAATTCACCGAACCCGATCCTTCTTCATTTTATTTTCATGAATAATTGGCTTTTGTCGGTACAGTTTCAACAATCAAAACATTTCAAGTGCCTGCACACTTCATTCGTTTTACTTCGTCATTATGCAATTCGAGGCACACATTTTATATCCGCGCTGGGTCCACGGCTTTTGTTGCAAAGCAGGCGCACATTTTACAGCCCGCTATGCCAACGGCTTTTGGAAAGCATTAGATCTCCACAAATTGGTTTTTTGAGACGGAAAGATCTTATAGCGTAATTTTTCTAAATAACTTAGAAATACTTATTACCTCAAAAGCGAAATTTGTCAATAATTGACTTAGATAAATTTAAAACTAAGAAACTATCACAAGTAAGTTCAAACCACATTTTGCTTCTGAATTGCTATTTTTCAAGCAGTGAGTGAAGAGAGATCTTCTTCTTTATATATAAAAATCTCGCGTCACAATGTTAGTCCAAGGTAAACTCCGAAACTACTTAACCGATTTTGATGAAATTTGGCTCACTGTGTGTAATTTGGTCCAACTTAGTTTTTATCTCGTTTCTATCAGGACCAATAAATGTGTGTGCAAGAAGTACCAGGTCCAACAAGTGTGTGTGCTAGTTCCAGGACCAAAAAGTGTGTATGCATGAAGTACCAGGACCAACAAATGGGTATGTAAGATGTACCAGGACCAATAAGTGTGTATGCATGAAGTACCAGTACCAACAAGTGTGTATGCAAGTGTCAGGACCAACAAGTTAGTATGAGTACAAGAAATACCAGAACCAACAAGTGTGTGTTTGTGTAAAAAGTTCCACTTACAGAATAGTATAGGACCAACAGGTGTGTGTGCAAGATGTTCCACGACGAACAAGTGTGTCTGAAAAAAGGAACCAGAACCAACAAGTGTGTTTTTGTATATGAAGTTCCACGACCAACAAGTGTATTTGCAAAAAAGTACCATTGTAACCTTTATGATATTAATTAATTCGTAAATAATATGTTTAAAATAATTCTTTAACACAAAATTTAGTCTAAGAAAGTAAAGTTTGTGGTCACCATTTAATATGAATGTAATTATTTAATAACTCGTCTTCTTTTGACCGTGCGTTTATTTAGTGATGGCATCTGCTTTAATTTAATAATAACTTTCTTTCTGCCACACTCCTCACTCCTCACACTCCTCACTCCTCGCACCTCCCAGTGTCAGTGGCGTACATTAACATTAACTCACGGTGTTAAAGATTTCATTAGTCGTGAATAAACATTTCAAACGGCAAATCTCTGACAATTATTTTAATTAATTAAAGTTTTGATGGCGTAATTTCAGAGGTGAAAATTGCTCAATAATTGACAATATTTTTTAATTACTCGTGTTTTTATTAGATAATAGCTACCTAACTGTCTAATTATAAATGGTGTAAAATTCTGATTAGGAAGCTGATTTTAAGCATTTCATTAATTTTAATGATGGCATAATTTAAATATAGTGTTAATGTTTTAATTTCGTTTAATCTTGTGGATTGTAGTTAGTGTTTTATTCAATTTTTCGAAAAATAATTTAAATTACATAAATGAAAATGTACCTCAATAATCAAAATATTAACGTGTTTCGAATCCTATGGACCAAATTCAGGATAAAATTAAAATTAGCAAAAATGACAAAATACAAGAAAAATCAGAATACATTGATTGATACACGCAGTACAATGAGCGGTTATCAATTACTTAAAGGTGTCATAAAAAATAAAATCAAGTGGACTATATAAAAAAAGTCTTCAGAATTTTTTAGTTCTTTAATAGCACAGAGTGGAAGATACTATCAGTATCGTCCTGGTGTAAGACCACCATTCAGAATTAAAACGTTGCTTGAAACGGCTTTAGCCGTGTTTGGTGACCACATCTGAATAGCCAGTTACTTCCCCACCTTCCTCTTCCCCATATCCTTCCCCTCCGCACTACCTTCAGCCTCACAACACACCCCAGAGTCCCAACAGGCTCCAGACTGGAGCAGTTGGTACTCTTGTACGGTATACATATAAAAATAAAAAGCACAAATAATAATAATATCAATAACAGTTGGAATGCCAGCGTTTTGGGGATAGAATATTATTTATTTATTTATTATTTATTAACGCCCATCTCATGGCTTTTAAACAATATGATTTGTAAAAAGTATACAGTATCTAACCCCTCCGGATGGTTTTCAGCCTAGTTTATTTGGTTTACAGTAGAACATTATTGTTGCCAACTATAAACGTATAATAAATTAATGTTTGAGTAACCTGTATTCAGTGCTTCTTTTGTAGGTTTATTTATATGATTTAATGTGTTATTAAGTTTATATGTAAATTTTTTTTAAATATCATACATACTTGTAAAGCTGCACATTTCGATACAGGAATGCCCTAGTGAGATGTGCACCTTATGTTTTTATGTAATACATTATTTTTTAAACAAATAAATAGATAGGAATAATATTATCAAAATAATAGCATATATAATAATATATAACATATTAAAAGTAATTATAACAATTTTATAATAATTTACCTAGAAATTTAGGAGGTAGAGGTATAGTCAAAATAACTTCTTTACAAAAAAAATCAGGTAGAAATGTTAAGAAATTTTTTCCATAGAAAAGCTAATAGCTCAGAGCTGCATAAAATAATTTGCAAGGCAGACAGAAATATTTCACCTTTAAATTTATACGACGAGAATGCCAACATTTTTATAAATACCAAAAAGGAATTATTAAATTCCTGGTCAAATAAAATTATTCACGCAAAACACTTCAATTGTCTCAAACAAACGTATGTTGACAAACTTTCGTCAAACAAATGGTTGAGTATTGGAGAGTTGAGCGCAGAAATACAAGGATTTATGCTTGCTATTCAAGATAGAGTCATTAATACCAAAAATTATAGGAAGCATATAATCAAAGATACAAATCAAATTGATGATTTATGTAGAAAATGTATGGCTTTTCCGGAAACTATAGAACATATTATATCAGGATGTTCTATATTAGCGCCGTCTGAGTATACATTTAGACACAATCAGGTTTTAAAAATAATTCACCAAAGTTTGGTAATTAAACATAACTTGATTAACTGTCATAATATAGTACCATATTATGAATACGAACCAAATTCATTTTTAGAAAATAATTTCTTTAAAATTTACTATGATAAAACTATACTAACAGACAGACCAATTGGTCATAATAGACCTGATATAGTTTTACATGACAAAATTAAAAAAAATAACTTATATTATTGATGTAGCTATTCCAAATTCCTGTAATATTCAAAAAACTGTTTCTGAAAAAATAAGAAAGTATACAGATTTAGGAAATGAAATTAAAAGAATTTGGCATTCTCAGACTATAAAAATATTACCTTTTGTTATTTCGGCTACTGGCATTATACCTAGCTCTCTTATTAAAAATTTAGGCATATTATATTTGTCAAAGAATTTGTATATAAAAATGCAAAAATCAGTCATTTTAAATACATGTAGAATTACAAAAGATTTTTTAAATATTTATATTGAGGGATCAGTAGGATTAATCGGTCAAATTAGGAATTCCACAGAGCCGAACCCTCTGATATGAAAATATCTGGAGACGGTGAATTATATTCCCTGTTCTTGTATTGTTTTGTATTAATTATACTTATATTATACACTTGCATAACGTGGATTTACTAGATGATCATTTATATGGAAAAGTGTATGTTTATTTTATTTATTTATTTATATATAGATACAAAAGAAAGTACAAGTTACACATTAGGAAGCTTTGCCTGTCCAATTAGGAAAGTTTCCCGTTTCAGGACAGACAAATTGACAGGTTTAGTTCATATTATTCCTTAAGTACATAATTGCAAACAAAAATAAAAACAAAGATAAAAACAAGAAAATTAATTTTTTTTTAAATTGAGTTGTGTTATGAAGAAATATATAAAAAACATACATACATTTTTTTTTTGTGACTATGCAAAAAAGTAATCTGTTAGCATATTAGCTATTCGGATTTACCGAATTAACCTGGTAACAAATAATATATTCAGAATGTAAGGGTTTAGTTTTTCCCATAGGAAATCTGTTGCGTAAAAAATAAAATAATCTGTGCTCAGAAATCAGAAATCGTTTTCGGATCGATAAAAATCAATAATCACCAAACCAACTCGTTCTCATGAATATGTGCGACATCTTTGGTTCGGGAGAGTCACTAAATGGCACCTGAAGAAAATCCGTGACGCGAACCACAGATTTTCTATTAATGAAGTTTATTCCATCGGTCGCTAGATGGTGTCGCGTTTCACTACATAATTTTAATTATATTCATTGTAATTTTTTGTTACATAAAAAGATAGTCGCGGAGAACCGGTTCGCAGTGGGCGCACTATTTATGCAATAAAAATGTGTATACGGATCCAAGAAAGGTGCTCTACTTATTGACGCAATATTAATGTAATTGATTCACTTATAAATTAATGTATGTTGTATGATGAACTATGATAAAATGTGTACCAATTCACCATCTGGTTTTTACAGATTGACTGTTTATTTTACTTTGTATTTCTTCGTGTTGTGCCATCTCCTTTCGCCACAGACGAATTAAACAGCTAAAATTCCAAGAGTGATATCAGGAAATGTTAGGAAATGTCAGAAAAGTAACCCTACTAGCGTTAAAAGTTTGCGAATCTGTAATTATACGGTAGCAATTCTTTTTTTTCATTGATTAAATCAAATTCCAATTTTTTTATTCTGTGCAGGAACAGGCGGTCTGTTTGATAGATTCCGCTATTATATAAACGGATTGTAATCTTTAGAGCACAGGCGTCAGGTAGGTATGCTGTCCTTGTTCTACCGGTATTACAATGGAAGATGCTCCGAGGAACTAGCATTATTGAATCCTTCGTGCGCATAATCAGGAAATACACCAAACGCACAACATATGTACAATGTTGACATTTGTCACATGAGAACGGGTCGCTTGTACGACTCGTTCTTGAGTTATTATCCAGTGATAAAAAATTTGTGCTCAATACCAATTCAATATTTTCCGTACGTTTCGTTCGATCTCATTCAAAGTAACAAAGATGAATAAAATACTTGTGTCAATTTAAACGAAGACTAAGGTAATAATGTCATGGATAAACAAACTCTGTAGAGTAAAATCCATGATGTTTGTTAAAATACTTGTAAAATAAATAGCTATGTAAAAATTTCCACAAAGTTTTGGTAACTACCTAGTCATTAATTATTTGCTAGTATTTTCGTAGGCTATTATATAGTCATACACATTATCTTATCATCTTCTTCCCCTTGTCCTATTGTATTCGGGGACCCATCGCATCGATAAGACACCTTCAGCGTTCCTTACCTACGGTACTTCTTCTTTCGTATGGTGGGGGATCAGAGGGGGACATCTAGGCCTGCGAGCCACTCTAGGGCCTGCCGTCGTCTAGAGTCAGTTATCGCCCTGTGGACCTCATGAATCCCACCGGGGAATGAATGGAGCGGGCATATTATTTGACCACATGTTCTGTGGTCTGTGTCTGTACCGCACCGCATTCGCAATCGCCGACTCTTTAAGACCCCATGTAAGACAAAGTCCATCATATGGGCACAACGGCTATGGGAGCACCTTATCTTATTGATGCACCTTATCCTGATGATGAAATACGGGGAGCCAAGGGAAAGGAGTAGATTTTAAAGTTCTGATAAAGTACCTGCAGTACTTATCTCATCAATAAGTATTACTAACTTTATCCTGCTGTAAGAGGTGGGAGAAGAGGGTGGAGGTGGTTTTTCGAAATCCCATGTGGATAGATGCCTTCCCATTGTTTTGAGGGTTATGGGTGCAAAATTTCACCAATATCGTAACTCATTAGATACTGTTCTCTTTATAAATAGAAAAATACAATCGTAATTTAATTATCTGTACAAAAAATTGTTTTATTTAATTTCAAACATTATATTACAAAATACAGTACAAATATGAAATTATTACATAAGTGCAAATGTCTACATTTATTTACAAACAAATAATATTATTCGTGTAATATAAATAATTAGGAATGTTTAAACAAACATTTGAGCAATGATTTCTTTGAAAAGGGTAACTCTCTAAGTACGAAATACTGATTTAGTTACTAACTTAATTAAAATTGCAGTAATAATTTACTAATTTATATAAATCTATCGTACATATATATTATAATTCTCAACCCTTTGAGACTCGGTGTTGTTTTAAAGTGTTAAAATATGCGTTTTAAACCCATATTGATTTTTATCATTGACGAACCTAATGTAAAAATAGCAAATCTAAAGAGATATGAAAATTTATAGGTCTCTCATAATTTCTGTACCTTAAAGGTTAAACCACGGGAGTCGTTCAGGAAAGCGATTATTGTGTTTGTGACCTAAATGTTTGGAGGTCTATAACTTTTTTACTTCCTGCAATAATTAAGATCTGTGAACGTTGTATTTCATAATGTCATTCGTTTTTGGCCATAGTTAAGAAAAATACGTCAATTTGCGAATATATTTTGATTTTTCCTCGAAAGTAAATTTGACTCCAGTGGTTTTGTAATTAGTTAAATTAGTTAATATACTGTTTATGGATTTCATTGTTTCATCCAATAATGTAAGGAAGTACAGAAAAAAATTCTGCATATTTAAGTCAAAACCTCCCAAAAGTGGACTTCCGTGGTTTATTCTTTTAGGTACAGATATGTTGATGTATTTTGTTTATTTTGGATTAGTAAATTTAAACATGTATAATAAGTTTCAGGACTTTTTTCGTTTTCATCTCAGAAATTATTACGAATCCTAAGGGGTTAAATATTAAATTCTTAAAATAAACCTAAATATCGTCGTTGCATATTTAATATGAACAATGTGACAATTTTCACGAAAATGAGTTAAATACACAGTTATTTTTCTTTTTTTCTCCATATTCTAAAATGTGAGCCATGTAAATATATCAAATATTTAAGGCGATAGAAAATAAATCATGGGAGGACAATCAAAATAGTAGGTACATAAACATTTTTTTTTTTAAAAGTCATATCCTCTGCATACCACTACATAATTCAATTGCCTTGGTATGTGCATACTATTAACATCATTTTGTGATGCCTAGCTGTCAAATTTTAATAAATTAAAATTAAATATTTTGACATTATTATGGTATTTAAATTATGACGAAAACTGTTTATAGATTATGAACCATATGAAAAAAATGTGCATAGAAATATGAAGTATGTGAGAAAAACGCGTTAAAATTCAATTTTCTTGCATAAAATAATTAATGTTTGCCATAAATACGTTCTTATAATGAACGAAATATATTTTTCCTACGTTGACCATAAAAATAATTGTTATTTTCCGTTTCTTTATTTTTTTAAACAGTTTTTATCGATTATCTCAGAATATACTCAGTATAACATGGTTCATATTGTACCTATATGCAACGATGATATACTCTTTATTTAATTTTCCTAAAGGAATTAACCCCACGACCATTATTAAATACGACTACAATTCCACACATCATGTCTCTAACTTAAAACATTTAAATCTAAATTAAAAGAATGTTTAACTATATATATAACTTTAATCCCAAATATAAACTGATTAAAATTGAATATACTGATATTATCTACAGGACGCCGAAAAAACTATTGTATAGTTTGAAACAACGCAAAAACATTTTTTGCACTATTTTATATAATACTAGCTAAATACTTTACAAGAGGTTTATACAGAGGTTTTCGAAATCTCGTACAGACAGTCACCTTCTTTTTATTTTCAAGTATGCAAAATTTCGTCAACCAAAACTGTAAATGTGTATACAAATCAAATTCACGCTGTCTGTCCGTTACAAAAAATGATCCAATACTCTCCTTTATTTATTATATTTAGATGATCCATATAAAAATGTCCACAGAATGGAATATTGTTAAAAAGTGTTGCTACTATGTTATTTCTGGCAAAGTCTCAACAATTTGTAATTGTAACTAAACCTGCGATATGTGTTTGTTTATCGTTAAATGACATAGCGCACTTGAAGTGAAATAACACTAAAGTGCGCTATACAAATGTTACGTTATTATTATAATCATTAGGAACGCAAAAAGTATTGTATTGTGTTTATTTACCTAGTTTTTTGTTAATTTTATTTAGTACAACCTACCTTGTTTAAATAAATTGTTTATGGGTGTGCAATTTCACAATAGATATCAAACTGTTTTAAGCCTATTGCAACTGGCTTACCTTGACTCCGTAGGCTGGTCTAACCCACTAACATAATATTATCAAAAAAAATATATATCCTTCTCTTGTCCTTGTCATTAACATTAACGAAACTGCACAAAAAACTACGAATAACAATATATGTACAAAACTGTGAAGGAATTTATTAAATTGTCTTTTAATTTTCTAGTTTCGTTTTTTAATACTTTTTATCTTTTGTCCTTCGTGTGCGTTAGATATTTTGCGTAGATTTTCTTTGCACTTATATATGGAAAGTCTGATTCACAATCACTTGTTGCGTTACGTGCTTGGTTGAGACTGCGCCTCTTCCTTTTATTAGCGCTTCTTCTCCACAAATCTTTTACCATGTCTGACCCTTTCTCCGCTATCATCATGACTGGAGCATTGATGTTTCCACTTGTGATTGTCGGCATTATGCTGGCATCGATCACTCTCAATCCTTGAATCCCGTAGACTCTCAGTTGGGGATCTACAACGGCCATGCGATCAGAAGACGGACCCATCTTGCAAGTACCGGACATGTGGTAGATGGTCATGGTATACTGTCGGATGACGCAGTCCCAATACTCGTCACTGAAGTGAGGCAGATGCTTGCAGTTTGGTAGCTGTTTGCTGTGGAACCTGGCTCCAAAACGTTTCATAGCTGCTGTTTCTCCTAAAGCGAGTGCCGCCTTTACGCCTTCTCTCAACACTCCAACATCGTCAGGATGCGTGAGGTAATTGTGATACAATAACGGGTATCTCAATGGATTTTTTGAGGCTAGCTTTAAGAATCCTCTGCTCTTGGGACGCAACATCATAGGGAACACTCCAAATACATCTTTAAAGTCGATCTCTCTGAACACTTCATTGTAGAAATCGTCACTAAGACCGTGAGCGTTCTTCACTTGTGTCCCTCCGTCAGAATTCGTCGACGAAGAAGTCAACATGAATTCTATGTCAGGCCAGTCGTCTGTCTGATTGGCGTATTTAGTAGAGATGAAAGCTACCGCTTCCAAACCAACACTCGACGTCAAGGGTCCGTTCTCGAGTACGGCATATCTAATAGCAGAGTTAATATTGACAAGCCGAGACTGAATCACACTGACTGGATGATCGATCAAGAAAGCCAACCCGCCCACGGCTATGTGATCTTGTAAATTTTGTCCAACACCGGGAGAGTCGTGGATGACGTCAATGCCAACTTCATTCAAGTGTTGCTTTGGGCCTACTCCTGATAACATCAGCAGCTGAGGAGTGTTGATGGATCCAGCGGAGAGGATGACTTCTCTCTTGGCGTAGACGACGTGTTTGACTCCTCCCCTGATGAATTCAACTCCGTATGCTCTCTTGGTAGGCTTGTCTATGAGAACTTTGGTGACGTGACACAATATGGCCACGTGTAGTTGCTGCCTGTTCCTGATGGGGCGAAGGAAGGCCTTGGAGGCCGAGCAGCGAGACCCCCTGCGCATGGTGTACTGGAAGAAGGCGTACCCAGTCTGCTGGGCTCCATTGATATCGACGATATCGTATCCCATCTCCTCGCCGGCTTGGAGGAAGGCAGCTCCGATGGGAGTATTGTAGGGAGCGTCCTGTACTGACAAGTAGCCACCTGGAATAGAAAATATACAATTATTATATAAATGAAATTGGCGTCGACTATTTTCAGATCGCAACGTGAGATAAATTATTTGTACAGCTTCAGAATATCAATGACATAATTTTCTTATTTTTTAATTGATCAATGAATTGAATCACGGGCAAAGCTGGGTGTAATAACTAGTCGCCCACAAATCTAATCACACCTTTTAATGTGTGAATTTTTACACAGTAATAGATACAACATGTTATATTATCATTTCGCAAGTCTTTTGTTGGGTTTATAGCACATTAAAAGCACTCTTCATGATTACTTAAAAATCATTACTGTTCTCTTTTCACATATAAATTTATTAATTGGTTTCACGGGTCACGATTTGATGGTTAGAATTACTCAATCATTTATTGATGGTGTAGCATCAGTAATTTTAGTGTTCCATTATTGCCTTGACGATTGATATCGTAACACTAAAACCGGATCTGTAAAATATGGTTTGTGGAGGGCTCAAATTGAATTCAGCTTTTGACTCCCCGTGATGCATCTCACTGGTAGTATTACTTGTAATAATGATTCATGTCTAATCTTAAAGACTACTTACATAATTCAGGAGACATATAAATGCATAAATGCAGCGCGAGGCTCGATTCTTTGTCGGCTCGCTTTATGTAATTTATGATTTTAATGGTTTGTTTCTCCCACCCAGGGAACTTTGGTGGCCTACTGCCTAATGTAGAACTAAAAATATGTTTGTCATAATTTTTCCTTTTACCTTGGCTTCCAGTTTATTTCAATAAATTTTGACTGTCGCATTAGGCAGAAGAGTCGTTTAAACGTAGCGAAGGACTGGATTTTTCCAGATAACTTATTCTCCAGATTTAAGAGACTCTTTTTGTGGGGTTATCAATGACCTTCTAAAACCACCAATTAAATAACTTACTCACAATATTCGAGAGGACAATAATTAAAGCATTTTTTGCAATGTTTTTGTATATATGTGTTGAAAAGACCAGCATTTGTATTTCTAAAGTAATAAAAGACGGAAATTATATTAAATAATCTAATCCTTCTTAATATACTGAAGGGCGGTTATTTTAAAAACTCCCTTGATTATTCACGACATTTTAGTACTGATATTTTTGAATTCACTATTAAAGTTTTTCGCATATCTAAACACGTAAGACGGTCTCTGATTATCGGCAAATCCGGCCCCTGAAGTTGGGTAGTGGATTTTATTGGACTATATTTAAAAAAAAAACTTATTTCCATTTTTTTGTGTCTAAGAACAAAGTGAAGCAACTGTTCTAACAGTGCAGTTTCTGTCATTGTTTTGTCTTCCCGTACAACTAAAGTGTCTCACACCTGCTTGTGTGTCTCCGAGAATGTTTCCAAGTCCTGTTTAGTTTCCTGTAATATATTGTGTCCTGTAGTATACCTGTTGCGTGGTATTTGTTCTTGGCCAAGTACGGGTTCCTCTGGTCCTCGGACTTCTTGAAGTAGCGCACGGCCTCTTCGGCGCCCCAGCCCGGGTTGCCGGCAGCCTCCCACTGCTGGTAGTCGCGGTGGTTGCCGCGGACGTACAGCATCGTGTTGAGCACGCTGGAGCCGCCGAGCACCTTGCCTCGGGTCCAGCAGCAACGTTTGTCCTCCATAGCCTGACAAGCGGAGGCCTGTGGCTGAGTCCTGGAATATTCAGAATATTATATGACAAGATAGAGTATGCTGAAGTAGACATTTTCGTGGATAATTTATACGGATTCAGAAAAAATGTCTGCTTTGCTCAAAATTATGTTGGCTCGATTATACTATGTATCTCTTGCCTCTTTGTATTATTTGTCATTTGAGTGAGCTTTTATATATATTTTTTTTATCCATTGACTGAATAGGTTTTTTTGTAATTTTAAGTACCTATTTCTATAGTAACTGAATTTGTATAACTGGATTGGTCTATGTAAGTGCAAACATCTGTTAATACCCAGTATAAATAAATAAAAAAGATCTACTATAAAAACATTTATCAATTAATGACCTAACACGAGTTTCACAACTCTCAGAAGCCAGTGACACTATCTTCTTCTTGAGTAGTGAACCGTACTCCAATAGCTTTCGTGAACGAAGATCTCCCTCTCTTTCAAGATCCTGCGCTGCATGTTAGATGATATAGGAGGCTTGGTATATCCCAGATATTTTCTGGAAAACTTATTAAAGCCATTTACATATAGATTATTCTACAACCAAGTGATACTGAGAATGGTAGTTAAAAGCTTAAAACAATGCAATAGTCTAAAACATAATAAGAATTAAAATTAAAAAAAAAACTGTTAATAATGCCTTAATACGAGGAGTTCATAACTTCGTGAAATCCATCTTTACTGAAATTATTTACAATCGCGTAAATCTTGAAATCAGCTAATGTTGCCTGATCCTCGCCTAAATGCCATAAGTGATAATAGGTATGCGTGCATCTTTTTAGTAACACACTTTTTATGATTTATGAAATCAATAATTGTTTCACTTTTCAGTCCAAATCCTCAGTGCTTATATTTCGAGGAATTCCTCAAGGTCTTGCCTTTGTTCCATGATAATGTCCAGCCAACCAAATCCAATAAAACAACTGATTATTTCATCATTACTAGTAGGCCTACGTGATTTTCGTCTTTTTCAATACCGATATTCTAGTTGTGTCGGGTTAATCTCACATCTTACGAAACCCGACATTCTTCGGCCGGTGCTTGCTCGTACAAGCAGTACAGGCATGCACCACCGATCAAATACACGCTTGTTTCAATCTTTTATTTGTAAATCAAAGTAAACCTGGTCGGATTGAACTTGAGTTGTGTTTTGTGTACGTGCCGCCATAGAGGAATGGGCCAATAATATGATCTTACGTAAGAAACGCAGATCAATTTTGATTCATGTCGATATTTAGACGTAAGTGCATCGAAGTACGGTTTTTGTATTGTTGTTACTATTATTTTGTTCATGTTTGTATTAGTTTTCATTGGAAGTATGAGTTAATGTTCAATTCCAAAAATCCGTCCCATTTGAATAGTTGTATCATCAAAACCTACACACAAGATTTGTTTAAAAATCTTCTTTATGTACTTCAGAAACATCTCCATTTATCCTCTTACTTAATTTTTAAAAGGTTATATCACTTTATGTATAATCATGAGGTTGGACTAATCAGGTTATGCAGCAACCACAAATAATGTTTGTCGAGTATCTAGTCCTTCCTGAAAAACTATTCCACTATCTATTAAAGTGCTCTTTTGAGCGTGAAGGCAAGGCAATAGAAACAAGTTAGAAGTTGGTTGATTAGTGAACTAATTCGATACTATCATCATGATCAATGCAAGGGAAATGAAAGTGGATACTCAAATTCTGAGTTTGTGGAAAATTCTTACACTCGAACTTAAATGCCGTTTTATGAGACTCTTTTGAGCGAACCAACAGAATTTTTGGATTCTTACTAAAAAAATATGGTCTAAAGAGGAATCATTAACAAATTAGCAAAAAGTTGCTTTTTTGTAAAAAATCCCCATTGGTGAAACTACTTTACTTGTTTACTTTATTGTTTGGCGTAGCGATGCGTACGTACGTCGACCCAGTCTGAATCTACCTTAATCCTGACATTATGATTCAGAGCAACGTCTTCATAATCATTTAAACAACAATTATTATAAGCAATAATTATTAGCCTGAAACACTCATCCATATTGAAAAAACCTCCCATGAAAAGATATATGTCGCCGATGGGACTCGAACCCGCGCCCCTTCGATTGCCGGTCGAGAGTTATCAATTAAAAATAATCATTTAAACAACAGTTGTGTAGTATTAAAAATATAACCAATTTATGTTTATTCATTCGCAATAAAGACTTTAATATGAAAGGTTGAGAAAAAAGTGCAAGTAGGCTGTGCACAATTTTTTGTCCTATAAACGTTGTAGGAAGGTACATATTTTTTAAAATTAATAACTGCAGCATGTGGATAATGGACTATTCTCGTACTCCTGCGGCGGAACCGTGTGATAGTTTGTTATTTAATTATCCAGTGTGCTTTTAAACTGCTATAGAAGAACCGGACTCTATTGTTCAGACGCTTCACCTCTAAATTGAATGTTTGAGATATATTTTATATACGCCCTGCACGCCCTGTGGGTTCGTACGATTTCTACGCATCTGCGGGTCGAGGGTCTATCCCGGCTGATAATGGCTTTATGAGAGCAATTTAAATTATACCGAATATCGATAAAAATATCTTCGGCTATCATCTGTAGACTCGAATTTATGGCGCCGTTGATTGCATTTTAAATTTCATGGCGAGTTATTGTATTACGTGTCCGTATTATAAATTTTGAAGATTTGTCGATATTATTTAAAGAAAAATAAAAATGGAATTTCCTATTTTTTGCGAATACTAAACAGAGTTCGAATACAAATAATATTTTACCAACACCTGAGGAAAACTTCAATTTATTACCCAGTGGACCTATCGTAATAGGATTTCGAATGTGGAGTGATGGCGAAGGGAAGGGCATGGTTGAAAAGCGTAACAACTAATAAATTACACCACAGAGATGGACTACTATGTAGAGTTGTAGAGTACCAGGTGTGCTAGCACGGTCGCTCGATATGAAGTTACCGACCGATTGTCGGTAACTTCTCATCGTTCCCTAGGACAACTGCAGATCTAAAACGTACAAACGACAGTTGATATCGAATATATTAAGGACACTTAGTCATTGTGAACTGTTACCTATTCGTTTGCGATCTGCAGTTGTCCTAGGGAACGATGAGAAGTTACCGATAGTTATCCTATCGATCGCTATAGAGCAAGCGTGCTAGGGCCTCAGAATTATATATAGACATTTTCGCCGTCGTTAACAATAGAAAACTTAAAGAAACCCACGGACATTGGCAAATTGAAAGGAAATAGATACTTGGGAATGTTAACGATGCTCCTGACTGAAAAACAGCCTTACAAGCGCCCTGAATATTTTTGTATGTATACAGAGGTCTTTATTTTATTTTTTATTAGTTTCAATAGCAAAGTTTTTACATTATGTAGGTATAGGGTATAATATAAGTATAATTTTTTTGTCTTTTTTGACAGTCCTCCTCACTAAGGTTTCCGGTTCTGAGGCGGGTGTGTAGTTTTTATAAACTTTTGTATTTAGTTTTGAATAGTCTTTACATCGTCTTCATAATGTTTGTAAGTTGATTATTACTTTGATCTCTCAGCCATGTTTTGACTTTTTTGTGGTATGCAGCAATGGAACCAATTACAAGGAAATCATTTTATAGAGCGTACGTTTGAATGTATGTGTGTACACCGACCTATTATTGGATAATTTCAACTTCTGTCGAAAAATCGAATCTCCTTCAATCACAACACGAAATCGTTTATTGATGGCTTTTTAATGTATTTTATAGATGACAGTGACAGCCAAGGATTTCAAAGCATAATTTATTGTTAAATTATGCATATTGCCATATTGGTCTGAACGAACACAAAATTCTTCAGCATGGCATTTTCTCTTTCGTGTATTTGTGAAACAGACGTGTTCTTATTACCAGAACCAAATTGGCTAATTAACATTTAAATAGTTTTGGCATTTGATTATGTGCCCACAAATCTGAATTGAGGTTTTACTATATTTTACAACCGAAAGCGTATGAGCCTCGGACATTTCTCCTATTGTTGCCGCATATCAATGAAACAGCAAATATGATGAGATGCTTTTGTGACATAATCGTGTCATCACAGACAAGTGGTTCTTGTCGACATGGTTCAGGAAATTCCCACGTGGTGAAAAATCCATCAACGTTAGTTTGCGACATGCAAATGAGAAATGCACTATGAATCATCTTCATCGTCAACCAGTCATGCTGCTAAATAACTGTTTTTTCCTGTGCGAAATGGCATGCAATTTAAAGTCACTATTTGATTTATTTTTTATATCTGGGAACCAGATTTTTTAAGGTGAATCTAAATTATACAAAGTTTTCATCATGGGTTTACCATGTCTTACAAAAATTAAAGAAAATACTATAATACTTTCAACTAAGCAAGTCGTAAACTTCAACAACTGCCCTCATTAGAACTAAAATTGTCAAAATTTACTTGTTTACGGTTACGTAAAATGGCAAAGGGTTTTTTCATAATGAGATAACCACTGAAGAAGATAATGAATAAATCTAAACGTACCATAAAAACAGAAAAAGACAGAAAATAAAAAAAAAGGTAGCGGTCAAAGGCAACGATCTCTAATCACTGTGCTGATAATATATAAATAAACCTCGCAAAATCACTTTGTGGCTTAATTTTAAATTAAATTAAACAAATAATAATTAATACAAAGTTACTTGTTTAATTTAATATAAATAAACCGCTTAACCTCAGATCAGGTCTCAATATCTCAGTAAGTATTTGGGTAGAGTGTTGTTCCTGTAAAACAGATGTCTTGGTTTCGATTTGCAGCTGCGACCGTTACCTTTTATTTTTGTGTTTTTGGTTTCATGTTTTGTTCAGATTAATAAATATGATCTTCTTCTTCAAAGATTAAATATTACATTGATTTGTAAACCTTTAAAAGTTATTCCAATAAATTGATGGTTTTTAGATAGGTTAACTCACCTATATTTCCAATCCACTTTGCTCTTGTGCAGGTAGAGCGACAGGATCGGCACGTCAGCTATCTCCGGCTCATGTCCCCCTGCCTCCAGCAGTAGCACCCTGTAACCTTCCACCTCCGTTAGTCTATTGGCTATGATGGAACCTGCCGACCCAGCGCCTATGACGATGAAGTCATAATCTTCCCTCAGGTTCATCTGGTTGAAGGGTCTGTTCTCTGGGTCGAACATGTCGTAGTGGAAGTACGCCAGAGCCGCCAGGAGCACAGGGACTATCGCCAATTTGCTCAAGCCGACTATTCCCGCTGCCCCTTTCACAGCAGCCGCTAATGCCGGAACCACTCCCATTTTATTTATTTGTTGCGAAGCACTTCACTTTAATTGTCTTCTAGATTTAATTGTGTGTCCTCTTTGGTCTTATTTCCACAATGAACTAATATGTTACTATACAATTGACGTTTTTTAATTATTAAATTTTGGTTTTTAACTTGTCCACTTAATTAACTTTTAAAATTTTGATGAAACTTTAATGGCGTTTTAAATTTGTTAATTGTAGTAAAATAAACACTTTCACACTCTGTAGCTGGTTGAATGTGACTGACTTCATCTGAAAATGAAATGGGAAGTATTATACCTTTTTGCATATTACATTATAATACCGATTACATTAGTCAAATTATGTGCATAATAAATACACCGACACAATAAAATTTTGTGAAAAAATATGCATATATTTTTACGCCATCTTCAATGTATGTCCAACATCGAGACATATTGAATCTAAATAATGTGTTTTTAAGCTTTTTAAAATTTATATAAGAAGTTACGCAATAAGTTTCGCTTTGATCGACGCAATGATACTGAAATTCTAATACTGGTCTTTTATTGGTATTTCTAAGGTTTTTTAATGAAAAATTCTTTGTAGGTAAGTACTTTGAACCGAGCCGCGTATGGCATTTTGAGGTTATATTTATGTATTCAATTCCAACAATGGAAAAATTAGTCAACTTATGTCATAGAAAAAAACTTTGCGTTTAGATAAGAATGAATTCATGGTGTTGTAATTTGTTTCAATAAATGACCTCAATAAATAATGTAACACATTGTGGCATTATGATGCAGGTACATGATGATCTGATGATCAAAGACCAAATATTATGACATAATTTTTCGATTTTGGAGGTGTATCGTTGCTGCAAACTTATAAAAAAACACAAAATGCGAAGTAAATAAAAATAAAACACCGAAAAATAGTTTGGTTTTCATTAGAATTGAGTCTGTAGTGAAGAAGCCAGGAGGAACATCACCCATAAATGAATTAAGGTTTATTCTTTTTAAAAGAAAGGTAAACATTCGCAGGTTACGAATAACCTTACATTTGATATACTGATATACATAACAGTGCAACAGTAATCACGAGATAAATATTATGCTAATTAGATGCATGCAGAAGAATATTAGGTTTTATGCTAACATTGATTTATTAAGGTATGTTATTATAGCATGTTTGTAACTATATTCCGTGCAATTGAACACATCAACTACATACTTCGAAAGCATTGCCATTTGCATGTAATCTAGGTTCAAGGTAGTATCTAAATGACTCAGTCCTGATATTGTTGTTGCAATGGAAAATAATTTTATATGTTCTTGTTGGTATATAGAAATTAATTAAACTTATTCTAGATAGGGGTTATATTAGGACATATGTAACAACTGTGTATCTATTTAAAAGTCATAAATACATGTAATAGTTACAATTATTATAAGCAATAATTATTAGCCTGAAACACTCATCCATGTTGAAAAAATCTCCAGAGAAAAGATACATGTCGCCAACGGGACTCGACCGCACCCCTCTGATTGCCGGTCAGGAGCTCTACCATTAAGCTACGGCGGGTTACCTCCTACCCGCCAAATGATTCAATATATACCTTGTTAATCTTGTCTTTAACATTAGTTTATCAATTAAAAAAATAATTAACTCGTAATAGTTGTTTAATTTCACTTACTTTATATTTTCCCTTTAAATCCTGACGACTTCCTTGACCAAGTTTCCCAGTACCCCGTATCTGGATGAGCTGAAGAAGGAAGCACACATGGAGCGCAGCTTCACTACACTGTCTCTCACTTGTCTCATATTTATCTACTCTATTTCACTTTTTTCTTTAGTATCGTTGCAAATGGTCTTCTAAAAGCACTTCATTCGTGGCGATTTGGCTTCCAGATCTGTAACAAATGAAAGGTAAATTATAGCTTATTACGTTCTGAATTGCGCAAAATAATTCTAAATTAGTGGGTTGACTGAACAACTGCTTATTATAGATTAATATAAATTCAGCTTTAAACCGAAATTACATTACGCAACTAGTTGCGCACAACTTGTTTCATGACATTAGTTGAACTGCTAGTTTCACGTATAAACATATATAGTTTCATCATGCATGCATTAGTTGTATGCCACAAAATTAGCGAAAAACGTTTTGCAACTAGTGTCACAAAACCATTTCAGCTAAGCGGACATGCGTGTTCCTTGTGACAGCGTGTGAGTCGTGTATAGCAACATTGTGCATTGCAGAAAAAAAAATGATACTGCCATGGTTGTTGTAATAATCAAGGTTGCACGACACTAATTTCGCGCTATATACACCAACTTGTTGGTGTCTTGCAATTATTTGGAACATGCACGCAACTAATTTCGTTATGTAAATTCGGCTTAAACTGGGATGTGGTACGCATATTTATGTACATTATTTTAGATTCAAGGATTTAATTTAATTTTCTGACATTTTGACACGACATTGCGTCTTTTAGTCTGTAATATTTGTTAATTTAATTAAAATTTCGTTATTTTATTCTGTTTTTGCATTTTTAGCTATTTCTCAACAATGAACTGCGAGAAATGTTTGCATCTTATATTAGCTGGCGGTCATAATTTTATGGCGCAAGTTTAGTAATGTGTGTACGTGGAAGATGAATGGTACACCTTAAAAATAACAATTTTTCAATTAACAGACAGCTGCAACGACAATTGACATTTAAAAAAAAAATAGAAAATATATTTTTTCTTTGTCAATGCTTGTTTAAACATTGGTTAATTGAGAAAACTCCGTTTCACAAAATTGCTTCATTAATAAAATTGTATTTGCTTTATATTATACAATTTGGGGATGGGTACAAGTACCGCCGTCCCTGGTATATTTGCTACAGGTCACTCCGAGTGTTTCGTATGGTGCTTTAGCAGAGGTGCTCGGTTCATGGGGTGAGGTTTAGATGACGAATGCGTTTGTCTACCTATTGCGTGGCGAGCCAAATCGGTAGAGACTGGTTGAACCTAACCTAACCTAACCTAGACCTATTAAGCCGGACTCTTTCGATCCATCGGCTTGCAGCGGGAGGAATGGATTCATACGTCCGTTACACCTGGACGTATGGACCCCCAGATTCTTACCCACCTCTCATTCCATTTTCCTTCCCAGAACTTCCTGTCCTTCCATTCCCTTAAAAGACCCTCAACAAAGCCCTGAGGGCTTTTTTTTTACTCAGGGCCTCAGGACTTATGGCTTGCAGTGGGAGGTATACGATATAATATATCAGGCCCCCAACATCTCAACGCATATGAGACTCCTCAGGTTGAGATGGGTTGGGCATGTACAGAGAATGCCGGACACACGCGTCCCAAAAAGAATTATGACTGGACACCCAGGGGGAAGGAGAAAAATGGGAAGACCCAGACTGAGGTGGGAAGACGAGGTAAGAGGGGATGCAGCAAAGGTAACCAATTGGAAGTCAGCCGCTGAGAACAGAGGAAGTTGGAGGCGAATGTTGCGGGAGGCCTAAGCTCGATATGGGCTGCAGCGCCATCGGAGAGAGTGTTAGGGGCAGTTTTACTATTTTGTGACATATTATGTCAAAAGATAATTGCTGAACTGTCGTGAAATTGAAAATGTCTGATGGTCAATGCAGAATCGTCAAGCAGTTGAGTCAGAAGTCCTCGCTTTCGGAGTATAAAAAAATGCATGGGATCACTATTAAAAAGAATCTATCGTTTAGTTATTTTGCTTGGCTAATCCTAAGTTTTCCATTAATAATAATTATCCTGTTTTCTTTTTTTGCAAAACGCGATTATCGTGGGAAAACAATGCGAAGGGAAGACGTACTTAACTATCTGTGCGAATTTATGTGAAAACTCTAGTACCTAGTTAGTCAGTAAATTTATCATTACTTTCGCAATAATGTCTAATTGCAGCGCACAGCAAACTATTGTTGGGATTTACGAAAAAGAAAGGTTTATGTTGTCATTGTCATTAGGTTTGACTAGGTTGAAATATTGGGCAGAATTACATTATAGATTATCTGTGTACGATTCAAACCTCTGCACCGCGTTACCTGTAGGTATTTCTTTAATAATTAACTATCTAACTAACCATCACACCGTTTCTCCGCAGGGACAGGCAGAGAAAACGGACCGCCAAACACATCGTTCTTGGCACATAATCCTTGCCTCATTCACATACATACTTCGTCTCATACATTCGTGCGGTATCTTTCTCGTCCCCGACTTCTTCTACCATTCATATTTACGTCATATTTTCTCCTTACACTAATTTCTTCGCGCATTCGCTCTACATGCCCAAACCACATGAGCGCCCCTTTCTTAAACTTACTCATTACGCTTACATCAGCCTTACATTATTTGTGCATCTCTACATTTCTCACACGATTATCCATGGTTTTACCATACCACATACGCCTCATAAATTAATAGGTACTTAAATAAATATCTGGCATTTTTTCAGGTCTTGGGTACCTTATAATACGTTTTACCCATAGACCTTATCAATAATTGAACGCTAATTTACCTTACCTAACCTAATGTAGGTAGTTTGGTCATTAAAAACAGTCTTTCCTCGATTGACTTTTATTGACATGAAATATATATTTAGCCCAACTGTAAAAAACATTTTTTCTTCTATTACTTGAGGTTCGTAGGTTCTGATAAGCTATCGTTACGTTTTATTTATTTATATCATTGGAATTTAATTAAGACATTACAAAGATTGGTGGATTAAATCATCATACTGGAACGGGTAAAAAAAAACGTTAAACAGCTCTCTCCCCGCACAATACTCATGTTCACTTCTTCATCTCCTTGAAAATATCATCCACACAGCATCCCATATGATATTAGCTCCGAGGGAAATATTTTCCTGTGTGGAAATAGTTTAAAACAAAAACATACTAGGCGGCTGCCTGTTTCACGGTGACTAATAGAGTAAATAAAGTGCAAAAAATACAGATTAGAGTTATAAACAAGCTGAAAAGAGGTTAAAAGAAATATAATTAAACAAACATCAACAACAAAACACATAAGAGAAAATATAATAGAAAAGACATGCATCAGGACGTTGCTTTGTAATAATTTCGTAACCATATTTAACGTAAAAACACTTCTCCTTGCAATTTTTTTTGTATATGAATACGTAAGTGGTTTTTCTCTTTGACTTTTCATTGCTTAATATAATTTATTTGTCTTTCCAATCACAATATTTCGTGTCTTCATAATATTCGTAAGCCACTTTCGATTTCAATGCTTGTAATATTTACATACATAATGTCAAATATATGCAGTTAGATCCGATGCTATAAAAAATATGACAATTATGTATCCGAAACGAGTTGCTAATTATTTTTTCTTGATTTCCGAAACGTGTTTTACCCTGTAACATAAATATCTACATAATAATATTATTGTTTGGTTTTGAAATGAGAAGACGCATAGTTCCTACTGGGATGTAATTTATCCAGTACCACCTACCTTTCCCTAACCAGATCACCTTGCTGGAAAAGCATTTTGAATATGGATCAATGACAAGAACATTAATTTTAGTAAATTTGTTTTTGAAAGCATTGAAACGGAAGAATTGGGACTTTCTTGGAAGCAAGCTGTTTTTTGTGTTCATAATCTTCAGTTTTTGAACTAAAAAGAATAGGTACAGTGTTAAGTGATTATTCTTCCTTACATCCCTAGTTTTTCCTACACATATTTTTCCTACGCAATTTTGTCTCGTTTCATTTTTAGTTTTTACGGTACATTTCCAAGGCGCAGCTGAAGCTGTAATTCGGAAGCAGTTTCGAATGCAACAATTATAACATCAAAACCATTTATTTATTTGTCAACATCATTTTTAAAGCGTGGAAGTCGCTTTACTGTATCATGAATGGTGCTGAATCTAATTATTAATCGGTATTCAGGCTTCACAGAGACATGTTCATTCATCTGTCAAAACACCTTACATTCAAGTAACACGTTTAAAACATTTACATATTCACGTCGTTATCATTACAATGGCTCACCATCCATCATCGACTACTGTTCAATAATAAAACAGTTTTAAACAAATTACTTGAATGCTAAACAGATATATGTATTTAAAAATTAAGTATTCTCTGAGAACAGGTGAAAATGGACGTCAAAAATCACAGAAAGTTTATGTTTCTCGTTTTTTTTTTGTACGATAAGTTCTTCGAAAGTGATTTTTATTTTATGTAGAGCACGGACCAGGACGTGATTTGACGGTAATTGAAGGCTTTTCAGATATAAACAGTTATTATTTGGCGTGTTTTAGCCATTTCACTAGAATTTGAGTTTGCAGATCGGTTTTTCCTGGTTAACTTTCCACCGAAAATAGTTGCGTCTGCAACTCTTTTCTGGGAAGGTAATTTATTATTATTATTATTGTATTTACTTCGTCCTATACGTTCCTATACTATTCATTCGATTGCGATTAAACTTTTGTGATTTGTTGCGCGCACGCCCGCGAAGGTGTATATAATGTTGAGCTCTTGCGTTATGAAATTATTTCCTATAACATTCATCCAATTGCAATGAATCTTTGGTGATATGTTTTGCTCACGCCCGCGAAGGTTTCTGTATATAATGGTGGGCTCTGGCGTTATTAAATTTGTACAAAAAATGTATAGGTACCGCCCGTAAATTTGGTAAATACATACTTCACTTTACAAAAACAAAAAAAAAAATTGTATCCAATAGCACTTCATTAAACAGAATTAAAACACAAACACGTTCTTTCTTTGAGTGGAATTGAACGTATGCCGGGTACTCGCTAGAAACTTGTAAATATAACTACAAGAAATATAAATAAACACGTTAAGACGTGTATGAGTAATACAGAAATACCTTGCATTTTTCTCATACGGATAAGACAACTTCTTGTACCTGCGCAGGTTATTATAGTTACATAAGAAATACATACCTAAGTTAGTTAGAAACTAGTTAGGTAATTGGAGACTATTTTTTCCTTTCTACAATGACATCATTCATTATTTCATTCTTGTCAGTAAAGTTCATTCCGCTAATTTGAACATTTGGATGACGTGAAATTCCGCGACATCTTCTGTAAATATTGAAGTACAAGATTACGTTTAACCTTTGTGAGTGTTTATTTTTAGGCATTACCTTATAGCTTCATAAAAAGCCTTGTATAGTTTTTGACAATAATTGCATCGTCATATTTTGCTAACTACTATTTTTATTGAAATGTTATTTATTTATATCAATTGAGGAAATTTTGAAATGACGTAAAGGACAAATTGTTAATTGTTCAGGAAAGCGAAAAGAAAGTTTATTATTTTTTCCTGTTTTTGTATAATAATTCTTCTTCCTTGCATTGTCCCAACTCATTACCTAGGTAGGGTGTTGGGGTCGGCTCTTCTCGTTATCAGGTTATAGCTTCTTCGGTTCCGAGTATCGCTTTCATCCAGGCCGTTTCTCTGTAGAATTTGGTAGCATTGAGTCATCCAGGAGTTCTTTGGTCTTCCTCTGGATGACTGTTTCCATAGCCATTGCCTTCTTCACTGTGTGGTATGGTGGTCTCCGTCTTATGTGCTCATACCATATGAACTGTCGTTCCTTCAGCTTACTGTTTATGTCCGTGACACCCAGGCTACCACGAATGCGTGAACTTTTAATCTTTTAGTGATACTCCTGCCGACCATCTAAGCATTCGCATTTCTGATGATTCCAGTGGCTTAGAGTGGGACCTATGATTATGAATCATTATTTTAAAATAACATTCATCTTTCGAAATTCTTTTTGTGGATTTCTTTAATATCAGTACCTATATGATTTACTTCCCAAATACACAAACTCATCAACTTGCTCTAAGTACTCATCATTCACAACTATGTTGCACACTGTTTTCGTACTCTCTCTTTCAAAAACCATTACTTTTGACTTACTTACATTCATCATCAACTCATTCTTCATACATACTTCGTTCATCCTAGATACGAGTGACTGCAGATCTTCTATGCTGTTAGAAATCAGCACCGCATCATCAGCATACAACAGACAACATACTTTCAGACCATTCAATTTCGCGCCCAATCCCGCCTCTTTCAATTCTTGCATACAATTGTCCATGTATAGATTGAATAACCACGGTGACATTACGCAGCCTTGTTTAACACCTTTTATGATGTCAAACCACCCCGTAAAACCACCGTTTACCCTAATGCATGCAACGCTTCCCTCATACAGAGACGCGATTGCCTGTATGAGATTTGTATTCACTCCATACTTGGACAACACCTTCCATAGCTTACGAGAGATGGGAAGGCTGATAGGGATATTGAAAGAAGGGTAAATGCAGGTAACTCTATTAATGGTGGACTGAATGCTGTTGGCGCCAACAAAAAGCTGTCCAAAGAAGCGAAGCTAGCAGTTCACAATGGAGTGCTGGTACCTACCCTGATGTATGGCAGTGAAGCATGGAACTGGCAGAAAAAGGATGAAAGTAGACTGAATGCTGTAGAAATGAGATCTCTGAGGCGTATGTGTGGTAAAACCATGTATGATCGTGTGAGGAATGTTGAGATCCGAAAAGAATGCAAGGCCGATGTGAGCGTCATAAGTAAGATTAAAAAAGGGACGCTTAGATGGTTTGGACATATAGAGCGAATGAACGAAGAAAGGAGTGTCAAGAGAATATATGATACTAATGTGAATGGTAGAAGAAGTCGAGGACGCCCGAGGAAGACATGGCACGATCAAGTGAATCAGATACTTGAGTCGGGCCATGTCAAGAGTCAGAATAATAGAAGAGCATGTATGATAAGATGTATGAATGTGAATGAGGCGAGGAGTGTATGCCAAGACCGAGTTGTTTGGCGGTCCATCCTCTCTGCCTACCCCTGCGGGGAAACGGCGTGATGGTTAGTTAGTTAGTTAGTTAGTTAGTTATATGATTTATTTTTAGAATCGAAGTAACGACTCGTTCTCATGAAGCCAGCATCAACTGTGAACGAGAGTTCCGCTCATGTCCGTCGAGTTTCTCGTAAGTGCACACTCGGAGATCAATGCTGCTAGCTCCTTAGAGCAGGCTCCATTTAAATACCTATAGAACAGACTTAGCATGCCTACATTGTGCATCAGAGATGGCAATCGGTCTGTTAACAACGGTTTTTCAATCAGACGGACCGCCCTCATTTGCACAGAATCATGTTGGTTTATTAAGTGTTTTGGGGCTCCAGCCCAGCGGAGGCTCCGTAAAGGAGGGCTATAAAGTTATTTATTTATTTATGAAAAGAATTTTATACATAGTGTACATTTTGTGTTATTTCGCCCACCATGCTCTAGGGATGTCCCTGTGTTATGGCGGGTGAAGTATGCAGATTATATAATTTAAGGTAATGAAGTACGTTTACTGATAATATAATAATTATGATAATGAGGTTTACAGTTAATGCAGCAATGAATTTATGATAATGAAATTTACTTATAATATAGTAATTGATGATAATGATGTTTACAGGTAATAAATATAACAAGGAATTTATGACAATGAAATTTACAGATAAAATAATAATTGATAGGTGAAATTTACAGATAATATAATTTATAATTATATCACTATTTTTAGTGTATTTTATAGCTGCAATGACACCGTTAGTTCGGTTGATTACGACGCTGCGTCTGACCAGACGATGTGGCAATTGTTTCCATTATGCAAATGCCCGGTCATAATGTATCCATCTTTTGAATGTCTAGTCGTGATGCTTAAAATATATAAAGATTCAGGTTAATGGGCTATTTTTGCCTATTGTCGTAAAAACTGATGCGTCATTGTTGGGCAATTGGATAAAATACCGAAATATCACAGAAAAGTTTATATTTTTATTTATTTTTTTACTTACTTACTAACTCTCAAAAATTGTGCGAACTGTACAGGGACCGTAGATACTTTGCCCTATGGTTTAATTTGGCAGCCAACTCTGGTCTGGAGCTCCGCAAAACCTAATAACCTTTATAATCTTTAGATCACAGGCGTCGGGTGGGAATGCTATCCTTGTTCTACTGGTATTTCGATGGAAGATGCTCCGAGGAACTAGCATCATTGATCCCCTCGGCACCAGTGCATATTCAGGAAACACGCCAAACGCGCGCCCAACATATTATGTACACGGTTTTTGTCACATGAGAACGGGACCTTTCTACGACTCGTTCTTGAGTTTCCACAGCTCGGCTATTGAACGATTTGCCGGCCTCTGTGTGACCCATGTTCACTCCTTCCTCTCCTCAAAAAGACCCTCCACACAGTATCTTCAATGATGACATAGGCCCCGAGGGAAATTATTTTCCTCGGGGCCTCCTGTGTGGAGTTAATGTAAAAAAAAACCTTTTTTGCTTACTTTCATTGGTGTTTCAAAAATAAAAAAAACTTTTTAAAAAGAATTTTAATGATATGGTCATATTTTCATGTAATTTAAGAATATTTAAAATAAGTATAATTTATCTAACATTGAATAATTTTAATTATCATTTTGCAAATTATTACGTTGTTGCTGTGAATCCTGTCCAGTTACATGCCATTCATTTTATAAACATAACATAAATATGTCATAATAGAGCTTTTTTTTTTGTGCCGCTTTTTCGGGTCCAGGTTACATTATTCAGTACCATTTATTAATTCAAATGTAATTTTTTAAGAGTGTCGAATTTCGTGGAGTGTCATGCCTCTGATTTAATGTATCGACCTAGTTTAAGTTTGTGCAGAATTTAAGTAAATTAGTAATTAACTACTAGAGCATTCTCCGGCGAAGCCACATTTCAAAAGCCTCTAACCTGTTCATGGTGTTTACTTTCAAAGTCCATGTCTCACATTCATACAGCAAGATCGACCACACATAACCTTTTAACATAATAATACTAACAGATTATTGTTGTCCAAACTTCAGTAGATAATATTAGTTCCAATAACGTAATCCATTCCCTAAAATCCACCGACTCCGGGCAGTTAATACTAAATGCGTTTAAAATTTAAATAAGTCGAAGGTGACATACGCCCACCAAACGCTCTTGAGGGGATTGTTCACGAAAACGGCGCTATATAATTCAAATGTTGTTATTATTATTATTACTACACGATTACACAATTTCATAATGCCTTTATAGACATAAACAAAATATAAGCCAAGGGTAACATAGTATTATGTTAAATCTGCCAAATAAATTATATTTAATGTTAACTTGTAAAAAAATTCACTTCGCTTAGGTAACCTTGTTTATTAAATTGCAAATAAATAATATTGTGTGCAATAAATAATATGGTAATCTGGGCACTGAACTAATAAACATTTTGTTATCTGCGTTTTTTATTACATAATAATTAGACTTAGCATGCCTACATTGTGCATCAGAGATGGCAATCGGTCTGTTAACAACGGTTTTTCAATCAGACGGACCGCCCTCATTTGCACAGAATCATGTTGGTTTATTAAGTGTTTTGGGGCTCCAGCCCAGCGGAGGCTCCGTAAAGGAGGGCTATAAAGTTATTTATTTATTTATGAAAAGAATTTTATACATAGTGTACATTTTGTGTTATTTCGCCCACCATGCTCTAGGGATGTCCCTGTGTTATGGCGGGTGAAGTATGCAGATTATATAATTTAAGGTAATGAAGTACGTTTACTGATAATATAATAATTATGATAATGAGGTTTACAGTTAATGCAGCAATGAATTTATGATAATGAAATTTACTTATAATATAGTAATTGATGATAATGATGTTTACAGGTAATAAATATAACAAGGAATTTATGACAATGAAATTTACAGATAAAATAATAATTGATAGGTGAAATTTACAGATAATATAATTTATAATTATATCACTATTTTTAGTGTATTTTATAGCTGCAATGACACCGTTAGTTCGGTTGATTACGACGCTGCGTCTGACCAGACGATGTGGCAATTGTTTCCATTATGCAAATGCCCGGTCATAATGTATCCATCTTTTGAATGTCTAGTCGTGATGCTTAAAATATATAAAGATTCAGGTTAATGGGCTATTTTTGCCTATTGTCGTAAAAACTGATGCGTCATTGTTGGGCAATTGGATAAAATACCGAAATATCACAGAAAAGTTTATATTTTTATTTATTTTTTTACTTACTTACTAACTCTCAAAAATTGTGCGAACTGTACAGGGACCGTAGATACTTTGCCCTATGGTTTAATTTGGCAGCCAACTCTGGTCTGGAGCTCCGCAAAACCTAATAACCTTTATAATCTTTAGATCACAGGCGTCGGGTGGGAATGCTATCCTTGTTCTACTGGTATTTCGATGGAAGATGCTCCGAGGAACTAGCATCATTGATCCCCTCGGCACCAGTGCATATTCAGGAAACACGCCAAACGCGCGCCCAACATATTATGTACACGGTTTTTGTCACATGAGAACGGGACCTTTCTACGACTCGTTCTTGAGTTTCCACAGCTCGGCTATTGAACGATTTGCCGGCCTCTGTGTGACCCATGTTCACTCCTTCCTCTCCTCAAAAAGACCCTCCACACAGTATCTTCAATGATGACATAGGCCCCGAGGGAAATTATTTTCCTCGGGGCCTCCTGTGTGGAGTTAATGTAAAAAAAAACCTTTTTTGCTTACTTTCATTGGTGTTTCAAAAATAAAAAAAACTTTTTAAAAAGAATTTTAATGATATGGTCATATTTTCATGTAATTTAAGAATATTTAAAATAAGTATAATTTATCTAACATTGAATAATTTTAATTATCATTTTGCAAATTATTACGTTGTTGCTGTGAATCCTGTCCAGTTACATGCCATTCATTTTATAAACATAACATAAATATGTCATAATAGAGCTTTTTTTTTTGTGCCGCTTTTTCGGGTCCAGGTTACATTATTCAGTACCATTTATTAATTCAAATGTAATTTTTTAAGAGTGTCGAATTTCGTGGAGTGTCATGCCTCTGATTTAATGTATCGACCTAGTTTAAGTTTGTGCAGAATTTAAGTAAATTAGTAATTAACTACTAGAGCATTCTCCGGCGAAGCCACATTTCAAAAGCCTCTAACCTGTTCATGGTGTTTACTTTCAAAGTCCATGTCTCACATTCATACAGCAAGATCGACCACACATAACCTTTTAACATAATAATACTAACAGATTATTGTTGTCCAAACTTCAGTAGATAATATTAGTTCCAATAACGTAATCCATTCCCTAAAATCCACCGACTCCGGGCAGTTAATACTAAATGCGTTTAAAATTTAAATAAGTCGAAGGTGACATACGCCCACCAAACGCTCTTGAGGGGATTGTTCACGAAAACGGCGCTATATAATTCAAATGTTGTTATTATTATTATTACTACACGATTACACAATTTCATAATGCCTTTATAGACATAAACAAAATATAAGCCAAGGGTAACATAGTATTATGTTAAATCTGCCAAATAAATTATATTTAATGTTAACTTGTAAAAAAATTCACTTCGCTTAGGTAACCTTGTTTATTAAATTGCAAATAAATAATATTGTGTGCAATAAATAATATGGTAATCTGGGCACTGAACTAATAAACATTTTGTTATCTGCGTTTTTTATTACATAATAATTAATTGTTATTGTTTCTATTAATGATACGGAAAACAACAATTTTAAAATTCTTTCCACTTTATTTATTTCTGACCATAGCTGGTTTCAGCCTGTTAAGGCCATCTTTAGACTGGTACAATTATTCCATAAACTACAATTTATATACATTACATTTGGGGAGTTTCAGGTTTCAGCCTATTAACTTTTCGACCTATTTCCATTCTTGAAAGTGGAATAAAGTTTTAAATTGTTTTTAAATATTATTGTAATGGAATTCCACCACGAATTGTCAGTGTTTAGAAATATGAAATCATTACATTTTTTGTTCTGAAAGTCGTTTTAAACTCAAACGCTTAAATACTGCATAGTCAGTGAATAAAAGAGAAGAAATAACTACAAAGGACGTATGGTAGCTTCTATACATGTACTATTACAGTCCGTTGGCCTTTTTTTACAAGATAAGTTTAAGAAATGCCGATTTTGGGTTAAGAGGGTGTAACCAGAGAATACCGGAAATTAGTCCCTTTTAAATCAAATTCTGGACGTATTGGCTCATTTTTACAAAAAAACATAAATTGATTTTGAAAGATTGTTATTTTATCAGGTAAACGCATTTAAGTATTTGAAAAACTAAATTTATTTTTAATATACTTAAGTTATACCGTTGGTCGTTAGCAGATTTGTTCAATTTTCAAACGACGTATTGTATTTATTATACAACACAAATTTCAAATCATATAATCATACAACAAAATAAATCAATACATAATCTTGTTAACACATTTTTTAGTATTTTAATTTTATTTAAATTAAAATCATTAAAACATAAATCCGAGAACGTGTTTTGGACGAAAATAGCTCAATTTTACACTTATTTTGTTTAGACATTATTGAAAAATCATAAATACTTAAAAGAAGTACACGATATTTAATCATTTATCATCGTGCGTTTTGAGAATTTTTATTTCTTACTTGAATGTAGGTATATATTAAAGCAAGTTTTGAATTAAATAAATCGATATTAAATTTTTAATTTTAAAATTATTGATACGGGGAATAATTGATATTTCTCATTGGAACCTCCCTGTACAGTTGCAAGCATTTTTAAACTTTTATTCTCAGCCGCCAATGGTTCTTAATGATGGAATTTCGTTATGAATTATTAAACAACTCAGGTATATGTTTAGATTTCCAGGGAAGGCATAAATTAACGCACAGTAATAAAAAAAAATGAAAATAACTTGAAATGTAATGATATATTTTTATTAAAATATTAGAGAATCACAAACACGCCATGATTACATGATTCATCAAATGTCATTTTGTTTATTCAGTTGCTATTTGCACTACGATAATTTTTTAAATGTCTCGCTATCGAAACACGTTCTTGACATTAAGGAATTATCCGAAATTTTAGCTTTGCTTTACAAATTTTATATATGTAGGTAGGTAATAAATAAGCCTTCTGAATATTGCGGATAAAAGCAAGAGTTTTTATGGTTTGGTCGAAAAAGGTTTAGATAAGTGAAGAAAAAGAAAATGATTGCATCCATCTTCAATTCCAGTCAAATCAAAGTGGCCTTTGCCTACATTTATCATGCTATAATATTTTTTTGGGTAACAAAACAAATTTAATATAAAATTCACGAAAATTTGTGTTATGTGCATTCTGAAAAAATCGGTAATATTTCTACTTATTTTTTAGTTATTCGAATATTGAATGCATGACCCACTGTGCGATTGTTAAGCAACATTCATGAAAATATTTAATTGGTTTGTGGGTGATATTCTTCTGACGCACAGTGGTTCATTTTTATCTGAACATTTGGAACATGTGCTGACGTATTTCCCATCCAACGTTTGTCTGGGTGAAACGCCTTTGTTGAATATGGCAATTTACATTTTAGCTCGGTTTATGTTATATAAAAAAGGCAAGCAGATTAGAATTTGAATTTTTAATAACAAATCTAATTATTGTTATTTCTAAAATTTGCACTTTTTTGTATGACTTCAATCATTAGATTATCTGTAAAGAAAAATGAGCAATGATGGGTCTATTTCGCCATCTAACTCATCGGTCTAGTGCGAATTTATATTGCAAACTGTTATTAATAATATTCCAAGAAGGCTGTTGGTAAGTTTAATTTGCCAGAAAAAAATCACATTGATGATTTGCGCACAATTATTTAACAATCTCTAAACTACCTACGCGCTAAAGTATGAATTACTCAATTCTCTGATGAACTATTGAGTATGCTGTCGTCTTCAACCAAAAAAATAAATGTCGAAATATCTAACGGAAATTTTTTGTAATCGGTATTATGTCGTAGGTGTAGGTGATAGTAAAGGTCAGTTTTTATTAATATAAAGGATTTAGTTTAGTACACCTTATCGTATATTATATTTTTGTCTACATGTGCTTTTTTTGTGTATGCCTTTTTGTCTATTCGTAGATATTCTTATATTTCAGTGTAGTGAAGTGTAGTGTTGCATTAGTTTTTTTTTAAATTTATGTATTTGTAAGAAACGTTATTTGTTGTTTTAATTTAATAACTACTTATTTATCCGAAAGTTGTTTTATCTGAAAAACTTTCGAGATGATTGTATGTATTTAACACGAATATTTTTTTAATAAAAAAACCTTTTGATTCACCTAATTACTATAATAGACAAATATTTGCATTCGGGGCTATGGAAAATACTGCATTCAAATTTTCAATACAAAATGTCACGGTATACTGATATAGATGATTATAAATGGCTGTCATCCCATATGACGAAAGCGTGTTTTTATTTTATGTAAATGAAGTTTTTAACACAGTATTTTTCATCACCCCGAATGCAATTTCTTTTATAGCAATTAAGGAGAATCAAAATGTTTTTTCTTTAAAAAGTTTGCCTGTCAAAAACTGTCCAAAGAAGCGAAGCTAGCAGTCTATAATGGAGTGCTTGTACCTACCCTGATAAATGACAGTGAGGCATTGAGGCAGAGGAAGGATGAAAGCAAACTGAATGCTGTTGAATGAGATCCCTGAGTCGTATGTCAAGTAAAACCGTTAACTATTTGGTGTACTTGATCGTGACAGTTTTTCCTCGGATGTCCTCGACTTGTATAGTAAAATAGATGTTAAAAAAAAATAGCAAAAAAAAAACAAAAAAGCAATAAAGCATTAACTTTAACTTAACGAGAAACGAGTTTTTTTTTTCTAGTTTACGTACCGATCCGAAAAGAAAAATATCTTATGTAACTAAACATCGTACAAAAATATTATTTATAAAATAATCCATGTCCATGAATAATAAATGTACATAAGCTTGTGGTACTTATGGAGTATTCCTGCTTCATTTGTGATTTAATCGATAATATTTTATAAGCAAGCACTTATAGAAAATCACGTTAACTTTCTTTGTAACTCTATTCATTAGGGAGTTACGAAATAACATGTAAATAATACTCTTTAGCATTACTTAGGGGCCAAACTTTCACTGTACATCGCAATGTTATGAGTTATGACAGTAATACAACAGTTGTTAATGAAATAATACTCATTATTCCGGTTTAATTATGACAGATATTTTAATTATGACAACCTAGCTGAGAGAATTGGGTTAAGCTCTAATTGATAGGTAATTTATATTTAATAGAAACCACTGTAATTAGTACTAAGTACTCTTACTTGCTTTTTATATGTTCCCCTGAATTTTTTTTTCTAGTTTCATAAACCTGTTAAATACTTATCTTAAGGTGATGCACTACTAAGCAATGCAAAATCATTTGATTTTGGTTTGAAAATTAGATCGCTTAGAAATATTTTAGATGCTTTGATTAAATACTGCGAGTAAATTAAATGAAAAAAAATTAATAATTAAATAATGCGAGACATAAATAATATGTCAAGTCCAGAAAAAATTAAATATCAGGTCTATAAAAACTACTTTACAGTTCAAAACCTCCTACTTTTGAACGGCTTCTCATATATGGTTTTATTGTAAAATGTAGAATTTTGTTTTTTAGGAAATTTTTATACAACATTAAAATATTTTTATTTTTATTTTTATTTTTAACCTTTTAACTTAATGAGTTAAACCTCAAATTATAATATTTTAATTAATTAAGATAAAAATCCGAAACAGAAAAATCAGAAAAGATACGGATACATCTGGGACTCGAACCCAGGACATCTGGCAATCCGGGCCAACGCGCTATCCACTGCGCCAACGTTGGCGGATTGCCAGAGGTCCTGGGTTCGAGTCTCAGATGTATCCGTATCTTTTTCTGATTTTTCTGTTTCGGATTTTTGATTGACTTTCGCTAATATTATCTTCATTAATTAAAATATAAAAATATTTTTTCTTGAGTTTCGCTAAATAAAAGACAACATGGTTTTTCGTGAAAAAATCAAAAGACGTAAACCTTACCGCCATCTACATATTATGGTGTGATCTAGTTAACTGCACGAAAGGCTTTTTTTCCTCATCTATTCCTAGTCTATTTTATTTGTGTGTTATTATTTATATATTATCTATATGTATCTGTAACTTTTATATCCTTCAGAGTTTTTTTTTAATTTTTTACACTCTGATGTCATATTACAATCAAATGCCACAATTAATTAATATTATTATTTTTTAAATATTTTTTATGCTTTTAACTGTGACATGCAATCATTGTTTAGTGGTATATGTATACCGTGGATAAAATAAAGAATAATATGGCCTAAACAGTCCGAATTTCCGAATTTTGTGCATGTTTCGTTTCGCTCGGTTTAGTTTTTTTTACACCGAAACATCGTACGGCATATGAAATAACTGTACCAACATCCTATTGCTGAAGGAAGTCCAATTATTATTTTGAATAATGGTTCATTTAATTGTTTAGTGAAAGTTATTGTTAACTGGCCCAATTATACATTGTTTGTCTTTTAAAAGTCGCAACTCTTATTTTTGGTTTTAGCCAATTTTGCAATTGGCAATTAAACACCCTGTATTATTTTTAATTAATTAATTGTGAAAAAAAAATAATCCAATAAAATATATATATTGAGAATTTAGAATCCACGACTTCTGGATACTGAACCAAGGATTTTACCGCTCTGTCATAAGGGTAGTCGTCTACCTACCACATTTGCAAAAATGTATCATTATAACTTTCGGCAAATGTGACTCATTATTTTAAGTTGTCTAGTGTGGAACTTCTTCGGAAAAATCAATAATGACTTAATAAAATATAGTATATTTGCGGCACGTTCCAGACTAGAATATACTCTAAGTATTGCACTGGTGTGAGACCACTATTTAGAATTGAAACGTTGCTTGAAATGGCTTTAGCCATGTTTGGTGACCAGATCTGAATAGCCAGGTACTTACCCACCTTTCTCCTCCCCATCTTCTTTCCCTCCCCACTCCTTTAGTCTCACAACATATCCCAATTTGGGATGCCATAGTCTCACTGGCATCATACGGTAGAAGTTGGACTTTTGTGCGGTATACATATAAAAAATTTAAAAAAACGAATCACGTTGTGCTTCTTTTCCTTTTGAAAATATACGCCACACGACAATGTCAGAAAACTTTTGCCGTGAGAATCTTAACGCAGCTACATACATATTAATCTATTGAAGGAAAATTCATACTGGGACCACGAGGTGAGGTTTGTCCGGGTCGTTGCAACGGATGCGTCTGCTCATCAACTGTGTGGCAGGCCGGATCAGGAGAGAGACTGGTCGATGGAGACCTTTTGACCTTCCCAGAAAGATTTTTTTTATTTTTTTTTTATTTTTATTATTTATTTATTTCAATTTATTTCACCTCTTACACACAACAATTTTACATTTTAATCATTTTTTAACAATAGAATAACTAAATAAAAACAAAAATATAATAAAAAGGTATAACAAAAAGGTGAAAACACATTTTTTTTGGTTTCTACACCAATTAAGAGAACTGGCTCTTGAGCTTGGTGTAGGTGTTATGTAAGAATATACAATTTTTAGTCCATAATTAATATAATATCTTAAGGACTAGATTAAGGAAAACATTATACATTATTTTATGGTTTGATTAAGGTTAAAGGGTTTTAGGATTAAGGTTAAAGGATTTTATTGCATACAGTTTTTTAAGAATATATTGATCTTTTTCTGGAATAATGCTAAATCTCTTATTTTTTTTACTTCTTCGGGAAGGCTATTGAAGTAAGTTATCCCTTTGTATACATAATTATTTTGCATTTGTTGAGTAGAAAATAATGGAATTTGGATATTATATTTACGTCTTAACGATGAGTTAACTTTATTATTTTTTAATGTCTTATCTTTGAATATTTGTAATATTGAGTCTTTTTTATAGAGATCTTCAATTTTTGGAACTTCGAAAATTTTGAACAATGTTGCAGAAGGCAATGTAGGTTGTTTTTTTAAAATGACTTTAATAATTAGTTTTTGAACCACATTTACAGGGTTTACAATTTTTTTATATGCACCTCCCCATCCAATAAATCCATATTGAATTACTGACTGTACTAGTGCATAGTACACCTTTTTAAAATTATTTACCTTGAGAATATTTCTTAATCTAATAAATATATAAATACATTTCCTAATGCGCTTAACAAGTTCACATATGTGTCTGTTCCATTTCATATGTTGGTCTACAATTACACCGAGCTATTTTATTTCAGTTGTATGATTTAATTTTTTACATGAACTATTACAGACAGTTTTGTTACATTTATTATTGTGTATAATTATATCGATGTTTGGGTGAGTTCTGAACTTATTTATTGAGAAGGGAATGTAAAGTGTCTTTTTTGCATTAATTGAGAGCAGGTTTGTGTCGAACCAGTTTTTTAGGATTTGCATGTCATTGTTTGCATTTTTCATTAGAATATTCCAGTCCTGACCCTTAACTATGATGATTGTGTCGTCCGCGTAAGAAATAACGCGTCCACTGAGGTTTTGTGTAAAAATGTCGTTGACATACATGATAAAAAGTAATGGCCCTAATACAGTACCTTGTGGTATTCCAAAATCACTTGTAAGAGGTTTGCTCAATGTATGGTTAATTTTTACCACTTGTGATCTGTTATTAAGATAACTTTTTATCCAATTTAAGGCTCTGCCATTAAAACCCACAGCGTTTAGTTTTTGTGTTAATTTGACATGAGAAATGCTGTCGAAAGCTTTTTGAAGATCAACAAATATACCAATACACTTTAAAGATTTATCTAATAAAGATTATCTCGGAACATCGCCTTGCACCACACTGAGCCCCAGATTCCCACCCACCACTCATACCTTTACCCTTCCCAGAACTTCCTCTACTTCATTTCCTTAAAATACCGTCAACACAGAGTCTCCAAAGATGAAAAAGGCTTATGGTCTGTGTGGAGCTAATTAGAAAAGCAAAACATTGAAATCTAGTAATGATTAACAACTCTTAATCTCAGAAAGTTTTCTTTCGTTGATATTCCTATTGTTTTCCAACTCAAGAAAGTTTATCCACTTTAAAAACAAACAAACAAACGTGACCACTGAGCACCTGTTGAATAAATATCTTACGAATAAACCCACATAAGATTCTTATGCAAAGTCCACTTGAGAGCCATTGACCAGCGGCTGAGAATAAAATTTTTAAAATGCTTGAAACTGTACAGGGAGGTTCCGATGAGAAAGATCGATCATTCCCGTATCAAATTTTTTAAATTAAAATTTAATATCGATTGATTTCATTCAAAACTTGCTTTAATATATACCTACATTCTCAAGTAAGCAATAAAAATGCTCAAAACGCACGGTGATAAATTAGTTAGTATCGTCTACTTCTTGTTAGGTATTTTTTTGTTAATAAGTATTTTTGATTTTTCAATAATGTCTAAACAAAATAAGAGTGTAAAAAAAATCTGAAATATTGTAGTTTGTAAGACATAAATAGAAATACTATATAATATAATATAATACATATTTATCATACTTTTAATATAATACATATTTATCATACCTACTTTTTATTGGCTTGTATTTTTATGTATCAAATTTGTGTAATATGTTTCAATTTCTATTTTAAATTTTCGATTGACAGTCGCTAATATATTATAGTCTTCAGTGATTAAATATTACAATTAAATTTTTTAAACATTAAGTTAAATAAATAAAAAATAGTATTATTCAAAGGAAAATTATAAAATGATTGATTCTATGTAAAGCTAATGTAGATAATGTATTAGGTAATGTTGTTTTCTTATTTAATTTCTTAATGAAAAGCGTACGAACATATGTTTTTATATCCTTCAAATAATGTTTTTATTTTGTACGTGGCATCACTGGCGTACAGTGTACACTGAACGTACATAACATTATTATCACATCTCTGTACGTGTACGAGGCGTATTGAAAAGTCAAGCTTTCACTTTCATACAGACGTGTTGGGAGACACGACGCGCGTGACGCGTTGACCGACTGACTCCTTGTGACGTAGGATTTGCTTTTTCCATACGAGCTGCATACCGCGGATGTATTTGGTGGAATTACTTAACCGGCATTCAAAGTGCATGTGTGCACCCGATTGCGCCTGTTCACGCTGTCGTCTTGATAGTGACCAGCAAATATGTTATTTAAATGACCTAGTTATTTCGCAATAGTTTGAACATCTTGAGCAGCCTAAGATAGAGACGAACATCAAAATTATTAAAATTGTAAATAATCAGTTGGATAGCGATTCAATTTCATGTACCTACCATTAGATCAGGGTTCCCTCGTTTGTATTATTGTGACAATTATACATCAGGATATAATTCAGTAAATAAATAGATACATACCATTATAAACTTTATAAAGTATAAAGCTGCACTAATTAAGATGATAGACTTCGCTTTTCGGCCCATACAAAAAGGACGCCCGGGAAAAAACACTTTTCTATATCGAAAATTGCACAAAATAAATATATTTTTTTATACTGCTTTCTAGAAGGTGAAAACTATGTCGGTATGTTTTCGAATTTTCGATGCGTTTCGTATTAACGTAAACATTCACTGTCAAACATGTACGATTTATCGAAAAATATTATTTAAGGAAAAAGTGCTGCTAACTCAACTCTCATAAAGAATTATAAAATTATAAAAAGCTACCGACGTAGCTTCTTCTTTCTAAAAAATATATATTTTTTTAAATTTCAATTTCGTGAAAGTTTCGGTGTAGAAAAGTGTATTCTCCATAAACCCCTTTTCGAGCGATTTCTGTAGATAAATTTGAGCGTTGTCTCATTCGCACATTTCGCATTCGAATGTATTGTAAGTGTACGTGAGCTTATTGTGAGCGGGACAGAATGACAGTCGCGGGTGTTCCGCGTGTGATTCAAAGTCTAGCCTCTTAAGAGCTATTGACCAGCGGCTGAGAATAAAAGTTTTAAAATGCTAACAACGGATGAGAAAGATCGATCATTCCCCGTGTCAAATTTTTTGAATAAAAAATGTAATATCGATTTATTTTATACCTACATTTAAGTAAGCAATAGAAGTGCTCAAAACGCACGATGATAAATTATTAAATATCGCGTACTTCTTGTAAGTATTTTTTGATCATAAGTTTTTATGATTTTTCAATAATTTTTTTGTAAAAAAAACGTCAATACGTCTAGAATTTGATTTAAAAATGACTAATTTCCGGTATTCTCTGGTAATACCCTCTTAAACATTTTTTAATATTTAAATTAATGAAGACAATATTAGCGAAATTCAATCGAAAATCTGAAATAGAAAAATCAGAAAAAGATACGAATACATCTGGGACTCGAACCCAGGACCTTCGGTATCGGGGCTTCAGATTTTCGATTGAATTTCGTTAATATTATCTTCATACAAAACAATACAAGAACAATACGTTAATCTACCAAACTATTAAATGGGAATATAATTCACCGTCTCCAGATATTTTCATATCAGAGGGTTCGGCTCTGTGGAATTCCTAATTTGACCGATAAATCCTACTGATCCCTCAATATAAATATTTAAAAAATAATATAATTTAAATAATAAAAATATTATAATTTGCGGTTTAACTCTTTAAGTTAAAAAGTTTAAAATAAACATATTTTAATGAGGTCACTGCATAACAGGTTTTAGTTTTTGCTTCTTTCTTCACTGTCTTTGATAAACTTATTACTTGTTACTAATGTATTTTATTTTATTTGTACTGTTTTTATGTAATCCTATAATTTTGAACTCATAAAATTTTATAAGCTATAATTATTAGCATGAAACACTCATCCACATGGAAAAAATCTCCCGAGAAAAGATGCATGCCGCCGACGCGACTCGAAGCCCTGTCCTGCTGATTTCCGGTCAACTGCTCTAACCTCTGGGCTACGTCGGCTTATCTCTTACCCGCCAAATAATTCAATATATACTAGTGTTTCATTCAACAATTACTGCTTATTACATTTTTTTTAATCTTGTCTTAAACATTAGTTTATCAATTAAAAAAATAATTATTAAATTTTAATATTGTACTATGAGATATGTCCGTGTAAAAACTATATATAATTATATATATCTGTATATAAATAAATTATTCATAATTGTATAAACTTTTATGGTGTTGTAATCATAGGTTCTTGTAAATTGTGCTCCATCTTCTACGCGATCACTAAATACTTAAAGCTAGCGATAAATATACAAGTTTTTAATTATTAAAGACAATATTAACGACTCTCAAATGAAAAATTTGATACAGAGCGATCAGACAAAAATTCGGTCGCATCTAGGATTTGAACCCAGGACCTTAACCTTGCCAGGGCTTTGCTCTACCAATGAACTATAAGGTCAAATTAGCCAAGGTCATGGGACCGAATCTTTTCTATTTCACATTTTTGGTTTGACAGTCGTCAATATTTACATATGAGGTTTTGCTCATTAATTGTAAATGACTTGTGAAATTTATCCAAAAATATTTTATTTATCCAAAAATATTTTATTTATCCAAAAATATAGAAAAAAATGTAAATGCTTAAGATTTTGTAAATCTTTTTTTTATATCGAAGACAGATTTGCTTGAATTCGTTCTCCTATGGATGGTCCTTTGTATCTGACAATGAAATTGGCAGTGCTTACATATGGTTACTACTATTATATAACTTTTCCTTAATTACGAAACTTTATTTTGAAAAACGTTCGATATTTTACTTTTCTTTGCTAATATCTACTTTTTCACAAGTCATTTACAACCCAGCAGACAGCTTTTTCTACGCAAAAAATCTCTGAACTTGGAAGAAAGGCCACGCCGCACCCCAGCAGCTGCAGCAATAGCTAGCTCCTTGGCACACTCTTATTCAAAAAGAGATAGTTGCGCGGGACAAGTTGCGCTTGCCACAGATCCGTGGTTGTACTATATTTATTTACCTGATGTTGGCACCCACCAGTCCAGTTCTTACTCGAGAGTCTTCCACTATCGTCTTTTAAACGGTTTTATTTTGAATCAGGGCATTTTTTTCCTCGTCATTGGCTTCAGCTAACATACTATTTGTTAAACTTTTAACTAAGCGATTGTAATCATTGAGAGAATGGGTTTATAAATACTTTTCCGTGTTGGTATAAAGTTTCGCAAAACCTATTTCGTCATACTCTGGTATTCGCCAAGGCATCTTTGTGGGTCGCATCGCAATTAGTATGTCCTATCAAAGTAATGACTTGGTTTTATCATGTTTCTCTAAACAGTAGTTATATCACAGTTTTTCCTAATGACGTATAATTTTAAGGCTCTATGTTGTTTTGCTGCATATATAATTAACACTCTTTGGATTTAATGTACTATTTGGTTTGTAAATTGTAATAATTACTTCATTTACAGCTAACCATGATTTAATAATTTCAAATTTTCACAGTATTTATTAAAATGCTCTTTATGACATGCAGTATGATTAACATTTTCTTTTAAAAAACGAAATTATCATTTCAGAAGAAATCATACTCCTTTTAAATTGCTTTAAAGCCATATTTACCAACTTAGCCTTACATAACTTAAGTTACGTTTTATTCTTAAGTTAACATCGGCTTTCCGAATGTAGCATCTATTTTAAATTGCCTTTAATTTACATAACATTTGAAATTAAGAATTTTATTCGTACCTCCCATCGTAATACCAGGTGTCTAGACTACTAGACGGTGACTTTCCATAATTGAGTTTCATAACGATTATTTTTTAAAATTGATAAACTAATGTTTAGGACAAGATTTTTTATGCAAAAAAAAAAAAAAAAAAAAAAAAAAAAAAAAAAAAAAAAAAAAAAAAATATAATAAGCGATAATTGTTGAATGAAACACTAGGTATATATTGAATCATTTGGCGGGTAGGAGGTATCCCGCCGTAGCTTAATGGTAGAGCTCCTGTCCGGCAAACAGAGGGGTGCGGGTTCGAGTCCCGTCGGCGACACATATCTTTTCTCGGGAGAGTTTTCAATATTGATGAGTGTTTCAGGCTAATAATTATTGCTTATAATAAGAGTTTCATAACTATAAATTTGATAGTTACGAAAATCCTACCGGCTGCGCCACTGTTATATTTACATTAACAGTATGGAGATGAAAGAGATCACAGTGAAATCTGTAATATTTATTGTTTTACCCGAGTAAAATCTTATTAAATTTATTACTCCAGATATGCTCAGGAATCGCTGGGTAAAATCTCTCGGGTACGTCCTGTTACACCGTGTATACTAAATGTAAAAACACAATATTTTATGAGGCAAATGTATCTATTTATAAACGTTATCGTCAACTCAGTTTTCGGTTGTTGCGTGTAAAAATAATGAATAAAAAATTCCCAAAGTTTCATAATCTATTTTCAAATTGCAGTCGGAAACTTTAGTTTCATAAAGGTGCACATATAAACTATTTTGTGGTTAACTTTTAGATTTTAATATAAAGCGTGGTGCTTTCTCTTACTAACACATGTATATCGTATCAAATAGTATAATACCTATCACAATTAATTTCCATAAACCATTTATCTTGTTTAAAATAATCTGTATAATTTGCCACGTATTGTAATCTTAATGTATAATATTTTTAAGTTTTAATTTCTATCTTCTTTTGTTTTATGTACATATATATTTTTTTGAAAAATATTTTTCAGCTTACTTTTAATTTTTATATTTGTATTTAGTTTTATCTATTCTTAAATATGTTTTCTTTTTCTTCTTTCTTGTGTTTTATCTTTTTCTATAAAATAATATTTTTTAGTTTTTATATTAATTATTTCATATCTGACTACCACAACACGGGCACTAGCCTAGTGTGGCAGTTAAAAAAATGTCAAAACTGTAAAACTTACGAAAATTTATGAAATAATAAAAAAAAAATATTTTTAACCATGCTAGTAAGGAAGACACAACGATTTCTATGAGACCTTTATGAGTTGTTTCAAAAAGCGAAAAAATTCACAACTTTACAGTACCACAATTTCCCTTACTGCTTACAAACCGTTTTACTTAGAGTCGAACGGTATTTAAGAACATTTATGCTTTTTTATAACAGCGTGGTGTCGTTTGCGTGACCACATATTCGTGTTTTATGAGTTTAAAAAGTGGGTCGTTATAGAAGCCCTTGTGGAAAGCCTTTACGACCATTGTGTCATAATGGTTTCGTCACTACATTCTACATGTATACAATATTACTGCGAATTTGTGTTTGCTTCCTCTTTCATATAATTCTTCTGAATAAAAGGAAACAGAAAATTTCAGATAAGAGATTTGTTTAATTTGATTCTAACAAACATTTCAATCATCCTTATGATTTCATTAAAATTTATCATATCGGTTAATATTTATAATCCATAATATCTACCTATTAACTATTTTATTTTATTTTTATATTTCTTTGCTCCTATGAGGACTTTTTACTTTATATTTTATATTTAAATCATTGTACCTTTTAAAGATATCTTATATTTCTACTTTAAACTTTTTTTATTATTATTATTTTATTCTCACTTTTAACTTTTTTTATTTTTGCTTAATAATTTAAAGCTTGTACTTTATACCATATTTTTCACTTTACATTTATATTTTACCCTTTACCTACTACTTATAACCTTACTACTTACTTTTTACATTTTTTTCCTTATATTTAACTTACAATTATACTATTAGTCATTCTTCATGTTGTTGTACTATTTATATGTTATGTTAATTATGTTAATGGCACATTTTGTGCCGTATATGTGTAAATAAATAAATAAATAAATAAAAGCATAACTTGTAAAAAGCGTTTTTCCTTAAAATAATTATACGCGCGTCATCTATGAAAGAGCAGATTACGAATTATTTAAATTTAAAAAAAATTAAATGGAGTTCTACGAATTAAACACAAAAACAATAAATAATTATTTTGAGTATCACCTTAAAGATTAGTGGGTTGATTTTTTGTTTAAAAGAAAGACAAACATTCCCGGGTTACGAGTAACCCAACAACATTTGAAAATCTCCTACTACTTTATTGTTTGTTTTTTGTCTTGGGCGAACATGAGAAAGGAACTTCTCCTTTGGGAACGGTTCCTTTTCAAAGAAAAATTTTGCCAACAGTTGTTGGTACAAACTGACAAACTGTTGACAAACTTTGAACTAGAAGATTTAAAGTTTATTTTTCTGATTTTGTTCAATGTACTAAAAAAACAAATTAAAATATTTAATTTTTTTATAAGAAAAACTCTCTTTTTATAACTTTTGAAAGTTATTCCCATCAATGTATCATAATTTATCATTGAAGAAGAAGATAACATTAATAATCAAAATTAAAATATGAGAATTAACAAGACACAGAAAAATAAAATATAGCGGTGGTAACTGGGACACGAACCCAGAACCTCTCGTCTTCCTGGGACGGGCACTTTTAAATCCCAGGTTTTTTGAAAAAAAAAAATTATATTTATTTTTTATATAATATATGAATTAAAAGTAAAATCATTTGTACAAAATAAGGATAGTCCCACAAAGCTGTTATATGGCAGCTTGTCTGTAGGTTCTACCAATTAAACATTCTTAATATTATACATAAGGAAATATTTGTTAATACATTTATAGTTTTAAGGAAACATTAGAATAGATAACATTATAAAATATCTCAATATACCTGCCTAATAATAAGATATGTAGGCAGCTACATTAAGGACCAGTTGTTTCGGAAAATTTCACGTTTGAATTTCCTTCAAATCGACATTCACCGAAAAATTGGGTTGTTTCAACCTCCGTCAGAAGAAATTTCATCGAAAATTCCATAGGACCAGTTGTTTCAGAATTCCCTTCAAATTTGAATTTCCTTCAAATTTGAATTTCCTTCAAATCGTCATTCACCGAAAAATTGGGTTGTTTCAACTTCCGTCAGCAGTAAATAGCAACAAATAACGTTCGACAAATTTGAAAATTTTATTCAAGTGTTCCACGCCGAATCACAATTTTGACGTCTGCGCATGCGCCACCCATTATTTCGCTAACCGTCCGGACTCGGCTGATCACATTCACATCACATTTCTATAGTATTTTTACTGCTGACGGAAGTTGAAACCACCCAATTTTATTCTTAACGTACGCGATGGACGAACATTTTTACAATAATTTATAATTTGATTCTCCGGCATTCCGTAATTATTTTTTAAAGAAAGTGTTCGATGAATAAGTGTTCAACAGCTTTATAATAGCCTGTCAAAAGTGATTTAAGTCAATTTACTAGCAGACACGTGACAGCGAGATGGTACTAAACACGCACGGAACATGAAACATGTTACCTTCCTACATGTTTTACTGTACGAACTAAAACAAACACCTTCAACTCCGACTTTAAATAAATGAATGATAAAGGGTTTGTATTTTTTTTTACATTAGCTTCCTCAGAGAAAAATGTTTCCCCTCAGTTATCTGTTATCTTTCGGGATGATGTATGGAGGGTCTTTTTAGGAAACGAAAGAGGGCATGTTCTGTGAAGGAAAAATGTACGAGGAGTGGGTAGGAATGTGGGAGTCAATGTGTTAAGAAGTGACGAACGAATCCACCCATCCCACTGCGATGAAAGACGATGGGTCGAGATATTCCGGCTGTAGAGTTCAAAAGGTCTCACTAAATCAGTCTTTCCTGATCCTGCCACACAATAGGTGGGAAAATGCATCTGCCGCTAAGACCTAGATAATCCTTACACCATGCACCCGGGCAACCCTGCTAAGCTACCAAACTTAGCGAACCACTTGGGGTGACCTATAGTTATCCAATAAATGGTTCCTGGGGCGGCGGTGCCCATACCCTCCTCCCAAATTGAGAATCCGTCTTATATTTTATTAGTGACTATATTCCCCTCCCTGGAGCCTTTTTTCCCTGCTGCTTAACTCCATAAAATACACCCATTTTTCCAACAACTCGCTTGACCTAATTTTTTCATTTATTCCAATTTCATAATGCCAGAGCACACTAGTATATATATATAAATATTCACGGGCATGTTCACAACAATTCAAAAAAAATTAAAAGCAATCGGATGAAATTTTAATCGCAATCGTATGCAGAGTATAGGAAATAATTTCATAATGCCAGAGCTCACTATCCTATAACCATCCCGAGTATGCGCACATCATATTCCCAAAGTTTCGTCGTAATCGGATGAACGGTACGGCTACGCATAACATACGAACACACAAACAAACAAACAAACAAACAAGCAAGCATTAATTATTATATATTAGATTTATGTATTTTGATTATTATTATTTCATAGATTGCCTCCATATTTCTTTTTACTAAAACCTTGTCGGATAAAGTGTTAAGAATGCAGGAATGCATCTTAAATTATGGAGTTTATTAGTTTCGGTAATTTAATACATACCATGTCGTCAGATAAGCTTATCTAAAATGCACAGTTGTCGAAAATAAATCATGCATTTAAAAAAAATGTAATAATCATTAGCTTGTGTAACTAAAATTGATACTGCTATTAAATATAGCCTTTTGCTTCGTAGCCCCCTCATTACCATGCATGTTTTAACGATGTGATGCAGATATGATCAAGAGACCCGACACTTTATTTGGACATAGATAAATGTCATCGAGATTATGTAAATTATAAAATCTCCCAACGTTATCAGAAATTTCATCGTAACTTTGGAATGAAGAGATATAATTATTACTGTATAAGATCAAGCGGCTGGCTAAGACGCAAGGTAAGAATGATGAGATGATAAGAAAAAGAAACGGTGTTGGTCGTGTGTAATGGATTGATTGTCTTGACAAATAGATGACGACTTTAAAAATAGACCGCCCATGATTTAGAAAACCTAATTTAAAATAATAGCTGCATTAGAACCAATTATCCTATGCACCAGAGGTCATAAGACCACATTATAGACTAATAGATCTTACGAAAGAAATAGTTTTGTTAGGCCACACACCGATTTAGGCAAATTAAATTACCCAGTACCTTGTGCAACCGATATTTTGATTATTTCATGTCTTAGAGGCAAGGTACTAGAGTTGGCTAAATCGTGATGAAGGAAGTGACTTATTTCATCTATATTAATTGACTTAAGGCGGTTTTTTTTTTCACAGAATTTAAACAATTCTTCAAATTTAAAAGTAAATTTTCAAGTTCAGTGAAATTCCTATTCAAGTTCTGTTATTATCCAAGTACAGTGAAAAAATCGGCCCATTACGAAATAATATCAGAACTTTAATTTTGACTTTGATGAATTGTACAAATTCTGTAAAACAACCTGTCCATAATGTCGAAAATATAATTCTGATGTTAAAATTGTGGGAATTTTTAAGATAGCAACTAGCTGTATCAACTGGCTAATTCATTATTGTGTAATCAGACCAATACAGTATCGATAGTTCAACATAAAGAAAATTAATTTCGTCTGACCACATTGTAGGAAAATAATTTAATTCTGTTATTCGTAAGACTAATGTCCACAAAACAATGAAAAGATTAAAATAAAATTATGAGTCATAAACTGGCTCATAAAATCCTTCTTACGATTCGCCACACTTTCTGCAGGGGTAGACAAACGATACTATAAATACTGAAAACTAATTATTAAACCATTAATCTGTCAAGGCTTTGTTCACGTAGACTTATACCGTCAATGTAGGCCAATAGTCCGGTTGTGAATCATCCTGCACGTTAATCAAACAAAGGTGTACCAAGCTAATTGTAGTTATGCAAGTGCAGATCTGCAAATAGCGCCGAAGGAAAGTCACCCAAGTCGTTTCCTTTCGAGTTACAAACCCTGAAGACTGGTAAATAGAAATACGTGGTAAGTACGCGGGCATGCGGTGTACGTGACAAAGCTGGTCTTGAAAATAAACGGTATTAGTGCTGGACACACCGGCACGTGCACGTAAAGATGATTTACTTACTACTTGGATACTTAATAATTGTAGATATAAGAACGCTGTCAAACGATGTATAATATTCGAAACAGAAGCGACAAGTTCTCGACTCCCGGAGACAATAGCCTAAGAAATGAAATTTAATGATGGCGCCATAGCCAAAACTTTCCCATGTTCCAGTAAATTCCTAGAAACGGAAAGCCGAGATTACGATAAATAAAAATTCCAAATAAATCCATTCCAACAAGATGCCAATCATCTACCTTTAGAAGAGCTTTCAGTATTTGGCATTTATTAAGGTTTTGGTAAAGCTTCTTCGTATTGTCGAAGAATTAATAGTTTCACCAGAACAAGCAATTAATTAATTCTAAGTATTATATTTAGTTACCTAACCTGTTGTATTGTAGTTGCAATGGTCAATGTATTGTACCGGTTATCGTTGGATTGCAGTCATATCATATAATCCAATTCTTGGAATACTGGAATTGATGGCATTCCTACTTTATCGCCACCCACGCTTATGGTCTGATGTAACAAATGTGTTTACCTTCTGTTTTGATCGAAATGTTTATAATATGTCTCAATTCTCTACGATTGCCAGCCACCTGCTTTTTAATCCGATTCTCTTGGTACCTGGTGTCAGTACTGTCTCTTTTGATTGACAAATGTTCTTGATGTCCTTGTGTGTGGTTTTTCTCATTCGATATTCATACATCATAATATATCAGATCATATGATTCAGCAATTGTTGTCATTTGGTAATAAAGTCATTTATTAAGGTTTAAAAAAAATAAACACCTTCTCGAAATCCGCAAGAGTATCAGAGGTGTGAAGATAGTTTTGGCATAGTAGCTGGAAGCATTCAGATATCCTCAAGGATTTGATTTGGGTACTCTTTGTCGTTTCATAATCTTTATTCTATTATGTTCTGAAAAAGTTTCCACAAAATGCAGTATTTTACTAAAGAGACTACCGCTACTTTCTTGTTTTTTTTTGTTCTGTTTGGCAGCGTTTTATTACGTTGTTATGCTTCGGGTTCATTAGTATTCCTACTAGCTTCCGACATTTCGCCTTGTTTCTTTCAACATTGCTGTTGTGGATTTTACGGATATTATGTTGACAAACGGTGTTTAGTGTAACAAAAAGTGGGCCGGGCAAGGCCACTCGTGATGAGACGGTTTAAGTAACACCTTTAGTTGGCTGTTCCAACATTTTTAATCATTTGTTTACATTACTTCCACCGGAAAGAAATCGTGAAGCTAGGTCAATATTTTGTTTGTATTGGTTATTTTTGTTTCTTGATTCTTAACTTAATGTTAAGGACAGTTTTGCAGTGTTTGTCAAAAATCGTAAAGACTAGTGTTTTTTATAATGAGATTTTTTTTTTTAAAATGCATAGATTCTACTAAGATGTCATTTATCCAGTTCCTATCTCCCTTAACCATATCATCTGGTGGAAAAAGTTTTTGAAATTTGGAACAATTGTGTGAAAAATAGTGCAAATTCGAGTGCATTTGTTTTGAAAACAGAAAAAGATTTAGTAATACATTGTAAGCAGGTTGTTGGTGTTATTTCGTGTACACAATCTCTTTTTTAAGTAAAAAGAAGGAATTTAACCATCTCGGACGAATATCTGTACTCATTCGTTTTGTTGTGGTGATAAATGCCTCGAGGTACTGCGGTGGAGCTATATAACTATATTGTGATTATGTCGTGTGCCCCTTTGCAGAGGTGCAGTGGTTAATGAGTGGTCATCGCTTTTCATTGCATACCTTGTTTTTCCTACACCTATTTTCACCTAATTACAGCAACACCATTTCATCTCGTTTCGTTTTTAGTATTTACAGTTCATTACAAGTGCATCTGAAACTGTAATTCGTAAGCAGTTTTGGATGCAACAACTAGTATAGATATTGTACGTTTTTATATCGGTAGTAGAAAGATTGCAGTTAAGTTTTAAAATTAACATTGTACGTAATCTGCTTAGAAAGGCGAAAGAAATCTACTACCGAGACAAAATTAAGGAAAGCAACAACGATCCAAAAAAAATATGGCAAATTCTAAGAGAAGCCACAAATACACAGAATACCAAAGATAATCAGGACATAAGTAAACTCTGTATTGATGGAAAAGTTATTGACACCTGAAGAAATCCAAAACTCATTGCGGATCACACAATAAATTTTTTATTAATATTGGTTCAAATCTTGCTTCTCGTCTACCAACTTTAGGGAATGTTCTACCTACTTCGGCAGATATATGCAAAAACAATCCTCACTCATCTATATACAAACAGACATAAATACTACGGAAAAAGATTAAACATTCGCTGTACTCCAAACAATTACGAAGACTTGTTACAAATTTCTGTAACACATACTAGTTTTGGTCAACGAAACTTAAGATACCTTGCGACAAGACTTTACAACATTCTTCCAGGTAGAATAAAAATAAGTAATTCACGTAACAATTTCAAAGTTAATGTAAAAAAATTGGATCAAAAGTAATGATAGGGCCTTTACCGGTGCAATCACCAAAATTCGAAATTATTAATCCAATATTTGCCTAGTATGGTAGTTAAGAAAATGTCAAAAATTGTAATATTAAAAATTTATTAAATAAAAAAAAAACAGTCTATTGAATGAATATATTTTAATACAAGTGTAGGTATTTTCATAGGTATTATAAATTAACTTCTAAACCTCAACTTATAACTATAAATTTCTAATCTTTTCTTTAAATATTGCCTACTGTTTATATGTACCTATATTATTTCCTGTTTTTAACCTTATGCACTAAAGTAATTTTATTAACCAATGTAAACCATGAACATTGAAAATGAATTAATAATTTTAGCTATAAATGTATTTCAATAAAGATATACATATTATTATTATTACATTAAAAATCAATTGATGACCTTCCTGACCAAGCGGTTAAAATCTTCGGCTTAGAATTTGGATGTCGCAGGCTTGAAGCCGGCAAATAAATTTTATGTATTATAATTTCACATAATATAATACAATGAAAGTAAAATAATTTTATGTTGTATATTTGGGGCACGTTTCGGATTAGAAGATGATACTCCAATTGTGCCGGCCATAGTACCACTCCATCTGGGCAGTTAAGTATTTACATAAAAACTAATGACGTAAAAAAAAAATATATAAATAAAAGACGACGACCGACGTGATGTGCAACCTTATAAAATGTTGAACTTTAAAGGTATTCTAAATTATGTTATTATTGTCAAGTAAGTATGTTTAATCTGCCACTTAAACCAATCAACGCGATTTCACCTGCCAACATAACTACATATTAAGTGTGTTTATACAACCACACTACTACAAGATTTGGCCTATTCATTACACAAGAATTTATTAATCGTTTTTATGAGTTTATTTTAATGTCCACAGATTCATCGTTTTGAAATCTTGTCCAGTTTGGTAAAATTACCTTGTTGAAATGATCCAACGTTTAAATAGGATCGTAATAATTTTTTTACCTGCCCATTCTAGTAAATTATTTTATGCATCCTGATCACATTCAATGTCGAAATGAATATTTCAGGGAAGCCCAGTTGAATTTCTTGAGCGATTAGCTAATTTCCTAACCCAAGCAAATTCTCCGTAAAGTTTAACCTCCCCATATTGCAGCCATGTCCCTTGCAAATATTTTTTAACAAACTCCAAATTATATAATTTTTCGAATTACTATAAACTCACGATGTAAGAGAAAGGGGCCTTTATTGGCCTTTTTTGGCCCGTTAAATGAGTACAAATACCAGTAATTTGGTAAATGATATTGAATAAATATGTTGCTGGTTATATGTAAACAATCAGTGTTGCTCGTGGGTATTACCAAGTGAATAAGGATGCTATGATTGATGTTCCTATGAAATGACAGGTTTATGTTTGAAAGTAACCAAACCGGATTATGTAAAACTCGTGTTAAAATACTTGTACCATCGAATTTCAGTCCCGTAACATTGTTTTGCCTCTATGTCCTTCTGCTACAGATAAAAAGTTTACTTTCATGTGTTTTTAAAAATTCAAGAAATATTCAAGCATTTCACCGCAACAATTTTACGATCTTTGTTTTGCAACCTACTTACTTATAGACTTTTTGTTTTGCTGTAATAAAATGATGTAAATTGCTTATGTAGGTGCGGTTGACCCAGAAAAAGGTAGAATCAAATGACTCACTTAAAATGTATCATCATACCATCTCCAAAGGAAAGAACACCGAACATTCTATCCTAGCACACAAACCTTTTTTTGTCCAAATTCAATATTCTCTTTATTCTTACTTTGGAGATAACGTGACGGTTGTTTTCCGATCTTCTCGTTCGTAATATCGAAAGTACAATTGCCTACATCCAGTACCTGCTTTAATACTGCCACATTCAGTCCTCCATTAATCAAATTTCTTGCGTTGACGCTTCTTTCAATGTCCTTGTCGGCTCTCCCCTTCCTTCCGATATCACTTATGTAATAAATCCCCTTACCTCATCCACTTTCTGGGGTGTATTGTGCAGGGAGTACTCCATACTTCATACCCCTGTTATGGAGATTGTTAATAAAATAGGTCAGCTAGTTGGTCAGGTGTAGAATGTTGAAACACTTACATCATTCTTACCAAACCTGTTCGAATTTAAAGAGCACGCACTTCGCAGTATCTGCTAATCAAATCGGATATTACAAATTCTGCAATGTTGAAATTCTCGTCTTCTTCGTCAGTCAAATCATCAACGTAAATCAGTATGCACTTTGCGCCGCAGAGAAAGTGGTTTCTGAAGAGTGCGCGTTTTGCAATAGGAGAAATGGCTCATTCAAGAGGTTGTTGTGCCATTACTAGACATGTTCGGTTCCCTTAGATTCCATTGGCACAAAATGCATTCATGGTTCAAGGGCAATCGCTGCACTGACATTGATTATTTATTGATGAAGCATGTTATGACTATTTCTGTTCTCCGTATTATTTTTGTATTGATATTATTATTTGCCTAGGAATGTATGCCCTTTGAGCACTTATTTTAAAGCACTATTCACTCATATAACTATCAAACTGTACATTCCAGACGACGCGAAGTTTACGACTCAACTGAATGCATTCAAGTGTTAATGTCTCTTTGTTTTCTGTTTATGTAAATATTTAATGTTTGATTTATGTATCACTTTTTGCGTAGGTATATCAAGAATTTATGGTGAAATTCCTCTGGCGGATTTTGGAATCGTTAAGAGTTTTAATGCTATGGGTTGCCAGTTATCATAACGCATTGACTCCGAAGTAAATTGGAACAAGACCCGGCATATAATATTGTGTTACCACCGTTGCCAGTGCGTGTTTTTAAAAAGTTTCACCTATTTTGATTGTCTATTTGGCAATTAAACCGTGAACTGTGGCTCAGATGTTCGTGTTATTATCTCGTCAGGCAATGTCAATTACTGAATTGTAAAAGTAAGAAACCTGTTGGAACGGTATAAATAGTCAACATCCACTTAAATGTTAGACTTTTAAGAATCCGCACCACAACCTAACGTTTCATTGTTTTTTTTGTCAAATATGTTTTTCTATGACTTGTTATAAACTGTTAATCAAAACAAATTCATAAACCACTTTACTTTTTTTCATTTGTATAATGTCAAGCCACACAGAGTGTTTGTTTTCTTCGATAAAAATTATGTACAGTATTTAATTCCTTTATTTTATAGTTGATATTAAAGTAATTATCTAAACATATTTCGGTTAGCGTATGGATGAAATTATTATAAATATGCATTTTTGTTGTTGTTTCTCATGGGAATATATTTTTAATTATTAATAGATATTAAATAATGTAGAAACTATATCATGACGACATTCATCTTCTTCTTTAATTTTCACGTCCACTTTCACTCCTTTATTTATGCTATGAATGTGAGTCGTACGATTAGTACAAAATAAGATTCTGAAATATTTATGTCTTAGATACTTCGGATATTATCCCTGGTTATATCCATCAGTCTTTCTGTCCGTAGCTGGATATTAATAGCCTCGCCGATATAAGGTAAGCTGCTTTGCTCATAACAGCATATAACCTTCTGAACGGTAATATCTGTATTCCCGATATTACATAAAAATATTTATGTTCCCGACAAGTTCACAAGAGCGCGCAGGCACAGAACCTTTGTTGTTCCGAGATGCGGAACTAACCTACCATTGGTAATGCCGCTCGGAAAAATGATCCTGTTAATAAATTACTTGTCCCATGATACATATTTTTCGACTAAATATTCAACAATTAAAAAATGTTATTATTACTTAACAAAATGATTTTTTATTATTGGTTATGTTAACTGTAAATGTGCATTTAAAATAGAATTATGAAATAAAACTATTTGCACGTAAAATTGTACCGACATTTTTTTAAACACCAATTTAAGTAGTTCTTAAATAATATTATCTAAAAGAAAGACCTTGTGGTTTATATCTGACGATGAATAATTTGAAATCGTAATAAATAACAGCCAAATTTTTGCATGCTAATAATGAATGGCTCGACCTTGCATTCATTATATTATATCTTTCCAATCGAATGGCGATCCAATGCACCAATTCTGCTCACCCTTGACTTCAAAACCAATGAAGACATTCGATTTCTCTAATTTGCGTGTTAGACTAACATTGATAAGGTATCTTTACTTATACCAGCAAAAGTAAAAGTATTATTTTTGATCGCGCTTCTTCAACTTTCAACGTTTATTAACAGAAATGGTGTGACTTATTCCAGTTTATGGCTATATATCTAAAACAATTATATATTTCCTCCTTATGGTAAGAAATGAACGATGAATGTAATGTTATGTGAAGACAGGTTGTAAAACAAATTAAAATCACAGCAGAGATATATTATAAACAACAACAGATTTGTTGCTATCATGCACGTATCAGAAAAACACGATTTTATGGACATCTTATATTTATTCAATTCGCAATTGAAGATTACCACTTTCGCCATGTTCCTAATATTTATTTTTATTTTAAATTGATGAGTAAAACCTCAGATTGTAATATTTTAATTAATGAAGACAATATTAGCGTAATTAAATCGAAAATCTGAAACCGAATAATCAGAAAACGACATGGTCACATAGGGGACTCTAACCCAGGACCTTCGCCTTGCCGGGGCGCAGCTCTACCAACTGAGCTAATGTGTCCCTAATGAAGACAATATTAGCGAATCTTAATCGAAAATCAGAAACTGAATAATCAGAAAACGATATGGTCATATCCACTGGGACTCGAACCCAGGACCTTCGCCTGGCCGGGGCACAACTCTACCAACTGAGCTAATGTATTAATTTATTTACAAAGGAATATTGCATCTGTACATAATTATTATTGACTCTAAGGCGGTCCTCTCACCGGAGAAACTGAAACTAAACTAAAAGTGCTATGGTTTTCAAACAAACTTCTATGACGGCGCTACTTAATTTTACGATTTCAGTTTATTATCTCAACTTGTTTAACCATAGACGAAGAACAATCATCGAGTCATCTTAGCAACTAGCATGGCGAATTTCGAGTCACTGCTTGCGTTGCCATTGACAACGGGTTTTTGAGAAATTGTATAGTGTGCAGGCCATCATATTGACATACACAGGATAGCGAGTTGAGTTGAAAACGGTTTTTTTTCCAGTTTCTCCGTCAGCGGATGCGCTTACTAATCACCTGTATTAAAGATATTTTAAGAATTTGTTTTGTATTACTTCGATTTTTTGTTTTTGGATTGTCTCTCCGATAATAATTGATAATCGAAAGCGTTGCTGTAAGGTTATTTCTACTTGTTGACCGTGACTTCAAACTTGTATATATATATATAAATAAACAGAGAGTGAACGTTACGGTGGTTGTGATCATTACATTCATTACGCTTCAGTAATTGCGTAAAAACGAAAGTATATCAAGTGGTCAGAAAAACAACCTTCCAATCTTCGATGTTTTTGTTTATTTTATTATTATTGATATTGAAGCTATTCCAAACCGTTTAAAAATAAAAGTAACCGCAGTAGTAGAGCTGGCATTCACCCGAGTCTCGAGTTATTAACTTTTACCATTGGTCCATTGGTCGAGCCTCAAATACCGGTACGTACCCCCGCAGGCCTACTGTAACTGGCAGAGGCGTGCTTTTAATAAATATTTATTTATTTATTTTATTTATATATTACAAACAATACAATACAAAATGATCCTTTGTCTGTCTAACTGAGAATGATTCCCGTTTCAGGACAACCAAATTGTGTATTTAGTACATAACACTCTTACAATGGAATGGCGATTCTGTCAAGACAACCTTTGAGAACATTAGTAATTGCATTCGTACTGACGGGATTGTTTGTTTATCCTTGAAAGAATCGCCAAGATGTAATTTTTTACCAGGGTCATTTTGGATATCATTAGTAATTTCATACAGAACAGATGAATGGTTTCTTTCGGGAGATAACAAGTCTGAGATTCTTTCCTGGGCATTTTGGATAATATTAGTAATTTCATACAGAACAGATGAATGGTTTCTTTCGGGAGATAACAAGTCTGAGATTCTTTCCAGGGTATTTTGGTTAACATTAGTAATTTCATACAGAACAGATGAATGGTTTCTTTCGGGAGATAACAAGTCTGAGATTCTTTCCAGGGCATTTTGGATAACATTAGTAATTTCATACAGAACAGATGAATGGTTTCTTTCGGGAGATAACAAGTCTGAGATTCTTTCCAGGGCATTTTGGATAACATTAGTAATTTCATACAGAACAGATGAATGGTTTCTTTCGGGAGATAACAAGTCTGAGATTCTTCCCAGGGTATATTGGTTAACATTAGTAATTTCATACAGAACAGATGAATGGTTTCTTTCGGGAGATAACAAGTCTGAGATTCTTTCCAGTGTATTTTGGAGAACATTTACAATTGCATAGTTAGAATTTCCACATTTATAAGCTATTTATATATGTATCTATATTTTTTTTAACTTATCTCCTGTCATCTTTGGGATGATGTGTGGAGTTTATTTTAAGGGAAAAGAAGGAGAGGAAGTTCTGGAAAGTAAAAAAGGTATGTGGGGAGAAGGGTAATCGACGAGTTCATCGAAAATCAATGAACTCGTTTTCGATGAACTCGTTTTCGATGAACTCGCCGTGAACCGGGGAGTAGGGATCTGGGGGTCAATGTATTCAACCGTGACGAACGTGTGAATTCATCCCTCCCACTGCGGTTTAAGGCGATAGGTCGAGAAAGTCCGGCTGGAGAGGTCAAATGGCCTCCCTCAATGAGTCTCTCCCGATCGCCACGCGCTGTAGATGGGCATCAGCATCCGCCGCCAAGACCCAGACAAACCTCACCCGTGAACCTGGATTCCCCTGCTAAGTCACCAAACGTAGCGAAACACTTGGGATAACCTATAGCAGGGGTGTTTGTTATCCAATTATGATAATATTCAAAAGTTAACTGTATCCCACACAAAAAGTTCATGTGTGCTTATTGCGCGTTCGAGGGAAGACTCGTTTGCGTTAGTGTTGGAAAAAGTCGTGTCTTTCGATACTAAATACAAATGTAGTAATCTTCAAACTGTTGGTACCTCTTATTAATTCGTATAACTTTACTAACGAAACGAAAAAACATAATAAATATTATGAAAGCTTTCTTTCATGCGATCAAAAAAAAAAAATTATACATGTCATTGGCTTGTTAGAGTTATTCAGATATGTGATGTGGCAGGTAATCCTAAAATCCCATCCGGATTCGGCTATTTTCGGCAACTTGGCCATTCGTAGAGAAAACTTGCCACGTCTGTGTTTTTTTAAATATCAATTAATTTGTTGTTTTTTCTAACTACCTACCCTGATTAAAAACTTTATGTACACCACTGTCCTAGTTATAGTAAGTTACTTCTGTGCCCACTCGACCACAAACTATTGTATGTTCAGATATTTCTCTACTCACGCAATAAGTATTGCATCGCCTTAAATAAAAATATTTCAGGCAGAATGTGTCATTTCTGACGAGCAAATTTTAAATGCTTAAAAAATGTGATTTTGACAAAGCACTTGTTGGTAATTTTTTTTTTCATATGATACCCTAAATGAGCGCCTTTTTCTGTATGTTGTACACAGTTTTCACGGCCTTGGTGGTCGAGAGGTAAGGCTCTCGACTCCCTATCCGAGGTCGCGGGTTCGAACCTGGCGTGGGCAAATAAATTTTATTTTATTGATTTGTGTTATTACACAATTAATTATTTCAAAATATATATATTAGTATATTTGCGGCACGTTCCAGAGTGAAAGATACTCCCAGTATCGCCCCGGTGTAAGGCCACCATTCAGAATTGAAACGTTGAGTGAAATGGCTTTAGCCGTGTTTGGTGACCAGATCTGAATAGCCAGTTCTCCATAGCCTTCCCATCCCCACTACCTTTAGCCCCACAACCTACCTCAATTGGGGATGCCATAGGCTCACTGGCTCCACGTGAGCAGCTGGGACTCTTGTGCGGTATTCGTATAAAAAACGTGGTACATATAATATTTGAACAGAAAGTTATTTTAATTTTACTTTTAAAATTGGAACTGATGTGTCAAGAATTCAAACATAATTTGATAACTTACAACTAGTCTAGAAAAATATTCACTCTTTAATAAATAATGTTGTTATTAAACAGTTACTTTTATAGTTATAGTTAAATATTAATTATGGTATTTGGTCACAATTTCTGTTATTAGTTTGCATCCATGACTGTTTCAATAGTTGAATTTTAATTAAGGATTTGTTCACAATTTCTGTTATTTGTTTCCATCCGAGACTGTTTCAATGGTTGAAGTTTAATTAGGGTATTTGTTCACAATTTTTATTATTTTTTTCCTTCCAAGATTGTTTCAATAGTTGAATTTTAATTGGGGTATTTGTTCACAATTTCTGTTATTTGTTTCCATCCACGACTGTTTCAATAGTTGAATTTTAATTAGGGTATTTGTTCACAAATTCTGTTATTTGTTTCCTTCCAAGACTGTTTCAGTAATTGAATTTTAATTAGGGTATTTGTTCACAAATTCTGTTATTTGTTTCCTTTCAAGACTGTTTCAATAGTTGAATTTTAATTAGGGTATTTGTTCACAATTGCTGTTATTTGTTTCCATCCACGACTGTTACAGTAGTTGAATTTTAATTAGGGTATTTGTTCACAATTTCTGTTATTTGTTTCCATCCAAGACTGTTTCAATAGTTGAATTTTAATTAGGGATTTGTTCACAATTTCTGTTATTTATTTCCATCCAAGACTGTTTCAATAGTTGAATTTTATTAGGATATTTGTTCATAATTTCTGTTATTTGTTTCCATGACACAATGATGACTGCCATGAGTTAACTATAAATTACTCGAATTACCCATCTTATTATAATAGTAAATCAGCGGTGCGTTCCATTCAAAGCTTTGCCAATAATGACATGCTTGTTTTATAATACTAATAACTTAATAACGTTATGTCATGCATTGTCTTCAACGGATATAATAGTTACGTGAACTTTCAAGACAACACCAACGATAAACCAGTTCACATCGAAAAATGAATAATAACCGCAAGGTCACAGGTTTTCTAGATAACTTTTCGCCCATCTCGTGTGAAATTCGGAATCGGTCCGCTAACAATAACACTCCTCGTGTAAATGGCAATAAGGTTTAAATTTCCGTTTAACACCAGTCGCCTGTTTAGATTTATTCAATGAAAAAATATCTCCAAAAAGCGTTTTTTATTTTATTTTGACAATATCGTTTTCTAAAGAATGATTTTCCACATTATACAATAAAACCACAACCGAAAAGAGGTTCAAGAGTAGGAGATTTTGAATTTTTAAGCAGTTTTATAGACCTGGCCCCCTAGCACACCCGATCGAATGTCGAAAAAAGTTGTTAATCTTTTTTACTCCTACCATCACTTAGAATCACCCCCCCCGAAGTTAATGTACTTTACCCCCGGACACCCTGTATAGATATATATATTTTGAATTAGTTAATATGATTTGATATTTTTAAGTCCAAAAGTATTATCGTTATTATTTTTTCAGTTTTTATTTCGTAACGCGCTTCCCCCTTCATTAGCCAACGTACTAACTGAAATAATTAATATTTGAATTTCATAGTGAATTAAAATTATAAATAGAAAATTCAATTTACCTTGTTTTAAAATCCTGATCCTTTCCCAGAGGTAATAACATTCACAACAACAGTAGTAACCTGAATATTTTAACTTTCTGTATTGGCACGCACTCAAGTTATTTTTCAACGAACGCACTTTGCGAAAAAATATTACAAAGATACGAAATTTGCGTAATAAAACCTGCTTACTACAACGTAATTTACATTAATTCTCACGAAACACTGTATGATTTATTGATGAAAAAAAAAACGTTTTTTAAATTTTTTATTTGTTTATTATGTTTATTGGAGAGTTGGATGTGTTATTAAATTTATTGCATTTAAAATCGCCCTTAAAATGTCTATCTTCATTTAATTTTCATTAAAATCTATGAAAGCAAAGTAGGTACCTAGCAGAGAACAATTTATTTTTTTCGATCGCCACCCCGATTTGCGTGTTCGTAAAAGAAACGTTTGAATATTTGGCGGGCTGTCATCGGAAAAGCGCGGCAATCGTTTCGGTCGTATCGCGTACTGCTCGGTTCGGTCCGTCCCGTTCCGCTCGCCACTCGGAGGAAACTGAAGACCGAAGTTAAACCTCGGCCAAAGGCGCTCTAGTGGGTCTTGGGTTTTGTGCAGACTAGGCCAGGCGGTCTACCCACTTCTTGCATTACCTCTTTCTTTCCCAATAGAGGTGAAAGAATTGCTCCAAAAGTAATTATTGCACGAGGATACGTATCGTCATAGAATCCCGTATGACCCCAGGATCGAGCATAGAAGACCATTGGAGAAAGACACTGGCTCCCACAATCCTAGATCCGATGGATTCCTGCGTCTCCGTGTTTTGATTTTACTTTTACTTTACTTTTATTTTTATATCTTTTTTACTTTTTGATTTTGATTTTACTTTTACTTTACTTTTATTTTTATATCTTTTTTACGCTTCATATCTATAAAAAATTCATGTTTTTCAATATTATATGTACATATACTATCTATGGGATGTGTGGGATTGCACTCACCTCCCCACATTCCGGAATAAAGAACTTATTATTATATTATTATTATAAGAAATTTTATTGCATAACGACGTCCACCGTTGTTTAGTTGTTACGATCCTTGGCTAGGAATCCGGAAGTAGCGGGTTCAAACCCCGGCGCGTGCAAATAAATATTATTTGATTAATTTTTGTTATTACACAATTTGTTAATTTTATTTAATATTGTACAGGGTGTGACAGTACGATCCCGCTGGATTTTGAGCATATTTGTAGTACAGAAAGTACCTACATGTGATTTTGCTGTCCGGCGATACATTTTTTTTTCTATTAAAAAAAATAAGAATATTTTTCCATCACACGTCGCCACTAATCATACTCCCACACATCGCGACTATTTTGTGTGTTACCGTGCTGCTGGAACGAGACGGAGTGCTTATCACGTGACCCGCTAGGCTGTTCCCGACTACTCGGTTGCGTCAGTTGCGTGTGATTGAAAACGAAACAAAACGTCACTTTTTTTTTTTTTTTTACATTAGCTTTACACAGGAGGCTCTGAGGAAAATAATTTCCCTAAGGGCCTATGTCATCTTTGGGGATGCTGTGTGGAGGGTGTTTTTAAGTAAAGGAAGGAGAGGAAGTTCTGGGAAGGAAAAAAAGGTAGATATAAGTGTTGGATAGGAATCTGGGGTTCAGTTTGTCCAGATCATTCGCCGCCAAGACCTATACAAACCTCACCCCATAAACCCGGGCACCCCTGCTAAGTCACCAAACATAGCGAACCACTTGGAGTGACCTATGGCAAAGATGTTAGTTATCCAATAAATGGTTCCCGGCGCGGCGGTACCCATTCCCGCCTCCCAAAATTCAATGTCACTTGAAATGATTTTGGCCCTGTTTCGTGACTAGATTTAAATAGCCAGGTACTTATCAATTTTCCTATTTCCCATCTCCTTCCCTTCCCCATTACCTTTAGCCTCACGGCGTACCCCGATTGGAAATTCCATAGTCTCAAAGTCTCTAGATGGTCCATAATCCATAATCTCAAAGTCTCTAGATGGTCCATAATCCATAATCTCAAAGTCTCTAGATGGTCCATAATCCATAGTCTCAAAGTCTCTAGATGGTCCATAATCCATAGTCTCAAAGTCTCTAGATGGTCCATAATCCATAGTCTCAAAGTCTCTAGATGGTCCATAATCCATAATCTCAAAGTCTCTAGATGGTCCATAATCCATAATCTCAAAGTCTCTAGATGGTCCATAATCCATAGTCTCAAAGTCTCTAGATGGTCCATAATCCATAGTCTCAAAGTCTCTAGATGGTCGGGAGCAGTTGTGACGCTTGTGCGGTACTCGCTTAGGAATATATTATTTTTTTCAAGTTTGTGGTGTTTTCTCTACAGTTAAACGATAAAAAGAGGCGGTATGGTATTCACTCTACGAGCACCTAGGTGATGTTTGTAGGTATATTATCATAATATATCGATAACTAACTTCACCATATAACAACACCGACATAATATTAAGTAGTAACCGTATCGGGAATCGACATCATTCAACTGTATGGGTTCGATCGAACTGAACGGAGAAAGTTATTGGAGACATTGCTTGTAGTGTTGAACACTTCGGCAAAAGGATATATTAAAAATCTTTTTTCTACATTTACCACGCATACGGGTATAAGTATTTTTTTTGCGGTTCCTGAAATTTGTGGATTAGTCAATGTTCGTGGCTCACGATAGCTGTTGCAATGTTTTTGTAAGGTACGTCAAAATATACAAATAACTTACTAACTAACCGTCACTCCGTTTCCCCGCAGGGGTAGTTAGAAACCGCCAAACAACTCTGCACACACTCCTGGCGTCATCCACATTCATACATCGTCTCATACTTAATCTTCTATTATTCTGACTCTTGACATGGCCTTACTCAAGTATCTGATGCACTTGATCGTGCCATGTCTTCCTCGGGCGTCCCCGAGTTCTTCTACCATTCACATTTGCATCATTTATATTCTTTAAACTTCTTTCTTCGTTCATGCCCAAATCATCCGAGCATCCCCTTCTAAATCTTACTCATTACTCTTACACCTGCCTTGCATTCTTTGCGGATCTCCATATTTCTCACACATGATTTTACGCACATATTACTCAGGAATCTTATTTCTACGACATTCTGTCTACTTTCATCCTTCCTCTGCCAATTCCATGCCTCACTACCATACATCGAGTAGGTACCAGCACTTCGTCATTGTGGACCGCTAGCTTCGCTTCTTTGGACAGTTTTTTGTTAAATATACAATCATCACTGCAAAACCTAGAATAGCATGACCCATATCTCGTCTCATCTTCTTCCTCCAGTCCTATTCGCTTCTACAAGACTCCTTTGGGCAACCTTGTCCTGGTTCAGCGGCCTCCGTCTACTGCAAGTCCAACCACTCCTTGCACAGCCTTCTGAGTTACTTTTTCCAACTTTATTTATTGATTTTCCTTGTGTGGTTTCCTTATAGTAAATTATGCTCAAGTCAGTCTGCTGGCTTTCTAAGTAGGTCATACATGATCAAACCACCTGATGATTATCAGATATAATTCACAATATGTAGTGACCTACCAAAGTTTCTGCCAATAGACGAGTTTCGGACTTATTCGGTTTCGGCCATAATTGTGCCGAATTGTAATTGTCTGCGTTCGTAATTTGTTGGATTACGTTCGGCGCTACTGGGACAATTGTCTACGGTCTAGGGCTAATTAATAACTTTAAAAGTCTTTAAAATAACCTCTTAAATAAATTTGACTTCAAAATCAAAGAGTTTGTAATTTTCATTTCTTCAAACTTCGCAAAATCACGTTGTGGCGTCATTTTTAATTAAATGAAACAAATAACTTTGTATCAACCACTAATATATAATCACAATTACCTACATGTTTCGAAACCGATGGTTTCTTCGTCAGGGTAGTAATAACATTCAAACATGATATTACTACCCTGACGAAGAAACCATCGGTTTCGAAACATGTGATTACATATTAGTGGTTGATACAAAGTTATTTGTTTAATTTAATTGTAATTTTCAAATAGTTATTAATTTTCCTCGTTTAAGTAATAATTATTTGTTATTTTATGGATGTCAATTTTCTTAACATAAGTTTTTTTTATGTACCAGGCTTGTTAGTTTTCTATACTTTCGTATTTTATGTATTTTTGTAATTCCTTAAAGTACCTACAGCGTAGGTACGAGCTTCAGATTATGTTTCTGTTTCGACCGAAATATAACACTGTTATAACATAAGTCGGTATTCGGTTTGTGTTTCGACTGAAATTCTAGTTTCGATTGGTCACTATTAATCATGTACCTAATACAAAAATGCACGTCTTTATAAGTTAGCGCTGCGGCAGTAATCGAACCTCTCGATTGGTCTAATTTATAAATATTTTAAATTTTTATGTCATGTTATGAAAACTATTCTCATCAATTAATATTAATTATTAACGATTTCGCTCCACTTGTTGCAACTCCATGCAATATTTACACAATGGTCGAGGTGAAGTTACCAGTTCTCGTATACGTGCATTTTCCTGCGTACACAAAGCCTCTCCGCCCCATAAACTTGTTGCATTGCGTAGCCATTCATTCTGGCTTTACTGAAAGAGATTATTAACCTGTTTGTTCCGAATAAATATTATATAATCGTGCAGGCGTCACACGATGTTTTATGTGTCCAAGAACCGAACATCCTCCTGTCAAAGTACACCCATAAATAAGCCAACGCAACTATTCGATGACCTACGTCACAGGTTCTCAAACTTGTTTCTACCACCGACCAAATTTTGTGCCCCCCATATTTTTAAATTTACGTATCTTAAAAACAATTGTTGCAAATTTTACATGCATTATTAAATGGATAGGATAGATAGGGTGTGACCCATATCCTATTTGGGTAAGAATAATAATAATAGGAGATAAAGAATGTTTCAATGAGAGGAAATAAAGCTCATATTGAATCACATTTAGAAGTATTTTTTATTAACATTAAAATAAAGGAGTTTAAAGAGAATATATATGATGCAATTGTGAATGGTAGAAGAATTCGAAGACGCCGACGAGGAAGTCATGGCACGATCAAGTAAGTATATATGATACTTGAGTCGGGCCATGTCAAGAGTCAGAATAATAGAAGAGTATGTATGAGAAGATGTATGAATGTGAATGAGGCAAGGAGTGTATGCCAAGACCAAGTTGATTGGCGGTATGTCCTCTCTGTCTGCTCCTGCGTGAAACGGCGTGATGGTTATTTAGTTAGTTAAAAGAAAGCTTTGAATTTAAACGTATCGAATGCGAAAGATGAATCTGATGCATTTCGAAGAGTTTATTAATATCAGGCTCGAATTCACTTATAAACAACCGTAAGTCGCCGCGTTCATTAACTGGCAGCCGATTTTTCTTTAGATTCCGTCGGATTTTTATAGATAGAACTGGTATGCCGTCGCCCCTCTAGACTTCCTTAACGCCACCCAATTTCATTTGAGCCTTCTACTGCCCCACAAGAGGGCGTTTTCGCCCACTTTGAGAAAGACTGATTTACGTCTTGTATAGATATTTTGTAAGTAACACGCATTAACAATTTTATGACTCTCCTAACACAAGTTCTACAGTAAGCATAACATAACTATCAAGGTAACCTCTTTTTTACCTATGTAGATATGTAAGAACAATCAATTTTTCTTTATTTTTTATTTGAATCCCGCACAAGAGTCCCAAATGCTCCCAACCGCAATGAGACTATGGCATCCCCTTCGGAGTATGTTGTGAGCCTAAAGGTAGGAGGTAGGGATAGGAGATCGAGTAGATGAAGGTAGGGAAGTACCTGGCTATTCATATCTGGTCACACGGCTAAGTCATTTCAAACAACGCTTCAACTTTGTATGGTAGTCTTACATCAGGACTATACTGAGAGTATCTTCCAGTGTGGATCTTTTTTCTTAAGCATTACTGAGGCCAATGGGGTGGTTGGGGAGGGGGGAGGGGGGGGGTATAACCGCTTAAACCCCCCCCCCCCCTTATATACGCTGTCGATTATTTGGTATTACTTTGTTTCATCATCAATTTAGACATCGTATTATATTCGTTTGTTTATTCGCATAAGTATGCATGATGCATGCTTAAAACTTTTTGGTCATTAGTATATATTTCAGCCTTTAGCGCAAATTTGAGCTATTTTTCGTCATCATTTATACCAGTCATTAATTTTTCGAATATTATGTTCAAATCATCTTATTCAGATGGTCGATAATCCGTTTAAAATTTTGAAAATAATCAGATGTTAATAGGGTCGGTCCTCGATATATTAACAATTTCCACAGAAATCTGAAAAATTCGAATCTAGAATTCGAAAATGCAAAATGTGGAGCGAATATTTTACACAACTTGATTTAAAATAAACAAGAGTCTAATTTTCGAAGCCTATTGGTCTACGTCAATCTTAATTATTGGGAACTAGCTTCTGCCCGTGACTTCGTCTGCGTAGGATTAACTTCGAGTAATCTAATATGTTTTTTTCCTAGGTCCCATCTACGTTTATACCAAAATTCTTAACCTATTTATTTAAAATGTGTATAATTATTGATCCGATTCAAAGTATAAGGCGATTACTTCAAATAAATTCACTAATTTAAATATTTTCTAAAATAGAATTTTGATTTAACAATCATGTCATTCTCAAATTTTGACATTTTCTATTAAACAATAATTATTATTTTCAATATATTATTGAAAATAAATAGCTTGCTTTATAAATTATACCCTATGTGTTATTCTGATGTATGAGCTATATTATTGTAAAGTTTCATTAAAATCCATTCAGTACAAACTTTCGCGTTTATAATATTAGTAAGATGAGTAATTTGGGAAATAGATGGAAGTGAATAGAAAATGAGGAAAGTGGTTATTGGGACATAATTAACATAATAACACAAATAAACTATTTATTCATATTTACATTGTTTATGTATAAGCGCAAACAAATAATTTGTGTTCATATTTTAAAGCATTACTTGCAAAAAGACTTTTTTTCGTAATATAATTAAATTTTCGTTATCTATGAAAGAGCAGATTATAAATTCTTTTAGGTATCTATACCCTTTATCCTTTAGGTTCCTCCTTTTTATCCAACGACAGCACAGGACTGTGAAAACAAGCTTAGATTTGTAAAAAAATTACTCTTTTTATTAATTTATTTTTGGGTTAACGGCGCCAATTGCTAGCAATTTTTTTTTTTACATTGTATACGTCACAGGAAAAATAACATTAATAATATTGCATAATAACAGAATATATGTATTTAAAATGTGTACAAGTATTACGTTTTGTTAGGTCGATATTATTTCCTCTCTCTCTCTCTGGTTTCAATCCTGGGATTGATTTGCAGCGATTTCCTCTATTTTTCTCTTCCATTCTTCCCCGTCTTGTGTGGCTCTTTTGAAGTCTGTATATGCTGAGCAGCGCATGTCCACCAGCAGGTCCTCCAGGTACTCTCGGCGTGGGCGTTCCCTAGAGTTTGTTCCCTCGGTCATACCCTCCATTATGGCATGCAAGAGGCCTTCTTATCGTATTATATGGCCGATCCATCTTGCACGCCTTTCGGACAAGGTCCTGAGCAGGTGCCTTCCTCCTTCGATTCTTTGGAGAACCTCCTCATTTGTAATGTGATCTCTCCAGGAAATTATTAATAGTCTTCTATAGGACCACATCTCAAAAGCCTCTAGTCTCCGTTTATCTATTTCGGATAGGCACCATGTTTCGCAGCCGTACATCAAAATACTCCATACATAGGTCTTGATGAGGAGTATTCTCAGTTTTAGGTCTATATTATTCGATTCTATTATTTTCGACCTTTTATTGAATGCAAGCCTAGCCTGGTGTATACGGCTGTCGACCTCGCTCTGACTGATAGACCGACCGTCCCATGTTATTTTGCTCCCGAGGTAGACAAAATCCTTGGTGTTCTTTAGTAGAACTCCTGACATCTCTACTCTCCTATTATTTCCTAGCTAGACAGATTGCCGGTTCTAAGGAACCAAATGTTCGTGAAATGCCAAATGAATTATGCTGCGCTTTTTATATATATTTTTTAAATATTACATTTGTACTAAGTTCTTACTTAGTATATATAAATAAACTATTTTATTTTGCAATCATGGATAGACTTCATGCTAAACTTTAATAATTTTAAAGTTGACTGCATAATAAAGAGTAGCCTACTAAAATATAATTTATTTGGTTATCAAATTTAACGACACTGAAGTGACAACAGATTTCGTATTATGTCGTAAAAATTATTGACTAATTTAATTTCGGAAAGGTCATTTTCAAATTATTTTTATGCATGTTGCGTCTAAAGATTTCTCCTGTTACGAAGTTCTTTTTGGTTTTATGGCATGGATATTTTATTCTATTTTTATCGACGTTATAAAATATAATTTGCCAAACCTTTTCTTCTTACAAACAGCTGGAAATTCTTTAGCATACATTGACATACATTATTCCATAATATTATGCAATGGTGTCCAATTACATCGTTTCTACGAAGGGCTTTCAATTCCAGTTCTAAAAATCATTGAAAAGTTAAATTTTAAATTAAAACAAATAACTTTGTTTAAACCACTAATATAATCACAATTACCTACATGTTTCAAAACCGACGGTTTCTTCGTCAGGGTAGTAATTTTTTTTTAATTTTAATTTTTAGTTAAATTTTGTCTAGGTCTACAATTTGGAAGGCAGGAATGGGTACCGCCGCCCCGGGAAACATTTAATAAATAACCAAGACCTCTGCCATTAGTCGCCCCAAGTGGTTCGCTACGTTTGTTGACTTAGCAGGGGTGCACGGGTTCATGGGGTGAAGTTTGTCTAGGTCTTGGCGGCGGATGATCTGGACACACTGAACCCCAGATTCCTACCCAACTCTCATATCTTTTACCTTCCCAGAACTTCCTTTCCTTAAAAACACCCTTCCGCACAGCATCTCCAAAGATGGCATAGGCCCTGAGGGAAAAATCAAAAAAAATTTCGTTGTTTTTAAATTAATTTCAATTAAATTAGTAACGTAAATAAGTTCTCAAGTATTTAAATTTTTTATTAATGTGACAGCTATTTCGGCTTACAAGGCCATTTTCAAACTGTGGTTGTACCACTTTGAAACGATTAATTTATACGATTTTAAATGTCAAAAACTCTAAAAGTACAATTCCTGAACTTAATAATTGTGGCATATGTATGAATTAAAATGTGACTACGCCGACTGTAACGCTCGTCGGACAAACCGGAATGAGCATTCTCAACTAGATGCAAAGAACATATGCGATGTTATAATATTAAAAGCACCTTATTGTAAATTCAAAATTCAAAAAACGCTGGCTGCGCGGCCGCATTCATACAAAACGTAGTTTTGGATTTAAGGCCAAAATACCCAACCAAACTGAAAAATTATTTTTGTAATAAAAAAGGTTGGTCAAATGTCGATCTCGGACAGGAGCTACTTTTTTTTTTTGCTTTTGAATGATAACATATATGTAATGAAAGAAATCAGTTTTGGTTCATTTTGGAAGCAACTTTTTTTGTGAGTTATTTATAATTATTAAGACGATAGACTTCGCTTTTCGGCCCATACAAAAAGGACGCCCGGGAAAAAACACTTTTCTACATCGAAAATTGCACAAAATGAATATATTTTTTTTATAATGCCTTCTAGAGGGTAAAAACTATGTCGGTATGTTTTCGAATTTATGATGCGTTTCGTATTAACGTAAACATTCACTGTCAAACATGTATGATTTATCAAAAAATATTATTTAAGGAAAAACTGCTGCTAACTCAACTCTCATAAAGAATTATAAAATTATAAAAAGCTACCGACGTAGCTTCTTCTTAAAATTTCAATTTCGTGAAAGTTTCGGTGTAGAAAAGTGTATTCTCCATAAACCCCTTTTCGAGCGATTTCTGTAGGTAAATTTGAGCGTTGTCTCATTCGCACATTTCGTATTCGCATGTATTGTAAGTGTGCGTGAGCTTATTGTGAGCAGGACAGAATGTCAGTCAAGGGTGTTCCGCGTGTCGTTTAAGGTCTAGCCTCTTAAAAAAGAATCTGCCTAATCCTTGGTTTTAATATAATGAAAAATAAAATTAAAAAATGTTAAAATTGCATTTCTCAAAATATTAAAATGAAATATAGAACTTAAATACGAACTGCGATATAAAACAGAGCAAGTTTACATTACCTACAGAGAAAGAAAGAAAGAAAGAAAAAAAGAAAGAAAGAAAAATGATAATAAAACATTTAAATAACTGTTCTTCGTGACATTATGGTAGAAGATTTTGGTTTTTAAAGTATGCGAGATTGTTTGCGAAGATATTATGCGGTCACATTCAATACTATTACATCTATCATTCATGGGTATTTTGTCTTCTTATGTCCAACTTTCGCACGACCGACGCACCGAAGACCTTTTATTAACCACTTGATCTTTCATATCGTATTGGTAAATGGCGAATATCACAAAATAAATCACATCGAACTTGTAATTTATTTTACTTGGCCATTGGAAGAGAGTTAATTTCTCACGCGCTGAATTAATTATATTACATAATTAATGATTGTTATTTTGTCAGGGCATGTTAGAGACATTATAAATATGTTAATAGTGTCACAAAATAAAGATTCGTTTTCACCCACGTTTATTCCTGACGTTGTGCTAAAGAAGGTATAAAAAAAAGTCTAAGAAATAAACTATATTGAAACACTGCAGAGCTCATTTACACATTAATCTATATTTCATGTGAAGAGCAGGTACCTACATAGATGCAATTAACAAAGTAAAAGACGATCTACAAAATATAGCAAAATGGCTGAAAAGTTGAAACTGAATGTAAACTAAACAAAATATTGGAAATAAGCAATAAAACTTATAACACAGAGTTAAATTTGACAATTAATGATGAAAAAATTAAAAAAGTAAATGAAATGAAAACCTGGGTGTAATAATACTCGATTCAAAACTAACTTCACATCATGTTTTGAATATGTGCTAAATAAGGTATCAAAAAAGTTTAAAAAAATGAAGGCTAGGAAATAAACTAAATGGTAACATTACAGAACTCATTTATGAAACTATAGTTGCTCTGCATTTAAATTATTGTTCTACGATATTATATTTGGCCAATGATGGAAATTTGAACAAGTAGAACTAATACAGAACAGAGCTATGAGACGTATACTGGGAAAAGGCAAATACGCAAGAATTAATCAAATGAGAGAGGAGCTAAATTGGTTTCCAATAAAAAAAGACTTGACATTAAACCACTTTTACACTAACAGTCCAAAAACTCGACTCATAAAAAGAGACTGTTATTTAATGTGTTAATTTTTACGCATAAAGTAATGGAAAACCTAACGCCAAAATACTTTAAGAATGAAATTGTTTTTCAAAGAGATATACGTTATTACGAAACCAAATATATAAATAGAGTTAGATTGCCGCATATCAAAAATCAAAATCACCGAGCTGCCTAATGGATAGAAGACCAAATATATATGTTGAAATGCCTGAAATTCTGAATAATGAATGTATTTAAAAAAGGAGGTTATGCTTCTGTAAAAACGACATCGTTTATATTTATTCAAAGTTTATAAAATGAAATGTTCCCTTGTGCATATTAGTTTATATTATATCGTAGTATAAACTAACTCAATAATAAATAAATAATCTATATGAAATCTTTATACTTCATTTTTTAATTCTAATATGAGCTAAAAAATCTATCCCTCGCTTTTAATATGACATTATTGTTGTAGCTATAGTTATAGGAAACAGGAAATTATAATTAAAACAAGCCACTTGCAAGAAGGTTCTCATCATTTTATAATTAAGGAATTAAGGTAGATTCAGACTGGGTCGACGTACGTACGCATCGCTACGCCAAACAATGCTTAGTTACCATACATTTTCTATGAAAATGGCCACAGACATCGCACGTCGCGATGCGTGTGGCCAATGTGATTCTAAAACATAAATTTTCATTGAAAATCTATGGTTGCTAAGTAGTCCAGATATTGTTAGGTGTAGCGATGCACACGTACGTCGACCCAGTCTGAATCTACCATTAACATGATACTTAATGGGTAAATATTATGTAAGAGTTTGCATGGGAATTTTTAAGAGAGAAAATATATAGAACTGGTCAAACACCGTGTAATTTAAGAACCAAAGTAATGGCGATTTATGTCTATAGTTAAAGTTTATAATTGCCCTGCCGATTTTCACAGCATTATTTATGAAGAATAATAATAACAAATTATAGCTTGAATAAATTTATAAGTATGAAATTATGCCATAATTAATTATGCATTCTTTGTTTCAGGTATGGATTTTCTCACTGGATGACAATGGCTGAATTTTGCTAATCCTCATGGAATACTTCGAAGGGTAGGAGGGAAATTATTTTCATGTATTTTTTTTTTTGTATTACCTTTAATTATCTTATTAATTAATATTCTATCTATAAATAGCATCTACTAGTATTATCTATATTTAAGTGGCTTGTCCATGCGATTCTTGCAAAGGTTTTTTTTTTTTTTTAATTTAAGATGTCAACAGAATGATGTCTCTGTTGTTCCATTTAATTTTCAATATTAATAGATTCCTGTTTTACCATAACCATAGTCAACATTTTTCTTCATGCTTCCGCTCACGGGCAACTGAAAAAAAAACGGTTTGCAACTTGCAATTCAACTCCCTATCCTGTGTATGTCAATATGATGATCCGCACATTTTCAAAAAACTTGTGATCAATGGCAACGGAAGCAGTGACTCGCAACTCGTCGTTGTAGTTGCCGTGTCCGGCCGTTGCGAGGTTGCCCGGTTGCCATGGTTGGTCTTGTTTTGTTGTCAGTTTTGGGTGTGTGTTTTTTTTTGTTTTTAGTCGCCAGCGCCAATATGACAGCCACATACGAGAAAATCACAGCTAAATTGTTCCTTGTCTATGTTTAAACAACCTGAGATAATTACTGATATCGTAAAATTGAGTAGCGCCGTGATAGAAGTTTGATTGATTTTTCAAATTTTCTCTATCCAAATTTGGTTCTTTTTGGAACAACGGCTTGTGACCGAAGCGTCCTAATGTTTTTTTTTATTATTATAAAAGGAAGCGATTGAATAAATTATTATTGGGTGTGTTCGATAATGTCCCACTATTATGTGACATTCAATCTGTCTACGAAATTAGAAAAAAAGAAGAGTTATATCGCTTGACAAAGAAATTTCCCTTGGATAAAAAAATATTCACGTATTATAAAAAGTTTAGGAACAAATTAACATCTTTAATAAAAATAACTAAGGAAAACTTTTACAAAAATGAAATTAACCTGGCTAAACAAAATGTAAAACATATTTGGAAAACAATAAATCAAATAAATAGTAGAAAAAACAAAAAAACTCCAATTAATAAAATTTATATCGGAAAAAACTCTATTAACGCCATAAGGGAGCCAATAAAATGTGCTAATGCTTTTAATAAATATTTCGCTAACGTCGGACAAAATTTAGCTACACGGATCGAGGAAAATTATAAAATAGATAATTTCGAGAAGGACTGTCTTAGACAAAATAATCTGTCAATTTTTCAACCAGTAACAATAAACGATATAAAAAATGTTATAAATGATTTAAAAGGTGGATTTGCACCAGGATTTGATGGAGTCACAGTGGAAATATTGAAAAGATACAATAATTTACTAAGCATTCCAATTACACATATTATAAATATTAGTTTGAATAGTGGAATATTCCCTTCCATTTATAAAAAATCTATCATAACACCCGTTTTTAAATCAGGCAACTCTGAAGAAATATCAAATTATCGACCCATATCTCTTGTTTCAAACATAGCAACATTTTTTGAAAAAATCGTAAAAAAGCAACTCATGCACTATATTGAAAATAATAAAATACTAAGTTCTAACCAATTTGGTTTTAGAAAGAAACTAGGCACTCACGATGCCATTGCTGAACTAACCTCAACAATATATAATGCATTGGATAAAAAAACAAATGTCTTGGTATTTTCATTGATTTACGAAAGGCTTTTGATAGTATCTCCCATTCAAAATTAATTAACAAATTAAATGATATTGGTATTATTGGTAAGGTAAGGTATTGGCTACAAAGCTATCTAACTCAAAGAAGTCAAAAAGTAAAATTAAATGATTCACTAAGTGTAGATGAAACTCTAGAATTTGGAATCCCACAAGGGACTGTTATTGGACCAATTTTATTTATAATTTACGTTAACCAAATGTTTAAGTTACCACTTAATGGTAAACTTATATCTTTTGCTGACGACACTGCAATAATTATCGAAAAAAAGACGTGGAACGATATTACCAATGCAGCCAATCAAGACATGAAGGTTATAAAAAAATCGTTCGATAACAATTTATTATCACTTAACACAGAAAAAACATATTATATCCCATTCTCTCTACAAGAAGAAGTGCCAAATAACTTAATTAACATAACAATTCATTCCAAAAATTGTGTAAATGACGGTACATGTAATTCGGACTGCGCTAAGCTAAATCATAAATCAAATGTAAAATATCTTGGAATCTTAATAGATCAAAACGTTAAATGGAAAGATCATATCAATCTCACCGTAGAAAGAGTAAGAAAGCTTATCTACGTTTTCTATAACATACGAAACATCTTAAACAAGAAAACTATCAAAATCGTCTATTATGCATTAATTCAGTCCTTATTACAGTACGGCATTATTGGTTGGGGAGGGGCCTTTAAGGCTTCCTTACAGCCCATAATTACAATACAAAGAATAATTATTAAAATCATCCTGAGAAAACCATACGACTTCCCTACTTTAGAGATATTTCGGGAATTTAATGAACCATCTATCACAGAATTGTATAAAAGAAACGCCTTATATCAAATTTATAAAGAATATTTTATTAAAAAAATTCACCCCTCAGATAACATAAGCAATAGATTCAAAACTAAAGGCTTAATAACCATCCCTATGCTTAGAACCACCACGGCTCAGCATCACTACCTGTATTTAGGTGTGAAATGGTACAATTTATTGTTGTCCAAAAACAAAATTAGTATAACCGAAACTTTGAAATATGAACAATACAAAAAACAAATTAAGTCCCTGAAATTGGATAATGATATATTGTAACCTTAATTTACACTTAGTTTACGCTTAGTTTAATCTGCACTATTCAATGTAAAAAAATATATATGTATTATTGTCTTTCAATAAAAATTTCTTTCTAAATTGTAAACCTATGTAATAATGTTTGTATTTATCTTATAAGTTTTTGATTATTGATTACAAATTTAATTAGAACGTTATTTTTTGCTGTAAATACTCCTCCCATAAACACGAGCTCTTTGAGCTCAACTTATGGAGTAGTAGAATAATTATGTATAATTGTATAACTTGTCAATATATAACCACCTGTATGTAAAATCTTTTTCTTATTAATAAAAAAAAAAAAAAAGAATAAAATCGCGCGTTTTTCTTCATACGTTATTATTTTTATTACCAATATACTTTCGTCTCGTTTAATTAATGATAAACAATTTTCTCTTATTTTTTTTGTATTATCCAATGTTCTCCGTTTAATGATAATAGTTTATTTATTATTAAATTATGTAACAATTATAGATATAATAATAACTAATAACCTACTCATGAAACGTGTGATATGACGTTTTTCATTGACTCCGCTGATATCGTAATATTATGTGGTAACAGTATGGATTTCGAATCTTCTGAACTCGCGCCGGTGTAATCAAATGCAATAGTACCTATTTGCAATTTATATAGCGCCTTTTAGTTATACTTCACTCCAAATAAGCTTTAATCTGATAAGCCTAACCTATAAACATGACCCATTAACATAGATACTTCTAACCACTCATTGTCTGAGCAAAATTCATTTTAAAGTTCCTAATAGACGTAATTTGGGCAGTCAAAATATATTCCATATTGAAATATTTATTAACATTATTGAATCTCGAATTTGTCGTCTGTACAATACAATTGAATGTGACCTAGATATCTTCGCAAAAAGTCTCGCATATTTAAAAAACAAATTAAATCAAGAATTAAAAAAAAAAATTAATTTACCACTTTTACCACTATTTCAGTCACGGAAAACAGTTATATAAATGCTTTATTATTATGTCTTTCTTTGTTTATTTTCATTTATTTTCTTTCTCTGTACACTTACTTTTTGAAGTAAATACTTCTTTACGCACGCTTGACTTGAGGGGTAAACTGGTGAATGCCTTACGGAAATTATAGCGTTACGAGAGTCGTAATATCGGGCGTTACGAACGTTACGGAGGCGAACGATAATAAATTTAAATTATTTTTTTAGGTTCATTCCTCACAATCTAATCGTAACAACAGTGCTCAAATCCTAGAATCAAAAGCTCTCTAACTAGAATCCGCATCAAAAAAGTTTTATTTTAAACTTTGTAAGAATTAAATCAACAATCCCATTCTAAGCGTAATTCCCACAATAAAACTAATCAAATTTTCGTTTAGAGTGTGCGATGAAACGACTGATTTGTCACGATGATTGGTAACAATCCAAACGAATCTTTAATATAGATTCTTATAATACACTGATGATTGGAATGGTTTTATTCGATGACAGGAAGAAAATTAGATTAGATTACTAAATAAGACTTTACTTCAGTCGTGTGGTCTAAAGCACACTCGTAAAAAAAAAAAATCTGTATAATATTACAGTGTTCACATAATTATTAATATGTATACATAATAATATAATTTTTGAACTTTTTATTATGTTGTGTAAGGTAGGTTTGAGAAGGTGAAACTGTGGTTGGGTAATGTTGTGTGTTTCGTTAACACCTCACTAGGAGAACCTGTGCTGAGTTGTTATTACTTATGTTTTATTTTCATGTCTTATGTTTCTCTTCGATTATTATTATTATTTCTTTTTTTTTTCTCTACTAGCATCTCCGTCTAGTAACAACTAAACCATGCTATGAACATTTTAAATTTGAGTGTAAATATCTGTGCACATTCCAAAGCAAAATTATTAATGTTATAATTGTTAACACTGTTAATGGTTTAAACAATAAATAAATAAATCTGACAGTGTGTTAACCTGTCATTGGCCGTACGTACTCCGGTGTACCATCGATTTTGGAAGCAATTTTGTCCCTTATGTATAAAGGAATTGTATCAAGAACAAGGTCAGAATCGCTTGGGCCATTCTCGTTCTTGACGTAACGAAATACTGCATAGCGTCTAGCCTCCCGGAATAATTTTAATAAATTGTCATGATGCTGCGGGCATGAAAGATGGCCGACAAAATGGCCGCCGCATCAAAATATGGACAGAGCTGGTTTAGAAACTCTATATTCTTTCAATGTTTTTGATATAAATTCATCGTGGAGAGAATAGATTTCAGGTATTATCAGGAAGATCATTTTATCTACATTATTTTCGCGTAATTTTTGTAATATATCGCAAAAAAATGTTATAAATATTGGATTCGCAAGAAAAGTCAAATTTCTTACGTCGTAATGAAAACATATATTTTTCCTATGCTGGCTTTTAAAAGGTTAAGATACTTACTTGACTTACTTTAACTAATGGTTCCTGACAGTATTACAAAATGTTAATGAAATTTTAGTCTCCGGTGTCGTCACCGGTCACTCGCCCATCCCCTCACCCCACCGTTAATTGTTTAATACCTACTGATTATTTTATGTTTTTAGTTGAAAATAACAGCTGTCTTAGGATACTAAAATTTCACTTATATTTTTTAAATTTCAGGATTAACTGGTTTAAGTTAGCAAGGTACGATCCTTAATAGCCTTTGTATAAGTAGCAGTCAGGTATCTTCCGCCCTGATGATGGACACTGTATCGCTTTCCAAAACGTTGGCCAAAGAAAGAGGAGGTGTAACACTGCAAAATATAATAACCCAAAAATTCATCACGTTAATCGATTTTTTTAACCACTCAGTCTTGATATCATGACAATATTATAAGTTATAAGCTATCGTACTAGTTAGATATTGGTATGTATATTGTATATATGTATATGCGTATACATTATTAATCAATTATAATTAAGCAAAATTGCAATAATAAGGATTAAGTCATTAAGGCCTAGTTGTTTCACAAACATTCACATATGACATTATCATCAATTGGTGATTCAGAGTGATTTTGGTTTTTTTTACATTTAAAAGGTCACCGTTAATCGCCAATTCCAGTTGCCTTTAAGCTTTCTATCAACTTGTAAAATGCCGACAAGACTCCTTTTTTGCTGATCACTATTTGTTCAAAAGCTGAAACGGACTTATCGTCGCTTTAGTTCGTTTTTCTCCAACAGACCAAAACGTAAATCGGGAGAAAAACACTTTCACAAACATTCACACATGACATTATCATCAAATGGTGATTCAAAGTGATTTTGGTTTTTTTACATTTAAAAGGTCCCCGTTAATCGCCAATTCCAGTTGCCTTTCAGTTTTCTATCAACTTGTAATAAGCTGACAAGATTAACATCATGATGGTTGTCCTCTTTTTCTGATCACTATTTGTTCAAAAGCTGAAATGGACTTATGTAGAATCGACATTTAACGGGTACTTTTCAACTGTCAAAAAAACTTATTATTATTCTACGACAATCTCAAGTGGTGAAGTGTGAAGTGTTAGGTGACGAGGAGCTAAGATAAGACCCCTAATTTTCAAAAATTCATTAATTTGTTGAAGATTCTTTTGTTTATGTCATTAGGTGACTCTTATGCCCTCAAGATCTGATATAGAGAAGCGCATCCTTTGGACCACGGGACAGGTTATGGGGTGCCATGGTTTCACTGGTGCGACGATGCTCGCATGACTTGTAATACTTGCTTGACTTTGTTTATTTTAACAATCGTCAAACGGGGTTATTACTCGTATTTTGTCTATTTTATTAAAAATATTTCAGGTCATTTACAGTTTGCAGAACTTTGCAGGAAGTACGGCTGATAAGAAAAGGTTTCGGAGCACTGAACCTCGTTAAACATTTAAGGCTTTGGCATTGGTAGAACTATTCTGTTTGGAGTCTTTATAATTTCTCACGCTTACGTACAACACACATTTCAGATTTGTCATTTGCCGCCAAACAAAAAGACTGTTATATAATAGATAATTAAGATACATCGATATATCCGCCGCACTTGCCTATTTGTTTACTAATTAATATATCGTGAAGAACTTACCGACGTTTAAAAGATAAATAAAGGAGAAAAAATTTGAGAGAAGATCTTTTCAAAACCTATTTGATTATCTGATTTGTATCTATAGTATGGTGCCCGTAGGTAATAATGAATAATACGAAAGAAGATGCAAGACCAGACGAGAAAAAGGTCGAGATGAAGCAAAAAGATGGCTGCAGAGACTAGGAGAGCCAAGAAGAGTCGAGAAAAACTAGAAGAAGACAAGAAGACAGATAAAACGGAAGACGAATGAAGCCAGAAGATCCAATAAAAAGCAAGAAGATGCAAGCCGAGACAGGGAGAGCTAAGAAGAGAAAAAAATAAGCAAGAAGAAATCAGAAGAAGCAAGAAGATGCAAGTAGATTAAAGCAGACACTAGGAGATTCTAGATGAGCCAAGAACATGAAAGAAGAAGCAAATAGAAGACAGACGAAACAAGAAGTTTGCAAGATGAAGTAATTATTTGCAAATCAACTGTCTATTAGAGTAATTAGAGCGCCCGTCCTGGTAAGACGTGAGATCTGGGTTTGAGTCCCAGTTGCGACCATTATGTTTTATTACTTTTCTGTGCCATGTTCATTTTCATATTTTAAGTTATTGTTGTATTCTTCTTTAATGAAATGGCTCATTGATGGGAATAACCTTCAAATGTTAAAAAGAGAGTTTTTCTAATAAAAAAATATTCCATTAATTAGTCTAAGAGTTAGTAAGAATCGACATCAAGTAATCTAATAGAATAATTCACATATTGTAGTCACAAAATTTCATGATTATATGCATGTATGCAAGTCCCGGTGTTATTGCTTTTAACAAAACTTTTTTATAGCCTATTGGAGGTCCGAATGGCGGTAAATTATCGTTTTTTTATTAATTGTTTTCTTTTTTTATTAAATAACACTTTTAATTAAAATAAAATTACATAACATATTTCGTGTCTGCAACTCCTACTTCCTTACACAATGTTTGTTTTCTCTTATATTTAAATAATAATGTTATATCATTAAAAATTCTCAAAACAACTTTCGGACAACTTTTGGACAACTAATAAAAATACTTAAATGATTTAATTTTTGGTACTTCCAAATTATTTAGACGGTTACCATTCCCACTTTTATGGTGATGATGATTGAGTAAAGCGAAACCGGTCGGTAAAATAAATTAATAGAAACTCGCGGTTTTATATTAAACAAGATTTTATTTTTATTAAATTTGTCAAACCACAAAGTGATTGCTTTCTACAATAATTATAATATATATATTTTTTTGATTATTTTTGTTGATAGTATTTATTAAATTGTGGTATAAACAGAGTGTTGTTAATTTACTTAATTAGTAACTTTTTATTTACATCAAATGATTGTGTTCTATTTTTTCATTTGTGTCACCATTTTATTTAACTGTAGATTATTTTTTATTTATTGTCAATTGTATTTGCCTAATTCTGGTCTTTGCAAAAATATTTTGCAACCAGATTACTCCATTATTTAACCGCCTACTACTTTTACCAAAACAACAACAATCTTAAACGATCCGAATGACAGCCTGTCTCGAGTCCTATAATCATTTTATTTTAATTTTACAATCATTGAAAAATAGAATATAAGCAAACGCGTCGGTGTGATGCTTTATATGGAACGTATTGCTTCACTTGCTGACTTTCCTTTATTTCTTACAAGCTTCTGCCCGCGACTTCGTCTGCGTAGGATTAGTTCTTCGAGTAATCTATTTTCTTTTCCTTGGTCCCATCTACGTTTATACCAAAATTCTTAACCTATTTATTTAAAATGTGTATAATTCTTGATTCGATTCAAAGTATTAGGCCAGTACTTCAAATAAATTCACTAATTTAAATATTTTCCAAAATAGAATTTTGATTTAACAATCATTGTTTTGCAAAATGTCATACTCAAATTTTAACGTTTTCTAAAACAATAATTATTATTTTCAATATATTGAAAATAAATAGCTAGCCTTATAAATTATAACCTATATGTTATTCTGATGTATGAGCTATATTATTGTAAAGTTTCATTAAAATCCATTAATTAAATTTCGATTTAAAGAGTAACAAACATACATACATCCATACAACCTTTCGCGTTTATAATATTAGTAAGATAACTTTCTTTGTTATAAAATTAATCATGATTTATTAGTTTACAAAATTTCGACGCATCGTGTCGTAATCGCTTTTGGAAAAGATTGACTTTATAACATACCTACCAGCTCTTACCCGTGGTATTAGAGAGAAATTACTGTAAAAAGAATGTTATCACGAGAACAAAATGTTTTTCCGTTATGAAAATTAGCCTATGTCACTTCTCAGTCCTCCAACTATCCCCATGCAAAAACATCGCAGATCGGTCGCTCCGTTGCGACGTGAAAGAAGGAAAAACAAACAAACACACTTTCAGAGTTCAGATGACCCCGCAATTCGAATTTCTGTCTTATAACATACCCTTTTAACACTTTGATTTTAACTCTTAACCGCTTGGACACATAAGCTTGTTTTCACGATAATTTAACGTAGTTAGACATAGGAATGACGTAAGCCCCGCCCCGTACCTGAGTTATTAAAATAAACGATGTCATTATTTAAGATAATCTCTTAAAATTTAATAAATTGTGTGAAATTCCCTCAAAGGAAAAAAAATCGCCTTGTAAGCTTTGAAATTTAAGAAAACGCACCTGCTTCTGTTATTTAACGTGTTATAGGTACGAAAAAATCGCACCGTTTCTATCAGAAGTCCATAGATATTCGCTCTTTTTTAAATAAGTCCAGTCGCTTACGCCATTTTTTTTTATATTCGCGCGCTGCCTCTTATCATACTTTAAGTATTCCAAAAAAAATACATTTATTTTTTGGCTTGTTATTATTCAATATAAACACTTAAATTTGTAATAATTTCGATCTTTATTTGCTATCTTCCTGTTCTCAAGGGAAATTTCCAAAAGATTATTAAACTATATTATAAAACCTATCATATCAAGACATTTTCGGGGGTGTCTACGTGCCCAAAAAATTAAATGAATTATTTTAAATCACTTTTCCATTGCTCTTCATAATTATCCAGATTCTCCGCTTTTATCATAGCAGCTGCCTTTTCGCCGATCATCATAGTAGGAGCATTTGTGTTACCACTGACGATATCTGGCATGATGCTCGCATCTGCCACGCGGAGTCCTTTAATGCCCTTTACCTTGAGTCTAGGACAGACCACAGCTTCGGGGTCGGAGGAGGGACCCATCTTCACAGTGCCCGCCGGGTGGTAGAGCGTGCTGCCCAGGTGGCGAATCATACATTCCCAGTACTCGTCACTGCCAAATACTAATTCACCCTGGCATGGAGAATATTTGAAGTTTGAAAGTTTTGCACCTGCTTTTTTAAAAACTGAAGTATTTTCTAATTTCTCTGCCTCGCGAATTCCTCTGATTAATGTAGCAATATCCTCTCTTTCAATGAAATAATTAGCGTATATCAAAGGTTTATCTCCAGCGTATTTACTCTTCAAAAGTATTTCTCCTTTTGATTTTGGTTTTAGCAGAGTTACAAAAATGTGTAGGAAATCTGCATCATCGTTAAATTTCTGATATGATTGGATGAATTCCTTGTTGTATCCGTTCCTTACAGCGAAATCCGTTGGATCTGGAGTATTGGCGGGTACTGTGTGAATATGATATTGGATATCAGGATACTTGGAATCTTGTTTGGTATTTACGAAGCCAAGGACTTCCAGGGATCCTATGGAACTCAAGAACCCTCTGCGCTCGGTGAGGTATTGAACAACACCGCTGGTGAAGTCTATGCCAGGCTGATTCGGCCTTTCCATCTTAAAAAACACCGGACTCATCACGTGATCCTGTAAATTTTTACCTACTGGTAAATCAGCAATGACCTCAATATCAAGAGAATTCAGGTGATCCTTTGGGCCGATCCCAGACAACATTAGAAGTTGTGGGGAATTTATTGCTCCAGCGGAGATGATTACTTCTTTATTAGATTTAACAGTATATTCTGTTCCTTTAATTATTACTTTGACGCCTGTAACTATTTTTGTTTTGTCTATAATGATTTTTGTGACGTATGCGTTCTTCACAACGTGCAAATTGCTCCGATCTTTGGCTGGACGGAGGTACGCAGCGGCACTTGAATGTCTCTCTCCGTTTTTTATTGTGCCTTGGGCGTGGGAAAACCCTAAATAAGTGTCAGCATTAATATCGGTTAGAACTTTGTGTCCCAATTCGGCCTGTGCTTCCAGTACATTGTCTCCGAATGGGGCAGAATCATTGTAAGGTCCGACGTTAAGGTAACCTTCTGTTCCATGGTAGATTTTATAATTTTCCATATTTGTTACCTTTTCGTCGTCGATGTGTTCGCCTTTCTTAAAGTATTTTAATACTTCTTCATATCCCCATCCCGTGTTACCTTTATCCTCCCAATCATCGTAGTCTCTACGGTTTCCTCGTATGTATATCATTGCGTTGACTGCGCTCGAGCCGCCAAGAGTCTTACCTCTCGGCCAAGAGCATCTAGAAGTCTCCATACCTAAACAACTGTTTCCGTCGGACTCCGTTTTGTACTGCCAATCAGCATCGGTTTTCAAATTTGAGAAGAACAAGTTGGGTATCTGTAAACAAAACAATAAAACCACTTAGTAAAAACTGTTGAAAATATTTTAAGATAGCTGGATTAAGTTGAAGATATAGGAGTTTATTACCTGGCTTTCCACTGGTGGGTCCCCTCCAGCTTCTAGTAGTAGGACCTTCCATCCCTGTATCTCTGATAGCCTGCTGGCCACCACGGATCCTGCTGAACCTGCCCCCACCACTATGAAGTCGTACTCTTGAATATCTGGAATTTATAGGTTAGAAATATTATTTCATTGAACTTTGATCGCTTATAAGTTCGTTAGTATTTTTATCATCTTTAAAGAGGTTTATTTTTACGTCTCTTAATTTTTATACAAGTAACGCCATTTAGTGATTCAATTACTAAAAGGCGTAAATATAAATATAAATTATCCCCACATATAAATATTCTGAACGACAGAGTAAGGAAACTAACATATATATTTAGATGTTTAAGAGATATTTGAAACGAAAAATTACTTAGAACCACATACTTCGCGTTCTGTCCATTAATTTTACAATACGGCATTACAGGATGGGGCGGTACATATAAAAATCAAACACAAACAATTTACGTATCACAAAAACTAATAATAAAAACAATTTTAAAAAACCCTATTCATAATCGTCAAAACTCTTATTCAAAAAATTTAAGGTCAGAAAATGAAGTGCATTATACTTCTACCATGCAACATTACAAATTTATAAAGATAATATTCAAAATAAAACTGCACCCTTTAAAAATGACAAAAATCTTAGACAAACATCAATACTTCCTACTCCAAAATGTAAAAAAACAATAGGACAGTTAAATCATAAATATCTCGGAGTAAAATTCTTTAATTCATTACCAGAAAAAATTAGAAACATGAATACCAATATAAAAGAATTTAAAACTCACCTTAAAAATTGTACTCAAAACCTGAACTAAATCATATAAAAAAAAACTATATAATACACCCCCCCCCCCCCCCCCCTCCCGATACACACAAGCCCTGCTTTTTTTATGGGGGTACATCAAACATATAATATTATATAATTAATTAGTGTATAAAATGTATTTGTAATTTATGTACCTTTTTTGAATTATTAATAAAAAAATAAAAAATATATATAAATATATAATAATATATATAAATGAAGCTAGTTTTAGGTATAAAACGAATTACATAATAAGATTAATGATCAAGGCTGGATTTTATGATGAAGTAACGTTGTGTCACACGTAATTAAATTGATTAAATCGTCTTTCAATGAATATCCACAATGGTATTAACATGTAAACTGATATTAAATTATCTAATATATATATATAACTAGCTGACCCGGCAAACTTCGTACCGCCTCAGAATCAATAAATGTTGTGTTTAATTTATTAGCTGAAATAAATTAAGTTTTTAGTTAAAATAAATAGGTACCTACTCTTAGTTCAAAAAATGAAATTGAGCTGTTGACTAATGAAGTTGAAATGTTCGGCACACTACACCATTGACAGTTCGAATTGATTCAAATTATGTCGACCAACGCACATTATTTGAGAAGCCGTTCCATACAAAATATATGAAGAAATTAATTTTCTTCATAATTATTTTTCCTTTGATTTATTCGGATGTTTTAATAGTTATTCTGTTTATCGGGACGGAGACAAATCCAAAAAATCAAATATCATAAAAATCGGCTCAGCCGTTCTTGGGTTATAAATGGTGTAACTAACCCGACTTTGTTTTATATATTAAGATTTGTGAAAAACTATTATTTACAAAGCGTTTTAGTCGAGTACCTATGAAACATGTTCATCGAAAATAAATTGATTTCTTTGTTAGGACCTTTTTTTAAATTTAGATGCACGCAGAAGGCCCTGGGAAAAATAATTCCCCTCAGGGCCTTTGTCATCTTTGGGGATGCTGTGTGCTAAGGGTTTTATGCTGATATTTTGTTGTTTTGTATGGTTTTTAACTACTAGTTACTAGTTATGTGGTATTAGCATTCACAAATTTATTATTTCAGTTGTTGCACGATTCATCCCTTTTTGATTTAATTTATTAAATTCTAAACAACTTTTGCTCAATTTAATAATTTCTTTCAAAAAAAAAAGCAAACACAGATGGCTGTAATTGTACCGTTTTAGTAAAAACTTCCACAACCGTCAAAGAAGTTTTACTTCAACATCGCGCAAATTTTTTTTTTTTGAAGTATTGCAGAAAGGATTGCTCTTAGCTGCAGAACGGATCATGGCTCACCCTTATTATTAGTGAGGAGCTCCGCCCTGTCGGGGGGCCACTGCCCGGGCCCCCCCAGTAGGCAGCTGGCGGCCATCAGGGTTCCCAGGGCTCCGCTGAGCAGCTGCCCGAAGGGAGCTGCCGACGCGCCCCCTGTTACGTTTCCTAAACATTCCATGTCACTAGTCCTTCACTAAACCTGGAAAAGGAAGCATTTCGAGTATATTATTGACGGTTCCAAAAACTCGCAAAATGTTTACACGAATGCAGTGGGCATTCTCAAATCTTTAGTAATTGGACTATTTTATTTATTTATTTATTTTTATTAATTTATTTATTTTATATTACAGAAACAAACAGTTCATTGGTTACAGTGATGAGACAGTTTACAGATATTAAATGATATTTCATGGTGGGTATTTTAAGTTATTGTTGAATTTGAAGGTAAGATATTTTATAAATCTGTTTTGAATGTGTTCGATGCTATCAATGTATACTTTATACTGCGGATTCCATATTGGCGACGCATATTCCAGTGTACTTCTGACTAATGCAAAGTATAGATATATGATTGTTTAAAAATGGCATACAATGGGAATTAATACCCGCTAAGCTACAAGTAGCTTATCAGCAGGAGATTGAAAAAGGTTTTAAAAATGTATTCAAAGAACCGCTGTCGTAAAATGTATTATGAGAAACAGAGTTATCGCCTGGGGAACCATTTATTGGATTACCAACGCCCCTACTATAGGTCGCCACTATGTGGTTCACTGCGTTTGGTAACTTAACAGGGATGCCCGGGTTCATAGGGTGAGGTTTGTATAGGTCTTGGTGCGAATGCGTTTGCCCACCTACCGCGTGGCGGACCGAGAGAAACTGGTTGAGAGAATCCTTCTGACGTCTAGTGGGGTGGGATGGACTTGTACATCAGTCACTCCTCGACACATTGAGCCCAGATTTACCCTAACTTGGGCGAAATTGATCACACGTGTTCAATTATCGAATTTATTTCTTGAACAGATTATCAAATTCATTATGTTAATTCTTCTGTGGTCATCTTTAGATTTGAATATAAAGCTTGGTGTTTTCTCTTTCTAACACCGTTTAGACCATATTTTTCACCATGAAAGTAAGGGAGACACAATGATTTATATGAGACTATTTGAGCTCTTCCCAAAAGCAACAAATTAAGGGGTTAAAATTCCATTAAATCGTTGAAGGAAATCCAAACCTACGTATTTATTTAGAGTTTTTGTTCACTTTTCCACTTAACAAAACATATTTACGAATCAATTATATGTTGATTTATTTAAAAAACTTTCCAGAACTTTATATTTTATGAATATAGAAACCGTCCGAAGTAAAAGTAATTTTATTTAACAAATAGGTTCGAGTTGATGATACTGGTGTGTGATCTCGACACTTTATCAAAACCAACTGAATGTAAATTGTTGATAAGAATAAAATGCTGAGTTTTATTTACAATTTATTAACTTACAAACAAAGATAATTCTTATATTTCTAACACGATGTTAGATGTTCTAATTAATGTATTATTTACGAAATATAATGATAATTAAATTGAACATAAGTCTTTGGAAGAACTACAATCCATAAAAAAATCTTTTACGAAAGGTTTTTGATAGAGGGAATGAAGAATGTTCGTGTACACTAACAGCCTTACTAATAATAATCTCAGAAACTAGGCGTAGGTACTGTACAGGGCCCGCCGATACTTTAATAGTACACAACTACTAACCGTGTACAAATTGCAAGTGCGCCCCGCGGTTGAATTTGGCAGCCACCTCTGGTCTGGACTAAGAGTATGGATATTAGAGAGACGGCATGTGAAGTGTGCCCGCGCGCTCCAAGTGTGCCTTTTCGAGAATTTTACCCAAACGGCTTACATGCTGGTTTTTGGCCGTTTAATACGTTCCGACAGCAGCCATTTTACATGGTGACAGCCAATGTCAGCCGTGTGGGTAGAATTCTCGAAAAGGCACACTTGGAGCGCGCGGGCACACTTCACATGCCGTCTCTCTAATATCCATACTCTTAGGGTCTGGAGCCCCAAAGTACCTGAAAAACACCCTCGACTCTGTGCAGAAACAAGCGGTCCGTTTGATAGATTCTCCCGTCTTAACAAACGGATTACAATCTTTAGAGCACAGGCGTCGGGTGGGAATGCTATCCTTGTTCTACAGGTATTTCAGTGAAATATGCTCCGAGGAACCTGCGCCATTGATCCCCTCGCCACCGGTGCATAGTCGGGAAACACGCCAAACGCGCGCCAACATATGTACAGAGTTCAACAGCTCGGCTATGGTAAGATTTGTTTGTGGAGATAATTTTTTTTTTTTACATTAACTCCACACACGAGGCCCTGAGGAAAATAATTTCCCTTAGGGCCTATGAAAATAATTTCCCTCAGGGCCTTTGTTATCTATGAAGATGCTGTGTGGAGGGTCTTTTTGAGGAGAGGAAGGAGTGAACATGGGTCTTGAAGAGACCTATGTTGTAGGAGGAAGGAAACACAGAGAAAGAATATTAAAAACAAAAACAAAAAATTATAACTGGTAATTATTGGCATTTGCATGCCTTTTGAATCCTTCAAGACTACTACTTTGTATGATTCCAAGATTCAATCTTGAACTATGCTTTATCTAGAACTAAATTTATCCATTTTTTTTTAATATGCGACTTACCGAAGGGGATTGTGTCCCATTAGCTCACTGGTAGAACATGGCCCCGATATGGCTAAGGTCATTTGTTTAATTCCTAGATGTAAACGTATCTTTTTTCTGATTTTCCCGTTTAAAATTTTCGATTGAGAATCACTTATCTTCAGTGATTAAATGTTACAGTTTGAGGTTTTATAATCAAGTTTAAAAAAAAATATATACTTAACCATAAAAATATATAAATTTGTTTTATACCACTTTAGTTTTAAGCAAACTCTACCGGTTTCGGAAGAACACGTCCTTCGTCAGGAGAATATTAAAACTAACCTATGATACAAAATATTGACAGATATATACAAAAAAAAAATTAGGTGCTTGAGTGGGAGGTGAACTAACGGGGAGGGGTAATTGCGGGATTTTCGGCAAGTACAGAGCGGTTCACTGGAAATATATCTAGAATAAAACTAAAAGATAATTTAATTTGATTATTCAATATACTAGCGTTATTATTTAGGATTTTTTTAAATTTCAAGTGCTAATAAGTTTTCTAATTTTTTTGCTTTTATTATTACGGTGAAGAATTTTAGCCCCTGTGTTCTTATTAAAAAGTATGATCGGTTGAAATGAGAATGTTGAATGAAATTTATAGTTCTAGTTGTCTTGCTTATGTAGAACGATGGACAATCATTGCAACATAGTTGGTAAATGCCTGGGTGGCTTAATTTATGATATCTATCTTTACTGTTTTTTAATAATTTATGTAAGTTGTTGTCAGTATAGAACGCGGGTTTAATGTGGGCACGCAAATTTTGTGTACCAAATTAAGAAAATTTGGTTATACATAAGATCCTACGCCATTGTACCAAATAAATAAAAAAATTATTTGAAAGGAGCTTAAGTTTCTTATTCAGGATTTTATCAATTAAGTGTGGGGAGTAACCATCATATAGAGCAATTTGATTAATTTTAGGTAGTTCAATTGCGAAAATTAACATATGGTAGTGGGATTTTTACTAGCTGGTGCACCATTGATGATAGGCAGGATGATTTTTGTGATACCGGATGGTTCGACATGCTATGTATTTTATATCTGTGTCGATTTACGATAAATGTTAAATTTAATTGTTAAAATAATTTTTAAGAAGTATTAACACCAAGTTAATCTTTTTACAAATATGTTAATAATAATTAATTATTAATAAATTTTGTAATGTACTGATCGATTCATTAATATTTCTTACAAAAAATAAGGTTTTTTTCTGACAAGGGAGAGGACGTGTCAGCATTATTATTGCTTTAAAGTTTTAAAAATAATGCTTTCAATGTTGGTTTGGGCTTTTTATCTGCGTGTGCATTAGTTTTGTTACGTGTACTTTCGTTCTGCACGCCCTATTATAAAATTTCTTGTTGCAACGCGGATACTTTTTGCATCTTGATAAAAAACTCATGTGTTGATAAACCCTATTCCCACATATATTTAAGCTGGTTTTCTTAGTCTGTTGCTTATGCTTCGATAAAAAAAAATATTACTTACATTCCCTGCACTAAGACAAGAATACCACACATTTTTTTTCAATTCCAGACTCATAAGAATAATGTGTGAATTTTTAATTTACTTACAGTTTGTTTGGTGACCCCAATGACACTGCATGCGTATTGAATTTTTCAGTGAAATAACATCATTTCTGTATATGCACGTAAAACAAAAAAAGTTAATTTTCTTAGAAGACTAAGAAATAAACTAAATGGCGACACTGCAGAGTTCATTTTTAGAACCATATATAGTTGCTCCACATTTATATTACTGCTCCTAGATAGTTGGCCAGTGAAGGAAATTTGAAGAAGCTAGAAGTTATACAGAACAGATATATAAGATTTATACTGGAGAAAGGCAAATATGCAAGAATTTATCAAATGAGAGAAGAGCTAAATTGGATTCCAATAAAAAAATACTGCTATTTAAGACGATAGACTTCGCTTTTCGGCCCATACAAAAAGGACTCCCGGGGAAAAACACTTTTCTACATTGAAAATTGCACAAAATGAATATATTTTTTTTAAACTGCCTTCTAGAGGGTGAAAACTATGTCAGTATGTTTTCGAATTTTTGATGCGTTTCGTATTAACGTAAACATTCACTGTCAAACATGTACGATTTATCAAAAAATATTATTTAAGGACAAAGTGCTGCTAACTCAACTCTCACAAAGAATTATAAAATTATAAAAAGCTACCGACGTAGCTTCTTCTTTCTAAAAAATATATTTTTTTTTAAATTTCAATTTCGTGAAAGTTTCGGTGTAGAAAAGTGTATTCTCCATAAACCCCTTTTCGAGTGATTTCTGTAGGTAAATTTGAGCGTTGTCTCATTCGCACATTTCGCATTCGCATGTATTGTAAGTGAGCGTGAGCTTATTGTGAGCGGGACAGAAAGATAGACGCGGGTGTTCTGCGTGTCGTTCAAAGTCTAGCCTCATAATATGTTAATTTTTGTGCATAAAGTTAAATAAAAACCAAATGCCAAAATACTGATGGAAATTATTTTTAATAGAGATATGCATAATTACGAAACCAGAAATATAAATATAGCTAGATTGCCACATATGAGAAAATCAGTCACAGAACTGCCTAAATGTACAGAGGACTACAGTTGTATGATGAAATGCTTGAAAGTCTGAAGAATGGATGTAGATATTTAAAAGAGATGTTATGCTTACTGTATAAATGCAATTTTATAAAATGAAATGTAACCTCGAGCCTTGAGCATATTGGTTACCTAACCTAACCAAACGTAGTATAAACTAACTCAATAAATAATTTTAAAAAAAGGTTCAAACAAAGATCAGATGCAAATTAATATTGTGATCTAAAAATATACAGGGTGTTAAGAGACGCACTTGACTTGCTTTGACTTTCCTGACTTATTTGGAGAAAAAATGTAAATGAAATTTTAGTCCCCGGTGACTTTAAGATTTTTTGTACGATTGAATTATATTTTTAAAATTTTAATTTTTATTAGATCAATATTAGTGTTATTACGATTTCCATTTTATTTTTATTTTTTTTATCTGCTATGTTATTCCTCCTCTTCGTAGATCTAACCAACCAAGGCGTCCATCATTCATAAGTCTGTGGCGTCCATAGAATTTATTCCATCTTAAGTTTATTATAATTTTTGAATAATTTCTTTGGTATTGTTTTTTTGCCATTGGTTAACTATTTCCCCTCACTTTCTGTATGAAACTTGAAACTATAACGATCGATAGGATAACTATCGGTAACTTCTCATCGTTCCCTAGCATGACTACAGATCGCCAACGAATAAGTCACAGTTCACAATGACTTAGTGTCCTTAAGATATTCTATATCAACTGTTGTGTGTACGTTAGCAATGTGCAGTTGTCCTAAGGAACGATGACAAGCAGTGGCGGTTTTCTCTAAAGTGCGGTTGTGCGGTGAACCCCCATTAAAAAGATGATAAAATAAAACAATCTTGTTGTATAGTAATATAAGCGCATCACAGATAGTTCGACATTAAAATTCCGTCTTTAAAACTCGCGCCACCGAAAAATACGGTACCTATCTATTCCCATTTTGTGCGCGTTGCGATCCGCACACATTTGTCCATACGAAAAAATCACAGCCGATACGAATCGCTGTGGCGGTAGAATGGACAAAACTACCCAGTTTGGTGCGCTGCTCACGAGTCAAGATGTTACGTGACCTCCGAACTTTGACGAGTCTCGCCGAAACGAAGCCCGAGATTGTCGCAGGATGACCGGATGACGGTCGACTTTTGCACGACAGATGCAAGTTAAATGTTATATATTATGGTATTTAACTTTGTAGTCATTTTTGTACATTTTTTATTTTCTTGTTTCTGCGTATTTGTAAATCTACTATTGAAGTGGACCGATTTTGACTTCTGTTTTCGTATTTTTTTTATAGATAAGTCGTTATATCCCTTATTTACGAGTACATTTACTAAAGTTTCGGCAAACAACGTCGCTAGTTATGCGATTTTGTGTTGAGCTTTCCTAGTATTGTTTCGGCTTTCAAATTGAAAGTGGTTGCGTTTATCGGTTGTCGCGAATATTCTGTCCTAATTTTTTCACACAATGACGGAATACAGTGTTATATAAAAAAACGCTAATGCTTATGAAAAAAGTTTGGAAATTAAATATAATTATTTTTTGTATACGTGTATAATGGATTTTTTGTGTAAGTGAAAAAAGCTAATTTTATTTCGTGGCCACTTTTATTTGTGTTTCTTTTTTTTATGTTTTAAAATATCAATTATATTATATTCTACATTCTACCCAATTTTTCTTATTGAAAAAAACAATAATAATTAGCAACGTACATTGAGTGTTGTAAAAATCATTAAACAATTTAAATCCTCTAAAACCATTTTGGTTGTTTAATAATTGTGTCGAGGTTAAATAATTGTGTCGAGGTGTCAAGTTATTTAAAAACAATAGTACCTATTTAGGTACCCCTCCACTAACTTTATTTAATTTGTGAGACAAGAGTAAATTTTGATTAGACAATATATCTTCTCTTGAATTTCTGAACCCCCGTTAAAAAGACCACGAACCGCCACTGATGACAAGTAACCGATAGTTATCTTATCGATCGTTATCAAGCGAATGTGCTAGGGCCTCAGGTGCAAATAAAACTAGTTTCAAAATAAAACAATAACTTTGTATACACCACTTTTATTTTTTTATACTTAATGCCGACCGGGTTTCGCTACAACCGTAGCTTCATCAGTAAAGAGTATACTGCCCTGAAGAAGCTACGGTTGTAGCGAAACCCTGTCGGCATTAAGTATAAAAAAATAAAAGTGGTGTGTACAAAGTTATTGTTTTATTTTAAATTATAATGTCACAAAGTAACTGCTTCATACGAACAAAAAACTAGTTTCATTCGCAATACACATCTCTTTCGTTTAGTGTGGTGTTAATAATGTGTAAGCATTCCATTTTTTTTATTACTTTTATATTATTATTTAATTTATAAAACAGTTTATTAGTTCTGCTGTGCAATTGTCATTGCACGTGACACTTGTTTCGCCTTCTGAAAGCATTATTAATAGGGTCCCTAATAACTAATAATAGAACGAGTGGTGAGCAAATATATTTTTGTTCACAATTATTATAAGCAATATTTATTAGCCTAAAACACTCATCCATATTGAAAAAATCTCCCGAGAAAAGATACATGTCGCCGACGGGACTCGAACCCGCACCCCTCTGATTGCCGGTCAGGAGCTCTACCATTAAGCTACGGCGGGTTACCTCCCACCCGCCAAAATGATTCAATATATACCTATTATTTTTGGTCATTTATCAAACTAGCTTTCGGATTATTAGAATTTTTGTTAATTTCCAACTGCTCTAAAAAAATAAAATTGATTTCTACAAATTAAACTTGATGACAGTAAATATAAAAAAAATCTAAGCATTTTATTCGTCGGGTGCATTGCAAGAAATTAGTCGAAAATAGTTCTATATTATTAAATACTCCTGTTATTAAAGTAAGTATTAATTAAACACTTTTATATTTTTCAAAAATATTAAGCGTAAACAGTTCGCTAAAATGTATAACTTATATCTAAGTCTTTACTAGTCCTTTCCTTCCACCACTTTTCCTTATTACGATTTCTTGGCTTTAATCACACGAACAATTCGCTTGTTCGTGATATTCCCCTCCTTTCTCTAATATTACTCAACAAGAACTGGCTTCGTCTTTCTATAAATTACTAAACACATCATGGGATTCAATGTTAATCTTCCGCGTTTGTTCTTATCTTTTTAAGTCGTTTTCTGAGCATTTTAGTCCAGTCGCTTTAGCAAAATTCCTTGCAAACGGTCGGGTAGTTTTGAATTTTTGATATATCGCTTAGGTTGCCACAGTGATGTTAAAATCGAATTTTCGCCTTGGATAAGCCCCGCGCCCAACGTTACCGTATTCTGCAGTATACTTAAAAAAAAACACGTTCGTCGAATAATGTTGTGTGAAAATTTTGAAACTTTACCAAGCATAGACAAGGAAGATTGATTACCGAATTTTAACGATAGGCACATTCTCAAATAAACTGGACAGATTGTTTGATTAGTCTCTGTTAGGGGAGATAATTAGCTGTATCAAATAACCAAAACTTTTGCCAACAACAGAGAGAATATTGTAAGCCGCTAAATTTTCTTTTAATCTCATCAAGATGGCTTTATTATTGATATTAATTTGTGCATTTATTTTCTATTTTACAACAAAGCACGCATGGTTTATGGATTTCCGAAAGAGTATAATGGCACTAGCGTGCTTTGCCAATTTGGGCGTTGATGCATCTTATTCAGGTAGACCGCGAAAACAACAAATTATGCTCGGGCTTTTTTTTATGAGATGCTTTTTTCGGTGTTCTTCGTATTCTGTTATTGTGCTGAGAGTTATCTTCTTTATATTTAATATTACAATTTTTAAACACACACTCCCACATATTTGGGGAACTTGTTGTTATAATTATTATTTACTTAATATTTGATATTTCGAGCAAAGAGCGACATCTGCACTACTCTTTCAGAACTTGAATATGATGTGTCCATGCTAGTCTCACTTGATTTGCATAGGTGGCGCTAATTTAATCTTTCGGTTGATGATACACTAAATTGTATTTGCAATTTGTTCAATTACGATAATTTTGTTTTGTTGTTTCTAGTAAGTGTTTCGTTTTCTGGAAAATCTTCATAGATTCATATTAAACTTCTCTAGAGAAAAATACTTTTCCTATTCCAAGAATCTCGTCTTGGCGGATATCCAAACCAGATAATTAATTTTATTTTGTCTTATCATACACGATACCTATTACCCACCGCGTTTTTTGTACTTGGTAGTTTTTTGGCAGATTACATACGTGCCACAATTTATGGCCACTAGATGGAGTAACCTCCGCGCGCGGCTTGCGTATGGTTATTTCTAAGACGTCAATATATACCCTGGGATTCTTAACTTCTGTAGGACTGTACTTCACAGGATCATTTCTGTAGTACTTCCTCCCTCGTAACGTGTACACTCTACCAGAGTTACACCCCGTGTTGATGAGATGTAGCGCGGTTCCTTGAGCGTGAGGCAGGTCTGGAGTTAGCCGCAAGGCAGATTCCTGACCATCGATGATCGTTCGCCGTCTGAGTTTTCTCAGATGGTTAGGGAACCGTCGCTTTCTGAGCGGTCGTTACTTTTGTTATATTATTATGATTCTTTAGGGATATTGAGCAGGCGCTGCGCACTGTTAAGAAGGGGAGAGGAGAGGAACGGTTTTGCTAATAGTTATCTATTCACAACCTTCTTCAATATCCTTCCTTTACTTCAAAGCAGTGGGCAGCTCTGCCCTATCCACCATATCTATAACAGTGGCACAAACACAACTGTTTTATTAGCATGCCGTGGAAATCCTGAAATCGGAAACAACAATAATATAATAATAATTGGATGACTTGTATAGCGCCGTTTTTGTGAAAAATCACCTCAAGGGCGCTGTACAAATTTCAATAATTTCTACAATCTTACTTCTAACTACACACTAGAAAATATAAAAAACCTACGGCTAAAACAATGGATGCAAATCCACCGGTTCTTTGATCAGCGATACAAAACTATATGTACAATGCATCTGAACAACCAGCGCGGTGCAGCCCAAAAATGTAAATGTACATGTATTTTTTTTTTTTTTTTTTTTTTTTTAAATTATTATATATATTTTTTTTCAATGAAAATGTACAGGACCATACTTACCTGGTAGGTCACTTGAGACTAAAGTTAAAAGATGTTTATTTATATACAGTTTGCGCGCAGAGGACATAATAGCGAACACATGTTGTTGGAAAAGTAATTATTTGATATATATTATGTTATTTAATGAACGTGTTTGGGAAAAGCAAAATTAATTAATGGGCGGTACAGAGTAGTACATGAATTTTATTTATTTTCTTAAATGAAGTCTCAGTCTCTCGTTAAGCGACGGATTGCTGTGAAGGCTTTGAATGATGTTAATCTAATAAGAAAATAGATTAAGATAAATTATAGGCAATACATAATACAAATAGATTTATTAAATTTAAGGGTATGAGAGCCTAAATAAGTAGGTTTTTAGTTTTGACCTAAATTCTGTTGGGCTTGTTATGCACCTTAGTTCCGGAGGGAGTTTGTTCCAAGCCTTAGGCCCAGATACTTCGAATGCACGATCTCCAAACTTAGTATTTGGCTTTCGTTTAGGTTCTATCAGTCTACCTAGAGCTGATGATGTTGCTGATCTAAGGGTTGACTGCCTTGGACCAATGTTTTCCGGGACGCATAGTTCGGAGATGTAATGTGGGGCCATTTCATTGATGGATTTAAACACCATCCAGCACAGTTTGTACTGGATTCTTTCAGGGCACTTAAGCCAGTGAAGGTTGCGAAGGTGTTCTGAAATGTGCGAATATTTAGAGACCCCGGTTATGAGCCGTGCCGCTGCATTAAACACGGATTGAAGTTTGTCGATTTGACATTTCGGATTTGACATCTAGCATAATATTCTGATGATTTGTTTTGTATAGCGCCGTTTTTGTGAAAAATCACCGGGTACTTTAATGTATGTTCAAGCATGGGTTTACAAAGCATCTATCTATTTTGTCAATAAGTAATATTCAACTTTTATTAGAACAACTTTTTAAGGTTATTCCCATCAATTTAAAATATTATTGAAAAAAACAAATAATTTCAACGAAAATGTGAGAAAGAACAAGACACAGAAAAAAATAACCGTCTCAACTGGGACTCGAACCCAGAACCGGGACGGACGCCTTTACCAATTAGGCTAATGCCACCATTTATTTAAACGTTATATTTCGAATTTTAGAATTAACAATATTTTCAACAAATTTTTTTAAGAATCTTTTTTATGTTTTCGTTTAGATAATTAATGTTATCTTCTTTTTCAATAATATTATTAATAATAAATGACATTAATATTATACATGTCGTTTAGGTAAATTTACAGGAAGCTAGAACTATTTATTGTAAAATGTAGGACAAAAATATTGCGTTCTCAGCCCGTCGAACATTCGAAGGGTCTCGTCGGAAGCTTAAGGAGGGGGAATAGGGGTGGTCTACGCGGATTATATAGCTGAATCGGTTACGGTTAATAAATTAAAGTGGAAAAAAAATTGAATTTGTTTTATTATATTATTATAATGGAATTCAACCACGAATTATTTATCAGTTTCAATGTCAATAATTTTATTATTGAGTTCTGCAAGTATTTTAGATTTTTTTTATTGTGACAGCTGTTTCGGCGCCATTTTCAAACTATGGTTGTACCACATTGAGATGTCTAATTTATAAGATTTTAAATGTCAATTTTGAAGGTGTATAAATTGATTTCTTACCGGTTAAACCAATTTGCTGAGAAAATTATTGTAACAATAGATACTCCAGCAGGGTTACTCTAAAAACTGTTTTCCCCGCACTAAATGTTAATGTGTTCTTAATTGTTTAATAATGACGTTACTATTAAGAATTATTTTTATGCGTTTTATTGGTATTATTAAATAAAAAAGGTGAACAGAACAATAAATATACTTGACCATAGACGGTCGAGATACTTGGCGATACGTAACCAATGAGGTTTATCCGAGGTGCGATTATTGCGATTAGGGCGAGATCTGGCCAATTTGATCAATTTTTGTATAGATGTTTGGAGATAGAGATGATCCAGTCTGAATCTTTAGGACAGAGGACTTTGATCTGATCTGCTCACTCTTCTCACAGACGGGCCATCTTGGTCTTAATCTCTGTCTTAGGATAGAGAGGTCTGAGAGAACGAGAGACATCGGACGATCGGACCGGTCAGAGGAATCGGTCTGAGAGTCCATTCACACCTGCCTTTTTTAAGGCAATAACTGCCTTTTCGAGGCAACAACTGCCTTTCTCAAGGCAAACCCCAACTGCCATTAAAAAAGGCAAAAATGCCCATTTCTAGGCAAAACATTGACATGCCTGCACCGTCTGCAGAAGCCATGCTAAAAAAATCCAGGAACCCCGTTGAGTTCCTGGTATACAACATACCGGCCGGAGCAATAGCCACTAAGGTAAACCCGATAACACATGTTGTCGAGTTTATCTATGCTAACTCAGTGGAGTCTACCACTGCCGGTGCCGTACCCGACTTCCCTTCCATCCCAGGGACCAGCTCTGCGCCCATGGGGGCAGAGTGGCAGAGGGTGCCAGCTGCCAAGCGCTGTCACTCTCCCATCCTACCCATGCCCAACTCCTACCTGTCTCAGCGTAACAGGTACGAGACTCTGACGGAGGCTGGAGACGAAGACGGAGACGTCTCCGCCTACACCGCACCACCGCCCAAAAAACGCTCGAACGTAGCACACCAGCAGGACACCGCTAATGCAGCAGGCCGAAAGAGCACGAGAGTGCCGCCTGTCATCATGACTCTGGGAAGCATGACCCATGGAGACATCACCGAAGAAATTAAGAAACACATCGGCAGCGCTACTTTCAACTTCCGCTACAACAAGGGCGGCACCATAAGCGTCATCGTGAGCTCGGTGGAAGCTCACGCCAGGCTAACGGCAGCCCTACGCCAGGAAGCCAAGACGACCTTCCACACCTTTACCACGGAGGCCGATAAAATAAAGAAGACCGTCATCAGAGGTCTCCCGAAGCTGACCGCCGAAGAGATCAGCAATGACCTAAGGGACCAAGGCTTCCCGGCAAAAGCCATCATCGAAATGACGACTCCCGGGTCAGAATACCCGCTGTACCTGGCCCACTTCAGCCGAGAAACCAACATGGGACAACTGCGAGCCACAGTGAGGTTCATCTGCTTCTGCAGGATATCCATGCGTAAATACAGAAGCGGACACCTGCAGCACGGCACACAGTGCCACAGGTGCCAGAAATTCGGCCACGGCTCCAGGAACTGTGCCCATCCCGCCCGCTGCGTAAAGTGCGAAGGAGCTCATGCAACTGCTGAGTGCACGAAGGTCTCGCGTGAGCTGCCGGCCGTCTGCTGCAACTGCGGAGGTGCTCACCCAGCAAACTTTGGAGAATGCCCAAAACGGGTTGAATACGTTGCGGCCCTCCAGCGCAGGGCTAGAGAAAATGCCTACCAGAGGAACACTGAAACGCGCGAGAGGACCACCGAAGCGCGCCAGCCACTACTAACACAAGGCAGAGCCGACGGAAGGCGGACCTACTCCGAAGCAGCGGGCGGCAACACCAGGGATCCTCCCCAAGGAGAACAGCGTCGTGGGCCAGAACCCAGCTCCCCAAGACCCCAACAGGACACCAACTCTGATGACGAGGACATCATGTCTCTCTTGCACGGCCTCATCAGGGTACGCGGCAGGCTGGCAACATGCAATTCAAAGGCGGAGAAACTCATAATCCTCATGGAGCTTCTAACAAACACCATCAATGGATAATGCGGCATCAGAGATCAAACTCCTTATGTGGAATGCTCGCAGCATTCGACATAAAGTAGAAGAACTATTAGACCTGGTCAACAATCTACGAATCGATATAATTCTTCTCAGCGAAACACATCTTGACAAAAACGCCAGACTGAGAGTGCCCGGTTTCGACATACACAGGAACGACAGACCACCCGTAGCGGAAAGGAGAACACGACCTGCAGGCGGCACAGCCATCCTAACCCGCCAAGGCCTTTTGACAACGAGACTACCAACACCTGTACTTAAAAACATGGAAGCTACTGTCATCAGAATGGAGATAAACAGCCAAATGCATACAATCATCGCTGCATATTGCCCGTCTGACGCAAACAATATCGAGAGGAGTGATCTCGACAAACTATTCGCGCTTGGAACAAAAGTACTCATAGGAGGAGACTTCAACTCAAAACACAGATTTTGGAATAACTTCAGAGCCAATAAAAACGGAAACATCCTGTTCAAGCATTTGGAAAGTCACGACTACACAGTACTCGCACCAGACAAGCCGACATACTACCAAACGAGAATGAAATATCCAAGCACTCTCGATATTGCGCTAGCAAAGAATATAACAACAGCATCTCCCCTGATGACACTGCACGAACTTCCATCCGACCATCTACCAGTGAGCTTCTCGATAGGAGGAAATACCACGAGAATAACAAGGACTCAGCTCGATTATCAAAAAGCCGACTGGAAAAAATTTAAAGAGAGGATCAACGAGCAAATCTATTTAACATCCGAGACTCTGACCACGCCAGCCGACATAGACGAAGCGGTCAAGTCGCTGACAGACATCATACAGAGAGCACGCGACGATTGCATCCCCAACAAAAAAATCCAGCCCTTCATCGTGAAGCTCACGCCTCACATAAAATTCCTGATCACAGAAAAAAATAGACTTCGACGAATCCACCAAAATACCCATGAGAGGTACTTCAAGACGGCAGTCAACATTCTGGGAAGGGAAATAAAAGACGAAATTGAGAAACTCAAGAATACTCTGTGGTCAGCAAAAGTAACATCTCTTAGTACACAGGATAACTCAATCTGGAAAATGTCAAAGGCCCTCCGCTATCAAGACAACAGCATCCCGCCTCTCAAGTGGCCGAACTCGACAACCATGGCACTCTCAAACGAAGAAAAGGCAAACACCCTGGCTGACGGTTTTGAAAAAGCGTACAAAACAACTGACGGGATGGGTGACCCGGATACCAACGAAACGGTGAACAATGCACTAGAAGAGCTCAACCTCCTAGCACAAACAGATACGGAGGATATAAAACTTAGCACTCCGAAGGAAGTGGCCCACATCATTAGATGCCTCAAATCAAAAAAGGCCCCAGGCGAAGATCAAATAACCAACACGCTACTAAAAAACCTACCACAGAGAGCGATTATTTTCATCACCAAAATATTCAACGCCTGCCTACTGCTTGGCCACTTCCCGTCATCCTGGAAAAACGCATGCGTTCTACCGTTTCACAAAGCAAAAAAAGAGCGCTCAGATCCGTCATGCTATCGACCTATAAGCTTGCTGCCAACTCTCAGCAAAGTATTGGAACAGATCATCCTCAACCGCTATCTCCCACACCATGAGAATAACAAGACTCTACCCGACGAACAATTCGGTTTCAGACGCAAACATTCGACGGTCCATCAGCTAACACGTGTCACAGAAGATATCTCAAGAGCTTTCAACACCAAGAAGTATACTGCTATGGCGCTACTCGATCTTGAAAAGGCATTCGACACAGTCTGGATGGACGGGCTCATTTATAAATTGTATATCACCAATACGCCCATATACATAATCCGAATAATTCAAGAATACCTGAAAAACCGATCGTTCGCCGTCAAGGTGGGAGAAGCAACATCTACAAAACGGAATGTCCCCAAAGGCGTGCCGCAAGGAAGTTTGCTCGGACCACATCTTTTCAACCTGTACACCTACGACATACCTCCACTCGTGAGATGCAAAAGAGCGATTTACGCCGACGACATAGGCCTGTATGCCACATCACTTAACCCTGAACTAGCCGCCAACTACCTACAAAGAGACTTGAATGAGCTGTCAGCTTATTACAAGAAATGGCGCCTCAAGTTGAACGAGGCCAAAACAGAAGTCATCATGTTTACACGTCGAGTCAAAAACATAAAACCGAAAAAGAAAATTACCATGAGTGGAGCCGTACTTGAATGGAAACCCGAAGTAAAATACCTAGGCCTCACCCTTGACAGCCGACTCAACTGGAAATCGCATCTCCAAAAAGCGAGATCGAAGATGCAGCAAGCTATAGGTGCGATAAGCCCCATATTCAACAGAAAAAGCCCACTAGCTGAGAAGAAAAAACTTCTTCTATATCAAAGTCAAATACGCCCAGCTCTAACATACGCCATTCCGGTGTGGAGCAATATTGCACAAACGACCTACAACAAACTACAAACCCTACAAAACAAATGCATCAAAATAATATACAACACCCCACGACGTACGAACCTAAAAAACCTACACGACCGAAAAGACATACCTACAATACAGGAACATTCATATCAACTCACGACGCAATTTTACAAGACGCTCAACCCAGATAATCCGCTTATCAAAGAGCTGGGCAACTATGACTCACCAGACGACCTACCATTCCGGTATAAACATAAAATGCCAAAACATCTCATCATGAAGCTCCATGAGGACGAAAGCAGCGAAGAAGGAACCGATGAAGATTGAATCTGCCATCTTTACGGACAAATACCTACCGCTTCCCAGGAAATCGCATCAACCATTTCCACGCAACGCCTTGAATTCTTTACGAACATCTTAGGAATTTCTATCCAGTGGCGGGGAATGAAATTTTTGTGACTTTTTGACCCCGATCGGTGTTGCGTGTAAAACCAACACCGATCGGAGTCAGAATTAATGATGTTTCCTCCCAACTTTATCCACTGGGTACCAACAGGCACCCACCACAGGACGACAACTCCAGCCACAAGGATGCAGCCCAAAAATGAAATATTTACATTCAGTAACGTAAAAAGTAAAAATTTGAGTAAAAAGTTCAGAACTTATTGTTTTCTTTTCATTGCAATTTGCATGAGGTTTTTTATCCAGTTACGAATTTTTCCTCATGATGACATTAATGTAACATAAATTCAGTCAATTAAATACAACCATCAGATGGTGATAGTAAAAAGGCCAAATGAGCCGTAGTACTAGTTAGTTAGAAACATGAAAGGGTATTGCTATAAGCCCTAGCTAGTTAGAGGATTACGAAAGAATCCATAAAATCAAAAAAAAAAAAAACTTGACCATAATGTCATTTTTAAGGCAAGGCGCCGTGTCGTGTAAAATTCGTGATCGGGCCGCTAACTATAACACTACATATTGATGGCGATAAGGTTTAAATTCCCGTTTAAAACCAGCCTACTGTTTTGAATTTTTAAAAGAAAAAAATTTCGTCACCACAAAAAAGCGTGTTTTATTTTATTTTGCGAAGCTCATGCACAAATATTTAAATGTTTTACCATAATTTTCTAAAGAATTTAATTTACCACATTATACAATAAAACCATAATCGAAAAAAGGTTCGTAAGTAGGAGATTTTGAACTTTAAAACAGCTTTTATGGATCTAATACTTTATTTTTTCTGGGTTTTATTTTTTCTCACTATAAGGCGAAGCACTACAAAGGAATGCAAAATCATGTGTTTTTGGTTTGAAAATTTGATAGCTTATAAAATCTTTAGATGCTAATTAAAAACCGCTTTGAAATAATCGAGTATTTTTATAATCCCAAAAAAGTATTAGGCCTATGAAAACGACTTTAAGGTTCAAAATCCCCAACTTGCGAACTCTTTTTCGCCACTTAACACTGAAATTTCGCCAAAAAAAATTAAATGTTTATAGTGCCAAATCTACTTATGTTATTGGGTTCTTTATGTAATCTGGAGTCCCAGTTTCCCGCTTTTACCACTAACTCCTGGCATCGTGTATAGACGGACACGAAAAAGCAAGAAGCCATAAACAGAACGATCAAAATACATATATGAATGCTTTTAGCCAAATTATATAGAGGGAGGTAGAAAAAACATCCGGCATGAGCCACCTATTTGGTTTTGGGTTTTGCTCGCAAAAATGAATAAATCATACGTTAATAATCATCTAATATTCATAAAAGATAATGTGTTTGATTATTTATTCGCATGTTCATATGATTCTTAGTTAATATCAATAACACTACCAGTTTTTTTGAGTTCTGAACTTGTATTTATTTGAACATAATTTATGACTCTTTATTGAACGTCTTTTTATAAAATTCTCACTCTCTCGGTAACATTTTGAAGCGCGCTTTCTTCCATGTTTTTCACTTTCAATATAACATAATATTCTCTATCGTTCACTTCAGTCTTCACATTACCATTGGTTTATTGCATCGTTCATTCGCATTCATCGAAGAATTGAATGGCATTATTCTTCGCTACTTTACAATTCACTGTGAACTTTGTTAATATTAATTTCCCAGTCTTCTTTGATCATGTCGGCTCCCTTTTCCCCTATCATTATGGTAGGAGCGTTCGTGTTGCCTCTGATTATTTCTGGCATGATACTTGCATCTATGACTCTCAGTCCCTTAATCCCATGAACTTTCAATCTTGAATCCACAACAGCATCCTCATCGCCTGCTGGTCCCATTTTGGCTGTACCAATTGGGTGGTAAACCGTTGTAGCCGTATTTCTCAACAGGCATCTCCAATAATCTTCCGATTTGAATTTAAATGTTTTGCAGTTTGTGAATGGGACTCGCTCGATTTTAAGTCCCAACTGTTTGAATATTTTGGTTTCTTCCATCTTCTCCAGGAAATGAATTCCCCTCAGCAAAGTTTTAACATCATCGTCTTCTCTCAGATACTCTGCATATATCGCAGGCGCCTCCAGAGGATTTTTACTGTTCAATTCTATTCTTCCGATCGATTTTGGTTTAAGAAGGGTGGGCACGAATGTCAAACTTTCTTGTACTTTGTTAATTTCACTTATGAAGTTAACGTATTCTTCGGCATATCCAATAGCTTTCAGATATTGTGGCATAACAATTAAATCATTTATCGGATGATATATATGATGAAACTGTACATCTGGGGTGCTACTTCCATTACCAGTTGAATCAATGAATCCTATCAAGTCAGTGATGCCTATTGTTGAAAGAAGACCGGATCGCTTATTTAAGTAATCAGAGATTATCTGGAAGACAACTTCTTTCGGTATTGCCTGGCTGTGCGATTCATCCACAGAAAACAGTACGGGAAAAATAACGTGGTCCTGCAGATTCTTTCCTACCGGTAGATCTGTAATGATTTTGATGTCATGTTTATTGAGTTGTTCTTTTGTTCCTATTCCTGATAGCATCAAAATTTGTGGCGAGTTAATAGCTCCTGCGGATAAAATAACTTCTTTTTTAGCATTGATTGTTAATTCTCTGTCCTTGATTTTGACCGCTACCCCTGTAACGGATTTTGTTTTCTCATCTACAAGTACTTTCAAAACATGGGCGTTCTTGACAACGTGTAAGTTTTGTTTATCTTTAATACCACTGAGGTAGGCTTTAGCAACGCTGCATCTTTGTCCTCCGCGTAGTGTCCCGAAGGCATCCGTAATTCCATTTTGACCCTTGACATTGATATCTGCAAGAACCCTTTCACCCAATTCTTTCCAGGCCGACTTTATGACATCCTTCCAGGGAATGTCTGATTTGAAAGACTCTAAGTTTAGCGGGCCACCATTTCCGTAGAGTTCTTTGATATCACCGTCCTCTTCAGAAAACACGTGTTGCAAATTTTCCGCTTTCTTGAAATACTCTGTGACCGAAGCATAATCCCATCCAGGGTTTCCCATCCTTTCCCAATTGTCGTAGTCTTCTTTGTTACCTCGGACGTAAAGCATAGCATTGACTGCGCTGCTCCCCCCGAGGACCTTGCCTCTGGGCCAGTTGCAAACTTGCCCAATCATTCCTTGGCAGAGTCGAGGATCCCTCTCCGTTTGGTAACTCCAGTCCCAGCCGACCTTCTGGTTTGCGAATAGGAAAGCTGGCACCTGCAAAAATATTCATCCATATTTAGAAAACTATTTGATAGTTCTTATTATAATTAACGCTTCTGAGATCATAAAAATGGCTTGAATCTATCAAATGTTTACGTTTACAGCAAGCTTTGAAGTTTTCTAATTTGCTTTTTATGGGTTGGAATAAGATTAAGATATTACGAATAAATTAAGTTTCTCTTTACCTCTGAATCAGCCGTGGGGTCTCCTCCTGCTTCTAAAAGAAGGACCTTCCAATTCTCCTCTTCAGCCAGTCTCCTTGCCACAACAGATCCTGCGGATCCTGCGCCTATCACTATGAAGTCATATTCTGGAACATCTGAAATTTAACAATCTATAAAATATTACTTATTTAACGTGTTGGAAAGGAAAAAACAAAGCCACGTCACCACAGATTTATTATTTTTAATTATATGGATATACCCCCCCCCCCCATACACACAAGCCCTGCTTTTTATGGGGGTACATCAAACATATATATTATATAATTAATCAGTGTATAAAATGTATTTGTAATTTATGTATCTTTTTTGAATTATTAATAAAAAATAAAATAAAAATTACAAACGTTTATAGATAAATAATTTTTATAGAATTTTTTTATTGATAATTCGCTTTTAGTAAACATAAAATTCTCGTTTTTCACACCCTTTCTCGCATTCATTTTTCACACCAGGATGTATTGTCTGTAAGACACATTGAACATTAACATTCATTTTGAACTAGTACAGTGGACGCTTTGTCTTCAGTTCACACAGGAGTATCTCCCAGATTGGAGTAGGAAGCCAGTTTTGCCATTTGGAGAATTAGTACGATATGGTCTGTAGGACATATGGAATATAAAAATATCACCTTGTGCTAGTAGTGTGTGCTACAGTTTTGCCATATTGGAGGATCAGAAGAGAAGCGTGGTATGTAGGACACATGGAATATAGAAATTCACCTTGTGCTAGTAGGGTGGACGCCTTGTCCTCTGGCCACACGGAGGGGTCCCCCAGGCCGCAGTAGGAAGCCAGGATGAGCTGTAGGACCCCCGCGAACACGGCCTGCGACTGCCCTCCGGCGGCCAGCGGACACGTGCTCTGAATCAGCTGATCCATTTGCAGACGAGTATCTCTGCCACTCCTGAAATCAAAACAAATAGGCCAATATACTGAACAATACTCATTTATATTCATAAATACAAAACATTGGAAATAACAACTAACACGATTATATACATATTAGAAATACTAGTCTCAGGGTCAAAAACATGTCCAACAAGTAACTACGAATACAACATGTGGACAAAAAATCTTCTTAAACTATGATGCTAAACTTTAAAAAATCCCATCAGATCTCAAACGTATTCTGTCAAAAGGGTTAGAAAATTTCCATTTTGCAATAAAATCCAAATATATGTAATATTTCTGATTGTATCCGAAAACTAAACACTGGTTTTGAAATGTGATATAATATACTTTCATATGTTATTATTAGTAATTAACATATAATTTCTGAAACATTAAAATGTTTATAAATTTTTTTTTAAATGGCTCACCTTATCTAAATTAACTGATTAAAAAAAAAGAAAAACATTTGTTTCAAAGGTGCACAATTAAACTTTTCTATGGTTAAATTCTAGATTTTCATATAAAGCGCCGGGTTTTCCCTTTCTAACACTATTTAGATCATATTTCTCACCATGCCTGTAAGGGAGATTGACGATTTATATGTGACCTATTTGAGCTGGGACAAATTTGGCCTCCCGTGATTCGGGTTACGCATTTGAATCTTATCTTTATATATAAAAATCTCGCGCCACGATATTAGTCCAAGGTAAACACCGAAACTACTTAACCGATTTTTATGAACTTTGGCTTACTGTGTGTAATTTGGTCCAACGTTAAAGGTAGGATAGTTTTTTTCTCGATTGTTGACCTTAATATTTATTATTGCAAATTAAATTTCTGTGAAAAAAGTCAAAAAAATATACTTATATTATACTTTATACCTACATAATGTACAAACTTTGATATTAAAACTAATAAATAAAAAAATTAAAAATTTTCGTTATGGGATAATGATTTGAAATTATTTGTAAGTTCCATATGTTTGTTAATTTATTGACACAACACTTGGTTATCTAGGTTAGGTAACCATCCAGTAGACGGCGCTGTGTTTTGCTAGCCACAGCAACGCGTGGGAGGGTCAGCTAGTAATTTATAAAATTCAAATCTCTAATAAAAAGCAGCGTACGAAACATAGGAAGATCAGAAATAGAACATATACTGACACTAAATAGAGACTGATACCGACACCACTCAACTGAGCTAGAAAACGCTGCGTAATAAAATTATAATTACTTGATATTTATTCATACTATAAAATTTTAATATGTAAATGAAATTCTCAGCACTGGAGATCCCAGTGAGGATATCATTATCTCTATTTGTTTAAAAAAAGAGGAAGATAATTAAATATTTATTATTATTATCATTAGATTCCTGAACCCTGAACACTATTTTTGTTTAACTTTTGACCTCAGAGAGAGCAGAATATTTCTGTTATGTCGTATGGCATCATAACATGAGCATGCAAGTATTCAATCATAGCGGTATACGGCAGCCAACTTGGACGTACGCATGTTTTTTAAAAATAAGTAGTATGATGTAATTTTTTTTTTCTCCGCAAAGATACCCACCATTACATTATCGAATATACTCATTAGGTTTACTTATAATGAAGAAAATTGTGTTATTTTAATTAATTAATTAATTAATAACTCTCAAAATTATTTAAGCTCTCACTCAGAAGTGATAAGGTGCCAGATCTTACGAAAAAGGCGATCGTCCACCCAATCCATAGGTATATTTCTCATCGACTCAAACAGTTGGACACTTCCTCAAGTTCCGTTGGCACTTCCTTAAGTTTCTAAGTTCTTAAAAATATATATGTTATTTTTTGAGATAATATCTGATCTCCCTCGACCGAATATACCCTCGACAGAAAAAATCGTAAAGTATGCTCCATAAAATTATTATTTATACGTTTGTTTCTATTATTTTACAAGTTATATGTGTGAAAAAATTCACAATGTTTCTTTAAATGCTACTTAAGGTGTTGAAGAGAGATTTTTGCTCCATTGTAAACGAGTCGTGTTTTACTAAACATTTTCCCAATTTTCGCTCAAATTTTTACTTCTTTAATATTAGCGCTCTTAATATATTCTTTTTGCGCGGATACTACCAACCCTTGGTAGTACCTCGGCGGCGAACGCGCACTCCGGCATCGTCCACTCGGAGCTAAAACTTCAAGAGGGGGGAGGGGGTGGCTAGAGAAATTCAGGAATCATATTTTTTTCCACATTATCGGTATGAATGACACCCGGTGTATACCATCCATCCTAGGGGGGGGTGGGGGTGGCTAGAGTGTGGTTTTTCTGGTATTTCGCCTATATAATCATGTTTTTTGTCATTTTATTCGATTCTGCCAGAAATTCCGTATTCCCGGTAAATTCCGTTGCGCAAAAAATCCATTAAATTGATTTTTCTAATATTTTTTAAAATTCCTGACAATCTTTCCTGTCCTGTTTTCCTGACGGACAGCAAAAAATTCCTGACACGTCAGGAAAATTCCTGTCATCTGGTAACCCTACTCGCAGCAACCATCGCTTCAGGGCGCCAAATTCAAATAAGCAAGTTGCTCTGCCCCACCCTGAATTATTTCGTGATTTTTCATGGCTCTGCTAGTATATGACTGATTGAGGGTAGCAAAGTCCTCATTTGCCTCGACCGCTTTACATGTCGTCTGTCTGTAAATTTTTTCCGTTTCCTGTTAATCCTGTCAACATGGTAGCCGTGTTTGATAGTACATATTTATTCCACTAGAGCGCATGAGCGACTGTTGCCCGCTGTCATGTCGGAGTAATCAGCATTGCCTACTGTTTACAAAACTACTTGTATTATACAAGAGATAATTATGGTAACAGTAAATGTACGAGTACACTTGTTAGGTACGTGTGAACTCTGTCACTTTGTTATCTTTTTTTAATTTATTCGCATAATTAACTTTTATGTCATGGTTCAAGGTCAGAAGCAAAAACGTATTAAGTATATTGAATGCATTTAAATGCATCCGAAGTATTTATTTAAGAAACATAAATATAAACAGTCTTAACAATAATAATAATATTTGGATGATTTGAATAGCGTCGTAACTAACTAACTAACTAACCGTCACGCCGTTTCTCTGCAGGGGTAGACAGAGAGGACGGACCGCCAAACGACTCGGTCTTGGCACATACTTTTTGCCTCTTCTATTTAGACTCTTGATATGGCCCGACTAAAGTATCTGATTCACTTGATAGTACCATGTCTTCCTTGGGCGTCCGTGACTTCTATTATTCACATTTGCGTCATATATTGTCCGTACACTCCTTTCTTCGTTTATTAGCTGAACATGCCCAAACCATCTGAGAGTCCCTTTCTTGAATTCTTTGCGGATATCCACATTTCTCTCACCATTATAAATGGTTTTATCACAAACACGCCTCAGAGATCTCATTTTAAGAGCATTCAATCTACTTTCATCCTTTCTTTGCCAGTTCCATGCCTCACTGCCATACATCTGGATAGGTACCAGCACTCCACTGTGAACTGCTTTTTGTGATAAATCACCTCAAGTGCTGTTATGCTTGGTTTATTCAATTCAAACACAGTATGGAGTCTCTTCAATTACTTGGTTCGTTACAAACTGTTTATTTACAAAAAATAACTATACTAAGGTGACTCGTCGGTGAATTCTGGCCCGCGGCCCTGTGCCGATCGCCTGTAAGTGATCCTATCGAGAACTCTGTTTCCCGCCATCTGACGGAAACCAGTCGAAGCTAAATAACTCCTGCCATCTGTGGCTAACCTGCTTAACCTGCTAGTCCAATACACTTCAAGTGCGCTGTTCAAATTTAGAATATATTTCTTTAGTGCTCTTTCTTTTTTTTCTCTTTCTAACTGCACACTAAAAAAACTATTGTAACTTCCACACTTTTATCTATAACCTATTGGCTTATAATTGGCCCGTTAATTAGCGGCTGAAAATTAAATTTCCAAAACGCTTACAACTGTACAGCAAGGTTCCGATGAGAAAGATTGATTATTCTCCGTCCATCATTTCGAACTAATATTTCAAAATCGATATTAATTCATTCAAAATTTTCTTTTTCTATACATTTACCTATATTCAAGTTAGCAAAAAAAAATGCTCAAGCGCATGATGATAACTTTTTTTAATATCGTGTACTTCTTGTGAGTATTTTTGGATCATAAGTATTTATGATTTTTTAATAATGTCTAAGTAAATAAGTGTGTTAAAAAAATCTGAAATATTTTAGTTTTTAAAACCGTAAATAAATTGACAAAGTGAAGTATTTTCGTCACAAAACACGTAATCGGATTTTTTTAACGATTTTATTTGAACTAAAATTAAAATTCTGAAAATTAGCTTTACATTTATTTTACTGTATATATGATTTGAAATGTGTGTTGTATAATACAATCTTTCGTTTGAAAATTTAACAAATCTGCCAACGACCAACAGTAAAACATTTAGTTTATATTAAAAATAAACTTATTTTTACAAAATTTAAAACATATCTTTACCAGTTAAAATAACAATCTTTCGAAATCTATTTATGTTTTTTTCTGTAAAAAAGAGTCAATACGTCTAAAATTTTATTTATAAATCACAAATTTCCGATATTGTCTGGTTATATCCTCGGTAGCGTCACGAGACAAAATCCTTCGGATGTCGAAAGTGTCCGTCGTGTGATATTTTTTTTGTAAAAAAATAACTTGATTTTGAGATGTAAAAGATGCATTGAACTTCCATTTTTTCGCTTGCTGAGGGTTGGTTTGTGTTTGTACTATGTTCACAAAAACTCGTATTGAGAAAACGAGGTTTGAAGTTTAAAAAAATTCTATTTTTGTTTCCTTTACTTTAAAATAATTGTTATAAATAATAATATAAAATGCAAGGCTTAATCTAACTGTAAAAGAACAACATAATTGGTTGCATTTTTATTTGAATAAAAGCATAATCAAGAAAGTAAAAGGCCACTTTTTTTAACAAAATAGCAAAAAAATTAATGTTGGTTTGTACCATGACCATATTTAATGTTGGTTTATGGCGGAGATAGGCCAAACCAACCGTAATTTCATTCTATGGCACATCAAACAATAATAATTTGACATTCACATACACAAGGATTTAATAAAAAATAAAAATATTAATAATTCTTCGTTAGAAATGAGAAAATTTTATATTGTCGTATGAATTAATAAAATGTTTGGAGTTATCAAACATTAGTAATTTTTACAAACATGTACATAAGGTTTTAATAAATAATAGCCAAAAAAATAATATCGGCTAACGAAAATAGTACACTGCAACCCTAATTTTTTTTGTAATTACTATGGAGATAGAGCAAAAAGTGATGTTCAAAATGTTCCCGCTGAGAATTTTTTTTTATGTTTGTGGATATAGTAGATAAAAATATGATTAATATTACTGCATTCGCAGTTTAAAAAAAAAGACATAGTACAAACCAACCCTCGGCAAGGGATTTAAAGTTTGGGAAATACGCAAAAATGGAATTTTGCCCGGAGAGCTCTGTATGCGATTATATCAAAAGTCAATGTATTTTTGTATCAAACAAATAAATATTGTAACAGGCGGAAGATATGTTAGAGATTGCGGTGTAAAATGATTTAGTTTATCCTATTTTTTTTTAATCGAGTACTTTGATTCCGATAACACGAATGTAAATAACAAATAAACTTTGTACAAACAGGCTACACAACGCACATGAGCCGCTCATCCACTTTTTTTTCGTTGTTATTTATAGTAAATAAGATAGTCAAGGAAAATAAATACCGATTATTATGTACACATTATCTATTAGACATTAGAGGACAAATTATAGACTTGAAATGCTTCGACCTAGTATATCAAGACAAGCCTTGTGGGTCTAATGGGCTCTACACATGGTGCTGCGAACAGCCGGCTGTAAGCAGCTGGCTATTGTCTCCTGTCTCCCTTTTCCTCGTGCGAACCCGTAACATTCTGTTTCACGTTGTCTTCTGTCTCTTTTATTCACACAACAAATTCAATATCACCATCTCTTTTCATCGGTTGGTACTAACGGCAGACGGTTTCTTCCAATTTGCAGTCAACGTGAAACAGAGTGTTACGGGTTCGCATGGGAAAAAAAGAGATGGGAGACATCCTCCAACCTTCGATTTTTAGCTAGCTGCCAAAAGCTGCTGTTCGCAGCATGGTGTGTAGATAGTATTAACCTAATCCTCACTGCATACCCCTCCCAACATGACCGGGATGCAACGTCATTGCTAGTTATTAATTTACTTTATACAGATTAAGATTTATAATAAGAAACACGAGAGGCATGCATAGAGAGACAATTGACACAATGTAATTAGTTAAACATATTTTTCAACAGCGCCAGAACTTTTTTTATGAATCTATACAAATTATCGACGAAAATATCTACTTTAGCACGCTCTATCTTGTTATATAGTCGACACATCTGGGTCAGAGGGCTAAAGTAGGCGATATTAAAGTAGGGATATATATACACTTAATAACCGAGGATTAATACGAACAAAGATTCAAAACAAACTGGTTTATGCATTGCATATTATAGTATGGTATACATTTGTTGTATAAAGAAAAACAGAAGCGACAGTATAAAATTAAATAAAATAACCAATTAAAACATAAAGATAACCCTTGTTGGCTTAGCATGGATATTATAATAATAATACACAATAAAATATATAAATTTGTTTTAGACCACTTTAATTTTAATTACACTACCGGTTTCGGAAGAACCCTTCCTTCGTCAGGAGAATATTAAAACTAACCTATGATACAAAATATTGATAGATACATACCATACATTTAGGTGCTGGAGTGGGAGGTCATAGAGGGAGGGGGGTAGTTACGAATTATTACGAACATGTAATAATAATACACAAAAGGTTTATCTACTTAAAAGCAAAGGATTAAAACTAAAAAGCCAATTGGTGCTTGCATTGCATTTTATAGTCCTACATACCTATATATTTTGTATAAATAAGAACTGGAAAGAGAAGAGAAAGAATAAAATAAGAAAACCAATTATTCATGAATATGACTATTGTTTGTTAATTTATGCATGAATATGACTGTTGTTTATTAATATTGAAAAATGTATAAAATAAAAAGTATATATATATATATATATATACTTAATAACACAAGATTAAAACATAAATAAAGGTAACCTCACCTAGTAAAATCGTATGAGGTAAAATCACCTCAAGGGCCCTTGAGGTGATTTTTCTCACGAAAATAGCGCTATAAAAATCATCCAAACATTATTATTATTATTAACTGGTGTTTGCATTGCTGCATCTACACTAGGTATACAATAACTGTCCAAAGAAGGGAAGTTAGCTTTGTCCAATAGAGTGATGGTACGATGTATGGCAGTGAGGTAAGGAAATGGTAGAGGAAGGATGAAAGTAGACTGAATGCTGTTTAAATGAGACCCCTGAGGCGTATGTGTGGTAAACCACGTTTTTTTATATGAATACCGCCCAAAAACTGCTCCCAACCGCCTGAGGCCAGTGAGACAATGCACCTCCAATTATGTGGGTATGTTGTGAGGCTAAAGGTAGCGGCGAGGGGAAGGAGGTCGGATAGTGGAAGGTTGGGAAGCTAGTTCCTTTTCAGATCTGGTCACCAAACACGTCTAAAGCCATTTCAAGCAACTTTTCAATTCTGAATGGTGGCCTTACAGGACGATACTGAGAGTATCTACCACTCTGGAACGTACCGCAAATATACCTTATATTATTTTAAATGATTTATTTGTGAAATAACACGAATTAATAAAATAAAATTTACTTGCTTAAATCTGGGGAGATTTTATTATGTAATTTTATATGTAAACGTCTTTTGGAACTTTGCAGTATTGCTACCTGGGACCAAGAGATCCTTTCTGGTCACTTTAATTTTATTAAGATTTTCTAGATTTTGGGTACGTGGATAGTAACCTTTTTAATGTAGTTTTGACAATCATCAAGTACAATACTGATTTTTTGCAAAATTAGGTATATTTTCGAGTCCCTACTCAATAACTGGAATCTTCCATCTACTGCGTGTGACCTAAATGATAACAATATAATATTATGTCATCTATATCTTATCAGTAAATTCATAATTCATGGCGTGCTTTAAATTTTACACAACTGATAAACAACCATCAATGTAGGGTAAATCGTTGTTTATCAGTTGTGTATAATTTAAAACACGTTTATTGGTAAGAGGTATATGTTTACTTTCCTACAAACTAATCTGATTCAACGTAATCGTAATTATAGTTAGATTATTTTTATAGCGTATATTTTTTGTGCCAATTCATCTCTCGGACGCTGTAGATTATTATACTCGATACGATACGGTACGGTTGTACCACCCCAGCCAAGAGCACTCCTGTCACGGTGAGACCAATACACCAGAGAGCACTTCTTTTTTCAGACTTGGAACACGTGCTCTCTGAGGATGGCAAGATTAGAGATTAAATGACAGGTGTACATCAGGCTCGGTCCCTTCATACATACTGTGGATACTGCGCCTCCCTTCCTTTTAAGGCTAATAATAAATATAATTATTATAATTACATTCTCAATGCTCGAATGTCGCCTAAACACACCAATGCATACCTTTACTAGCAACAGTGGATTCTCTGCTTCGTTCCGTATCCACAAAGCGAGAAGAAGTTTGATATTTGCGAATACGCATTGAGTCCTTCGTGCCTAAGCTTGCTTGAAGCTGGATACGTTTTCGATAAGAGCATCCAACGCACAGAAGACGACTGTACAGAATAGCATAGCCGAAGCAGATTTTATGCGCGATCATTTTTGACAGTTTGGCTTGAATAATTGAAACCGATTGATGCGTTGAATATCTTTCGAATACTTATTTAATTAATTTAATTTTGGAACTGTATCTAATAATTGATGTAAAGCGTAAAGGATTTATAGAGCTAATTTGATATAGGTACTATTTTTATTAGTAATTGCATCTTGTTCGTGGGATAGTCTATGAATTTTTATATTTGATAGTAGGTATATACCTTATACAAAAAGTCACCGACTGCCATTGGTGTACATGCCAACCTATTAAGCCAACATTGGAATATAGGATGGGCAGGAATAAAGGAATTGATTGAGCGTTGTTTATTTTTCTTCTTTATATTCCTTGCATCTTTTTGGCTTTTCCTGGTTCATCTAGTCTCTTCTTTATGCCCTCCTTCTTCTTGCATTTTCTTAAAATTCCTTGCATCTTTTTGGCTCTTCCTGGTTCATCTAGTCTCTTCTTTATACCCTCCTTCTTCTTGCATTTTCTTACAATTCCTTGCATCTTTTTGGCTCTTCCTGGTTCATCTAGTCTCTTCTTGTCGAGTCTTGTCTATTATCGAACTCTTATTTTGTTCACCAATAAAATAATTTACTACTATATAGATATATACATCGCTACACAAATTTGGCGGTACAAACTAAACAAGTTCTATAAAATTTCATTAAAAACGAGAATGCTATTTAATATGTTAATTTTTATACTTATTTTTATTAATGTTAGAAAAACCACATGCCAAAATACTTTAAGGATGAAATTGTTTTTAATAAAAATATACATAATTATAAAACCAGAAATTTTAATAGAAATCGCTTGACACATATTACAAGTTCTGGGACATCGGCGAGATTAATGCTACATCACTATTTTTGAATCACCTTTACTACCAATCGATATGTATTGTAAATACAAAAAATATGTTTTGGATAAATTGAAGCTTTTCCTACCGTTTTCATTGGGCAGAATTAAAATAAAATTGTTAACGACTTTGTAAAAAATATAATCGTAAACTACTAAAAAGTGTATGAATTTTATAAAAATATAATTTTATGATTAAAATTATCTTTGGCAGTTTTGATTGATTTTTTCTTTCTTATAAAATTATTCACGAAAAAAAAAAACCACGTTTGCGTTCGAAATCGTGACCTCCTAACTCAATTTGCCAAGGGTTTTTTAAAATTATTTTTACCCATTTTCGTGGCGATATGAGGCACACTAAAATTACGTAGGTACGCTTTTTGGCTTGTGGCTTCCTATTTTAATATAAAGATGAGTAAAAATGTATGATGAAGTGCCTGAAAGAATGAAGAATAAGTAAGAATATAATATCATAAAATGAAATGTAACCTTGTGTATTGGTTTATATACGAATTTAATATAATAAACTCAATAATTGTCTGAGCAATATCCATATTAAAGTTTCTAAACACGTAATTTAAGGAGTCATATTATATTCCATCTTGAATTTTTTAATAAAAATACTGTATACTTCAATCCCCTGTCTCCCCTGAATGTGACTATATGTATAGCGTATAGATTTCTATGCCAACGTACTCGCATATTTTAAAAAGCAAATTAAGAGGCTAGACTTTGCACCACACGCGGAACACACGCATCTGTCATTCTGACCCGCTCACAATAAGCTCACACACACTTACGATACATGCGAATGCGAAATGTGCGAATGCGATAACGCTCTTATTTTTTACCTATTGAAATCGTTTAAAAAGGGTTTCGGGAGAAAACATTTTTCTACACTCAAACTTTCACGAAATTTAAATTTAATAACAAAAATATATACTCGAAAGAAGAAACAATGTCGGTATGTTTTTATAATTTTGTAATTCTTTATGAGAATTAAGTTAGCAGCACTTTTTCCTTAAGACATATTTTCCGATAAATTATACATGTTTGACAGTGAATGTTAACGTTACTACGAAACGCATCGAAAATTTAATAACATACCGACATAGCTTTGACCTTCTAAAAGGCAATTGAATAAAAATATATTCAATTAGTGCAATTTTCGATGTAGAAAGGTGTTTTTTCCCGGGCGTTCTTATTGTATGGGCCGAAAAGCAAAGTCTATCGCCTTAACAATCTACTAACATGAAATTTCATGGAGAATAATTTAATTTTAACTCGAATGGATAGTTTATAGCTTACTCTATTTATTATATATTTTATTCTTTATATTGTTTTTTCTTATCTCTATTTATATTTTTGTATATATATTGCCATTTCTAATTATTGTTAACATCATCTCTACGTGGAGAAAAACAAATATTACACTATGCATTCTGTGAACATTTTTAACGGACCGCGTGGTCGAGGGATTAGACTCTCGATTCGCAATCCGAAGGTCGCGGATTCGAACCCAACGTGCGCAAATATGTTTTATTTGATTGATTTGTGTTATTTCACAATTAATTAATTAAAAATAATATGTAGTATATTTTCGGCACGTTCCAGAGTGGAAGATACTCTCAGTATCTCCCTGGTGTAAGACCACCATTCAGAATTGAAACGTTGCTTGAAATGGCTTTAGCCATTTTTGGTGACCAGATCTGAATAACCAGGTTCCCGCCTTCATCTTCCCCATCTCCTCCCCTCCCCACTACCTTAAGAGGCTAGACTTTAAACGACACGCGGAACACTCGCATCTGTCATTCTGTCCCGCTCACAATAAGCTCACGCACACTTACAATACATGCGAATGCGAAATGTGCGAATGAGACAACGCTCAAATTTACCTCCAGAAATCGCTCGAAAAGGGGTTTATGGAGAATACACTTTTCTACAGCAAAACTTTCACGAAATTGAAATTTTAAAAAATATATATTTTTTAGATAGAAGAAGCTACGTCGGTAGCTTTTTCTAATTTTATAATTCTTTATGAGAGTTGAGTTAGCAGCACTTTTTCCTTAAATAATATTTTTTGATAAATCGTACATGTTTGACGGTGAATGTTTACGTTAATACGAAACGCATCGAAAATTCGAAAACATACCGACATAGTTTTCACCCTCTAGAAGGCAGTATAAAAAAATATATATTCATTTTGTGCAATTTTCGATGTAGAAAAGTGTTTTTTCCCGGGCGTCCTTTTTGTATGGGCCGCAAAGAGAAGTCTATCATCTTAAGACTCCCAACATACCCCAATCGGGGATGCCATAGTCTCACTGACTCCAGACGGGAGCAGTTGGGACTCTTGTGCGGTATTCGTATAAAAAAGTGGCTTATTAACACTTTACAATCATAATATTGTAACCTTATCATGTTAATAATGAGTAAATGTTCTAAAAATAAAATAAAATAAATAAACAATAAAAAAAGCAATAGATATGATTTACGATTTTCACGGCTAAAAGTATTTTTGGGGTGTTTGTTATACCGTGTTGTGCTACCTCCTTCTTTAGCCAACGTTACAGTGTCCATCATCTGCCCTGATGATCGATCTGCCAGATAGATCGGGATGATGATCTGCCCTGAAGATGGATACCGTAACATTGTCCGAACGTTGGATAAAGAAGGAGGTAGCGCAACACGGCATAACACCCCAAAAAAATAACAAAAAAGATGTCTACTTACAGTAGTAATACCTTTGTTTTGTTTATTCCAGATTTTGTTGTGCACTTATTTTCATAACAATAATAGATACTGTCGAACGCAGTGACCAGATATAGCTTTATTATTTTTGACAAACTGGCAACCTTTCTCGAAGGACGCGCGAACCAAACTGGCCAACCAAAGCAAAGCGCGAAACCAGAAACCAGAAGCCAATACATCTGTACCAGACTACCGCCAGCAGGTTAGCCAGGGTTGTCAAACCTCGCTTTTAATTTGTTTTATTTATTTTTACCTTAGCTCCACACAGGAGGCCCTTACGGAAATAATTTCCCTCAGAACCCCTCTTTTTATGGAAAGGAAGGAGAGGAAGTTCTTGAAAGGAAAAATATATGAGGGGTGGATATGTATCTGGGGGTCAGTGTGTCCAGGAGCGTACGATTGACGTATGAATCTATCCCTCCAACTGCAGGTGCAAAGCGATGAGACAATAGAGTCCTGCTGGAGAAGTCAAAATGCCTCCAGTCTCTAAAATCTCTCCAACTAGTCTCTCTCGATCCGGCCCGCCACGCAGCAGGTGAGCAAATGCATCCGCCGCAAAGATCCAGACAAACCTCAACCAACTTAAGCCACCACCAAGCCAACCATTTTCGGTAACCTATGGCAGAGGTGTTGCTTATCCAATAAACGGTTATCGGGGCGGCGGTACCCATAACCGCTTTCCAAATTGATCTCGGGCTCTTTTTTATGTGAATACCGCGTAAGTGTCCCAACTGCTCCTAGCTGTTAGGAGCCAGCAAGACCATGTCATTCTCAATTGGATTATATTGTGAATCTTTAGGTAGTGGAGATGGGAAGTAGATGAGAAAGGTGAAGGTTGATAGTACCTACCCAGATATTCAAATCTGGTCAACAAACACAGCCATTGTAAGCAACGTTTGGATTCTAAATGTTAGTCTTCTACCGGGGCGATACTGAGAGTATCTGGACATTTGCCAAAGTTTGCAAACGTTTTTATAATTTTTATGCCTTTATTTTTACGTTTTATTTTTTATGTTTACACAAATATAAGATTTTTCTTGCAGAAATTCTACCTTAATAACTACCTACCATAATATGTACTCCTTTTTGCCCAGAATGCTTATGAATGGTAACAATGAGGATTCTTCAGTGGGCATCTACAATTTATCACTTAAAAAAATGCTAAAAGATAAATTCGGTTATTTATAAAATACTACATAAAAAAACTGTGTACAAGAAATATAATGTCTTATAATTTTTTAACTATTCTTTAGTAAAATCCCTTAAAAACTACGCTAAAAATATACATAACGTAATGGATTCTATACCAGAAATGTCAAACGTGTTTTTTTTTCTTAATGGTGGTCCATATTTGCATAAAAACAGAATATTTTCACAAATATAAATATTAGGTAAGCTATTTAATACATCATACAATTAATCTTATTCAACCAAAATTAATTTCAAAATCAGACTTTCTTTCTTTCATTTAATGTAGAAATGGTAAAACGCAGACTAACTTTTATCTAAATAATTAATTAAATATATGTATATACAGGTTCGACCGTTGAATTTAATTTGCTAAATAAAGTAAATTCCTAAATTTGCTTGTTAAAAATAATCTTTCCAATATTCTATAACACATACGTACAATAAATCCATTATGTATTATTAACTTTGGCGAAAATGCCTCTGGTCTAGCGCAAAAATCTGAAAATTGACACGATAGCAGGTTTTATCAACAATATCAGTGATTAGTCAACACTCACAATTAATTCCAAAAGTTATCAGTTCTGCATTCAATTATCTAGAGAAGTAGGTTGGTACACACGGAAAATAAATAAAAACACATTTTTTGCAAAAATACCTTGTAAGAGTAACAACTGCTCCCAACCCTGGAGTCAGTGAGACTGTGGCATCCCCAATTGGGATACGTTGTGAGGCTGAAAGTAGTGGAGATGGGAAGAAGATGGAAAAAAAGGGAATGTGGGGATGTACCTGGCTAAATACGGCTAAAACCATTTCCAGCAGTTAGCGTTTCAGTTTTAAGTAATTGTCTTACGCTAGGGCAATACTGAGAGTATATTTTAATCTGGAACATGCCGCAAATATACTTATAGCTTTTCCCTCGACCCACAGAGGCCATCTGAACTCAAAAATCTATCGTGCAATATACAAAAACTTTAAAAAAAATTATTTAAAAATGAGTGCGTCTAACCTTTACGCGCGATTGAAATAAAACTTATTTGACTGTTGTGGCAGGTATTACTATTCTAGCGAAGGCGAGAACCCTTTAAAAATAAAAAAAAACAAACACAGATAGCATTATTAGATTCTAACGATATCCGTCATTTCCACGAGACATTTATAATTTCCGTCCGATAAAGATCTAAATTACTCGTCATATCGCGCCTAAAGAAGTTTTACTTCAATAATAAAAAATAAATATATATATAATTTGTCAAATGTGCCGGAGTGGTAACCCTACATTTTACATAACTGCATCGAGAATGATTATTTCACCGTTGGATCGGCTTGCTTTCTTGCCGTGCATTCAGATGTGTAAATAATAGTATGCATGCAACATTCACCTTGAACTAGCGAGGTGTGTGTAGGTACTCTTACTACTGCTGCTGTAAGAGCTGCTGAGCTTTGAAATATTAAACCTGTTTTGTATCTTTCAAATGATTATGGTATATGTAGTTCACTTTGTATTTGAAGACACAATGCCACTATTATTTATGGCATAGTTGCGATTTATGTGCATAAATAGTAGGTATAAGTAATCTACAGTTATTAATATTTCTATTTCCGATACTGATGGTTGGTTCTTTGTGGAATTCCATTTTAATAATAATATGTTAAAACAGTTTAAAACTTTTTTCGACTTATTTTATCTTCTGTCTGGTCTGAAGATGGCCTTAATGGACTGAAACCGGTAACGGTAAAATAAAATGAGGGGGAAATGTTTAAGACTACTTAAGAACTACAACTTTTAAAATCTTTTTACACCATGATCGCATTTATTATTTGATCACAATTTACAAGTTTAAAGATTTATTATTATTTTTGGTGCGTCTTCCTCCCATTCTCCTGACTACAGGTGGATATTCCAAGAATGTGCAACTTCTGACTATAGGTGGATATTCCAAGAATGTGGAACTCCTGACTATAGGTTGATGTTCCAAGAATGTGGTACTCCTGACTATAGTTGGATATTCCAAGAATGTGGAACCCCTGACTATAGGTGGATGTTCCAAGAATGTGGAACACCTGACTATAGATGGATATTCCAATAATGTTGAACTCCTGACTATAGGTGGATATTCCAAGAATGTGGAACTCCTAACTCTAGGTGGATGTTCCAAGAATGTGGAACTCCTGACTCTAGGTGGATGTTCCAAGAATGTGGAACTCCTGACTATAGATGTATAATGCAATAATGTTGAACTCCTGACTATATGTGGATGTTCCAAGAATGTGGAACTCCTGATTATAGGTGATTATTCCAAGAATGTGGAACTCCTGACTATAGGTGGATATTCTAAAAATGTGGAACTCCCGACTATAGGTGGATATTCTGATAATGTGGAACGAGCGTGTTAAATTCCTTACAATTTTTAGAATACCATAAAATTTTTAATATTGTGATCGGTGGTAATGGGACTAAAATTTATATTCCTATGGATAAATAATAAAGTCATTAGTTTTAGGAACTTTTAAAAGTGCAGATGATATAAATGGATATGATGAGAAATAAAATGTTGCTTAACCTTGGTGGTTCAGCTCCTGAGCGCACCATTAACGTGACCGGTTAAAGTTCCCGGATTCTGCTTCAACCAGTCTTCTTTGATCATGTCGGCTGCTTTCTTACCAATCATGATGTAGGCTGCATTAGTATTGGCACTGACTATGTCAGGCATGATGCTGGCGTCAGCCACCCGAAGACCTTCAACTCCGATGACCTTCAGTCTTGAGTCCACCACTGCAGAGCTGTCTTCACAGTGCCTACCAGATGGAACATTCTGGTAGTCGTGTGTTTGATGACGCATCTCCAATAGTTATCACTCTTGAACATAAACTCACTGCAAGCCTCGATATCAAATCTTTCAACTTTCGCTTTCATATTTTGAAACAAATCAGAGTTCTCAAATTTCGAAGCTTCTTTCATTCCTCTTATCGTCTCCATATCTTCTTATACTTCAAAATAATTTGCGTAAATCAAGAGTTTTATCTAGATGATTTTTACTCTTCAGCATAATTTTTCTCTTTTTTGTATGACTTAGAAATAACATGTTTGCAAAAGATCCTTTTATGACAAGATTGTATGTTATGTAAATATTATTTACAAATAATGTACCAGTCATGCTCAGTATTTATTGCCAGATTTGTTACACGGGTAGGAAGTTGGATACTCCTTTTTTCGTTTGCAGCATGACAGACAAATAATTTATTTAGGTATTGATTTCTTCTTCATGGGAACAAGTCACATTTTCATTTTATGGTGGGATAAGGGAGAATTAAGTTTATTTATTTATTTATGAATAGCTTCTGCCCGCGACTTTGTCTGCGTATCTTCGAGTAAATCTTTTTTCTTTTCGTAGGACCCATCTACGTTTATACCAAAATACTTAACAGATTTATTTAAAATATCTATAATTCTTGATTCGATTCAAAGTATTAGGCGAGTACTTCAAATAAATTCACTAATTTAAATATTTTCTAAAATAGAATTTTGATTTAACAATTTTGCAAAATGTCATTCTCAAATTTTGACATTTTCTAATACAATAATTATTCTTTTCAATATATTGAAAATAAATAGCTAGCTTTATAAATTATTGCCTATATGTTATTCTGATGTATGGGCTATATTATTGTAAAGTTTCGTTAAAATCCATTCAGTAAATTTTGCGTGAAAGAGTAACAAACACACATACATCCAGATAAACTTTCGCGTTTATAATATTAGTAAGATAAGATTAGTAAGATTTGACAACATTATTAGATATGTGCACCTCACTGGGTGGCCTTACCCGTGCTGAGGCCCCATTTAACGTTATGTACATAATTATTCGTTAAAAATAATAAGATATTATCGTTATAAATTATAAAAGTTCCTGTCCGGGACGACTTATTCAAATGTCACGTAATGAAATGGCAAGGTGACCACCCAATTTTAAACAAAATCAATTTTTAGAACACATGAATTTGTTTCCATTCCGTTGTTATTGAACGATTTTTTTGTTTATTATTGCTACAAATAAAATGTTATACATCTGAATAATCGATGTGGGTACTTTTTATGTGAACACCTTGTACAAATTTATACACATGACATTAAGTAATAATTAATTCTTTTTTTTTTTTTTAAATAAAACAAACACTTAGTATTTAACCACGTAAATGTGATACACATATATTGTTGTCTCCCTTCCACTTATTGATAATCCTTTTTATCTCTTTCTAAAAATTTGTCTCTTTCTAATTATGTTTCTTTTGTAATATTCTTTCTCCCTCTCCCACTCAACCTATATATAACCAACAACTCTGTCTTAGTATTTAGTTATTATTATATCCTGATGAAGCTCGGTCGGAGCGAAACCGGTCGATATATCAAATAATAAATATACGTGGTTAAATACTAAGTGTTTGTTTTATTTAAAATATAATGCCTAACCACAAAGTGATTGCTTCTTACGAAAAAATTAATTCTTTGTTTCAGGTATGGATTTTCTTACTAAACGCCGAAATTGCTGAGGTTTCCTAATCATCACGGAATACTTCCAAGGTTAGGAGATAAATTATTTTCCGACGTTATGTATTATCACGCATGTATTATCTTTAATCATGCTTTTCCTATTCATTAATATTCTTAGGTATGAATAGTGGTCTCTATATTTCCTATATCCATATTTCTAAGGGTTGATCCATGCTCTTTTTGCATAGGTTTTGTACATAACATGTAAATTAATGACGTACATAATATAAAAAGATATATATAAATATTTTTTTAATTTTTGAAGAAAGACAAACATTCCCGGGTTACGAATAACCCAACTACATTTTAAAATCTCCCACTACCACCACACTAAGCGAAAGATGTTGCTTGCGTTGTGATGGAGGACTTAGCCAGTCGAGGAATCGAACACGGAACGCCTGGGTGGGACCCAAACACGATGCCCCGTCAACCACCGACCGGTCAAATGAATGATGACGATTCCTTGTTCAAACATGATGATTTACAGTAACACCTCGAGTTAATAAAACGCGACTTACGTAAATTCGCAGGTACGTAAAAAGGAGTTCTCGAAATTATAAAAAAAACTGAGTAGAGTTAGGCATTTACAAGTAGTATAAATAATATTGGACCAAGGTGCGAACCCTGAGGCACGCCGCTAGTAGTGTCATAGTGTTCGAACATCAAAATAATACGACAAATGGATAGTCATTTGTGAAGTAAACTGACAAGCCATTAAAAGTCTTAGAAAAATCATTACACAAAAGTTGCAGAATCACCCTACTTAACTCCCAAATCACAGATCTCACCTGTCTGTAGTCTCCTCAGAAGTACACTGATTAAAGTATTTACTATCTACATGTTATTATGTAGTATATTTTACAGAGTTAAGCGCATTTTAGGTCGATTATGTCTACGGCGCACAATCTATTTGTATGTTGCACTAATTGTTATCTGTTGAACATTGCAATTTATGTATTTATTGTTGTTATTATAATATTATGTGTGATTAGATTTATGGATATATTTAGATAGTGACACCGCTTAATTCAAGTCTCTAATGGGTGGCGTTTTCCATCACCGCGTACAAACATCAAAATAATCCGACAAACGGAAAGTCATTTATGAATGCCTGTTAGGCTTATATGTAAGTAGTTATAACTAATAAATAGTAATTCCTGTTTTTAAATAGGTAATTAATCCATTTAACACACGACAGACATAGACAAGCCATTCAAAGTCACAGAAATTTGACCCATAATAGGCCCGGCTACATTATCATTTAAACATGTGTCACCCCACATAGTGTTGATATTTGATTTGAAATAAAAATATGCTATTAATAAAAATGCTAAGATGAAAATATGTATTTAATATTTTATGCCTTTAATTTAGCAGGACAAAAATAAATAAAAAACGATTTAGACTAAATAAAGGTCAAAGATGAAAAAATCAATAGGGTATTTCTTTTTTTTATTGCTTAAAAAAATTAAGGAAAAAATTACGATTATTACGCCATTTTTGAATTATTTTTATGTTGACGAATAAATTTTCTACAGCGAGTCGGTTTCCCATTTTGTAATACCGCCAAAACGATATTTTGGGGCTGGGCTATTGTGTGACGTCATAAGCGTTGGCCGGCTTTGAAAAAATTCTGACAGTAGTACTTTGTTGTTTGTTGACGTGCGTATTTGGAGCCCTTGCCAACCACGGGCCGTTTTGGTTTAGTCAATTTTTGAACGTTTTTAAAATGAATAAATTTGAATGAAAACATAAAAAACAAATATTTTTAGTAGGATGATTAAAATCTGAAAAATGATCTTTAAATATTCCATACATTTTCAACAGAATCCCTCGTTTGTGAAAATATCCTATTGGCAATCTTCGGCTAAGATAAATAATAATTAATAATTTAACATTATTTTTAAAAGTACGTAAGGAATTTGATGACTTAATTAATATATTCTGGAAGGCTATGAAATATGATTGGAGCCTGATAAAAATAATTCTTAAATAAAGTATAGTACAGGCTTTGTAGATGATTTTGCACAAAAAACCCACTCTATATCAATCACTACAGAAACCTGACGTCAGCGGTCGTCACTGTTGCTGAAATGGTACCTATTTTATTATAAACAATAAAATAGGTACCATTTCAGCGAGAACTGAGAATCTGTTTCGTAACAAAAATACCTCAGTTTTTCTATTTATTTAAGATCTTACAAACTAAAATATTTAAAAAAATTTGAACACACTTATTTTGTTTAGACATTATTGAAAAATTATAAATACTTATGATCAAAAAATACTTACAAGAAGTACACGATATTTAATAATTTATCATCGTGTGTTTTGAACATTTTTTTTGCTTACTTCAATGTAGGTATATATTAAAGCAAGTTTTGAATGAAATAAATCTTTTTTTTATTTTTTATTATTTATTAACCAAAAAATACATGTTATGTACATTCTTTTAGGTATATGCCATCTCACTAGGCTGAGCCTGTTCTAATATCAAATTTTTAATTAAAAAAATTTGACGCTGGGAATAATCGATCTATTTCATTGGAACCTCCATGTACAGTTACAAGCATTTTAAAACTTTTATTCTCAGCTGCTGGTCAATCGCTCTTCATTAATAAGACACAGAAAACATAGATGTCATTGATGGTAACTATTTCAAAATAATAAAGTATTACTCGTATTATTATAAAAGTTCAATATTTACACGAATATGTATGTGATATTAGAAACACCCATTCTAATCCTAGTAATAAATTTATTATTAATTATGCTTAAAGCTTTACCCAGAAAGCTAAAATAAAATAAATATCTTAAGCAAATTACTACTTAGTCATCAAACATTAATAAATTTCATAGTCCTCAATTGTTGCGTTCCTCTACGTGCGATTCGACCAGTCTTCTTTGATCATGTCGGCTGCTTTTTCTCCAATCATGATACAGGCTGCATTGGTATTGGCACTGACTATGTCTGGCATGATGCTGGCGTCAGCCACTCGAAGTCCTTCAACTCCGATGACTTTCAGTCTTGGGTCGACAACTGCAGAACTGTCTGAAGGAACACCCATCTTCACAGTGCCTACTGGATGGTACAAGGTGAGGGTGGAGTATCGGATGATGCATCTCCAAAACTCGTCAGTCTTGAATTCAAACTCAGCACAGGCCTGAAGATCTAACCTTTCCACTTTGGCGTCCATTTTTCGGAACATTTCAGAATTCTCAAATCTCGAAGCTTCTTTCATTCCTCTTATCATAGTCTCCATATCATCTTCTTCTTTATAGTAATTGGCGTATATCAAAGGTTTATCCAAGGGATTCTTACTTTTGAGTAAAATCTTGCCCTTTGACTTGGGTTTGAGCAGTACTACTGAAATCATTAACACGTCTTTATCTATTTTATGATACGCTGTTAAAAATTCATCACTCATTCCATTACTAGTCCAAAATAGGTCACTCCTTCTTGCGGGCATCATAAGAAAGTGATATTGGATATCGGGATCGGAGGAACCATCTTTTTTTGTATTAATAAATGCTGCTTTAGTCACTATCGCTGAACTAAGAGAGCTATCTCTCTTTGTCAAATACTGCGTCATCGAAATGTACGTATTTGTCTGTGGTATGCTATTTATTGGTAATGAGAACATCACGTGAGAGGTCACGTGATCTTGCAAATTTTGGCCTACGGGTAAGTTAGCTGTAACATCTATACCGAAATCTCGCAGGTGCTTCTCTGGCCCGACCCCCGATAACATCAACAGTTGAGGGGAGTTTATAGCCCCGGCTGAAAGTATGATCTCCTTCTTTGCTTTGACGGTGATCTCTTCTCCATTTCGAAATTGAAATTTGATGCCTTCTACTTTCTTCCCTTTTGTATCGAAGAGTATTTTCGTGACCAGAGCATTTTTAACTACGTGCAAATTATTTCTGCCTTTTACTGGTGTCAAAAATGCGGCTGCCGGAGAATTCCTCACTCCGTCCTTTATCGTGGCTTGTGTTCCAAAAATTCCCAAAGTTTCGTCGGCATTTATATCAGATACAACAGAATATCCAATTTCTTTCGCTGCCCTCACTAATACTTTATCTCCGAAGTCCGACCATGATCTATATTCCTCGACATTTAAGTATCCCCCTTTTCCGTGGTACTTATCAAAGTTTGGTGTGTTCTTTATATGTTCGTCTTCCATATTCTCACTCTTTTTAAAATATTTTAAAAGGCTTTCGTAACCCCAGCCCTTGTTCCCATAACTTTCCCAGTCATCATAATCTTTCCGCGTTCCTCTGATGTAGAACATAGCATTTATTGCGCCCGATCCTCCCAGAACTTTTCCTCTGGGCCAGCAACACTGTTGATTTTTGGAGCCGAGGCATGAATAGGAATCATTATTCGTTTTGTATTGCCAATCAATATCCGTCTTAAGGGTGTTGAGAAATAAACCAGGTACCTGAAATAAATAAGCAGACTACTTTTCAAAGACTTCATGGCATATATAGCATATTTGCTTTTAAAGGAACCATAATGGATAGTTTCGGCTGGATGGCAAAACTACGTAATGCTGATCAGCACTTAGAATTTTGATACCTGACTTTCTTCTGGTGGATCATCACCAGCTTCCAAAAGCAATACTTTCCAGTTTTCAACTTCAGACAGCCTGTTGGCTATGACACATCCGGCGGATCCTGCTCCTACCACTATGAAATCATACTCCTGTATACCTGGAATGAAAGATAATAGGTTCATAATTGACTTATTACTATGATTTAGGATTCCCTTGTCCAACATGTTATTTGACTTTGTTATTGTGGCGTATTACTTTGTTATTATACTTCCTCTACTCTCTTGGGCCAACTTTTCAAATTCCCTATAGATGCAATAGTAGCCCGCTCACCGGAAAGAAAATATTATAAAACTCCTAATCTATGTATATTATTTACCCACAGTTGACACATGAAGAGGGAGAATTTTTCCATGAAAATTGAATGTTTCTATGCTTGTGCCTTATTATTTCCTATACCATTCATCCGATTGCGTTGAAACTTTGGTGAGTTGCTGTGCATACGCCCTCGAAGGTTTCTATATACTGGTGAGCTCTGGCATTATGAAATTTATGTAAAAAAAACATACATTAGGTGCCGCGCGAGTTGTTTGAAAAATGTCTGTATTTCATGTAGTTTAGCAGCATGGAGGAAAGGAGGTACGATGAGAAGAACGCGGTAGAGGGGGGATCCTCAGTACGGGGGACGCGGGAGGGGGTGAGGGCGGGGAAGGTGGAAAAAGAACGCTGTTGGACCATCACCAGAAGGGCAAGGAGACGCGGGAGGGGAATGGGGTCGGGAACGGGGAAGCATGGGAAAGGATACGCAGGGGAGGGGTGACGGAAAAATTAGATCAAATACCTACATATCTTCTGTCGGACAGCTTTATTAATTTTAGATTTTTCATTAAACAGTATTGTGCCTATTTTTAATCGGAATATAAAGTTTTTAAATTTATATCTCAAAAATTTGTGCTATACTTTTTCAACAGAATCTGAGTGAACCTTATTTTGCTGTGACCAAGAGTTATTCTCAATTTGATAGCTAATGAAGTAAAGTTGCAATTTTTAGTAGATACATTGTACAAATCTTAGCTCCAGAAGCAGGGGTAAACGAGTACGACCCGATACCCCAATCGGTTTGACATTATAACCAGTTGTATGGTGTCCAGGGATGAACTCACCGCTGTTGAGGAAGATCTCCGCCCTGTCGGGGGGCCACTGGGCGGGGTCCACGAGGAGGCAGCTGGCAGCTATGAGACTCCTCAAGGCTCCGCCTAAAATGCCTGCAAAGGCCCCCGAGCTGGTCCCGGTCGCGTTCAAACACTCCATATCAAACAGTCACTGGAAATACCCACTATGAATTCATTTAAAGCCAACCACTTTAGCCTTTGTTCTGGTGAATGACAGGTTCTCACAGATGGGGCATAGCAACTTGCTTATTTGAATTTGGAGGAGGGTATAGGAGGAGGAAATAGATACATTCAAGAATTTTTGCTCCGCTTGGTTTAGTTAGCATTACCATGGAGTGGACGAAGGCAGAGCGCGCGTTCGCTGCCGAGGCATACTTTTTATGCAAACAAACATGCAGCTGCTGATGGGCTGTCTATTCATTCTGAGTCTCTTCGAAACAATCGTTTGCTTGCCAGAACGCGACCACTGGGTGCAATATTGAAATGGGTACGGAATGCACGTGGCGATAATTGAGCGAAAAGTATGCCTCGGCAGCGAACGCGTGCTCTGCCTTCGTCCACTCCATGATGCTAACCAACAGAGATAAAGAGGAGTTTATACTTTAGCTTAGTACAGTCCCACCTAAATTATTTAATAGAGATATGGGGAAACACATACATTACGTACTTAAACGACTTACAAATAATACAGAACAAAGTCATTAAAAAACTTTTCAATTATAACCCAGATACTCCCACAAAAAAAACTATACCAGGATTTGAACCTTCTGAAAATATGAACTTTGTACGAATATAACACTTGCCTTTTAATCTACAAAATACAAAATGGACTTATACACAAACACAACATTTATAAAAACGTCACAAATACACAAGCATTATACTAGACAACAAAATAAACTGTACACAAATACTGTTAAAACTGAAAGTGGCAAGAGAAGCATTGGCCACGAGGGTATTCAAACTTACAATCTCCTTCCAGACTCCCCAAAAACGTAGAAAAGTGTACATATATTTAAAAGAAAACTATTTCACCTTAAGTTAAAAGAACAAAAATAATTTTATTACTTTATACCTACTTAAGTTAAGAAAGTGAAATGTAAATTTCTTTTAATTTAATAAAAAAAACTAAACTAAAACTTTATGCCCCGCCTACCCCCCTTGCGGCAACCATCGCTTCAAGTTGCAAAATTCAAATAAGCAAGATGCTCTGCCCCAGTCTGTTTAATATTCTATATTATTTTCTTTTATGCCCTTTTGAACTATTTTGTCAGACTTTCACTTTACAGCTCTTTCTTATCCCTTTATCTGTTAAAACCTATTTAATGTTAGTTTGTTTTATGGACGTTATTAAAGGCGGTAAAGGGGAACATAAATGTTTTTTCGTGTTCTCTGTAAAACGGTTATACACCAATACATCATGAAGAAGAATACAAATTTAAAAGGCATGGTGCACTTTTACTATTTTGTGACATGCTTCAAAAGATAGTTGCCGAACTGTAAGTGAGTAACTGACATTAAAAATGTCGATGGTCAATGCAGAATCATTCAGCAATTGAGTCGCTCTGTTTATTGGCGCGTTCTAATAGGCAGAAGTCCTAGCTTTCGGAACATAAAAGTGTATTGGATCTCCCACTAACACAGTACAGTACAATTAGGGACATATAAGTTAACCTCTTTCAACATAGGCGAATTGAGTACTGTCCTAGAGAAAACTTTAAAAATCTTTAAGCAATTGTGTCGTTCCGTTTATTGGCGCTTTCCGATAGGCAGAAGTTCTCGCTTACTGTTCACGGAACTACAAGTTTATGAAGGACTTATATTATGTAAAGCGTTTTTACGTTGTTTTTTTAAATTTTATTATTTTTATATAGTGTACTTACCAAATATACTTTCATAAGATATTTTTGTCGTAAAATAGTAGTAAGTATCCAAAATTTTAATCGTACTGCATTATATAATGCCCGATGTCAAACTTTTAACTTGCAACTCAACAATATAACAATGCAACAATGCAACGACAAGGAAGATTTTTCATTTGAATGCAAGTCTTTTGTGATTAAAATGATTTGAATATATTATGTTTTCCTTTAGGGTCGGTTACAAAATTACTTGAATATTATATTTAACGAGCAATATGGACAATAGAAACCGAGTATGTAATCTGCAGTAATTACTCTAAGGGCTTCGATGAGGCTAAAAATCTCTCCTAATTGAAAAATTAAAATCAATTAAGCATCCAATGCTTGACTTCAATGTACCTATATCGGTTAAAGAAAGTTGGTCCAGCTTCTTTTCCGTTCCCTCCGGCGTACCTCAAGTTTCTCTTTTAGGGCCATTATTATTTAATGTTTATATATATATGATATTCACAAATGTTTTTTACACGATAATTACTTAGCATATAAAATATATGCTTAGTTATCAAATCAATCGAAGATTTCATAAAACTTCAAGAGGACCTCAATCGTATTTTTGTCTACTGTAAATTGAACAAGCTTGTTATAAATATCTCAAAATACAATACTTTATCATTTACAAAAAACAAAAACTAAATTTCTTTTGAGAATATATTAAACAAGACATATATCAATGAGGTAGAATCTAGTAGAATTGGGGTGATACTGGATATTAAATTAAACTTTATCCAACACTTTATCCAACAAAGCCAACAAATAGTGTCCCAACTGCTCCCGTCTGGAGCTAGTGAGACTATTGCATCCCAAATTGGGATATGTTGGGAGGTTGAAGATAGTTGGGAGGGAAGGAGATGACGAAGAAGGTGAAGAAGTACCTGAAAGTACCTTACTTCTTGTCCAAGTCGGGAAGGGAAGGGGATGGAAGATTGAGGGAAGGAGATGGGGAAGAAGGTGGGGAAGTACCCGAGAGTCGATATCCTTACCCCTTCACCAAGTCGGCCGTGACAGCATATATCCGTCCCCACTTCGGTTTAACCTGTAATAAATTATTTTAGGCACCATATAAATTTTAATTTGGCGGGGGCAAAGTCATGTAAGTAAGTCGTCTCGAAGTGTACCACAATCTGAAAATGGCGTTGTAAGACGAAACAGCTGTCACAATAATAAAAAAACTAAAATACTTGCAGAGCATAAAATTAATATTAGTTCTCAGTGTAAAGTTCCAAAAAATGTCACTGCTCAGCTGACAAATAATTTTGACAATTTAAAAAAATATAAAATAAATTCCGGGAACTTTGTGGTCTACTCTCTTAATGAGAGCATTATATTTAATGCTGAAGAATATTAATTTTATAGTAGTAGTGTCGGCTCGTGGGGTTTTAGTGTGCTAGAGTGCAATTAAAAAATATAATGTTTTTGAAAAATATTAATATTTTCAGGATTTTTCAGTTAGGCGGCCCCACATTGCTGAAAATCTCCATTAAAGGTTGACTTCATCACAGTCACGAGCCTCCACTGCATAGTAGGGTAGACAAAACAGATCAAATTCATTATTATCGACTGAATGCAGTGACGTGCAGTATCAGATTGAAGACATATCGATCACGGAAATTTGAAATGCTATAAAGGACAATAAATCCAAAAATGTGTTAAATATGTCATTTTTCTGCTTCGATTTGCATTGTCGCAATATTTCTAGGAAAATAAGTGCGTTTTGTACGGCGTGCATTGTACAATGATTTTTTTCTGAAATATTAAAAATAAATTATACAGGATGTTAAGGATCGTACTTGACTTACTTAAACCAGTGATTCCTGACATTATTTGAAGTAAAAAAATTTAATTGAATATGTAAAATCTGATTTTACATACTAACCGCTTGCGTATTTTAGATTTTGCACGGCTGATAAACGGCCATTTACGACACATTGATGGTTGTATGTCAGTTGAATAAGGTTAGGATTAGGAGCGAGTTTATTATTAGGAAACTTATTGTTTTCCTTTAAAATTGTATTTTTAACTATATCTTATTATTGTATTATTAATTATTATCTTTTATTAAGGAATTGAAGTTTTAAAAATTTGTAATGTTATTAAAATGAATAAAGAATTGAATTGAATTGAAAAACTCAGTGACTTCGTTAACGATCACCCTTTCACCTAGGTAGATTTTAGATTTTCACGTATTTTCGTTATTTATTTTTGGGGTGTTGTGCAGTGTTGCGCTACCTCCTTATTTAGCCCACGTTTCGGACAGCGTTATAGTATCCATGATCAGGGCAGATTTGCCCTGCCACACTCACACATCCACCCCAAAAATAAATAACGAAAAAAATCCTCTTTCACCTACCTTTAACACATTACATTACCTAGTTCTATCCACCATTATATTTCTACTAAGAAGCACTGATAATAGAGATTCTATATAATTCACAAATATGGTAAATCACTAGTTAAAACATATTTTTTTGTAATTTCAGTAATTTTGACGTAATTTAAATGAAGGACTGCTTTATGGGTAACATAACGCACTGCGTATTACTGAATGTTCAATCAGTAATAATCTTTCCATTTTATAAAAGCATACTCGAAACCACTATTTATCTTCCATTAGGATAATAGGTCCATTATTTTGTTTTTTGTAATTATTTTCGGAGAACAATTATAATTACGCACGAGAAGTAGTACGTATACAGTACGCAAGTATACCGACTGGTAGACAAGAAATGTTCATTTTAGAGTGCAGTTTAATGTATTTCCTAAAATCAAACAAATGTTTTTTTTACATTAGCTCCACACAGGAGGACCCGCGAAAACAATTTCTCTCGGGACCTTAAATCTCGAAGTTGGCTGTGTGGAGGGTCTTTTTAGGGAAAGGAAGGAGAGAATGTACTGTATGAGGGGTAGGTGGGAATCTCGGGGTCAGTGTGTCCAGGAGTAAGAATGAATTTCTACCATTGCGGTGCAAGGCGATTGGTCGAGAGGGTCTGGATGGAGAATTCAAAATGACTCCCTCAACCAGTCCCTGAAATCAAATGGATGTAGGAACCTACCTACCATATATTTTAATTTTATATATCGATCAGTTGATGTCAGACATCTCCGAAAAATTGAACTTTCAGTTGAGACTGCATTTATACCTGAAAGTTTACCCTGTATCTATCACAATAACACCACCAATTCAATTATAATGCATTAAAACGTGTTAATTATACCAATTGTTTTTGTTATCTCGGTCACTAGTGGGATATTGCAAAATGTCATACTAAAGTACCTTACCCTTACGCCAATCGGTATATCCATAGTAATGACGTTTGGAATGGGTGCCGGATTTCATTTTAAAAATTTATTTATTTTGATGCAATATTTTTACATTTTATAATAAAATCCAAAAATGTTGGCCTCACTGGGTGGTTTACCCGTGCTGGCCTTCATTTTATCTACAAACAATTTTTACACAATACATTTAAAAATATATCAAAAACATAAGATTAAGATAAATTAAACTTAAAAACAGAGATTTAAAATTAAAGTAAAATTAAAAATAAATAATATTATATAAGGTTAAAAGATATATTTATATTATGTGTTGTGTGTTTGTGGGTGATTGTGTTTTATATTGGTTTTGTGTGTTACTTTATGTTTTATTATTTTATGCTATGAGATTTTGGTAATATTGTCTTTTTTGTGCTTTAATCCATTTCATAATTTTGTGTCGGAATTTATTTTGGTTTTCCTCAATTTTATTTTCGAGTGTTAAGACTGTTGAATGCTTTTATAGCGTGGTATTGGTAGAATCTTTGTCCAAAGCTTGTATTTATCGTCAGAGTTTTTATGTTTTCTTTGTACACTTGTCTAACTGGTCTGTTGTGATGTTTTGTGTTTGTTGAAATTTGTTTTTTTGGTCAAAAATGTAGTTTAGTAGTGTTTTAACGTAATATTGGCGTATGTCTAGTACGTCATAACAATTGAATATTTGGTCTGTATCAGTAAGTCTGTGTTTTTTAAGTATTACCTTTAAGGCTCAGGTTTTACGGTAACATTTTGGAAATTTATTCAGTAATGAGTGGACATTTGAGGGGAGAGGTTGCGCGCTCGCATTTCAGTTCCGTCAAGCAATTAATGGGGAAATGGGTGTTATACAAGCAAAGTAGAAATTAAATAATTAATTATTTTATCGAATAAAAATGAATGTTTCTTTGTTTGTTCCTCGTGCGGAACCTAAAGCATTTATCCGATAGCGATTTGTCGTGTATGAAATTATTTCCTATCTAGCGTTATGAAATTATTTCCTATACCATTTATCCGATTGTGATGAAACTCTGGTGAGTTGTTATGTGCACACCCGCCAATGTTTCTATAAATAATAGTGAGCTCTGGCGTCATGAAATTTGTTAAAAAAATACATAAAAAATTAATGTTTCTTTGTTTGTCCCTTATTCGGTACCTAAAGCATTCATCTGAGTGCGATGAAACTTTGGCGGATTTTTCGTGTACGTGTACATGCCCTTGAAGGTTTCTATATATATTATAGTGCAAGTGAGCTCTAGCGTTATGAATTTATTTCCTGTACTATTTATCCGATTGTGATGAAACTTTTGTAAGTTGTTAAATGCACACCTTCGTAATTCCTTATACGGTACCTAAAGCATTACTCCGATTGCAAAGAAACTTTGGTGATTTGTTGTGCACATACCTTTAATGGTTTCTATATGTAGTGCTGAGCTCTGGCGTTATAAAAAATTTCCTATACCATTCATTCGATTGCGCTGAAACAATAGGTGATTTGTTGTGCACACGCCCGCGAAGGATTCTATATACATATAGTGGTGAGCTCTGACGTCATGAGATTTCTAGAAATAATTACAATATTTCCTTCTCATCCCCATTCACCTTCAGCCACACAACATACCCCAATTGGGGATGCCATAGTCTCACTGACTCCAGACGGGAGCAGGTGGGACTTTTGTAAGGTATTCATATAAAAAAAGGAGTGGCGGACGTATGAATCCATCTCTCCCACAGCGGGGCAAGGCGATGAGTCGAGAGAGTCAAATAAATTTTGGGTAATTTGTACACGAGCTGCCAATAAGAAGGAACAGCCTCAGGAGCACACGTGCTTCAAGAATTATTCAGGGTCGTCTACCGCGATGGAATCCTTGTTCTACCGTTATTTCAGACATGGAAGATGCTTCAGAGAGGAACTAGCGTCATTGATCCCTTCAGCACCGGTGCAAAGTCGGGAAACACGCCAAACGCGCGCCCAACATATATACACGGCCGAAATTTCTCACATGAGAACGGGTCGCTTCTACCACTCGTTCTTGAGTTCTACAGCTCAGCTGTGAAACGATTTGCCGGCCTCTGTGTTTCCTCCTTCATACAATATGGGTCTCTTAAAGACATTTTTTCTCCGGGCCTCCTGTGCGAAGTTATACATAAAAATAAAAAAAATATTCTACTATTATTGTTGAGAGGTTTAAAAATTCCGTACGACTAACACTGTTTAACACAAGTACTAAAGAAAAAATTAATATCATTCTAAAATCCACAAGTCTTGGCAATTTTTGTAGGATATTATGCTGAATATTTGCATACCAAGTTTACATTTAGTTGATTTTATATCAATTTGTATTAAATTTTGTGATTTTTCGTTTATGTGCGTCATTCTACTTTTTGTTTATCTGATCTAATATTTTGAAATATATTCTTTCTTGAATACGAAAAAATTTGTCGAAATAAACTTTCAAAAACAAAACCACCTTTTGTCATTTCTATTGCACGTACTTAAAAATATTTGTCCCAACTTTATTTTATGATCTCCCTTTATTCACACCCATTATTTTCCGGTAATATTATAAATACAGTTATTACCATTTTATAAATCATACAATCTACGTCAAAACACCATTAGATTCAAAGTCTCATTGAGTAAAAAACGGAGACATCAAAAAAGGTTCAGGGCGTAAAAGATGTTTCTATCTATCCATTCCATTGCTAATATGATTTTTTGTCTGTCTAGCTGTATCCATTATCTAGTAAACAAATTTAAATTTTATAGAGCAAGTGTATTTTTTATTTCGTACTTTATCAAAATGCTAAATGGTTTACCAATTTGGTGTCAATCTTACCCGAGTCTGCCCCATAGACGGCTAAAATTGTAGGTCGCTAGCGGGCCGTACAAGTACCAAAAATACCTAACTGCAGTCAAGCCGAGTTTTGATACCCCCCCCTTAAGATCGCTTTCTGCGCAATTTCTGTGTTCGATAGCCGAGTTTGTTGCTCCTCCCCAAACAATTATTCCATATTCTATTATTGATTGACAAACCTTAACCTTACCCTTACGCATATCGGTATATGTTATTTTATAGCATATTTTATATGTAAAAAGCGATTAAAATTTGATTTATGGTGAGCACTTGAATATTGCTTTCCTCATTATCTTAAAAAAATACGAGTGTGCTTTACACCTCACGACTGAAGTAAATACTTCTTTAGTAATCTAATCTAATTTTCTTTCTGGCATCGAATAAAACCATTCCAATAATCAGTGTATAAGAATCTATATTGAAGATTCGTTTGGATTTCCAATCATCGTGACAAACCAGTCGTTTCAATGCACTGAGTTCGCACCCTCTAAACGAAAATTTGATTAATTTTATTATGGGAATTACGCTTAGAATGGGATTGTTGGTTTAATTCTTACAAAGTTTAAAATAAAACTTTTTTGATGCGGATTCTAGTTAGAGAGCGACGTTTATTCAAATTTGCAGTAGCAAATTCAAAAAATGCCAATCGAAAAAGTGCTAGTTATTAGTTAGATTTTAACGTTTAGAATTTGAGAAACAACAACACAATTATTGTCAGCATAAATGCCAGCACCCATTCCAAACATCATTACTATGGATTTGAGCACTGTTGTTACGATTAGATTGTGAGGAATGAACCTCAAAATTAATTTATTTTATCGTTCGCCTATCGTTAATCAACTCTAATATCATATAATCGCGTGAAGGTAAGGTCTCAGTGAAAGTATGGAAGATGAATTAATTATCATATCTCATCGAAATAAATATCTAAGAAAAATACACCCTCAGTAAATTTTAATTTTATTTCACCGCACGCCACTGGTGACATAAAGTATTCCCCGACTAAGTTCGTGCTAGAAAACTGCCTCTAGGATTATTTGATTACTTCTTATCGTTTTAACAAATAAACTTTGGTCTTCGCTAAGTAAATAAATACCTACATCTTCATTCTCATTTGAAATTATAGAAAATAATACGCTTCAATTAATTTTAATTGTGTAGGTATATAAAATAATAATATTTACCTGTCGACTTCTCTCCTGTGAGCTGACTGAGTGGTTTTCGTATTTGACGTCAACAAACGTTGTACTAAAATAATTAATACTTACCTTGTGTTAGAATTTACTGTAATTATGTAAACTGCAGCAAAATTGCACCTAGTTATACATATAGAGATAATGTTAAGTATTATTCTGCTAATTAACATTATAAAATTGCATATCAAGAAAATCGTCATTTTTGACGAGCTTCTGTACAAATAAAACGCAAGTTTATTTAAATGGACTAATTTACAAATACATGCATTTTATTTTTTTATTTTTTATGTTTTTTTTTAATTGGGTACAAACGGATACATAAATTAAAAAAATATATATTTTTTACAGTGATTAATTACATAATATATGTATTTGTACCTCCATAAATAAGCCGGGCTTGTGTGTATAAAGGGGTGTTATTACATTGGTTTTATTTGACATGATTCAGTTCAAGTTTTCAGTATAATTTTTAAGGTGAGTTTTAAATTCTTTTATGCTAGTATTCATCTTTCTAATTTTTTCTGGTAATGAATTAAAAATTTTACTTCAAGATATTTATGATTTAACTGTCCTATTGTTTTTTTACATTTTGGAGTAGGAAGTATTGAAGTTTGTCTAAGATTTCTGTTATTTTTAAATGGTGTAGCTTTATTTTGAATATTATCTTTATAAATTTGTAATGTTGTACGGTAGAAGTATAATGCGCTTAATTTTCTGACATTAAATTGTTTGAATAAGAGTTCTGACGAATATGTATAGGGTTTTTTTTAAATGGTTTTTATTATTAATTTTTGTGATTTGTAAATTATTTGTGTTTGATTTGTATATGTACCGCCCCATCCTATGATGCCGTATTGTATAATTGATTGACAGAAAGCAAAGTATGTGGTTCTAAGTTGAAAATTGAGCAATTTGTGACAATCCCCTTTCTTCACCTACACTCTTCAAGCAGGTATGTTAAATACATCTCATTAGTCACATATCACTTTCGAATACATTAGAATGACAGTAAAGTTGCCAGAATCGCCGTTACTTACCATATTATAACACTTAAACATCAACATTAAAATAATAAACTAGGATAATTTACAATCTGATACTATGAAACGGCCATGAAACTGGTGTGGTAGTCGAGAGAACTCAAATAAATTATTGTGATATTTAAAAAATATATTTATCTATTGATCGAATACTGATTTGAAAAAATACTTTTTCTTATAGGATTGATAGTTTTCCAACTGCGATTTTTAGGTTATTTATAATTCCTCGTGAGTTCCACTTATAAGCCATTCCTCTTTTACCAAATTGGCCGCCTTCTCTCCGATCATAATACAAGCAGCGTTGATATTACCGCTTATAGTTCCCGGCATGATGCTGGAGTCTGCCACCCTCAGTCCCTCTACTCCCTTTACTTTGAGTGTTGGACCAACCACTGAACTCGCATCTTCCACTGGCCCCATTTTCACTGTTCCGATTTGTTGATTTGCTGAAGACCCCATGTGGCGAATGGTACACCTCCAATAATCGTCACTTCTGAAGATAAAATGATCACATGCCTCATAGTCTAGTTTGCCCATAACCAAACCCTCCTTCTTGAATGTATTTGTCGTTTCTAGTCTTTCAGCTTCTCGTATACCTTTAATTAATGTATCGATATCGGCCTCGTTTTGAAAATAATTTGCGTATATTAATGGTTTGTCGTTAACGTTGTTGCTTTTTAGCATTATCTTTCCTTTGGATACAGGTTTGAGCAAAGTAACAAAAATATGAACTACATCAGAATCGATGTTCATGGAATCGTATGAATTTTTTAATTCGTCGTTGAAGCCAATTTTTTCAATAAATTTAGATGGTTGTTGACTGTTAGCGGGCAATGTGTAAAATTGGTACTGGATATCTGGATAGGAAGATATATTTTGATTTGTTTTTACAAATCCTGTAACATCCATGGTGCCGATCGAACCAAACATTCCTTTTTGTTTTGCTAGATATTTTAGGATTCCCCATGTTAAATCTGTTTTTGTCTTATTAAATCTTTTAGCTTTATAAAACACAGGAGTGACAACATGGTCCTGTAAATTTTCACCAACTGGTAAATCGATTATACTTTCGATGCCTACATCAGTCAAGTGTTGTTTAGGCCCGATTCCAGATAGCATCAACAGTTTTGGGGAATTTATAGCTCCAGCTGATAGGATAACCTCTTTTCTTGCCATAATTTCGAGGGTTTTCCCCTTTAATGTAAATTCGACACTTTTAACTTTTTTTGTTTCTTTGTCTATCAATATTTTTGTGGCTTCAGCAAATTTGACCACATCTAGATTGTCTCTGTCCTTAGCTGGTTTTAAAAAAGCTGAAGCACTTGAGTGACGCAATCCGTTTAAAATAGTACCATGTGCGTATCCGAAACCCACGTGAATGTCAGCGTTTAAATCATTTAGGATTGCGTGTCCCAGTTCTTCTTCTGCTTCTAAAATAATTTCTCCCAAGTCTAAGGAATCTCTGAATCTGTCCACATTAAGAAAGCCATTTGTTTTGTGAAATCTTTCGAATCCTGGGTTTTTTAAGATTTTTCTATCCTTCATGTTCTCACTTTTCTTGAAATATTGCATAGAATCTTCATATCCCCAGTCCAAACTGTCATTTGCCTTCCAACTGTTATAGTCTTGTGGATTTCCTCTGGTGTACAGCATGGTGTTGGTTGCACTGGATCCCCCCAGTACCTTCCCATTACTCCAGTTGCATCTTTGTCCCACCATTCCCAAACAAGAATTGGCATCCATTTCAATTTCGTGCTGCCAGTCTATGTTGCTCTTCATGGTTTCAATAAACAGATTAGGTATCTGCAACAATTAAACATTACTAAAATCTATAATTTAAAAAAAATTATTGCTTATTAACTGCGTAAGTCTGACTACTTTAAAGAAGTAAATGCTTTTTCTTCAAATCTTTCTGGCTTTCACCCTTTAAAGGCTTGGCCATCATTTCAAATTATGAAGAGAGAGAATGGGAATTTATATATAAATTTTATTTAAATGAGCAAATTTCATGGTTGAATAGAAGATGTGAACCGAGTTCAGACTTAGAAGAGAGCTGTTGATCGGAGGGGTGGGAATTTTAGATTAGGCTTGATAAAAGGCAATTTGTTTGTAGAAGGACAACCAAAATATATATGATTTAAAGTTCCCATTTCTACACCACATAATATACAATCTTAGGAGTCCAGCAAGCACGTGAATTTTAAAAAGGTGAGAAAGAACGAAACAATGTCTGATTCTCGTTCGAATAAGTGAGCAAATTTCTTTTTTGGAAAAATGGGGGAATAGTTGAAACTAAAACTGCAGGCTAATTGACGAAGATATTAATAAATAAAGAAACACACTGCTTATTTCTTTTTATGTTTACATTTTTATTTTTAAGAAAATAGTACAATTATAACAACCGTAACTATGGTTATGAAACTTTAATATTGGAGTGCGTTCGCTTCGGATTAAAGCTCACTGTGAGCTTTCCCTGCCACTTTCACATTCATCCAATCTTCTTTGATCATGTCTGCAGCCTTTTCGCCTATCATGATGCAGGCTGCATTGGTGTTGGCGCTCACTATATCTGGCATGATGCTCCCATCGGCCACTCGGAGTCCTTCCACCCCATTTACCTTTAACCTTGGACAGACCACAGCAGTTGGATCTCCAATGGGTCCCATTTTCACTGTTCCCACCGGATGGTACATTGAGTTAGCCGTGTATTTCATCATGCACTTCCAATAATTTTGGCTTCTGAATAGAAATTCTTCGCATGCTTTGTAAGGAATTCTACGAAGTACGACCGCTTCTTTCATGAAACTATTCGTTTTCTCCAATTTTAGCGCTTCATTAATTCCTCTCAACATGGTTTCAACGTCTATTGCCTCTTTTAAGTAGTTTGGATATATCAATGGTTTTTCTAGAGGATCCTTATTCTTTAGCAGTATTTTACCCCTTGATTTGGGTTTCAGAACCATAGCTAGTACATTTATTATTTCGGAATTTACGTTTAAGTCATTGAATGCCTGAACATACTCTTCATCAAAACCCATATTTCGCAATATAATGGGTGACAATTCATCGTTTGCAGGAAGGGCACTATAGTGATACTGAATGTCGGGATACTGAGATCCGTCTCTTACAGAGTTTATAAATCCTGTAGTATCCAAGCTCCCGACTGAAGAGAGCATGCCCCTTCTTTGACTCAAGTATTGAAAAACTTGCGAATTAGAATCGTATTTATTTTTCCACGTTGTGTTCCTGCTTGCAGTGTAAATAATTGACATCGCGATATGATCTTGTAAATTCTCTCCTACTGGCAGATCTGCGATTAAATCTATGTTCATATCTGCCAAATGGTTTTTAGGTCCAATCCCTGAAAGCATTAAGAGTTGAGGAGAATTAACAGCTCCAGCTGAAATGATAACTTCTTTAGTAGCTGTAACAGTGATTTCTTCTCCGTCTTTAATTTTTAGAATGACACCAACAGCTTTTTTTCCGTTCTCTTCAAAGATAATTTTGGTAACGTGGGCATTTTTCACTACGTCCAGATTGTTTCTTTCTTTCACTGGTGCTAAAAATGCTTTTGCGCTGGACTGCCTTACTCCATTTTTGATAGCTCCTTGTGCGTTTGTGAAACCTAAAAAGACATCAGCGTTCATGTCATGAACGGTTGCATGGCCAAGCTCAACTTGGGCTTTTAATATTTTCTTTCCCCAGTAAGAAGAATCGTTGAATCTGGCAATGTTCAAATAGCCATCTAACCCACGGAAGTTAATGGGCTCCACTGGTGATAGATTTTTTTCCTTCTTAGTTTTATTGGATTTTTCTTTTGTTTTATCGTTATTCTTATGGTTCTTTTCAGGCTTGTCGCTTTTCTTTGGTTTTTGCTCAGCGTGTTCGCTCTTTTTGAAGTATTCCAAGACCCCGTTGTACCCCCACCCAGTGTTGCCATAGCTTTCCCAATCGTCGTAATCTTTCCTGTTCCCTCGCAGGTGGATCATCCCGTTGATAGCGCCGGATCCGCCGAGCACCTTCCCCCTCGGCCAGGCGCATCTCTTCTCGACCATCCCTTGACAATTGTTTGGATCTGGTTCAGTCGAGTATTGCCAATCGATATCCGTCTTTTGGTTAAGGAGGAACAAACTTGGCACCTAAAATTAAAATAAAATTCTTCATGAATATTCCATTTAAACCAAATCATAGATAACAGGTAAATCGACATACTAAAATGTGAAATTTAAAAAATTTGCAATCGTTTGTTCCGTTTTATGTATGTTTTAGATTTTGGTGAGACTAGTAAAACGCGACGTGGTTATAATTAGTAGACGAACTCGATGGCAGAGATGGTTTTTCACAAATCGAATTAAAATAGACTATAGTATAGTAAAATATCCTGAAATAATATTATTATCGCACTAACGTAATAATTCTGTCCTAAAATTACTTATAAATAAAGTACTAGAGCGAAAGGACTCCCAGCTGTTCCCCGGATGGGATACGTATAAGTCACAACCCTCCCTTTCCCCTGCCTCTTTGAATACACTTCCTCAATTTCACAACCAATTATAACTTGATTATAAAGGCCCCATTTCACATTTGTGGATTTTATTATTATTGTTAGGTGAGGTTTTGCTGTTTTTCAGGGTTATGTTATATATTTAATATTTACATGGGTGATGTACTGCGCCTGTTTCGTTAGGAAATCCTGTGTTGAGAGGACTATCTGTCTTCCTATTGATGCAAGACAGATAAACTGATCCAATTTGTATAAATATAGCGTAATTTGTGTTTATTCTTAACGGCCAGTGGAAGTGCATTGTTTAGCTTTGTTGCTTAGTGTCTAAAATGTATTTTGCCAAAAATTGTTTCAGCGAAAGGGGTAAGAGATTGTGTCTTCTTAGCGCCTCCGCCCACTGAAGCAACTGAAAACCAACTAAAACCGGCTGTTTTCTCTGTCTTGATTGGTCAAAAAGCTTGTTTAACCATAGACGAAGAACAATCAGCTGACAGCTGGCAACTAGTAACGGCCGCCCAGGGCAATCAGCAGTGACAGTCGCAAGTCACCGCTTGCGTTACCATTGACAACGGGGTTTTGTGTGATTGTGTAGTGTGCGGGCCATCACATTGTCATACAAAGACAGTTGGCAGTTGAGAGTTTTCAGTTGCCTCAGTTGGCGGAGGCGCTTATTATTGTTATTATTAGAGGTTGTATAGATTATGGTTAGTTTTAGGTTACGTGTAGGAAAGTTTGGTTCGTTTGAGTTATGTTAGGTTGTGTGGTTTTTGCTGGATGTGTGTGTGGGTTACGCGTTTGGGACGTGTGGATCATGTTAGGTTGCGCAGGTTTTTGCTGGTTTTGTAGGTTATGCGTTTGGGACGTGTGGATTACGTTAGTTTGCATGGGTGTTTGCTGGTTGTGTAGGTTATGCGTTAGGGGAGTGTGAGAAACGTTAGGTTGTGTAGTTTTTGCAGGTGGTGTAGATCAGATTGGGTTACCTGGCTTTCCACGGGTGGGTCCCCTCCAGCCTCCAGCAGTAGAACCTTCCATTCCGGTACCTCTGACAGTCTGCTGGCCACCACCGATCCTGCTGAACCAGCCCCCACCACTATGAAGTCGTACTCTTGAATTTCTGGAATTTTATAAAAATACCATTGTAAGCCTTCGAGATCTTATAAAGTTCGTTTTAAATGATAGCCCCATTCGATAAATTATAAGACAATTGATTAGGTTTAGATAAATTGCGAGGAAAAGATGACTCCCAAGTAGAGATACTTTTATACTGAGCAATTGTAATATTACTTATTACTTATTATTCTGTAGTTTTAATTCACTGTAGCATGTAGGCGTAGTAAAATAATGTAAATGTTAATTTAGTTCAATAATGTACCAGTAATAATAATGAGTGGAAGATACTCTCAGTATTGCCCTGGTGTAAGACCACCATTCCGAATTGAAACGTTGCTTAATAATGGATTTAGCCGTGTTAAGTGACTAGATCTGAATAGCCAGGTACTTCCCCACCTTCCTCTTTCCCATCTTCTTCCCTTCCCCATTTACCTTCAGTCTCCCAACATACCCCAATTGGGGATGCCATAGTCTTACTGGCTCCAGAAGGGAGCAGTTAAGACTCTTGTGGGGTTATTCTCTATAAAAAATAAAAAATAAATCTGTGATATATATTCACCTTGTTCGGACAAGGTACCAACTGATATTTTTTTCAAAATGTCATTTGACATTTGAATGCAAAACCATTTCTTTTGATCATTTCTATAACCAAAAAAATTTTCAATTCCTCTGTGTTTTATTTCCGTATATGTTTATATGAGGAAGTTCCAAATATTAATTTTAAGAAGTATATAATTTTCATTCATTTACCATCTCCCGTTTGATCATTTTTATGTCAGTTCGAGACATAAATTCTCGCGATTCATTAGCCGCCGAGACGCGGCCGTGTGAGGTTGTCTGTTAGTGCTGCTCATTTTCACAACATTTCGCAATAAATTTAATCATGTTCTAAAAGCTTCCATTTATTTTACAAGGTTCTAACATCACTTGAAACCTTTTGCAATGGTTATTTGGTTTGTATCTACTTGTATCCAACAGTTGATCGTAGTTACAAGCACAGTAGTTATAGTTGAACACTTTAGTTGTATAGGGTTCTAACTTCGCCTTACCATCTTCTGAGGTATAAAAGTGGCATAAGGGAAGTGTAGTTAGAACCTTATGCAATGAATTATTACCTATACCCTAGCATTTGGTTGTATTTGCACATCTTGGTATGTTGTAACATGTTAAGTATACGTTCTATTTATATATTTTCCTCTAAAATATGTTAAACTAAAATAATTTACATGAGATTTAAACCAAAAATCAGAAATCGGTAAATAGACGATGAGAAATCGTCTTTGCAAACTTTGACACGGTTACGAGGTAAAGTGGAGTTAGAACCCTGTCTAACCTAAGTGATGGATTGTGTGTGAATTTATGTAAACTTTTCCCATACAATAATGGTATGTGCTACCTAAATTTTTTATATTTTTTTTAGTTTTCTTTATTCATTTTCTTTGTTACAGGTTTATTTTACAAGGCTTTTTGACTACCAAGCTAGGCAAAATATGCCCGTATTATGGTAGTCGAGATTCATAAGATGTTATATTAAGTATAAAATATTAGGTATAATCATCCAAATATGTAGACGAAAGGAAAAATCATATAGCATACATATTAGTGAAAATATTCATACTAATATTAGGTACATGATCACATACATGAAAGGAGTTAAAGTAGGTGAATCTTGTATAAATAAAAATAAAATAGAATAACAAATAATAATATAAAGGACAATAGAAATAAAAATATATAAAGTTTTATATATTATTGCATATATTCTTTCAGCATCACCTTGGTGAAAGACTACCACTTAGAATCGAAACGTTGCGTTGCTTGAAATGGTTTTAGTTGTGTTTGGTGACTAGATTTAAATTGCCAGATCCTCCCCCACCTTCCTCTTTCCCATCTCCTTCCTCTCCCAACCATCTTTAGCGACACAACATACCTCAATTTTAGGGATGCCATAATTTCACTGGCTCCAAATGGTTAGGAACAGTTGTGCGGTATTCATATTAAAAAAATCTTAAAGTGTGTGAATTATTGTAAACTTGTAGATACGCGGTTTTGAGACAAATGCTTGCTTTGCAGAAAAAAACATGTAAAATATGTAAACGCTTAACCGAATACCTACATAGGAACTAAGCTATCAAGAGTTTATTTTTAACTTTGAAATGCACAAAAGTATCATGTGTTACTTTTATGTTATTTTTCGGAAAGCTTTAAAATTGGAACTGCAAGATTTTTTTTATTGAGAGACATCTGCCGAAATATTTCTCAACATTATCTTTCATTTAGCCAAGACTTCAACCATTCCCCGACACCGACTTTAATTCGGCCCTATAGATGGCGTTAATCACTCGTAACTTTAATGTAAAATTTTCACCGTTGTTGAGCAGGCGCTCCGCCCTATCAGGGGGCCACTGGGCGGGGTCCACCAGGAGGCAGCTGGCGGCCATGAGGGTGGTTAGGGTTCCGCTGAGCAGCTGGGCGAAGACCCCCGGGGCTGCGGCCCCCGTTATATTCAAACACTCCATCTGAAAACGAAATTACATGGGTTATATTGAGTGTGCTTCCTTTTTAAGGCCCGGTAGTGAGCGTTCAAAAAGAATAAGAAAGGGAGATACGTAAATACGTATGTTAGACGGAGCGCGCTAATATTAGAAAATGATTATAAATAGTAAAAATATTTCATAAAATACAATTCTTCTTAAATAGAGCAAAAATCTCGAAAAATGCTTAAGGGCGCGCTACCCCGCTCAAAAATAATAAGACAGAGAGATACGACAATACGAACATGGAAGTGAGAGCGCTAACATTAAAAAACCATAAAATTCATGCGAAAATTGTGAAAATGTTTAATAAAAGACAAATCGTTTAAAAAGAGCAAAAATCCCGTGAATTTTTTCATACATATAACTTGTAAAATAACAGAAAAAAACGTGTTAATAATAATTTTCGGGGCATACTTTGCGATTTATTTCTATCGAGGGAATTTCAAATAATTACCGTTTCGGCGTGGGGAATGTATAGATACCATCTTAAAGAATAACATATATTTTTTTAAGAATTTAAAAACTTCAAACGTTTAAGGCAAATATGTAAGAAATCGGTAGAAATTGGCAGAGCGGGTTGCGTTAAGTTGCTTTTAAAAATATACTGAATTAATTTTTTAAAGTTGAATTAATTGTTTTTGCCCGTATATACGCAATATGAATATGAATAAATATATTGTTGTCCATCAACAAACTCAAATCTTTCAAGAAAGACTAACAAATGCAATATTGGATTGAATCACCGATACAATATTGCATTATTTGTTAGCTTTTCTTGACATATTTGAGTTTGTTTATGGTCAAAACTATATATTAATATTAATTTTGCATATGTAGGGGCGCAAATTACTATTAATTCACCTAGAGATTACATAAAATTATTAATCGCGCACCATCTATGAAAGAGAAGATTGTGATTGCTTTTAAGTATCATCTTAAGAAACAGCTCTTATGTATTTATATCAAGACCAAAAGAGATGCTTACTATTATTAGAAATACTGTTATTTCCATCTTATCATTTTGTAAACAGTGATAGTTTGTTAAAATATGTTTTATTTTGTGAAAATACAAAGTTTGTTTGTGTTTTCATATTATGCATTCCATATGACATTTATTAGGCAAATAATTCTCAGATAAAGTCGTCCCTTACGACACCTGTGAATCTATTTCTAACTAAATAAATAAATGCGAATCTTGGAAGTGGAAATTAACCCACTTCTTGATATCCGTACGAGCTAAAACCTGGCAAATAAACTCGTTGTCGATGACAATGCATTCTATTAACTTGGGCGCCCACACGCATTTATCTGAAATTGGATGAAGAGCAAACATTTGTTTTTTTTTCTATCGAGGGTATACCATATAATTCTACTTATTAAACTCAGCAAATGTATAGATGTTATCTTAAAAAATACCTTTTTTTTGGGATACGTGTTATAAATCTGTAGAAATCCGGAATGAAGTGTCTTAAGACGATAGACTTCGCTTTTCGGCCCATACAAAAAGGACGCCCGGGAAAAAACACTTTTCTACATCGAAAATTGCACAAAATGAATATATATTTTTTATACTGCCTTCTAGAGGGTGAAAACTATGTCGGTATGTTTTCGATTTTTCGATGCGTTTCGTATTAACGTAAACATTCACTATCAAACATGTACGATTTATCAAAAAATATTATTTAAGGAAAAGGTGCTGCTAACTCAACTCTCATAAAGAATTATAAAATTATAAAAAGCTACCGACGTAGCTTCTTCTTTCTAAAAAATATATATTTTTTAAAATTTCAATTCCGTGAAAGTTTTGGTGTAGAAAAGTGTATTTTCCATAAACCCCTTTTAGAGCGATTTCTGTAGGTAAATTTGAGCGTTGTCTCATTCGCACATTTCGCATTCGCATGTATTGTAAGTGTGCGTGAGCTTATTGTGAGCGGGACAGAATGACAGACGCGGGTGTTCCGCGTGTCGTTCAAAGTCTAGCCTCTTAAGTGTTTCAGTAATCCCAATATATTTTTTATTTAAAAACAAATAATTATTGTATCAATGTATTCTCGGTAGAACTTATTTGTGGTATAATATATATTACTCGTACATGTAATGTGTCCGATTTCTAATTATTGTACGCAACCATCGTGATTGATTTTTCGGGTATTATGACGTGTTGTTCTTTATCCAACGTTTCGAAGGTTGCGCCACACGGCAAAATACCCCAATCATTCACGATAATACTTTTGGTCGTAAAAATCTCTATTCATAATTGTACATGAAGCGCATGTACTATGTTAAATAATAATATTTATGAAATTAATTTAAAAAAATCATTTAATTTTACTTTTTTAATATAAATTATTGATTAAAATGTATTTTTTTTCTTTCTTTCATCTGTCTGTCTTCTAACTATTGATTATTATTATTTATATAAAAAAGATTGTCTGTAGTGGCCCGGAGGGCTGGCAGAGCTGAGGCTGAGGTAGTGGAGACGAGACGAGGAAGAGAAAGGTGGCAAAGTACCTGGCTATTCAGATCTGGTCACCAAACACGGCTAAAGCCATGTTAAGCAACTTTTTTAATTCTGAATGGTGGTCTTACCCCAGGGCGATACTGAGAGTATCTCCCACGCTGGAATGTGCCGCAAATATATTATATATTGTTTTTAATTAATTAATTGTGGAATAACACAAATTAAATTTATTTGCGGACGTTGGGTTCGAACCCGCGACCTTCGCATTGCGAGACATGCCCCTCGACCACGCCGGCCGTCAAAGTCTGCACTGCAATAATTGGCTTCAATAAATGGTGTTGTCTCTTGCCTAATGCAAACCTATTTGTATCAATTTGTGTTGTGGAAAACGAAATTTTAAAAGAGCTACTGCACGTCAGTTCACAGCGTCGGTAATTAGGTTAGGTTAGGTTAGCATCTCCATCCAACAATCAACATCCACTTTACAACCTACAACCTATATTTTTTTTTCAAACTTAAAATCGGCTTTAAAAATACATTTAATAATAATGTATATCAAACTAATTTATTTATAGTGTCGATTGTTTGTACTTATACACTGCGGAAATGTATGTAATTCGTCATTGTATTCAATTCCTAGGAAATGTATGTAGTTCCTAAAATCGCCCAAAAATGTGTGAAATAAATTATATTTGACACATTTTCTAAATAGCATTCGGAAATGTAAAACATAATAATAATATAACTATAAACTTTCTTTTATATCACAAACCTAGCGTAGCCGCTAAACTACTTGAAAACTGGGATGTTCTTCTTGCCTTGATGCGAGCAGGCGCTATAAAGGGGGCACTTTTTTGTATCACAAACCATGTTCATTACTTAAAACAGACTGATTACTTACTAAAAATATGATTTAAGATTTTCACGGCCAAAAGTATTTTTGTTGTTTATTTTTGGGATATTATGCCGTGTTACGCTAACTCCTTCTTTAGCCGACGTTTCGGACAACATTACAGGCATCATTTTTTTAAACAAATCTTTAATTTTTTAACCATATAACGGAAATCTCTAACAAGGGCTTACAAATATTAAGAGGGTATAACCAGACAATACCGGAAATTTGTCCTTTTTAAATCAAATTCTAGACGTATTGAATCTTTTTTTACAAAAAAACCTAAATTGATTTTGAAAGATTGTTATTTTATCTAGTAACTTTTTAAAGATTATTTAGGTTATACCGTTGGTCGTTGGCAGATTTGTTCAATTTTCAAATGAAATATTGTATTATACAACATACATTTCAAATCATATAGTCATACAACAAAATAAATCAATATAATCATATTGTATGTATTCTAGTAAAGACACTTTTCAGAATTTTTATTTCAGTTAAATTAAAATCATTATAAAATAAATCCGAGAACGTGTTTTGTGAAGAAAATAGTTTTTCTATTTATTTAAGGTCTTACAAACTAAAATAATTCTATTTTCGATTTTTTTTACACACCTATTTTATTTCGACATTATTGAAAAATCATTAATAATTATGATAAAAAAATACTTACAAGTAGTACACGATATTTAATAATTTATCATCGTGCGTTTTGAGCATTATTATTGCTTACTTGAATGTAGGTATATATTAAAGCAAGTTTTTAATGAAATAAATCGATATTAATTTTTTTATTCTAAAAATTTGATACGGGGAATAATCGATCTTTCTTATCGGAACCTCCCTGTAAAGTTGCAAGCATTTTTAAACTTTTATTCTCAGCCGATGGTCAATGACTCTTAACATTTATAACTAGGCTAACTAGAAATTTCAACAATATTAAAAGTGTCAAACAATTTCTTCTATTTTTCCTTTTTTTAGAAGTTAACTTGAATACAATTCTCCCGTCTGGAACCCACATTTTAACATCCATACACAAGTTGAAAGACTACAAAATAAATTCTTAAGTCTTTAAATTTTAAAGTGGGTATTCCAGCAATTATGTTGAACTTCAACACTCTTTTAAGTTATATGTATATGCTTAAATTCTCAGACAGAAGAATTTTCAATGACTTGGTATTTTTATATAAAACTAGCTGACCCGCCCACACGTTGCTTTAACGAAACCCAACGCCATCTACTGGATGGTTCCCTAACCTGAATAACCAAATGTTGCGTCAATAAATTAACTCCCACCGCCATCTATCAGAAACTTATGGAACTTACAAATAATTTCAAATCATTCCCGCAACAAACATTTTATTCGCAATAATAAATATTGATGTCAATAATCGAGATAAAACTATCCTACATTTTACGTTGAACCAAATTACACACAGTAAGCCACATTTCATAAAAATCGGTTTATTAGTTTCGGCGTTTATCTTGGACAAACATCGTGACAGTATATTTTTATATATAAAGATGATGTGGTAGATAGTCCAGAATTGCTTGCATTGATTAGCTTTCGGATTCCACTACGTAATATATTAGAAGTCGGGATTTACTTCAGTGTAGAAATTCTGCTACTAACTACCATATGTATTCCTCTTTGCCCAGAATACTAATGGAGGGAAATAATTATACCGATTCTGTGGACATCTTCAATTTGTCACTAAACAAATACAAAATTTGTTTCTTCAAACTTCGCAAAATCGAATTTACGGAATTCGAATTTCGATACACGGATACGCGCGGATAATACGGAGCGGAATATTTCCTTTGCCGCCATTTCTTTGGATTTGATATTTGCGATTTTTTTCAATCTAAATACGCACGAATTACTTAGGTTACCCAGCCTAAGAACCTAATAACCTATTTTGTGCACCTAAATAGTTGTATATTGTAGTAATTGAAGTTGTATAAGTCCCGTTTCACTTGGCCAAACGTGGCTAGTAGTTCTCGGATTTATTTTTTAATGATTTTAATTTAACAAAAATTAAAATTCTGAAAACTGTGTTTTCTAGATTATGTATTGATTTATTTTGTTGTATGATTATAAGATTTGAAATTTAATAGAATCTATCGCTTGAAAACAAATCTGCCAACTACCAACCTTAGTATATTAAAAATAAACTTAGTTTTTCAAAATTTTAAAACCTCGTGTATTTGATAAAATAACAATCTTTCAAAATCAATTTATGTTTTTTGTAAAAAAGAGTCAATACATATAGAATTTGTTTTAGACGGGACTAATTTCCAGTATTCTCTGGTAATACCCTCTTAATAAATAATTATATACTATTAATTCTAACCTTTTCTCGTTACTGTAGACTGCAGATATCACACTTCTTCAATTGTCACCAGCACATAAATGCGACATAAAAAATAACATGCGGTTGAATCAAATCTCTGCGCGAACCAATCAAAATGATATTTTCGTCTCACTGATATAATTGGGTCGCTTATTTATCGATATGGTTGACATGTGCACTACCGACTACAGCGGCAAAGAGATAACTGATATGTGGATGAACCGCATCACGAACACGCCGGACGATATGGTTATTGCTACAGGTCCTTACCGTATTTATAAGATCCACCGACTGTCAACTATGATGCAGGGTTACGAAAACGTTTTAATAGTTTTGATACTAAACTTGGCTCAGTCAGATGTCAATGTCAGCCAGGATGCTTTACGAAGATGCAAATAAAATTCCATCTAAAGTACTGGTGACCAGATCGGAATATTCAGGTGCTTACCTTCTTTTTTTTATTCTTTTTTTTAATTATTTAAAATACATATACATAAGATTTAGAAAAATAAATACAGTTGGTTCTTAAAAGCAATTTACAAATAGATTTTTTTTAACAAACTACTCAACTCAACGGAGAAAAAAATTCTCGTGTTTGAGTTGGGGAGTAAAGCCTCTTAATTAAAAAAAGTTAAGAAATTATAATGTTTGAAGTAGATAATAACTGTTTACAATAATTGACTTAGAATCTACATGAATGAAAAATAAAAATTACAAATTGAATATAAATGTAGTAGAAATAAACTTATATTAATAAATTAATTAATAGGTAGGTACATACAGTTGGTTCTAAACATTGAAATTGGCCTCAGCCGCTGATAAATATTGTATTAGAAGGTACATAATAATGAAATGCAACAATTATCGTTTACCAATATGACAGTAGGTACATAGGTATAGTACTGGTAAGGTAAGGCACTGTCTCAAAAGATTGATATAATATTTGTAGAGGATATGTTCAAAAAAGGAAGAATATGAATATTTTTAAATATAAATTTGTAATTATGTTAAGTGTAATGGTAAGTGTAAGTAAGTAAGTGTAGGTAAGTGTAATGGTAAGTGGTAAGTGTAATGGTGATGAGAAGCAGTAGTTTTAAATTTAGGAATTTCTAAGTTACCCCGGGATCTAGGTCGATTACTTGTTTTTGCGGAAATTGTTGTATTAAAGTTGTTTTTGTGAATTTGTAGCAATGCATTCTTTTGGAAACTCTAGTTTAAACTCAGAACCTTAAATGTTTCAAACAGCTGTGTAGTTGGAAATGTTGTACCTACTTCGCAACTTTCATATTCCTCATCTCCCAATGCTATAACTTCAAAAACTAATCAATTTGGGAGGCGGATGTACGTAAGGCCGCCCAAGGAAACGTTTATTGGATAACCTCTCACCCGCTATTTGATTCGCTACGTTTTGAGATTTGGCTGGAATTCCCGGTTCGTGAGGTGAGGTTTGTCCGGGTCCTTGCAGCGGATGCTTCTGTCCACCGACTGGAGAGAATGGTTGAGAGAGCCCTTTTGACTTGTCCTGGAGGGATGGATTATATGTCCGTCACTTCTGGACATACTGACCCCCAGATTCCTACCCAACGCTCATACTTGTTTCCTTTCCAGAACTTTCTCTCCTTCCTTTCCTAAAAAGACCCTTCACATAGAGTCCCCAAAGATAACATAGGCCCTGTAAGGAATTATTTTCCTAAGGGCCTCCTGTGTGGAGCTTTTTCGCTCAGGGCTATGCAGAAACCGCCAAACATCAAGGTATTGGCACACACTCCTTACTTCATTAATATTCAATAAGATGTAAATTATATCTTTTAAAATGTATATAAAACTAAACTATAAGCACCTGTTGACAAGCCAACACAATTGATGAGGAAAACATGATCAACACCATACGACAACCTGCAGTCCACCTCGGAACAGGAATACCTAGTGAGGAGGACTGAGGATAAAATATTTCACTTTGTATTCTTAATTTATTTAATATTTTATTTTAAATTTTAATTTGTATTGTTATTAAATAAATAAAAAATTGGCTTAGCAGGACTAGTTTGTTGATATGTATTAACTATTCTTTCAATAAAAAAAATTAAAAATCATTGTCTCATAACGACGCTTCTGATATTCTGACTCTTGACATGGCGCAACTCAAATATTTAGTTAATTTGATCATGCCATGTCTTCCTAGGGCATCCCCGACTTCTTCTATCATTCACATTCACGTCGTGTATTCTCATTACACTCCTTTCTTCGTTCATTCGCTCTACTTCGCCCAATCACCTGAGCATTAATTTCTTGTTCTTACTCATTTCTTCATCTGCCTGGCATTTCTGAAAAATCTACACATTTCTCACACGATCTTTCATAGTTTTATCATAAATACGCCTGTACAGCATTCGGTAAAAATTGTGTTACATAGGTAAAATGGCGCTATATTAATTAGCCAAATATTATTATTATTATTATAAATAATTTTTTATTTTTTTTTTGAGATTACTGAAAGGAAAAATTAAATTAATTAAAAATATTACACATAGAGCTAATGAAAATAACACTAAAGACAATATTAGCGACTCTCAGAAAATTTAAAACAGAAAAATAAGAAAATGATGGATTCACATCTAAGAATTTAACCCAGAACTTGCCGGGCCGATGCTGGACGATACTTGGACTACCATCATTATCTTTATTTTCTTAAAGCATATTTTATTGGCTGCTTTCTTTATGTATGAGTCCAAGATTCTTCTCGAAATAAGTGCTATCTAGATGGATTTTTTGAACAAACATATCCATTTTTATTTAATGTGCGACATCGTTGATGAATATTTTATTTTTATTTTAACTAAGTAAAACCTCAAATTGTAAGAGAAAAATATGTCACACAAGAGTCCACGAAAAGAACACACTGCTTTAAACAAAGTAAATCAATTTTTTTTTGTTTTGTTTGTGCGTTGAATATTAAAAAAAAATACGAGTGTGCTTTAGACCACACGACTGAAGTAAATACTTATTTAGCTCCATCTATACATCCGCATCCGCATCCGCATCCGCATCCGCATCCGCATCCGCATCCGCATCCGCATCCGCATCCGCATCCGCATCCGCATCCGCATCCGCATCCGCATCCGCATCCGCATCCGCATCCGCATCCGCATCCGCATCCGCATCCGCATCCGCATCCGCATCCGCATCCGCATCCGCATGAGATATTTCATGCACTGGTTATGAGAGGAAGAGAGAAAGAAAATGTGCGTGCGCACTGCTCTCTCTTGCTTCTACAGTGTGGTACAGCTCGTTCGCCTCGCAACGCATTTCACTTTTCGTAACGCATTTACTTTAAAAAAATTGGAATTTACACGTTTATGATTTGAACAATGTATCTTTTTCGAATTCTGGTACCTATTTTACTAGGTATATCTTTTTTGTAGATTTTATTTCGGTATTATCGATGTTTCGTTTGGGCCTTTGTATTGTAATAATTGCTTTGGTAGGCTGTTGGTCTTATTTACCCAGCCCTGCCGCGCCGTTCGTAATGCATCGTTTATTTTACGCGCTCTATGTATGCAAAACGTAACGACAATACTGGGTTTCTCAAACTGTGCCACAAAAATGTACAAAGATATTATTATTATTGGCCTACCTTTCGTTCTATACAATTGTTATTTGTCAGGATTCTTTCATACAAAACATTATTTTGATTCGACGACAGTCAATCCCCCGACAGTTAGCTGGCCCGGAAAGCCTTAGGTCCTTGGTTCGAAACCCAGATGTGACCGTATCTTTTTCTGATTTAATTTCAGATTTTCGATTGAAATTCGCTAATATTGTCTTCAATAATTAAAATAGCATATTTCCATTCAAATGCATCAAGGATAAAACTACTGACGAACTAACTAACTAACCATCACGCCGTTTCCCCGCAGGGGTAGGCAGAGAAGACGGACCGCCAAACACCTCAGTCTTGGCACACACTCTTTGCCTCATTCACATTCATACATCGTCTCATACATACTCTTCTATTTTTCTGACCCTTGACATGGCCCGACTCAAGTATTTAACTTGATCGTGCCATGTCTTCCTCGGACGTCCCCTACTTCTTATACCATTCACACTTGCATCATATAGACCGGTCAGTGGTTGTGTGGGCATCGCGTTTGGGTCCCACCCAGGCGTTCCGTGTTCGATTCCTCGGCTGGCTAAGTCCTCCATCACAACACAAGCAACATCTTCCGCTTAGTGTGGTGGTAGTAGTAGTAGGAGATTTTCAAATGTTGTTGGGTTATTCGTAACCCGGGAATGTTTGTCTTTCTTTTAAAAAAAAAAAAAATATATATATATATATATATATTCTCCTTACGCTCCTTTCTTCGTTCATTCGCTCTACATGCCCAAACCATCAGAGGGTTCCTTTCTTAATACTACTGCTCTATAATATATCTATGTATAAGTAAACCAGCGAACAAGAACAAAAAATCGATACTGTAGGTAAATTCTAAAATAAATTAAAGTAAATTTTATACATTTTTAGACTTCCAGAAGTAAATCTATGCTAAAAAATGTTTATGTTATTTCATTTTTTCTATAAATGTTAATAACAATATTTTTTCCAAAAATGTATAAAAAATTATAATATTTGTACGACTTGTATAGCGCCGTTTTTGTGAAAAATCACCTCAAGGGCGCTGTACAAATTTCAATACATTTCTACAATCTTACTTCTAACTACAGACTAGGCAAAAATAAAAAACCTACGGTTAAAACAGTGCATCCACCGGTTCTTAGATCAGCGATACAAAACTATAAAACTATGTACGATGCATCTGACCAATTAATGCGATGCTGCCTAAAAATGTACATGTATTTATTTATTTATTTTTATTTTTTTATTATGAAAATACACAGGACCATACTTACCTGGTAGGTCACTTGAGATTAAAGTTAAAAGATGTTTATTTAGATACAGTGTATGTATATAGTGTATATTTTATGTACTTGTCACAATTTAAAAAAAAGTAAATGTTAATAGAACAATTTTTTTTATAAGAAAAACTCTCTTTTTAACTTTTGAAGGTTATTTCCATCAATTTAATATATCATTGGAGAATGAGCAATGTAATTGCTTTTGTATAGTGCAGTAGAATAAAGTATAGTACTGTGTCGTATTGTTCTTGTGAACAAGTGTAGGTTAAGTAGTTCCAGGAATGAGGAACAGTCTAATTTTGAGTTTAGTATTTTAAATAAGAAAGTTAAATCGTTTTTTATGTCTGTCTTCTGAAGTATGATTTTTTAGACGAATTAATATAAAAATAAAATATTTCATTTTAGATCACTTTGCATACAAATTATTTAAAAGGTTTTTGATTCAAGATGGCTGCCAGGTAATTTCCCTCTACCCTAGAATTGGCTTCAATGTCAATCATACAAAATCGCAGTAATGCACTGTCCAGGGCGTTTAGGTTCATATGTGATTATGATTATTTTCTAGCAGTCATCTCTACCTTTTTCCTTTGTTATCTTTTTTATATTTTATATGAACCTACTATGTTTGAGACTCTTTGGAAATACGTGGTCCCATCTCTCTCCGTAAAAGGAAACCATTTTGCACTGTATTAGTACGACTGATCCCCGAGCTATGCAAATTCATGTGTCGGTAGAATTATTTTGATGCACACTATCTGTACACATATATCCCCACTCCGCAGAGCAAGGGCACCTTATTCCTTTGTGAAATGCTCAACAATGAAACCGGATTGTACGGAGATAGTGTAAGAAATATAATCTTTTAGTCTGAATGTTTAACTGCCAACTTGCAAATGTTAAGGTACTTGAAACAGTGGGCCGATTATAGGTATTTTCACAGTTTTGAAGCCATGCGAAATAATGCAAAATTCCATGTCTAATCGGACTATGGGCTTATATATTAGTTGGTCTAAAGCTCGGCTTTGACGGAATGTGGAGCTCAGCATGGTTTAGCACACAATCCGTATATCAGTCGTAATCCTAGAGTTGACCAATTTTAAACGTTTAGTACATGATTATTTTAGTCATTTCTATGCCGAACCAATCTATTTATGTAAGTATCTATGGACTCTATGGTTATTATCAAACAGCCAAACGTCAAACGATGTCTAAATCGTCATCACTCGAAGAAAGTTCGAATTCCATGTTGATAGGTAAACCTATTCCTCCAATGTAATTTATTGCGTCCGTACGTAGCAGATCGAAACCGAAGCAATGTGAAATCTGACAGATGACAGATGTGTTTTTGCCAATAGCGCTACAGCGTCTAGCAAAGGAACTACTCTGCGGCTTACCACGGCTTAAGCGGTCCATTTCTGCGGCTTAAGTTGAGCGAGGAATGTGCTCCTTTGCAAGGACTGATATACCGGCCCTATGAGATTTCAGCGTCTGAATTCCCAAAGTAAATTTATTCAGATACGATACTTCCTCACATGAAAATTCATCACATCATAACTCACATTAACCTAACCTAACCTTACCTTACCTAACCTAACGTAACCTTTTCTAACCTAAGGTTAAAAACCCCAATTATCAGTTATCGACGCTTCGAGACATGATGAATTATCATGTAAGGAATTAACATTCCATGAAAAGTTTGTACTCATTATTCATACACTTAAAAAGTTTCCACTGAACATTCTCTGGTCACTTGCAAAATCATGTATATTTGGTTTGAAAATTTGATCGATTAGAAATATTATAGATGCTTCAATTAAATGCTGCGAGTAGAACACACATTGGCCTTAGAAATAGTCGAGTAATTTTTTTAATAAGTCTTTTTGTAAGTCTGAAAAAAAATGAAATATCAGGCCTATAAAAAATCTTTTGAAGTGCGTAATCTCCTACTAATGAACCTCTTTTCGGATACTATTTTATTGCACAATGTGGTAAATTAAGTTCTTTAGAAAATGATCGGAAAGATTTTTAATATTTGTGCCAGAATTTCAAAAAAATAAAACCAAACACTTCAATTTCGCGCTGTTTTTTTCGGCATGAATCAAAATAGGCGACGTTTAACGAATTTCGAATTGAGAATTAAACCTTATGCCATTCTTATGACAAAAACTATCTGCATTTTATATCATTCGACGCCTCAAAACGGTGACGGATGGACGTCTCTAGACTTATCATAGATTTTAAATTATCTTGTTATTTTAATAACCAATGGGTAAGAAAGAAGATAATGTTGTTTACAGGCCTTTACAAAATGAGAAGTAAAATAACAAATTTCAAATACCTTCTTCAAACTTTCCAAAAAAGTCTTGTCAATTATTTTTTGATTCCTAGGCGGAAAATCTTCAAGAATTTTTTCAAGAACTAGGGGATCACATTTATAGAATCACCCTCCAGGTCGAAAATAATTCTCCTATCAGAAAATAGATGCAATTGATTCATCAAAGCCAAAATGTTTACAATTGCATTTTTATCTTTATATATATATATATTTTATTTTTTTTAAAGAAAGACAAACATTCCCAGGTTACGAATAACCCAACAACATTTGAAAATCTCCTACTACCACCACACTAAGCGGAAGATGTTGCTTGTGTTGTGATGGAGGACTTAGCCAGCCGAGGAATCGAACACGAAACGCCTGGGTGGGACCCAAACGCGATGCCCACTGAACCACTGACCGATATATATATATATTATTTTTTACCATTACCCCACAAATTCTTTTTTTAATGATTTGAATGCCAACGTGGTAATAATGACGTTTCGAAAATAAGTGTCCAAGTAGTTTACTGTCAAACATATTGTTGTCGGTCGAATTGTGAAACGGTTCTTTTTCGTACATTTCGCATTTAACATTTTTTTTGGTATTGGCCATTGTAATAAGATTTACACCCATCCCACCTCTTTCGATTCTTGCATTTAACTATCCACGTATTGATTGAATAACCACGGTGACATTACGCAGCCTTGTTTAAGATGATAGACTTCGCTTTTCGGCCCATACAAAAAGGACGCCCGGGAAAAAACACTTTTCTACATTGAAAATTGCACTAAATGAATATATTTTTTTTATACTGCCTTCTGGAGGGTGAAAACTATGTCGGTATGTTTTCGAATTTTTGATGCGTTTCGTATTAACGTAAACATTCACTGTCAAACATGTACGATTTATCAAAAAATATTATTTAAGGTAAAAGTGCTGCTAACTCAACTCTCATAAAGAATTATAAAATTGTAAAAAGCTACCGACGTAGATTCTGCTTTCTAAAAAATACATATTTTTTTAAATTTCAATTTCGTGAAAGTTTCGGTGTAGAAAAGTGTATTCTCCATAAACCCCTTTTCGAGCGATTTCTGTAGGTAAATTTGAGCGTTGTCTCATTCGCACATTTCGCATTCGCATGTATTGTAAGTGTGCGTTAGCTTATTGTGAGCGGGACAGAGTGACAGTCGCGGGTGTTCCGCGTGTGATTCAAAGTCTTGCCTCTTAACACCTTTGTGATATCAAACCACCCCGTAAAACCACCGTTCACCCTAACTTGTTATATTAATGTTTGTATGAACTAAATGTTTCCCGGCTTCCTCTTATTGTGTGCAATGAATGTGAAGTTTGCATAGAATATTAACTACATTCTTCAATATAGCTCGTGGTTCCGTGGAAATTATCCGTTGAATTTGTTTGTATGCCAGAATGCTTTATTTTGACTTCTAAGGTTCCACAAACGAAATAAAAAATAATGCTTATATTTCAAAAATATTAGGTTAATGAACTTTCGGCGCTGGTCAGTCGAGACTCAACTGTCTGACCTTCACTGAAATTTTTACGAATTATTTAAAATAATATTAATCGTGTAGAAAGTGCATTTAATTTATTATGCTGTCCGAAAACTTCTCAGACTAAATGCTTTTGCATACAATACACTTTGTTGCTATCATAATAATTTGTTGCAATGTTATTAGGAGTATTATAAAAACTGAACCAACTAAGTAACTAACTAACCATCACGCCGTTTCTCCGCAGGGGTAGGCAGAGAGGGCGGACCGCCAAACAACTCGGTCCTGGCGCACTCCTTTCCTCATTCACATTCATACATCTTCTCATATATATTACATACTGTTCTATTATTCTTACTCTTGAAATGGCTCGACTCAAGTATCTGATTCACTTGATCTTGCCGTGTCTTCCTCAACTTCTTCTACCTTTTACATTTGCGTCATATATTCTCTTTACATTCCTTTCTTCATTCATTCGCTCTACATGTCCAAACCATCTAAGCGTCCCTTTCTTAATCTTACTTATTACGCCCACATCAGCCTTGCATTCTTTTCGGATATCCACATTCCTCACATGATCATACATGGTTTTACCACACATTAGCCTCAGGAATCTCATTTCTACAGCATTCAGTTTACTTTCATCCTTTCTCTGCCAGTTCCATGCTTCACTGCCATACATCAGGTTAGGTACCAGCACTCCATTGTGAACTGATAGCTTCGCTTCTTTGGACAGCTTTTTGTTTATTATTTGCTTTATTTAAACGCCATCAAGGCTTTTACAATATAGTGAACATAGGTTTTAAAATTTACAGTGGTATAATAGAAATATCTTCAAAAATAACATCAAGTATTTCAAAGTTTTATTTGCAATTCATTGGATTCTAGGAATTGGCTTTTGTGTAAAGTAGTTTGGTATTGAGTTTATTGTTACCTTCAAAATTATATTTATTTTAAACATAGAGATATACTGTTTGAAATGGAATCAATTTGGGAGGCGGGAATGGGTACCGCCGCCCCGGGAACCATTTATTGGATAACCAACACCTCTGCCATAGGTCACCCCAAATGGTTCACTACGTTTGGTGACTTAGCAGGGGTGCCCGGGTTCATGGGGTAAGGTTTATCTAGGTCTTGTCGGCGGATGATCTAGACACACTGAACACCAGATTCCTACCCAACCCTCATACCTTTTTCCATCCCAGAACTTCCTCTCCTTCCTTTCCTTAAAAATACCCTCCACACAGCATCCTCAAAGATGACATAGGCCCTGAGGGAAATTATTTTCCTCAGGGCCTCGTGTGTGGACCTAATGTAAAAAAAAAAAATGGTGGACTGAATTTATTAATTAATTATAATAACTGTTTTCGGAATATTCATTATTGCGGTGTATGGAATTACGCATTTGGAATTTTTACAACATTTTTTTAATGTTTTATTTTCTTATTTGTTTCAGGTATATTCATCTCTCTCTTCTGCTTCTGAAAACCTGGAAACTTGTGCACAGAGTATTTACTCCTGTGGCTACTCTCATTGGTAAGAAGGTAAAAGTTTTTTGCCATCAGACAAGTCCCTAGTCTATTCCAGGGCACGGTCAATCGATATATGTTTTATCGATAATGTCGTTAACTTGACATCGTCCCCAAGCGTAACTGCAGACAGCTAAGGAGACATACAATAATTACGTGAGCTGTTTTAAAAAAAAATTTAGACGCCTCCCTCCTCTTGGTGAGATCAAGTGAGATTTAGTGGGACCCCTCCCCCCCCCCCCCCCTCCCCCCTCACGTGAGATTTTTTTTCTTACTCTCGAAATAAATGTTTTTCATAATAGCCATTTTTTCAGCCAGAAAAATGGGGCACTTCAAAAGAAGTCAAACAATTAATCTTTTTTTATTACCTCTATAATAATGTGTACGCTTTTAGAGTTTACGTGAGATTTTTATTGACCTCTCCCCCCTCTCGATATAATGAGATTTGGTGAGATTTTACTGGACCCCCTTAATTTTTGCTCACGTAATTAATGTATGCCCCCTAACGAACAAACAACAGTTAACAACGTCTAAGTATTCTAAATTTATTTGACGTAACATTGACCAACATTGTTTGTTCCTATATCGATAACTTTCGGTAACTTCTCATCTTTTCTTAGCATGACTGCAGATCGTCAACGAATAAATAACAGTTCACAATAACTGAGTGTTCTTAAAATATTAGAAATTTTTTATATGTTGCTTTTTTTCCAAAGTCCCCATATTACGATACTACACAGAGATATTTTTACACCTCATTTTGTTTTAGTGAAAGATTTTACTGATAACTAAAACCAACTACCTTCCTTTATGAATCCCTTTTCCCATCGGTTTATTTCAGTTTTGCTGCTGTATAATAAATACATGATTTTCAAATAAATTATTCGTGCGTGATGTTACTTTGTTATCCTGTTTTGTTATCATTGAAATGCACTTCAGTCATCTCAGTGCAATGAATTAATATTAGTATACAGTCATTTTGATGAATTTATAACTCTGTGTGCGGAGCTCTCCAAGATATATTTTTATTTATTTAACAGGTTATTAAATTATTGCTGCAAACTCAAAAATACAATGTCTTTTCTATGATTCATTTCAGAAATATACTTTTTTAATCTTCAGTTATCATTATAACTGTTGTTATTTTTAATTTTTACATTAACTCCACATAGGAGTCCCTGTGAAAATAGCCTCCCAGGGCCTATGTCATATTTGTGGGTGTTGTTTGGAGGATCTTTTTGGGGAAAGGAAGTATTGAGTGAGTTGAATTATTTATGCAAGGTTAGCAGTTATCTATTTTTGGAAATGTCTGTTAGAGTAATAGTATTTTTAATGCTCAGGTTTCAGCACAAACCCCATCTTGTTGCCGAGCGGCAGGCGACACGATTTGAGGTTTTCACAACCAAAAGTATTATCGTGATATTTTGTTATTTTTTGGTTAATTACGTCGTGTTGTGCTACCTCCTTCTTTGAACATGTTTTGGACAGCGTTATAGTGTCCATCATCAGGGCAGGTGTGTAATAAAGGTAAATGGCATAATAGGCCAAAAATATATCACGATAAAGACAACGTATTTGAAAAATAATTAAAAGTCACTTAAAAAATACTGTAAATTATTTATTAAGAATTGTCTGGTTTATTTTGATGAAACCGTACAAAGTGTTCGTTATTTCTACTCTGAAATACATTTGGTGAAAATATTTGATTACCTTCTTGTGAATATGCTGGCATTTTATGAAATTGTGTTTCTTCCGGCATTAGTCGATTGTCCGGTTCAAATCTGTAGTCATATGCTGGTTCTGGAGGTCTTTGGTGCTGTCTAATATTTTCCAGTGCAATGATTCGGCTCCAGAATTCTCTTTCAGCCATTGGGTTCAATTTATATTGATTATCAGATCTTCCTGTGTTTTCTTGATTCCAAATTCTGTTACCTGATACTCTTGGACTTTGGTCAGCACCGTCCTGTTCGTGATGCAATTCCTCAATTTCTTTTGATTTCGCTTGTTTGTTGTAAAATGGAGAATATCTATCTATTTCCCAACCGTTTTCGTGATCAAGAATGATTTTTGTGGGTTCACCTTCCTCTTGAAGGTTTTGGTGCAACACCAAATATTTTTCAATTTCTCTGTAATCACTGTTAGATCCTGCGCCATAATCTACGGGATCTAAATGGTTTCCGATGCTGATTTGTTTGCTGTCAAACGAATCTTTAAAATACATTTTATCTAGAATTATTGGTTTTTCTGTGTATAAGAACAGTTCATTACCTTTTCTCGGGCTATCCGATGGAGGTCGATCGTAGTAAAACATTTCTTGTTTTGTGCTGGGGTGATTCTCGAAATTATTAAAGGCTGATGAGTGTTGTGTTTGACGAAAATCCTCATATCTTTGGTCACTGTTACCAAATCGTTGTGGTAGGCCAAATGATGTTCTTCGGGGGTATGAAAAAAAATTCCGAGTGGGTTGTGCGAATTCATTTTTACTGTAGTTTGTCCGCTTTCTTGTTATATTTCCTTTGTTTTTGTAAACTGGTGTTACGTGATATATATTGAAATTGTTGCCAACTCTCTGTATTTCTGGATGTGGATTTTTATTAGCCAATTGTATTTCTGAATTGTGAAAAACGCCTTCATTTTCTATAAAAAAATTCGTTTTATCCACATTCCTGTTGAATCCTGTGTGATCCTTGAAGTGTACTGTTTCCTCATTTTCTTCTATATTTTGAAATTTATCTTGGCAACTATAAATGTTTATTTCATGTGCATTTTTGTCGTAATTATTGATGAAAGTCCTTTCTAGTCGACAATTTGAGTCATCCTTCCAATCATTATTAGAATCATCAAACATGAATTGAGGGCGAATTTTTAAACCCACACTATAATTTTTATCAGAATTCTTAAAGAGTGGTCGTAAATTTTGTACATTTTCATAGTTCTCATATGAGTTCGAAGGAATGCGTATAATATCACCTGGAACTTTATCTTGAAGTTGTTCAGCGCTATTTAGTACAGTATAATACTTATTGACTGTGTCTTTATTTTTTTCATCCTCGCTGTAAAAATTATCGAATTCATTTTGATCCAATAACATTTTAGGTACTTTTTCGTAATCCCTTTCTTCGCCTCCATTCCCAATAATTGAATTCGTCCTAGAATGTGTACTTTGATTTGGAATTGAATCATCATAATTATGAGATATTTCATCGCCTGTCTCTCTACTATTACTGTCGACTGTAGTTTCGTCGTAAATGGGTAAAAAATATTTTTGATCCAATGTCTTTTCAGCAGTTTTCTCATTTTCTTGGCCACTTTCTTCAATATAGCCAGGTTCTCTGAGTAATTTCATACACTTTCTTAGAAGTTCACTCTCTAAGCTTGAAATATCTTCAATTTTTTTTTCTTCAATAAAGCTCTGTTGATGTTCGTTTCTTCTAAAGTTTTTTAAATAACTCAAATCAGGAATTTCTTTATACATTTTTTTGTTAAAGCTATGTTTATATTTTGTAATCTTATCTCCCAATATATGATTCCGATCGTTTCGCCCGTGTGATTTTGATCTTAATAGATTAATTGGCGAAAGTTTCGTGTGCACGTACCTTCCTTTAGGGGTAACTAAGGTGTTCTTTAACCTGGATAGCCTAGATTGAGGACGCAGAGATTCCACCAGCCGCATCCCTATTTGCCAGTCTTCTTTAACCATGTCCGCTGCCTTTTCTGCTATCATGATGATGGGAGCATTTGTATTTCCACTGACAATGCGAGGCATGATGCTGCCATCAACCACGCGTAATCCGTGTACCCCATACACCTTGAAAATAAAATAAAAATTCATCATTACTTTGAAGACATTCAACACAGTTAGAATAATAGTACCTACATCTTTAAATAGTCTATGTCTATAATAGGTCAAAGTGGTGAAGATCGGGACTTGTGGAGTAACTTACTTTCGATTAATTAAGATAACGAGATTTAGGATATTTGTAAATGTTGATGGTTAATATTCTACAACACTTTTTTATTATTTGATCAAATAAAATGATTTAAAAAATGCACATTTAGAATTTAGTAATTATAATTTGGATTGAATACCTTTAATCTATTGTCTACGACAGCCATCGAATCTGATTCCGGCCCCATCTTGCAAGTGCCAACAGGGTGGTAGATGGTCAAAGTGTGATGGCGGGCCTGGCACTCCAAGAAAGCGTCGCTTAGGAATGCGTCGTCATCATAAGCTTCAAAATCTTCATCGTAATGTTCTTCATGACTTCTGACATCTTCTGGTGTATACCCGTATTTTCCATATTCCGGGTTGTGTTGAATGCCGCTGATGGCAGCTTTTTCGCATCCCGGAAAAGGCTTCTTCAAAAGGTTGGCTTTTATGTGTTGCATGGTGGGAGTTTTGGTCAGGGCATGAGCGATGCGAGCGCCTTCAATCTGAAACAGTTTAACAAGAAATTAGTATTTTAATTCATGCTTTGATTTGTCTTCAATGAATTGACATGAATTCGAAGATTTTATACGAACTAATCATCCTTTATCACACAAGGAAGAGAAAATTTCTTAATTTTATGGTTCCGTTTTATGTAATGGAATATTCGAAGCTTATATCATATATTCTAAGTAATGGGTTTTTTAATGTTCTGCACTTACCATAACTTTGATGTCATCGGGATGAGAATAGTAGTTAGGGTATATCAGCGGCTTAGAGAAGGGATTATTATCTTTTAACCTCAAGTAGCCGCGACTCTTTGGCCGGAGAAGTAAAGGAACCGCTGAGAAAGCTTGTTTAAAGATAACGTCTTCATACACAACTTGGTAGCTCTCATCGCTCAGTCTCGTTCCTCTCTTGCTGAATATCCCTCCATCAGAATTGTCTCCAAAAGCAGCCATAAACAGTTGCACATCCGGCCAATCGTCAGAAATATTTGCGTATTTGGTTTTGACGAAGCCTATTACCTCACATTCTGGTAAATTGTACAAAATTCCTTCATGGTTTTCTGTGAAATCTCTTATCGTTTCGTCCGAAACAGATTCATTGTAATTAAGTCCTAGGTCCTTTCCGTCATGTGTTTCATACAAATATGGTCGTCCACCCATGGCCACGTGATCCTGTAAATTTTGACCCACACCCGGAAGATCCACTAGGGGTTTAATGTCGAGATTTTTTAAATATTCGATGTCTCCTACACCCGACAACATCAGTAGTTGAGGACTCTGTATTGCTCCCGCTGAAAGGATCACTTCTTTTTTTGCAAAAACTTTCCGAGATCCATATCGTTCTTTTTTGAATTTGACACCGAATGCTTTTCTCGAATATTTTTCGATCAAAATTTTCTCAACGTGAGAACTTAGACTAATGTGTAAATTTTCACGATGAGATGCCGATCTTAAGAATGCTTTTGCCGTACTGCAACGTAACCCGTTGCGAATAGTTGCTTGAGGGTTCATGAACCCTGTCTGCTTTTCTCCGTTGAAATCCACCCAATCGTATCCGAATTCCTTTGCAGCCAGCATAAAATATTCCCAAATAGGTTGTTTGTAACGGAAATTCTCTACTGTCAAATATCCTCCGGTTCCGTGGTACGGGCTGTCTTTGTATTCCTCTATCCTCATGTCTTCAGATTTTTTGAAATAGGGTAACACCTCATTATAAGACCATCCGTGATTTCCCATCGTCTCCCAGAGATCGTAATCTCTTTTATTTCCTCTGACATACAGCATGGCATTCATCGAACTCGACCCTCCTAAGACCTTTCCTCTAGGCCAGTTACACCTCCCTTCAGTCATGGCTAAGCAAAATCCTTCGTTTGGCTCTGTTGTAAATTGCCAATCCATAGCAGTCATGAAGAGAGCTGGCATCAGGAATGGTGGATCTACCATGACTTCTTCATCCTTCCCTGCTTCCAGAAGTAAAACAGTCCACTTGGGGTTTTCTGATAGTCTGTTTGCCATTACTGCTCCGGCACTTCCACCACCTATCACTATAAAATCGTAAGCTGGATAAAGTCCATAATAATCCACATCGTGCACTCGGTACTCCACGTCTACTATATCTGGTCTGCTTTCTAAAATTCCTCTATGAAGAGATAATAAAAAACCTAATCCCTGAACCAAAGAGAGCAGAATTCTTGCACTTGAAAGATAAGTCTTTAAATCCACTAATTTCACCATTTTTAAAATTAATCAACTAATTTGCAGTTTTCTAACTGCGTTCACATTTATTTCACTTTTAGCGCATCTTTCACATTTAATATATTCACTATTATCACACACTTCGTATTGCGAGATGACTTGGTTTAATAATTGGTCTCTACTATAATGAATTCATTTCGATTTAGAATATTCACCAAATTCCTAATTAAATTCACCCGATCGCAACACTATTCAAAAGCCTACTGAAATCTTATAGAAATGGCATTTTTATTAAAAATCCAAGCAAAAAGCAAAAACGAACCATTCAGCACTTAACTATTTTTCTGCGTACATCGCGTAAGCAAAAACACTACGTCCTGCATTACATCTCATCAGTTTTATAATTCTTAGAAATTATGACAAAATAGGTACATTTTTTGGATTCCTTTTAGTTATTTGGGTTGCACAAAAATCTAAAACGTTTATAAGTGTGGAGGTACTTTTTTTTTTACATTAACTCCACACAGGAGGCCTTGAGGAAAATAAATTCCCCCAGGGCCTATGTCATCTTTGAAGATGCTGTGAGGAGGGTCTTTTTGAGGAGGGGAAGGAGTGAACGTGGGTCTTGAAGAGACCCATGTTGTAGAAAGGAGGAAACACAGAGGCCGGCAAATAGTACCACAGCCGAGCTGTTGTTGAACACAAGAACGAGTCGTAGAAGCGACCCGTTCTCATGTGACAAATGTCAACCGTGTACATATGTTGGGCGCGCGTTTGGCGTGTTTCCGAACTATGCACCGATGCCGAGGGGATCAATGACGCTAGTTCCACGGAGCATCTTCCATTGAAATACCGGTAGAACAAGGATAACATTCCCCCCCGACGCCTGTGCTCTAAAGATTGCAATCCGTTTGTTAAGATGGAAGAATCTATCAAGCGGACTGCCCGTTTCTGCACATTGGGGCTGCCAAAGATGGGACTAGAGATGGCTGCCAAATTCTACCGTCAAGGGACGTACTTGCGATTTGTACAGGGTTAGCAGTTGTGCACTATTAAAGTATCGGCGGGCCCTGTCCAGTACTCCCAGTTTCTGAGAGGCCAACTTAACTCTGGCCTCGATGGAGCCCCCGTACCTGGGCTGGTCACTTAGAGTTACACTGAGCATATCAATGGAGGACCTGTTCGGAAGAATGCTACCGTTGAAGGAGACTAGATTGTCATTTCGACCTCTTTTAGACGTAGTCAGACACGATTGGGTCTCTGAAACATACCTACCTACTTTAGAAAATTCTAACCAATCTCTTACTTACTTGATGATATTGATTTTCACACAAATTTACCTACATATCATATCGTTTAGTATCCTTTTCAATGCCATATAAAATACTATTTTGTCTTTTCTTTATGCATTTGAATGTTGAAATCAAATGATATTATTAATAATAACAACAGTGAATTAATTTTATTATGCAGTTTTGCGAGGGTCCATCTGTTGTGCGTTATTATCATTAAAATATTACACCATATTCTGAAGTTGTTTATATAATTCATAGATGTCGCTATCACTTATAAAAAACCATAGCTAATTTATTTAATGTTTCTTTACATGGTAGGTATTTACAATTAATTTTTTAACCTCACTATGACAAGTCTGTGTTGAGGTTAATAATTTTATAAAGTAATAAAAATAATATTGGTATTGAAGCGCAATATTGTTACAGATGTTTCTTACAGAAAATGGGTACCTACAGCTGAAGAAAACTAGTACTTTGTAATGTTGACATGTAGGGTGACCAAGTGTTGAAATTTGATTTGGTATAATAATTCTGCTGTTAATTTAAAAGGACAAAGATATATGCTATACATATAATTAAGAAATTACCAATGTAAAAAAATGCGTTTAATTAAAAATAATTTTATTAAGTTTATCCTGCGGCAATTTCCCAGTTTTTACGGGTCCAAACTAGTATTTGTAGTGTAAGAATGATTAATTCTCTAACCTTTTCTTAAAAATAATAGTCATGTTTAATCGGATCCCACAGTAATACGATTAATTAAAGTTAAAATCAAATTTTAATTTTAAAGTCATGTGATATTCTTTAACAAATTTATTATCTCATTCAAATCGTATAAACTTAACACATAAAAACATCCTTAATTAATATGTCACACTTTGATTAATGTTATATAATATAACTACGGATCTTTAATACTATGTTATTTTGGGTTTATATAATATCTAATTGATTAACAGCCGCTGTTCCCAATCCTACGGATCAACCGTTGAGCCGAAATTTTAACTGAACACTTTTACGCTTTTTTCAACATAACTTTCCGGCCAATAGGCAAATCGAGCATTACTAAACAAATCACTTAGCTGATCGGAGACTCAGATTGATCGATAGAAAAGTTGGGAATAACGGCTGTTAGTATTGTATTTTGATACTTCTTGGATGTTTCATGTTTTCACTTATTCAGGAACATTGATTCTCACTTCGAAACCGCCTGGGGTCAGAGCTTTCATCGCCCTACTGATATTATATTTTCACAAATTGTTTTACTAACACTTCACTCTACTACTATTATAAATAGATTCACAGGCTCATTGAGTCTTTCTAATCCAATATTCTTTAATCATATCACTCGCTTTTTCTGCAATCATGATGACTGGTGCATTTGTATTTCCGCTGACGAGGTTTGGCATTATACTAGCATCAACTACCCTAAGACCTCTCACTCCATATACCTTCAGCTGAGGGTCTACGACAGCTGTTTTATCCCAATACGGACCCATCTTACAGGTTCCTACAGGATGGTACACGGTAGCCGAGTACTGCCTTATCATACACTCAAAATACTCATTGGTGTATAGGGAAAGATGCGAACAAGCTGGAAACTTGATCTGGGACATTTGTGATCCAAATCTCTGAAAAGCCTTAGTTCTTGATAAAGCAATGGCAATTTTTACCCCTTCTCTTAATGTTTCTAAATCTCTGTTGTCCTTGAAGTAGTTAGGGTAGATATAAGGATAATCGAAAGGATTACTGCTGCGAAGCTTGATTGATCCTTTGCTCTTAGGCCTCAACAACATGGGCAGAATGCTCCAAGTATCCAAATTGTTGATCGGGCCAAAGACTGTGTTGTAAAACTTGTCTGTCAGCCCGTGAGCTTTCTTTACCTGGTTGCCTCCGTCGGAGTTTGTCGAACCCGATATGAAGTGAAACTCGATGTCGGGGAAATCATCTGTTACGTTCGCAAACTTCGTATTGACAAAGGCGAGACCTTCCACTCCTCCCATTATTGTCAAGGGTCCTTCTCCAAAGACGGCGTATTGCATTAGGTTGGACACTGTGTGTAGGCGAGATTCAACAATTGACACGGGTTGATTTACCATGAAAGTCAAACCACCTAGGGCAATATGATCTTGCAGATTTTCTCCGACTTGCAAGTCATTGATGAGAGGTATTCCGTTCTTAGCCAGTTCGGCTTTGGGTCCTATTCCCGACAGCATTAAAAGCTGCGGAGAATTAACCGAACCTCCTGATACAATGACTTCATTCACCGCTCTCACTCGATGTACCAACTTGTCTTTGACAAATTCCACACCGAAAGCTATCTTACTCACTGGATCGATCATGATTTTCGTGACCATTGAATTCATGGAGATGTGCAAATTCTTCCTCAGTCTGGCAGGTCGTATAAAAGCTTTAGCAGTGGAGCAGCGGCTGCCTCTTCTGATTGTTCCTTGTGCTATCATGAATCCTGTTTGTTTCTCTCCATTGATGTCTCTGTTGTCGTATCCTAGTTCCACTCCGGCTTGCACAAAGGTGGCAGCCAGGGGAGTGTGGTAAGGCGATTCTCCGATTGTAAGAAGACCTCCTTCGGAGTGGTAGGGGGTTTCAGAGAGGTATGGATTCTGATTGTCTTCGGATTTCTTGAAGTAGTACAGAGCCTCCTTGGAACCCCAGCCAGGGTTGCCTAGAGCCTCCCACATGTCGTAGTCCTTGCGATTTCCTCTCAAGTATAGCATGTAGTTCAGCACTGACGAACCGCCGAGAACTTTTCCTCTGGGCCAATTGCATCGTCCGCCTTCCATAGCTGAAATTAGAGATAGCATTTTTACTTCATGTTTAGAAACAAAATACTTACAAATATATGAATGAAATATCATCATTTTAGGAAAGAGAAAATGCAATTTAGGAATTAGCTTGTTCTGGGAACAGTGGACCGCGACTATATTTCTAATATTCTCTTATTTAATGAAACATAGTACTGAAGTACCTACCAACTTAATTGTAAACCATTTTTCATCCAACATTTTTTTTAAACAAGGAAATATACAATTTGACAAAGAAAAGTTACTACACGGAAATTTTTTTTATTCTAAAATACGACCATTTTATCCGTAAAAACGGTTAAAAACGGGACTGAAGTTCTTCCGAACAAATTGAAAATGTTTCAATGTTTATTGGCGGGAAATAATTTAAGCAATGTAAAATAAGATCATTTTATTCGTAAAAACGGTTAAAAACAGGACTGAAGTTCTTACGAACAAATCAACAGGGTTTCAATGTTTATTGGCGGGAACATGTAAGAATAATTTTTTGGTATACGTAATTTCGTAGGTATACCAACAAATTATTCTTACATTTTCCCGCCACTAAACATTGAAAGACTGTTAATTTGTTTGTAAGAACTTCAGTCCCTATTTTTAACCGTTTTTACGAATAAAATGATCGTATATTAGTAAAACATTTTTCTCCGTGTAAGAAAGAAAGAAAGCAAAACATAATAAATGTTCACAGCATACGTAATCAAGTTTTAGTTGTTACTAGGCGGAGATTCTAGTAGTGAAAAAAAAAAAAGAAATAATAATAATCAAATTAAAATATAAAACAGAGTAAGTGTGAGAAAGATAAGAAAGAAAGAAATAAATAAAAAACATAATGATAAAGCAATTATATTCGTCTATGGAACTAGCATCATTGATCCCCTCGGTGAATAGTCGGGACACACGCCAAACGCGCGCCTAACATATGTACACGGTTGACATTTGTCACATCAGAACGGGTCGTTTCTACGACTCGTTCTTGAGTTCAACAGCTCGGCTGCGGAATGATTTGCCGGCATCTGTGTTTCCTCCCTCCTACAACATGCAGGTCTCTTTAAGATCCATGTTCACTCCTTCCTTTCCTCAAAAGGCATAGGCCCTGAGGGAAATTATTTTCCTCGGGGCCTCCTGTGTGGAATTAATGTTAAATAAAAAATATTAATATATATATATATTTGGGTTGTGGCTTCCTCTTAAAATATTCGTATGAATTATAGTATTTGAGACTAACCCAGGCACGCCGTCCCTTGCGGTTCACTCTTGTATTTCCAATCAAGTTGACTTAGTTGAAGGTACGCGGATAGAAGTGGCACATCGCTGATCTCGGTTTCGTCGCCCCCGGCCTCCAGGAGAAGGACTCTCCACCCCTCCACCTCAGAGAGACGGTTCGCCACAACAGCACCTGGAATTATCAACATTATCTTCAAATATACTATTTTCGGTTGTCTGCAGGATGCGTTAGTTATATCTGTCTGAAATCATGTTCAATGAACTCAAATTTGCTTTGAATTTAAGTCTAATATCTACATTGGAGCTAATTGTTTGAAGAAAATTTATTTGTTTGCCATTTTCAAATTTGGAAGTGATTTGTCGAGAATACAACGTGTTACGTGATTTTTCACTTGTCTTTACTAGTCAAACATCCATTAGTTGTTTCTGCTGAAATCCGGTTCAATAAACTCAAATTTTCTTTGAATTTAAGTGTCATTTTCAATGCTTGTTTGTGGAAATCAGACCAGAAAGAAATTCTTATAAATCTATAATATTAAAATTTTAATTGAAAATTAATTTATTTGCTCTTTTCAACTTGTTGAGAATTCAGATTATCCCGTGATTTTTCACAGGTGTTTGTTTTTGTGTCTATTTTTAATCATTTATACTCCTCATCAAATATTTTTGTAATACGCTAACGTCTGCCATACGCACTCGCTCCTCGTACTAGATACAAACGGAAGTCATGCCATCTATAATATTTAAATAGAACTATTAAAGTTTTCATACTACAGTTTTCCCGTCTTTTTACGTGCTTGTTTCGTATAATTTGTCCTGTTTGTGACTCTAGAAATAAATTAATAATAATCATTCAAAATCCAGCATATTGTTAAAAATTTTAACAAAAATTAAAAATATTTAATAGTTTTTTGTGGCACGCCTCGCCCATTTACGTCCCTTTACATCTGTAAAAAAGGTTACTTGGAACAATTATGAAATTTTGTCAACAGTCGAATATTTTACCTGCGGATCCACTCCCCACTATGATAAAATCATACTCCGACATTAGTTCATCCGTCTCCGTATCTGCGGCTCTGCTCTCCGGATCCATCATCTCATATTGGAAGAAGGCTATGGCTCCCACCAACATTGGTATGAACCACGCCACCTGGGATGTCACTGCCGCTCCCCCCAGCGCAGTTGCTGCACCAATCAATTCACTCATCCTTACTTCTTCTGCTACCCTGGTAGAATATTTATATAAACTCCTCAAAACTACCAATTTCTTCAGATTAATTATCAAATTTGAGTGTGTGTTGACTGTTGGTTTGTTTTTCTTGTTGTCGTTACTTCAGCGTCCTCATTTTATAATAGTTTTGTCTCGCTCTATTACGTTGTTGCTTATATTTGTTTTTATGAGATACATAGATTTCAAAGACTTCTTCTTGATTAGTTCTCTTTTGGTATTTCAAGCAAGAGTATTGAGTCTTCTGGTGACTAACTCTCTTTTGATGCAGTTATTCTTATCGGCTTATTTGTAAAAAATCGTTTCTCCGTGTAGATCGTTCGTTTTTTATTTCTATTTCTGTAATTAAGACAAAATAAATTGATTAAAAACAAAACAATTTTTACGTGTTTTCTCTTTTTAATTTGTAGGTATTTTCTTAAATCAATATTCAACATCTGTGACAGTTATTTACAGTTTTGCAAGAGTCGGCGCAACGCGAATTATTATTAAATTCCTGATAAATCGTGACAAATTTCTCAGAAGAGTCAGCTTTCTTACATCCGCTGAAGAAAGTGCTGTGTCGAACTGATGCATAAAAATTGGATAAACTTGAAGATACCGGTTTTCAGAAACACAAAGTAAATAATTGAAATCTGGTTCAATCAATAATAATTGTGTAATCTTGTAACAAACAATTTTGTTTATTGATACACTTTGTTGTCTGGTTTATTTTTTAAACTTTTCATGATGATTATTATCATTCTAAATATTGTTTGTCTCTAGTAGTTATTTCAACGCGTTAAAGTTAAAACTGTATAAAAGTTAAATGAAAACAAATCACTGGTAAAAGTAATTGTAAGTGTGGGTAACATAAAACCGCTGCAATATAAAAGCATTTATCGTAAACGATTTTAAAGCAATTAGACAAATGGCAAATGGCCTCACTAAAATAAAAGCAAATACAACGCCATTAACTTCCAAAGTTTAAAGCACAAAACTTTTGCCAGTGTATTAATTTAATTATCTTGATTCATTTTAAATTATTACTCTTTTATCCGAAAAAGAAATATCTGAAACTTGGCTTATCTCCCGTTTAATTTATGCACACACCATCGTTGAAGAAAGGTTTTTCTTTTACACTTTAAAAACACTCAAAATTTTAGAAAGATTCCAACACTTTATACTGAATTGATTATCTCACTACCCACTACACTAGGCATTAGTAATTAGTACCTGAATAACGCGACGATGTTCTCGAAAGACAGTTGGAACAAATGTGTTCTCATCGTGTCATGTATTTTCGGCACCAGAAGACAGCAAGAAGTGACACTCATTGTATTTCGATAATGGACGACGCAATCGTGTTCTAATGGGGGCCAAGGGTGGCGTAAGTGTACCTGGTCAGGTATGATTAAACTCAAGGTTTTGTAAGTGCTTCCTGGGGAACTCCAAATAACTGCAATCTCGTCGCTTATACGGATTCTCCATCTTGCATGTCATAAAGTATAACATCCTATTATAAACTCCAACTCAGGTTTGTTATTTACAAAGTACCGTGAAAAAATCGACCCATTTCGAATTAAAAACATAACTTAAATAGAACCTTCGCCCAAGGTACGTTTAGCCGGAGAAAACTAATGTCAAAGTTCGAACCCAAACTTATGCCCGTAAAAATTATGATTTTGCGAATTTCATTGATTCTTCTTCAGACCACTATTCTTAGTAAAAACGAAAATTTTCAGTCAGACCGGCTACATACAGCCGAAGAAAACTGCTCTCAAAGTTCAAACCCAAGTCTTGCATTAAGCCCGTAAAAAATTCAATCAGATCGACTGCATACAGCCGAAGAAAACTGTTCTCAAAGTTCAAACCCAAGTCTTGCATTAAGCCCGTAAAAATTTCAATCAGATCGACTGCATACAGCCGAAGAAAACTGCTCTCAAAGTTCAAACCCAAGTCTTGCATTAAGCCCGTAAAAAATTCAATCAGATCGACTGCATACAGCCGAAGAAAACTGTTCTCAAAGTTCAAACCCAAGTCTTGCATTAAGCCCGTAAAAATTTCAATCAGATCGACTGCATACAGCCGAAGAAAACTGCTCTCAAAGTTCAAACCCAAGTCTTGCATTAAGCCCGTAAAAAATTCAATCAGATCGACTGCATACAGCCGAAGAAAACTGTTCTCAAAGTTCAAACCCAAGTCTTGCATTAAGCCCGTAAAAATTTCAATCAGATCGACTGCATACAGCCGAAGAAAACTGCTCTCAAAGTTCAAACCCAAGTCTTGCATTAAGCCCGTAAAAAATTATGTTTTTTTTATACGAAAGATTTTCTACATTTTTTATCTTGCGATGACTTTTAAATTTTCCAGAATCTTTATTGAACGTTTCCAATTCTTAACCTTTTCTGAAAGCGTTTATTATTATTATTTTAGTTTCTGCTTCTTCCAGAATGTGACGGTGATAAATACGACACATCAATTACTTTATTAATCTGAACCCCGGTGAAATTAACTTATCTTATTTTAGCTTCTCCTTTAAAGTATTTTCACCTACCGCCTTTGAAACACATAGAACCCGCACGTTAATAATGAAAATATTAATCAATATTCAGAGGCCGTTCTTCTTGCTACACTTTCTATCGTCTCATACATACTCTATGCAGGGCTACACGTGCTACCACTATTGTTTTGTAATTTTCATTTGCACTACTGCATTGCTAATTGCAATTTCCACATAAATTTCGGCATTTTGGTCAGAACATCACATTATCTTAACCTAACGTAATTTTACATTTATTGCTTTCTTTCCAAGGCGACAAACACAAACAACTAGATAAAATTTACAAACTATTATTTTTTGTTTTGGCTCGTCAACATGACTAACTTAAAACGTTCGTTAATGTATTCAAAGTGTTTACCATTTCTGTGATCCTTTTAAAATTACTCAAGTTGCTTTAAATGCTCATTCTTTAGATATAATTGTTTAAATCGTTTGTTTTTTTTCCTCGCTACCTACAACTTAAATATCTGACTCGATGTATTTTGTACCTAATTTTTTTGTTAAATATTAGATACTTTTTGTAACACAACGTTTTATAACTGTGTATTTTGTTGGTTTACTGACCTTAATAACAGAATAGAAATGGCTCAAAGATCTACCTGATGCAAATATTCATCGTACGTCAAGTTTTTTTTCTTCAACTTGTTCCTTTTTTCTACATTAGCTCCACACAGGAGGCCCCGAGGAAAAAAATCCCTAAGGGCCTATGTCATCTTTGAAGATGCTGTGTGGAGGGTTTTTGAAGGGAAAGGAAGGAGAGGAAGTCTTGGGAAGGAAAAAGGTTTGAGGGGTGGGTAAAAATATGGGGATAAATATGTCCAGGAGTGATGGACGTGTGAAGCCATCCCTCCCACTGCTGTGCAAGGCGATGGGTCGAGAGGGTCCGGCTAGAGAGATCAAAAGGTCTCCCTCAACCAGTCCCTCTCGATCCGGCCTGCCATGCAGATGGTCGGCAGACGCATCCGCCCTCAAGTCCCGGACAAACCTAACCCCATAAACTCGGGCACCCCTGCTAAGTCACCAAACGTAGCGATCCACTTGGGGTGACCTGTAACAGAGGTGAATCGTCCAATAAATGGTTCCCGGGGCGGCGGTACCCATACATGCCTCCCAAATTCGCTTTCCTATGATGTTTGATCGAAATATAAATAAAGTGTTTGATAAACATCCTAAAAACCAATTACATTGTCAGTTTTGGGATCAGAAATACCTCAGACCAACACGGATTGGTAGGTCAGGTAGGCCAGCAAGTATATACAATGGTTGATAATTGAACGTAGTGTGAATATATTTAAAAAAGTCTTTAACACGACTATAAAAAAACATCTCTCTGGTAACAGTTTGAATGAAGGGACTTTTGTAATCGAAATCCCTTAATCGACACATAAACATATTCAATGGTTGTGAGACGTGAAAATTAAAAATGATACAACAATTCGATAACATTACTGGTTATGTAGGTTTGAAAGCTTGCTATGGGCTGATCATTGACCATGATGCAAGACTGCCAGGTGGCAGAGAGACAACATGGAACCATGAAAGAAGACTAGAGCATAATCGTACACGGAGAAAAATGTTATTCTAAAATACGATCATTTTATTCGTAAAAACGGTTAAAAACGGGACAGAAGTTCTTACGACCAAATTGACAGTGTTTCAATGTTTATTGGCGGGAAAATGTAAGAATAATTTGTTGGTATAAGTACGAAATTACGTATACCAACAAATTATTCTTACAAGTTCCCGCCAATAAACATTGAAACCCTGTTAATATGTTCGTAAGAACTTCAGTCCCGTTTTTAACCGTTTTTACGAATAAAATGATCGTATTTTAGAATAACATTTCCGTGTATGATCCGGGAAGTAGAGAAGAATAACTACGGACAGAGACAGTAGAGAGCACCTGTGAAGAGGCTATTGATCATTAATAGAAGAAGTTGGAATAAGAGTTACTTCTTAACCATGGAAAATACTTCCAACTTTATCGATGTGATCCACACAGATCTATTATAAGCCATCATTTATATGGCACTGTTACTCATCACAGGTTATTGATCTCTCCATCTGATGTAAAATACACTAAGTGCAACAAACTTTCTGGTTTCTTTTTGCACTGCATTATGACTTCTCAATTCTTTATTAAATTTGATCTTCTTTGATAACTCTTCAGTCCAGTCGTATTTATTAAGAAGCTGTCCAGTTCATGTCCAGCATACGTGACTGTGACTTCGTCTGCCAGTTCCCTGCAAGGAAAGTGGAACACTGATTCACAGTCACACCTATGGGGACATAGAAGACGTGATCTCAAGCAGTGTTTATTGGCAACCATTGAGTATTTCGTATTTTTCCTTACCCCAAGGTGAATTCCACAAAGAAGGTTATGTATTGTCTTTTCATCTGTTGAAAGCGCATTTTCTATGAAAAATCTTGGTACGGAGTTATTGAGTAAAACCTCAAATTTAATTATTGAATACAATATTAACCACTCTCAAACGAAAAATGTGAAACAGAAAGGGCAGACAGATTTAGTCGCTCCTGGGAGTTGAACCAAGGACCTCTGCCTTGCCCTTTTAACTGTATCATACTTCTGCTAAGAGCTACCAACCTTATATTTCGTCATTTTCTTAACGCATGTTTTTGGCTGCTATATTTATGTATGATTGAAAAATTCTACCATATTTGATTTGACGGTTGATGTGGTCGAATTACCTCATTACAGCAATGCCCTGGCATGACTGGTCTTGGGTTCAACTCCCAGATGCGATCGAATCTTTTTTCTGTCTTTTCTGTTTTACATTTTTCGTTTGAGAGTGGTTAATATTGTCTTCAATGATTAAAAACTAATAATTCCATAAATTCGACAGCATAAAACTATATGGGATAGCTATATGGGATAGCCTTGAACAGCAAGGGATACCTTTAAACTACATCAATATTATAAAGAACATATACTTGAATTACGAAGCGAGGATCCAACTAGAAACCTTGGGAAAAAAGTTTAAGATCCAGGAGGAGTAAGACAGGGAGACCCTCTATCACCAAAATTGTTCTCGGCTGCTCTGGAAAGTATCTTCCGCAAACTTGATTGGGAAAAATATGGTATCAACGTGCAAGGTGCAAAACTGAACCACCTAAGATTTGCAGACGATATAGTCCTATTCGAGGAAAACCCAACGAACCTAAATAGAATGATAGAATCACTAATCGAGGAAAGTGTGAAAGTCGGCCTAAACATGAACAAAGACAAAACAAAATTGCTTACAAACTCTGAACCAGTAACTATAAAAATTGACTACCAACCACTCGAATATGTGTCTGATTACATCTATTTATGACAAATAATATCCCACAAGGATCAAACCACTAAAGAAATCGAGCGAAGAGTAGCAAATGGATGGAAGAAATACTGGCCTTTGAAAGAAGTCTTGAAATCCGAAGAACTAAGTATGCAAATAAAAAGGAAAGTTTTCAACACGTGTGTACTTCCAGTCATAACCTATGGATGTGAAACTTGGGCACTCACCAAACGCCACAGAGAAAGGTTGGAACGCTGCCAGAGAGCCATGGAGAGAAGTTTGACAGGAATAAGGAAACAAAAGTGGAGATGGACAAGTCACATGATCCGCGATCCACAAGAGAAATGGTGCAAAAATGTCACTGACTGGTATCCCAGAGATGGCAAGAGAAGTAGAGGACGTCAACACATAAGATGGGAAGTCGACCTAAAACTCACGGCTGGACATCAATGGAGAAGAGTAGCGCGTGACAGGTCCCAATGGAAAATGTTAGAGGAGGCCTATGCCAAGAGGCAAACTGAGCTTCGGGATATATTATAACAAACAAAAAATGTTTAAATTCATGTACCTAACCGAAGTCCAGAATAAAAGGCTTATTATTATTATTAATTCCATACGACAATGACCTGCATGCGCAAACAGTTTGTGTAAATCTATCGCAATCATTTGAAGTGTATGCAAGCCATTTGCGCATTACGGAATGCGCAAATATTTTATGCAAAAGTTTGCGCAAAAAACACGGTACAAAGTGCGGCATTAATACTACAGTATGAGCGAACAGTTTGTGCAAACCTGTTGCAAACATTTTAAGTTTATGCAAGCCATTTGAGCATTATACAGTTTTGCAGTCTTAACGTACATTTTTACTTGTGTAAATTAGAACAAATTTGTTTTGCGCAAATTAACGTTTGTACAGGCATTTTGCCCGGCATACAATTTTTGCCATTAAGGATCGTGTGACAGAGCTTTCGGAATTACTATTTTTAAACTTTGTTTTGAATTGTAGACAATCAGATTGATAATTCCTTTTACCAAAAATACGTATAAAAAATTCCTACGGGTTCAATTTAAAAACTTCAAAATAATAAGCAAGATCTTCCGCTTAGTGTGGTGGTAGTAGGAGATTTTCAAATGTTGATGGGTTATTCGTAACCCGGGAATGTTTGTCCTTCTTTAAAAAAAAAAAAAACAATATTCAGTTTTCACAAAATTTTCGGCTACCTACATTATTTGTTACCTAGTTCAACATAACGCTATTATTTTGCATAAATTCCTCAACCATGCATAATATCAAATTCACTGTTATCTGTGCCGGATACAATAAGTTGTTGCGATGTTTACAGTTATGTGTTGAAGGTAAACGAGACATCTTTGTCAATGATAGTAAAAGTGATTTACTCTTTGGGGCCGATTCTCACTTGTCCCTCAAACAAATAATTGCAATGTTAGGGTCAGTTATGAAATTATGAGTTCTGTTCATTTTATGGAGCTACACTGCTATAGTCCACATATTGTCCACAATTTTCTAAATAATAATGTGTTAATGTATTCTAATACACATACTCGAATTTTCCAATCACAAATGAGTTGTACCAACAATAATACACTCAAAAGACTTTCTTAATGTCAATGCGCATTCGTTCCCATCTTTTCCGGTCGGAACGGAACTTAAAATTGCTCTCTACATACACTAAAAAGTCACTCAATTGTATGGTTAACTCAGAAATAGATGCCCACGTTTTCGTATGCGATTCCAACAAGATTTATAATTGAAAGATGTATTTAAACTAAGAAACTTTTTGTTTAAATTCTTTCAATGCTTGAGAAAATATCCAAGAATAAAAGCTCTCAAACTAAGTCAATTAATCACACGTTGAAATAATCGACGAATAATTCAAAGAACATAGATTTAGTAGGAAAAACTTTAGTATAAATATAGAATTCGTGACACACCGCACGATACCTACATGAATCTTATGCACTGTTAGATAAACTTTTTACCAAATCCAAGAAGATGAACCGTTATCAAATTCATTGAATATGTGATGTAAAACATGCTAGAACCATCGATGAACACTCAAGAAATGATACCAAGTTTTGGTAAAGTCTTTCGGAAACTTTAAAAGGCTCGGAACCTTATATGGAACTCGTTCCAGGTAACATCACTTGCACACTGCTTCAACTCACCGGCGCTAACGGTAGAACAGGTTACGGGTTATGGGTTCACTCTTGGTACAGGTATGGTAAGGGCGTGCTTCGGGGACGCAGATCGCGGTGCCACTGGCAGACCGGCTTCTGGTTGTTACTGCTGCTTACTGCTTGACCCACTTCTTGGGCCTTGACCGCCGCTAGAACAGTTTTCACTTCGCGTGGTGTGCTCGGTGCTGTAGGCTCTACCGAAGAAAGAACTACGTAATAATTATATTGTTTTCGTGAATTTCAATTACATTACAATCATTATCCAACACACGTGATTAAGGAGTTCTGCGAGGAGAGATTATTTGAAAAACCAAGAGGATTGCCTTTTTTGCTCCTCACATCCGTGATATATATATATTTGTGTTGTGATTCAATTTAGCAACATCTGCAGTAGGGTTCTTCTTTTTTTTCAAGTTGCTTTAGGGTATCTTTACTAATCCGACAACAGTCCTGTTTTCGATAGTCGGAAAGAATATAGAGATGCTTTCGAAGATATAGAGAAGTTCAATGTACATCCAAAGTTATCGTAAATTTTTATTTTTATCTGTTTTTGGACAGAGGACTGAGTTTTTTTTTTTGTGGAGATTATAAAGATTAGGAATGACGACGAGATTCGAATGTTACCTGGGAAGTTTATAGTTGTAGAAAGAAGCCTGTTGAGTTTTGTTTTCTGGCTGTTTTGCAGTTCGACTTCTCGGCGTTTTCTAATACCACTTATCTACGCTCTACGGTTTTATCATCCAAACCTCTCTTTTATTTCCCCCGCCCCTTTCTCTAACGCAGACTAGGATTGCTCCCGCTTTGCGCTTTGCCAGCCGAGTTGTATTGTCCATACAACTAGATGCATTTGAAGGACTTCTTGGTAATCGTCTTCTTGTTCGACACTTTCAATTATTGCTACCATTAAGACGGACGTGTTAAAGCACCTATCACTTTTTAATGCCTATACTAATTCATAGATGTTTTTTTACCGTCTGGTCCGTTTGGTCAGTCATATTAAGATTTCTCATTGCGTACACGGAGAAAAATGTTATTCTAAAATACGATCATTTTATTCGTAAAAACGGTTAAAAACGGGACTGAAGTTCTTACAAACAAATTAACAGTGTTTCAATATTTATTGGCGGGAAAATGTAAGAATAATTTGTTAGTACACACACATTACGTATACCAAAAAAATTATTCTTACATGTTCCCGCCAATAAACATTGAAACCCTGTTAATTTGTTCGTAAGAACTTCAGTCCCATTTTTAACCGTTTTTACGAATAAAATGATCGTATTTTAGAATAACATTTTTCTCCGTGTACCCGTCCATATGTTATTTAAGTTTTGTTATTGTATATTTTTATAAAACATTATTCTGAATATATACGAAACGAATGTTCTTTTCTTATTTTTATCATTGCCATTCGGCTTTGCTTTTATTTTATTTTCGCTTTTAAGACTCTTTACTCTCGTTTTATAATTAAATACGTCTTCTTTGCAACGTTCCTCTTTGTTAAAAAATATTCGCGATGACTTCATAATTTACTGATAAATTAATCAATTTCACTAATCTTCCATGCAAGAAATCTACTTTCGAGAAATTTGCATGATTCGTGACTTGCTTCGTGTCCGTATTGTCATTCTCAGCTCAATTTCTGACTTTTTTATATAGGAAAACAGTGATGCCTGCTCTGCATTCACTAAAATCTCCCTGGCACAAAAAATCGAACGCTTCCACACTCTTTCACGCTGGTTCCCTGGGATATTTTCGGAGATGAGATTGAGCAATTATCGTAGTAGAGTAATTTTATTATCTCTCCAATTTTGCACTTTTGATTTGAATCTGAACTATAAGAACTGCGGATCGCTATCCAGCTGCTCGAAGCTGTCGATATCGTCTACTTGAGGCAGTCCGTAAGTTCCCCGTCTAAAACTATTTACAGCTTAAGTAAATAAAATATGTCCTTCGGATCGTTTAACTAGAACTGAAAATTAATTTGAATTACGGATCCCACGGTTATCGAGTTTTATTGCACGATTATCGAGTTTCCAGTTTTAAAAATAATATGCCCTCAGTTTGTGTTAAATAAATGGTAATGTTTGTTTTGTTAATTACATATATTATCCAATATATTCCTTTTTTAATAACAGAAGTGCGCCTTGGTCACAAGCTGTTGTTCAATGAGTTCATAAATTTTAACAGAAAAAAATCATTTTAGTAGAGTTTATACTGCCCTGATGAAGCTGCTTTTGTAGCGAAACCCGTTTGGCACAAAGTATATCAATCACGCATAGAATATGGAATTATTGGATGGGGATCTGCCTCAAACATTCACATGAAGCAGCTTGTTAAAACACAAAAAGCAATAATAAAAATAATTCTGAAAGTACCCATAAGAACTCCATCAAAAGAAGTTTTTAAAAAATTTAATGTGTTCAGCATTATAAAACTGTATTAAAAAAATGCACTACTCAAATTTAAAGAAAAATATGCATACCTTGCTAACAAACACACCTATACTTCAAGGACAAAATCTTCAAAACTACTAAACATTCCAAAATTAAATACAGCTTTCGGCCAGAAAAACCATTATTTCCATGGTACAAAATTATATAATGCCCTTCCGATTGAAATTAAAAATACCATGGATATACAAAAGTTTAAAAAGGACATCAAATTATGGCTAACTAAACATGAAGATGAGGAACTAATTAAAATTATTAAATAACCCAAATGCAACCTACAGATAATGAACATAAACACTTTTTAAAACAACGCAAAATAATAAACATGAACACTTTTTGCTTTATTTATTATATTTCGTGAAAAGCAACAAAAACAAACAACATTGATGAGGAAATCATGATCAACACCATACGACAACCTGCAGTCCACCTCGGAACAGGAATACCTAGTGAGGAGGACTGAGGATAAAATATTTCACTTTGTATTCTCAATTTATTTAATATTGTATTTTAATTTTAATTTTAATTTTTATTGTTATTAAATTTAAAAAAATTTAAAAATAAAATTAGAATGGCGTTTACAAAGTTATTGTTTTATTTAAAAGAAAAAAATCAGTCTCGTAAAACAAATAATAAATGGTGGAGATGATAAAACAGGAATCTACAGATGTGAATGTGCTTTATTAAATTAAATAAATTGGTTACTACGAATTACTGGATAGCATTTAGCCACTCCGAAAAATTCATATTAATTGCTAAAGACGCGCCGGGCACCAAAGATGGCGGATAAAATGGCTGCCGCTTTATAATTTGAACGCTGTCATATTCGAAATCTATATTTATTCATTGTTTTTGATCTAAATCGATTGTGGAAAGCATAGATTTGAGTGATTATTAGGAAGTTCGTTTTATCTACATTACTTTGATGTAATTTTTGTATTACATATATCACAAAATACATTTTATAAAAATTGAATTCGTAAGAAAGGTGAGAACTGTCAAATATTTTACGTCATATTGAAAAAATATATTTTTTGTATGCTGGCCTTCAACAAGTTGAACCACAAATACTTCTATTGACACAATTAATTGCTGGTATTATTAATTATTATAACTATTATTTTGTTCAGATCTTAAATTAAACAGTTCGTTTGTTACTACAATTATTTTTATCGGTGTGAATGGTAGTTCCCTTTTATATCACGGACTATATAGTCTACCACAACAATACACCCTGAGTAAAACCAACCGTAAACTTGTAAGGTTCAACTAAACCAACCTGCAACAGTCCAATAAACATTGTGGTAAACCTACTGACACACTGTACAATGAACGGAAGTTCTGTAATGGCAGACTCGATCCCGTGAATATAAATACATAATTAAATGTGTATGTTTTGCTTTGTTTTTTTATTTGTTTGTTTTTTTTTCACGAATGTAATTTTCAGCTCTTTCTTTATGGTTCCGGTTTCATGTTTTTCAATTACGTTTGTTTTATATTTGTATTTCATCTCCACACAGGAGAACCGAGATTTACCTCAAGGACATTGTCATATTTGGAGATTTAAAGACCGAGGGACATTAAGAGACTCCAAGTCACTGGAGCCTTTCTTTCCAGCACCAAGTGCCACTCCCAAGTGAGCGCCGGGCCCGAGCTCACTCTAGACAACGTCCTACTAAATTGATTATTATTGTTTTTATATTTTACTTTTTTTCTATTCTACTTGTTATATTAATACATATGTATTTCGAAGATTGCAATCCTTCCGTACATGTATGGGAATATATAGGAGTTGCCATTGCATGGATGCTCGTTTTAAAGTAGTCAAAAATAGTTTTTTTATATGCAGGTATCTGTTAGGTGCGTCAGCAGTAGACTGCACAGTGCACAGGTAGTTGTTTATTGAGGGGTTTTTATTCCTACGTTTCGAACAGCCAAACAATGTGGACGCGAAATTGAGAATGATGATGAACCGTGTTTTCTAACTATAGACTCTGATTGTAGCAAACATCCCACTACCAAGTATGCTGGAATAACAAATCAATCATTCAAATATACGTCAGTAGCTTGAGTCTACCGGTAGTCTAACGGTGGTCTGTGTATATATATAATAGATATGGTATGTTACTGGGTGAGTAACGGAAGCGATTCGATGAACCGGTTCAATAATTGGACAAGAAGTATCTTTGTACTGTCGTTGATTGATCGATAATCGTCCACTGCAAATACAAACCATCTCTTGCGAATAAAAATATAGCGCTTTCTTGTTCCAGAAATATGGAGTCAATGACTTTATGGGTCTTCTTATTCTTTCGCTAATTTGGTTTTTTTGTATTTGGATGCTTAGTTTATTGAAATATTTACATTTCTTTTGCCAATTATACAATTTAATTTAATATTTTTGTAAATGATCTTTACAGATCCAATATTTTTTCCGTGTGTTTTATAATATTATATCATAGTATCAAAGCATAGCACAGAAAGTTTGTTTAACTTTAATCATAAGTCATTGCTTACGAAACTGCAGACCTAAAGATCTATTTTTCTTTTACAATGCCCCAGGGAGGTTCCGAAAGTTTGGCTTGAGGTTTGTGGTCGAGAATACGTGCGATGATGAACGTGCCAATGATATTTTCTTTTTTGAGTAAACAATTTGTATCTGTTTGTTCAGGTCATGCACTCTCAATTGAATGGCAGAAATTTGAATTTTTTTACGATGTTTCTCTTCTTCTCTGATTGCTTTAAACTTAATTGTTCTTATTCCGCTTCCTGGTTATTCTGGTGTCACTTCTTCTCGATATCATCAGCTAAATATATTATGTGCATGCATTAGTTCATTTGTGTTTTGCATACATCATTGCGTGCTCGGCAATGTCTAATTTACTTTCTACCCACGACTTCTTGTTTGCACTCTCCTCCACCTACAATCTGTTGTCTCGTCTGGTCTACGTGCAGATTTAAGGGGAAACTTGCGACAAGTTTCTACGACTTGTAATGAATGATTGTCTTATTGGACCTGCGGTTTTGCCATTACATTTTCAATATGATAATTTAAATATTTCTTATAAAGGAAACTAATTGGCAATTATCGTGATTTTTGTCTTTTTTGGTTATTATGCCTTATTGCGCTTCCTCCTTTTTTATGTTTACGTTACTATGTCCATCATCAAATCGTCAGAGTTTTTCGTGATATCCGTACTCCAAGAATTTTATACTTCTCCTTGGTCCACAGTAGTCTGGAGAATCTGGAACCCTCTTGAGGTGGGGTGTTCCCTCATGTTGGAGAGGATTCAAAAAAAGTTTCTGAGATATCTCTACATGAAGGAGTGCGGAAACTATTCGTGGCTCTACCCGACGAACTTTTTCGCAGTCCGCCAGCTGACCAGATAATGTATTTAAATATTTATAAAAAATAGTATATAAGATACCATAAGTAGTTTACCCAGAATACCTGGTTATATCCAAAGAAATGATTTTTTGACAATAACGTTTACAATTAAGAGGTTAACCCGTCAGAGGGTTTGAAAATGATTAAAGAGATTTCTGGTTTACGGAGTAATTGGAAATTGCTGTGTAGGGACCAATGTCCAAGGACCTCAGGGCAACCAATATTATATATATTTTTTCTGACAATGTATCTTCTTTTTCCCCAGGTGGATGCTGTGGCTCGACCAAGAAGGAGACAATTGTCGGAGGATGGGCCTGGGCATGGTGGCTCGTCACGGACGTGCAGAGGCTGTCACTCGAGGTATCAATCTTCAACATACTTTTCACGGTGTTCTTACCTAGACAATTCCACTTTGTAATTTAATACACCAACAATTTCATAATTATAGAAAAAAACACCTTATATCAAATTTAGATTTTTTTTTTTTTTTTTTTTTTTCATTGTTTTTATTTCTTGCTAGAGCAATCCCGATGAGTTACAAAACTCATTTTAGGACAGGAGGAACTTACAATTCATAGGTAGGAGGTAGTAGTTACAATTTTACAAAAGTATTTTGATATCATAATATAAGTTTTACATTCAGTACAGCATAAAAATAAAAATAAAGACAGGTTAAGTAGAACAAACAACAAGAGAAAACAAGTAAAGAGAGGGAAAAACTGATACGAGTATATAAGATAGAACAAAAAATGACAAGACGATTACATATTTTCATTTTTAAATGTAGTTAAAAAATATTCTTTTAAAGCATTGCTTTGCAATTTTTTATTATGCTGGGTGTTTTTGTACATATCTGGAAGCGAATTATATAGTGTATAGGCAATATAGTTCAGAGATTTTATCCCATATTTTGTAGTGTGTGTTTGAGGAATGCGGATTTTATTGTTATTTCGAGTATTGTGGTTGTGGATGTCTTGATTGTAAATTGGCTTGGTGTTAGTATGAGTTGATTGTTGAGTAATTTGTAGGATGGTGCTTGTGATTTCATGTTTAGGAAGGATTGTGATTGGAAGGATACCGGAAACTGAATAGATGTCCCTGACATGAGTGTCCCATGGAAGTCCATAAACATTTCTGAGAGCTCGGTTTTGAACTACCTGCAGGTCGGCTATCAATTTCTTTGAGGCAAAGCCCCAGATACAGCAGAGATAGGACAGGTGAGAGTGTACCATGGCATTGTAGACTGAAGTTAATAAAGGGATGGGTAGTAATCCTTGAAGCCTATATAGTACACCAGTTATGGGTGTAATTTTCTCCTTTACATGATTTACGTGGAGATCCCACGAGAGTTGGGAATCTATGATCAGACCCAGATATTTTGTGCTCATTTTCTTTTCGAGGGAGTTGTCTCCAATTTTGATATCGAGGCTGAAATTTTTTTTGTTACCGAAAAGTATATAGTGGGTTTTTATTCACCCCACAGATAGCATAATCAATAAATTCGAAACAGATGGTTCAATAGCAATTTCAATGCTGCAGAACGACCACTGCTCAGCACCCTGTCTTGTATTTTGGTGTAGTAAAGTTTTGGTTACATTAATTTTGTTTTTGGACAAAAATATATTGTACCATCTCACAAATAAATACAAGTAGCGGTGCTGAGTTGTGGATGTATTTTGATGGCTTTTAGGCCATTTAATTTGAATCTATAGCTTATACTATCTGAACGGTGAATTTTATTATTAAAATATTCTTTATAAATTTGATATAAGGCGCTTCGTTTATGCAATTTTGTGATTGATGGTACCTTATCTACAATATCTATTTCCGTGCGGTGAACTTTGACCCCATCTTTCATTCCCGAGTTTCCTTGTTAGCGATGGAAGTAAAACTTCTCGCACTGTGTCATATTATTCCTTTTGTATCTCCCAGGTGATGACTCTAAACCCCATGTGCGAGAGTGTGGAGACTGCCCAGGGAGTGCCGCTAACCGTGACGGGGGTGGCTCAGTGCAAGATTATGAAGGCCGACGAGCTGCTGGGTACTGCCTCCGAACAGTTCCTCGGCAAGTCCGTCAAGGAGATAAAGATGACCGTCCTTCAGACCCTTGAGGGACACCTGAGAGCGATCCTGGGTGAGTCTTGTTTTCATATTAAAATTAACCGGTGGATGATTTAACAGAAGTTCAACTCCACACAAAAAGCCTCGAGGGAAACCTCGGTCTCGGAATTGCTGTGGACCTTATTTTTAAGGCAAACGTAAAAAAATAAACCAGGTTTTTGAGCACTTTGTTTCTACAAAGTGCTCAAAGTGCTCCCTACTGGGAAGAAGCACAAGAGCCAGCAAACCAAGCTGTTGAGCTCTTATGTGTTTATTGTCATCAACCACACTAATTTTGGTTGTGAGTCTGTCCGTGATTATCACTCTGGTTCTTGTTTTGACTAAAGACTCTGGTTATTTGTTGTTACCAAAATGAAGACACGGAAGTTTCGAACCTTCCATGATTTTTCACGGGTCTGCACTAGTAGTTTATTTAACGTATCTCAATGCTGTGCAGTATGTAGGTACTATTTGCATGATAATGTCTCAAATTCGCCATTCCCACAATTGCTAATACCTACCCCTGTAGAACGAGCCATTCTCTATGTCTATACGTCTGCTCTGAGTTCATGCGCTGTATATTATATAATATTTATAACTTACATAATATTTGTACATTACGAGTTTATTTATAAATAATAACATTAAATTCATTTATTTAATAATATATTTTTATTACATTAATTCCATTGACAAAAAAGTATCACCGCTACTTATAAATAAATTCAATTGCAGCTGTGCTTCTAATATGTAATAAATTATTAAAGTAGATATATAAAGTAGAGTATTTTTTATTTATTTTTAACTTAACGAGTTAACCCTCAAGTAGGTCCGGGTTCGAGTCCCGGATGTGACCGTATCTTTTTCTGATTTTTCTGTTTCAGATTTTCGGTTGTGTTTCGTTAATATTGTCTTAATATTCAAAAAATTAAAATGAAATTAAAAATAAGTCAAATAATCAAAATTCTAATAAAAAGAAATAATATTAAAATTCAAAATAAATAATATAATCACACACACATATATGTATATTTTTACAATATGTCCACACAGGAGGCCCTGAGGAAAATAATTTCCCTCAGGGCCTATGTCATATTTGGAGATGCTGTGTGGAGGGTATTTTTTAAGGAAAGGAAGGAGAGGTAGTTCTGGGAAGGAAAAATGTATAAGGGTTGGGTAGGAATCTGGGGTTCGGTGTGTCTAGATCATCCGCCGCCAAGACCTAGACAATGAACCCCATGAACCCGGGCACCCCTGCTAAGTCACCAAACGTAGCGAACCACTTGGGGTGACCTATGGCAGAGGTGTTGGTTATCCAATAAATGGTTCCCGGGGCGGCGGTACCCATTCCCGCCTCCCAAATTATATGCCTTTCATTGTAAATTTTATCAAGTACGATGCTGTGCGGTTGATTGTGCAGTCAGCAATCATTCGCTACAGAGCTTGTTGAAGCACTGCAACGATGTCGATATTTGAGTAAACAGTGGTTTTTCTTTACAAAGTTTTGATGAATAGCTGAAATTACCTTCAAATTCACCAGCTTTGTTAGTGGTGAGAACGAGAAAACGGTCTCTTTGGCGTGTACAGTATGCTTGAGAGTCACGGGACCACCTTCGAATTCATCAAATTGTATATTTGACACATACCGATAATGGTTTCATTCTAAGAGTATGGATATTAGAGAGACGGCATGTGAAGTGTGCCCGCGCGCTCCAAGTGTGCCTTTTCGAGAATTCACCCACACGGCTGACATTGGCTGTCACCATGTAAAATGGCTGCTGTCGGAACGTCCAAAAACCAGCAGCCAATGTAAGCCGTTTGGGTAAAATTCTCGAAAAGGCACACTTGGAGCGCGCGGGCACACTTCACATGCCGTCTCTCCAATATCCATACTCTTAGGTTTCATTGCTTCGATGTAGTATGTAACAGAAATGTGTTACAACGGAACTATCAGAAGTAGATCAGTTCCTAATTGTTTATTGTTTTCTTTGGCATAAAATATAGCGACATCTATCGCATTTTCTTCTGTAGCTTCTCTGCCTGCTTTGAAACGAAGTAAACGTGATGTATATATACGTAATAAATACATAGGTTGTGTCTAAGTTTTGGTTTCGGACGCCAGATGGCGCTAGTAACAAAATCGGAGTTTTTGAATTATCAGCTGTTAGGTGAGGTAGGTCAGGATTTGTGGTTTCGTTATTCTTGTTATCATATCATTATTATTTTGTGATTTATGTTTTAACGATTTTGATTTAACGTCAATATCGTTCATATAGAGCGTACTGTGAAGACATCGACCAACAATCTTAAAATATGATATATAGGTACATTATTATGTCGATGTGTGAAGCCAAGTTGTGAACACCTAATGATATTCACATCTCATTCCAAAAATTCCATCTTTTGTTTTTCTTTGAAATTTTTTTGTTATTTTTTTTTTATTTGCTTTTTATAATGAATACCGCACAATATGTATGAAGAAATGCCCGGAGCCGTTGGGACTATGGCATTTTCAATTAAATTATCTGATGAGGCTCAAAGAAATGGGCAGGGAAAGAAGGGTGGACAAGGAAGATTGGAAAGTTCATAATTGCCTAGATCTGGTCACTAAACTCGGCTAAAGCCATTTCACGTATCTAAACTTTTGATTCTGAAAGGTGACCAGGCAAATTGCTTACACACAAATTTACAAAATGTATATTTTTTATATAATATACATGTATTATATTTTTAACTTGTTTGCTCATTTAGGATGACATAATATTTATATATGTGTATATACCTACATTGCGGTGAATTACATGAAAAATTTTAATATTAATATTTCGTAATAATGATTGTCAATCAAAACGTGTTTTCCTCAAACACCGGTCATCGACTCCAACCAAATCAATACATTAAAGTCCTTCGTCTGCCAAACGAGTATGAAATTGTGTTATTTTGTTATCGGCAACCGATTCGACTACCTGTCGCCTATCCTATCACTAATAACTACAGTAGGCTATTTATTAGTCGACATATACGTATCGAACGGTCTGCTTCACTACACTACACGTTATATCCGGTCAATCAGTTGTATTTCCGGATTATAAATCACCTTTGAGCTATTATTATTTCTTGTGTTATTAATTATTATTTTATAAACAAATCTATCTATACGTTTTGATACGCTGTTTTTCTGACGATTATATCAAATTTTTTCTTCAGCTTAATTTACACTTTTTTTAAAATTTATATTAACTCTACACAGGAGGCCCTGAGGAAAATAAATTCGCTCAGGGCCTGTGTGATCTTTGAAGATGCTCGGTGTAGGATCTTTTTGAGGAGGGGAAGGAGTGAATATGAAGAAGGAAATACAGAGGCCGGCAAATCGTTCCACAGCCGAGTTGTTGAATTTAAGAACGATTTGTAGAAGCGTCCCGTTCTCATGTGACAAGTGTCAACCGTGTACATATGTTGGGCGCGCTTTTGGCGTGTTTCCCGACTATGCACCGGTGCCGAGGGGATCAATGATGCTAGTTCCTCGGAGAATCTTCCTTTTAAATACCAGTAGAACAAGGATAGCGTTTCCACCCGACGCCTGTGCTCTAAAGATTGCAATGCGTTTGTTAAGACGGGAGAATCTATCAAAAGGACCGCCCGTTTCTGTACAAAGTCGATGGTGTTTTTTTTAGGTACTTTGGGGCTCCAGACCAGGCTGCCAAATTCAACCGTGGGGCGCACTTGCAATTTGTACAAAGTTAGCAGCTGTGTACTATTAAAGTATCTGCGGGCCTTGTACTACGCAACTAATGACGCACAAGTCGTTTCAGGACACTGACAGGCACTGCTATTTTCACGTATAAACATTGTTTCATCATGCGTGCATTAGTTGCATGCCACAAAATTATGTCACCACTAGTGGTGTGCAACTAATTGCGTAATGTAATAATGTGATGCAACTAGTGTCGTAAAACCATTTTATATCGCGTTCATTGTAACTGCTGGAGAGTTGTACACAATAACATTGGGCATTGCAGAAAAAAGTTTTTGATGTTGATGGCGCCACGGTTGCTGTGACACTGAAGGTTGCACGACATTAAATTTGCGCAATTTACATGAACTTATTTATGTCATGCAATTATTAAATTGGATCATGCATGCAACTAGTTGCGTAATACTTGTTTTACTACCTGGCTCGGCCAGTGCCAGTGCACAATTTTTTTCTTATTGATATTTTAAATAATATAGAAGAAAAAAAATCTTTTTTTATTGTTTTTTTGTTTTACAAAATGAGATAACAATTGGAAAATAGTTTATAGTCATATTATTAGCTAGAAATAGTTTCACAGCATTTCATGGTGCCAGAACTTACCGTTCGTTTTTAATACCTGACTTACACATTTACATATATTGTTTGCAGCTTTCAAGTAATACGAGAAAAACATAATATTAGAGTTTTCCTTATATCGTGATTATTTCTTCTTAATAATAATAATAATCATAATAATTGGATTATTTTTAGAGCGCCGTCTTTGTGAAAAAACATCTCAAGGACGCTGAAGGCACTTCTCTTTTATGTTACATTATTATTTTCCATTTTCTACTCGATATGGTTATCTTATTTCTGTAAGACAGCAGGGAACCTTTTTTTATAATAATGCAATTATCTCCTTCAAAGTCATTACAAAACAATTCAAACCAAGGTATTCAAAGTAATTTAAACATACTCAATAGCAGTTCGATAGCACACGGTATGAAACAAAAACTGATAAGAAAATGAAAAAGTAGATAGAAATAAACGGCCTTTAATACCTTTTTCATAATGATTATCCTCAGAAGTCACATAATTTTTCAGTTAGCGATTTGTTGTGCGCATGCCCAACAAACAAAATAAGTTTTCTTCGTCATTAATGAGCCCTGGCGTAAGAATTAAAACACAAACTTGTTGTTGCTTTGTGCGGCATTTCACCGCATGCCGGGTACTCGTTATAATAACAGATTAGGAAGTATTAATTTCGATGACTCGAAAGATATAAAACGCTATGAATACATTACCTAGTCATTGACTTCTATGAAGAAGTCAAGTCATATAAATTTTCAGTCGATTTTTGTTTCTCTTTTTAACTCTGCAACTCTTCATTTCACAAAATATGGTTATCTTCTTCCCTGAAAGATAATTGTACAAAACACTCCTTAATAATTACATTTCCACCCATCTAAAAAAGTTTTTACAAAAGAAACCAGGGTCCAAACTCGATAACATACACCGAGAAAAATGTTATTCTAAAATACGATCATTTTATTCGTAAAAACGGTTAAAAACGGGACAGAAGTTCTTACGAACAAATTATTTATTTGGGTTTCAATGTTTATTGGCAGGAATATGTAAGAATAATTTATGTTATACGTAAATAATTTATAGAATAATTTATAGTATACGTACGAAATTACGTTTACCAAAAAATTATTCTTACATTTTTCCGCCAATAAACCTTGAAACACTGTTAATTTGTTCGTAAGAACTTCAGTCCCGTTTTTAACCGTTTTTACGAATACAATGATCGTATTTTAGAATAACATTTTTCTCCGTGTAACAGTAAGGCGCAACAACTTCAGAGGGAATAACCAGACACAACCAGAAATATATAATTTTCAAACGAATTCTAGACGTACCGACTATTTTCTACAAAAAAAAATATAAATTGGTTTCGAAAGATTGTTCTTTTAGCTAGTAAATTTTTGTTTTAAATTTTGAAAAATTATGTTTTTTTAATTATAATAAGTTTGTGCCGTTGGCGTTGGTCGCTGGCAGATTTGTTAAATTTTCAAACAAAATGTTGTAGGTACTTTCTATACAGCAGACATTTCTGATCATACAAAATCATACAGAAAAATAAATCAGTAATTTCTCTAGGAAAGCCACTTTTCAGAATTTCAATTTTAGTTAAAATAAAATATTGGCGAAACTCGAAAATCAGAAAAAGATACGGTTACATCTGGGACTCGAACCCAGGCTTTCGGTTCGAGTACCAGATGTGACAGACTCTTTTTTTATTTTAATTTTTCAGATTTTCGATTTAGTTTCGCCAATATTGTCTTTATTAATAAAAATGCTACAATTTGAGGTTTAAATCATTTAAAATTAAAATAAACTCATTTAACCGAAGTTAAAATAAAATATAATCATTAAAAAATACGCGCACGTATTTTGCGACGAAAATACTTTTTGTGTATGTAAACATATAAACTAATAGTGCTATACAGCTAATGAATTCAACTACATTTTACTAATTATCCTACAATTTTTTAAATTGATAGAATATTATAAAAAAAATCTTTAACTTTATAAATGCGCAAAATTTGTGCTTTAGTGATTTGAAGATTTGTAATTTCCGCCAGTGAATATTTTTAATATCTATCTTAATTTGTAAAACAAAGTCGGGTTAGTTACACCATTTATAACTCAAGAACGGCTGAACCGATTTTTATGATCTTTGATTTGTTGGATTTGTCTCCGTCCCGATTAACAGAATAACTATTAAAACTTCAGAAAACATCACGGGAAAAATAATTATGAAGAAAATTAATTTTTTCATATATTTTGTGTGGAACGGCTTTTCAAATAATGTGCGTTGGTCGACATAATTTGAATCAATTCGAACTGTCAATGGTGTAGTGTGCCGAACATTTCGTGCTGAATCAACAGCTCAATTTTATTTTTTGAACTTAGAGTAGGTACCTATTTATTTTAACTTAATAAAAACTTCATTTATGTCAGCTAATAAATTAAACACAACATTTATTGATTCTGAGGCGGTACGAAGTTTGCCGGGTCAGTTGGTATTGAATATTTTTCTACGTTTTTATGTTCTCTATGGCATGTTTGTTAATCACAGATGCAAACAGTGGCGGTTTTCTCTAAAGTGCGGTTGTGCGGTGAACCCCCATTAAAAAGATGATAAAATAAAACAATCTTGTTGTATAGTAATATAAGCGCACCACAGATAGCTCGACATTAAAATTCCGTCTTTAAAACTCGCGCCACCGAAAAATACGGTATCTATTCCCGTTTTGTGCGCGTTGCGATCCGCACACATTTGTCCATACGAAAAAATCATAGCCGATACGAATCGCTGTGCCGGTAGAATGGACAAAACTACGCAGCTTGGTGCGCCGATCACGAGTCAAGATCTCACGTGACCTCCGAACTTTGACGAGTCTCGCCGAAACGAAGCCCGAGATTGTCGCAGGATGACCGGCTGACGGTCGACTTTTGCACCGACGGATGCAAGTTAAATGTTATATATTATGGTATTTAACTTTGTAGTCATTTTTGTACATTTTTATTTTCTTGTTTTTGCATTTCTCCAACCGTTTACTAATGGCATTTATAAATCTACTATTGAAATGGACCGATTTTGACTTCTGTTTTTTTCTTTATAGATAAGTCGTTATATCCCTTAGTTACGAGTATATTTACTAAAGTTTCGGCAAACAACGTCGCTAGTTATATAATTTTGTGTTGAGCTTTCCCAATATTGTTTCGGCTTTCAAATTGAAAGTGGTTGCATTTATCGGTTGTCGCGAATATTCTGTCCTAATTTTTTCACACAATGACGGTCGTAGATAAGTCGTTATATCCCTTAGTTACGAGTATATTTACTAAAGTTTCGGCAAACAACGTCGCTAGTTATATAATTTTGTGTTGAGCTTTCCCAATATTGTTTCGGCTTTCAAATTGAAAGTGGTTGCATTTATCGGTTGTCGCGAATATTCTGTCCTAATTTTTTCACACAATGACGGAATACAGTGTTATATACAAAAAATAACGCTAATGCTTATGAAAAATCATAATTAGCAACGTACATTGAGTGTTGTAAAAACCATTAAACAATTTAAATCCTCTAAAACTTTTTTTGGTCGTTTAATAATTGTGTCGAGGAGTAACAAGTTATTTAAAAACAATAGTACCTATTTAGGTACCCCTCCACTAACTTTATTTAATTTGTATGACAAGAGTAAATTTTGATTAGACAATATATTATCTTCTCTTGAATTTCTGAACCCCCCGTTAAAAAGACCACGAACCGCCACTGGATGCAAATATATACTAGAAAACAATTTTTTTGTATCTGTACATCAAATCAAAAGTTTGGTTTGAAAATTATTTTGAAGCTCATTTGAGAACTGAAGCTTTCCAACTGCCTAAATTCATTCTAGAAGAATTCAAAGACAATTGATAAGGCCAGAGACATACAGTATATTTTGTCAAATATTTGATATAATAAATTGCTGACCATACAAATGTTTCAAATAATTACAATAAATGTTTTAAGAATGGTAGTAAAATGTGGTCCAATTTTGGACCGATATCAATGGGAGAAAAATAAAAGCGGCCAAATTTGGACCAAAATCGCTCCAAGTTGATTAAAACGCTTTCAATACCTTATGATAATAGTTTCTAGAAAACTAGGTAACTAACTTACTGTGGTGGGTTTGAACCTAACCTCGCCAGGGGCATTTGTTGTATGAACCTGGGGTCTGGGGTCTCGTCATGCGGGGACCTTGCCACTCTCTAATTGTATGCTAACAGTGCATTGCTCTTATCGTTATTGTTCCATCAGTCACGCTTAAACTAATGAACAGGTACACATTCAGTTCCGGTTTTAACGAGTTCCGTGATATTGGGTTAAACTTAACTAATAACTTTTAATTAAAGAAGACAATATTATCGTAAATCAGTCGATAATCTGAAACAGAAAAATCGAATTAATAAGATTTTTTTTATTTTTTTAAAATGGATTAACTATGTTTAGGACAAGATTTTTATGCATAGCACAAAGATGTCCCATCGGCGGCATGTATCTTTTCTCGGGAGATTTTTTTAATGTGGAAGAGTGTTTTGGGCTAATAATTATTGCTTATAATACTTGTTCCCATTTGTGCTATGCAAAAAAATGTTGACTTGAGCATTTATTAATCAATAAAATATATAAATTTGTTTTAGACCACTTTAATTTTAATTACACTCTACCGGTGTCGGAAGGAGAATTTTAAAACTCATCAAATCAAATCCTTCGTCAGGAGAATATTAAAACTCAGTTTTAGTATTCTCCTGACGAAGGAAGGGTTCTTCCGAAACCGATAGAGTGTAATTAAATTTAAAGTGGTCTAAAACAAATTTATATATTTTATTGTAAATTATGGCGAGCCACAAAGTTAATGCTTATTACGAACATTTATTTATCAATTAAAAAAAATATAATTAATATTTGACCAGTCAATAGATGTCACATATTAAATAAAAATGGATAAATTTAACCAAGACCTAGATAGCATTTGATTCGGTTTTGAATCTTGTAAGCTTAAGAAAATGAAGAAAATGTTGGTAGTTCTCTGTCGAAGTGTGATACGGTTAACAGTTGGTATCCTCTATTTTCCCCGGCAAGGAGAAGGTCCTGAGTTCGAGTCCCAGATGGGACCGTATCTTTTTCTGATTTTTCTGTTTCAGATTTTCGTTTGAGTTTCGCTAATATTGTCTTCATTAATTAAAATTTGAGATTTTACTCATAAAGTAAAAAAAATAAAATACTAATAACTTTTTTTATAAAAAACCTCTGTCGGAGAAGGTTATTTTTAGTGAAAGGAAGCAGAGGAAGTTCTGGGAAGGAAATGGCATAAAGGGTGGTTAGGAATCTGGCGGTCAATGTGTTCAGGAGTGTCGAATCCATTCATCCCTTCCACTGCGGTACAAGTTGATGGGTCGAGAAAGTCCGGCTGGAGAGGTCAAAAGGTCTCCCTTGAGCAGTCTCCTCCCAATCCGGGCCGTCACGCACTATGTGGGCAAAAGCATCTGCCGTCAAAACCTATACAAACATCACCACATGTACCAGGGCACCTCTGCTAAATTAACAAACATAGCGAACCACTTGGGGTGACCTTAGGTAGCAGGTTAAGTATGGCGCACCCCCACAATCACGCTGGAATGAAAACCTTAATCTATTAGCTTAATTACCTATTTTTTAAATGATTTTTTTTTTATTATCTGAAGACCGATCAACACCATTTATTGTGTTGTGCTAGGGGATGAGAATATTAAAAACACAACCGACTCTTTTTTACTCTCTACTACCCTCAACTTCGGGGGTTACTGTGCTCGTCGTTATTTATACTTCTTTATTACTCTGTATTCCCTTTTCTACTTTTTTATTATGATATTCTTTATAATCCGGATTAAATGGTTCCCTTGAGACCTCAGAAAGATGATTCTGTGTCTTTTGTGTTATATTCTGTGTTAAGTCAGCGTTACAAGACAATTAAAACAAAAATACAAAATTCGTCGATATCGGATGGCGTCCGTCGTGCGTTATCGGCTGTCAAATTTGTGTGATTTTATATGGCTTTCAATGGCTTGTCTATGCCTGTCTATTGATGTCAGTTGGTGTGGATTAATTACCTACCCAAAAATACGAATTACTAATTGTTAGTTATTGTATCAACTTCGATTCGCAAATTTTCCCATGGCTGACATCTCTTAAGACGATAGACTTCGCTTTTCGGCCCATACAAAAAGGACGCCCGGGAAAAAACACTTTTCTACATCGAAAATTGCACAAAATGAATATATTTTTTTTATACTGCCTTCTAGAGGGTGAAAACTATGTCGGTATGTTTTCGAATTTTCGATGCGATTCGTATTAACGTAAACATTCACTGTCAAACATGTACGATTTATCAAAAAATATTATTTAAGGAAAAAGTGCTGCTATCTCAACTCTCATAAAGAATTATAAAATTATAAAAAGCTACCGACGTAGCTTCTTCTTTCTAAAAAATATATATTTTTTAAAATTTCAATTTCGTGAAAGTTTCGGTGTAGAAAAGTGTATTCTCCATAAACCCCTTTTCGAGCGATTTCTGTAGGTAAATTTGAGCGTTGTCTCATTCGCACATTTCGCATTCGCATGTGTTGTAAGTGTGCGTGAGCTTATTGTGAGCGGGACAGAATGACAGTCGCGGGTGTTCCGCGTGTGGTTCAAAGTCTAGCCTCTTAACGCGCTGTCACCTCTGGCGTTATGACAGTTAACCTTTAAGAGTTGATGTCTTCATAATATAAGTTTTAGCTCGTTAGCGCGATACGGAATACCGCATTTTGATAATTGACAAAATGTGTAGTATAATTAACGTGGCCATTTATTTTATCCCCCAAACCGGGACATGGAAAAAATCCTATAAACCATCCATCCTGGGAGGGGGGTGGCTAGAGAATTTCAGGAATCATAAAACTTAGCACATCAGACACAAAGACACCCAGTGCCAGTGTACGCCACCCATCCAGGCAGGGGGGGGGGGGGCGGGGTTGTGAATTTTTCGGGTATTTTGGCCTATAAAATCATGTTTTTTGTCACTTTATTCGATTCTGTCAGGATATCTATTATATTTATTATTCTTTTTTTTTTTAATTCCTTACCATTTCTTATTTTCCCTTTTTACCCTGACAGACAGCTAAAATTCCGGATGTCAGAAAAATTCCTGTCGCCTGGTAACCCTACTCAAGAGTGTACGAAAGAAACTAGATTACAATTTATCTTGCAGCTACCAATCGCATGGACGATTGATGGACGATTGAAAAAAAAAAACAGAGATTTTATTACTAATAAACGAAATAAAGCGATTTGCTACAGTAATTTTTTTTTTACCAAAAGTACATAGCATAGATTTTACGAGTGAATTTACTTTACTATGTAGGAGGCTAGATCACAACTCGTATTGATTCTACCGCCTGGATTCTTATTTGCACAGTTTTTTTTTATTTTTTTAAATTCTTCTGCGAGTTTTTTTTTTCTAAAACGGGACATTTTGGCATCCCGAAACTGTGTTCGGGGACACCGGGACACGCTGCCTGAAAACGGGACTGTCCCGGTGAAAATGGGACGTCTGGTCACATTAAGTACAATGCCTATTTGCATCCAGTGCAAGTGTTGCAAAATACAGTAAATGTGTTTTAATGTATTACTCCCCTTGATTTAGTGATGAAGGTAGAATACATTACCAACACCAACCTTCAGTTCCGGTGCCAAATGGTAGGTTTCATTGCACTCATAAAACTTCCAAATTATACGCTTACCTTACCTAGTTCAACACTCCCTACAACATTACCCGTTGGGAGTTTTTTGACGTGTCATCGGTAGAATCACTACTTCTGCACAGATAAATACACAGAAGCGTGTGGTAGGCGTGTCTGTGTATCCGAAATAAGCTCAAAGTTCCCTTACTTCATGTGAAAGTGATCAAACTTTTGCAAATGTCCAATTCTTTCTCAAGTTCTCAATAATTCATTGACCTTTCTGAAGCCTTGCAGTAAAATATCTTGTTTGGCGATATCTTTTTTTTGTTATCGGTGTAGGTCACAATTCTTGGTTGTGAACGTATATATATGCCCGAAGTACGATTAAATTTATTTTACTTCGAGTATAATCGATAAAAAAATTCTCATTGTCGAATTCTTTCTCAGGTAATTAATTACACTGGGCTTTTTTTTTAAATCATTTTAAATGTATTTACTCACTGAAGTCACCGGCGTTTTTTTTTTAACGTCAAGTGTGCAAAATTTGTAGAGCGCTGTTTTTGTGAGATATTGTGGATGTATCAAAATTCTGCTTTAAGGGTAGGGAAAGGGGGTGGGGTGGTTTTCAAATATACGAATTTTAAAAACATTACAAAATGGTACATTTTAGTGCGTTTTTAAATACATTTGTAAATATATAATTGAAGAAGAAGACAACAATAACAATCTAAATTAAAATATAAAAATGAACAAGACACAGAAAAATAATAAAACCTAATGGTCGCAACTGGGACTGGAACCCAGATATCACGTCTTACCGGGACGGCGCTGTGTCTTGTTCATTTTCATATTTTAATTTAAATTATTATTGTTGTCTTCTTCTTTAATGATTATATTACATTGATGGGAATAACCTTCAAAAGTTAAAAAGAGAGTTTTTCTTATAAAAAAATGAACATTTGTAAATGATTACATAAACCATAAGTAGTAGGTATATCAACTTCGTGTACTTGCATTCATAGAGCTTGCCTTTGAAAGGCAGCTTCTTCTTCGTCTGCCCTATCAGGTCCCCCCGACGTTGGCGATCACTCTGGTTAATATATCTCTATCTTGCTCTGCCCGGAATAGCTCCTCCACACTTTGTTTCCTACCATCATTGTTTGGCGATTACTCTGGTAAATATATCTCTGTCTTGCGCTGCCCGGAATAGCTCCTCCACATTTTTGTTTCCTACCAGACCCTCGGCGACCCTCTATCTTGCCTTTTGATATTATTGGAGCAAGTGATATTGTTTTCCAAAAAGGCAGCTTCACTAATGCTAAATATGTCGATATCCGAATTGATTATGTTCAACAGCAAGATTGCTCTCTCGACCGGCATGACCATTGGCAAGTTAGTCCTGCAGGCTGGGAGACGTCAATCTATGCTGCCGGTGACGGAGTTAACCAAGATAGAAATGAATGCCCCATAATAGCCGAGTTTTCAAAACATCCGCGAATCAGTCAGAAGAAAGATGTAGCAATGTGTACACTATATATCCTTTCTGACTCGTAGATGGTTAATGCACGGTACAGACACGAAGCTCACATCAGAAGATACTTTATAACACAATAGCGCTCGCCATACAATCCCATACAGACCCGCCAGACTTAAAAAAGATCATGTGTTATAAGCGCGGTTTGGTGGCGCGATATCAGAAAAGTTATGCGACAAACATGAGGGTCATTTTGAATACACGGAGCCGTCAAGTTGACATATCCAGTACAAAGAAATGATATTCCCTCAACTGCTTCCGAATTCAATTGACCCCCTCTCTTGCCGTAGGAAGAAATCTTTTATAACGTAGTGTGTCGGTAGAAAAGATACTTTATAACACAGTATATTTTGATGTGAGCTTCGTGTCTGTCCCTACCTTAATTCCGAGCACACCCAAAAGAAAGCCGATAGGAAGCCACGAGTAGTAACCATAATCCCCTCATGTAGAGAAATCTCAGAAATTGGTTAGCTCGTTATCGATCGCATTTCTAGAGATTGTGCGTTCAGTGGGGACAATGTATTGTTCAAGGTACAATTTTGTCTGTATTCTCTGTCAGTCGGGTGGCATTGAGAAGTCGTGCGATCTTTAATGATTGATTGTAGGACTGACTAGATGTGGATTGGAGGTTTTCTCATTCATCTTCGTGATGTTGGAATGCTGCAGACCTTGCCGGAAGTTACGACAGGAAGGCGAGTCAATGAACTCGGACATGATTAATTAAGTATGGTCAAACGACCTTCCTTGCTAGCTTACTTACGTCTTCTTGCTTCACTCCGGCTTGGGTGATAATGAAAATTGTTGTTGTGGCATTATTGTTGTTGAGAATGAGAGTGTTTATTTTTGCAAACCAGCACATTTCCTTTATATAGAACTAGTTTTGCTAGGTACCCGAGATTGCCCGAGTTTAATTTCTTCTTAATTTCTCCGAGTTTGTCTTCTTGCTTCACTCCGGCTTGGGTGATAATGAAAATTGTTGTTGTGGCATTATTGTTGTTGAGAATGAGAGTATTTATTTTTGCAAACCAGCACATTTCCTTTATATAGAACTAGTTTTGCTAGGTACCCGAGATTGCCCGAGTTTAATTTCTCTCAGAGTGAGAGTGTTTATTTTTGTTAACCGGAATACTTCCATTATATAAAACTAGTTTTACTAGGTACCCGGGATTGCCCGAGTTTCGTTTCTCTTTTTTCGAAATCGATTTTGTTATTGAAAACATTATTCGTATGACGACGTCTCTTTGATATTTCCCATAATAAGGAAAAATAAAGATGAAAAATATTTTGATTTGTAAAAATTATGTTCATGTAGATGCCATGTAAACTTAAATACCAGTTTTTTTTTTAGTTCGTTGTCATAATTAAATTAATACAAGTTTGAATTTTATTAAGCCCGCCAAAACGCCCGGTAAGAGGCGGGAGTGTGTGTGACGTCATCTGTATGCTTGTTTGTATGAAAAATAACGGTAAATATTTACAAAACCGGGACACGCTTAATAGGGACTAAAAAAATTGTAGTAGTAAGATATTAACTAGTAAACCAAAACAGTTGCCGGAATTTCGAAAAAAACGCATTTTAATGGTTATTTTTTAAATTTCACAACACGAAATGTCATTTTTCACCAACTGCTATATTAGGAACTATTGAAAGTTGGCTTCCATAATCTTAGATCCGATGGATTCCTGCGTTTCTATGCTTTGATTTTTTTAATTTTTTTATTTTTTATTTTTAGTTTCATATTTATCATTATTTACAAAATACTTATGTTGTCAATACAATATGTACTATCTCTAAGGGATGTGTGGGATTTGCACTCACCACCCCACATCCTGGAATAAAGAACTTTATTTATTTATTTATAACACTTGTTTGGCTCAATAAGTGGTGAGGTTAGGTTAGGTTTAATAGGTTAGGTTAGATTATATTACGTTAAGTTAGGTTAGTTAGGTTATGTTATGTTAGGTTAGGGTTTGTCATTATATTCTTTACAATTTCGTTCTACTTGCTGATCACAAATCACAAGTGTATGTTCAACTGACTTTATTGGCCGGCAGAAAACATTATTTATTAATTAAACTTTAATATTATGCTGACCTATTTTATACTTTCCCCACAAAATACTAATTCTAACCACTTACTGTGTATTTATAATATATTGAATTTTTTAAACTTTTTTCCCACTCTTTTATTTGTGGCCGTTACCGGTGAAGATGGTTGTGATAGGCTGAAACCGGTAACGGTGAGAAATAAAATAATGAAAAAAAGTTTTTAATTTTAAGTTTTCTGAAGCATTATAATAGAATTTTACTACGATTTATTGTCAATATCAAAAATAGAAATATTAATCTCGCAATAATAAGTGTTTCTTTTGTTTACCAATTAAGCTGCGGTATTCGGCGTTTCTACCAATTTATAAGATATTTCTCTTGAACACTTTCAGTTTTTAAGTTCCTAAAAAAATAAATGTTATGTTTTAAGATAATGTGTCTACATTGTCGTGCCGAAACGGTAATTATATGAAATTCACTCCATATACGAAAAATCGCGAAGAATGCTCCTACAATTGTGACAATGATTGTTATTTTATTTAACCTGTTTTAGCTATGAAAAAATGCAGTGTGTTTAAATGCAACTTAAGCATTTGAAATGATTTTGGTTCTGTTTTAAACCATTCGTATTTTATTAAATATTTTCGCTTAATTATAATCGTTTTTTTTTAGTATTAGCGCGCCCCCTCCTACATTCATTCTTACATATCTCCCTTTTTTCTTATTTTTGAGCGCTTACTACCGGGCCTAAAATCGGTTTCCTACCATAGTTTCCTATATTTCCTATTTTAATTAATAATTTAAGCTCGGCTGAACAATGAATGGACAAATTCATTGGTGCGAGACAGTTACCTGATAATAACGCTCACAGACCGAAGAAATTCCTGTGTCTGATATCGCTGCATTTGTATTCTATTGTGCATTTATATTGGAATGTTAGTTCGGCCTATTTTGTTTGATAAGCCGATGCTGGCACGTGTATGTGCCGTTTGACTGCGTTCGAATGCACTCGACTGCATTTCAGTCAACTGAAGTGCATATTGCACATTGAAATAGAATTCGTGAGAATAGTTTTGCTGTACCAACATTTCTCACAGTTGGAAGGAAGGTATTGTTGTGTCGCAAAATCCTTGGAATAATAAGCGATGCAAAATATTAAAAGTGAAAATGGCAAACAAATTTTTGATGAATATTACGTGAGTTCACTTATTTATTTGTTCTAATCTAAACTAAGAAACTTCATTTTTCTATGGTTTTAACCGTGTTATAGTGTGATCATTAAATTACTGTGTAGATGCTGACCGGATAGCTTTATCTATGTAAATTAAGTTTGCAACTGTAGCATTTGATTGATACGATTTTCTGAAGAGATTCGTTTTAAGTTCTGGGGCTCGATTGTGTCGAGTGGGTCGAACTAGTCGACACCGACAAAACTGTCAAAATCTAGTACACCGTATCCTAACCTAAGACCGTTTCGCGCTCTTCGAAGATAATAGCTGATTTTCCGTCGATATTAGCTGCAATACATAATGTAGAGCAAACTGAAGCGGATCCTTTGAGATCAACAAGAATGTTTTGCAGGAGGATAGATAGTTTTCACATGAACTGCGAAATTTAGTGTTAGCAGCATTAAATTTCTTTTCCACGGTAGTTACCAGCTGTTTTTGGTTTTGAGTATAATACCCGCCAGCCATTTCGAAGAAAGGGAGGTCGTAATTTCAAATTCACACCATAGAAACGTCATAAACATTAGAAAAATTGACAATATTGGGCTGAAAAAACATTAGAAACATTGAGAATATTAAGCTGAAAAAACATTAGAAACATTGACACTATTGGGCTGCAAAAAAACATTAGAAACATTGACAATATCGGGCTGAAAAAACATTAGAAACATTTACAATATTGGGCTGAAAAAACATTAGAAAAAATATTGACAATATTGGGCTAAAAAAACATTAAAAACATTTACAATATTGGGCTGAAAAAACATAAGAATAATTGACAATATTGGGCTAAAAAAACATTAGAAACATTTACAATATTGGGCTGAAAAAACATTAGAAAAAATATTGACAATATTGGGCTAAAAAACATTAAAAACATTTACAACATTGGGCTGAAAAAACATAAGAATAATTGACAATATTGGGCTAAAAAAACATTAGAAAAATTTACAATATTGGGTTGAAAAAACATTGACAATATTGGGCTAAAAAAAATTAGAAACAAATATAATCAGCATAATCAATATAATCTCTTCAATCCTTCGACATTGTACTTAAAAATTAAACATTCGACAAAGTTCGTCTAAACGACGAGTAATTTTTCATTCGTAGATTGCGCGTAACGAGTAACTCTTGATCGTTATTGGAACGTCGTAGCCGTGGTCCTCTGTACATCAATGAGTGAGTGCACTGTATCATTGATATTGCATTCACGTATCACCTCCATTACTGGTTTGTGTCATTCATTATGTGTTGCTAACGGCAATTTATTATTTGCTGTGGAATATTACCTACTGCATGTTATATTGAATGTCCAGTAATTTTCCAGCGCTTGGTGCCAAGTATGTTATTATTCAAACAGTTTTGTCCTTGGCATTGACTGTTTCCAGTGTGCAGCTGATGATGCTCTCAGACTCTGTGTTTTCCAGTGTCAATGTTTGTTTAGCAATTAAAACGTTTGTTTAAATTTTTATAGTAGTTTATTTTTTGTGCCGAAAATATAATATCCAGCTCTCTGGAACTAATGATATTTTGGAGAACGTCGAGAGACAAAGAAATAGAGGGATTTTTTATGTGATACCATACACAAGTTCTCTAATCAGTGGAACTATGACATCCCACTACATTTTACTTAATAAATCCCATTCCTCTATATTAACAAAGTGATTGTATTCTTTAGAGCGCAGACGTCAGGTGGGTATGCTGTCCTGGTTCTACCGTTATTGCAATGGAAGAACGCCAAACGTGCGCCCAATATTTGTACACGGTTGACATTTGTCACTTGAAAATGGGTAGTTTCTAGACTAACTAGTTCTTGAGTTGAACAGCTCTACTGTGGAACGATTTGCTGGTCTCTGTATTTCCTCCTTTCTACTACACGAGGCTCTTCAAGACTTCATAACTCCACTCCTTAAAATAAACTCATAAAAAAATCCTTCACCTTAGGGGATGCTATGTGGAGGGTCTATTTATGGAAAGGAAGCTCCGGTAAGGAAAAAACAATGAGGGGTGGGTACGAGTGGGTGGGTACGGGGTCAGTTCGTCCAAGAGCTGCGGTGCAAGCGTCCGGATGGAGAGGTCCAAAGGCCTCCCACAACCAGTCTGTCTCGATCCGGCCCTCGACGCAGCAGGTATGAAGGTGGATCCGCCCTCATGACCCGGATACCTACTCCTCACCTCAGAAACCCGAAAACCCCTGCTAAACCACTAAATGTAGCGATCCACATGGGGTGATCTATGGCAGAGGCGTTGATTATCCAATATATGGTTTTCGGAGCGGCGGTACCCATACCCTCCTCCAAAATTGTAATTTTGGTGTTAATACATTTTTTTTATTCTTGGAGAATGTCGAAAGGTCGAAGGAATTGAATAAGTTGGAGAAAAATGAGCTGAAAAGACTGAAACCTAACTGGCTATTCATATATAGTTACTAAATATAGCAAAAGCCATTTAAATAATTTATAATGGTGTTTCTATTCTGAACAGTGGAATTTCAACAGTACGATGAAAGTAGTGATGAATATACACGGTGTACATAATGCCACATGCCCGGATGATGAACACTGTAACGTTTTCCGAAACATTGGCTAAAGAACGAGGTAACGCAACACTGCATAGTACCCCAAAAATAAATCATGATAGTACTAAAAGTAGCTTATGACGCGATAGTGAAGTATATGCAACGTTTGGTGCAATCGGCAATTGGGTTAGCGACAGCTGTATAGAGCGTGTGTAATTATTAATGTAAAATATGTATCAAGCAGAACGCGACCTCCGTGGTAGTGAGATAAGCGCTTACACCCAGAGGTCACAGGTTCATAGCCCATCTCGACAAATAAAAGATTATACGCAAATAAAAGCACATGGCTCAGTGTACGTAATTCTGACGTCAGTGGCAATATATTTATTGAAATGTATCTAGTGTAAATATTTGCACCTAGTACGAGAGTGGGGTAACACCATTCAGATTCGAAATGTCGCGATGGTTGAAATGGTTATAGCTTTGTTTCAAAATTGACCTTATTCTTCTTCTCCTTGCTCTCCCAAACTGCCTTCAGCCTCCAATTCATTCCTCAAAAACATCTAGAAGTGTGAATTTTTCTGGTAATTTCGCCTATATATACATGTTTTTTGTCATTTTATTCGATTCTGCCAGGAATTCCGTAATCTCTGTAAATTCCGTTGCGCACAAAATTCTATTAAATTTATTTTTTCTAATATTTTTCAAAATTCCTGCTAATTTCCATTTTTTTTCCAATTTTTCCTGTTTTCCTGACAGACAGCTTAAATTCCTGACATGTCAGGAAAATTCCTGTCATCTGGTAACCCTATTCGTGGTCGAGGAATAAGGCTCTTCCCATTTCTTTCTCCTACCCACTACCTTCAGAAAAACAGATACCTGATTTGGGGACTCCATAGTGTCTCCAGATGGTTGGGACTATTGTACTGTATTCACATAAATTCGCATAATAAAAATGCTTCGATATAATATTTTTTTTTATTGAATTCCTTACACAATTACAACTTTTTGTTTAATACACCTAAGAAATAAACAATATATTTGCCAAAATACGATTGCAACAAATATATATATTTTTTAATGTAACATAATATATATACAGTAGGTATATATATATGTTAAGCATCTTACTTGAGTTACTTTATTAACCAGTGATTCCTGACAGTATTTGGAGTAAAAAATGTAAATGAAATTTTGGTCTCCGGTGACTTTTTTGATGAGATTTTTTTTCTTCAAAAACTTTTTCTTCAAATTCAAAGAAAAAAAATCCCTCACCCCGCCCCTAACTTCCCAATAACTACTGATTCTGTAGAAAAAAAAAACTTCAAAAATGTCACCGGTTACAAAAATTTTATTTACATTTTTTGCTTAAAATAATGTCAGGAATCACTGGTTAAAATGCGTCATGTACGATGCTTAACACCCTGTATATAACGGGTCGTTTCTACGACTCGTCTTGAGTTCAACAGCTCGGCTGTGGAACGATATGCCGACCTCTGTGTTTCCTCCCTCTTACAACATGGGTCTCTTCAAGACCCATGTTCACTCCTTCCTCTCCTCAAATAGACCCTCCACACAGCATTTTAACAGATGACATAGATATAAATTATTTTCCTTTGGGCCTCCTGTGTGGAGTTATTGTAAAAAAAAAATAATAATTTCAAGGAAAAAAATAAGACAAAAGTGACGTTCTCGAGGGGAAGAATGAGATATTCTTTCAAGATTTAATAGAATTTCCCTTTCGAGTCTCTCTTCGCTGACGCTAAATACATCGATCTCTGAAGAGATTCTATTCAAGAGCAATAATCAAGATCGGCCACCATAACACGGGCATGTGCCTAGTATGGCGGCCATAAATTCCACAAATGTTATATTTACTATTCAAAGAATAAAGAAACATAAAAAAAATATATATATACTCCTCTCCACCCATGGAACTACTTTAAACTCTTTGTTTCCACCGGAAGATCTATTGGCAGGTTGGTGATATATGCAGGAAGTTAGAATAATCTATGATGGCGCTTTATTAGATAGTCATTCGGAACATAGAGACGTGTTCCACGCGCTCCTAAATAGCCGAGTTGTCAATATGGCCTTAATTCTCAAGGCCAAGGCCAAATTCAGTTAAGAAAGAGAATTTATCATATCTTTTAAGTTGGACCAATTTACACACAGTAAGTCAAATTTCATCAAAATCGGTTAAGTATATTTAGAGTTCATCTCGAACAAACATCGTGAGGAAAGAATTTTATATATATATATAAAGATAAATAAAAAGTCAAAGTCTTACATTTTTTTTTCTTTTTAAATATATATATTTGAAGCCAGTGAGACTAGGGCATCCCCAATTGGGTTATGTTGTTGGGCTGAAGATAGTTGGGCGGGGAAGGAAATGTGGAAGACGATGGTAGGGAAGTACGTGGCTATTCAGATCTGGTCATCTGGTCACGGCTAAAACCATTTTAAGCAACTTTTCAATTCTGAATGGTGGTCTTACACCGGGGCGATACTGAGAGTATTTTCCACTCTGGAACGTGCCGCAAATATACTATATATTATTTTTAATCAATTAATTGTAAAATAACACAAAAAAATCAAATAAAAATTATTTGCGCACGCCGGGTTACGAGTCGAGAGTCTTACCTATCTACCACGGATGCCGCCGAATAATAATTCTAACAACTTACAACACCAGCTTAAGATGAAACCCGGTGGTGGAGAAATTTGAAAAATAGATTTTACTAAATTGTTGCTGTCACTGTTGCTCTTCCTCCACCGGATATTGAGCGAAAGGGACAATGCACCTCTATAATACTTACTCTATAATATAATATATCTAATATACTTTTCCCCTCCGAAAGCGAACTGATTTAAATTTTTTTTTACCAACTACATAAACTTTTCTATGTCTGTACGTTTTGCTTTTTTTAAAAAAAATCAAAACGTGTCTATTTGTATGTCTAGTTTGTATGCTGAACGTCTTTTGACGGCGTTTAAACCAGTCAATTTTATTGATTTTTGGATGGCCATAACTTCTATAAAAAGTAACTTATAAAAAAAAAAAAACTGCCGACACGCTAGAAGTTGATATCTGTTTTATGTAAAAACAGTGTTTTCTCTAGGGTTAAAATCCAGATAGATAAATAGGGAATACGTTTGTATGGAAAAATCACCGCCGGGTATCCCCTTAAGACGCCAAAAAGTCTCCCCACACCGCCTTTCAAAATATTGCTGATCTTAAATTAAATACACATAAGTAAATATTATTCATAATAGATAATCCACCTTTAAACTGTTCACTTTAGGTAATTTACTAATTTATATGAACGGCCACAGCCAATCGGTAAATTATTCATTTGTCAAATAATGTATAATGCATTAAGAAAAACTAATTAAGATTTGTTGACGTGGATTAAACAGGTTTTGGGTCATAAACATAATTTGGTCAGCGGCTTTGGATTAGCTACCTAACTCCATATTATCTAAATTCATTAAGATATCAGTTTACTGTCTATTAATAGTAGTTATAAATTTATCGATAACACTAATGAAAGTGCCAATTAAGTTGTATAGGGTTGATCAAACTTACCCCGATTACTGTCAATATCTATCATATTTATTGTTATTTTACGCGCATCTCAAATCTTCCAGTCCATCTCAATTTTACATCCAATTAAACTTTAATGCCGACCTGAACGTGATGCGATCCATTCTCGCACAGGTATATTGATTTTACAATGACCGAAAGCGAAAGAGACAGATGCGTAAAACATACGTGCGCCATAGAAAGGCGTCGGCGGGGAGGCATGCCGCTTTTCTGACCTTAAACTCGCATATTGCAACGATTTATGTATCAATTTCAGGTAGGGTATTCAAATTTTTCCGCATCCGAATTTTTTTTAAATATATTTTTTCCATTTCATTATGACCCGGCATTCCGAATTTTTGCCGAATTGTACCATTATTAAAAATTTTAATCTCCTTAAAAAATAATTGTCTTTTTTTAAAGATAATCTTTGTATATTTTCTGAGCTGAAGAGTTTATGTGAAGTTTTCTCTACCGAAAAAGTCGCAAAGTATGCTAAATTATAAAAACAAATTTCGTTCTGTTATTTAACGTGTTATAAATGTGAAAATAAATCACAGTGTTTCTTTAAATGCTAAGACATAATTTGTCGAGAGATTTTTACTCTATATTAAATAGTTAATTTTCAAGTTCTTCGAAAGTTATATTCCTTTTCTGTTATGTTTTCTTTATAGGCCAATTGTTATACAGACCTTGATCATAACAGAACTTTAATATAATTTTGACAAAACTTAAATACTAACTTTGAAGTTTTATGAATTGTTCGAATTCTGTGAAATGACCCGTTCTTACTGTATCTAACGTTTTAATATTTTCCTACAAGAAACAAGAAAAATCGCGTGCTGAAGGTGTGAGTATTTAATGTTACATAACTAAATGAAGCCTACCTATAAATTAACTTTTTGATATGAAATACAAAGACCGTAAACCAAAACACAGTTCATGTAGAAAATTATAGCTAACGTCACGCTAGTCTTGAGTGATAATAACATAATGATTCATAATGTAATGTCTACTTCAATTATTGCAATTTATGTATTATATCTTTGTTTTGATAACCTTGCAACACGATCGGATAATTAAGTTACATAATCTGCAGGGAATCTCCATCATATATTATATTCTAGTATTATTTACGCCATTATCTGCTTTGTCTTCACACTTAAAAATCTAGATAATAATAATTAGATAATTTGTCGAGCGGCGGTTTTGTGAAAAGTCACCTGAAGGATGCTGCAAGATAATCTGTTACTATAATTATATCAATAATATCTCGGTTGAATCATTGCAATATTATTAATTCAATGTCGCAGAATTATTATGTTTAAAATTTTGTAACACTGTGCAAAATGATTGAATAATAAATATTAGCGCCTCCGCCCACTCAGGCAACTGAAAACTCTCAACTGCCAACTGTCTTTGTATGACAATGTGATGGCCCGCACATACACTATCACACAAAACCCCGTTGTCAATGGTAACGCAAGCGGTGACTTGCGACTTGCTCTACTGGTTGCCCTGGGCGGCCATTGATAGTTGCCAACTGTCAGCTGATTGTTCTTCTTCTATGGTTAACCAAGCTTTTTGACCAATCAAGACAGAGAAACAGACGGTTTTAGTTGGTTTTCAGATGCCTCAGTGGGCGGAGCGCCTTATGTGCCATTGTAAAAATTTTAAGCACTGATAAGTAAATAATTTAAAATTTAGAACGTGAAATGCTTTTTAGATAAAAAAAATTAAAGGTACTTTATTTAGAGTATGATCTACGTTTTGAGGTTAATCGGCCGATGGCTTTGGCCTTTATCTTAATTTTACATTATTATTACAGCTTCTTATATATTCTCGTTATTCTATCTGGTTGGGTTTTTTCACAATACACTTACCTACATACATCTATACATCATGAACCGCTATACTTGTAGTTAGTATTGTTACATTTCCTTCACACCCTTCTCCTGGTTTTCACGACCTGTCATTTTTTCTTTTACCCACATCCAGTCATCAATCGATCCTCAACTCAGAAAAATCTCCGCATCAATATTTCTATTCCGCTTTTTTGCTTTTCGCCGCCGCTAAAGAACGTACAGTCTGACCTTCGAAACCTTCAAAACAACGTTGGTATAAACCAGCAGTACTTTGATCGCATGCAGCACCGATGCTAAATGTAACGATTGGTGCATAAACTCAATTATAGGCCAAGTTTTGTAGTCCAAGGTTAGCTTACCTACTAATTGTTTCTGTGCTTCCAAGTGTAAAGTAAATTCCTAAATATTGCAAACCATTTCATAATTGCAAAACGTATTTGTACACGGAGAAAAATGTTATTCTAAAATACGATCATTTTATACGTAAAAACGGTTAAAAACGGGACTGAAGTTTTTACGAACACATTAACAGGGTTTCAATGTGTATTGGCGGGAACATGTAAGAATAATTTGTTTATATACGTAATTTCGTACGCATACCAACAAATTTTTCTTACATTTTCTCACCAATGTATATTGAAACACTGATAATTTGTGCTTAAGAACTTCAGTCTCGTTTTTAACCGTTTTTACGAATAAAATGATCGTATTTTAGAATAATATTTTTCTCCGTGTATGTGAATCAATTCAAACATTCCACAGATATCCGTCTTAACAAACGCAAATATGTATTATTATAGATATAATTTAAAAAAAAATAAAAATGGTTTCACTTCTTTTGAAGTGTCCCATTTAGCCCGCTGAAAAAATGGCTATTTCGAGAGAAAGAAAAAATCTCACGTGAGGGGGGGGTCTCACCAAAACTTACTAAATCTCACCAAAACTTACTAAATCTCACCAAAACTTACTAAATCTCACTAATGGGAGGGGGGGGTCTAAATTTAAAAAAAAACAGCTCACGTGATTAATGTATGTCCCCTAAGAAACAATAGATTCTGTTATGTCTCACTATCCCCGATGAAAATCTTCGTACTAAAGCTTTTAGATTGGATATAATATCATAAATCATAACTTTGGTGTCCGTTATAGCCTTGTCACTGTAATTTTCCACGCTTAGCGAGCCATTGGAGTAGGTACTATAACAATTTAATGGTTTTTACGAATGACCACACTTAAAAAGTCCCGGTCTGTTTAATTCCTCTTTCAGCGCGTTTTATCCAACGATTTTAAATCGCCACAAAGCGAAATGTGGCTCTCTATCAAATTGCTTTCGATTACTTGGACATATTTATAGTGAAATTGTGCAGTGAAAACGTTTCACTATTTTGGATTTGAGTGTTAAATTTTCAGCTTTAGGGTTCTTAAAATCCTGATTTTATTGAAGGTGACTTATCGTATTTTCAGTTTAAAGTAATCTTCATTTGTAAACAACTTTAAGATTACGCCATGCAAATTAGAGCAAAATCATACAAAATCATGTGTTTTTGGTTTGAACATCGTATCGCTTAGAAATATCATAGATGCTTCAATTAAATACTGCGAGTAGAACACATCTTGGCCTTGGAAATAATCGAATAATTTTTTAACAGTTATATAGTACCAGGCCTGCAAAAATACTTTCAAGTGCTAAATCTCCTCCTTATGAAACCCTTTTCGGTTAAAGTTTCATTGCATAATGTGGCAAATTAAGTTCTTTGGGTGACCTACTATGGCAGAGGTGTTGGTTATTGTTCCTGGTGCGACGTAGCGTATATGAAATCTATACCTCTACACAACGCTGATGACGTCAGCGACCGCGTTGCCCTCGCGTATATTTTTAAATACAAAAAATCGGTAATTAACTCATTAAAGTATACCTTTACATATCTTTCTGTTTCATGTATAATGTATATATATATTGTAATTTTCATTCATACACATTCCAAAAATATGTGTTGAATTGTTTTTCGGTGCTCCACCTTTTTACACGAGCATTGCTAAAAAAAAGGTGAATTACGATAATAAAATGTATTTAAAAAAATATATACAATGATGTAATGTATAACAACTCTATTTGTAAAAAAAAAAAATTTTTTAGATATTTAAAAAAAAAAAATTGACATCGCTACGCGAGTTGGCTCTGGGTATACTTTCAGATCAGGATTTTGCGCGTATGCTTTTTAAGATATACCCGAGCGCAACGAAGCAATCTTTGGTGCTCTTATCGTTAATTCCCCTTTCACCCGCTAGCTGTCACAACATTTTTCAGTCTTGCCACCATAGGTTAGGTTATATATTATAAAGCTCAACGTCCCTCTGGCTCTCTTCTCGTTAGCGTATCGAGTTCCCAACTTGAACGTATAGACTAAAAAAGTGTTGCGGTCGTGTATATTTTCAAACCCTTTTCACGGCCGGATGTATTTTAATGTATACCCGAGCTCAACACTATAGAGCGTTGTGTAAATGTATAGATTCCATATACTCTGCGACGTACCCATGCCCGCCTTCCAAATTGTAATTTGATTGTTTTCAAATAATGTCGTGGAATTTGAAACACAGATATCTAAAATAATGTCTTTACAAAAAATTATACAACGTTATTTACCTGAGAAATAAGTCTGAAGGAATATATTATTTGAGTCTGTATACGTTTTCAGTTCACTGGTAAGTTGTTATTTCAGCTTTCAGATCCTCGAATCATCGCCATTGGTATGGCTGCATTTATAATTAATTATATTCCACTATCGGAATATTTCACTCACAGCTATTTTCAGCGTATTTGTACGATTCACGAACGAAGGCGGTTTCGATCAACACGTCCTTTGGTTCGATTCACGTCGATTTTTATAAATATTTGTGGAAAATTATTCCTTTGAACTCTAAAATCACTTGTGGATAGATTTTTTTTGTATCTCCACTATCTTCAAGAACAAGAACAAACTGCCTCGGATAAGAACACTTAAAAGTTTTTGGGCTTTTAGATTCATTTACTGAAGCTTGTTTAAAAAAAAAGTAGAGTCTTGGCGTGAGAATCGATAGAAGGACCCATCTGATCCAACGGTTCGGGAAAGTAGTGGGTGCCCTCGACTGTGGATAGAAATCAATCATATTTGTATAGCCCTTGGAAAAGCCAGACCTTAAGAGGATACCCGTCGGTGATTTTTCCATACAAACGTATTCCCTATTTATCTCTCTGGATTTTAACCCTAGAGAAAATATTGTTTTTGCATAAAATAGATATCAACTACTAGCGTGTCGGTACTTTTTGTTTTTTTTTGATAAGTTACTTTTTATAGAAATTATGACCTTACAAAAATCAATAAAATTGACTGGTTTAAACGCCGTCAAAAGATGTTCAGTATACAAACCAGACAATGTTTTTTTAAAAAAAAGCAAAACGTACAGAAAATCAATCCACTTTTGGAGGAGAAAAGTGGGGAATACAAAACCTCCATTTTAGTTAGGTGTCAGTGCATTGTCCCTTTCGCTCAATATCCGGTGGAGTAAGAGCAACAGTGACAGCAATATTTTAGTAAAATCTATTTCTGCACCACCGGGTATCATCTTAAATGGGCTGTCGTAAAGAGTCAGAGGGCCGTGTACTTCTTTTCTTTCAATCCAAACAAAGTATCACCATTATGTTCACATCAGTTTCGAATTATCGTGATTACGTGCTGTATTCAGCGTTCTATCGTATTGTGATAGTAATTCCATAGCTACAATACTTATAATTACCTCTAATTCTTGCAATTAATCATCGTGTCGCATTGCAGAAGGTCTGTACTTATGCTCCGAGCAGATTGAGTAGGTACTGAAACACTGACTGCCAATGTTCGATATTTGACGTAATATTATATTTTGGGTTTAAGATGATATCCAGGTGGTGGAGAAATTTGAAAAATAGATTTTACTAAATTGTGGCTGTCACTGTTGCTCATACTCCACCGGATATTCAGCGAAAGGGACAATGCACCTCGGGCTACTAATACCTAACTAAAATCGAGGTTTTGTATTCCCCACTTTTCTCCTCCAAAAGTGGACTGTTAAAATTTTTTTACCAACTACATAAGAAAAAACTATTTAATGTCTGTACGTTTTGCTTTAAAAAAAAAAACTTTGTCTAGTATGTATGCTGGACGTCTTTTGACGGCGTTTAAACCAGTCAATTTTATTGATTTTTGGAAGGTCATAACTTCTATAAAAAGTAACTTATCAAAAAAAAATAAAAAGTACCCACACGCTAGTAGTTGATATCTATTTAAATCTATTTCTCTAGGGTTAAAATCCAGAGAGATAAATAGGGAATACTTTTGTATGGAAAAATCACTGCCGGATATCCCCATAATGCTGGAAGTGCCTATGTTGGCGCAACTATGCATGTATATACCTACCTTCCTTCCTTCCACCTACCTATCCCTTCTGACTACCCAACTGTGGACAATACTTTGTGAGGGCAATAATAACCACATGTGTATTGTCAGTCTGTTTTTGTGCTTCATGCAATGAACATCGACCTTGTGAAGTCTGTTTTTGGCGATGTGCAGCGATGTACCTTCATCCCTCTTCGTCCTCAACATCGACTATTAATGAGTCTGCTTTGTATTGTGCAATGGTCGCTTGGACCTCTCCTTACTAAACATCGACTCTTAAGAGATATTATTTGTGCTGTGCAGTGCGTGATTAATCATCCCTCGGCGCTATAATATGCATTAAACCGGACACTAGTGCAAGTGATTACCAGTGATACAATAACTCCCCAAGAACGGAACCAGGAATTCAGGGTAAGTCAGATCCTTCCCGAAGTCCTAATTACCATCCTTATAGTTGTGTCACGCCACCTCATATTATTTTGATACAGTCCACTTCTCAAGAATCGCAGCTTTGCGACTACATTATTTGGTCCAATCGTAGCCGGATGAGACTAGCATTTAAATTCATTTAATTTTATATAAATTCATCATATTAACTTATTATTGAAGCCTTCTGCATAGGTTGTTTTCTGTGTGACAACAATATTATACGAGATAATATTGTACTTGCGAAATAATAATATTGTATGAAATAATTATTATATTCTAAAACAAAATCATATTAAAATTTAGCAAGATGGCAGCTAGGAAGATTGCAGTATTGACAGCTCGTCGCAATCGTTTTTTACAAAGAATTCAAACAACACATAACTTAATTCCCTTTTTAAGTTCAGATGAAAAGAAAAAGCAAATATTTTTATGTCGTTGTGATTTAATTTCCGAATGGGTAGGAGAGATCGAATCCTTGAATATTGAAATTAAAAATCGGTTAATAGAATCAAACGCAGCTGGTGATTATTCAGAGATAATCACAGTTTCGGAACAAATGCAGGTCCTATATTCAGACATTTTATGTGCCAAAAGAAAACATGAGAATTTAGACATTGAATTAAAATCAACAAATAATAGCAACAATTTAGATCTACCCGCGAATAAAATCACACATTTTGTTTCCAATATTGAAAATTCATTTTCAATGAATTATGAAAACTTATTTAGTAAATTTGTTCCCCATGTAATCTTCCATTGTCTAGATCAAGACACTAGGCGACATTTCGAAACGTCATTTGCAAGAACACTTGCTACAAACATAAATAAACAAAAGGCATCGGTTTCGCTAAAATCCTTATTGAATACAAATCCTTCTCAAGATTTATGTGCTATATTATGTAAAGAAAATCACCCAATACACAAGTGTGCAAATTTTCTAACTATTTCTCCTACTGAAAGGAAAAACCGGATAAAACACTTAAATCGCTGTTTTGATTGTTTAAGATTACATATATTTCGTGAATGTCAATCATTGTCTACATGTAAAAGTGGTTATACGTCGTTGACTACTACCGTCATTTTAAATTCTAACGGAAATGTAAGCAATGCGTGCACCGTACCTTTGGGTAACGCTATTGTTTACATGCAAAATAAACACAGTGCGTACGTACTTATACGAATTAGCCATAGCCACGTTTCTCAGGGCTGTGCCAAAACGCTTGTGTTATCTTTAAGGAAATATAAGATTCAGTTAAATGGATTAGTACATTCACTTTTCAACTTATCACATATCGTTTGTGGTAACCCAAGTGTTTTAAATATAGTTTTCGGATATATTAATTTCGGGAAAAGTAAATTAATTGATTCATCATCAACGTCATGTTTCATATTGTCAGATACGTCATTAAATAATATAATGAAAACATTTTGGAAAATTGAGGAAGTGTCAGTCGCTTCTGATTTTAACAATGACATTATCAAAGCGGAAGATTCTGAATTATTCGAATGTAATTCTGAATATCTACAACCAATATTGAATTTTAACAAAATTTTGAATGTTAAAATGTTACGCGTGTTTTGGAATCCCAAAGTGGATTATCTTTTGATACCAAATTCGGCAGTATATTCAAAGCGGAATATATTGTCAATCTGGTGGTTGTTTCCTGTAATCCTTACTACAAAAAGGATTATCCAGGAATATTCGAACCTTCGGATCACCGAAGTACCACGACATATCGTATCTACGTGGATCAGTTTTGTGAAACAACTTCCATCGCTGCAACCCTTACGATTTCAACGATATTACCATACGAACCTAGATAGTCACTGTATTCTCGTAGAATTTTGTGATGCATTCCAACTAGGTTATGCAGCAGTGATTTATTTAGTCGTTCAAAACAATAACTCTGGCCACTTGTTGATGGCCGAATTCAAGGTCGTACCCTTAACGTCATTAACAATCCGTAGATTAGAATTGTATGCAGCCGTGCTGTTATCAAAACATATAAAAAATATATTGTCGTCAGCACCTTTTACCGTGCAAATTGAAAAGGTTATCCGCTTCGCTGACACGACAATTGTCTTATCTTGTCTTCATAAGCCACTACTTTTATTCAAAACTTTTTTTGCGAACCGTTTTGTTCAGATCCCTGACAACATGCCAAGAGCAATTTGGAACCATGTTATTTTTGAGAATAACATTGCGGACTATGGGTCCCTATGTACATTTTCTACTAATTTTGTAAAACATGAACCATGGCCTTTGGGTCTGCCGAGGCTCCGTGATCCTATCGAGGATTGGTCTTCGGTGAGGCCACCAATTAAGCCGCCATGGGCTTTGAGTCTGCCGAGACTACGTAATCCTGTCAAGGATTGGCCTTCAGTGAGGCCACCAACTAAACCACCGTGGCTGACGGGTCTGCTGAGGCTCCGCGATCCTGTCGAGGATTGGCCTTCGGTGAGGCCACCAATAAAGCCGCCGTGGGCTTTGAGTCTTGCGAGGCTCCGTGATCCTGTTGAGGATTGGCCTTCGATGAGGCCACCAATTAAACTAGCTAAACCACCGTGGCCTTCGGATCTGCCATGGCTCCGTAATCCTATCGAGGATTGGCCTTCGGTGAGGCCATCAACTATTCCAATCAGTGAATTGCTGGAAATTCAACCTCTTAAATCTACAGTTTTTAGTGCAGAAATAAAATCCTTTTCTTTTTATTAATTAGATTAATTAGATTTATTAGATTTATTAGATTAATTATAATTTTATAGTAAAGTAAGATTAAATTAATTAATTCCCCATCATCAAAATTGAAGATAGTTATTTCTAGGACACTTAGGTGCAAAACAAATGTCTGTTTTACGTTTCCAATACGGCGAAACAGAGCCTAAGTAATGCGGTACTTATTATTCAAGAACTTGACAACGCGCTCATGAAGATGATTAAACTCGAACAAGAAGATTATTATGATCTTATACTTTTAACTTCCAACAAAATGTGTACTTTGGCCTTCAAAAGTTACAACCTTTTATTGATTCCCAAGGTATTCTCAGGGTGGGCGGTATGCCACCAAATTCTGCACTCCTATTCGAAAGTAAACATCTCGTTTTACTACCCAAGCCTGGTTATTTAATCGAGTTGTTAATTAATTAATATCACCGTGCACATCTTCATGTAAGCCCGCGTACTCTCCCATTTCTTATTCAACGCAATATTGGATCATGTCCGGTCGTACCGTCATTCGATCTCAATTATAAAAATGTTTCACATGCCACAAGTTTAAGGCCATCACACATCCACATATGATGGTGGATCTACTATCCTCTAGTGTCCGACCTAATCGTCTCTTCTCTCGCGTAGGCGTCGATTTTGGTGGACATTTTTTGCTAAAATATCATAAACGTCGTGAAGCAAAAACCACCAAGTTTTTGTAGCAGCACTCTTTGTCTGCATGGCTACTAAGGCCTTGCACCCTGAGATCATGTCAGATCTCTCTACTGATGCTTTTATTGCATCTTAACCCTACTCACAAATCGACGGGGTTTGTGTTGCGGTGTCTTCGTGACTGCGGACATAATTTTGTAGCAGCAAAGCAATATCTAACTGGGATATTCAACTCTTTCTATTTTTTTCTTTAATTTAATGTAATATCAGATGACAAATTATGTCGCTACATACATAAGAAAACCTACAAGTCTCCCGGCCAAGATCGAACTCTCGCCGTTCATCCCGGGAAAAATGATATTGTTCAAATCGGAACAATTAGAACAAGTAAAGACGTCTTGTCCGCCCAGCGGTCAAGCTAGGTTATAATATATATTGTAACTCATTTGAATTCAATACTCAGCAATGTTCTTATCGTAGAGCTATCCGTAATAGGTTGCACTATTACGCTGAGTATTACACTCGTACAATATTGTGTTTTTGTATAGTGCTTTATTGTAATTTTATTAATTGTATTTTATATTGTAATTTAATACAATATTATTTTACTTTTCATTATTTTTTTTCGTTTCTTTATTGATGATTGATTACACAGAAGACAGCCAGTGTGCTAGCGTTCAATGATAATCTTATAATTTAGTAATATAATTATAGGATAATTTCTTTATTTTCTTTTATTGATAACATAGTACCGTAGCTACTTTTGTTGTTATACTGTTTTTTGGTTATTAATTTTATTCTAAAATTAGGTGGGCGGAATGTTGGCGCAACTATGCATGTATATACCTACCTTCCTTCCTTCCACCTACCTATCCCTTCTGACTACCCAACTGTGGACAATACTTTGTGAGGGCAATAATAACCACATGTGTATTGTCAGTCTGTTTTTGTGCTTCATGCAATGAACATCGACCTTGTGAAGTCTGTTTTTGGCGATGTGCAGCGATGTACCTTCATCCCTCTTCGTCCTCAACATCGACTATTAATGAGTCTGCTTTGTATTGTGCAATGGTCGCTTGGACCTCTCCTTACTAAACATCGACTCTTAAGAGATATTATTTGTGCTGTGCAGTGCGTGATTAATCATCCCTCGGCGCTATAATATGCATTAAACCGGACACTAGTGCAAGTGATTACCAGTGATACAATAACTCCCCAAGAACGGAACCAGGAATTCAGGGTAAGTCAGATCCTTCCCGAAGTCCTAATTACCATCCTTATAGTTGTGTCACGCCACCTCATATTATTTTGATACAGTCCACTTCTCAAGAATCGCAGCTTTGCGACTACAGCCTATGTCAAATTATTAAATCGCCCAGCAATGAAGATTGTTTATCGATTTCTTGGTGAAAAAAAAACCGAATCAACAATTTCACTTCTTTATTAGATAAGTCACTATTATTTTATCAATCTACATCACCTCACATAGGTATTTAAAGCATTCAAATATGTAGATGTATAACGTAAATCATTTATAATAGTTTATGCTGTTTCGTGAACACCTCATTAGGAGAACTCGTGCTGAGGTGTTAAATTGTTTTTTTTTATATAGTTTTGTTGTGAATTGATTATTTATCACGTTAAATAATACAGAGTAAAAAATATTATATGAAAGACCAAAGACAAATTGATGATGTTTATTATTAAGTTTAAGTTTAGACTTACGGAATTCAATACTTCGTTTGTGCGAAAGCACTATGAAACAATACATGATTACCATGTAAACGAACTTGGATAGGTATTATAAGATATTTTCTAAATACATTCTTTTCTTACTTTTTATCCCTACTTTATGTAGTAATTTTATAATTTTTTTACCCTTTATATTTGTAACTTTTGTGCTGTATGTATTAATAAATAAATAGAAGTATAAAGTGATGATTGCTGATATATGTAGGTACTGTAAATGATTTATAATAATATATATTGTGCAGTGTTTCTCGAACACCTTACCAGGAAAACCTGTGCTGAGGTGTTGAAGTGTTTTTTTTAAAACATTTACACAGTAATTTAATATGGTATTTTGGGAAATATTGAAAAAGAAGAAGATACAATATATAGGTTAATGGAAAATTAGGTATATTTTACAGAAAGAAAGATAAGGGATTTAAGGGATAAAAGTTTTTTTTTTTACCAAGCGCATTATTAAATTGTGAGACTTTATTTTCAATACAAAAGAATAATTTTTTTAAATGGTGTACAAATTTACATTACACAACCATTTAATGTGAAAAATCGTTATACGCCACTGTTATATTATTATATGACATACCTACCCCAACCAACATAAATCAATACTAGTTTTTCTTATCCTAATATAGGCTAACCTTATTAATCGCACATAAATTAATCTTATTAATTGTTGACCCAAAAATTTTACAATCTCTTCGGGTCTTTTATAAAATTATTCGGATTTGCTCATCCACGTTTTGAATCAGTCTACTGACTACAGAATTTAGTCATTTAATTCGAATAGATTAATCCAAATCTAATATATTACTCTCCCTTTGTTTCACCCACTGATGGTATTGATTATTGACTATTGGCAAAGGTGACACACAAATGGGAACGGTGCACGGTCCCTCTGTAGTTTATAGGTATGTACGGTGGGAAATCCTTCGACACGCAGTAATTAAACCTTCAATAATGGCATCCTACGTGAAACATTTACTTAATCAAGCGTGAATAGATAACACAGTCCCTTTATGATAAATCATTGATAGTCTTAAAGCTTTTGCTCGGTTTCACAAATGGTTACTATTGGTTTAAGGGGTAGGATATTCGATATTACCACAAGTTTTAATATGCATTAGTGGTCAATTTTTTAAAACCAGAATCAAAGGATGGGACTTGACGGACGCCTCGGGCAATCGACAAGCTACCAAAATACACGACGCGATTGACTGCTTGACGATTGACGGGGACTCCACTGAAGCTAGAGTTAAGTTAGTCCCTCAGAAGGTGAGTGTCTGTACATGGACCGCAGATACTGCAGACAGTACACAACTGCTAACCATGTACAAATCGCATGTGCCCCCCTCAGTTGAATTTGGCAGCCACATCTGGTCTGGAGCCCAATACTATCTAAAAAAAAAACCTCCACTCTGTGCAGAAACGGGCGGTGCGTTTGATGGATTTGATTGATAAACGGATTGCAATCTGAGTACAGGTATCTGGTGAATCCTTCGGCACCGGTGCACAGTCGGTAACTACGCCAAACGAGCGCTAAACATTTGCAGACAATTGACATTTGTCACATGAGAACGACTCGTTCTTGAGTTTAACAATTTAATATCTCGGCTGTGGAACGATTCGCCGGCCTCTGTGTTTCTTCCCTCCTCAAGGGTTCCTCATTCTACTAAATGGGTGTCTTCAAGACCCCGTTTCACTTGTTCTTCTTATTAAAAAGATCTCCCCACAGCATACCCAATAATGACATTATTGGTTAATGTGGCAGTTAATGTAATAAAAATAAAATTCAGAAATATTGGTTTTTCAATGAAAATTATGCAGTTCGCGTATTCTCTCTAGAGTATTTTTTCAATACCAATACAGTGGTAGGGCGGCTAGGAATCTCGCCTATTTATTGATATTGTATTAAATATTATTAAAATGCGCGACCAATCGTTAATTAAAAAAACAGGATTGTCTGCAAATCCGGAACTAAATGGCTGCCATTCCCTTGAGCCTGGTTGCATTCTGATCATATCAAATTCATTATCTTTCATTTACATCACTACCGCCATTACTGGCTACCTGGTATTGAGTGTAGAGTACGGATCGGGTTCCGTCCTTCTTACGAAATTCTACGAAATACATATTTCTTGACTCAATTTGTCGTCTCACTATAATTACTTCATAGTTGGGTGGAATTTTCTAATTGAATTTCTCAATGATTTTGGTCTACGTGGCCAAATGCGGACCGGATCTAGAGTTTCCCTTGAGGTCAGCTGTTGAATTTCACACGTTGGGTGCCAATCCTACTGTGGGGCCGTGGGAGTCCTTAATGTGTGTTAGTGAATCATCTAATAGTTGGGCGTCATTGAAAGGGCCTCTAATTGTAGCCTTACTAACATCGCTAGTCGACTACATGGCGTGTAGTTGTAAGAAAATGACATTGTTCTATTTACGGAAATTTGACTTAACTGTTCTCATTATAATAATATAAATAATTGAAATATTTTTGATATACTTCTGGACAAGAAAGTGACAAGCTATTATACTAGCCAAGTGCGCATATAGAAGAAGGATTTAGGGGATTCAAATCCCCTGCCCCATCATCCTTAGTATTTCGTAGGAAAAGATAATAGAACTCATAGATTATATATACATTTACCAATAAAGGAATAAAAAGGCTTCATTCTTCGAAATGGCAGTGACTATCAAAATATTTCTATATTAAAAATCTTACATTCCTGTCTTGTTCGAAGTAAAATCGAATATAATTCTTCTATTCGGTCCCTTCGCTACAAAATCCACTCCGATTCCATCGATAAAAATCAGCATTATTATATTAGAGTAATAACAGAAAGCGATATGATTTTAAAAATATTTTTAAAACACGTGCACTATGTTGAAAACGACCTAATTGAACCAGATTTTAGTAATCAATATATGTAATTAACATCTTCAAAAAACATTAAATATAATATGTGAAGGATTATCTTATCTGAGAGAATGTGGCTACTACCCGTCGCTCTATCCTACCGAGTTTCTCTTGGGCATGCTCGGGATGAACCATCTACTGGTCAGAAGGGATGTAAATATTTTATACATTTCTTCACACTGATTCGTGGATGGTTCAAAAACTCTACTATCATGGAGAGTATTAGTTTTTATGTTCCCGATAGTTATCTCCGTCACCGACAACAAAGCATGTGTTATTACCCGGCTTTCAGGACTAACTTGCCAATGGTCACGCCAGTGGGGAGAGCTATCTTGTTAAATAGAATCATTTAGAATATTGATATATGTATAGCGACCTACCTAGCACCTTTGCAATGCGCGTCTCATCATGTACCTTGATACCGCTGCCTACCTTGCTACGCCGAATTATTATGTTGACCACTTTCTCGAAAAGTCTCGCTGCTGCGACACACACTACATAGCGCTGCTCCGAAATATCGCTTTGTTTCCAGCTAGTGTACGATTTTAGCTTATCGTTCAAGTACCTGTCAATTCGGGCTATATAAAGGGCTCCAGCAAGCCAAGTCAGTCTTTCAGTCGGTCTGACAGTCGCGACCAGCATTCATATAGCCGGTTAACAGGCCGGTTATCACGACTCACCGATGTCTCCTCTCTTTTAATGGAGGCCCAACTCATTTCCTCTTCATCACCGGAGGCCCGAAATCTGCCTCCAAATTTTTAACATCAACGAAGCACAATTTTGACGGCAAGCTTTGTTGCTGATAGTATAACATCTGCTTTTACATATTCAACCGCTTGCTGATGGGCGTGTTTTGGAATTTGCACATCTGATAGACGCCCATTTACTACATATTAATGGTTGTTTGTCAGTTCTTCACACGGATAACGTATGTAATTATTATAGTTAACGATAATCGTATGTTTGCAAAAATGACTTTCAGGTATTGATAAGGTTAAACCATAAAGTTATTATTAAAGATAATAGCATGTCTTGCACTACCTAGGCTAGAATTAACAAGACTCAGAACAAAGACTACTAAGTAATTCCGTATATCTGATGCACGTTGCGGATTATGGAAATAGTACTGGTGTCTCAGTGTGTCGCAAATAATACTGAAGGTGAGATAACGTTGCAAACTTTGAAGGTGAAAGTTTAAGCTTCCTTCCGCTACAAACAATTTGTTGCAATTCTTAGATAAACTTTTTCATTTTTTGGACTTGATGTGTTCATCAGTATTACAGAAAAGTATATATGGATGCTAATGCTATAAGAATTTTATGTCAATTTAGAGTTCTGTGGTGTTACATCCCCTCTGCATCCCCCTGCGTCAGAATTAATCCATTTTTAAATGCGACCATTTGACGATAGATTTAATGTTCTCTCTTCAAATGATTCAGATTATCATTATTTTTTAAATTTGTTTATTGTTTTTTAATGATCGTGAATTTATCGCTGGCTCTCCCAATTTCTAACGATTTCTTACATGTTTTCCTTAAACGTTTGAAGTTTTTAAGCTCCTAAAAAAATATGTGTTATTCTTTAAGATAGTATCTATACATTCCCCACGCCTAAACGGTAATTATTTGAAATTTCCTCGATAGAAATAAATCGCAAGATATGCTCCGAAAATTATTATTTACACGTTTATTTCTGTTATTTTACAAGCTACATGTATGAAAAAATTCACAATGTTTCTTTAAATGCTACTTGACACAACCCCCTCGAGATTTTTGCTATTTTTCAAACGAGTCATCTTTTGTTAAACGTTTTCACAATTTTCGCATGAATTTTATGGTTTTTAATGTTAGCGCTCTCGCAACGAGGTTCGTGCCGTCGTATCTCTCCGTCTTCTTCTTTTTGCCTTAACCCGCCGCAGGTCGCAGTCCCCCCGGCGGGTACGGATTTTTGAAGCGATTGTGTCCCTAATGTATATATAAATTGTATGAAGAACAAGGTCAGAATCGTTTGGGCCATTCTCGTTCTTGACGTAACGAAATACTGGATGGCGTCTAGCCACTCCGAATAATTCAAATTAAGGCAATCCGCTCACTGAGGCAACTGAAAACTGTCAACTGGCAACTGTCTTTGTATAACAATGTAATGGCCAGCACACTACAAATCACTCAACAACCCGTTGTCAATGGTAACGCAAGCGGTGACTCGCGACGAGCTGATTTTTCTTCGTCTATGGTTAAACAAGCTTTTTGACCAATCAAGACATAGAAACCAGCCGGTTTTAGTTTGCTTTCAGTTGCCTCGTCAGCGGAGCGCCTAATTCACAATGACGCGCCGGGCATCAAAGATGGCGGACAAAATGGCTGCCACTTGATAATATGAACGGAGTCGTATTCGAAGTCTATATTTTTTCATTGTTTTTTTTTTTTTATATGAATCCATTGTGGAAAGCATAGATTTGAGTGATTATTAGGAAGATCGTTTTATCTACATTATTTTGATGTAATTTTTGTAATATATCACAAAAGAAATGTTATAAAAATTGAGTTCGTAGAAAGGTGAGAACTATCAAATATTTTACGTCGTATTGAAAAAATATATTTTTCCTATGCTGGCTTTCAACAAGTTAATTACCATGTCACTTGTTCGATTCCCTAATGTTGATTTTTGGCGCATTGCTTGCCCTCCGCCAAGAGAGATATCACAAGACACGAGGTATAAAGTATAAAGCAATAAAGTATAAGGTCCCATGTTGGTTGCCGTTGCGTGCATTTGAAACTTTGAAACACTTCCAGCGAATAATTGGGTCGAGGCGATCTGCTTTCGCGGTTTAGTTTTGTGTCCCCGTACTCTTTAACCTCACTCCTCAGTCCTCAGTTTTTACCTCCCTGCTATCTGTTAGCTAGTGTAGGTTAGCTATCAAATACAATGGTAGGTGGAAGCTTGTATGCCTTCACCTACTCCTATTCATAATTAAGGTAATTTTCGAAATATGATGCACTAGAATTCTACTGCAACAAGTGCATATATTATTTAGTTGTTATTAGTCATTATACTCATTTGCTCAATGGAAATTTATTACAAATTTGAAACTAATGCTTCTCGCACCTAATTACCTAGTATGTATCTAGTTTATATTTTTTTAAATTTTATTTTCTGCCAATATCCTTCAAATCAAAGATAATAAATATATTTTTTTTTTAATTGTTAACGACAGTTTATAAATTGGGTAGAAATAGTTCATAAAAACATTAACAAATATATCTATATCGTTTAAGGCGATGCACCACGTCGTGTAAAATTCGGGATCAGGCCGTTAACAATAACAATCTTTATGTAGTTGGCGATAAGGTTTAAATTTCCATTTAACACCGGCCGCTTTTTTTTATTTTTTAAAGAAAAAAAAAACATCGCCAATAAGCATATTTTATTTTATTTTGCAAGTTGACGCAGAAATATTTAAATGTTGTACGATCATTTTCTAAAGAATTTAATTGTCCACGTTATTCAATAAAACCATAACCGAAAAGGGGTTCTTACGTAGGAAATTTTTAACTTTAAAGCAGTTTTTATAGGCCTGATAAATATTTTTTTATATCAGGCCTATAAAACTTATATATAGTCCATATTTTTTTTTATGATCGCTTAAGGCTTATAAAAAGTCTAATAAAAAACTACTCGATTATGTTAAGGCAGTACTTTCTACTCGTAGTATTTAATTAAAGAATCTAAAATATTTGTAAGCGATCTAATTTTCAAACCAAATCACAAGATTTTGCATTACTTAGTAGTACTTCGCCTTAAACATTGTATTGGGGAATGCAAATTATAATTGTAATGAGTTATTTACGTATATGTCAAATGTTTATGCCTCTCTAGTCGTTCGTTTAGGTACATGTAAATTGAGTAAATCGAATTTAGAGTTTAACAATTTTAATAAAAAAGCTAGATCCTTTGGAATATTTTAAATCGACAAGTGTTCAAGGGATGTTAATTTTAAAATTTAGGAAGCGTAGAAATTTTCTGGTAAAGTATTTTATTATGGTAAAGAAGTAATGTATTAATTAGCTCTAGGCTAACAAGAAAACTGGGTATTCTGAATGAAGCCACAAAAACAAGGAAAACTCTAAGAACTAGGGTGAATCGATACCGCGCTACAGCTCGGCACTGTCGATACTTTTGATGTAAGGATGATTTTGCGATAGAAGTTTTGGTAGAAGTTAGTTTAGTTTAGTGGCGATTATCCTAAGATATTATCCCGTGGTTTCACATAAAACTGACCTGAAGTTCTATAACTTATGTTACTACAAGGTTTACAACTAGAAATGTGGAAATTAAGTGGCATGCCACATGAACACAACTTTTGGACCTGTCGGTAAATAAACTATTCGTACAAAATATGTTCTATCACCAAAAGTTACTTTACTTAGATTGGAAAGATGCCTGTTAGGCATAATTCGTAAAGATCCAAAAATAAATGAATATAATACGGAAGCAACCGAGTGTAATAATTGTTTATGACGACAACAAATGGCGTTGAATAGGAAACCGCTAGAAGGAAGAAACAATTCGTCACCCGTAAACGATTAATGGGAACCAAGAGGCCTCAAGGCTGTTCTGAAATAGACAAGAAAAGCAAAATCGGCACTACTATTTCAATCATTAGTGAGTCATTTTCCAACATTACAAACAGATAACCAAAGAATGAGTGTTCGACATGACATTAAAAAATTTAAGCGACGAAAACGGGAGTAGCCCCAGGGCAATATGTTGAATATACTCGAGATAATCCGATGTCCTACGCTTGAAAATAGTTGACACATTGGTGGAAGAAGTGGATCATTGGAATAAGTTAATGATTGAGGGATCTTCGACTATTATGAAGAAGTCGCACTCCTGGATTATGATGTCTAAACTGTGATAGCATTCTGACGTAATTCGTTTCAATGTTTCAATTCTCGAAAAAAAGATGTGTTGTATTTTCTGTCTTCAAATTTTGTACGGTTCGTTTAAGATGAGATAGTTTTTATACAGGTATGTCTTTTATGTTTTCAATGTTTCTAGGTACATTATTAACTCAAAAATGAAAAATTGGCCTTTTGAGATTCTTCTTCTTAAATCGGTTCCTTGGTGGACAAGGATCCTCCACTCCTCGCAGTCTTGCATGCGCTGCGTGGAGAGCTGAGGACAATGATGTACCGGTCATTCTAGCGCATTGTTGACCTTCCTCTGCTTCTTCTTCCTTACACTTTGCCAGTGACTATGATTATCTCCAAATTAGAGTCCTCAGTTTGGCAAGCAACGTTTCCAAAGTATCTTAAAATACGTTATAGGCAGATAGTTGAAAGCCTGTTGTGGATGTCCATCTCTTTCAGAATGGACACATTTGTGCATCTGGCTGTCCATGGAATCCTGAGCATTTTTCTCCAGAACCACATTCATACAAGTATCCATGTTTCCACACCGTACAGAAATGTGGGGAAAATCAACGCCCGGAACAGTCTCATCTATTGACTCATTCTGACTTTATTTGATTCAAAGTGTAAATTCTACAAGAGAAGCAAAGTTTGTGGTCTACGTCGACTGACACCAATGACTGTAAACATCGTAATAAGTAGATGTTTTCTGCCTGGATCAATCTATTTTATTTATTGATCCTTACAAAACACCCTTCAGTTTTCTGGCATAAAAGTTTTATACCTCCAGGAGGATTTATTTCCAATTCCATCACCCACACTATAAACTGATGATATTGGCTTTCAAACATCATCTTCTATTTCTGACCTTTCGTTTATATTGTCCGATTTATGATGCTATTGTAAAAAAGTTATTTGGGAAGTGTTAAATGAATATTCGCTTAAGCTTGTTATAAATTAGTGTTATTGCAAACTTATCACTCAGATTTTTACTGCTAAGATTTTATTATTGTAATGTTTTGATTGATAGCAAAAAAACAATTTTGTTTACTTGTTCAGATATCATTACAGTATTCAGTATTAATAGAATGATCAAAATAAGTTTTTTTTCCTTTTCCAAGAAACAAAGACCAATTATATAGGCCCATTTCGATGCATAAATTATTGGGCTTACCCTTGACCGTTGAATACAAGTTTCGTAGTTATGTGTTATTAGGAATTCTTGTTTTATTTTATTTTCTGGTTTTATTTCATCAAATACTAGCGAATATACAAATATACAGTTGCAATACTCACAGAAAGAAAATGTTTAAAGTGCTTTTTGATACAAAATATTTTATGTTTTCCGTCTGGTGCACACGAATAAATTAGAAGGTTTTGCAACGGGTAAGCAGGCCATTTACAGCTGTCCTTGTGTGAAGTATGGATTTTCTAAATTTACCCCCTGCTGTCCCCTACTGCTACTTTGTCTCCTTTGCAATGCCACCCTCCCCCCTAATCCCATCCCTCCGACGCTCCTCCCCAGTGTGTCCTTTTCCATGCATTCCAGCCTCTGTTCCCCTTCCGCTTCCTCTTCCTCTTCCCCTCCCACGTTCTCCTTCCACCCTCTCCTCTCACCCTCCCCTTTTAATTTCCCCGCCTTCCTCTCCTCGCCGCTTCCCCCCAACCCTTTCTGTATGTTTGTAATATATCGTTGTGATTTATTGATATATTATCAGTTCTTTTTTAACGAACTATCACATAAAAACAATGTACAAAAAATTCAAATAATTATCTCTAATAAACAAAATTATTGATTTTTGGTTTCTTCTCCGAAAAAAAAAACAAATTACCCATGTTTTTCCATTCATACCTAATATAATTTATCCAGCGCAGCTTATTTAAAATTTATTTGCCTGTGATTTAATTTTATAAAAATAATATTCGTATAATAATAGAGGGTCACAGTGGCAAGGACTTGTAAACACAATTAAAAAATGCCTACATTACGTAAACAAGATTAAATTGGTGATATTTATGGTTTAACCGTTTTTTTTTTTTTTTATTTCAATTATATTTTAAAACATATTTTAAACAACTTATTGTTTCACAAAATTTTAACAATTCATCAAATTTCAAAGATAATTTTCAAGTTATGTGAAAGTTCTATTTAAGTTTTGTTATTATTCCAGTTCTGTGAAACAACTGGCCCATCATGAATAATTACATAACTTGAATAGAACTTTCACAGAACTTGAAAATTATCTTTGAAATTTGATGAATTGTTAAAATTCTGTGAACCTTGTGGCCAAAAAAGAACGGGTATTCTTTTTAAGCCTTTAATAATCAGGCCATCCACCGTGACAGGTAAGTATGTACCCCATTAAAAATTTAATTAAATCCTCTTTTTTCCGTTTTTATTTTCAAATTTATTCTGGGTGGGCAGCTCCAAGGGGTCTCCATTATTAGTAATTAGTTATTGTTATTATGCAACAGCGAATAATAAAACACAGTTGCCTGGTTGATAGCCACGAAGTTGACTATTATCTTGTTTTCATCCAAGTACGGAGGTCAAAAAGTCAAATGAAATTCGGCCGCAAGTCACGCGGAACACAACACTCAATATCAATGTGCCATTTGACCACGTGACGTCAGGAATCATCCCACCAATGGGAAGCCGCGTCTCTGCCCGGCCTCTGTCAACAATCAACAGACACCGATAAATCTGAACACGTATATTCGCCATCTATTGAGGAAAAAACAACTTGTTTAGCGAAATAATTGTCAAAGGTCACAAAAAGGGTAAACAAATTTTGACAATTTGTTCCCGCTATCCATTGACCAAGATACTTGGTCGAAGCCGCTATCCCATTTTTTCAAGCTGCTGGATTGGTTGAACAAATGAATATAACATTTTTACTCCTACGCTAGTTTCTTTGCTTTTGTTCGACATAAACAGTATTCATTTTTATCTTTAAAAGTTTTTTAAATACATAATTAATTATTGGAAATCTTTTGTCTTTTAACGACGTTTTAATATGTGTTTCCCTGAATTTCTGGGTGGACATCATTGATCCGTTTGTTAGAAATGATGCGAATTCTTAATAATCCTAAATCAAATCATCAAAAGCCAATTTTTTTCTTCAAAAAAGACTTTTTGAAATATGGTTTCTTAAAAAAAATGTCGATTATTTAAGTTTTTTGATGAAAATAAACCGGTGTTGTCGACTGTCAGAGCGATTAATTCGAAACATATTTCGATTAATTTAAAATAAAACAATAACTTTGTATACACCACTTTTGTTTTTTTATACTTAATGCCGACCGGGTTTCGCTACAACCGTAGCTTCTTCAGGGCAGTATATTCTCTACTAATATCTAACATGTGTTATACCCAGCCCATTTCTTCAATCCCCTGAATACATTATAACACATGTTAGATATTAGTAGAGATTATACTGCCCTGAAGAAGCTACGGTTGTAGCGAAACCCGGTCGGCATTAAGTATAAAAAAATAAAAGTGTTGTATACAAAGTTATTGTTTTATTTTAAATTATAATGTCACATCACAAAGTTACTGCTTCATACGAACAAATATTTCGATTATTTCTTTGTTTTGGATGCGAATGTATCAATTATACATATCGGTGTAAGCACTTTTCGTTTGTTATTTTTGTGTTTTTGTTTTTCTAGCCAATCTTTTCTCACCTACCCAAATCCCTTTGCCCTCTGTTAGGTTTTTTATGATGAGTGTTCTGGGATGATAAAAACTTTACCCATCCAGGTTATTTTTGTTATTTCTACCCTAGACTTTGTTTTGCTTTTTTTTTGCACCTGATGTTTGGTAAGATTTTCTTCCAGTGCCTTAACGACGTAAGCTTTTATTTTATTTTTATTATTATTATTATGGCTAGGGGCCAAGAATTCGCCCTTCTTTGTATCTATTAATTGTGGTGTAAACATACAAAACCAAATTTGTCCCAGCTCACATAGGTCCCACATAAATCGTTCTATCTTCCCTTGCTGTTCTGATGAGAAATATGATCTAATGGGTAATAAGAGAAAACTCCTCGCTTTAAATTAAAATCAAGAATTTAACCATAGAAAAAAATAAATATCCACCACTTTGAAACCATAGTTTCCCATAACTATTTAAGAAATATGTATAAAATCCGAATATTTTATATTAATTATCTTTTTTTATGAAACGACAAAAACGTGAGGTGATAATAACATTTATAATGCATTTGCCTAATAAAATATGTGTGTGTTCTTATTTTTTTTCTTTATCAGTAATTTTAGATAGAAAAAACATAAGGTGAGCCATTTTTTTAAAAGTTTTTTATGTTTTTGTTAAAAAACTTAATAATTCTGATAATATATGTTTATTTATAAAAATAACACTTGGGAGGCATATTCGACCACCTTTCAAAAATAGTTTTTAGTTTTCGGATACATTCAGAAATATTGTGTGCCTTTGGATTTTATTGCAAAATTAACCTTTATGTATGTCGCTGAAGGTCGCCTGATTTTAAACATTAAAGTTCATAATATAACCTCGCGCCACTACACCGATTGGCAAAACAATTTAACAATGTTTATTGTCGTATATGCGCTGAGGACGCAGATGATATAAAGTGCAATAAACCGATGCACGCTTCGTTGCACGTAACTGCATTTAGGTGCCCTCGACTTTGCCACGTTGCATTTATGACGCTGGACCATGACCCGTAATGTTTTTATTTCGTGTACCCCTAGTGATTTCAAGGTTTTTAGATTACAACTACTCGTACTAATTTTTCTTGTAATTTATTTATTTATTTATTGGTAAGAGACAGACAGCTTATACATAAAATATAAAGATAAATATATACATTGTTAAATGAAGTCAAGCCAAAAAATTCTCCTATGTTAAAGTTGAATGGAGATGGAGTTTTATTACATACAATTAGTTTTGGGTGAGAAGGAGAGGAAGAGGAATATAGGATGAGGATAGGAGATGCTCCGAATACATTCCACGCTCTTGTATTAATTTTCGATCGAACGTGTTACTTCTAATCGATATTTGTGAAGTGTATTGTTAAATATGTCAATATTTTGTGTTATATTGTGCACATATACGGGGAATTGGTGAATTTTTTCTAAAGTTAGTTCTATGTGTAGGCAAATGAAACAACTGGAATTGCCGTGTTGATCTTGTCGAAATATGAATATTTATTAAGTTGGTTAGTTCTGGCGAGTCCAGGCAATTATTAAGAATTTTAAATAATAAGATTTGGTCAAAAATTAAACGTCGTGTATGAAGGGAGTCGAAGTTATGGTAATTAATTGATTCGGTGTAATTTGAGAAGTTTATTTTTTTAATATTTGTCATCAAATGGATAGTCCATAAAAATCCCCTAGTTGTGATATTTAGTCGATTTATTTTTCATAATCCGTATTATGTTGATAAGTTTCAATTGAAGATGTTTTAAAATTTGCCATTACAGGCGTTCATAAATATCGAGTATAAATCTCGCTTCACGATGTTTGTCCGAGAACCAAAAACCGAGACTACTTAAGCGATTTTGATAAAATTTGGCTTAATGTGTGTAATTCGGTCCAACTTAAAAGGTAGGGTAGTTGTTTATATCTCGATTATTGACCTCAATATTTATTATAATGCGAATTAAATGTTTGTTATGGGTCAATGATTTGAAATTATTTGTAAGTTCCATAAGTTTCTGACAGATAGCGGTGAGTTAATTTATTGACACAAAACTTGGTTATCTAGGTTAGGTAATCATCCAGTAGATGGCGTTGTGATTCGTTAGCCACAACAACGCGTGGGCGGGTCAGCTAGTCTATTTATAAATATAAGGACTGCGGCAGTGTGGCTTTGTTTTTATGCAAATATACAGTTTTATTCTAAGATTGATGAAATTTTACACACTTGGAGGAATGTGACTGTCTGTTTGAAAATTCTAAATTTCCACTTTTCCCACTCCTTAGTGCAGAATTTTAATAATTGATGAAATTATGCACACTTGACTTGTTTAAAAAATAAAATTTACTGTTGACTTCTGATTTCCGATAACGATCATTTTTGGCCTCTTCAGCAGGAATCTCTCGACACATCGCCTTGCAACGCAGCGTCAGGGATGGATTCATACGTCCTTCACTCTTGGAGGCACTGACCCCAGATTCCTACCCTTTTTCCTTCTCAGAACTTCCTCTTCTTCCTTTCTTTTAAAGACCCTCCACAAAGTGTCCCCAAAGATGAAGTATGCCCTGAGGGAAATCATTTCCATCCCGGCCTCCCGTGTGGAGCTATTTAAAAAATACTTAAAGCACGTTTAACGCCGGGGTATTCAGTTAATAATTAATACATCATATAATTTTGAAACAAAAACAAAGCTTTACACTTCACTTGCTCTGTTTATTGTGGTAATTCCAGTAGAACTAGTATCACCAAAGCAGATCCGGGAGATACGGAAAACGCGTACTTCAGCATTTGTACACCCTTGACATTTTTTTATATGAGAATGGGTTTGTTAAACTTTAAATGACTCGTCCTTGTGTTCAACAGCTCGGCTATGAAATTACTCGCTTGCTTATTATTTCTCTTTCTCCTGCACAATGGGTCTCTTCAAGGATTTATCCATTCTTTCATAAAAAGAACTACAGCACCGCATCCCTCAAATGCTAGCCTTGAGGAAAACCGTCTGTCTTGCTGGATGGAATTAATATAAACAATTAAAAAGCAGTCCACAATAGAGTGCCTTTACATACCCTGATGTGTGGCAGTGAGGCATGTAACTGGCAGAGGAAGGATGAAAGTAGACTGAATGCTGTTGAAATGAGATCCCTGAGGCCTATGTGTTTTAAAACCTTGTGAGAAATGTGGAGATTCGCAAATAGTGCAAGACTGATGTAAGCATAATGAGTAAATATTAAGAAAGGGACCCTCAGATGGTTTGGGCATGAAGAGCGAAAGAACGAAGAAAGGAGTGTAAGGAGAATATATGACGCAAGAGTAAATGGTATAATAAATAGGGGACGGACGAGGAAGACGTGGCACGATCAAGTGAATCAGATACCTAAGTAGTGAATGTGAATGAGGCAATGAGTGTTTGCCAAGACCGAGTTGTTTGGTGGTTCGTCTTCTCTGCCTACCCCTGCGGAGAAACGGCGTGATTGTTAGATAGTTGGTCACAATTAAAAATGACGCAAGAATGTCAAAAAAGTTTATCCTGCCTCGAAGACACTATTCTGATAAATTTTTCATTCGAATTTAACTGAAAATATGCTCTACAATTCACGGAACTGTTGCACCACACTCATTACTCACTACTTCCCAATTGAGAACTGGTTTCCTCTGTACTATCGTATCCATTACCTGGTCTGGTTACTGATTCACCAAATTATTAAACTGCGTAGTCTGGTGCAAACCTGATATTCCTGAAATGATGTAATTATTGCGTCACCCTGATTTGGGCAATGTATGGGATTTCCCAAAGGTATTTTAGTGATTCCTGTTCAAAAATTATGTTGTTGTTGTCTACCGTTGGTCATCTTTGTTTATCAATGTTTATGGGTTTCCTTTCATTATGATTACCAAGAATTTGTTATTGACATTCCTGTCCTTATTTATCAGACAATTTTTAAGGAGTAGATAGTTGTGGTTGGCGGTTTCTTTATTTCTTATATTATATATCATTTTTTCACACCGAAAAGATTAATTTAATGAAATATCTATTCACTCTCTGGTCTTTCACGCCCATATGATTTGACTCGTTTTCTCCTCTCGTTATTTTTTTACTATAATCATTGCCTAGAAGTGTATTTTAACATTTCCATGGATTTATTGAGTCTGGAATATTCACCTCGATCGTAAGCCATTAACTTGTTTCACAATTTTCTTCAAATAGGTTAGGAAATCAGATTTTCGAAGATCCCCGTTCTTGAATCTGGCTCCTATTGCTGTTGTGTGTTGATATAAAGATCCCATAAATATGTTAGAATTTGTGCCGTTTGTCGTTTTACATGTGTTTTTCAAGTTAAGACCATTGCGAAATTAGGACATCAATTTTTCGAGGAGACCACCACGTTATTAGTTGGCTTTGTTCCCATGTCTTTTATTTTGAATACAACAAATGGAATTCGGATTTCCGAAATAGTTTCTGATAGCTTTATCGTTTACACTAAAAGAGAATAAACACACCTAGTAAATTCTGGTTCATCAATTTGGAACCGTACTAAATTGCAAGTTGGCTATGCATTTGAAGTGGCTTCCACATATTTGTGCATGAGTCAATATACCTGCAACTTTGTGCACAATGATATTTTCAACACCTCGTTAATTCTATTTATTCCGTCTGACGTTATTAACTGTCGTTGATTTAATTTCACAGTTATCAAAGCAACCGCTTTCGATATATCGATGGCTTTTCCTCTACTGTAATATTGTGTTCGTCTTTTTTGTTATTTTTGTACATCACACTTCTTCTAAGGGTGACCAAAAACATGTCAAAGTCTTATAAGTGGCATCTGAAAATCGTAATGCCCGTTCAAATGTGTAAGTATTGTCAAGTAATTCACTTATCTCACATAATAACTTAATTATACTTCTTAAATTTTCACAAATTTACTTTGTGACGACATTTTTAATTAAATGAAAACAAATAACTTTGAGTACACCACTTATAATCATAATTATAGTCATGTTTTGAAATCAAAGGTTTCTTTAAAAGTCAATTTTAGTAAGTATAATTTATTGACTAAGCGCTCAATATTTCAGCAATAATTCTATTAAAAATGTACTAGACAAAGTGCGTATTTATCTACTTTTATTTTTTATCCAATTTAAATGGTTGGTATTATTACTACTATGTAATCTAAAGTTTTTAAAGTTAGCCTATGAAGCTTTCGTTTTTAGAGTAGTTCAACTCGCAACAAACAGACGCCTTAGCTTTAATTGTAGGTGCCCTTGAGCGAAAATTGAGCTCAGTCGGTCGTGTGAAATCGAAATTGTTTCAATATTTAACTTAGCTGTCCGTCAGTTTCATTAAAGAAAGCGACCGTTAATGTCTGACTGTCTAAAATGCTTCTGGAATAATTATGTCAGTTCTTTGGCTTAATCGTCTATATTCTTACTTTACTTTCTCTGAACCTTTTACACGTGTGATATCTTTCATTCACATCACGGTTCAAGGTTTCTTATTTTCAGGTTTAACCTAAATAGAAGAAAGGGACAGAAACTATTTGGAGGGAGAAGGCCAACGAAAGGTCCGTGTCAAAGGCAATGTCAAAGAAATAAAGTAAAAAGGTTGCCTTTCTTTGGACAATATCAATTTCACGGGTTTGGACATCGGAAAACGGAAGCAAATATTTGAAGGCGAAAAACTGTCTCAATTTGACAAAATATATTGAAAAGGGGCCTTGCCAAAAGTTTCGTATTCGGTCAACTGAAGCAAATCTATTTGGCAAAAGCAGACGATTTTCCGAAAATGGTACCTAATTTAAAAACAGATTCTACAACGCTCCGGATAGATGTCCTCAGTAAAATAACACTATACTTTTCTTACATACATTACATCCGAAACTGATTGAAAAACTATACATGAGATGAGATAAGATTTTTCTGTGTCTTTTTAAAACATTTCTTTTTCAATGGAAATGTAAAGTGTAATCGTTGATGTAATTGTAATAATTTTGTTATGTATAAAAATCTCCCGTCACTATTTTCGTTCATATAAACTCCGAAACTACTGAACCGATTTTGATGAAGTGTAATTTGGTCCAACTTAAAAGATTTTTTTTTATCTCGATTATTGACCTCAATATTTATTATTTCGAATGAAATGTTTGTTATGGGACAATGATTTGAAATTATTTTTAAGACTTCTGACAGATGGCGGTGTGAGTCAATTTATTGACACAACATTTTGTTATCTAGGTTAGGTAACCATCCAGTAGTTGTCGTTGTGTTTCGTTAGCAATAGCAACGGGTGGGCGGGTCAGCTAGTTAAACTATAAACAAAGGTGACGCTTAGACGGTTAGTATGCACAAAATAAATGGGCGGTGATAGGAATGTCAGGAAAGTATTTGATGCCTAAGTTGACGGAAGATGTCGGGGACCTCCAAGAAAGACATCACATGATGAAATGTCACAATTGCTTGTATGTTGCGAAATTGCTTGATGGTTATGGTGTGTTACGGATATTCGCATCGGCATCCGCGAATGCGAATATTCGCATTAATTCAGACATCTTCATCCGCATCCGCATCCGCATCCGCATCCGCATCCGCATCCGCATCCGCATCCGCATCCGCATCCGCATCCGCATCCGCATCCGCATCCGCATCCGCATCCGCATCCGCATCCGCATCCGCATCCGCATCCGCATCCGCATCCGCATCCGCATCCGCATCTTCATCCGCATCCGCATCCGCATCAATTAATGCGAAGCTTTTACGGATGTGGATTCATATCTGCGACAATTAACGACATGTAAAGAAAGTAGGCGGGGCGGGGCGCATGCCTCGCGCGTGTTTGCTAGTTGCTGTCTTCGTTGAACGAGGATATCAACTAGCACGAAGTTCTTTCGCTAACTAACGAAATAAACTAATAGAAGGTTCACATCGGTGACAAGATCCTATTGGTTTTGTTTGTTTTGTTTCGTTGAACGAGGATATCAACTAGCACGAAGTTCTTTCGCTAACTAACGAAATAAACTAATGGAAGGTTCACATCGGTGACAAGATCCTATTGGTTTTGTTTGTTTTGTTTTCAACTGAATGTTATCGGTGTGATTCCCGCGTTTCATCAATTACAGCTTTTGTGTTTATCGAAGTTTTTTGCGAGGGTGATGAATATTTCGATAAGTGATAAAGTAAATAAAAAAGCAGTATCTGGACTTATTTTGTACTACTATTTATTTAATATAACACTATTTTTTTAATTTCATTTTTAAATATTTTTTTCATTACAAAGCTTTAGACTAAAAATGCTAATACGTAAGATTAAAAACTGTTTTAGTTTTGTTCTCAAAATATGATCAAATAAAACATATTAAAATTAATTCGATTATGTGTTACTTACTTAAAATTTTTAAAAAGTACTATAATCCGCATCCGCATAATAATCCGCAGCCTCTAATAATCCGCATCCGCGGATGTCAAAATTTTTGCATCCGCAACAACCCTCGTAACAATAATAATAATTTTATCATCTTAACTTTTTTGAAACAAATGGTTATAATGATATCACTGGGATCTTCCGTGCAGAGGATTTCATTTACATATTAAAATTTAATCGTGTGAATGATATTATGAAGTAATTATTATATTATGTAATGTTTTTTAGTGCAGTTGATTTGTTTCGGTTTCAATCTGTATTTGGTGTCAGTAAATTTTCACTTTATTTTGCTTTTTGGTTACGGGATGTTATAATGTTGTTGCGATTTTTGAATGAGAGAGGGATTTTATTGTTGAGTTTAGTACTATAGTACAAGAAGCTTTTTTGCCCAAATGTTGATTTGTGGTTACTTTTAGCAGACATGCGTAAGGACGTTTGGAACAAACATTATTTATCGTTTTATTGTGTTATTCAATTTTATATCCCAACGACCTAGGCCAAAAGATACGAATGTTAGTATCAAGAATAGGTTCGCTATACTGAAATCATTCAGTCGGTCTATCCAATGACACATTAAAAAGTTTTTAAAGATTTGACTGTGAAAAAATTGATTTTACTAATGAATATACTTATCTGGGAATAATTGTTGATAATAATTTTAAATGGGATAAACAGGTGGCAAACATTTGTAACCAGCTACGATCAATAGCTAGTAACTTTTACAAATTAAAATTTATTTTGCCTCATTGCACTTTTAAACTCATATATTTTTCTATGGTCGAATCCATCCTTAGATATGGAATTCGAACCTGGGGACAGGCAAGCACTATTTACATTAAATATACAAACTGCCATAATAAATAAAATTGTTACATCAAATATTTACAGAGAGAGAAATAACTTAAAACTACTAAATGGCTCAGAGAGCACACTTACAATAAAAGGTCTCCTTTGGTTCATTACTATTATGGATAAAGCAGGTTAAAGCTCATATAAACACCCAATGGTACACAAACATACCACAAGATTTAAAGAAGGAAAGGGCCTAAAAACTCCTCGAATATTAAATAAATATGGAAGCCGTACTCTTGAATACCTAATACCAGTGATTTTGAATAAAATAAATAAAAACTTAAAATTTAAAAAAAATGACAGATTCTGCCCTAAAATGATAAAAATGTGGTTAATTAACGAAAACTTCATGTATCTTTAAATATGTTGAATTGATTATCTTAATGTAGCTGCCTATATATCTTATTATTAGGCATGTACATTGAAATATCTTATAAATATAATTCAAATAATCTAATATTATTATGTAATCTATCCTAATGTTTCCTTAAAACTATATAATATGTATTAACAAATATTTCCTTATGTAAAATATTAAGAGTGATAAATTGTAGAACCTACAGACAAGCTGCCATATGACAGCTTTGTGGGACTACCCTTATTTTGTACAAATGTATTTATGATAAATAAATAAAAAAAAAAAAAAAAAATTAAGAATGCAATACATGTTTGCAAACCATTTATCTCACTTAATGAGACAAGAGCTTCATAAACATATATGCTTGGCCGCTAGCCAATATCTGTAGCAAACTGCAATTTTTAAATTGATCTACGAAAATAAGCATTTGTTTATAAAACAAGTAGCACAGAATAAATATGAATACAATATTTTAGGCCTTGATGTTGTAAACAAGATATTAAACCTATTCAACAGCTAATAATTTCAATGTTTAAACAGGATCTTAGTTTCTAGAAGAAAACCTGTTTACTTTAATTTTGATAATGTTTCCACCATATTGTTTCACCTGTTATAATATTGATCTTAATTATATTAATGCTTGCGATTTCTTCAAGGTGAATGAAAACCTGTTAAGTAATTGGTCTGTTCTCTTTTCTTCGCAACTTTTCTTTTTGTTTCTCTCTGGTGTTCCACTTTCGTTTGTTTAAATTTTAACTTGCTTATTGAGCACTGTATAATATTACTGACAGGTAATCCCTCATTTTTATTTTAGTAAAAAAATGCTTTAAACAACTTAGAAAAATAAAACTTTATTTGAATTTAGCATATGCCTCCATAAGTTTGTCTGCATTGGAAAGATGTTTGATCGTTGATTATTCAAAAATCTAAATTTGAGTATGCAGTTATTATGTAAAAGTGTGCCCACTATTTGGTATGATACTCATACACCACCACATCAATTATAATGCAGAAAAACATGTAGTGAATTAAACAAAATGTTGATACTAATGTACCAGAGCGTCATGTCTCCTGGAGCGTTATGTCTCTACAATTTATAGAATATATGAAACAAGCTTCTGCCCGCGACTTCGTCTGCGCAGGATTAGTATTTTGAGTATCCTATTTTATTTTCCTAGGTCCCATTTATGTTTTTTCCAAAATTACCTATTTATTTAAAATATCTATAATTATTGATTCGATTCAAAGTATTAGGCGAGTAGTTACTTCAAATAAATTCACTAATTCAAATATTTCCTAAAATAGAATATTGATTTAACAATCATTGTTTTGCAAAATGTCATTCTCAAATTTTGACATTTTCTAATAAACGAAATTATTATTTATAATATATTGAAAATATCTATCTTTATAAATTATACGGCCTATATGTTATTCTGATGTATGAGCTATAATTATTTTAAATTTTCATTAAAATCCATTCATTAGTTTTTGCGTGAAAGAGTAACAAACATACATACATCCATACAAACTTTCGCGTTTATAATATTAGTAAGATGTTTATAAAACACAGACACGTGGAAATAATATTTTATTTATGGGGAACATTCGAATATTGCTTGTTCTCGTTATCTTAAGCGTAGTATTTTGTAGACGTCTGACTAAACAACTAGATGATCGTCATAGTCAAATAACGGAAGGAGTGTGTTGTGGGAGTGTCCGTGTTCCTAAAGTACGCTAATTTTTCCTTATGTTTGGTCAAATGTATCATGATAAATAACGTTTCCAATTATCGAAATTCTTTCTTGAACTGTAAACTAATTTCTTTGTTCATTGGCTCTGCATAACTTTTTTTTTTTACTTTAGGTCCACACAGGAGGCCCTGAGGAAAATAATTTCCCTCAGGGCCTATGTCATCTTTGAGGATGCTGTGTGGAGGGTATTTTTAAGGAAAGTAAGGAGAGGAAGTTCTGGGAAGGAAAAAGGTATGAGGATTGGGTAGGAATCAGGGGTTCAGTGTATCTAGATCATCCGCCGCCAAGACCTAGACAAACCTTACCCCATGAACCCGGGCACCCCTGCTAAGTCACCAAACGTAGTGAACCACTTGGGGTGACCTATGGCAGAGGTGTTCGTTATCCAAAAAATGGTTCCCGGGGCGGCGGTACCCATTCCCGCTTGCCAAACTCTATATATAACTAAACCAAACGAGCGTTCCTTTCTTAAACTTACTCATTAGGCTTACATCAGCCTTGAATTCTTTGCGAACCTCTACATTTCTCACCCGCTCTTACATGGTTTTACCACACTATTTTCATTCTTCCTTTGCCAGTTCCGTGCCTCTGGCATACATCAGGGTACGTAACAGCAATCCATTGTGGACTGCTAGCATTGCTTCTTTGGACATTTCATAGCGCCAAGCGCGCTCAGTCGTCCATTAACGGAGTTAACTGAATTTACCCTTCTTTCATTGTCTCTATCAGCCTTCCGAATAATATAGACCTAAAACTGAGAATACTCCTCATCAAGACCTATGTATGGAATATCTTGATGTACGGCTGCGAAACATGGTGCCTAGCCGAAAGAGATAAACAGAGACTAGAGGCTTTTGAGATGTGGTCCTATAGAAGACTATTAGGAATTTCCTGGAGAGACCACATTACAAATGAGGAGGTTCTCCAAAGAATCGAAGGAGGAAGGCACCTTGTCAGGGCCTTGTCCGAAAGGCGTGCAAGATGGATCGGCCATACAATACGACAAGAAGGCCTCTTGCATGTCGTAATGGAGGGTATGACCGAGGGGACAAACTCCAGGGGACGCCCACGCCAAGAGTACCTGGAGGACCTGCTGGTGGACATGCGCTGCTCATCATATGCAGACTTCAAAAGAGCCGCACAAGACAGGGAAGAATGGAAGAGAAAAATAGAGGAAATTGCTGCAAAACAATCCCAGGATTGAAACCAGAGAGAGAGATCAGCCTTCCCATCTCCCGTAAACATACTTTAAAAGGAAAATTTTGTTTTCCAATCTCTTTCACTTGTGTTATATTCAACACCAGTCGTTTTTAATGTCAGTGTATTTAACAAAAGCGCCCTTTGTCTGGTCAGACGACCTACCGACCACATCACGATCGAACAGGTGTATTCCAGTAGGCACTGTACCTACAGTAGTGTACAGACAACAGACAACATAGTGAACAGAGTATTCTTTCATTGACACAGTTCCCCAGTTTCAGCATTAGGAACTGCTTAGCAGTTGGATCAAGTAGCCATGGCCTGGTAATGAATTTCTAGAATGTTTCTTTGGTGTTGCATCACTCGCTCGTAAAAGTGAGTCTGCTAATAGCAATACCGGTGTTCTGTACTGCTTTTATAAGGTAATTAGGCAATTCGGCTCTGAACTTTTTATCTGTGAGTAAATATTTACCTGTTAAATAATCTATCATGCTTTTTAAGAGTATGGATATTAAAGAGACGGCATGTGAAGTGTGCCCGCGCGCTCCAAGTGTGTCTTTTCGAGAATTCTACCCACACGGCTGACATTGGCTGTCACCATGTAAAATGGCTGCTGTCGGAACGTATTAAACGGCCAAAAACCAGCAGCCAATGTAAGCCGTTTGGGTAAAATTCTCGAAAAGGCACACTTGGAGCGCGCGGGCACACTTCACATGCCGTCTCTCCAATATCCATACTCTTAGTTTTTAACCCTTTCTGACAGTGTGTTTATTTGAAAATACATTTCAGATTTTTTTCTCACTATGTAAAGCGAATAAAAATTGGCTAACTAACTAAATAACTAACCATCACGCCATTTCCTCGCAGGGGTGGGCAGAGAGGACGGACCTCCAAACTACTCGGTCTTAGGACACACTTTTTACCTCATTCACATTCATACACCGCCTCATGACACTTGACATGTATCTGATTCACTTGATCGTGCCGTGTCTTCCTTGGGCGTCGCCTACTTCTTATATCATTCACACTTGCGTCATATATTCTCATGGAGAAAAATTTTATTCGTAAAAACGATCATTTTAATAGTAAAAACGGTTTTAATGTTTATTGGCGGGAAAATGTAAGAATAATTTGTTGGTATACGTACGAAACACTGTTAATATGTTCGTAAGAACTTCAGTCCCGTTTTTAACCGTTTTTACTATAAAAATGATCGTTTTTTCGAATAACATTTTTCTCCTTGCTCCTTGCGCTCCTTTCTTCGTTCATTCGCTCTACATGCCCAAACCATCTGAGGGTCCCTTTCTCAAATTTCTCATTACGGTTACATCAATCAGCCTTGCATACTTTGCAAAACTGGGGGTTTCCATTTTCCAATTTTATACAACTGGTGGCTTTGCACTCATTTTTTATTGTTATATTTTAGCTTCTAGTTCAGGTGGTAGACATTTTCTAATTTTGAAAGATGATTGATTGCCTTTGATCCCGAACGAATTTTTTCTTTCGATTTTTGGTGATGTAGATTTTGAAGGTATTTTTTCATTGTTTATTTTTTTTGTATCTTTTTAAAATTGTTATATAGAGTGAGATTGTCATTTTATGTGAAACATGCCCTCTGAGATCTAATGTTGTTTCAAATGAAAGGTACAATAACTTCTAAACTATTAAAAAAAACCACCAACAGTTTTCAAATAACTCCATCAGTTGTCATCAGGCATCAAATAAGTACGACTACCAGTTTTAATTTGGGTCTGAAAGTGTTAATCGCTCCTACAGTGAGATTAAAGTAAATAATTAAATTAAAGATATGCATTATTACACGTTTAGCATTCATTCCCTAAGAATTTTTCGGAGCTAAATTACAATATTACTTCTATTTGTATTTGAACAGAAATTAAGATTCCGCTTTCACATTTTCATTTCTAATTTGCCTAGAAATAAGGGTTACGTTAGGTTATCCGCAGTCCTGAGTTTATTTCGAAATTAATATAAGTAAAGATCGTCTAGTTATATGATGAAACCAGTAAGATTCATAATAATAGGTAAAATTATTTCATTCCTATATCTCGTAATACTTTCACCCTAATAATAATGATAATCTGTGTCTTTTCACATGTACACGGAGAAAAATGTTATTCTAAAATACGATCATTTTATTCGTAAAAATGGGACTGAAGTTCTTACGAACAAATTAACAGGGGTTCAATGTTTATTGGCGGGAAAGAATAATTTGTTGTTATACGTAATTTCGTACGTATACCAACAAATTATTCTTACATTTTCCCGCCAACAAACATTGAAACACTGTTTATTTGTTCGTAAGAACTTCAATCCCGTTTTTAACCGTTTTTACGAATAAAATGATCGTGTTTTAGAATAACATTTTTCTCCGTGTGTCTGCAGACAACATTAAAATGTGTAAAGCTGTCACTTCTTTGAAAAACTACCAACATTTATAAAAAATTCTAAGCCATCCTAAGGCTTTGTTAGCCGCTCTTAGAAATTCGGCGGTTAATTTTATTTTATTCGCGTTTCAAAGAAATTTGCCACTTTGTGTAATAAATCCGTTTCCTTTTCAATGTTGCCTACAAAGATAGTGCTAGGCACAATGCTGTGATTTCCTTTATTACTACTACTCGAAAGCGAATTCTGAATGATTATTTTCTTCACATATTCGACGAAGACAGATACTATTCTATGCGTAGCATTACCGCATTCGCATTGTTCCCTAAATAATTGGTAGTAGCGAAAATTCTGAAGGCTTGAATTTTGTGTTTTTGTACGGGTAGATTCTCGTACGTAGATGGTAGACGGTTCCATTCACACAATCTGTTTGATTAATGGTCTGACACAAGCACTGAGCAGCTAGCAGGCTTGTTGTGGGTTACTTAATTAACCTCATGAAGGATATCTTGTGTAAATGTAGCAGTTATGTCAGCCACGTGAAATATTAAAGACAAAGAAGCAGTTAGGTGCATATTGCCTACGCGAAATTTCGTAGTTGCTTTGTCGGCATCAAAACATGTTCCGATACGTATATTAAAATAGGAATAGCCGCGTAGAATTTTCAACTTTGACCAACCGATGTATCGGAATATTTTGACGGTTATTAAGGTTTAATGACGGTAATTAATGAACAATTACAAAGTGTGAAAATATAAAAGGAAAATAAATTAACAATAGCATCATAACAAAATATACTACACGTAAAATTTCCATCGGTTTGCAATCCAAAATGCTCCAGCAGCGGCATGCTTGATCAACTTAATTTATGACATCATTTTTTAAACTATGCTGAATATCTCATTCAATCTAACTTTATGACCAGAAGAGTGTTTCTATCTTTTGGATCAGAGTAACGCGCGTTAAATCAGCCGTACATGACACATTTTGACAGTTTTCTTAAATACTTTATTCCGTATCACGCTAACGAGCTAAATAGGTACTGTGCTGGTGTTAAGACACAAACTCTTAAAATTAGTTACCCTAACATTAAAGATGACGGCGCGTTTTGCCATGTAATCCTCGTTAAGAGATGTCAGTCGCGGGAATGTTTGCCAAATCAAATGTCATCGCAAAATTCAAATGTCGTCGCCTACAAACATCAAAATATTACGAAAAAACGGATAGTCATTTATGAACGTCTATTAGGTTTATATTAAGGTAGTTTTAATAACTAACAAATAGTTATTTGTGTTTTTAGGTAGGTAATTAATCCATTTAATACACTACAGGCATACACAAGCCATTGAAAGCCATGGATGATCACAGAAATTTGATAGCTGATAACGCACGACGGACGCCTTCCGATATCCGACGGATTTTGCCTTTTTGTTTTAATTGTCTCGTAATGCTGACTTCCAAAAGTATAACACAAAAAATACAGAATCACCCTTTTGGTTGTTAATGTTCTCGGTTTCGCATTTTTAAGGACAACCAACCTCAAAATTTTCCCTATTGAAAATGTCCTGTTTTATTTTTGAGCACAAAACACTTTTACATGAAAAATATGTTTCTAGGCGATCGGATGTACGCTTCCACCAGTCATTGTGTCACACCGTCGTCCCTCCCATGCCTCACTTCACCCTATTTCTCCCTTATATATATTCCTCCGGGGATTTGTCTTTCTTTTACTTACTACTTACGTTACTTTCTTTATTTTATCATCAGAAATACCCATTTTAGTTGTATGTGCATGAAATGTTAGTCCTGAACAATCAACTCAAATTTGCTTTTGAATTTAAGTGTAATTTTCAAAATAGGTATTAGTTGCGTAAAGAATAAAGTAGGCCACTTACCTACAACATAATATTTGAACATAAAACTATTTTATTTGGCGTTTTCATAATTGGAACTGACTTGTAAACCCTTGATTTTTCACATGTCTGCGCTAGTATCTTCTTATAAAGCAAATTGACCGATTTTCTTGGCATTCCTTTTTCTGCTTTTGATTGAAGGTCAACGATTGACTATTTTCGATATCTTTCGCTTTGTTCTATGTACACCGCTGTGTACTATTTATCCATTGAACTATGCGCCAGTTGATGTGTCACGTCAGTTATGTGTAACAATCATTAATCAAATAGTGTTGCAATAGTTTGTTTATTCATTTGAATCCGAATTCCAGTGAGTAAATTAGTAAATATTTTCGTTTTGATTCATTCATTAGTTTAAACAGCTTGGTCAGATTTAATTGCGATTTGCTGGTAAGTACAAACCTACCTTTTAACATTTCGGTTCAATGTTCTTCTTATCTTGTTTTTTTTTTTTATCTGTGCTTTAAATTCACTTCCGTAAGCTATTCTTGCTGTTATGAAAACGCATACTTCGTAACTTAGTAATGAAGTTTTTATTTTCAAAATACCGTGTTACCTGATTTGTGACATTGAAAGCATTCAAATGATTAAATGTATTAGTTAAAAAAGTCGTACTTCAGTTGGTTATGTGGAACTCAACTTCGAACCTTCGTCACTCTTTGTGGAAGTGTGTATACTATGTTATCTGGACGACCACCGGAAACTTTGAAACTTTCCAGCCGGTTGCCCCAGATTAAGTTTGCGAATAAAATTTTACATAGTTTCGAAGTTAAGGGTTCTCTTATAAAGTGAGGGCTTCTATAATTTGGTATTCAATTTCAATTCAATTCAATTCAATTTCATTGCCGGCAACCCGGGCGTTTATTGAGATAATACATTATTTTATAACTAGTAAGTTACCCGCCTCACTAGACGTTGTCTGTTCTGAGACGGGTAATAATTAAAACATTAAAAAAGATAAAAGATGTACAGGAAAATAGTCAGAAAATAAACAGAAAAAAAGGTAATAATTAGAACATTAAAAAAGATAAAAACAGGAAAATAGTCAGAAAAGAAACATGAAAATACAAGTTGCAAGAATAATAAATCAATAAGAAGAAAGAATAAATATCTGAAATTGGAAATAAAACATGTGTAAATGAAGGATGAGGAATTATCGATTAGGAAGAGATTAGCTTGGTGATGCATTCTCTTTTTTTGTGTAGTAGCCAAATGTTGCATTGTTTATATAGCCATTGCAGATTTTTATCAGTGATGGAGTAAGTGGTTTCTTTTAAGAAGGTGTTGAATATTAGAGGTGAGAAGTAGGATACGTGCTTTTTTGCAAAAGTTGATTTAATTGTAGGCGTAGGCACTTGGAATTGATTGTGTGATTTTGCTCTTGTATTTTGTGGGTGAGTTATATGGCATTGAAACGTCGCGTCGCGAACAATTAGGTTTCCTTTCGAAGGACCGACACAGGTTTGACCTGTTTCTCAATGAACCTATAACGTTTGATTATCGTCAACCTCTGTTAGGAAATGGTACTCAAGAAGAATAAAGAATGGTCCTGTCTTTTTTTGAAAGACTTAATTTTTTACGACTTATGCTGGCACTACTAGCTACGTATATGTATTATTTTATTATACTCAATGAAAATCATGTTTGGATAACAATAAAATTCCGCAGCAAGCTTTTAAGACAGGAGTATTTGATTGGCGACAATAAATAATGTTATCGATGTTTATTATCATTGATGAATATGTTTTGTTGCAGCCAACTCTTGATGTTGACAAAGTCAGACAGACAATCATCAATAACCAAACAATAGACGAATTATTGATAAGTAAATTACTCAATACATATATCGTTGTACCCACCAAATTTTAATATACATACTTTGTCAGTGTTTATATATATATATTTTTCAACTTGAACTGAAGCCAAATTGATTTTAACTCACTTATTTGGTCACCCCATTATAAAGTTCACTTAGATTCCATTGAAAAAAATACAACACAATTTTTTAAGACATATAAATTATAAACTTAATACTTCTATTGAAAATATAAACTATGACTGAGAAATCTAAAATTAATAAAGCTGTGCGACAGAAGATTGATATCTGATGTCATTTTTCTATTTGAAATAATCAATCCCTCATTGACAAAAGCCCTGCATTATTGCAATTGATTTCAATTCATTTTTCTAATAGGGTCATATCAAAGGGTCACATGAACTAAAACTATCTTTCACTGCAACAATAATGGCAATACCAAATGGTTTATGAACTCCCTTACACCACGCTTATACGCAGAAGTATCATTTTCGATAGCACCAAAAGAACTTTTGAAAACTAGTTTGAAAATTAGTTTCAATTTTGTTTACAATGATTGTAAACATGTACACCATGGATTATGTAAAGTTTAATTATATCTTCTTGAAAATTGATTCCAACACGGAATCACAATTGTGTACTCCAATTCGCCGAATTCAGAATTTGGGAAATGAATACAAGGACATTGCGGATATGTTTGACACATCATTTATTAAGAATAAACACCCCATAGTAAGATGTTTATCGGAAAAAAGATCAATAATATTTAATTGAATATACCACATAGTTCTCCTTGACTCAATCTACGAATTGTACTTATCCCATTCTGTTGTTTCTCTCTCTACCTTGCATGGTAGGGTATCCTGCTTTAATCAAACTCGTATTTGATTTTGTTTTTGATTATGTTGTTGATTTTGTTTTTGATTTTGACTTTGATTTTGTTTATGACTTTGTTTTGGATTTTGTTTTAGATTCAGTTTTTTTAATTGTTTCTAATGCTTATTTAGATGTACTTTGCTTATTAATTTTATTTTTTGCTTTTGTGTGAAAAAGTGCCAACTAATTTTGTGTGAATTGAATGTAATTTATGATTTAGATAAACTTTGTTAATCAAAAAATAAAAACACGTGAAAGCCCAGCAGGGCGTGAAATACAAATAAATAAATAAAAAGGGAAAAGCTCTTCATCCAAACAAATTAAAACCCAGACAATAATTACATCAAAACTGAGTATGTTGTTTTACATTATCTTTATTCTTTTATTATTTACATATTGTTGTACACGGTTGGTATTCATTATTATTTATCGTATCTTTATAATCTCTGTCTGCGGTGTGAATTATGAGTAAAATATGGTGTATTCAATGAAAAAAAATCGGTAAATACGTTTTTAATGACATGTTAGGTTCCTTTTACACTTACATAGATATGAACTTTAATTGCTTAATTTACCAAAACAGCTAATTCTGGTTCATTCTATATCGTGTTACCTGATGATTATTCTGTGATTTTGGGTGGTCGAAATCAATAAATTATTGCCATTTGGTTTAACAAACAAAAGATTCTGGGTCATTCTGTCCAAATGATAGTATGACAAATGTCAAAGATTAACAATACTTACTATGTAAGTGGATAACGTTATCTAAGGGTTTTCGGGTCACAAAAACAAATATTTGGTGTTTTGTTAATTATTGAAGCTGTGTGCAATGTGTGCATTGTTTCGATTGCTTCCGATCCGTGAGAATTATATGTTCCAGCAGATAAAATTCCGCAACCGCGAGTTTTTTGATCATAGGCCGTGCAGGCGGCTTTTTGATGGGTATCGTCCAATTTTCTGAAGTTTGTGCCCCTTGTGTGTGCAACAGCGATCATTAGAATGTGTGCAAAAATGTAGATAGTTATCACAAAGGTACCTATCCTTTTTTCTGTCCAAATAAAAACCTACGTAATATATGTATGTCGTACAACTTCGTTCATTTGAGATTCACTGGACGAATGAAAACTAATTTTAACTAAGTAACAAACTCCCAAATTTGCTGCTCATCAGAACTCAAGAACCCCACCCCCAATCTCCCCTACAGCATTTTTTAACCGAAGAGGTTTGGAGCGCTAAAATTTCAAGATTACGATTTATGAATAATATTTCATTTTAGAAAACATTTTGTTGTTCATAGGCACAGCTCAAATTTTCGATTTTTGTAAAAGCCAAAAGAAACCGATTCCAAAAATAGCCGTTTCCTTGGAAAAATAATATCGGGCGTTCCAGTGGCAGAAAGATCACCGGAACTATCTTCGTACATGAAGCTGGGTTATTTTTTTTTCTTTTCAATTTTAATATTTGGTTTTACAAAGCGCTCTCTTTAGAATGAATTCTTTATTTAAAAAAAAGAGGTTTTTATAACGTTACGTTTGGTTGGAATCTTCTTTTTTCACTAGCCTATTCACGAGTCCCGTCGGCGACATGTATCTTCTCTCGTGAGGTTTTTCAATATGGATGAGTGTTTCAGGCTAATAATTATTGCTTATAATAATTGCTACCCCTTGTGCTATGCATAAAAAAAAGTCTTGTCTTAATTTATTAATTTATCAATAATAAAGGAATATTCATCAAATGCTTCTGTTATTTTACAATAAAATATATAAATTTGTTTTAGACCATTTTAATTTTAATTACACTCTACCGGTTTCGGAAGAACCCTTCCTTCGTCAGGAGAATATTAAAACTAACCTATGATACAAAATATTGATAGATATATACCAAACCTTTAGGTGCTGGAGTGGGAGGTCAGAGGGGGAGGGGGTAGTTGCGGGAAATCCGGCAATAACAGAGCGGTTTATTGGAAACATATCTAGAATGGGACTAAATTTGGTTATTATATTAGCGTTATTATTTAGGGATTTTTTAAATTCAAGTGCTTCCAGGTTATCTAATTTTTTGCTTTTATTATTACGGTGAAGAATTTTAACCCCTGTGTCCTTATTAAAAGTATGATTGGTGGAAATAAGATGATTGGCAAACTCCGAAAAATTATTATTATTTAAACATCTTAAATGTTCCATGATTCTAATATTTACATTTCTGGTTGTCTTTCCTATGTAGAATGATGGACAATCATTGCAACATAATTGGTAAATGCCTGAGTGGCTTAATTTATGATCTCTATCTTTAGTGTTTTTTAATAATTTACCTAAGTTGTTGTCAGTATAGAACGCGGGTTTAATACAAGGAGGCAATTTTTTTGTACTAAGTGAAGAAAAATTAGATATATATAAGATCCTACGCTATTGAAAGGGATTTGTGATTTTATTATTAGTTTCAGGTTTACCAAATAAAAATTTATTAGTTGAAATGAGCTTAAGTTTCTTATTTAGGATTTTATCAATTAAGTGTGAGGAATAACCATTATTCAGAGCAATTTGTTTAATTTTAGAAAGTTCAATTGTGAAATTAACAGATGAAACAGATGAAGGGTTCTTCCGAAACCGGTAGAGTGTAATTAAAATTAAAGTGGTCTAAAACAAATTTATATATTTTATTGTAAATTATGGCGAGCCACAAAGTTAATGCTTATTACGAACATGCTTCTGTTATTATTAAAACTAATAAATAATTTTTCATTTAGTGCATCCATTACCATCAATACTTAGCATGGATAAATTTCCACGTAGGAATAAACAATTTACTGAAACCTATATATATATATATTTTGCTCCTAATTAATTTGATGTCACATTTCTGAAAAACTGGATATTTTGACGTTCCGAATACCGAAAAACTGGACGGTCCTGTTCAAAATGGGATATAATATGGTCAAACTATGTATGTAGGGCGTTCGGACAACTCGTCAAAGTGGCACATCATTCCTCCTTTGAGAAGAAAAGTGATAAAAAACAAATCAGGTTATGTTAGGTTAGGTTATGGGCTACTCGATCGGGAAGACTAGTTGACGGAGTTCTTTTTATCTCTCCAGCAGGACTCTCAGAACATCGTCTTTCACCCCAGTGGTAGATTTCGATTCAAGCGTTTGTTACTTCTGGACACGCTGACCTCCCGATTCCTGCACTTTCCGGAACTTCTTCTCCTTCCTTTTCTAAAAAAGACCCTCCGCAGAGCATTCCCAAAGATGACAGACCCCGAGAAAATTGTTTTCCTCGGATAAAACTATATTAAACAGGTTACCTTAAGTTTGGTTATGGGCTTTTTTCATCATTTTTAATTTACTTTCAAAGGGATGTAGGAATGTTCGGTAGAAATGTAAAATTTGTTGAGCTGCCTGGAACCGTATCTAGGCTTTCTTAAAATGTCTCAATACCCACGATATCAATATCGATTGTTGCTTCTCTTTTCAACCGTGCTATTTAAACATGTTAAGAGGCTAGACTTTGCACCACACGCGGAAAGTTTATATATTTCATTGTCTGTCGTTCTGACCCGCTCTAAATCAGATAACACACACTTACGATACATGCGAATGCGAAACTTGCGAATGGGACAAATGCTGTAAACTCTCATATTTACCACAGAAATCGCTCGAAAAAGGGTTTCGGGAGAAAACATTTTTCTACACCCAAACTTTCTAGAAATTGTAATAAAAACCAAAATATGTTTTTGGAAGAAGAAGCTTGTCGGCATGTTTTTATAATGTTGTAATTCTTTATGTGAATTGAGTTAACACCACTTTTTCCTTAAATAATATTTTCCGATAAATTATACATGTTTTTTTTATTTTTTTTATTTAACATTCTTTTTTTACATATTTCAACATTAAGTCCCGTTAAACTGATTTATATACATATATAAAATAAAGAGCAGAGGAAAAACGAAAGAAAGAAGAAGAAAAAAGATTATAAAAATGGAAAAAACATTAAAAACGAAAATTAGAAATACGGACGTTAGTACAAAAAAATTCTTTCACATAACCATTTTTTTAGCATACATTTTCTTCTGAAAGTCAATTCACAGTTTTTTATTGAATTGGGTATTAACATGTTGTAAATTATTGGTACGAAGTATTCTAGAGTTCTTTGACCGTATTTATTTAGGTATCTGGGAATAACAAGTCCATCGTTTGCAGTTAGTCTTGTATTATGAACATGTACCACTATTTTATTATACTCAGATTGAGATGTATGCTGATTCGCAATTTTGAACCACAATATAGCACGAACAGATAATAAATTTACAGAGTTATATAGTAATGATTTTGATACATCATGTCTTTGTTCGTATTCAGCTTTGTTTAATAATAATTTTACTAAGGAATATTGTAAATTTTGCACTGAAAGAAGATTTGTTTTTGTTGAATGTCCCCATGTAGTTATTCCATATCTTATTAGGGATTCTGCCAATGATAGATATATTGACAGTGAATTTTTACGTTAATACACGAAAGGCATCGAAAATTTAAAAACATACCGACATAGCTTTCACTTTCTAGAGGGCAATATAAAAAAAACATTTCGTGCAGTTTTCGATGAAGAAAATTGTTTTTTCCCGGGCGTCCTTTTTGTATGGGCCGAAAAGCGAAGTCTGTCGTCTTAATACTACACATTATTTTACTTACAGCAAATACCTTTAGCATGAAATTTTGCCGATGTTTTAGGCGGTAATGCGAAATAAATGCGTTTTTAATGTCGTAACCGCGATATACATGAATAATTGCCGTAATGTATCACACTTAGTGTGGAAATAAGTTTCACGGTGGCTTCTGGCCTATTAAATTACCTAAACTTGAGATGATTAGGCCGAAGGTATATTATGTAGATAGTGGGCACTGTTGCGAGCGCGTGCTATGACTGATAATGTCATTATTGAATATGTAATTAATAATTATCTAGTAATGTGTTTACGCATTAACGATAACACAGCATCGGGATTGGTAGGTTCAATATACCATAAGTGTTGATATTTCCCTATATGAGTAATATATTATTTAGTTTAGGCGATGAGATACCTTCTAATGGTACGAAATTTAGTTCATATCGGAACAGGTTGTTCAGCAAATTATCTTTTTTACCAAGTACCTATTATCATAACGCACAAAAAAATATTTTACTATTTTTTTCTTCAATTACGAGGGCGAGTCAATAAGACCGCGACTTTTTGAATTTCCCGCCTTTTTTTAATTTTTTGTAAGAGTCCCAACTGCTCCTGTCTGGAGCCAGTGAGACTATGGCATCCCCAATTGGGATATGTTGTGAGGCTGAAGTTAAGCGGGGAAGGGAAGGAGATGGGCAAGAGGAAGGTAGGGAAATACCTGGCTATTCAGATCTAGTCACTAAACACGGCTAAAGCGATTTCAAGCAACGTTTCAATTCTGAATGGTGATCTTACTGAGGGCCATACTGAGAGTATCTATATTATTAATACATTATTTTTATTTAATTAATTGTGAAATAACACAAATTAATCAAATAAAATTTATTTGTGCGCGCTGGGTTCGAACCCGCGACCTTCGGAGTGGGATTCCAAAGGCTTGTCCCTGGGCTACGCCGGCCGTACCCTTTTTAGCTGAAAGGACAACACTGCTCCTGGTAACAGGCGTCTGTCACTTGACTCCTGTCAAAATTTGAACAAGCTGCGTCATTTAGTTTGTGTTTGACAGCCACCGCTAAATTTGAGGCGAAAATGGAAAAAAAGTGAATTTCAAAGTGCGGAAGAAACCATCACTCAAACCAAGGCTAAGCTTGATAAATACTCTGCACCATCAATTTCAATGGAAAAAAGTGATTTACTGAATTTCGCAGTGGCCGTACACGTACAAGATGCCGAAGATGACGAACGTTCTGGACGCCCAGTTGAGGTCTCTACACCTGAAACAATTGAAAAATTTCACGATATAGTGTTGGCCGATCAGAGATTGAAAGTGCGGGAGATTGTGGAAGCCATAGGCTTTTTCGCAGTGGCCGTACACGTACAAGATGCCGAAGATGACGAACGTTCTAGATGCCCAGTTGAGGTCTCTACACCCGAAACAATTGAAAAAATTCACGATAATATGGTGTTGGCCGATCGGAGATTGAAAGTGCGAGAGATTGTGGAAGCCATAGGCATATCACGGTTAAATTTTTGAATGATCAGTTTATGAGAAAGCTTGTAATATTTCTCGGATGTCGTTAAAAATAACACAATGTGCCCAGATAAGGGAGACTTCAAGGCAATACTTCTTTAAGTAGGTTGTATAGATTAATAGTATTATTACAATGGCGCCCATTTAATTATAACTGCATTCCAGCTCCTATGAATTGTCCAAATTTATTTCATTAATATATTGATTGCCCATTGAAATGAGTTCAGTTATTATTATTTTTAACAGCGTAAAGCCGCATTCAGACAAGAGTTAAAAAAGCTGAGTTGATTTCCTCGCCAAAGATAGCCACTATTTCTACTTTTATTGTTGGTCCTGCTATTGATATCAGGATAACAATGCCATGTTCTAGACGTTTCCTTCCGATAGTTTTAGTTTTTATACCCGCGCCCATCTTTTTTCCTTCATAATACAATTTAAGCTTTACCATTTTCCTTTTCAATCACTTTTCTTTTTCATTGCGTAATAGATCTCACGTACCCATTTCATGTTCATTTTAAAAATCGGTAGTTTTTGTTTGGTGAATTCAGATAAGAGATAAAGTGCCTACCCATAATATAAAATAATATTTTTAACAGAAAACTATTTTAATTGTCACTTTCAAAAGTGGAACTGATTTGTCGAGAATTTATACTATCGTCATTTAGATGAGACACGAAGCGGAAAAAAATTGTTCCACTTTTTACCTTTAATTGGTCTATTTTGATCTCAAACGCTCCATACGCAGAACGACCGGAAATTATCGAATCCGGCCCCCGCGCACTGCTACTCGCGTGGTAATAATATAACACATTTCGACGAGATTAGTACCTACGCAATGGCGCCTCTGTGTCTATCTCGTGATTATAGGATATTTTCTAATTTTAACCTTTTTTCTAGCTTTGTACCGCTCCCTTGAGACATTTCGGTTATTTCTGCCCAAAAAAGCAATTTTTAAGATGTATTTACATCTGTCACTGACTCCTGGCCTACGTCTTTTTGAGGAAAGCAAGGAGTGAACCCAAGCCTTGAAGAGACCCATGTTGTAAAAAGTATGATTTATAATATATCTGTGTTAATACTTAATTACGGTTAAATAATCTATGTCACTAAGATAACCTACTCTATGTTGATTATCATCATCTACATAGATTATGTATGCATATCCAAAGGTGATAATTAGCGAAATGCCATGCAAACCGTTGATATAAATTTTCCAAGGCTTGTAAATACCTTTTATCTCTGCTCTTAGTAAAACAAAATAAAAATTTAACAAATACCATTTTCAATCTAAGAGATGTGCCGAGCACTCTAAAAAAGGTTTTAAAGAATTTCGTTAGCTTATTTCGATTCTTTCAATCTTTTAAAACTTGATCTTTTGAACATAGTGCTTTTCTAAAAGCAGTTTACTTCGGGTGTGGAAAACGTTACAAAGTTGATATTTTCAGTATTGGAGTGATTTGAAAGATCTTTCGTTTGGAAGACATCCATGACAGAACAGTAAGGTACTGCTCCAAGTATTCATCATTCACAACTATATTGCACACTGTCTTCGTACTCTTTCTTTCAAACTCCTTGACTTTAGACTTAAAACATTAATGTAATGCGGGCGGCTTTTCGTTCTACTTCGCCCAGTTTAAGTGTTGGTGACTATTTATAAGGCATCACCCTTTTGAAAAACTAACTACTATTAATATTAAACTACAGAATACTTATATTTAATAGGTAGATATATAATAGTAGACATTTTTACATTAAGACCGTGAATAATGAGAGGAACACTCTTCACCCCAACATAAATCTTCTTATTATTGAATGAAAGCGAAAAATGTTTCTTCTTCATACTTTTTTTTCTTAAATATAGTATTATAGATGGCGCCACTTCCGTTTGCAAATCGCATGTGAGCGAGTGATAAGTTTGCATATTACGGCAGCAGCTCCGTGGAAAGGGCACGTTCACGGACGGGTCAGAACGGTTTCCATACAGTGTGGCGTTGGAGATTTACTCGGAGTCGGGTTCCTTAATTTGAACCATACGGGCATTACCGTATTAATATATTTCGATTGTAAAATTCAGACATAAGACAATATGCCACTGACTTATTAGTCTCACGTTCTTTGAAAAATTATTCTCCCTTAATGCTTCCTTAAATATATACCTCGCGATAAAGCATTCTGATATCATTCAGATATAATTTAATGTGATTATACTTCGCTCACCTTCCAAGAGTCGTAAAGTTCTGAAAGGTTTTTCATTGTGATTCCCGCGGTGAATTTAATTTCTCAAGGAATTATTCAGCCGCAGTCAAGGGGAGTTATATTGAAATGGCACGGATATAGTCAGAGATCACGGGCTCAAAGTTGTCAAACAATATTTAGCCAAGTCATAAACGGGATCTCAAGACCCTGAAGCCTTTTAGAACCTCTTTATGTCACGCGTGGTATTTATATCCTTACGTAAGAATTACGCGTCTTTTGTTTATGTATTATCGTTTCCAATATGCTATAAAGGTTAGCTGAGGAACCTATAAGCCAACAATGTATCCATAGTTAGTGTGCCTTATATCAGCCTCGAATAAGGTTAATAGTCATAAAAATCGCTTGCCAAACGGAGTCTAGTTAGCCTATTATTTTGTGGATAGCCATAAATATATTTTTAAAAGATTGTTTCTTATACGCATATGTACATTTCTAATGAAAAAAACACATTTTTTAGTAGTTTTCCCTTATATTTTTTATTAAACTAATTAACAATTTTAGTGGTAGTTAATTAGTTTTTACGTATCATAAAAATCAATGACATATAATAAATAATATTATTATAAATGTGTAGGTATTGTGTGAAAACTTTTATATTTTTAGCACAAAATGCTAATTTTAGCACAAATTATATGATTAAATCATTATAATATATATGATTTAATCACTGTAACTTAATACTTATAATTTATTTAATATAGAAATATACATTATTTATTGTTCTTCGTTAATACTGGTTTTTAATTGTTTCCTTAATTACCCAAAGTGTGCTCCGTCCCCCACGGCCTTGTAAAGTGAATTTTGCTGTCGGCCTGGTGGCGCCCCTTTAGTAAAATAAAAATAAAGCCTACAGCCACCACTAACTTATCTATATCTAGTCTATAATTTCCTCATTTTATACAATTTGGCTAATAATAATATATTTATTTATTATATGTCATTGATTGTTATAATACCTAATAACTAATTTGATTACAATCAAGATTCTTATCGACAATATGATTTATTATAAATCAATATGATGGAAAATCATTTTTATTGTTTTTAATCGAAAAAAATATCATTCCGAAGGCAAAATGATATCTACATGTTTTGCTCCCAATATGCTCAGGAATCGCTGATTAAACTCCTGCGGATACGTGCTGTTACACTCTGTATATTTTCAATTGTTATAAGTTGCGAAAGTATATTTTTGGTTTCTATTTTCTTTATGTTTATATTCGCAGTAGCGCATTTCCTTATTATTATTACTTATTTTACAAGTACAGGTCTATGTAACTCAATTTATTTAAATTCTACACAATTCATTATTCACAGTTTCCTGGAAGCAAGCGAAAATACACAGAATAAATGCATTAAACATTATTTAAATCGTCCAACATTTAAATAGTCCGTATAATATATAGGTTTTGGTCAGATCTAAAATGTTTTCTGTTGGAAAATATACAAAGTTAGTCCAGAAGCCACTTGGGGTCAGCAAGTTTATGGAACTTGATTGATCAGCTAATAATAATGTCAATCCCTAACCTAACCTTACATTAATAGTTCCCGGGGCGGCGGTACCCATTCCCGCCTCCCAAATGTCAATGTCAGGAACATAATAAAATAATAACCTAACCACGTACGCCTGATACTTTTTACACCGTGGACATAAAAATGATGTCCAAATGATTTAATAGATGGATTTTACTTGAAACCAATACCTAAATGGCTAACCATTTAAATATTATTTCTCATTTAACTCTAGTTTTAACTCACAAAAGGTGACTGTTTTCATTGTTGTCATTATGTATTTTTATCTCAGTATGAATAACTAACAATCTTCACCTTTTTCCATGGAGATTAGCATAACAACGTGATCTCCTGTTATCTCTGAGGTCGTCAGCTGTGGAGCAGTTAGTTAGCAGTTTGCAATCTGTTGCAGGGGTGTTACGGATATTCGCATTTTGGAATATTCGCATTAATTCAGACATCTGCATCCGCATCCGCATCCATTAATACGAAGCTTTTACGGATGCGGATTCATATCTGCACAAAAGTAGCAACATGTAAAGCAAGTGGGCGGAACCAGAGTGGCGCGCGTTTGCTGGTTGATATCTTCGTTGAACGAGGATAGCAACTAGCACGAAGTTCGTTCGCTAACTGACCAATAGGAAGGCACACATTGGTGACAAGTTCATACAGGTTTTGTTCGCTTTGTTTTAGTTATCGATGTGATACTCATTGTGAATCAATTACAGTTTACTGTGTTTATCCAAGTTTTTTGCGTGTTTGATAAACATTTCGATGTAAATATTAAGTGGAAAAGTAAATAAAAATGCCGCCACTAATAAAAAGCAGTACCTGGACTTATTTTGTATTACTATTTATTAAATATAATTAAACAATTTTTTTATATATTTTTTTCATTATTAAGCTTTAGACTTAAAATGCTAAAAAAACTGTTTTAGTTTTGTTCTCAAAATAAATAAAACATATTATAATTAAATCCATTTTCATTTATTTATGCACTTAAAATTGAAATATCTTATAAAAAATCCGCATCCTCGGATGTGAACATCTAATAATCCGCATCCGGATCCGCGAATGTCAACATTTTTGCATCCGCAACAACCCTGGTCTGTTGTTATCGACTATCGATTATCCCGTATAATATCTGACGAGGCTTTTGAACCCAATACGTTTGCATCCTTGAATCATTATTCCGGTGTTAAATGGCCTACTTCAATGACGTCTATTGTATATATTTCATACGTAAACTTCCACCTTTGCTTAAGAGGAAGCCACAAGTCAAAAATGTATATATTTTTAGTGTGCCTTATATCGCCACGGATATAATAGGCATAAAAATAGCTTAGCAAACGGAGTCTAGGAGTCACAATTTCAAGCGCATAAATGGTTTTCATTTATACTTTACCACTATTAAAATATTAAAATAAAATTAAAATTAAAATATTTTTTCTCGGATTGCTAAAGGAAATTTTTCCGCCCACATTAAAAAAATCATACTTCCGAATTTGAATATTATAATATACATATAAACTGATTATAGTTCTATGTAGCCAATGAATTCCCATATCTTTTGTACATTATCACATATTAGTAGGATTTATAAAAAAAATATAATTAAATCTTTAACCTTAAAACATTTTAAAGAATCTAGAGAATATTTATTTGGTTATATTTTGAATGTACATTATATTATATAGTCGTTTTAATAAAAAAAAATTTGATAATTTGCCACATTTTGGCAACAAAGCAATCCGAGGTTTTGGAAATAGTGCCATAATGTGGCAAAAAGCGCTCGAGTGGATATGATCATTTTAGCGTAACATAAAATTAGTCAAAGATAATATTGTTAATTCTGAAATTTTAAATATGACGTTTAAATAATTGGTGGCAGTGATGTATTGGAATGGCGTTTGTCCCGGTAAGACGAGAGGTTCTGGGTTCTTGTCCCACTTGCGACCGTTCTTTTTATTTTTCTGTGTCCTTCTCATATTTAAGTTTATATTATTAGTGTTATCTTCTTATTCAAGGATATATTACATTTTATTTATTTATTTAATACACGATTTATCGAAAATACATATAGTTTATTGTGATATTTCACCCTCCATGCTAGGGATGACCCTTTGTTATGGCGGGTGAATTTTACAGTTTGGGGATATACATTCATTAGTATTGGTTGATAATTTTCATTAATTAATACTATGCACACAATTCTTTTACAATAAAAAAGTTATATGTAGTTAGATTGAATTACAAGAATAAGATGAAGAAGTTAAAGAATTATTGGAAAAGAGAAATTTAAGGAATTATTAGTGTATAAGTCACAGTAATCAAGTTAGGAAATAAAGATAAAGAATAAAGATAAATTATGTTTTGCCTGCTTTTAATACTGTGCATCCAATTCTTCTATAATAAAAAAATTATGTATAGTTAGATTGGGTTACAAGAAGAAGATGAAGAAGTTAGAGAATTATTAGAAAATGAAAAATTTGAGGGATTATTAGTATAAAGATCACACTAATTATTCTTGTACATACTATACTGCTAAGATAGAGAATAAAGATATATTATGTTTTGTCTGAAAGGTGATTAAATTGATAGAGTGTAAAATGAATGGGTATTGTAATTGTAATGTATTCCATGTGTAAGGATCCATCTCGTTATTTGTTTTTTGAAGGAATGGGGTTGGTTCACGGTTTTTTGATGGGAATAACCAACAAAAGTTATAAAACGAGAATTGTTAAGTAGTTTAGCGGTTAATTGTGAATAAATAAAAAAAAAATAAAAAATTGTAATTAAAAATGTACATATAACATATTTGCCCACGACATGTGAAAATATGTTATTAACAGCGTATAAAAGTGTGGCTATGAGCGAAAAATTACGTTCAGTCACTTTGGTGACACCGACTTTATTTATTTGAGCTTCATTTGAAAAAAGCGATCGCTCAGTTTGAGTTGACAAAAGAAGCGATCTTAAGACGATAGACTTCGCTTTTCAACCCATACAAAAAGGACGCCCGGGAAAAAACACTTTTCTACATCAAAAATTGCACAAAATGAATATATTTTTTTATACTGCCTTCTAGAGGGTGAAAACTATGTCGGTATGTTTTCGAATTTTCAATGCGTTTCGTATTAACGTAAACATTCACTGTCAAACATGTACGATTTATCAAAAAATATTATTTAAGGAAAAAGTGCTGCTAACTCAACTCTCATAAAGAATTATAAAATTATAAAAAGCTACCGACGTAGCTTCTTCTTTCTAAAAAATATATTTTTTTTCAAATTTCAATTTCGTGAAAGTTTCGGTGTAGAAAAGTGTATTCTCCATAAACCCCTTTTCGAGCGATTTCTGTAGGTAAATTTGAGCGTTGTCTCATTCGCACATTTCGCATTCGCATGTATTGTAAGTGTGCGTGAGCTTATTGTGAGCGGGACAGAATGACAGTCGCGGGTGTTCCGCGTATCGTTCAAAGTCTAGCCTCTTAAAGCGTAGTCTTGATTCACTGGAGGTCTATATTTTTTCAGACAGCCTGCCTACTACCGAATTTAGGACGTTTCTTAGCCAATCCGTCTTTCTATTCGCCTGTTTCCGAATCCTAATTGGTATTTAGCACCCAATCTGACCGTAGTCCCTCCGTAGATTGTAAATAATCGGGTCATCTTCCCGTTGCTGCCCTTTCCTGTTCCCGAGAGTGTTTCTGATAATATCCGCACCGGACATTCGTCTGAATTGTCGGAAACCGGAAACATTCATGTTATATCTTCTACCGAATCTCCAGCCTTTCCGAGATCTATCTATTCGTCGTAAGCACAATAAGTTCTAGCAATTTTTCTATTGTCATTCTTCATATATTTTCTTTATAATCAAAAATGTTCTTAGTCATGCATATGATCGGGAATTATATTTGCTTGTAACTTACAAGTTTACGTAACTTAGTATCTTGCTCTCAAACGTATGAAGCATAATAATTATCTTATCATCATCATCACCATTCTTGGCTCTAAAACTCCTGGTGGGTCTTGGCCTCCTCAAGAGTCTTCCTCCACTCATCTCGGTTTTGTGCCAGCTCACGGAGAAAAATGTTATTCTAAAATACGATCATTTTATTCGTAAAAACGGTTAAAAATGGGACTGTCATTTTGTTCTTACGAACAAATTAACAGTGTTTCAATGTTTATTGGCGGAAAAATGTAAGAATAATTTGTTGGTATACGTACGAAATTACGTTTACCAACAAATTATTCTTTACATGTTCCCGCCAATAAACATTGAAACCCTGTTAATTTGTTCGTAAGTACTTCAGTCCCGTTTTTAACCGTTTTTACGAATAAAATGATCGTATTTGATAATAACATTTTTTCCGTGCTCTCTTCAGTTTAGAAGCTCCAAGTAGATATGTCTTTGAGAACGTTGTCGCTCCATCTTAAGCTTGGCCTTTTCAGGCTCTTTCGCCCTATCGGTCTTGAGTTCAGTAGGGATTTTGGTCATTCTCTCCGCATGACCCAGCCACCGAAGTCTTCTCAGTTTAATAAACTTTGTGACATTTAGCTCTTTAGCTCATTCTTATACAAATGACAATAAAATAACTTTGTTTTAATTCCACTTTATTAAATATCTTTAATCAAACGGTTTCGGCTCGACTTGAACCTTCATCAGTTAAAATAACATACAGAGTATTTTAATTAAAAATAGATTTCATTTAAATACTCTGTTTTTCAAAAATTTGGCGTATTTTTTCAGAGGCGAAAAATATTCCCGCTTTGCAATAAAATCCAAAAAAAAATTATATTTGTTAACGTCAAAAACTAAAAACTGTTTTCGAAAGGTGATGAAATAGGCTTTCAAATTTTATTATTAGAAATAACCATGTAATTTTCTAAATATTAAAATTTGGATGAAAACTTTAAAAAGTTTTAAAAACGGCTTAATTTACGTTTTTTCTAACTAAAATTACTGATAATGAAAAAAAATAAAAACACATACATATTTCAAGAATCAGAATGAATTATAAACGTTACTGTCGCCTCAATTTTTTGACATTTTATGTAAAAAGATTCTTAAAAAATTCACAAAGTTTCTTATTTTTTTTTAAATTGCGATCGGAAACTTTGATTTTATAAAGGTGTACATAATTTTTTTTTTATGCCTAACTTTTAGATTTGAATATATATCGTGTTGTATTCTCTTTCCAATACAGTTTAGATCATACTTCTCACTATGATAGTAAGGGAGATACGACGTTTTCTATGAGACCTATGTGAGCTGGGACAAATATGGTCTCCTGTGATTAAACGGGTTAAATATATATTTTATTCACCCCTGATAAAGGTTAAAGTCGCAACGAAACCGGTTGTTTAAAGAGATATAATAAAGTGAAATTAAAACAAAGTTATTTTATTGTCATTATTATAATTATGTATACCTAACCAAGAAGTGTTTGCTACATGTGAAAATATAATTATCTTACTTTGAAAACGAACTGAAGAGAAATTGTTGAATAGAAAATATTGTAGATAAATAACACATTGCTTTCTTTACTAACCGCAACGTCACCATTGTATTTTTGTACAACAATTTAATAACAAATAATTACTACTTGTTTATGTAGAATTTATGCAGAGTTTTAGAATAATTGTTTTCGGTAAGTTTTCCTGGTAGTCTAAATACGCAGTTAAGTCCCCAGGTTATCTGTTGACCTTTGATCTCCTCATCTAACGTGTTAATGGGTGGTCTTTATTTTTATTTGTTGTCTGTATTTCCACACGCGACCACATTCTTACGTAAATAATGCAGGTACTGTTATTTGTCTATGGAAAACCACAAACCACGGTTTCTGTTTTGCCTTTGTTTTATTTTATTATATTATTCTTCTAGCTGAAGTCCTCGACGTTGCCCGGGCTTTGCTCAGAGTTGATATATATATATATGTTATGGATATGCGACCTTCCTTTTGTTTGGAATGTCATAAATCTCGAATTAAAACTGTAGATTTGTATAAATAGCTACGTCCGCCCGCCACAGACACTAATTTTATAAACAGCAGCAGGGGTTAGCCCATCCTAATATGTTGCCAGATCTAAGAACCACAAGGCAGCATATAGGTATCAATATATTTCATTATTTTTATGTGAGTACTGCACAAGAGTGCTAAGTGCTCCCAACGTGGAGCCAGTGAGACTATGGAATCCCCAATTGGGGTTTTTTGTGAGGCTGAAGGTAGGAGGGAAAGGAGACGAAAAAGAGGACGGTGGTGAAGTACCTGGCTATTGTAAAACCATTTCAAGCAACCTTTCGATTCTGAATGGTGATCTTACACCAGAGTGATATTGAGAGTATCTTCCACTCTGGAACGTGCCGAAAATATTCTAAATGTATATTTTTTAATTAATAAATTCCGGTGAAAAATGCACAGGATTTTGTGGACAGCCAGACGCCCAAATGGGTCAATTCTGGAAGAGCTGAGCATTCACAGTATATAGGCTTTCAACTATCTGCCTACAACGTATCTAAAGATAATTTGGACACGTTGCTCGCCAAATGAGCACTCCAACTTGGAGAAACTCATAGTCACTGGCAAAGAGTTTGACAGAAGAATCAGAGGAAGGTCACCAATGCGCTAAAGCGACCAAAATTCAGTAGCGTCCGGTACTTCGGTGTTCACAGCTCTTCACACGGAGAAAAATGTTATTCGAAAAAACGATCATTTTAAAAGTAAAAACGGTTAAAAACAGGACTGAAGTTCTTACGAACAAATTAACAGTGTTTCAATGTTTATTGGCGGGAATATGTAAGAATAATTTGATGGTATACGTACGAAATTACGTATACCAACAAATTATTCTTACATGTTCCCGCCAATAAACACTTAAACCCTTACGAACGTTTCAATGTTTATTGGCGGGAAAATGTAAGAATAATTTGTTGACATACGTACGAAATTACGTATACCAACAAATTATTCTTACATGTTCCCCCCAATAAACATTTAAACCCTGTTTATTTGTTCGTAAGAACTTCAGTCCTGTTTTTAACCGTTTTTACTATTAAAATGATCGTTTTTCGAATAACATTTTTCACCGTGTACGCGGCGCAGAACCGCGAGGAGTGGAAGAGCCTTGTCCACCATGGAAATTGAAGTAGGATCCTTAGCAATGATTTTTAAAAATAAGAATACCGCACCAGATTCCCAACTGCTCCCGTCTTGAGCCAGTGAGACTATGATATCCCCAATTGGGGCATGTTGTGAGGCTGAAGGTAGAGGGAAGTGGAAGGAGATGGGGAAGAGAAGGTGGCGAAGTGGCTATTCAGATCTGGTCACCAAACACGGCTAAAGCAACGTTTCAATTTTGAATGGTGGTCTGGAACGTGCCGCAAATATACTATTTTTTATTTTTTATTAATTAATTGTGAAATAACTGAAATTAAGCCGGGTTCGTGAACCCGCGGCCTTCGGATTGAGAGTCTAGAGTCTTACCCAATGATAAACCGACGTAAGAAGAAGAATTAATAAATTTGCAATCACACAAATATTAAATAATATTTATTTGCGCATGCCAGTATTTGAAATCGCAACCTCCGGATTGCTAATTGAGAGATTTAGACGCATTCCTTCTCATCAAATACAATACTATCATGCTAATAATATTGTTGCGAGGAGAATGAATGCATTGCAATGCTAAATATTATTATTTCTCAGTTATAATTAATAATTGTTTAGTCTACATTTTGATGTTGATTTTCTTTCTGGCAGCCAATATTGACCCACCCCAGATATTCTTATTATTATTTATAACGTTTAGCTTTCCAAACAAATAGGTAGTGTTTAAATTTTACTTTTCAAACAATAGCTGCTGTATATTTTGATTTTGAGATATTGCACATTGCGCAAGTGGACTGTTTATCTCACGTTTAATAAATATTCTAATGTATTTATGTATCCAGGTTTTTGAATTTAGAAAGCGGGATTAAAATAATTATAGCTACACAGTTTGTTATTTTGAAATATAGCAGTTTACGTAAACGTAAGTATGTACGTTGCACAATATTAAAATTAGATTTTGTACTAGAGATACACGTAAACAAAGCTTGATAAGAGAGTATAAAAAACATGAACAATAACTTTAGGGTTCACTGTAAAATGTCCGTCCTCCCAAAAGAAACTCAGTTTTTCCCTTAACCGTTCGTTTTAAAAGTTTCAATGAGTATTTTCACTCTGGGTTAGCTGAACTACGAAGCAGGCGGTTTACAAAGCTCCTCTTGAGTCAGTCCTTCCAGAGTCTTGAAGAATCAAGTGAAGTCATCAAAGCTGTGACCTCCCTTCCAGGGATCACATCACTACAAGCCTGATCGGCGCGCGTGGTGACAAAACTAAGCAATAACATCCCTCGCCTTAATTAGTAAGAGACGCAGCGATGCGGGGTGACGAAGTATTCGAGATCAAAGAACTAATCGATACAAGCTCGTTAATCTGCATGACAATTAGATGGTTTGTAAAGATCTTTGCGTTTACCTTGATAGCAAATTTATATTTAATAAGCACATCGACTCAATCGTTCATAGATCGTATAATACGCTTAGTTTTATTCTTCGTATAAGTAAAGTTTTCAGTAACCCGCGGACATTAATAATGCTATACTTTGCATTAGTCAGAAGTACACTGGAATACGCATCGCCAATATGGAACCCACAATACAAAATATACATAGATAGCATAGAACATATTCAAAACAAATTTTAAAATATCTTACCTTCAAATTCCACACTTTAAATTTATCTTTCAAACATTGCAACAAAGGCGGGCACTAGCTGATTTAACATTTATACACAGAATTTTAAATAACAAAATCGACTGTACTGAACTTCTATCCTTAATTTACTTTAATATACCTGTAAGACGTACCTACACGTCAATCAGCACTATTCTACACTCTAAATTACAAAACAAAAACAGCAACTAATTCGCCAATTGACATTTTCTCTGATTCACTGCCCAAATTTAAAAGGAGCATCATATCAATGATATAAACTGTTTAATGCGCATACATATCCCTTCACAGATCACCACTTCTCACACATACTCACACATACACACACAGTCACACACTACGCACATCACCCGGTAGTTACTAATTATACATTCCACTCAAGACATTACAAAAAGAAATATTATTTAATATCTGTAAACTCACTCATCACACTGTAACCAATGTACTGTTTGTTTCTATAAAATAAAATAAATAAATAACAACTTTTCATTAATGTTTTGTTTAAAGTTCTTTCAGATAATGTTCATTTGTCCCGAATGTCATAGCAATTGTTGTTAAAGTCACCTTGTGGTGTCTAGTCTAAATATTTTTAGGGAGTACTTTATATTTTAAAATTAATATTCTTTTTATGATTAATAGTGTTTTTCTTGGCGAACCCTGTAGGATTGCGGCATCATTTTTAACTTGCGGAATTTTCACGTAGAAAAAACACGACCAATTTATTATTTTAACTACTTTACATAAAATGTGACGTTATCCTAATTTGCATAAAGACAGCACGAACTTACATGTAATTTGTTTTCACGAAGGGGATAGATGATGTGATAATAAAAGCACAGTCTCATTTGTAGTGAATGTGGAAGTTATGGATTATCTAAACGCGCCCTTGAGACTATACAAAATTGACCAATAAGCAATGACGGGTGTTTTACGTTACGTCGTCGCCGCTCACTGGAATCGTCGTTCAGATGCAACAAACATCGTATTTTTTCTATACATAATGGTATCATAGACAGCCCCAATTTACTAAGCCTGATTACCTTCTACATACCAACAAGAACTACTCTATCTAAAATTCTTTTTAATTGCAACAACAATATCAGGACTGGGTCATTTAGATCTAACACCTGTATTTAAAAAATATGATATTTACGATGTCACTAATTACCGATCCATTTGTATGCTCTCAACTATCCCCAAATTGTTTAAAAAACAATTTGGGGATAGTTGAGACAACATGGCTTTAAGCCAGGCAGATCCACACTAACAAATCTCTCCTTGTGTGAACAACTTATAGCACGGTCACTTGAAAACAATACTCAAGTCTGTATTATATTGATTCAGACTTTGTAAAAGCGTTTGACAAAATTCTTCTCAATAAACTTAGTAAAATCGGAATAGAGGGTAAATTATTGGAATGGATAAAGAGCTACTTAACTAATCGAATTCTTTAAGTAAAAAATAATTCTAACTTGTCACACAAATTCATGGTTACACTAGCTGTGTACCTGAAGGGCCGCATAACATACCCCAATCACAATAATGAGAGTCGGCGTAAGCTGGGAGTCAGAATGTGTCGCGCGGGCAGACGACACAGGAAATGTTTGGACATGTTTCGTATTAGCCCATGCATTTCCTGCGTCGTCTGCACGCGCGACACGTTCTGACTCAGGCAGACGACGCAGGAAATGTATGAACTTGTACGTCATGCTTCATATAAGCCCATACATTTCCTGCGTCGTCTGCACGCGCGACACGTTCTGACTCCCAGCATATGCCGACCCTCATTATTAGGCACGATATCATTCTTCTGCATGGCTTCTAATTCATATTTTACTACTGAATCTAAACTACTTATTTCAGATATCAATAGGCGATATGAATATAAATAAATAATTATATTTTTTTTATACTTTAATCATTTTACTTTTGATTAGTTGTTGTGGATGTTGAAGAAGCAAACAAATCGAAATATGCAAGGAATTTTGATAAAATTATTAATTATTAACGCTCTTGTGGCCTTTTACATATATTTACATTTTTTATACTTTAGTTCATATAGGTGTGTTTAGAAGACAAAGAAAACACAATTAGGTTTTACACATGGTACATAGAAATAAAGACGGTAGGTAAAAGTATAGGGTTATATAATAGAGTTACAGAAAAAAATACGAGTATGCTTTAGACCACACGACTGAAGTAAATACTTCTTTAGCTTCATATTTATGTTTATGTGTATAAAATATATACATATATATGTTTTTATGTATAAAATATATACATGTATATATTGTATATGCAAATATTAATTTTCTACAAATATTTATTTAAATTTATTAGCATTCGCCTCGCCCCAAGCCGTACGCATGGACGTCCGCTCCCCGCCGCGTTTGGCGCGTTACTTGTATTTCAAAATACTGACTGAAATATTTCATGCACTGGATATGAGAGGAAGAGATAAAGAAAATGTGCGCGCGCTCTGCTCTCTCTTATACTATCTACACACCATGCTGCGAACAGCAGCTTTTGGCAGCTGGCTAAAAATCGAAGGTTGGAGGATGTCTCCCGTCTCTTTTTTTCCCATGCGAACCCGTAACACTCTGTTTCACGTTGACTGCAAATTGGAAGAAACCGTCTGCCGTTAGTACCAACCGATGAAAAGAGATGGTGATATTGAATTTGTTGTGTTAATAAAAGAGACAGAAGACAACGTGAAACAGAATGTTACGGGTTCGCACGAGGAAAAGGGAGACAGGAGACAATAGCCAGCTGCTAACAGCCGGCTGTTCGCAGCACCGTGTGTAGAGCCCATATCTCCTACAGTGAACCCGTTCGCCTCGCAACGCATTTCAATTTCCGTTACACATTCGCCAGGTTACCCCCCAAGTCAAGCGTGCGTAAAGAAGTATTTATTTAAAAAATCAGTTTTAGAGCTGCAGATAGCATAGTAAGTATGTAACAAATGATAATAAATAAATATATCAATATACCGTGTCAGGAAAGTCGTAGTACCAACTTACACTACGTAAATTCCTATTCATAAATACCTTACGCTAGTACGTACACTGATGTATTTATTTAAATAATAATAGCATAAACATAAAACACATGTATTATGATGTATTGAAGACGATACTTTATTACTGACGTCACATAGTCAGGTTCAAGTTTAGTTTCAAGTCACTGCAGTAAGTACCCAGTATAATAATTTGTTATGTCAGTATTCTGTTATTGGCAGTATTTTGTAGTTGACAGTGGTAATTGTGAATGACGTCACTGAATGCGATTGATGATTCTGGGCTCGCTTGTGTAACGTATCTATCAATATTATTTGTCAACTCAGCGGTTGCTAATCGAGATATATCAAATAGCAATTATCTTCAATTGAGGCATCCCGACTGCACTAGACAAGTTGTAACAGTTGAATCGTTCCTTGATTAACGAATCTTCTGGAATTATTTTTATTATACGGTATTAGTCTAGAGTCTAGACAGAAATAAAGCCGCGGCACTCACACACATTTAAATAAAAAAATTATTGTTTTTATTTCTTGCTAGAGCAATAGAGAAATAGAGTTACAAAACTCGTTTTAGGACAGGAGGAACTTACAATTCGTAGGTAGGAGGTAGTAGTTACAATTTTACTAAGATATTTACATTCAGTAAAGCATAAAAATAAAAATAAAGACAGGTTAAGTGGAACAAACAACAAGAAAAAACAAGTAAAGAAAGAAAAACAAGGATATGAGTATGTAAGATAGAACAAAAAATGACAAGACAATTACATATTTTCATTTTTTTTAATAACCCGAAGTTGAAGTGAAGAAGAAGATAACAATAATATTCTAATTTTTTTAAATATGAAAATGAACAAGACACATAAACATAATAAAAGATAACGGTCGCAACTGGGACTCGAACCCAGAACCTTACATCTTACCGGGACATAAAAAAAAACATTAGTCGAAGATAATATTGTTAATTCTGAAATTTGAAATATGAAGTTGACAATTACGACAGTCTCATATTAGATCGCAGTAGCCCAATTGGTAGAGGTGTATGTCCAGGTAAGACGTAAGATTCTGGGTTTGAGTCCCAGTTGCGACCGTTATCTTGTATTATGTTTCTGTGTCTTGTTCATTTTCATATTTTAAAAAATTAGATTATTATTGTTATCTTCTTCTACAATGATATATTACATTGATGGGAAAAACCTTCAAAAGTTAAAAAGAGAGTTTTTCTTATAAAAATTTGAAGTTTATTATTTTGGGGTTCGTTATATAAGAATATCACTAGAAACAAACACTTTCTTGTCTCTCAATCAGAAGGGTGATCCTGTGTCCTTTGCGACAGCGTATCGCGTGTTAAATTGGCCGTATACGACACATTTTGACAGTTTTCTTAAATGAGTTATTCAATATCGCGAGTTAAATCCTGCGCTTGTGTTAAGACAACAACTCTTAAAAGTAGTTACCCTAACGCCAGAAATGAAGGCATGTTTTCCCGCGTAATCCTTGATAAGAGATGTCAGTCGCGGGAAATTTTGCGAATCGAATGTCATCGCGTACAAACATCAAAATAATACGACAAACGGATATTAACTTATGAATGCCTTTTAGGCTTATATTTTAGTAGATAATGAAACACGACAGGCATAGATAAGTCACCGAAAGCCACAGAAATTTGACAGTTGATAACGCACGACGGACGCCTTCTATCTGATGTCTGACGGATTTTGCCTTTTTGTTATCATATCGTAACGCTGATTTAATATACAGGATGTATCGTTACGTACCCGACAAACTTTGCGCAGTGACTCCTGACATTATTTGATGTAAAAAATGTAAATAAAAGTTTGGAATCCGGTGACACGGTGACTCCTGACATTATTTGAAGTAAAAAATGTGAATAAAATTTTGGAATCCGGTGACACAGTGACTCCTCACATTATTTGAAGTAAAAAATGTAAATAAAATTTTGGGATCCGGTGACATTTTTTATGTTTTAATTTTTTTTTTTCACAAAAACATAAAAAAATAGTAGGTTTTGGACAGTTGGAAGCGAGATAAGAGGTCGGGCGGTTGCTCGGCTGATTGACCAGTGACGACATGCAGAAGAATTTTATTGTTGGATTTTAAAGAAAAAAATATTGAGAAAAAAAAATCATCGAAAAAGTCACCGGAGACCAAAATTTCTTTAAATTTTTTACTCCAAATAATGTCAGGAGTCACTGGTTAATGTTTGTCGGGTATGTGCCGATAAACCCTGTATAACATAAAAGATTTGGAATCACTCTTCAGTTCAATTCGATCTGTCAATGTGGTTATGTTTTGTTTTGCTTCTATAATTTTCCCAGCAGTGTTTTGTTGTATTTCTGTGGGTACATACATATACCTACTATAATTTTGTTATAGACGTCCATACGTCACAAAAATCGAATAGTTCGACTTCGCAGAAAGCTGTTATTTTAATTAATTGGGTTAGGTTTAGATAGTTTTGTTTGTTTTAAAGGCTTTAATTATGTTGGCTGGCTACTTATTTACATAGAATCTTCGGTCAGCGGTTGATCTTGGTAAAACAGCGTAACGCTTGTTCAGACAATGTTGATGAAATCTGTGATCGTAGCACTTAAGTTCTGAAAACAAGATTCTGACAAGATTCTCCCTGTGCGGATCGGGGAATTGAAGAGTAAACTGTGATAACTCGGCTATGGTACTTTACTTGGCGATAGTTAGTTAATAGCCAACCCTGGAATATTACGTGCCTAAAATATTTAACATGTTACCGAGGAGGTAATATAAAAAATTGCGTTTCACCAAAAAGCTTCAGATATATATGCTGTAACATGGTTATATAATATAATTATAAGTTTATACCCAGTCATGGGTGTTAACAGTGGCAGTCTGTATAGTTATATTATATAAATAGTAATGATATATGCACCTATATAGGTTTACATTGTAATTGAACCAACATTGTAATTGAACAAACATTGTAATTGGATACGTTTTTAGATTTTCACGGCCAAAAGCATTTTCGTTGTTTGTTTTTGGGATGTTATGCCGTGTTGCGCTACCTCCTTCTTTAGCCGACGTTTCGGACAGCGTTGCAGTGTCCATCATCAGGGCAGATCCGATGATACAACGACATAACACCCCAAAAAACAAACAATGAAAATAAACATTGTAATTGAATAATTGTAATTGTAATTGTAATTGAATAATTGTAATAATTATAACTGTAATTGAAGAAACACTGTAATTGAGCAAACATTTTAATTAAGTAAACACTGTAATTGAACAAACATTGTAATTGAAAAAACATTGTAATTGAACATTAACACCCATAATTGTAAACATTGTAATTGAACTAACACCGTAATTGAACAAACACTGTAATTGGACAAATATTGTAATTGAACAAACATTGTAGTTGAACAATTAACACTTACAATTGTTAACATTGTAATTGAACATTATTATTCTATTGACAAAGTGTTTAATTGCGGTTTAACGGGACTGGATTTTGAAAAACAATAAATAAAAAGAAAATTCACTAAGTTACGGCTAGTCTATCACCCAGTTAGCTCATGTCTATCACCAAGTTTCCTCGTGTCTATTACCAGGTTACCTCAGTTTTGTCCTGCATTTTTATCTGTGATATATTTTAAGATTCTTTCATTCCAGTTTGAAAAAGAAAATTATTTGGCTTTCACATCCTTTACAGAAAGAAAATTCGTTGAACATTTTTTTCAAAAAACTTAAGTATCACAAGTTGCCTCATTTTACCCTTCAGCGGAAGGTCAGATATCTGGCCCGTATATTCAAGACGGACGAGATTGCTACGATATTGAGTGATAGACGAGAATGTTGATCGTCTTTGCAAACATTCCCATCCGTCGTTTCCATAGAATGTGGAAGTGCTTTATTACGTTTTGCATGTATACGTTAGGTATTAGGATTCTAAATCTAATTAAGCTGTGGAGAACCAACATTGCCTCGCCTCCCTTGCTATTGCAGCGCTTCAGCGATATTTGCTGAACACTACATTTACAGCTTTGTCCCCCCCCTTAGGTAGGTACTTCTAGTCTCAAGGAACGATTCAACCAATGCAGCCCCTTTAATTATCTGGTTTGATGATGAATTAACAATAAATGCTTGCTAGCTATTCCAGAAAATTTACAATCATTCTTTAAAGTTTTTTAAATTTTAATTATTTGTTTTATAAATTTGAAAATGGGAACTCCAGCAATTATATTGAACTAACAACTTTAAATATGCTTAAGTTGTCAGACAGAAGGATTTTGACAGTATTTTTTTATATAAAATACTAGCTTATGACCGCGACTTCGTCCACGCAGGATTAGTACTTCGAGTAGCCTATTTTCTTTTCCTAGGTCCTTTCTATGTTTATACCAAAATTCTTAACCTATTTGGTTAAAATATCTATAATTCTCGATTCGATTCAAAGTATTAGGCGAGTACTTCAAATAAATTCACTAATTTAAATATTTTCTAACATAGATTTCTAATAATCATTGTTTTGTAAAGTATTTCATTCTCAAATTTTGACATTTTCTATTAAACAATAATTATGATTTGTAATATATGGAAAATAGCTAGCTTTATAAATTATAGCCTATATGTTATTCGGATGTATGAGCTATATTATTGTAAAGTTTCATTAAAATCCACCCATCAGTTTTTCCGTGAAAGAGTAACAAACACACATACATCCATACAAACTTTTGCGTTTATAATATTAGTAAGATAAGATTAAACCATGTAGTTTATAGTCTAGAATTGCTTGCATTGATTAGCTATCGGATTCCACTACGTAATATTAGAAATTCTGGGACTAACTACCATATGTATTCCTCTTTGGCCAGAATACTAATGGAGGGAAATAATTATACCAATTCAGTGGACATCTTCAATTTGTCACTAAACAAATACAAAATGTTGTTACTGAAGCAGTTCATTTAGTTACAATAAATACTGTATATTTTTTTTACTTTCAGGGCGTGAATAAATACAAAAACAAACAAAAAAAACGGTATTTTTCTTACACCTACAATGCTCGCATATTGCACGCACCACACGACTACGATAGAATACGATAGAATACAGCCCCTGGTATGATAGGATGCATTAACAATAAATGCTTGCTAGTTATTCCAGAAAATTTACAATCATTTTTAAAAAATTTATAAATTTTAATTATTTGTTTTATTCATTTTAAAATGGGAATTCCAGCAATTATATATTGAACTACAACTTTAAATATGCTTAAATTGTCAAACAGAAGAATTTTGACTGTATTGCTATTTTTTATATAAAATACTAGCTTATGACCGCGACTTCGTCCACGCAGGATTAGTACTTCGAGTAGCCTATTTTCTTTTCCTAGATCCTTTCTATGTTTATACCAAAATTCTTAACCTCTTTGTTTTAAATATCTATAATTCTCGATTCGATTCAAAGTATTAGGCGAGTACTTCAAATAAATTCACTAATTTAAATATTTTCTAACATAGATTTCTAATAATCATTGTTTTGTAAAGTATTTCATTCTCAAATTTTGACATTTTCTATTAAACAATAATTATGATTTGTAATATATGGAAAATAGCTAGCTTTATAAATTATAGCCTATATGTTATTCGGATGTATGAGCTATATTATTGTAAAGTTTCATTAAAATCCACCCATCAGTTTTTCCGTGAAAGAGTAACAAACACACATACATCCATACAAACTTTCGCGTTTATAATATTAGTAAGATAAGATTAAACCATGTAGTTGATAGTCTAGAATTGCTTGCATTGATTAGCTTTCGGATTCTAATACGTAATATTAGAAATTTTGGGACTACCATATGTATTCCTCTAATTACCAACTACCATATGTATTCCTCTAACTACCAACTACCATATGTATTCCTCTTTGCCCAGAATACTAATGGAGGGAAATAATTATACCAATTCAGTGGACATCTTCAATTTGTCACTAAACAAATACAAAATGTTGTTACTAAAGCAGTTCAGTTATATACAATAGATACTGTACATTTTTTACTATCCATATGTAAAAGTCCCTAAAAAGGGCGTGAATGAAAACAAAAACAAAAAAAGTGTATTTTTCTTAAACCTACAATACTCATATATTGACCACGATAGAATACAAATAAACTTTATAGTAAAAAATACATATTGTATCTTTACTTCCTTACGTTTCTTTTACAAATGACAACAGCAGTCTGTCAATAATAATGCTTTATTACCTGCATTACCTTCATAAATTTTCACATTTTGCACGTCTCTGTGATTAGAACGTGTATACTGATTTGTTCATAATGTAGAATCAATAATAATATCCTTATATTGGATTGTTGGAAAAATATCTGCATTATCGCTCACGGCGCTGACTGCAATAAATTAATGATAATTATTATTATCGACAACTAGTGGGGTATCTTTGTGACTTTGACACGTATTAACCATCATCTGCTCACATGCATAACTTTTGAATTACTATATAGTAAGCCTGTCTTACTTCTGGATTATTTTTAGAATTACAACGGGTAACTCAAAATTTTTTTGGACGGAAGTAAAATTTTAAAACGGAAATGGCGTTTGATTTATATTTCACCATATTAACGTCATAGATTTTATTTTTATTTATTTACCTTTTTTATACATATATTATACATTATTTATTGAATGTTTTGGCTGCCCAACTAGGAAGAATCCCGTTTTAGGGCAGTCAAATTAGGATGATATACGGAACACAGATACTTAAATAATATAAAAATAATAATAAAAAGTCGTATATAAATGTGTTGGATAAAATAAGAAGAAGAAAAGAAAAAGAGAAGAGACAGAATAAAATTAAACAAATAACCAATTAAAATATGAATATAACCGTTGTTTGTTTAGCAAAATTATTTAAATATTAAAAAAAAAAAAAAAAAATTAAATTTAAATTAATAAAAGTTTTATCTACTTAAAAACAAAGGATTAAAACAAAATAGCTAATTGGTGTTTGCATTGCAAATTATGGTCTTACATACATATTTTGTATGAATCAAAACTGGGACAAGAAAAAGAAAAAAATAATAAAGTAAGATAACTAATTATGCAGGAATATGACTGTTGTTTGTTTATCAAAGTTATTGAAAAAGTAATCTTATAAAAGGTATATATATATAGTTAATAACAGGGATTTAAATATATCACAATAAAGGTAACTGGTGTTTGAATTGCCTATTATATGAATATGAATGTGAATAAAAAAGAAAATAGAATCAAAAGAAATAAAATAACCAATTATTACATGAATATTACTAGCGTGCATATGGCAGTATGAATATTACTAGAGTGCGTATATGGCAACAATGAGTGCGAAGCCTAGCAACGAATAACAAAACGTCAAAGCAACCTCAAGTGTCTGACGTCACCCGTTTATTGTTGTTTACTAATGTATAAGGTATGTTAAACAAGTTTTTGAAGTAAAACTTCTTTACGCACGCTTGACTTGGGGGTAAGCTGGCGAATGCGTTACGAAAACGCGTTACTTCGTTACGCGTAGTCGGGCGAGGCGAACGGGCAGTAAAACTGTTGGAGAAAGAGAGAGAGCAGTGCGCGCGCACATTTTCTTTCTTTCTTCCTCTCATAGCCAGTGCATGAAGATTATTCGTAATTTCAAATCCCACACAAGAGCCGGTGGGGTTTTATAAAATAAAATAAAACGGGTTGTCGTTTTATGATCTATAAAAGTACCTACCTAAAACCCCGGCAGCTGAGGTTTCTAGATTTTTTATTTGCTTTGTGAACAGTTTGATAAATTGCATGCTAGATTGTTGACATCCTGACGACTGTGACATTTACACTAAAGCTTTCGCAGTGGCGGAGCCACTACCTGGGCAGACTGTGCATTCACTAGAACTAGAAACTCATAAGAGGTCTGCCTCAAGACAGTCAATTACATCAATAGATATTTATATTTACACTAACTGAACCGGCCACGCGTTGCTAACGAAAAACATTGGCTAACGAAAAACAACGCCATCTACCTAACCTAGGTAATCAAGTGTTGTGTCAATAAATTAACTCACACCGCCATCTGTTAGAAACTTGTGGAACGTATAAATAATTACAAAGCATTGTCCTGTGGCAAACATTTAATTCACATTAATAAACATTGAGGTCAATAATCGAGATAAAGATCATATCTTTTAAGTTGGACAAACTTACACACAGTAAGTCAAATTTTATCAAAATCGGTACTTTCAGAGTTTATCTCGAAGAAAATCGTGACGCGTGATTTTTATATACTTAAAGATATCAAGATGTATAAATTATTGTTCGTAAAATTGTCGCCTGTATAATGATCGAATTTTCTCCCTCCTTGACTCTTTTGCGTGGGTATATGTTGATAATTCACTAAGATTGCAATATTTCTTCTCCTGGATTCGAATTGTTAACATATTATTTCGCGTACTTTTTAAAATACAACCATCTGAATTTCAACTTTATTTATTTATTTTTATTTTTTTATTATTTAAACGCCCATAGGGCTTTTACATATAAACAATACATTTTTTTATTAATTACAGTGAAAATACGAGTAGATAAAATATAGGTAAAAGAAAATATAAGAAACAAAATTTAGGTTACAGGTACATAAAATATAAAAGTTAACAAAATTTAGGTAACATAGAATATAAATGAAGTAAAAATAAATAGTCTGCAACTATCCTCCAAATCAAAAATAATATTAATAAAATCGTTAAAATTGGTATTTGCAATAGATTATGAGGTAGTTGGAAATATTTCGCACATACGGCGTTTGAAGTTTACCAAGTTCAAAGTATTGTCAAATACATCAATATTGTTTAAGTATTTGTTACCAAGGCTATGTAAACGTTGTATTGGAGAATGTAAGCTATAGTTGGAATGAGATGTGTGTATGTAAAATGTTGATGTTTGTCTAGTAGTTCTAATCGAATTTAGAGTTTAATAATTTTAATAAAAAGGTTAGGTCGTTTATTTTTCGTCTGTTTTCTAAAGTTGGAATATTTAAAATATTCATTAATGACAGGTTATTTATATGCTCTAAAGGGATGTTAAGTTTAAAATTTATGAAACGTAGAAATTTTCTTTGAACTCTTTCAACATTATGGATGTGAATTTTGTAGAAGGGCGACCAGACTATGGAGTTATGTTCTATTAGACTTCTAACAAGGGATACGTACAACAGTTTTATGATTTGTAACGATTCAAAGTTTTTAATTGTTCTTAAAATAAAACCTAATGTTTTCATACTCTTATTCACAATTTGTTGAATGTGGGCCGTAAAGTCTAGTTTCTCATCCATTATTATGCCAAGATCTCGCATCTCCATTACTCTTTCTAAACTTATTTCATTTATCTAATAGTCGAAAACCAGTGATGTTTTTTTTTTATTGAATGAATTATAGTTTATTGAATTATTGTAGGTTTTAAATGGAAGTGCCAATTAATCCACGTCCCGATATCTCGGTAAATAGACTTGGAAACTCGGCAGATAGTGTCGCTGTCGGTGAAAATGCATTCTATCAACTTTTGTTGGCCCTCATACGCACACAAGTATTTTTCTGAAATTGGAAAAATTTACAGTAGTTAATATACGAATTAAATCTCGGTACCCTACAATTGGTATTTGGCTCAGTTGGTGGCGTTGTCAACTCCAGTGCTAGGGGAGGAAGGTTCAATCCTCAGTCAAACCAAAACAAATAATTCTTCCATACTCGTAATAAGTATTAATTTTGTGGATCGCCATAATTTACAATAGGAATATATAAATTTGTTTTAGACCACTTTAATATAGTATTTAAAGTGGTCTAAAACAAATTTACATATTTTTATTGCAAATAATGCTTTTCTATGAAATTGACTTCTAGTCGGCCCTGGAGATGGCGCAACTAGGTAGAAAATTGAAAATAGTTGTATTATAGTAAAATAAAACTTTGTCTTTAAAGGGCTGTTTTTTAATTATAAATACACACACTATTTTCATAGTACCCCTTTGATACATTATAATTTGTCTTAATTTCGAATTAAAATCCAACTTACCGCGTAGGTAACTTTATAATTTTGTACCTTTTAAGGCTGGTCTAGCTTGATACCATTCTTAGTAAATTTTTGGTCTACCGTCAAACAAAATGATTAGAAAATGGTGTCAAGTGTATGGTAATAAATCCGACCCTAAGTGTAGAGTATATTTATTTTATTTATCAACCCGTGTAAACTAGATTGGCGTGAAAGCTGAAACGGACCGAAATCGACGCCTAACGGTAACAAATGTAGACATTAAAAAATGACGCTGATGGTAGATTATTAAATAGTCATTTAATTAAATGTCATGGAATATAAAACACTTCCTAATTGCATCTACCTGATTATAACAAAAAAAACTTTTCCATGTGACAAAGTATGATCATTTATATTCGCTGTTCAAAATGTAGGTCCTTTTGTAATATGGCTTACTTTTGCGGGCCATTATTTCAAGTATCCGAACGTGTTAACGACCGAATAAAGAAAATTTTACGGTTTTAAGATTTGTATTCATTCCCATTTGAGAACCCACTTTACGAGTTTACCCGGGGCGCAATTTTGTTGCAAAGCCACTGTCTAACGGTAGCGATATTATAAATATGTATAACTTCCTGCATCTCGTCGAATGCAAAGACTGTAGCCGCAGGATAGTTGCAAGGAAATGTGTTTTTATACCTTGCACTAGACAAGACTAAATTATATTGGTTCCGTCCATTTTCTCTCGTAGGTATATTTAAAATATGCGCGAACGAAGCAGATTTTTTTTACATATTTATGAACATTGCACAAGAGAATGGTAAATTATAATAAGATATTATAATACGTTAATAGGAATCAAGTTAATGATTTGAACGTAAGTATAAATTGAAAAGTTTAAGTTAGGTACTTGTGTATAGGGTGGCGCTATCTACTACACAAATTTCGTTGTTGATAGTTTCCAAAATTAATGCCTAAGAGGCTAGACTTTAAACGACACGCGGAACACCTGCGTCTGTCATTCTGTCCCGCTCACAATAAGCTCACGCACACTTACAATACATGCGAATGCGAAATGTGTGAATGAGACAACGCTCCAATTTACCTACAGAAATCGCTCAAAAAGGGGTTTATGGAGAATACACTTTTCTACACCGAATCTTTCACGAAAGTGAAATTTTAAAAAATATATATTTTTTAGAAAGAAGAAGCTATGTCGGTAGCTTTTTATAATTTTATAATTCTTTATGAGAGTTGAGTTGGCAGCACTTTTTCCTTAAATAATATTTTTTGATAAATCGTACATGTTTGGCAGTGAATGTTTACGTTAATACGAAACGCATCAAAAATTCGAAAACATACCGACATATTTTTTACCCTCTAGAAGGCAGTATAAAAAAATATATTCATTTTGTGCAATTTTCGATGTAGAAAAGTGTTTTTTCCCGGGCGTCCTTTTTGTATGGGCCGAAAAGCGAAGTCTATCATCTTAATAGGCTAAACTTAAACTGAGTTCTCTGCCGTATCAAGAATCGTCAATGGCTCTTATGTTCGGTTTGGTGTTATAATGTAAATACATTGTAGTTTTATATAATTTTAATACAATGCTCTACGTTTATTTTTCTTTAAGAGTCGACAGAAGTTTCGAGGGTGGTTTATATGCATATTGTACAACGTAATATTACGTTTGAGTGACATCAGAATTACGAAATAACCTGTGGCGCATTTTTCCTAATTACACTTAACTCCACGCGTCACCCTAAAAAAATCCGTTTCCGATGTTTACAAAGTCCCTAGTCTAAGTCGCGTCGTACCTCCATAGCACAATAAAGGCTCTGTCAAACAGAAGGCGTACCTACCGCGCGTCAAGGCGTCAGCGTAACATCGCGTACTTTCTATTTGAACGGCTTCGACGCGCAAACCAGAGCGTTCGGCGTCAGTTACTGTCTTCGCCACGATGTCCATCGATTCAGATGAAGATAAGGTGTTAATGCTATGTGCATTATCACGTTCCCGTAGTAATAGAATACGGGTGCATGATATTAATAAGAAGAGTAAAGAATTTGGAGAATATCATCGATTATTCCGGGAGCTTTCATCACATGAAGATCGCTTCTTTCAATGTCACGAGAGTGCTTCGAAGAATTGCATTCTCTTCTACAACACCAAATAAGCAAATGCACCACAAATGCACTGTTCCTCGTGTCATACAAACAAGGATGTTTTCGGACACATTCAATTAACTTTTCAGTAACCATTTTTACCACAGTCAAGCAAGAACTCCCGGCGTCAAAGGAAATTTGATAACAAAAATACAACGTGGCGTTCTGCCGCGGCGGCAGAGTTTCGCGTATTGCTACTCGCTCGCTCTGTTTGACCGGTTTAGGCATGTTCAGTACAACACAACGTAGCGTTATACGTCCGGGACGTTTTAACGCCTTGACGCGCGTAAGTACGCCTCCTGTTTGACGGAGCCTTAAAGGTGGTCTACGCATTTAACTTTGAGTCAGGTGTTTACGGGGTTATTTCCCGTAAAGCGTAAACATATTATATTAAGATTTTAAACTATTTTTTTGGGCTAGTCTGGATGTTGTGATGTTGGTTTTGATTGTGTTTTCTGATATGTTTCTACAGTATATTTAGTAATTTGGGAAGAATCTTGCAATCATACAAAGCAGCCAATAAAATTATGCGTTAAGAAAGTAAATATAATGTTGGCAGTTCTCAGTCGAAGTATGATACAGTTAAATATGACCGAAGTAGATAGGGTCGATATGGTTCAGTGGTTAGAGCAGAGCCCCGGCAAAGCTAAGGTCCTGGGTTCAAATCCTATATGCGACCGTTTCAAATTGTTGTGTGTTTAGCGATTAATATTTGTTAAGTAAATTTATGATATTACAGAATGTGGAATACTTAGACTCTCCAAGTCCAACAAGGAAATTCCCGTTTTAGGACAGTCAAATTGACCAATCTTAGTTCATATTACATTATTACACGGAGAAAAATGTTTTTCGAAAAAACGATCATTTTAATAGTAAAAACGGTTAAAAACGGGACTGAAGTTCGTACAAACAAATTAACAGGGTTTCAATGTTTATTGGCGGGAACATGTAAGAATAATTTGTTGGTATACGTAATTTCGTACGTTTACCAACAAATTATTCTTACATTTTCCCGCCAATAAACATTGAAACACCGTTAAATTGTTTGTAAGAATTTCAGTCCCGTTTTTAACCGTTTAATTATCGTTTTTTCGAATTGCATATTTCTCCGTGTAGAAACAGGGCATTATATTAGTTAAAAAATAAAATTAAGATAAAATAAAATAAGTGAAATTAATAATTTACACCATAACCTAAAAACGACGAAAGAATAAGTAAATAATTATCAATGGCGTATTTGGTATTTTTACATATAAAATTCTATTAATAAAAAGATATGGAAAAACCAATTTTTTATTAAAAGTTATTTTTTACACTCAACTAATTGCTTTATTTACACATTATTGTATATAAGCAAGAACTCACTGCAAACTTCTCTCAGGACTTGTATGGTGGATGCTTACTGTACATAAATCTATTTTTACACACTCATTTCTCAGTATTAACAACAGGTATTGTGGAAAAATATACCTATTCAGTTTTTTATTAACGTGTGATTTTTTATGCCTCGGAGTCTTCTGACGCACATTGTAGATAAATAATCAGCTATTTATATTCCATAATTATGCCAAATAAAAGCCGATAACACGTTTATGTATTCTAAAATCGGTATAGGCATTCAGTCTTTGTATTTTTATAAAGTTTTTTTACGGGGTTTATTCACCGCGCAATAAATGTGATTGATGTATTTGACGCTGAAAAATATCTTTATTATTGAGTACTTACTGTATTAGAATCGTTGAGTTCCAATATACTAATGAATTTTTGTTGAAAATGAGTTGTGAATGCCATATTTTGTGTTTTCTAACCAGGAATGTAATGCTGTTGTTATTATTTCCAAATCCCTCCGATTTTTGTTGTTTATTTTTGGGATGTTATGCCGTGTTACGCTAACTCCTTCTTTAGCCAACGTTTCGGACAACGTTGGCTAATAACAACTTTGGATAATGATGGACACTGTAACGTTGTCCGAAATGTTGGCTAAATAAGGAGAACACGGCATAACATCCCAAAAACAAACAACGGTAAATGTTTACTACTCCGCTTACCGGATAATACGGAAGAATTTCGATACACGGATACGCACGGATAATATGGAGCGGAACATTTTCTTTGCCGCCATTTCTTTGGATTGGATATTTGCGATTTTTTTCATTCTAAATACGCACGAATTACTTAGGTTACCCAGCCTAAGAACCTAATAACCTATTTTGTGCACGTAAATAGTTGTATATTGTAGTAATTGAAGTTGTATAAGTCCCGTTTCACTTGGCCAAACGTGGCTGTCAAATACTTCGCGTAAGTGAAATAATCTTATAAAATTGAAATATAAAATGCATGTTTTTTCGTCTCCCCCGACATAAATACTCAATTTTCGTAATAATAAAGCAAAATCTAACTGTTTGAATAAAAAATATTCCGTATTAACCAGTAGGCGGAGTATGAAACTATTATTTAAACAACAAAATAATCCCCCCCTAGTTTCTTTATAAATGGTGTTTAAATGTCGACCTTCCAAAATTTTCAGTTCCAACATACTCCATAATTGAGACGAATTACGGACTATTTTGAATCAGAAGTCAGTATTTCAACAAACTCAAAATGATCACCAGTTTCTTTCCATGAAAATTTTGGTCGTTTGGTTGATTTTTGTCATGCTTGCTCTATTAATTTCTCAATAAAACAACTCAACGATTCATTTATAAAATATTGTTTTTCTCCCTTAGTCTCATACTTGTTTTCTCTTGTTTCAGGTAAGGCATTATTTCTTCTATAATTTCTTATTTGGTAAGATATTGGCATAGCTGGTTCCAAAGGTGAGTACGTTTTAAGTTTAAGTGTTATTATAATGTTTGATAAATTATCTGAAAAAAAAAACCCTTGACTCTGTGCAGAAACGAGCGGTCCGTTTGATAGAGTCGACTATCTTAACAAACGAATTGCAATCAAAGCGAAGGAAATATTGTCCTTTTTCTATCGATATTACAGTGGAAGATTCTCCTAGGAACTAGAGTCATTGATCCCTTCGACACCGGTGCTTATTGTAAACGATATGTCAGCCTCTGTGTTTCCTCCCACTACAACACGGGTCTCTTCAAGTCCCATGTTCACTCCACCCTCTCCTCAAAAATATTCTCCACACAGCATCCCCAAAGACGACATAGGCCCTGAAGGAAACTATTTTCCTCAGGCCCTCCTGTGTGAGTTATTGTGAAAATAAAATAGTTCCGTTTGTTTGATTTTTGTAGAATCTTGAATCAGGTACAATTTTAGACGAAAATATTGGAAATACGCAAAGGTGAATGATATTGCAGGAATATGATGTAAATTAGTTTTTATATTTGAATTACATTGCTTTATAGTTTCAGTTAATAAATTAAATATCTTCGGTATGTTGTATTCAGACGTTCTCTGTCCGTACTTATTATTAAATTTCGGAACTATTAAACCGTCGTTGCGCGTGAATCTAGTGCTGTATTTATGTTCTAATTTCTCTGTACCTATGCTGCGGCGTATATATATGCTGAATTATAATTTTGTGCCATAGTATAGCCTTAACAGGTAAAATTTTGGCACTCTGCAACAGCAACGGTGTATTATGTCTCTGTTTAAAAATATTAGGGACGACTAACAATTTTACAATTGCGTTTTGTACAATTTGGACTTGTTTCAGATTGGTTATAGTAGTATTTCCACATATTGTTAATCCATATCTTATAATAGAATCCATATCTTTATGAACCTTATTGTAATACTTAATCACCGAAAAAGAAAATACCAAGAAACTACTATGAAAATAAGTAACAGATAAAATCACAGAAAATGAAAAGGTAACGCTCGCAACTGGGACTCGAACCCAGGATCTCTGCGATCTTACCGGAACTGTCGTCTCTACCAATTAATTAGGCAGCAATAGCTCAATTTATTGGTTTAATGACTGATACAAAGGTTTCTATACCTTTCGCGTATTTATATTAATTTATTTCTTTATTATTATTGTGTGATATGGTATACATATTGGCACACAGCTTTGGAAATAATTCTCCATCAAAATTTTCCAGTTTTGCTTATTCTTTTGGCGGCCTCTGTTTTGTTCCAAGGGCTTCTAAGAACGAAGAAGGGGAAAAGTCGTGAAGGTCCAGTCGCACTTATAAAAACAGGCTAGTTTGTATAATGTGCAGTCATCATGACGTAAAAACCTAATGCTTCCTTCATTATGATTTGCCACCTTTTTGTAAAACGCCCTTGCAATAATGTTTCACAAAAACATCAATTATTTTCCGCCTCTTATCCAGTCATCATAACTATTTCATGATTAATTTGATATTTTTTTTAAGTGAATACCGCACAAGAGTCCCAACTGCTCCCTATTATCCAGAGTAAGTGAGACTATGGCATCCCCAATAGGGATATATTGTTAGGCTGAAGATAGGGGACTATGACTAACTTGTGAGAATTTTGGATTAGAACTGAATATAACTAAAACAAAATACATGCTCATAAGCAAAAATAACGCAGTTGACTTGAATGACAATTTTTATATTGCTGGAACGAAACTAGAGAAGGTACAAAGTATTGTATTTAAATGAAAGATGGGATCCTTCGGTTGAAATCAAATGCTGCATAGAGCAAGCTCGTGCAATCTTATCCGCATGAAAAAGATGTTCTGCAGTCATGATCTCAACTGGTAAGGCGACTTGAGGCATTCGAGATGTGGATCTACAGAAGAATACTAAAAATAAGCTGGATCGACAGAGTTACGAATGAAGATGTTATGGTTCGGATGAATAAAGAAAAATAAGTTATTAAAACAATAAAAATCCGAAAACTTCAATATCTAGGACACGTGATGAGACATCCGGAGAAGTACGAGATCTTGCATCTCATAATGCAGGGAAAGATTGCCGGAAGACGGGGCCCTGGAAGAAGGAGAACATCGTGGCTGAAAAACTTGAGACAGTGGTTTGGCCAGTCTACTGTAGAGCTGTTCCGGGCCGCAGTAAACAAAGTCCGCATAGCCAACATGATAGCCAACGTCTGTTGAACTGACAGGGCACGAGAAGAAGAAGAAGATAGGTGGGAGGGGAAGGAGGAAGGTGGAAAAGTACATGGCTATTCAAATCTGGTTACCAAACTATGGCTATTCATGGTGGTCTTACATCAGGGTGATACTGAGAGTATCTTTCACTCTGGAACGATGCGCAAATATTCTTACTTCTATATATTATTTTAAATGAGAAAATAATGAAATAACACAAATTAAATAAATAAAATTGGTGAAAAATAATATTTTTTACCAGAAATTTATTCTTATTCTATATTTGAACTGTTTTTTGTTTGAATTTATTAGGGTTTTTGTCTTGACAATTAAAGTCAGATTTCGTGATTTTTCGCTGTTGTAGCTAATATTCAATATTATCAATCCTTTAATTTATGATATTCCCGTTTATTTATGAAGTTGTAATTATAATATCGCCACAATTATCATTTTACACAGATATCCTAAATAACTGAGATGCCTTGTGCAATGTTAATTCTGCAGGTGGGACGCTTTGAATGCCTGCCATACGTTTACGACTCTCACAAAACATAATGTGAATGAGTGTTGTTGGTTCCGTCAATTAGCCAATGTACCGGGAAAGGTTTTTGTGTCGATGCATTACGTCAATGACCCGCGTGAAGGAGTTCTGAGAAAATGTTACTCTAAAAAACTACATATCTCTTAGCGGAGAAACCCGCAAAGGCTGTGGTGAGGCCTGTTTCTCGAAATTTAGATTTTGAAATTAATTTTACGCCTAAGTTATTTTATTTTTTTTTGTTCATTGTGCATAATATTGTGCTCTCGGTGTCCTTTAGCGTTACATGACGATTGATATTACACAAGTGTTAATTTCACGTACCAATATGAAGCTGCCTTTTTGGTTTTGAAGTGAGAATATTTATGCTTAGTTCTTACCGGTCGTTAATCCAGTTCCTATCTTTTCCTAATCACATCATCTTGCTGTAAAAGTATTTGAAATTTGAAACAATGGCAAGAGAAATATTAAAAACTAGCTTTTGCCCGCGACTTCATCTGCGTAGGATTAGTACTTCGAGTAATCTATTTTCTTTTCCTAGGTCCCATCTATGTTTATACCAAAATTCATAACCTATTTATTTAAAAAATGTATAATTCTTTATTCAATTCAAAGTATTAGGCGAGTACTTCAAATAAATTCACAAATTTAAATATTTTCTAAAATAGAATTTTGATTTAATCATTGTTTCGCAAAATGTCATTCTCAATTTTTGATATTTTCTATTGAACAATAATTATTATTTTCAATATATTGAAAATAAATAGCTAGCTTTATAAATTATACCTTATATGTTATTCTGATGTATGAGCTATAATTTTGTAAAGTTTCATTAAAATCCGTTCAGTAAATTTTGCGTGAAAGAGTAACAAACATACATACATCCAATAGTAAGTACAATCTTTCGCGTTTATAATATTAGTAAGACACGTGTGCATTTGTTTTGAAAACCGAAGTGTTTGAACTACCTTGGAAGCAAGTTGTAGGTGTTTTTCGCGTACATAATTTCGGTGTGAAGTAAAAAATAAAGAACTTGACCATCTTGGAAGTACATAATATGGTTTTGTACTAATTCATTTTGTTGTGAAGATACAGAGATATATTTACATACCTTATAGAGGTATAGAGTGCTAATTGATTGGCCATCCCCTTTCTTTACATACCTTGTTCTTTCCTACACATGTTATCACCCAAATCCAGCAAACACCGTTTTGTCTCGTTTCGTAATTTAGTATTTACTCCATTGCTGCAAATACATCTGAAGCTGTAATTCGTTAATTATTTTGGATGCAATTCTGCCAAATGGAAAAAATTACACATGGAAACAATTACACCTACACGAATAACGATATTAAATTTAAATTTATTTGACCAAAAATTTAAAACTATTAAAAAACATTTTTTTATTGAATTATTCTTTAAATAAGGGTTAACTGAAGCATTCACACAATTAATAAAACTAGCTTCATTATCTACCATCAAAATAAATGCTTGGTTCGTTTTAGTCACTGAAAAGTCCCATCTTTCCTGTCAATAATTATCGACGCACACCACAGTGCTGCCGTAGACACCTACCCTTAATTAGAAATTGTTCCTGAGAAACATGACGCAATTACGTAAACATATTTAGAGTTGGGTCATTTCAAGAGAAGGTATATCAGACGGGTTTGTTTGAGAAGATCTTCAGACAAATTAGATAACTTGACAATGTGCCTATTTAATATTCTTTCTAAAATCTAAAAAAAAATATAAATGAATAAATAAAAAATATATTGTCTTACTAGCTTCTGCCCGTGACTTCGTCTGCGTAGGATTACTACTTCGATTAATCTATTTTCTTTTCCTGTGTCCCATCTACGTTTGTACCAAAATTCTTAACCTATTTATTTAAAATATCTATAATTCTTGATTCATTTCAAAGTGTTAGGCGAGTACTGCAAATAAATTCACTAATTTAAATATTTTCCAAAATAGAATTTTGATTTAACAATCATTGTTTTGCTAAATGTCATTCTCAAATTTTGACATTTTATAATAAACAGTAATTATTATTATCAATATATTGAAAATAAATAGCTAGCTTTATAAATTTTAGCCTTTATGTTATTCTGGTGTACGGGCTATATTATTGTAAAGTTTCATTAAAATCCATTCAGTAACTTTTGCGTGAAAGAGTAACAAACACATACATCCATACAAACTTTCGCGTTTACAATATTATAAGTAAGATCATCTACATAGTTTCCGGGAACCACACAATGGTAATCAATAATTAATTTATGTACATTACACCGTTATGTATATTCAGTAAATCTCCAAAGTGGAATGTGGAGGGGCTTCGTGAGGCAATCAAATAAAATATGATGAATTAATTTAGATTAAAATGCTTTCATTGAAGAAGAAGATGATCCTAGTAAATATAAACGAAACAGAACAAAATACAGAAAAATATAAATAATAAATAAAATAAAAAATTCATTCTTAATTTGTTATAATATGAGATCGACAAAAATGATAAAATATAGGTCCCAATGGACGAGTTGGTTAAGGCGCTGTGTTTCGGTAAGAAAAGCTATCCTGGGCTAGGGCCCTAGTTGCGACCGTATCATTTTTATTTTTCTTATTTCTTTTAGATTTATCAATATCATCTTCTTATGTATTTGTATATTATGTTGATGGGTATAAGCCTTAAAAAGTCATTTAATAAACAATTCAAATTTTTGTTATTTATTTTTGGAGTGTTATGCCGTGTTATGATACCAGCTTCTTTAGCCAACGTTTCGGACAGCGTTACAGTGTCCATCATAGGGGCAGATGTTTGGACACACTGTAACTCTGTCCGACTTTGCTTTGGCTAAAGGAGGTATCGCAACACGGCATAACACCCCAAAAATAAACAAATACTTTTAGCCGTGAAAATCTAAAATCATAACAATCAAAAAAATAATTTTCACTGTCGTCACACCGTAGTTTGGGTGAAACATTTCTTTTATATGGACGAGCATCATAATATGTATAGGAGTTGACGAAATAAATTAAAGTTCGTATTTGTTGATTCTATTTATACACAAAACATTGGTGAAACATTTCTTTTATATGGACGAGCATCATAATATGTATAGGAGTTGACGAAATAAATTAAAGTTCGTATTTGTTGATTCTATTTATACACAAAACATTGGTGAAACATTTCTTTTATATGGACGAGCATCATAATATGTATAGGAGTTGACGAAATAAATGAAAGTTCGTATTTGTTGATTCTATTTATACACAAAACATTGGTGAAACATTTCTTTTATATGGACGAGCATCATAATATGTATAGGAGTTGACGAAATAAATTAAAGTTCGTATTTGTTGATTCTATTTATACACAAAACATTGGTGAAACATTTCTTTTATATGGACGAGCATCATAATATGTATAGGAGTTGACGAAATAAATTAAAGTTCGTATTTGTTGATTCTATTTATACACAAAACATTGGTGAAACATTTCTTTTATATGGACGAGCATCATAATATGTATAGGAGTTGACGAAATAAATTAAAGTTCGTATTTGTTGATTCTATTTATACACAAAACATTGGTGAAACATTTCTTTTATATGGACGAGCATCATAATATGTATAGGAGTTGACGAAATAAATTAAAGTTCGTATTTGTTGATTCTATTTATACACAAAACATTGGTGAAACATTTCTTTTATATGGACGAGCATCATAATATGTATAGGAGTTGACGAAATAAATTAAAGTTCGTATTTGTTGATTCTATTTATACACAAAACATTGGTGAAACATTTCTTTTATATGGACGAGCATCATAATATGTATAGGAGTTGACGAAATAAATTAAAGTTCGTATTTGTTGATTCTATTTATACACAAAACATTGGTGAAACATTTCTTTTATATGGACGAGCATCATAATATGTATAGGAGTTGACGAAATAAATTAAAGTTCGTATTTGTTGATTCTATTTATACACAAAACATTGGTGAAACATTTCTTTTATATGGACGAGCATCATAATATGTATAGGAGTTGACGAAATAAATTAAAGTTCGTGTTTGTTGATTCTATTTATAGCAATCCACCACGTGTCTGACTGCTTTTTACGTTCGTATAAATAATTTTCCTCAACAGAAACAAGTTTTTCTAAAATTTTTATAGCTATGGTATTAGGCAAAACCCCAGCTAACCCAATCTCAAATCCGATTCTCGATATCCAAATACCAGGGTACCAGAAGAGTGACGCAGGTCGTGACGTCAGCGACGGCTTCCCCGACTCGAGAGCCGGCAGAATCACTTATTATTATTATTGAATAGTAAGTCCAAGTATGCAGTTTAGCAGTATTAGCTGGCGATGGTCCTTGGACTTTCCAACCGTTTCTGTACCCAGCAGCGCTGACGATCCTCCGCGACGCCCGCCGGGTGGGAGTTGATAAAACAAGCGACCCAGCCCGCCGGACAGCCAGTGTCACACTGAATCCGTTCTAGGCAGATACGATATCATACGATCGATCCCGCGCTCTATTCCAATTCAAAATACGAACGCCGCATTCGAATTCCAAAACAAATCAAATCGAACAAAGTGAAATTCATGATTTAAAAACAATCCTACTTAAAAAGCTGATTGATTCAACGATTCCAAAGCTCTAAAACGCGGACTTTTGTGCAATCTCAATTAAAATTTAAACCACACTTAAAAACGTTGCGAAATTTTGTTGATAAGGAGTCTAAAATAAATTTTTAATGTGTAAAAAACAGCTGTGATTTGTGTGGACAGAAATTTTCTTCAAGTTGAATAGTGAACTGAAGAAAAATTTGTTTAAAATATTGACTATCACCGTTTGACGTTGGTGCATCATTTTAATATTTAAAAAAACTATATTCAGTTTTCTACCTGCTACCTGTGATAATAGGAGAACATCCTTGCAACGAAACGAAACAGTATTCCCAAGGACCCAGCTTTTATCTCGTTTATTTTTTCGTCTGCGCTCTTCTAAGGGTGTTTGAACCTCGGTTAAACCCTCTATCCTAACAGGACAGTTAGTAGCGCTCGGTACAAGGACGAAGGACATTATTCGTGTCCTGCACCGGGGCTATTCGGGACTTTTATTAAAAACTGTAAAGTGAAGTTTTGTTATTTTATTACAAGTGTAAGAAGTTAAAACGATGTCTTTCCTGTGGATGGGCGCATTGAATTTGGGGCTTACACTCGGTGCTACATTAGCTGTTATTAAAGCGTGAGTATTAAACATTTTTCCTACAAATATATGCACACATTAAAATCCGTTTAGTAAATTTTGCGTGAAAGAGTAACAAACATTCATACATCCAATAGTAAGTACAAACTTTCGCGTTTATAATATTAGTAAGACACGTGTGCATTTGTTTTGAAAACCGAAGTTTTTGAACTACCTTGGAAGCCAGTTGTAGGTGTTTTTCGCGTACATAATTTCGGTGTGAAGTAAAGAATAAAGAATTTGACCATCTTGAAAGTACATTATATCGTTTTGTACTAATTCATTTCGGTCTGATTGTCTGATTCTCCCACCAAAGCAGCATTTCAATCTTAACTTAAAGATACAATAAATATTCTGTCTAACTATTTAGTTTGTTTAAATCTTTCATATTCCTTTCTTTTTATAATAATCCACGTATGCTCTGAAAGAGGCCTTGAGATAATGCATTGTACTTTCTCCTCTTTGTGAATAACCGCAGATAATCTCTCACTATCGCAGTTTTCTATGTTTAGTGGGCAATTAAATAACCTCAATTCGTTGTGCTTGTACCTACATCTACCTATAGTCATAAAAATAATACTTGGTTTACTTACAAAGCGTTATTTTTGTTAAATATATTCTCAAGGACGCTTAACATAGCTAGAAAATAACTTAGAACGATATCTGGATAACTTTGTATGCTTAGATTTTCTCTACTCTTATTTATTTATAAACAAAATAAATTAACAAGTTAGAACTATTATAGATTTCAAAACTAATGTCAACAGATAACAATTATTATAATTGGATCATCTTTATGTCGTTGTTTCTGTGAATAATCACATCAAAGGAGCTTTATAATTATTTAATAGATTATGTGCGGACTCATTACACTGTGAAGATGAAGGTCAGATGACTTTTGTATAATCTTAAATAATTGATGATTTCTTTGTTCACTACCTATCTGTACTACCCCCTGAGAGGTCGATAAACTGGAGGTTATCTGGTACGTTTCCCCCATTTTGGGAAGTTTGGTAGATTGTTTGTGGCTGAAACGATAGGGATAAGGGTAGAGGGGTAAAGGGAAGGGATGAATTTGGAATCTGTACGGTGGAGGGGGGGGGGTCTTTCCCCTATTCCAGAATATTCTACACCCCTGTGTTAGAGGTTCTATACTTGTAGAAGTGGCGTAGCGAGCTGCCTGTAACAATTAAAACGAACGTTTACGCGGTTAGTTTTGGCCCGTTTCATACAAATCTTAATTTTGAATTTGAGATCAAAATGCCCAACCAAACTGAAAAATTATTTTTGTAATCAAAAGGTATATCAAATATCTATTACGGATCGGTACTACTCTATTTATTTTTTGCTTTAAATTATAAAATATAGGCCACAATTTTTTTTTAATTAATCATGATTTAGAGAGAACTTGGACAATTATTTGCCAGTAAATGTAAATATTTAAAAAAATTATTTTACTATACTTTTAATAGAAATATCTTGTAATATAAAATTAACTTGCTTAAAATATGACAGCGTTATAGTGTCCATAGTATCTGCCCTGATGATGGTCATTGCAACGCTGTCCGAAACGGTGTCTAAAGATGGCGGTAGCGCAACATGGCATAATACCCCAAAAATAAATCACTATAATTTTGTGAACTTTATTCCTATTTTTGGTTTGTTTTTTTTTTCTCCTGATCTTCGTGTTTTCTGACTGTTATTTTGAATCATAGTCGAACGATACAGATCTAATTCCCATGAAAATATATTGACATCTGCCTCTAAAAAAATATTCACATCCGTCCTGAAGCGGGATTTGCCCGTGGGCGGAATTTTTATGAGTCACGCCACTGTTTCGTGACGTCACGGAATACGTGTAGTGCATTCAACTCCCAAGACATCTGTTTGGCATTTTTTTCTGATTTCGGTTTTGTTTGGATTTTTTTGATTTTAGATGGAGGTAGGAATCCTTACTACAATTTAAAACTGTACAATTTTAATGACACCGGAACTCACATTTCTAGAGTTTTTAATGCTTTTTCACACATATTTCCTTTTTAGTTATAGACTAAAGCGTACCTGTTAACAATCAAGGGACAGTCTGAATTCTTAAAATTATAATTTTAAAAATGTCATTTTAAATAATTTTCTGTTTAAAATAGTATATAAGATTATGATTAAGATAATGGTATATTAGATGTAAGTCACTGGTTATAATTATAAATATTAGTTTATTTGTACAGCGCCCTTGAGGTGATTTTTTTGCGCTATATAAATTAGCCAAATATTATTATTATTTTTATAATAAGTAGGTACAAACCTATTTTATGACCGGTCTGAATTGTACCAATTTTGAAAATGGCACTTAAATTTGAGTTCATTGAACCAGATTTCACCCAGGAATGACTAACGCTCATCTCAGACGACCGAAATTGTTTTGTTTGATTATAATCTATCTATTTATATAAAAAATGAGTCCCTGTTTCCCTTGGTCACGCCATAACTTCATAACGACTTTTCCTATTTTATATATATATTTTTTTAAAGTTTTCTAATACTTTGTAGAAGGTTCTTACGGAAAGAAAAAATAAGAAAATTGCGCAGAAAATGGATAATTTCAGAAAACTTAACCACTATTTTAACTTCGTAAAAAGGCGGGAGGGGAAGGGGAAGGGGAATCCGGGAGGGTCGGAGAAGAATGAAAGAGGGGTCGTTCGCGGAGGGAGAACGAGGGAGGGGGAAGGCGGAGAAGGTGGAAGGGGAATTCGTGACGGGGACAGTGGGAGAGGGGAGGGGAGACCCAGAAAGGTAAAAAAGGAACGCGGGAGGGGAAGGGGATGAGGTGGCGGAAGGGAAGCGGGGAAGAATGGGAAAGGACACGCAGGGAGAAACAATTTCTTTATTTAAGTGGCACTCAACGCATGCCGGGTATCAGCTAGTAATTATTATAAAAATGAATATTTCTTTGTTTGTCCCTTACGCGGTACCTAAATCATTCATCCGATTGCGAAGAAACTTTGGTGATTTGTCGTGTGCATGCCCGCAAAGGTTTCCATATACGGTGCAAGTGAGCTCTAGCATTATGAAATTATTTCCTATACCATTCAACCGATTCCGATGAAACTTTGGTGAGTTGTTGAGCGCACGCCTACAATTTTTTCTGTATATATACTGTTGAGGTCTGGCTTATGAAATTTGCGTAAAAATCTTACCATAGGTGGCGCACGAATTGTTTGAAAAATGTGTATGTATCACATAATTCAGCAGAAGGATGGAAGACGGGGAAGGATGTAGGGGACCGGAGGAGGAAAAGGGGACTTGGTAGAGGAACGGGGACGCATGGGAAAGGGCACGCAGCCCTTATGAGGCATTGCTACGCATGCCGGGTACTACCTAGTGTATTAATAAATATGAAGAAATTTGAACATAATTTTAATGGTTCCTACGTAAAAATGTCGTTTCAACCAGTTTCAGCGGTATTTTACATCAATAATAGCACTTCGCATGATTTAATTTTTTTAATTTCGTGACATGTGACAAGTGACGTAAATATGTTTACTGTGTGATGTTATAACAAAAAATAATTATTCGTATGTGTCTAATTTAATTTCAAACATTTATGTTTTGTGATTTTTCAATAACAAAAATGTTTGTCTCTTCCTGAGTATAATGTATTAGATGCCTTTCAAATCTGCATATAAAGATTTATTTTTTTTTGTATACCAACTGCTTCCGTCTGGAGCCGGTGGGCTATGGCATCCCCATTTGGGGCATGTTGTGAGGCGAAGGTAGTGGGGAAGGGAAGGAGATAGGAGAGAGGAAAGTGGGGAAGTACCTGGCTATTCAGATCTGGTCACCAAACACGGCTAAAGCCATTTCAAGCAACGTTTCAATTGTGAACGGTGGTCTTACACCAGGACGATACTAAGAGTATCTTCCACTCTGGATTGTTGAATTATTAAGTATTACAAATTTTATTTTTTAATATTTATATTTATGATACATTAAACTGATGGGTGTAACATTCAAAAGTTATTCCATATAATAACATCCATAAGTATATTTATTTTTTGAATTTCCAGGGAAATTGAATATTCACACCATTCAGTGTAAATACGAGTCGGTACATCAGAATTTATTAATATTTGCTTTTAAAGAAATGCTGGACACACAAACCTTGAACCTTGTTTAGGATTAGTTAGCCTAACGAATGGATGAATGCTTCCTTGAAGTTATTTTCCACTAAAACAGCGTTGTAAAAAAATGGTAATAATAATTCTTATTTTGATTATAAACTACGAAAATGTGTTTTGCTTATAAAACAAGGAAAAATGTGTGTTTCATCTTTCATTCGAACATTTTTTATCAGTCGCGTCGCATTTGAATGTAACAACGATAACCCTATCATTCACACACTCACACCCACCCACACACACCCGCACACACTCTTAGCTCGTAGGTAATGCTCATTAGTCATTACTAACATAATTATTTATATTTCACCAATTATCAATTTAACCTAGCAATGTGAAACACGTGGTGGAGTGGAAATGCTCTCATTTCTGTCATTCAGAATATTATTTAGACTCTCTTTAAATGGATTTAAATATAATGTTTTTTTTTTATATATGATTGAAGACGACGATAATACTACTAAACCTAAACGAAACATGACACAGAATAAGACACGGAAAAATAAAAAGGTAACGGTCACAACTGGGAATCAAAACGAGAATCACGTCTTAGTGGCTTTAAGAGGCGGCTCCTGAATTTCTACCGATTTCTTACATATTTTCCTTGAAGTTTTTAAGCTCTTATTAATATATGTTATTCTTTAAGAAAGTATCTATACATTCCCCACGCTGAAACGGTAATTATTTGAAATTCCCTCGATAGAAATAAATCGTAAAGTATATTGCGAAAATTATTATTTACACGTTTATTTCTGTTATTTTACAAGTTATATATATGAAAAAATTCACAATGTTTCTTTAAATGCTTCTGAACACAACCTCCACGAAATTTTTGCGCTTTTTCAAACAAGTCGTGTTTTATGGAAAAAAAAATCACAATTTTCGCATGAATTTTTTCGTTTTTAATATTAGCGCGCTCCCTTCAATATTCGTATCGTCGCGTCGTATCTCTCCTTCTTCTTTTTGAGTGGTTTAGCGCGGCCTTAACATTGCGTTGGGTGGGCGTGTTTCGCGATCCAATTATAGGCCTAATTTCGGCCTATATTTCCGCACAAAACTGTTTCACCGCGATTATGAAATTCAAATGGGATGGCGCTATACAATTTCAGGCAAGTGTAAGAGAGAAAGACCGCTTAAATTGTCTAGAACCAAAAGGTAGATACTAACGGCCGCTGTTCCCAATCCTACTAATCAATTACCAAGCCAAAATTTTGCCTTAGTATTTGATTAGTGCACAACTACACTTTTTCCAACACACAAGTATCGCTTAAGCATTTATCTTAACCTAAGGAAGCCGGACTAGTGGATTAAACTCATTCCGGCCGCCTCAGTTTTGGACTAGTTCTTAAAAGTGTCAACAGAGTAGAAAAAATACCGCGAACACAATGTATGGTCGATGAAATATCACTTTGACAGAAGACACAGTTTCGCGCTCATTTCACTTCTGTTGTATTGCGTTTATCAATTATCATTTTAATTAATATGGATTGAGAAGTTCGGTTGCGTGCGGAGCAGAGACGAAAAACGGTTAATTTATGCGAAAAACTATGTCGTTTTCGATATTCGCCAAGCCAAGTGTCAAGTCCAGTACCTACGGTCAAGCTGACACTTTATTTTATATACGTTTTTTAAAAAAATATAAAATGTCAGTTTATGGATAAAAATATTTTAAATAAATTACGTGTATTAATAATAAATACAACAATTAACTCTATAATATTAATTTAACTTCGAAAGTTCTTACTTTGATGTCATTTTATTGTCTATGAAAGTGGGCGAGGCCAGATAACATAAGATGTTTGGGGACAACATAAATCGAGCGCTATCCTACAAAATGCTTGGCTGATCGCGGCCTCACATGAATCGATTTAAAAGTTAGAAACAGCGGCCGTAAGTCAGTGGCACATTTGCTCCTATTCAAATTAAAAGCTAGACTTATTAGGGTTGGGTGTATGAAACAATTGTGATTATCTGATCTCGATAAAATAAATCATATTATGTGGGAGATAATTACTTCATTAATAAAACACGTACATATACAATTGTTCGGAACGATCAGACAGTACATCAATATTTATTCAAGTGTTGTATCGGAAAAACATTGATTATTCACAGTAAATATAAAGTTATAATATGCACTATAACTGAATAATTAAATAAATTCACAATTTTAAAGGTGTTAAAGCAGTTCAACAATAATAAGATTGTATATATAATAAGTTTAAACAACAACTTCATAGGTTCACTCCCAAATGAGACTTAATTGTTCCATTTACCGTTCGTTTAACATTTTATCAACGAGTATATTTACTCTGGGTTAGCTGAAGTCATTTCAGTCCTGTCCGATGCGCAGTAAGAATCGGGGATCAACTTACTCTCTAGAGTTAACACATGATCTTATATCGGTCATCCCAGCTGTGACATCTCTTCCAAAGATCACACCTGTAAGCCTGAGTGGCGAAGTGAAACTAACCAATAGCATCCCTCGTCCTAATTAGCAAGAGACGAAACGATGCGGGAATGAGAAAGTATTCCATATCCAAGAATTAATTAATATACTCTAGAAAATCTGTATAACAATTAGACCGTTTGTTACAACCAGGGTTGTGCAGTATTTGAATTACTTGTAATTGAAATACGTATTTGAAAAACAAATATGTATTTGGTATTTGTATTTCAATTACTTCATAAAAGCGTAATTTGTATTTGGTATTTAAAATACCTGATGCTGAAGTATTTTGTAATTAGTATTTTATAAACTCGTAGCTTCAAAATACATTTTCACACAAATACATTTAGCGATCTTATGATAATAAGAAGACATCAACAATGGAGTTCGAGTTAGTAGGCTTTCTAAACGATAAAAGTAAGGAGCTTACCATTCTTGAAAGTTATTTAAATATAAACAAGTGTGCATACAATTTAACACAAGTTTGTACTCATCAGGACCTGTAGAAAGATTATTTTCTTTAGCAGGTTTTATGCATTCCCCAACAAGAAAGCGTTTTCGTTATTTGTTTTTGGGGTGTTATGCCATGTTGTGCTACCTCCTTCTTTAGCCGACGTTTCGGACAGCGTTGCAGTGTCCATCATCAGGGCAGATCCGGTAGAAGAAAGCGTTTGTCTGATGATGCATCTAAAAATCTAGTGTTCGTAAAAGGAAATACTTATTTTACAAAAAAATTGATTGGGCTGGATTAATTTTTATTTACATTTCCTAACACCTGGGTCCTATACCACAAAACTTTACAAGTATACGAAGTGGGGCGGAGATGAGACACGTCTTTTGAGCAATATTATTAGTCAATTTTTGTCGTCTCTGTTGCTAAAAACTAACTAACTAACCATCACGCCGTTTCCCCGCAGGGGTAGGCAGAGAGGACGGACCGCCAAGCACCTCGGTCTTGGCACACACTCTTTGCCTCATTCACGTTCATACATCGTCTCATACATTCTCTTCTATTTTTCTGACTCTTGACATGGCCCGACTCAAGTATCTGATTCACTTGATCGTGCCATGTCTCTGTTGCAATAGTATTAATCAATTTTTCACGTCTCTGCTTCGCTCTGCTCGGCTTTGTTTTTATGAAAACGCACTCTTAGATTAGGCTACTTACGACAATTTATTGCAATCAAAGGTTCTGAAAGTATTTTGTGATTTGTATTTTGTATTTTAAATAAAAATGGTCAAAATACTGTATTTTGTATTTCAAATACACGACTTGAAAGTATTTTGTATTTTGTAAGTATTTTGTAATTTGTATTTATTTTTTTATTTTTTTTAAGTATATTTTATTTAGTTATAAATTTTTATATTTTATATCAAATATATACTATTCTAAGACTACTATAATATTATTTACTAGGTACCTACTTACTAAAATTTGGACTTCACAACATTGAGACATAATCCACGAAAAACTGCATGACTTTTAGCTTCCTTAACAATTTCAGGAAGTTCATTGAACATTTTAAAACCTTTGTAATCAATATTGTTTTGTATTCCCGATAAATTTATTTTAGGAAGCCTGAAATCGTTGCAGTTTCTTGTGGGATAGAAATGAACTGTGATATTAATTCTAAAATTATTCAACTTATAATCTAGGAACATTTTATTTTTAACTTATAAATAAATACTAGCGTATTGTAAACTTTTATTTTACTTACAGTATAGCTTGTATTTTGCCCAACCCTGGTTACAACACGGGTTTTCCCTTCACTTCAGTCAGTCACAATATAATATTTATTTTAGTGCCTAATTGTGATAAAATTAATTAAAAACCAGAAAGTTAATTACGTCGGAAAATAATATCAGCTTATTATTATTTTTACTCCCTAACAATAATATTATTATTTGTGGTTTAGTGTTTAATTCGTGGAAATACTCATATCTAGTTATTATTGTTAAACCAATAAATCAAATTTATAATCTTGCAGTGTTATTCAGTTTTCTAGGTTTATTCTATTTTTATATTTTATTTAATCACCTTTGATTTTCACGCATGAAAACAGTTAAAACTTAATGGTGTGGAAGAGAATTTAATCAATTTTAATGTCGGGATCGTGACATAATGCGTTTTATCCTTTCTATAAAATATCTACAGTGAATCGAAAATGTAAATGCAATCTATATGCCTATATTATAACGACCTTCGTAGCCCACATGATGGTGTACCCATTTGAAACGTGACGTCAGTTTACACGGTTTCTGGTTAGAGCAAAAACATATACATACTGAAATATCCTAACGTGTTTGAAGATTATTTTATTGGCCACATTTTGGCCAATTTGCAAGCACCCTCGAGCGTTCGCTGGCCAAAATGTGGCCAATTTTAAAAAAGATATTTTAAAACTTTTTTTTTAAGTATTTCAAAAGTTCCGCTTATCAACCAGATAACAACATATAAAAGTAATAATTTTTAATATTCAAAGACCAGGGCAGATGTGTAATTGGTAGTGGTGAAGTGTGTGCTTAAGTACGTCTATGCGACACCGTGTTGTCAGCTCCACTCCTCTACGAGCTGATGGTATTACAGTATAATTCAAAATGGTTTTCTAAGTTTAGCTTTCGTGTAGCCGTCAATTACCGGATACCAAGAACTATTGACCTTAGATCCGTCGTCTCTATTAAAATTAAAGGATTTTTTTTAAAATTTCAATCGCGTCATGATCGGCGATTGCCGATTTGTCAGGGTGGCCGAGTTTATATGCCAAGTGTTCTGATATCCTTTTGGAGATCGTCCGCTCTGTCTGGCCTACATAGACATTGCCACATCCGGATCAGCTGAGTTTATACACTCCATCTGTTTCCAAAGGAAACTTTACTTAGTCTTTGCAGACCTCAGTTAGTCTTGTATTTTGGTCTAATCTAATGGAAAATCTTAAACCATTTTTTAATAATAGTCACACTAAGTGCACATCGATCTTGGCACTATTTACTTGGCACCAATATCTTCTATCTGCTTTATGAATTAATAAATGGTGCCGCGTAGCCATATTATAAACGTTGTGTTAATAAAGTAGGCAGGTCATTATTAATTATTTTAATGCAACATAATTCAAATTAGTCGGTCGGCTACGATTATGCGTGGTTGACATTAATAATTTCTCACTAAACGTTATGTTATGAGTTATGAGTTTCGTAACTGACCATAAGTCAGGTGATTTTAGTCACAGACACGTGTAAACTCAATTAATCTGAACTCACAGCAGAAAAACAAAGGCATGTTGTCGCGTTTTCGGTGTTTTGTAAAAAGGGTGAATAAAACCTTTTCAATACGAAATCGTGTTGTTTGCAAAAAGTTAAAACATCCCTAAGGACAAAAGTTTTATGTCATAAGTCGACATGTGCACAGTCGTGCTCGGGAACTTTGATGAATATCCGAACTTGTCGAAAAAAATTAGGAAAAACAAACTGGTGTGTGGGAATGGGACGAAATGAGAGTGACACCTGACAATTTGCTAGCGGAAAATGATTCCTATTATACTCTAGGGACAGATTTATGTGATAAAAGCATTTATTTTTTGGCTTGCCAACAGAATACATCACATATTTATTACAGTAATTAATATTTTCAATATGGTTATAGGGATGATTCTAATTTGAGGTGAACATTCCACTCAACACAACTTTCTTTGCGCAATGACAAGTTTAAATTTTAAGTACATAAACAAAGAGGACCAAAAACAAATATTAGTAAATAAATATATTCACATGTATATGTGTACACACACATACGCACGTATATATGAACATATTATAGATTGAATGCATAAGTATACAATAATTACATTTTGGCTCAAAGTGAGGAGAATATTAAGTATATATAAAAAGTAGCTCCAGTCCGAGATATATATTTGAAATACCTTTTTATAACAAAAATAATTTTTCAGTTTGGTTGGGCATTTTGGCCTGAAATCCAAAACTACGTTTTGTATGAAACCGCACTCGCAGCCGATGGCTTTTTTTTTGTTTTTTTTATTCCAGAAAAAAAGAAAATAACATTTTCACTTACTTAACTAGAATTTGCATAACATTATATTATCATACAACATATTATCATACAATATATTACAATACTATTCATTCACTTTCAATATTATTCATTTTCACTACATTGTTTTTTGTAAATAAAAATGAATAATTTTTAAATTTACAGACACTTTTTTCGTTTTTAATATCAACTGGAAGGCAATTATATAAATCGCCCCCCTCATAACTGATAGATTGCTTACCGTAGTTAGTATGAATAGTGTTTAAATGTATGTTATCGTGTCGTCGTGTAAAATGTTTGTGTACTTGGGACGTTTTAATGAATTCTGTGTTTGTATGAATGAGTTTATTATTTATTTTGTATATAAGGAGACATATATTGTATTCATATAGTTTTCTTAATGTTAACAGTTTGGTTTCCAAATATAGTTAACTTATTATTATTTTATAGTTATTGGCCTTAAGATGATTTCTTAAAATAACCCGTAGAAAGTAATTCTCCTTTTACAAGAAGGAATGATTTGGATTCATTTTTAACTTTCGAGCTTAACAATACAGTCTTTTACAAGAATTTTCCACTATTCGTTCAATTTTTTTTACGAACGTTACAATAACTTTGCAGTACCTATTTTTACGCCCAACGATGAAAATTGAGTTAATTAACACTGAACAATATTTTTAATCGTTAGAACACAATTCGCTATTAATGTCCGTTGTTCCCAACTTTTCGACCGATTGATTAATCGGATTTTCGATCGGAGACTCAGATTTGAGTCTCCGATCAGTTAAATGATTTATTTTGTAACGTTCGATTCACCTGTTGGTCGGAGAGTTGCATTGGGAAGAGCGTATTTGAGGAGTGTTGAGCCAAAATTTCGGCTCAACGGTTGATCAACAACGACCGTGAGTCCATAAGGAAGGTGTAATTACTATGTTTTACTATCTCTTGGCTTTCTCCAAGTATGGGCGATCTTTGTCATTAAAGTTTGCCATGTAAAATTAGTTGGTTCAACCTTTCTACGAAACATCGCCTTTCTGTTCTATACAGAGAGAGCAGTGCAACGAACTTTGCAGGTCACATCAACGTTGTTAGTCACACTTGTACGGCGTGTATCAAATGATGTCTGAGCTTCAGACACCCGTCACTAGACAGTATGAATCATGTACAATATATATACATATATAATCTATGCTATGCGATGCTTCCGTTAGTAACCTTCTGTTGAAACCTTGCTACCGGATAAAGTTAACGACTTACTGACTGATCACTAAGTCAGGAATTGCGAGGTCTGCTACCCAAAACTATATTTTTTCTTATCACAGCTTTTCAGCAGGCTGTAAAATGTGAAAGGGGGTAAACATTTTTTTTTACATTAGGTAATTTCCATCAAGGCCTATGTCACCTTTGGGTTTGTTGTGAGGGGGTTCTTTTCAAGGAAAGGAGATTTGGGAAAGAAAAGAGGAGTGGCTAGATATCTGGGGGTCAGTTAGTTTATAATTGACGGACGTACACTATAAACCCATTCTTCCACGAGCAGCTACTTTTATTTCTCTCTAGTATTATGTCAATGTAAGTACTTGCATACTGCTTACTAACCTCGTATGCATGGACATTGAAGGGTCCTAGAGTCGTTCAAAATAAATGTAGCTTCGTTGAAAAAAAAAATTTTGATTCTTGACGTCTGCGGTAAAGCTGGAAACCATAATATGTTTCCTTATAATGCCGTTGGGAAAGTGGTGGGTTCCCCTCCAATGACTCTTTTTTTTGGCGTAATAAAATTGTTATTTACCAATCTATTACCTCCACCCACTATCTTCAAAGATGACATTATAGGCCCTGAGGGAGATTATTTTCATAAATACCTTCTGTAAGCAGCTAATTTTAAAAAAAAACATAGAAAAGGGTCGTCAGTCAAAGTTTTCTAATTTTTAAAATTTTATTTTTATCCCTTGAGGAGATTTTTCACGAAAACGTATCGATATTCGAGGGCAGGTACCAGAAATACAGAATAATTTTATTATTGGACTCATTCTGACACCATTAAAACATTGTTTTTACTTTCGTTTAAATTGCGACTTTAATAATTAGTGATTCGGTGTTTATGCTCCCCTTTGCGCTCGATGAGAAACTAACCCATGACCCACTGACCGAGATATCAGCCCTATGCTCAATCACATTAACCGTAAAGCAATGCGACCAAACATATTTTTCAGTTATTCCGACTCATTACACCTAACGCCCGTTGTTCCCAACTTTTCGATCGTTCAATCTGAGTCTCCGATCAGCTGAGTGATTTGTTTAGCCTCAATAAGCCAAGGTATGAAACCAAGTATAGATTATGAATTTATGATCACAGTATAGATAAATAGTAAAAATATAGATGTAGTAAAATTAAATATAATATTATTTACAGGTTAACTTGTGTTTACATGACAAGGGTGCAGAAAAAAAAACAGCGGAACCAGTTTTTACTGTACAGATAAAAAAAAAAGAATTAAAAAAAATGTGCAATAGCTCGCAATAATATAATTATTATCAACGGTCATTATTCAATTAATTAATTATTGTATGTTTTATTGACTACTAGAGCACTCTATCGACAAATCAAAAAACTATCACATAAAAAGTCTGTTTGACACATTATGTGTGATATGATAATCACGATGTGTATGTGTGTAGTTTTATTTCACATATTGTGATATTGTCACCATATAAATACACACCTTAACTGTATTGGTACCTACGTATTCGTCGTGTACAGTTTTTAGTACGGTGTGTAGGTACACGCTATTGAAAGCGCCAGTGTGTAGGTGAGAGCAATAGAGCTGACATTCTAACGAGGTCACGCGGATGTAAGATTTTCCGTTCTTTTTTCAAAGTTGAATGCCAGGAGCATTCCGGAAACGGATGTGCCCAACTGCCCAGTGGCGGAGCGGACTCCCAGGCCCCAGGGCAGATTTTAAATTAATGTGAATACCTGCGAAGGTTTTGTTTGATAACCTGTCTACCTTATATTTATTTTGCAAGCTGCACGTTTTTAATAAATTTCTACTGGTTTAAACCCTTAGAAAGGCGTTGATTTATGTGCCATTGTAGATCTGTGCACTCTACAGGATGGAATGTACTTGACTTACATTAATCAGTAATTCCTGAAATTATTTAAGTAAAACTTCTTTATGCACGCTTGACTTGGGGAGTAAGGTGGCGAATGCGTGACGAGAGTGTTACGAAAAGTGTGATCGGGCGAGGCGAACAATAATAAATTTAAATATTTGTAGAAAATTAATATATGTAAATGTATATACATGTATATATTATACATATAAACATACATGTATAAATATAAATACATAAATATAGATGGAGCTAAAGAAGTTTTACTTCAGTCATGTGGTCTAAAGCACACACATTTTTTTTTTGGAGTAAAAAATGTAAATGAAATTTTGGTCTCCGGTGACTTTTTAGATGTCTTTTTTTTTATCAAAATCTAACAAAATAAAATTCTTCCACATGTCGTCACTGGTCACTCGACCAATGCCTACCGATTTTTTATTTTTATGTAGAGATCAAAATTTCATTTACCTTTTTTACTCCAAATAATGTCAGGAATCACTGGTTGAAGTAAGTCAAGTCCGTCGCTTAACATCCTGAATATTTTTATTTATATTTCTATATTTTTTTTTATTTATATATGTGTATTTGTATTTTTATATATTTTGCATTTAAATTAATGCGAATAATCGCAAATAAATACTTAATTGAAGTTATAAAATTTGACTTCAATTACATTTATCTTGTTTTGATGAACAAGTGTGCCCAATACCTTCAATCTCCTCAATCAAGTCTCCATGGTGAAGGGGCAAAGCTCTCGACTAACGATGAAGGTCGCGGGTTCGAATCCCGCCGTTCGAAGATAAATTTCATTTGATTGATTTGTATTTTCACAGTTTAATAAATAAAAATAATGTAAGATACTCTCAGTATCGCCCACCACTATTAAATTGATTTTTTTTCTTGTTATGGCTTCAGCCGTGTTTAGTGACCAGATCTGAATAGTCAGGTACTTCTTCTTCCACTTCCCCACTTCCTTCCACTCCCCACTTACCTTCAGCCTCACAACATACCCCAATTGGGGATGCCATAGTCTCACTGGCTCCAGATGGGAGCAATTGGAACTCTTGTGAAGTATTCACATAAAAAAAATCTCGGAATAAATTTGTAGATTTGTGTAAAAATCAAATACACTCTACTTTATATAAATAGATTACAGAAGGTACGTTTTTAGATTTTCACGGCCAAAAGCATTTTCGTTGTTTGTTTTTGGGGTGTTATGCCGTGTTGTGCCACCTCCTTCTTTCGTCGGATCTGCCAGATCTGCCCTGATGATTGACACTGCAACGCTGTCCGACACGTCGGCTAAAGGAGGTAGCACAACACGGCATAACACCCCAAAAACAAACAACGAAAAATATTACAGAAGATTTAATAATAATTTGAATTTTTAATCCAGAATGTATGCTGGGGTAGTGCAATGCTATACATTGCATATTTCAAAATAACAAGAAAAATGACAAAAATAATAAGATAAGGTAAAAAGCAAATAACGGTACATAAATAAAAATAAAACTAATAAGTATGAAAAATATATACATATTTTTTTTTACATTAACTCCACACAGGACGCCCTGAGGAAAATAATTTCCCTCACGGCCTATGTCATATATGAAGATACTGTGTGGAGGGTCTTTTTGAGGAGAGAAAGGAGTGAAAATGGGTCTTAAAGATACCCATATTATAGAGGCCGGAAAATCGTTCCACAGCCGAGCTGTTGAACTCAAAAACGAGTCGTGGAAACGACCCATTCTCATGTGCCAAATGTCAACCGTGTACATATATTGGGCGCACGTTTAGCGTGTTTCCCGACTATGCACCGGTGCCGAGGGAATCAATGATGCTAGTTCCTCATATGAAACTGAAAATAGATATTTTTTATTTGTTCATATGAAGCAGTTACTTTGTGATGTGACATTATAATTTAAATAAAACAATAACTTTGTAAACACCACTTTTATAGTTATTTTATATATTTTATGTTAGTAGTTAAGTTAGGTTGGGTAAAAATAGTGGTTCCTGATAACCACGAGATAAATAATTATTTATTTCCATGTGATAGATTGTACTCTTATTTGGGATAAAGAAATCGCTTAATCATTGATGACTCGGCCAGGTTGCCAATTAGCCCAGAAGAAAAAAATATTTTCCCAAATTACGTGTTCTGAAAATGAATTGAGACACGTTCCCAAAGTAGTCGAATATTGTCTGAATATCTTTTATTTTGATGTAACAACTTAAAACAAATATCCGTACCTTATTTGGACAAGGTTCTAACTGAAATATTTTTCTTTCTTTAAATGCAAATCTTCCTATCCATCTGTGTTGAATTTCCGTAGATACTTGAATGACGAAATTTTAACATCAATATTTCAAAGCTTTCGTTTATTCTACAAAGTTATAACATCACTAACTAAACATGAAGATGAATGAACTAATTACAATTATTAAATAACTCAAATGCAACCTACGGATAATGAACATAAACACTTTTTAAAACAACGCAAAATAATAAACATGAACACTTTTTGCTTTATTTGAAAAGCAACAAAAACAAACGACATTGGTGAGGAAATCATGATCAACACCATACGACAACCTGCAGTCCACCTCGGAACAGGAATACCTAGTGAGGAGGACTGAGGATAAAATATTTCACTTTGTATTCTCAATTTATTTAATATTGTATTTTAATTTAATTTTGTATTGTTATTAAATAAAAATAAAAAAAATAAAAAAAAAACTTTGAACCTTTTGCAATTGTCATTTTGTTTGTATATGACAAACTTTCGTCACTTTAGTTGGATAGGATACTACTACTTCTCGTTACGAGGTGTCAAAGTTTGCAAATACGAATTATCATAATCTATTTAACAATTTTTGATTTTGAGGTTCAATCTCGTGTAAAGTATTTTAGTTTAACATATTTTAAAGTAAAATGTTTAATTATAACGTGGCCCTATCTTGGATTGGCAGTAGTTAGAACTTTATGCAAAGTATTAATATGTCCTAGCTGGTTGCATTTGGTTCTATCTGCACGTTTAGATGTGTTTTAAAATGGTAAGTATACGTCATACTTTAATATGTTACATAACCTAAAATCAGAAATCTGGAAATTGTTAATGAGAAATACCGTTGCAAACATTGACACCTCTTATCTCAAAACAATGTAAAGTGAAGTTAGAACCCTGTCCAACCAGAATGACGTACTATGTTCACGTATCTTCTCTTTTCTCTAATCTCTTAGTAAACATTTCCACCGATTTTTCCTCCCATTTTCTTTTATATCGCTCAGCTTACTGGAGGCAACAACCCTTTAATCTTTACGTCTATTAGTGGTATTTGCGGTAGAGGCCTTATGATTTATAACGTGGAGGTGTTAGTTTGAAATCTCAAGTGATTTATTGAGTGGCCTCAAGCATAAACACTGTTAATCCGATTTCTAATTAAATTATTTTGAAAATACTTACAGATACGATGAAACATCTGGCAAATATTTTTTTTATCACGTAATTAACGTTTGTAGTAACTCATTTAAAGGGTAACAAATATGCCTTCATTTCCGTTATATTCGCAGTTTGTTTATTTATTGATGACTTTTCCACATTTTTACATTGAACTTATAATACAGAGAACAAAAAAAATTAAGGTTTAGATTACAAAAAAAGCGTTAAAAAATGAATGTATTACTATTTCTATTTTTGAAACTGATAATTCCAATTAATTGAATGTATTACACCGTAAACAGGTATATGATGTAAGCGTAACAGAGATAAAATATAAAGAAAAAAGAGCAAACAGTTTCTAAATTGCAGACATGTAGCATAAAAAATAATAATATAATTTAGGTTCATAATGCACAATATACAAGTGCACGATACACGAAAAACGCGAGGAACAGGTTCTTTTAAAGGTAGATAAATAGAAAGAATATGCAGTCCTCCTAAATGATAATATTATGCTAAAAGTATCATTCAAATATCTCTTAAATATGGGTAAATAAATATTTTTTTTTTTTTTTTTTTTTCGTTGTTTGTTTTTGGGGTGTTATGCCGTGTTGTGCTACCTCCTTCTTTAGCCGACGTTTCGGACAGCGTTGCAGTGTCCATCATCAGGGCAGATCCGGCAGATCCGTCGATGTGACGTCTCATCGACGGATCTGCCCTGATGATGGACACTGCAACGCTGTCCGAAACGTCGGCTAAAGAAGGAGGTAGCACAACACGGCATAACACCCCAAAAACAAACAACGAAAATGCTTTTGGCCGTGAAAATCTAAAAACGTATCTTATGTTAAATATGTCGACACTTTTAGTTTAGAAAATTTAACGATACATTTAGTTTTTGTTTTTGGGGTATTATGCCGTGTTACGCTCCCTTCTTCTTAAGCCAACGTTTCGGACAACGTTACAGTGTCCATCAGGGCAGATATTTTATTGTTAGTGTATGCTTAAGTATGTCTAAGCGATACCGTGTTGCCAGCTCCACTCCTTTTACGAGCTGGTATTACAATATAAATCAAAATCTATAATTTATTTACATAATCCTTATATAAATTTTGTGTTTCCAACATGGTTACATCACTCTCACATCTAAATTGAATTAACGTTAAAAGTATATAAAATAACACACTTAATTAATAGCTAACTCGTTAAACGACCGCTTTCTACGAAGATAGGTTATTTAATCGAAATTTAGCAATTATGTTGAAGTGGGAGACATTTCTTTCGAAACACTCTTTTTTCTTCTCGGGAAGAGGAAAAGGAAGACCACTCAAACTCGACTCAACGAGTCAATATCGCTAATGCCCCCTAGCGGAAGTTCTCAGAATCGGGTCAAGAGACTTAGGGGTGAACTACAAAACTTACCTACCCTAGACTACACAGCCTAAGCACATTCTTGTCCAGAATGCAGTAGAGTATTTCTACTGAGCGTGGAACTAACTGAAGAACGACATATTGTAATTTAATACCATTGAGATTCGTACAGCAGCACTACTTGGCCACTTGGTGATGCTGCTTTTGGCTCAGAAAACATCTTATGTCGTGGAAAGTCTACGTGAAATAAAGAAACTGAAAAATGTTATTTTTTCATGAAAGTTTGCTATCTCGCTGTGCTTTTTCAAGGAAGTTGGGTGTTATCTGATATACCCTCATGTGTTTGTTTGTCTTTACTACAGTCACGGAATTTAAAATAATAGCTTTAATCAAACTATCCCTTATCAAAAAGTAGAGCCAATTTTTTGGTTTTCCGTCTTTCTTGGGGTATTTTTTTAGGAGTTAAAGGGGGGGGGGGGAGGTAAAATAACAGGATTAAGGTTAGTGAGAATGATTTGCAGTATAACGTATTTGCGAGGGTTTCGCGATAAACCAATTTTCTTTATCTATCAAAACTTTGTTCTCTCCTTCACCACTTTCTATGGACTCAGCGATAAAATTCACAAAGTGAATTGAAAGATTTCAATCTATATTGTTACCTTTACTGATCGATTTTCAACTATAAGTATTATACAAGTAGATAAAATACGAAAGCATTCACGATGTTGAAGAAAATCGCAAAATCTTTTATTTGGATCTCGTTGAATTTGAAAAGTTGATAGGGTCTTAAAGATATTTGTGAAGAATTCTCTTTCATCGTTCTACAGTTGACCTCACTGGCAATATTCTATTTCAAATGGGTCAATATTATTATAACCTGTAGAATTGGGAAGAGAACTCATCGTTTGAATTTGAAATATAATTGAAAAATTCCTTCGGGGTTTCGTGTTCACATCGTTGACCTTAGTCACAATAGTAACTTATTCCAATGCAGTATCGTGTTTCAATGAGGTCTCTATTTTGACCATTCGAACGGAATAAAAAATTCATCGCTATACCTAAAAATGGGTGCATGTCTGTTAGTTGCTATAAGAAATAGTTTTTTTATTTTATTTTTTATTTTTTTTTATTTATATTTTACGCCCTGTTGGGCTTTTACATGTTTTTTTTAATTAACAAAGTACATCTAAATCATAAATTACATTCAATAATAATTTAATGATTTACATGATTCGAGGCAATTTTTATCGGTTTTTTTCAACAAGAGACAAGAAGAGCCAAGAAGATATAAGAAGAGCTAAGATGAATGAAAAAAAAACAAGTCAAGAAGAAGAAGCAAAAAGAGCCAAGAAGAGACGGATAAGATCAAAGAAGAGATAATCAAAGATATAAAGAGAAATAAAGATAAAAGAAGAACCAATAAGAAACAAGAAGAAGCGAGAATACCCAAGAAGAAGCAAGAGACAAAAAGTAGCAAGAAGAGCTAAGAAGAGACAAGAAGATTCAAGAGACCAAAAGAGACAAGTAAAGCCACGAAGAGGCAAGAAGAGCCATGAAGAGTCAAGAGGCAAGAAGAGTCGAAAAGAGGCGAGAAGATCCAAAAAGAGGCCAGAAGAACCAAGAACGCCATAAATAGATAAGAAGATCTAAAATTCCAATATTGGCTTATTTGGTTGCCATGTATACCGGTTGATTGAACTCCAACCTCCTCCCCATTCTCAGATCACGTGTACTAAAAAATCAGTGCCTCTGATGTACCGGTCTCACCGGGACAGGAGTGCTCCTGGCTGGGTGGGACAAACGTATCGTATGTCTGTTAGTTGCTACAACATAACAATATTTTTTAATAGAAAAAACAGCCTTTAAAGTTTTACCAGATGAAAATGTTCTGCACACCTTTACTATTGACACTGTAACCGAAATTGATTGACATTTCCGCGTGACAACGTTTATTTAACGTGCGTTATCATTTGTGTTCAACCACCGTTCAATGGTGTGTTGTTGATTGTTCAAATACCACCGATAGATACCAAATAAAGTTGTTACGTTGTAATTGGATATCGCAATGAATCTATTAACCGCGAAATTGAGGGGGTTCTACGACATAAGCGTATTTTAACATTTTTTTGTTGGTCAAGCCATATTTTTATTACCTACTCAAAGTACAAAATTATTCCGTCGTACTATTTTTCTTATTTTTGGGCAATTTAAAAACATGGCATAATCAATACAGAAACAGTTAAATTAAAAATTATGTAAGCAAGAAATTGGCGAGTTTGCTACTTACTTTGTTTGTGAATTGAGATTGAAATACAGCTTCATTACAGTCAAGAGTTCCCATCAGTCGAGCTCCAAATTTACAATATTTAAAAAGAAACGTATGTCGGTTAACCTTCATGCGTGTATTTTTAAGGTATTTAATAAAAAACAGTTTAGTTTTGTTCTAAGAGGATGTTTAACTTAATATTAATAAATCGTAGAAATTTTCGCTGAATTCTTTCTACATTTTTATATGATTTTTTTGGTGAGGTGACCAAATTTCGGAATTATACTCTAATTGCCTACTAACTAGTGAGATAATAATAATATGCTATCCCTGAGAAAAAATGCCAACCTTTATTTATCGTATGTTTCTTGTTGATTTAGTGTTGTGTTTGTGTTTCTGTCTTTAATTACCATCCGTGATTAATATAACTTAAATCCAATTTAGTGGATGAAAGAGTTAGCGGTGTTGTGACTATGAGACCTTCAATTGTATTAATTATCCGAGCGCAGTTAGTTAGCAAATGAGTGCAGCGGATGCATAACCTTGCCAATCAACTCCCTGCGTTCATTTATATTATCATCCAGCTGTAAACCATCCAGAGGTAGGCACTACTAGGCAACAGGCAATCATGAATAATTCTTGTAAATAGTTTCTCGACTTTTAAATTTAGACCTAACGTACTTTGAAAAATAGGGTAGAGTTTTCATTCTTTCTAATTGTTTTATTACTTTTTTATTATTTACTAGCTAATATCCGGCATGCGTTGCAATGCCACTTCTTCCCCTTCCGCTACCTCTTACCCACCCTCATCCCCTTTTCCTCTCGCGTTCCCTATCCATCTTCTCGCGACCCCCCCTCCCCGCACGAATTCCCTATCCCACCTTCTCCGCCTTCCCCCTCCCTCGTCCCTCCTGCCGTGAACCACCCCTCCTTCATTTTCCTCCGCCCCTCCCGGATTCCCCTCTCCTCCCCCCTCCCGCCTTTTTCTCACCTACCTCCCTTCTCAAGAATTTCACTTCCACCTTCTCCGCCTTACCCCTTTCCTAGTCCCCCTCCCATGAACCACCCCTCCACCATTCCCCTTCGCCCCTCCCGGTTTCCCCTTCCCCTCCCGCCTTTTTTTTCCCTGCCACTAAACTCCATAAAATACACTCATTTTTCAAACAACTCGCGTGTGCCCTATTGCCATTTTTGTTTCAAATTTTCGGCTCAATTTTCTTAATTTTTCTTTCCGTAAGAACCTTCTACAAAGTATTAGAATTTTTTTTTAAAAGATGAATGAAATAGGTAAAGTCGTTCTGAAGTTATGGCGTGACCAAGGGAACAAGGATTCATTTTTACATATATAGGAAAAATCAAATCACACTCATTTTAATAGTCAAATGTATCTATTACAAAACATTATCATTTTACCTCACTTTTTTGTCTTTGTAAAAATAATTAATAAAAAATTCACAATTTTTTTTTTTCAAAATACTGTCGGAAAATGATTTATAGATTTGATTGGTCGGTCGATTTTTAGATTTGAATATAAATCGTGGTGTTTTTCTTTCTAATACAATTTAGATTATATTTTTTACTGGGAGACACAATGATTTTTAGTAAGGGAGACACAATAACAATATAAAAACCTATGTGATTTTGATTATTTTCCAGAGTGATAAATTATATATATTCTATTGTCCTGATTAAAGACAACTTAAGGATCTAAGCATTTATGCTCCGGGCAGATGGTCTCGAGCAGAGGTATTAAATAATCTTCTCTTCTTCCTTGCACTGTCCCAACGCATTGCCTAGGTAGGCTGTTGGGGTCGGCGATCCTCGTTCTCAGGTTGTAGCTTCTTCGGTTCTGGGTATCGCTTTCATCCAGGCCGTTTCTACTTAGGATTTTGGAGCATTGAATCACCCAGGAGTTCTTTGTCTTCCTCTAGATGAATGTCTGGATGATGAGAGGTATTAAATAATGAAGAAATAAAATAAAGAAAGTAGGTAATAGCACTCCTACTTCCATTTATGACTTCTTCCATGGCTTCTTGAACCATTGCCCTCTTTGTTAATTTGTATAATTATTGTTGTAAATTCTTGTAGCTAAGGCAACAGGGATAAAAGACCAGCATAAAGGGTCGGGAACTTTTTGTTTTGAAAATTGTCCAATTTCACAGAAGACAAATGACTTTGAACACGAGACGGAGTTATAAACTAAATAATCCTAGGTCTGGAGTGGCGTACTTAATGGCCCATTTAAATATAAGTAATTAGCAACCGTGGCGTAGCGTTCTGACGAGCCTACCGTGAACAGATTTTCAAAGGGGCTTGACCCAAGATCACAAATACAAATCATAAATCATAATCTCTTTATCATAATCCTGGTTCCGTTCCACCCTCCTCTCCACTCCGTAAACATTTTTTGTTGTTGAAAAATTGACACATAATTATATCACTATTTACTTAGCAGTGGAAAATATATAATTGGCATAATTAATTATTTTTACTATTATTATAATGCATGTTAATTTTCAGATTTCTTAATTTTCAATTTAAAAATAAATATATTAATACCAAGTGAAAACAGCGCAAAATTTTAGTCTGCTGCAAAATCATATCTCGCTTTATTCTTTGGTCGATGTATTGTTTTGTTTTCTAGACTTTTGGCATCTAGTTTCTAATTTGTATGACCCCCAAATTGACGAACGGCGGCGTCATTTTTAACTTTTGACATTCGAACGTTCCCCAGGGTATAACCAGACAATACCAATAATTTGTCACTTTTAAATCAAATTCTAGACGTATTGACTCTTTTTTTTACAAAATATAATATAAATTGATTTTGAAATATTGTTATTTTATCTAGTAAACGTACTTTTTAAATTTTGAAAAACTAAGTTATTTTTTAATATACTAACGTTATGCCGTTGGTCTTTGGCAGATTTGTTAAATTTTCAAACGAAATATTGTATTATACAACACAAATTTCAAATCATATATTCACACAGCAAAATAAATCAATACATAATCTAGTAAAGACACTTTTCAGAATTTTAATTTTAGTTCTTTTTTTTTTTTTTTTTTTAATGTTTCTTTATTCTTTGAATAGTAAATATATAATAATTGTGGAATTTATGGCCTCCATACTAGGCACATGCCCGTGTTATGGTATAATTAAAATCATTAAAAAATTTATCCGAGAACATGTTCTGTGACGAAAATATCTTAGTTTTTCTATTTATTTAAGGTCTTACTTACAAACTAAAATATTTCACACTTTTTTTACACACTTATTTTGTTTAGACATTATTGAAAAATGATGAATAGGTACTTACGATCAAAAAATACTCACAAGAAGTACTAGATATTATTGAATACCTGAATGTAGGTATATATTAAAGCAAGTTCTGAATGAAATAAATCGATATTAATTTTTTTGTTTAAAAAATTTGATACGGGGAATAATCGATTTTTCTCATCGGAACCTCCCTGTACAGTTGCAAGCATTTTGGAACTTTAATGCTCAGCCGCTTGTCAATTGCCAATTCTCGGCCCGTTTTGAATACATTGCGATCAACGGTTTTAGCCACCGAAACGTGATGGAGTTTGACTCCAACTTCGCCATGGGTCTTTGATGTTTTCTCTGCAAGCCACTGATATGCATATTACTCTTAATATGGAGCTTAATTTTCCCTGAGTAGTGGTACTAGGTACCAACAATTAATTCGTGTATTCTTTATTATCGCTGACCCCTTCCAAAATAATGCATGACGATATAAAATGTCTGTATATGGAAAAATAATATTTATAGGAACGAAATGTTGAACTTCTCAATTTACAGGTTTTTAAAATTGAAAAAAATAATAACCGGAGGTCCGGGGGGCTTTGTAACAGCCTGTTTTTTATTAATCCCCTCGCCCTCCCCCCCTTGCAGAGCCAACCAGTGATTAATCTACCGGGTCCAGGGGATTTAGTTAAACGGATCGGGGAAAATATTTTCAGACCGAAATGCTTTTCAGTAGGCTAAAATATTTTCAGTTTCAACGGTAATTGCAATATGGCGCTTTATGGAAATCATATTTTCATCTGACAACATTTTAGTATCATAGCTCACAGCTGAGACTAACCGTAGACAATATAGAAGTTAATATTATTTTCCAGATTTTGTTAATTTAATTTTTTTTTTTTTTTTTTTTTTTTAATTTATAAAAGAAAATCATAAGTCTTTAATATTACATAATTCTTTGGCTAATTACAATAAAAAATAGTTTTTTTAACAAAATCTACCCAATTCAATAAAGAAAAACATTTCTCGTGTTTGAATTGGGGAGTAGTGCCATTACAAAGGTATTATTTATGATAAGTGTTTTACACACTATCGGTGTTTCCAGGGATTTAAAAAGATCTGCGAACGATCTATCTTTTATTACGACTTAACTAATAACTTTTAATCCACTCAATATGGATAAAAGATTTTTTCTTATATCTGCAAAACAAAAATACAAAAATAAATAAAAGATAAAATTCGCAGAAGAGATTTTTTTATGTGAATACCGCAGAAAAGTCCCAACTGTTCTCGTCTACAGCTAGTGAGACTATGGCATCTCCAATTGCGGTATGTTGTGAGGCTGAAAGTAGTGGGGTGGAAAAGGAGATGGGGAAGAGGAAAGTGGGGGATATTCAGATCTGGTCACCAAACATGACCCATTTTAAGCAATGTTTTATTTCTGAATTTTGGTCTTACACCAGGGCGATACTCTGGAACGTGCCTCAAATACACTTTATATTGTTTTTAAATAATTAATTGTGAAATAACACAAATTAATTAAATAAAATTTATTCGAACCCGCGACCTTCGCATTGCGAGTTGAGAGTGTTATACCTCGACCTCGGAAACCGTCAAATATAAACGTGTAGGTAGATTTTTCCTTGCTTCGGGCGTAATTGATTAAATATTTTCAAAAATATACCGAATCTCAATTTTTTCAAAAAAATATATCATCAATATTTTTTGGACCGAAATCGAAAGGACTTTGTTAAAAGATCACACATTTAGATATTTTTTATTCAGCGGAAATTGCGCTATAAATGTATGACTTTATAAAACTTTTTTTAAACTGTTTTCCAGCTCTCCCAAAAAGTATTATTTTTTTAACTTGTGTTCCCTGTAAGACCTCAGTTCAACGTAACTCTAATACTGAGAAACAATCATAATTAAAATCAATGCTATATCTGACTGTAATACCCCCTATCTTTTACCGCCATTATCTCATTACAGAAAATCCCATAAACAAGTTTAACCGATTGATTTTCGAGTTGAGCCGTCGCGCATCCGCCCTGCGTTTGACAGTACCTCCATACAATTATTGTTACTTGAGGTTTCAGTGGTTCAGGCAGTTTCAGTCTTTCCCGATCGCTCGCGCGGTGTGTGCTGCCACAGCTCGCTGCTCCATGGCCAGTCTAGTTCGGTTCAACCAAACGTAAACGTAACATTAAAGAATTAATTGCTTCCTTGCTAATAAAATCAAAGTGAATTTTAATATGATACTTGCAATTTTTAATCGGTTGTGCTTGGATACTGCAAATTTATTTATTAATAATAATAATATTTGTTTTATTCCATATTAATTAATGTGGAGGATGGTGAAATATCAAACATTTCATGTTATAATATAATACATTTGTAAATAATCAATTGAATTACTGAGCAAGATTAATAATAATAATATTATCAATAGATTGTGGAATGTGCCAATTATTCCAATATTCTCGGAGTTAGAATCTGACAGACTTGATAACGTGCCTTAATAATTAACACATATTTACAATAATTTTAACTTAATAAATTTAACATTTCATAAATATTATGTAGGTGTACATTTTAACTGATGATTGGGTGGATTATGTCAACCCTAATTTTGAGAAGTATTATTAATTTTGTAAACTTTCGAGATGACCGTACACGCTTAATCCAATTTTTTTTTTTTTAGAAAATATAATTATTATAAAAGATAACTTTTACATTCCCAAAATGCATTAAAATTATCAATTAAAAAAGCCATAGAATACGAATATAAATTATTGTAAATGGCCGTCAGCTGTTATCTCATACGACGAAAACTAATTTTAATTTTACGTTATTGAAATTTTAAATGCAGTATTTTCCATCGCCCCGAATGCAAAAAGTTGTATTTTGTAGTAAATATTATGAATCAAAAGTTTTTCTCGCGTAATAAGCGTGTCCAGTCATCTCGAAACATTTTTTTTAAAAATAATCTATACATTTTAATTTCAACTAGCTTTCGTTTTGGAGGATTTTGTCAACCTTAAAATTGAGGAGTGTGGTGAATGAGTTTGTTTACAATTTCTTCATTCTCTGTTGATTCAGATTTCGTACATATTATGTGTCCTTTAACTGAGTAGGTTTTGTAATTTTATGTGCGTATTTGTACCTATAATAACTGAGTTTTTATAACAGGATTATTCTCGCGTACTTTATACGAAGTACAGGGTGTTTCACAGACTTTAAACATTAATTCATAAAAGCTAAAATCCAAGTTCTATTCAAATTCTGTTATCGTTTCATTATGGGTCGGTTGTTTCACAGTAGTATTTGGATAATAATAGAACTTTGAAATCTAATGAATTTTTCTTATTCTGTGAAACAGCCCGTCCTTAAACTAATAACAACGTTTTATTTTTTAATGTTGTCATATTATTTTAAATAAATTAGTCTCCTATCCAAACACCGACTTCTACGAATATTGTTTGCTGCGACGAGTCTTATACCAGTTTATGTGGAATTTCTCGGTATGAATGGTTTCTGTGCTAACAATAGGTTCCCATGCGATAAGGGTTGATTATTGGGGCAATAAAACATAATTGTTCTACTGTCGTGCCTTAGTAGATTTTTGCTGACTTATCAGTCAGGCCAACTGCTGATTCAACAGCACTAGAACTCTATAATGATTTATAGATGATTTACCCTGAAGGCAATCTCAATCTACGCTATACATCCTTTTACCCTGTGGCTTATTTGTTCGCTTTTGGGAACAACTCAAATAGGTCTCGTAGAAATCGTTGTGACTCCCTTACTATTGTGGTGAGAAATATTATCTAAACTGTGTTGAAAAGAGAAAACTCCGCGCTTTACATTCAAATCTAGAAAATAATCACGGAGGAATTAAGAGGGAATTACCAGAGAATTACCAGAAAATACCGGAAATTAATCCCTTTTAAACAAATTCTAGACGTATTGACTCTTTTTTACAAAAAAAACATAAATTGATTTTAAAAGATTGATATTTTATCTGGTACATACAGTTATAAAATTTTGAAAAACTAAGTGTATTTTTAATATACTGAGGTTATACCGTTGGTCGTTGGTCGATTTGTTCAATTTTCAAACGATATATTCTATTAAACAACACAAATTTCAAATCATATAATCAAACAACAAATAAATCAATACATAATCTAGTCAACACAGTTTTCAAATTTTAAATTTTAGCTAAATTAAAATCTTTAAAAAATAAATCCGAGAACGTGTTTTGTGACAAAAATACCTCAGTTTTTCTATTTATTTAAGGTCTTAAAAACTAAAATATTTTTTCACACTTATTTTGTTTAGACATTATTGAAAAATCATAAATACTTGTGATCAAAAAATACTCACAAGAAATACACTATATTTAATAATGTATCATGGTATCTTTTAAGCATTTTTATTGCTTACTTAAATGTAGGTAAATATTAAAGCACGTTTTAAATAAAATAAATCGATATCAAATTTTCAATTTCAAAAATTTGATACGTGGAATAATCGATCTTTCTCATTGGAACCTTCCTGTACAGTTGCAATCATTTTTAAACTTTTATTCTCAGCTGCTGGTCAATCGCTCTTAAAGTAAGCACCTGTAATGTAAGGGGAGCCATTTTTAAATTATTTATTACCTACGGTAAGAAATATAATCTAAACGGTGTTAGAAAGATAAAACACCACGCTTTATATTCAAGTCTAAAAGTTAATCACAGAAGAACTAAAATTTACACCTATATGAAGCTAAGTTTCCAACAGCAATTTAAAAAAAAAATTGAAACTTTGGGAATTATTTATTTATTATTTATATATAAAACAGCAAAAACAGAGGTCACGAAAACGTTTATAAAAAATTTGCCTAATAAAATAGTGTATTTTTATTTATTCTTCGTTGTCAGTAATATTAGATAGTTAGAAAAATGTAAGGTGAGCAATTTAAAAAAATATATATATATATTTGTATTCAACTAACTAACTAACTAACAAACAACTTGGTCTTGGCTTACACTCCTTGCCTCATTCACATTCATACATCTTCTCAAACATACTCTTCTTTTATTCTGACTCTTGACATGGCCCGACTTAAGGTGAATGTCAAAAGAATTCATATTCTACGCTTTCGTAGATGGCGCTCGTATAGTATTTTTACTTATAAACGCTTTTTAGAAGTTATGCTTTGAAATATAAAGAATATTTTATTGTTCGCGAAAGTACACAAGCAATATGAATATTAACAAATAGTTTTGTTAATTAAAAAACCTTAATCTTTCAAGAAAGGCTAACAAATACAATATTGGATTGAATCACCGATGAAATATTGTATTTGTCAGCCTTTCTTGAAAGATTATGGTTTTTTAATTAACAAAACTATTTGTTAATATTCATTATGCTTGTCTACTTTCGCGAACCATAAATTTTTCTTAATATTTCAAAGCACAACTTGTAAAAAGCGTTTATAAGTAAAAAAATACTATACGAGCGCCATCTACGAAAGCGTAGAATATGAATTCTTTTGACAATCACCTTAAGTATCTCATTCACTTGATCTTGCCATGTCTTCCTCGGGCGTCCTCATTCACATTTGCGTCAAAATGTTTATATTTCAAAAATTGTATGATTATTTCTAAAAATAAAATTTAGTTACATATTTCGTCACCTATCTATAATGTTAGTTTTCGGGTTCATTCAGAAGTTTTCCATTTATTTGGATTTTACTGCAAAGCCTGAATTTTTTGAACTTTTGACGGAATATGCCGGAGGCACCGGGACTAAATTTCTGCTGTGTAATTTCAAATGTCCGTTGCAATGGTTGTGAACAATTTTTAACGTAAAACTTTAAAAAATAAAAATTACTCTCCCAGTGGCAAAGTTCAACAATGAAATTACAAAATTAGTGGCGCAACGTTTTAATTATTTTGATTCCGTATATCGATTATTTATTTAATAGGTTTTAATGCATGTGTAGATCAAACTGAAGGGCATATTCGTATTTTATTATTGTAAAGTATTTATAAAATGCATCACGCTACCGGACTTATCATGCAATTTAAAAAAAAAAACATTGTTTAAAAGTTATTAATCATTATGGATCAGTTTATCCACTCAAAGCTATACGCTAAATTACTATTTAGATGTATATTTTTACGAATAAGTTTACATTATGAATATGAAAGAATATACTATGGATTCAATGAAGCTTTTCCTATCTTCTCTATTTATAGGAATTAAAATTAAATTATTAATTACGTTACAAAAAGTATTAGCGTAAAGTACGTTTTTTCATTAAATAAACATGAAGTTATAATAGAAACAACTTTTAAAAATACTCCTCAATACGAAGATTATTTTTGGCTGTTTCCATTGACTAACTTTTTTTCATTCTTGTAAAAAAAATTTGAAGCTATTTTCCTCGTGCAGATAATTCCAAAAACACGCATGGTGCTAAAGGGGTAAGAAGTTGAATATTTCTGCCGTTTATGTTCCTCTTAAATCCATAATATTATCATCCGAAGCATACGTTAAAAGCCCTTGAGGTGTCCCACAAAAAGGCGCTATAAAAGTATTCCAAATATTATAAATATATATATATATATATATATATATATATATATCAATGTTATAAACTATAAGTTTTATGCAAGATGCTAATTCATGCTGGTACCTAACCTGGTGTATGGTAGTGAGGCATGAAATTAGAATGAATGCTGTAGAAATGAGATCCCTGAGGCGTTTGCGTGTAAAACCATGTATGATCGTGTGAGAAATGTGGATATCCGCAAAGAATGCAAGGCTTATCTAAGCGTAATAAGGAAGATTAGGTAAGGGAATTATTTTTTTTTATTTTTTTATTTGTGATATTTCTGTTTTTCTAATTGTATGTATCTGTATTTAATTGTGTGTAATTGTAGATTTTTTGTAATTGTATGTCTATTTGTACAATAACTGAGTTTTTATAATTGGATGTTCTTACGTAAGTGCGAACATCTGTAAAAACCCAGTATAAATAAATAAAGGTACCCTAAGATGGTCTGGACATGTAGAGCGAATGAATGAAGAAAGGCGTAAAAGAGAATATATGACGTAAATGTGAATGGTAGAAGAAGTCGTGGACACCCAAGGAAGACATTGCGAGAACGGGTCGTTACTACGAATCGTTCTTTTGTTCAACAGCTCGGTTGTGGAACGATTTGCCGGCCTCTGTGTTTCCTCCTTCCTACAACATGGGTCTCTTCAAGACCCACGTTCACGCCTTCCTCTCCTCAAAAAGACCGTCCACACAGCATATTCAAAGATGACACAGGCACTGAGCAAAATTATTTTCCTCAGGGCTTCCTGTGTGGAGTTAATGTAAAAAAAAAATTGCACGATCAAGTGAACTAGATACTTGAGTCAGGCCATGTCAAGAGACGTTGTATGTATGGCCTTTACGGCATTTGGTAGGTTATTATAAAGTTTTTACCTTTTATAAAACAAGCTGTTTTGTGTTCACGAAAGTTAAGTTTTTGGAAGCCTAAAATCTCTGCGTCTTCTCGTAAAGGGTAAAAGTGATTGAAGCCAAGAGAGCGAGTTGTTTTGCGTTTCGTCATCTCTGCTCACCCCTGATAAGAAACGGCGTGATGGTTAGTTAGTTAGTTATTAACTATATTTTTTTTATCATTGTAATATTTAATTACTTTAGAGGGAGTTGAACCCGAAACCTCCCACTTAACTGTAACTGAGAGAGGCGTTGATCAATGCGCCATGGAGGCGCAATTATATAGCAATGCTGGTTAGTTTCAGTCGCAAGTAATTCTTGATATTAAATGTTGGGCTAAATAAGTAGCCAGAACTATTCTGCAAACTTTTCGCTTGATTCATTCTGCTAAATTGTTCGTTTGGAAAGTAAAGTTTGAAAGTCGTGAAGGAATGAAGGTTATTAAGTTATAAGGTAGGTACTTATTGCTAGCATTCATTACATTTGGAAAGTTACATTATACTATAATAAAATTTAATTGTGGATTTGCCATTATAGTGGGAGGCCACTTAGATATTATAATAATAATAATAATAATAAGCCCTTTATTCTGGACTTCGGTTAGGTACATGAATTTAGACATTTTTTGTTTTTTATAATATGTTTGTTATAATATGTCCCGAAGCTCAGTTTGCCTCTTGGCATAGGCCTCCTCTAACATTTTCCATTGGGACCTGTCACGCGCTACTCTTCTCCATTGATGTCCAGCTGTGAGTTTTAGGTCGTCTTCCCATCTTATGTGTTGACGTCCTCTACTTCTCTTGCCATCTCTGGGATACCAGTCAGTGACATTTTTGCACCATTTCTCTTGTGGATCGCGGATCATGTGACCTGTCCATCTCCACTTTTGTTGGTCAATTCGGGTAACTATATCGGCAACTTTAGTTTTCTCCCTTATTATGTTACATCTCACCCTGTCCTGTTTCCTTGTTCCTGTCAAACTTCTCTCCATGGCTCTCTGGCAGCGTTCCAACTTTTCTCTGTGGCGTTTGGTGAGTGCCCAAGTTTCACATCCATAGGTTATGACTGGAAGTACACACGTGTTGAAAACTTTCCTTTTTATTTGCATGCTTAGTTCTTTGGATTTCAAGACTTCTTTCAAAGACCAGTATTTCTTCCATCCATTCGCTACTCTTCGCTCGATTTCTTTAGTGGTTTGATCTTTGTGGGATAGATATTATACTAGTATAAATAATAACAGGTATAAACCAAGACAAGATTTTATAATATTATCTTTCGCGGGTTCATTAATTTGAATTATTTTCTCTTTTTTATTATTCATCTTTATTAATTCTATTACAATTGGTGATGTGCTACGCCTGTCTCACTAGGAACTCCTGTGTTGAGAGCAGGCGCGGTTTAAAACAAAAAATACAAATAACGACACAATATTACGTTTAAAATAAAGTGCAATCAAGATCATAGCATTGGAGATGCATACTAATAAATGTTTATAAAATCTACAATAAAATATATAAATTTGTTTTAGACCACTTTAAATTTTAATTGCACTCTACCGGTTTCGGAAGAACCCTTCCTAGATATATACCAAACATTTAGGAGGTCTAAAACAAATTTATATATTTTATTGTAAATTATGGCGAGCCACAAAGTTAATGATTATTACGATGGCTGATGATCAAAGACTTGATGTCTTATTTATATTTAAAATAAGTTATATTCTGTCTAATGGTCAGTGAAAGTGCATTGTATATCTTCCAAGAATCTAAAATTCATCTTGCCATTAGTAGTTTTAGCGAAAGAGATTATGATTTTCTGAGACTGTAATAACTATTATCTCTTATATTTTTTGTTTTGTTCAAAATCCATTCTGAAATTTAAAATAAAGTATCAAAAACCATAAACTAAGAATTATTTAAACTAATCAGACCTTTACCTTTATGTAAATAGCTTCATCTTAAACATTTATCATAATGTTTTATTGAAATAATGAAAGAAAACCTCCTCCTTAAAATTTTCAAATGATCGTTTGGACAATTAAACACACAGGCGACGAGTTGTTCCGCTATGTTATTTTACAGTTTTGCAATCGATTGAAATCATACATAAAAAAGTATTTAAATGGCTTACCCTGCGTTTTTTCGTCTAAACAGTGATCTAAAATTACTGATAATGAAAAAAAAACACATTTTCATTAGTCAAGTTCATTTGTCACTTTTTCGTATAAAATCTTACTAATATTATAAACGCGAAAGTTTGTATGGATGTATGTGTGTTTGTTACTCTTTTACGCAAAACTACTGAATGGATATTAATGAAACTTTACAATAATACAGCTCATACATCAGAATAACATATAGGCTATAATGTATAAAGATAGCTATTTATTTTCAATATATTGAAAATAATAATTATTGTTTTATAGAAAATGTCAAAATTTGAGAATGTCATTTTGAAAAACAATGATTGTTAAACCAAAATTCTATTTTAGAAAATATTCAAATTAGTAAATTTATTTGAAGTACTGTCCTAATACTTTAAATCGTATTATAGATATTTTAAATAAATAGGTTACGAATTTTGGTACAAACGTAGATGGGATCAAGAAAAAAAAATAGATTACTCGAAGTACTAATCCTACGCAGAAGCTAGTAATTATTAAATTCAAAAAGTTCCATTTTTTTTTTCTCAAATTGCTGTCGGAATTTTTGTTTTATAGAGGTGTACATTTTAATTCTTCTGTGGTTAACTTTTAGATTTTAACATAAATCGTGGTATTTTCTCTTTCCAACACCGTTTAGATCATATTTCTCACCATGACAGTAAGGAAGAAACAATGATTTCTATGAGACCATATTGTGAACTTTTCCCAAAATTGAACAAATTGACTCTATGGATAATAGCTGTTTTGCAAAGTCGAATAAATCAGCTTGAGGGATTAATGGAAAATAACCTTGCCATATACATAAATTGCTTAAAAATAAGGATAATACATAAAAGCAAAAAAAATGTAAGAACTAATTTGAGGGAAAGAGATAACGAAACACAAAACACAAAATGTTGAAAGGAAACAACACATTAAGGTACATAAATGAAAGTAATGAAATTTTTTAGTTAAAATTGAAAGCAAAAGCCAAAATGCGAATTTACAATAGAGCAAAAAAAAGCATTACACGGAGAAAAATGTTATTCGAAAAAACGATCATTTTAATAGTAAAAACGGTTAAAACGGGACTGAAGTTCTTACGAACAAATTAACAGGGTTTCAATGTTTATTGTAACATCTAAGAATAATTTGTTGGTATACGTACGAAATTACGTTCACCAACAATTTATTCTTACATGTTCCCGCCAATAAACATTGAAACCCTGTTAATTTGTTCTTAAGAACTTCAGTCCCGTTTTAACCGTTTTTACTATTAAAATGATCGTTTTTTCGTATAACATTTTTCTCCGTGTATGATGTTATTACAAAGAGTAGGGACGTGTAACATTTATATATCCAGTTTTTTTTTTTACCTAAACTAGATTCATTGTTGTCTAGCCGCGTAAGTTAATTTGTTGGATTTTGGAAACAGCTCACAATAGGTCTCATAGAAATCGTTGTATCTCCCTTACTTTCATGGTGAGACATATGATCTAAACTGTGTTAGAAAGAGAAAACAACACGCTTTATATTAAAATCTAGAAGTTAACCACACATAAAATATTATGTGCACCTCTATGAAATCAAAGATTCCGACCGAAATGTGAGAAACATTTATGAAACTTCGTGAATTATTTTTTTTTATAAAGCGACAAAAAAAGAGACGCACAGTAACATTTATGCCACTAGTGCCACTTAAATACGGATTTTTTTTCTCCCTGCGCTCTTCCTTCCCGTTCCCCTAACTCCTCCCATTCCCCTTCCGAGTCCCCTTCCCCTCGCGCATCTCCTACAACTTCCACGCCTTTATTATACAAATTTCATAACGCCAGAGCTCACCAGTACACATAAAAAGCTTGTCGGGCGTGCGCCCAAAAACTCACCAAAGGTTCATCGCAATCGTATGAATAGTGTAAGAAATAATTTCATAACGCCAGAGCTCACTATTATTTATAGAAGCCATCCCCGGCATGCAAACATCAAATCCCCAAAGTTTCATCGCAATCGGATGAATAGTGTAATAAATAATTTCATAACGCCAGAGCTCACTAATATCTACAGAAGCCATCCCGGGCATGCACACATCAAATCCCCAAAGTTTCATCGCAATCGGATGAATAGTGTAATAAATAATTTCATAACGCCAGAGCTCACTAATATCTACAGAAGCCATCCCGGGCATGCACACATCAAATCCCCAAAGTTTCATCGCAATCGGATGAATGGTCATGGACAAACAAAGAAATATTCATTTTTATTTATTAAGAGTAACAGTTGATCACGTAATAAAGGATTTAGCCGGTGTTAGTTCATATACGTGTAAATTTCGGTCACCATTGTATTTTAACAATGGGTTAACATGTGGGTATTTGTAACCTGATATGTGTATCTGTTTGTTAACGCCCAAAATGCATTGATTGTGTTTTAACGATTTCTGGACAAAAACAACGGTTAAATTTATCTAAACATGACAAACAAGCTTGCAATGGAGCTTCTTCTATTTGGCTTTTATCTGGTTATGCCCAAATACCATATTATATTATATACTATCGAGTACCCGGCATGCGTTGCAATTTACAATGTCACTCAAAGAAAGAAAGAGTTTGTGTATTAATTCTATTTATGTATACACAATTTTTTTTTTAAATATGGGTGCTTACACTAATAAATGGGAAGGTTTTCCGACGCGTGAGCAGGCCACATACAGCTGTCCGTGTGAGAAGCATAGATTTTCTAAGTTTACCCCTTGCTATCCCCTACCGATACTATGTCTCCTTTGCAATCCCTCTCTCTATCACTCCCTTGTCCCCTACTTCTCTGTCACACCTCCCCGTGTTTCGTTTCCCCGTTCCCACCTACGTTCCCCTCCCGCGTACCTTTCCCGCCTTCCCCTTCCACCTTCCCCGCCGTCCCCAGCCCCGCCACGCCCCCCCTTCCCGAGATTTTTTTAATTCCTTTCCTCATTTGTTCTCCTCCCCCCTTCCAGATTCCCCACCACTCATTCCTTTGCGAAAATCCTTCATGAAACGCGCACATTTTTCAAACAACACGCGCGACACCTCGGCTAAGTTTGTAAACCAATTTCATAACCCCAGAGCTCACCAAAATTTCATGGCAATCGAATGAATGGTTTAGGATCGCATAAGAGACAAACAATGAAACATTCATTTTTATACAGATTACTAGCTGATCCGCCCACGCGTTGTTGTGGCTAAAGAAACACAACGCCATCTACTGGAAGGTTACCTAACCTATATAACCAAGCGTTGTGTCAAAAATTAACTCACACCGCCATCTGTCAGAAACTTATGGAACTTACAAATAATTTTAAATCATTGACCCATAACAAACATTTAATTCGCAATAATAAAATGACGCGAATGTGAAGGGTAGAAGAAGCCGAGGACGCCCAAGGAAGACGTGGCACGATCAAGTAAATCAGATACTTGAGTCGGGCCATGTCAAGAGTCAGAATAATAGAAGAGTATGTATGAGAATATGTATGAATGTGAATGAGGCAAGGAGTGTGTGCCAAGACCGAGTTGTTTGGCGGTCCGTCCTCTCTGCCTACCCCTGCGGGGAAACGGCGTGATGGTTAGTTAGTTAGTGAGTTAGTTTTTAATAAATCTTCAGGTCAATAATCGAGATAAAAATCCTATCTTTTAAGTTGGACCAAATTACACACAGTAAGCCAAATTTCATAAAAATCGGTTAATAGTTTCGGAGTTTACCTCGGACGATCATTGTGACGCGAGATTTTTATGAATAAAGAATAATGTTAACACTTTTGTCATGTACCTATTTTTCGTTAATTGAGTTATCGTGATGGATATTGAAAATAATTGTATTAAAATTAGTTAACATATATTTAATTTAATATACATAGTTATCTTCGTGAATTTTAATTGTTTACCATAATAGCATTTGGTTCGTAGGGCATAGGGCGGAGATAATAATAATAATAATGTAATTTTCCTTTCATTCTAATCTGATCTGATCGGTGCTAAAATTTCTGGCAACCTATCAAGTGGGGTAGCGGTTTACTGTCGGGCCCCGGGCAAGCTGTTAATTGCCCCCCTGCCTTTAGATCGAAAGCGAGAATACTGACAATTATGGCGCTTTCGCATTTTGACGACGGCACATAGAAAAGTTGCATGTAACCTAAGAGTATGGATATTAGAGAGACGGCATGTGAAGTGTGCCCGCGCGCTCCAAGTGTGCCTTTTCGAGAATTTTACCCAAACGGCTTACATTGGCTGCTGGTTTTTGGACGTTTAATACGTTCCGACAGCAGCCATTTTACATGGTGACAGCCAATGTCAGCCATGTGGGCAGAATTCTGGAAAAGGCACACTTGGAGCGCGCGGGCACACTTCACATGCCGTCTCTCTAATATCCATACTCTTAGCATGTAACATTTTGACGATAATTCACAGAACTCCAACTTACTATGTTTTTGAAGCCCTGAATTTAATGTTAATTCAATTTTGCAATCTAACAAAGGTTAAATCTTGTATTGTGTTTTCAACTAGATATTGCTTTAAAATTTTCTTTTCGTAATCTAATATATAAAAATTTCGTGTCACGGTGTTTGTGGTCGCACTCCTCTGAAACGGTTCGACCGATATATTTGTGAAATTTTGTATTTATATCTGGTAGGTATGAGAATAGGTCGTAAATTATATTTCATACCGCTAGGTGTTAAAGGTGTCCCTATCCAGGTTTTTTTCCATTTTTTGACATTTTTTTTTATATATTTTTTTATTTGTTCTTAAAAAATACCTATAACCCCAAATTTTCACCCTCCTACCCCCACCTTCCCATTTTTTAGTCGTAGCCCCTTATTTTTTTAATGGCGATTTTAGGCGCTCCGCTGACGAGACAACTGAAAACCAACTAACACCGGCGGTTTTCTCTGTCTTGATTGGTCAACAAGCTTGTTTAACCATAGACGAAGGACAATCAGCTGAGAGCTGGCAACTAGCAACGGCCGCCCAGGGCAATCAGTAGTGACAGTCGCGAGTCAACGCTTGCGTTACCATTGACAACGGGGTTTTGTGTGATTGTGAAGTGTGCGGGCCATCACATTGTCATACAAAGACAGTTGGCAGTTGAGAGTTTTCAGTTGCCTCAGTGGGCGGAGGCGCTTAGTATTTACGTATGAACAAATTTAACCGTCGTTCGTATTTTAAATAGAACGAAATTATTTATGTTGTTGAATGACAGACGTCGCGTCATTTTGACATTTCATTCGAAATTTGTTATGTATCACAACGCACTGCGTGCAAAATTTTGTCAGATTTATTTTAATTTATCTATTTGTGTGCGGGTATTAAAGTGAACAATGCCAGCAAGACGCAAGGGGTCCATTCGGGCCGTCGAACGAATAAAGCAACAAACATGCAAAATAGTATAGCAGAAAGATCAGACGAACAAATCCAAAAACAACGATAAACTATTCGGCGGTACTCTGTTACTCCTTTCAGTTGTTGTTTTTATCGGCGGTCATCGTCTACAACGCTCCATTCCTCTTTCTGTAATAGATCCCATCACCACACACTCAAAATAAAATCGTTATCTTTTTTATTTAAAAACCAAAATATTCATTAGAAATAGTTTATATGGTAGAACAACGTTTGCCGGATCAGCTAGTATTTTATAGGTGCTTATTTATAATTCAAATACAAAGCCATGTAAAATGTGACCGCACTGGGGTACCAGTAAGGGAACGTACCCATACTACGTGACCCATTTTTTGCAATTATTAACCCCCCCCCCCCCCCCCCCCCCCTTCGGACTCTTCTAGAAATTTCTAGAGTGCGAAACTTCCAGCCCTTATATCTTCAAAAACACGCTTTTCGGGTAAAAATGGTAAAAAAACCTTCTTCGTGTATGGGGGATAGAGGGCTACCACACCATATAACTCCCTTTATCGTACCTGAACTCGTTTCTGAGTTTTAGCGGCACGCACTTTGTACACTTACTTTTATAATATATCTTGATGATTAAGGTTTACAACCATTATTGTCTACTCCGATCCGTGAACATTTCCTACACTCCTGAAATTCCCGTCCATTTTCCTATATTCCACAAGCCTTTCTTTTTCTATTTTCCCCACAATTTTCGTCATCAAAATTCTCCATAGCATCTGGTATATTTTATTTACCTTAGACATACAATATGTGTGATATAGATAACAGGAATTTGTGTAAGACGTCTGAGACGTTTCCATATTTCGACGTTTTATGATTTCGATATAAATTATTTCGTCTCCGTTCCATGGTTTTTTCTGACTTTAGTAAATTTGCGTAGAAACATTATTCCTATAATCCCATAATGAAAATTAATTCAGCATTTTTTGCATAAAACATAACATTTGGTTTTTTTTCAATTGAAACAAAACAAATTGGGTACACGCTTGACTGGTTTTATCGTAGTTTACAAATGAAGTAAGTGCCAAGTGTAACTTTAGCAAGAATTCTTCGGGCCTTCGTGGAATAATAAATACCTCTGCTGGGTAGAATAACTTCAACCAGCTTTTACAGAGACAGACGGTGCACAGGGTATAGTTCCTTCTACGTAATGATATTATGCCTGTGAGAGGCTATTAACCAAGATAAATGGACGATTTTAGACCCAATCTTTGTACTCGTAACTTGCACGTTTTATGATGATTTTTGTTTACCTTACTAGCTTATATTGTCCTTAAGTATTTAAGGTATTTTTAACGGTGTTCTTATATTGTGTGGTCTGTCATAACATTTTAAAATCTATTACAATTTTATACTAATCTATTTCAATTTGGGAAGCGGGTGTGGGTACCGCCGCCTCGGGTACCGTTTATTGGTTCGCTACGTTTGGTGACTTAGCAGGGGTGCCCGGGTTCATCGGCTGAGATGTGTCCATGTCTTGGCGACGGATGCACCTGTCCACCTACTGTGTGGCGGGAGAGTCCGGTTTGGGGAGACCCTATCACCACTCCAACTGGTCTCTCTCCACCCATCGCCTTGCACCGCAACGGGAGAGATGGATTCATACGTCCGTCACTCCTGGACGCACTGACCACCAGATACCTCAAACTTTTTTCTTCCCTGTACTTCATATCGTTCCTTTCATTATAAAGACCCTGCACACAGTATCTCCCAAGATGACGACTGGTCGTGAAGAAAATTATTTTCCTACGCCTCCTATGTTATTAAGTGGCGGCTCTCCCAATTTCTACCGATTTTACACGTTTTCCTTAAACGTTTGACGTTTTTAAGCTCTTAAAAAAATATATGTTATTCTTTAAAATAGTATCTGTACATTCCCCACGCCGAAGCGGTAATTATTTGAAATTCGCTCGATAGAAATAAATCGCAAAGTATGCTCCGAAAATTATTATTTACACGTTTGTTTCTGTTATTTTACAAGTTATATGTATGAAAAAAATCACAATGTTTCTATGCTATTTGACACAACCCCCGCGAGATTTTTACTCTTTTTCGAAAGAATCGTTTTTTATTAAAAAATTTCACAATTTTCGCATGAATTTTATGGTTTTTAATGTTAGAGCGGTTTCTCCAACATTCGTTTTGTCGTATCTCTCCATCTTCTTCTTTTTAAGCAGGTTAGCGCAGCCTTAAGTATATATTCCTTTCGCAAGTTTTTCGAGGTTAGACAAACATAGATCATAAACATTCTGTTTATTTTACTAAAAGAGGATTAAAACTGTATTTATATAAATTACATTTAAAAAAACAATTTTTACGAAACGCGGGTAGGTAGGTACCTTGTCAATTTTCCATAAATATTTTCAGATTTTAACAGTACATAACATTAGCTTTCTTATCACGCCAAACCCTTCTCAAATAATATTTTTCACACAATAACAAACACCTTTTGCCGATATATTTGTTATCATTCCATAATATGCAAATACCTTTATCAATTTGATTTAACAAAATAAAGTTTTTATCTTATTTATTTAGCCATCATGTTAAAACATCCACTATAGTTTGTTAGCAACCGACAGAACTGTTTATTTTATCGTTCAGCTTATCTAGTACGAAATAATTTTCAGGGCTATATTGACTTAACATCCAAAAGCTTTGTAAACACTGTTTTTTAGCCTCTAGATAAGGATTTTCTCCCTATTTTAGCAATATGAAAAGATTAACTACTATAGTGATGAACAACCCACGGCCCGCGTGCCCATTTCGTGAAGCGAGCTTTTTTTTACTAGGCTAAATCAAATATCAAAAAATTGCTGTAATTAACTATTTCTGTTGTTTTGCATAAGGGTTTAGAGGAAAACTTTCAGTATCTCTCAAAATAATAAGATTATCCTTACATATCTTTATAAAGACAAAGTTTTGTGATCCTTAAGTGTAGAAAAAAATTCACCTTCACTGCCCAGCGCTTTTCTTATTGAGATATAAATAAATATATATGTGCGTTAAAGGTTTCCGTTTTATAAATATACTCAACAATTAGCTGACACTAATACTTTACAATCAAGACATACATAACCGATACTCGAAATAACAATAAAATCCGCGTTCCTCAAACACAGACTATAAAATATGGAATAAAATCTCTGCCCTATATTGCCTACACAGTATATAATTGACTTCCAGATATTTTTTTTATTTTTATTTATTTATATAAACATATTTAGATTTACAATATTTACAACTTAATATAAATATAACGTTTGAATCACTCTCATAATAAAACAGTTGCTTGTGATTAGGAGAAGACAAATATATATTTTTACGTCTATTTAAATTACAAATATTATTATAAAAAACTCTTAGTAATTTTATAAGAAAATTCATCGAAAGTTCAAATTCAAAGAAAGACAAGAAAATACAATAAAAGTAATAAAAAGGTAAGTTATTAATGATACAAGGAAATAATAAGCAAAACATAATATCAAACAATAAGAAAAGTTATGAGGTGGTTTTAGAGAATTTAATTTTTTTTGTTTGTATATCTCATAGTTTTCCTCCGTTTTTTATATCTAGAGGTAATTTGCTAAATAATTTTATAACCTTAAATATATAGTGATGCTATACAATGGAAGCTATGTTCAAAGACATCCAGTAAATTAAAAAATTCAAATCAATGATTTAAAAGATTTTTTTTCCATTTAAAAATGAAAATATGCAATTTTCTTATCATTATAATTTGTTCTGTCTTGTCTCTTTTTCCTTTATTTTTAATCATCCATATACGTAAATCCTTGTTTTTTTTTCTTTCTTTACTTATTTTCTCTTGTTTGTTTGGTCTACTTAAACTGTGTTTTATTTTTATGCTGTACTGAATGTGAAACTTTTATTATTGATATCAAAATACCTTTGTAAAATTGTACCTACTTGAAAACCAGATAACCATGTAGGTTTTCGGCACCACCGATTGCAAATTTAACAATATCAAGCTGTAGGTGATCTTTGCGGCCCATGAACAATTTGAAAATGTTTTAATTGGCCCTCCGACTAAAAAGGTTGATTATCACTGAACTTATGGTAAAAGACCCTTTCATTCCAGAATATTACACCATTCAATTTCAGCTTTCATATAATATTTCAGTTCCCTTTCAAAGTTAGACCGTGGTGGAAGCTTTTTCAGCGCTGCTGCTTCTTACCACGTCCTCTGAAATCAGTGTAAAATATAAAGTTTGTACAGCGACATAAATTCAGTTTCATATTGAACAAGTTTCAGCAGCCGGTTCGTTTCTGTTGCTGAAAGAACACTCCCGTTTTGTAAACTTTCCGATATTAACTTGTTTGTAGACGACTTGTTTGTGTTAATTATTCAAATGTTACGATTTAATATTAACATTTCGCCCTTATTTAAACAACGCGTTAATGTAATATTTATTTTAATTTAACGTTCTTCATAATATTATTATAAGCGATTAACATAATATAATCACTCAAATTAAAATCATTTTGCATAGAATGAACTTTTTAGAAATCTGTGGATTTAATCTATTATAAACCTCTCAGGCCTCGAACATATGTTCCATAAAATTCAAATAAATCAATATTTTTGAGTGTATCCGAAAACTAAAAATTCTTTTTGAAAGGTGGTAAAATTTGGTTTTAAATTTTATTACTTAAATAAATAATCATACTCTAGATATGATTTAAGATTTTCACGGCCATAGGTATTTTTGTTGTTTATTTTTGGGGTGTTATGCCGTGTTGCGCTACCTCCTTCTTTTCGTAATGTTGGCTCAAAGGAGGTAGAGCAACAGGGCATAACACCCCAAAAATAAACAACCAAAATACTTTGGCCGTGAAAATCTTAAATCATATCTATGATATAATTATTTATGTAATAAAATTCAAAACCAAAACCAATAATACCCCAAAAATAAGCAACAACAAAAAAAATCATTTAATTTATAAAAAATTACATGATTTTAATTTTTGACAAAAAGTTTTTTAAAAGGGAGTTACGTTTTTTTCAATAAAAATTACCGATAATTAAATTTCATATACATGTACATTTTAATTTTTCTGTGGTTATCTTTTAGATTTGAATACAAAGCTTGGTGTTTTCTCTTTCTAACACATATATCTTATCATGACAGTAAGGGAGACACAACCATTTCTATGAGATCAAAAGCGATCAAATTAGCCTGACGGGTTAATGTCTTCTTATTCATTTATTCAATGTTAATTCGTTCTAAAAGGGATTTGGGTTAAAATAGATTTAAATATCCCGGTTTTTGCATTTTTCGTACCTAACTTCGGGCTTCTATGGAAGTATTTACCGACAATCTCAATAAGTAAATTCCTCTCAGTGGATGCTTCGGGCTTCAACGAATTTAAATAACTTTCGCATCTTCTATACATACCAAATTCAGTCTCAGATGGCGCATTTACGCCCAATAAGCAAATTCCCATGAGTCAATATTTCCGACTATTCCAATCGTTTGACACTTTAGAAAACTCTACATTCCAGAAAGTGTGTTTCACAAATACCAACGTAATATCCATAACGTTATTTATTTCCCGTCAGAGTATGTTTTGCTAAGAGTCAATACAGGAATTCCTTGCTTGATTAACAAACGGATTCCAATCTTTACAGCACAGGCGTCTTGTGGGTATGCTGTCCTTGTTCTACCGGTATTTTAATGACAGATATCATTCATTGATCCCGTCGGCATCGGTGAATAGTCGGGAAACACGCCAAATGCGCGCCCAACATATGTACACGGTTGAAATTTGTCACATGAGAACGGTTCGTTTCTACGACTTGTCCTTGAGTTCAACAGCTCGGCTGTGGAATGATTTGCCGGCCTCTGTGTTTCCTCCTTCCTATAACATGGGACTCTTTAAAATTCAAGTTCACTCCTTCCTCTCTTCAAAAAGACCCGCCACACAGAATATTCATATAGTTTATTTTTTTATTATTTTCCTCCGGGCCTCCTGTGTGGTGTTAATCTAAAAAAAAATGTTCCATCAAACCATATAATTCTTGTCCCTCTATTGATCTTAATCTCACTTACTCACACTCACGTCAAATCTTCATTCTTTGATTGACTCGAAAACTTTGCATTTCGTCTATCTGTAAATTTTGTTTGCGTATTCGGTCAATTCTGTCAAGATGGTAGCCGTGTTCTATAGTACCTTTCAATTCCGCCAGATCGCATGAGCGTCGCAACTGTCAAGTTGGAGTTATCCTTAATCAACACTTTACGAAGTCTACTGTATTACCAGAGAATACCGGAAATCAGTCATTTTTAAATCAAATTCTAGACGTTTTGACTCTTTTTTACAAAAAAAATATAAATTGATTTTGAAAGATTGTTATTTTAACTGGAAAACGCATTTTTTAAATTTCGAAAAACCAAGTTTATTTTAATACGCTACGGTTATACCGTTGGTCTTTGGCAGATTTATTCAATTTTCAAACGACATATTGTATTATACAAAACAAATTTTTAATCAAATAATTATACAACAAAATAAATCAATACACAATCTAGTAAACACATTTTTCAGAATATTAATTTTAGTTAAATTAAATTCATTGAAAAATAAATCCGTGAACGTGTTTTTTGACGAAAATACCTCAGTTTTTCTATTTATTTAAGATCTTACATACTAAACTATTTCAGATTTTTTTTACACAATTATTTTGTTTAGACATTATTCAAAAATCATAAATACTTATGATCAAAAGATACTTACAAGAAGTACACGGTATTTAATATTTTATCATCATGGGTTTTGAGATTGCTTACATGAATGTAGGTTAGAGTATATAAAAGCAAGTTTTTAAATAAATAAATCGATATTAAATTTTTAATTTAAAAAAATTAATACGGGGAATAATCGATCTTTCTCATCGGAACCTCCCTGTACAGTTGCAAGCATTTTGGAACTTTAATTCTCAGCTTTTAAGTTCGTTACTTTACATCGCAATTCTGTAAATTCAAAAACAACAAATTAAAAACAAATTTCATTCATTTTCATGTCCGCGATTAATTGGTGTTGGCTGAGTACTTCAGGTGGGACCTATCATTATCCACTAAGGCAACAAGTAGCTATTCTGTATATCTGTAGGCGTCTGAAACATACCAAACTAGTCATCGCTTTGTTTGTTTGATCACAAAATTGGGTCCAATTGTTGGAATTGGTGTTTGAAGCAATCATCATTTTGATAACAATCCTTTGCTCTAATATCTTCACGTGGGTATTTGCCGTTTAAAGTAATTGTGGTGCGTTCGTTTTCCGCTAGAGTGATAAAATACAGTGTATATTGTTAACTTTGCTTCTGAATAGAATACGTTGTTACGTCCGGTGCGTTTACGTTTTTGCCGAGTAGAGTAGAGTTTGTGATTGTTCGTAAAATGTACGTTACATTTCAGTCTAGCATTGTCAACTGCCCGAAGTAAGGCGCTACGCTGACGAGGCAACTGAAACCAAACTAAAACCGGCTGGTTTCTATGTCTTGATTGGTCAAAAAGCTTGTTTAACCATCGACGAAGAACAATCAGCTGACAGCTCTGCTGGCAACTAGCAACGGCCGGCCACGGCAATCAGTAGTGCGAGTCGTGAGTCACCGTTTGCGTTACCATTGACAACGGGTTTTTGAGTGATTGTGTAGTGTGCGGGCCATCACATTGTCATACAAAGACAGTTGCCAATTGACAGTTTTCAGTTGCCTCAGTGAGCTGAACGCCTTAGTGGGATTATGGCACCAGCTATTTATATTGTGATAAGGGGGTGGGAAGGGTGCGATAGGAATTCGGTAAAAGATGGTTGAACGGTACCTAGCTATTCAGATCTATTCACCAAATACGTCTAATGTCATTTTAAGTTTTTTTTATTACTTTTTTTTACATTAGATCCATTCAGGAGGCCCTGAAGAAAACGATTTACATCGGGGCCTTTGGGGATGCTGTGTGGAGGGTACTTTTAGGGCAAATGCAGCAGAGGAAATTCTGGGAAGGAAAAAGTTATGATCGCGTAGGAATCTCAAGGTCAGTGCGTTCAGGAGTGACGGACGTATGAATCAATTCCTCGCAATGCAATACAAGGGCGATTGGTCGAGATAGTCCGGCTGGAGATGTCAAAAGGTCTCCTTTAAACAGTCTCTCTATGTCCCGCCACGCAGTGGATGAGCAAACACATCCGCTTCCGAGACCTATACAAACGTCACCCCGTGAAACGGGGCATCCCTGATATGTCTCCAAACATAGCAAACCACTTGAGGTGACCTGTGGCAGGGATATTGGTTATCCAATAAATGGTTCCCGCGGCGGCGGCACCTATACCCGCCTTCCAATTTGTAACTTCCGTTGTGGTTTTTCTCCAGTATTCAGAATTTGTGTTTTCAATACCAAATCGATTTTAATTCGTTCAATAAAAGTGAGATAGACATTACAAATCAAATTGTATGGAGATATAATATATTCGATATACACGTGTTTTTTTCCTTAATCTTTTCGTCGGATTATGTTCCCCAGTAACCTTAATACCGAATTATTTTTTCCCTAATGTATTTTGCCTTTCCTTATTTCTTATAATATTATCTTCTGCTTATAATGGTGTGTCTGAATACGAACAGGGCTTAGCGACACATACGAGCTGAGAACGAGTTCATTCGACGCAGAAGAATGAAATAAATCTTGATATCATAAAGTAATTTACAGTTCAGTGAAGTAAGGTTTCTGGGGAAAGGTAATCGAATTCTGACGACATTTTTATTGAACTTGGCCACCAGTGTGAAATTTTCTTTTTTTCTACTCTGCTGGTTCCCTAAAGCGATTATATTGGTGGCTTGATTGCCAATCAGATTAGAGTGCTTTCTTTTCTGTATATTTTCTTGTTGGAACTTTGCCCTTGCAAAGCTAAAGGCTAAAAGGAGTCGGACACCGAAAGCAACCGAGTTTTTAAAGTTTTCTTTAGATTTTCGCGTATCCCCCGTGTACATAAAGTTGACCCCACCATTGGACTCCGTCAATTGGTCCCCCAAAATTAAAATTATTATATTTTTTGAGAATTTTTTACCAATTTCCAAACTAAAATCGATTTTTAAAATACCTTTAAAAATAATTTGATATGGATATCTAAGAAATTTATTCACTTTCAATTTGGAATTTGTATGCGTCTCATGCGGATAGCTGTGAGAAGTGTGTGTATTTCATGTAGTTTAGCGACAGTAAGGGAAATAGAGAGGGGGAGGGTATGGGGCGTTTTCGGGAGAAGAAACGAAGGCGGGGAAGGTGTAAGGGGAAGACGGGAACGTGGAAGGGCGGGGGTTCACGGAAAAGGGGGACACGGGAGAGAGGAAGACGGGAAAGTTGAAAGGAACGCGGGAGGGGAAGAGACGTTGGAGGGGAATGAGGATTGGAAGGGGAAATATGTTAAAGGACACACAGGGATGGGGTGACAGAGGGGATTGGGAAGTGGGAGGTATTGCAAAGGATACATAGTAACCGTAGGGGGTAAATTTGGAAAACCATACTTCTCACACTGACAGCTGAAAATGGCCTACTACATGGGTCGGAAAACCCTCTGATTTATTCGTGTATGCACCAGACGGAAAATCCAAAAATATTATATATCCCAAGAGACATCAATTAAAGCACAAACACTTTATAATATTTTAATTAATGAAGATAATATTAGCGAAAGTCAATCGAAAATTCGAAACAGAAAAATCAGAAAAAGATACGGATACATCTGGGACTCGAACCCAGGTCCTCCGGCAATCCGGGCCGACGCGCTATCCACTGCGCCAACGTATCCCTATCCGATTCGGTCATTTTTAACTGTATCATACTTCGACTGAGAACCACCAACATTATTTTCATTTTTCTTATCGCATATTTTTATTGGCTGCTACCTTTATGTGTGATTGCAAGATTCAACTCGAACTAAATGCCCTTTAAATAGTGTCAGGATAAATTTTATCACTTTTTATTAATATGCGACATCTATTGACTTTATCTGCAAGTCTAGGATGAAATATTTTTATTTTTATTTTTAACTTTTTAACTTAAAGAGTCTAGTCCCAGATGTATCCGTATCTTTTTCTGATTTTTCTGTTTCGGATTTTCGATTGACTTTCGCTAATATTATCTTCATTAATTAAAATATTATAATTTGAGGTTTAACTCTTTAAGTTAAAAAGTTAAAAATAAAAATAAAAACACAAACACTTTCTTTGAGTGGCATTGCAACGCAAGTATATAAGTTTTATAAATTCTCACAGTTTCACAAATCCTACATTTATGTACCCTGTGATTTTTCACGGGTCTGCGCTGGTACCTACTTACATAATTTAGTGACACGTGTAACATAACATAAATAACGATTATAGCTTATTTATTATATCAGTGCTAATAACTAGATATTAGATTTTTAAAACTGATTCATTTCCCATCAATCATTATCACTGAATTTAGCTAAACGTCAAACTTATCAATTCTAATTTTATTACAGTCGTTTACGATTTATTATTATCTTCGCACTAATTGTTTTTTTTTTATCTATCATTAATGCGGATTTTTATCTGGATTTTATCTTTACTGCAGAGGTTTGCGAGGAGATCTCTTTGATTTATGACGACAGAATCTCAACGGGTCCAACCTTTATCTCAAGTGTAAACTGCGGTAGCTTAGAGTTGTATTCTGTTCCGTAAAGTAGACATTTTCCGCAGTCTATCTACGTCATAAGAATACACAAGCACGTCACACCTTTGCGAAAAAGGATTAAAAATGTTGTAATGAAACACCAAAGTCCATTCATTTACGAAATTATTGACGCAAGGTAATTAATCTCTTTGTTTCTTACAACACGGAGAAAAATATTATTCTAAAATACGATCATATTTTTCGTAAAAACGGTTAAAAACGGGACTGAAGTTCTTACGAACACATTAACAGGGTTTCAATATTTATTGGAGGGATTAGTATACGTAATTTCATACGTATACCAACGAATTATTCTTACATTTTCCCGCCAATAAACATCGAAACCCTGTTAATTTGTTCGTAAGAACTTCGGTCCCGTTTGTAACCGTTTTTACGAATAAAATGATCGTATTTTAGAATAACATTTTTCTCCGTGAAGAAGCTCCATAGGAAAGCAACTTTTGTGTGTGTGAACTAAATGTTTGAAGGTCTATGACTTTCTAACTTACTGCAATAATCAAGATCTGTGAACGGTATATTTCATAATTTGGTTCGTTTTTGGCTTTAGTAAAGACAAATATGTCAATTTATAAATATATTTTGATTTTTCCTTGAAAGTTTTGCGCTGCGTGGAGAGCTGCGTACACCGAACGGACGCCAATGAAATTTGGTCACTCCAGCGCATTGGTTACCTTCCTCTGCTTCTTCTGTCAAACACTTTGATTATGAGTTTCTCCAAGATGGAGTCCTCAGTTTAGCAAGCAATGCGTCGAAAATATCTTAATATACGTTGAGGGCAGATAGTTGAAAGCCCATTGAATGCCTGCTCTTCCACACGGAGAAAAATGTTATTCGAAAAAACGATCATTTTAATAGTAAAAGCGGGACTGAAGTTTTTACGAACAAATTAACAGTGTTTCAATGTTTATTGGCGGGAAAATGTAAGAATAATTTGTTGGTGTACGTACGAAATTACGTATTCCAACAAATTATTCTTACATTGAAACCATGTTAATTTGTTCGTAAGAACTTCATTTACGTCCCGTTTTCACTATTAAAATGATCGTATTTTCGAATAACACTTTTCTCCGTGCAGAATGAACACATTTGTGGGTCTTTTTGTCCATGGAATTCTGAACATTTTTCTTCAGCACCATATTTCTAAGGCTTCTATCCGCTTTCTTTCGCTGGTTCTAAGTATCTATGTTTCCATACCGTATTGGAAATCAATGATTATGTATGATTTGTATTTTACTTCTACCAAGTAAGATTAATTTACCTAAATTTTATGACATCCTTCAATTCAAATCTTTGTACAAAATTTATTTCTCTGAAATCTTACAATACTTCTAACTCGATCAATAAAATGAAACTTGTGAAAGTGGTACAGTTAAATTGCGTTGAGAATTTAACTCTAATTAAATATATCCAAGTCAACAATTAGAGCATAATTTCTCTGACAGTTTTAATACTACCCATTCGCGCTTGTTCAAACAAAGGGCTTAAATTTGAATAATATGTTTTAACGTATTCAGTGTGAATTTTCTCATAAATCTGCTTTATCGGTATTCTACCAACTACAATGCTTTGTGTAGGTCTTCACTGGTAATGGCATTGGTTAATATTGATGCAATTAACACAATTAATATCATGTAAAACGAACAACATGCCTTCATATTACGTATAGTTCTTGTTAATATTGAGAACGTGATCTATTTCGAATACATCTTTCGGTAACGTCAACACTGGACGTCAAAGGATTCCGCTTTATCAATAATATTGTATCTGAAGGAAGATTCTGTATCTTTTTTGTTATCTTTCGCGTTAAGTCAGCGTTACGAGACAATTAAGACTAAAAGGCAAAATCCGTCGTATATCGGAAGGCGTCCGCGTGCGTTATCGGCGGTCAAATGTATGACTTTCAATGGCTTGTCTATGCCTGAAGTGTGTTAAATGGATTAATTACAGAATTAAAAACACGAATTACTATTTATTAGTTATTAAAACTAATAGGCGTTTATAAATTACCATCCGTTTGTCGTATTATTTTAATGTTTGTACGCGATGACATTAGAATCTCAATTTTTTCCGCGACTGACATCTCTTAACGAGGATTACGCGAAAAAACGCGTCGTCATCTCTGGCGTTTAACTACTTTTAAGAGTTGGTGTCTTAACACAATCTCGTTAGCGCGATACGGGATAACACATTTTAGAAAACTGTCAAAATGTGTCGCGTACGGCCGAATTAACACATAATATGTAAGACCACCATTCAAATTGAATTTTGCCGTGTATGGTGACCAGATCAGAACAGCCAGTAATTTCCCCACCCCTCCCCCATCTCCTTCCCCTCCCCACTACTTTCAGCCACATATCCCAATTTAGGATGCCATAATCTCACTGGCTACACACGGTTGGGAGCAAAAAAGCATAAATCTATTTCCTATGATTAAAAAAAACGATTGATCAATGGGTTTCTTACGGTAATCGCGCACCATAAAAATGAAAAACACTAAACAATTTTGTAGGATTATCTTTTTAAAATTATGGCTATTCGCCATATTTTCATTACGCTCTCGATAATTTATCTAAAAACTTGCTCCACGGAACCTTGCTACCTCCAACAACGCACTCTTAACTCCCAACAATGGACATCGCAAAACCTACAATGATTACGAATTACGATTACACTGCACTGATATTTAAACGAGCCTACTGAAAATAATCACGTATTGCGCTGTCACCATTCGCGGGTCGTAGACGTGTCGCTAAGTTCACCGAATTTCACCCTCAATTAGCCGCCATTAATAGTAATTGACCTTTACATTTTTCATAGAGAGGTGACTTATCTTTGATCGGTATTTTCCCACAACTCGTACATTTTATAATCAGCTGAGCTGAAGTTTTATTTTTCAAATTTTCCATTTCACATAAATTTTTACGATTTGTTGCAATCGGTTTTGCATCTGGACTTAATTTCACTTGCATGTTAAGTGTTACTTTACTTTAAAACATACAAATCAATTTTGACAGTGTAAATTGTATAAAAAAATATTTACAGCAAAATATTGTTTTATATAATAATTTTGTGATATTGTTTTTGTTTTGCTTGAGTTTTTCACGCAATTATTGAATATTTGAAACTAAATTTAAATGATGGAATTAATATAATTTATCGTGATTTTATTTGCCCGTTTAATCTAACTTTTTTCTGTTTTTAATATCTTTATAAATAAACAATTTTTATAATTTTTTTTTTTGATTTTTTAAATATCGAATCAATATAATTTATCTTAATTTTATTTGCCTGTTTAATTGAATGTGTTTTTTTTTTGGTCTGATTTTTTCTGTTTTTTTTTTCTGTTTTTAATATCTTTATAAATAAACAATTTTTATAATTTTTTTTTTGATTTTTTAAATATCGAATCAATATAATTTATCTTAATTTTATTTGCCTGTTTAATTGAATGTGTTTTTTTTTTGGTCTGATTTTTTCGGTCTGAATTTTTAAATATCGAATGAATAGAATTTATTGTAATTTTATTTGCCGGCGTAATTGAACGTGTATGTTTTTTGTTGTAATTTTTTTTCGTTCTGAATTTTTAAATATCGAACAAATTTAATTTTCTTTGTCCGTTTAATTGAATTTGTGTAAAGTCGGTCTTATTTTTTTTCGGTCCGAATTTTTAAATATCGAATCAAAATACTTATCGTAATTTTATTTTTCCGTTTAATTGAATGTGTGTGTTGCTATTTTAGATAGAATTTTATCAGATAATACGATTTTAAAAAGAACAAAAGACTGATAAGGATAAAAATTTGGCAATTTGTTTTTATAAATCTATTAATCATTTATAATATTAATAATAATACACAGTGTTTAAAAGTGTTTTAGTGTTGTGAGATTTTGTGATGAGTTTACTAGCGATGTATACGCTACCCGTGGGCCTTATGATAGGCCTGACGCTCTTTAATATCACCAGGTAATTATTAATTGCTTTATTCTAAGGTGTTCATTACTTGTTAACTATACGAGAGTGTTGATTTTACGTCCCATGCTGTTAGTCCACCAAATTGAATGACAATATGTGCACAAAGGCCTGTCCAAACAATACCTGTCCTAACCTAACCTAACTTAATTGGTGGTTAAAACATTGATGCTTCCGTGAAGTTAACAAGTTTTTTTTTTGTTTTACTATTTTTTGGTTTATGCAAAGTTTAATTATTATTATTTATAATATTACAGATACATTCTGTTTACTGAAATATCCTGTTGAGTTCATTCCTATAGAGGGGAGGTAATTTTTCACAGAAACGGCACTGTAAAATTAAATTAACACAACCCGCCACAAATATACAACCACTCCTTTTATATAAATATACGGTTCCAATTTAGTAATTGACGGCTATACCAAAACTAAACGCAGAAAACCATTTTATATCATTGTGTATACCAGCTCTTGACAACACATAAGCACACACTTCACCACGATCAATTAATTAAACATCTGTCCTGATATGATGAGCACTGTAACGCTGTCCGACATGTTGGTTAAAGATGAAGGTAGTGCAACACGGCATAACACCCCAAAAATAAATCACGATAAAAATAGAAGAGAAGATTGTATACGAGTCGGTTCATAGACTATAAGCATGTTTTAAAATAAATAAAAATTTAATATAGGGTTTTTTTTAAATATTTTTATAACATGATCACCAATGTAAACAAACCGTGATGAATCTTCTTAGCTCTTGAGTATTTTATAAAACACGTTCTTTAATCTTATATTGTGTTGGTGCTTTATTTACTGGCGTAAACGAATGTATATTTTTCCCGAAAGCGATATATTTTCTTTGAAAAAACGTGCAGGCACTTGTCTGTAAAATTCTACTTGATTGGTGGGCAAACAGGCGAGCGTTTGGTCTGTTATAGTGGAGTGGCTTCGCAGGATATTTCCCCGGGGGCTATTATGTTATTATGAGAGAAAAAATATTAAAAATTGCCATAAATAGATATTTTTTCGATGTTCATTTTTTTATACATATATTATAGACAAGAATAACAATTTACTTAGGACCTAACCAAATGAAATAAAATAAAATAATAGAATCATGTCAAATTTAACGGTACATAATAATTATTTTAATATCAATATTTTCCTACATTTGTAAAATCCAATCCAATCACCGTTCTTTTTTATTGTAGGTATAGAAATTAAAATGTATATAACCTCAAAACCCATGTATTGAGATTCAATAATTGGTGTGATCACGATCGCGACTATGTTTTAACTGGATCGTGGGATATATGGAGTAGTCCCAATGCTGTTTTAATACTTATCAATCTTGCGTATTCCTGCGGAAGAATGTCCAGTTGATGCAATGATCTATCAGCAGTGTATAATGTGATGTTGTCTGTTGTTGCAGGAACTCTTACAGTAGAAGAGGTCTACAAGGACAGGGACCAGTTCGCCGCCCTAGTCCGCGAAGTAGCCGCGCCGGACGTCGGCCGTATGGGCATAGAGATCCTCTCGTTCACCATCAAGGACGTGAACGATGAGGTGCAGTACCTCGCGTCTCTGGGCAAGGCGCAGACGGCCGTCGTCAAGAGGGATGCTGACGCCGGCGTCGCCGAGGCGAACAGGGATGCCGGCATTAGGGTAAGCATAAGTAACCTACTCTATAATCACTTCTACAACTCGTCTATCGTAAATGATACCAACTTATTCGTGTTCATCCCTCGTCGCGCATCGGTGGGATTTGATCTCTTTTACAAGTGTTCACCTCCGGCTCCAGTATTGTGGTGTGTTCTGTTCTGTCATTTCTGTGACCCAGTTGTGGTCATTTCGCAGTTCACGAGCACAATATATTTTAATGTCTCTGAGAGTCCAGAGATACCGCCAAACAATCATTTTGATAATACAAATATTTTAAATGATTGCCGAGATGAAACAAAAAACATATTATAATGCCTGACCAGCCTCAGACCTTTTCATCCTGCTCCCCAAGCTTCTTACACGCAGTCAATCAACCTCTTCCTCAATCTGCCTAGATGCAAGAAATTTGTTTTCCCTAGAAAACCCACATGATTTTCTGTGTCTATCGGAGAATGGTCGATATCGTTGCTTTAGATTTCGCTTGCCTTCACTTTTCGTCGTTTTTTCCTCGGTTAACGCCGGGAACGCCACTGCAATTAAGCCTTTGCTACAACTTTCTCTGGCGTGATTAATAAATGCGTTAAAATTTAAACCCTATTTAAATCATTATTTTCAACAATATCTCTTCGTTTATTGAGCCTACATTGAATAAATACTACCTCTGCAATTACGCATTCACAATACATACACCACTTACAATAAATCAGTAATCCCCAATGGGGTTGACCCATAAAATTGAGCTTTGTGTTTTATGCCCCAAATTCTAAATAACTTAATGTTTTATAGCCCATAAGCTGATGGGGCTCACGGGCTAGAATAACCACAATGTCTTCAGGTACATTAGGTATTAAAGTGAGTTATTGCTTATTACCATTGTTAAACTTTAAAATCAATAGCCATGTTAATTTGTGGATTCTCCTAAATATTCATCAAAAATTTAAAGATCTATTCGAAAAATTTACAGTCGTCATCTTTATTTGTCCATTGTTAATATATTTCATTGATTCATTAATCATCATGTGTTATATTACTGTGTGTTAGTGGTCTTAGGCCTTTCCAACTCTCCATTATTCACCACTTCTTCCTGTCAGTTGTAGTCTTGATCCACCTTGTCTTTGTTACTTTTCTGATGTTCTCAGACCAGCGCTTCTTTGGTTCGCTGGAAATCTGTGAGACATGGGGTTCCACAGGGAACAGTTGTCGGTCCGTTATTGTTCCTAGTTTATGATAATGGTTTAGGTAATATTATATTAACACTTGGTCTTCCTGTCAGATGTGGTCTTGATCCATCTTGTCTTTGCTGCTTGTCTGATGTTCTCAAACCAGTAAGTCTTTGGTTTGCTGGGAATCTGTGAGGCATGGGGTTTCCATAAGGAACAGTTATCGTTCATAAACACTCTTCGTTTCAACCCCTTGTCCTGGAGTCAATTATAATTATTGTGTAATAATATTATCTTTTTTTTAAATGTGTGTGTTTTTTATTTGCAGGAGGCAGAGTGTGAGAAATCAGCCATGGACGTGAAATATTCGACAGATACGAAGATTGAAGATAATTCGAGAATGTTCAAGTTGCAGAAGGCACACTTTGACCAAGAAGTCAATACCGCTGTAAGTTTTCTTCACAAATAACCCTTAGGTACCTGCCTACCTTCTTTTAATATTATACTTCTGCAACAACAAGCTGGTTCAATCGTAGCTCATTTTATGGACTCGCCTGGATGGGTTTATTCTATAAGCGATTTGATGCAATAAATTTCCTCTTTCTGTTCCGTTGTGAGGAATTATTATATGTTATCTGTCTCTTCTTCAGTGCCCTTCTTTGCTCTTCGCCTTTTTGTCTTAACCTACTTTTTTGGACCATATTGAAGTTAATCCTATTTAATTTACTTGTAACCCATATTTCAGTAATTTTAGTCAATTCTTTTATCAGCTTCCTGGCTTCAGTATTGCAAATAAACTCTCTCAACTAATTTCCTCAACCTTGTTTCGTCTTCCCTTGTTGGCTTTTACCTTTCTTCAGTTTGTCATTATATGACATATCTGTTCTTTGTGAAATCCCTTTGTGACCACTTATATTGATTGTTCATACTTTATTGCAGAAAGCCGAGGCGCAGCTGGCCTACGAGCTGCAGGCGGCCAAGGTGCGTCAGCGCATCAGGAACGAGGAGATCCAGATCGAGGTGGTTGAGCGACGCAAGCGCATCGAGGTGGAACAACAGGAGGTGCAGCGCAAGAACGCCGAGCTGATGGCCATGGTACGCCTACCTGCTGAGGCGGAGGCCTACAAGATGCACTGCCTGGCCGACGGCAAGAAGTGAGCTCAATTCTCTTCTAATCATTGCAGTTAATAAATAAGTTATGTGCAAGAAGGACATGTGCTCCACACCGGTGGCCCTGAAGAAAATATTTATCCTCAGTCATGTCATCTTTGTGAGGAGGGTCTTTTTGAGAAAAAGGAGGAATGAACTTGAATTTGACATTTTGTAGGAGGGAGGAATTACAAAGGCTGGCAAATCGTTCCAAAGCCGAGTTGTTGAACTTGTGTGATAATTGTCAAGTGTGTACAAATGTTAAAAGAGGGTTTGGCGTGTTTCCCAACTCGCACCGGTGCCGAAGGAATCAATGATATCATCCTCCATTGAAATACTGATAAAGCAAGGACAGCATTTCCACCTGACGCCTGTGCTCTAAAGATTGCAATCCTTTTGGAGAATCTATCAAATGGACCGCCTGTTTCAGCGCAGACTCAAGCCTGAGCTGGTCACTTAGAGTTAAGCCAAGCGTATCAATCAATGAAGGGCACGTTTGGAAGATTATTATTGTAATGTATTTAATTTCTGTCTGTTTTCCTTCTAGGACCCAGACCATCGAGGCTGCCAAGGCCGATGCGGATCGCATCAAGCTGATGGGAAACGCAGAGGCTGATGCTATAGCAGCCGTGGGTAACGCCGAAGCCAAGCGCATGGTCATGAAGGCCACGGTCTTCAAGCAGTATGGGGACGCCGCCATTATGGCCATGGTTATGGAGGCACTTCCAAAGGTAAACAATTAATCAAACATCTGAAAGTATATTGCCAGTTGTGTGCTAATGTGCGCTACTGATTTCTACCATGAAAGATCTACAGTCTCTAGTATGAACTGCAGTCTCTAGTATGGATCTGCAGAATGAATCAATTATGAATATAAGTAGTCCAAAATCACTGTTTTTTAAAGAGAGAGTACAAAATAGTTGTGGATGACGAATACTTACAGCAAGTGGATGAGTTCGTGTGATTGGGAAGTACAGTGTAGTCTCTGAAATTTGAACAATTAAAATCTGATTCTTTTCAGTATAACGAATTTACGGATTTCTGGAACCTAAGAAAAACGTGAATTTTCTAAAAATTTGAAATTTTGACGTTTTCCAGAACATTAACTTAGATTGCTATATTTATTAAAAATAAAGAGACACATTCCTGGGTTATGAACTGACAACCTGACAAAACCCCTCTGGGACCCAGACGTGATGGCAACTCAACCACAGACCGGACGAATATATTTGATAATATTATTATTTTTATCTTTCTAATGGGATACTGTGGATGTCTCTTTAATTTTACACTTTTCTTCAATGTATTTTATTAACGTCACGTGGTTTCCATAAACCAGCCTCAGCCCGATCACCCGGTGGTTCAGATTACTGGAGGTTAGGATTTCATTGGGTTCAGATTACAGAGACTATACAATTGACAAGAGATAGAAAGACTGATAAGAACTTTAATGTTAAAAGAAGTTTGAGTGCAGGAAACTATTGATGAGGACTGGAGAAGAAGCCAGGTTTGCAGTCCACAATAGAATGCTGATACCAACCCATGTTTCGGACAGCCTTGCAGTGGTAGATGTAGTTACTAATTTAACATTCGCTTTGTTCCAGATTGCCGCCGAAGTGTCGGCTCCCCTCGCCAAGGTGGACGAGATAGTCCTGATCGGGTCGGACTCTACTGGCGGAGCGGCTGGAGAGATCACCAAACTGGTCGGCCAGCTGCCGCCCGCCATCAACGCACTAACCGGCGTGGACATCTCCAAGATCCTTGGCAAGCTGCCCGGAGCCAAGGTCACTCCCACCCACCAGCCGCCCACCGTCAGCGCCAACTAACCCACTCTGCGAGGAACCGGACCAGATTTCTATCATCCTGATTTGATAAGCTACGCTTTTGTTTGATCTTCTTACTTCTGCGCTCCTGGCATCGCAATTGATTGACTCTTCTGTATTTCTAACTAACTAATTTGACCGAAGCAATGTATTAGGTATTTGTGACCTGTTTAAACTATTTTAACACTTTTGATTAAGGCAAAGCCATCTGTTATTGAAACCGAACAGTGTTGGAGAATCTGCTAAATATAATCAGCATAAACTAACAGTTTTCTGGAGACCTGTCAACTATGTAAAGACATGACACACTGTGGTCAGTGTTAAAATTTGTTTGAACAAAGAATTTTGCGGCTTTTTTTGGTTAAATAATAGTAAACAGTTGTCTATTTTCCTATGAATTTTAAAACGCTGCTGCGTCACCTGATGCTCCAACCCAACCTCAATTATGAACAAACTTCTCATCTCTTCTGTTTTAATTATACTTACGGTGTTTGAACTTTTTCACGTGTGTATAAAACTCAATTTGTGTAACTCTGTATGCTGATTTCATCGCAACGTCTGATATCCACTTTTAACGTCTGTTAGCCTTGCCCACTAGAAAAACTATATAATTCAATATAAACTAGACCCGTTTTGCGGTAAACTCAATTAATTTTAAATATTAGGAACTTATTGTCCATGCTATAAATTGGCCACTATTTTTTATACTTAGGCTTTGATTGAAAATTATTTATCACTTGTTTCTATAAACCATCTTTACAAAAATCTTGCTCATTTTTTGTGATTGTGCTCTGAAATTTATCTGTAATATTTTATTCTTATAAAAGAACAAATGTGCAATCTGTGTGCTATTCCAAGTTGATGATAGAAATCAGTAAGCTAAATCTTTACGATTTGACCTGGATAAATTGAAACCCATTCCTGACTGTTTTCCATATAAATCTATGCAACATCAACCACAATTAGAGTGTTCCTTCATGTTGAAAATAAGTGTTTTATGTACCACATTTCTATAAGGTTTATGTTTGAAGTAAATCTTATAAGATACCAATTACAGAATTTAAGATAATGTAGCACTATATTTAATAACAAAGTTGTGTTCATGAGTTTTGTCGAATGTGTATGTAATAATTATCTAACGTAACGACTTATAATAATTATAAGCTATACTTATATTATAAAGTTGTTGGCAAAATCAGGATGGGTTTTACATTATTCGAGAAAGATTTTGAAATAATAATATGATATTTTTGTGTCGGTTGAGATTTTAGAAAATAATTATATTAGATCACGGGAGAAGGTATATGTCTAAAAAAAAAGTTTATTTTGTCATTATATAGTAATCCCATTGAGGCCTTTTCAGAATCATGTTTTTTCGGTACCTCATTTATTATTTGACTTTAGCAACAATATTTTTAAGCATTTAATTTTCATTTAATAATATTTAAGAATTTTCATGTCTGTTTTTCATTCCGACGGTTGTAAATACTACTAAAGCGGTGTTTGTCTTCTTTACTTAGAGCCATTTCTAGTTAGCTTGACTGTGGTACCATTAATATATTGAAAGTGTTCACTAGAATTTTCTAAGAAATACAAAATCGAAAAAAATTGCAGGCTGACTGTATTATCTATTCCATTTAAAATGTTTAATCATATTTTTAAAACGGGTGTCAGAAATAGTCCAATTTTTGAAATACAACAAACTATGAGGATTTTTAAAAAGATTTTTTGATTTTACTTACAACATCTTATACATTTAAAAAATGAATAAATAATTACTTGTGAAATTTTCGAAATTAGTACCAATTTTTCATTAATATTTTAGGAACCAATTTTGACACCAGAGCTGTAAAATTTTATCTTGTAAAGATTTTATAATAACAAAAGCTCATTGGGGTCTTAAAGTATGTATGAATAAGTGAACACAAATTTATTTTTATTATTTTATTTACATATAAACAACAACACAAGGTTTTAAAGTAAATATATTATTTTATTATATGTCCTCATAGAAAGTCATCCATTTTTTATTTTAACCAAATATTGAACACTTTTGTACTTCTGTAACAAAGAAGAATATTACGTAACAAATTTAGAAGCTCAAAATTTTTCATTGTGATTAATTTCTGGTTTAATAATGCCGTGTTGCGCTTCCTCCTTCTTTAGCCAACAATTCGGACAGCATTACACCGTCCACCATCAGGGCAGATGTCCAAAACGCAACACGGCATAATAACCCAAAAATGATTCACGACACGGCCGTGAAAGTCTTAACTCAAAATTTTTCGTTTGTATTTGATAAAACTATCTTTAATATTGATGGAAAAATACGCTAAATATATATACAATATACATACCCTAGATAAAGTTAATATACTCTCGTTTGGCATAAACTATTTTCGTAACTAAATATAACTGATTTTCGTAACTTAAATAATTGTTTTCGTGTGAATTCTTTAACAGAATAGTGTTGTTATCGTAACAAAAAAAACTTATCTTTTTACCTCAAATACAATAATTATTGTTTTATTTACTTTTAATTTTATGTATCAATTAATGTTTTGTATCTCTACGGTAATTATGTTTGTGTTTTGTGAAAATTTTGGAATATTTGTAGCAATATAATTTTTCATTTCAAAGATGTATTTCTGACAGTGCGTCCAGCATTTGGTATTATATTCGCGCACTTTCATAGTTATTGTTACTATTTTTTTAATTACATTCTTAATTTGATACCTCAATTTCTATACGTTTCGTATCCTCGGGTGTAAAGATATTTTTAATTTGCATAATTACTTTTTAATTATGAAGTTATTTTACCAAACAAATAATAATAATAAATCTGCCATATTAATTTTTTATATCTTAGTTTTTTTACAAAAGTTTATCCATAACTATCTGATTTCCAATAATTTGTAAAAATGTAACTCAATAAAGATTTTTTCCTTGTATAATTTATTTTTTTATTTAATTCCCACCTTTTCTTTCTGTCCACATCCACACTAGAAGTTAATTTACTCTGAATGCATGCAGTAACTAATGGATTATCCATTTCTCTCCGAAGAGGTAGGCAGAGATAATTGGCTGCCATACAACTTTTATGGTGCCCCGCCAGTTGATCCACCGACAGTTGGTCCCTTAAAACTGTAATTATTATGAAATTATAATTTTTTGTGTATTATTTACCAATTTCAAACCTAAAATTGACTTCAAAAATAACTTTATTGATAAATTGATATGGTTATCAAATGAATTTCATCCTTAAAATATTGTCATTTGGTTTTTCATGACTTTATCCGCTCGAGCGCTTTTTGCCACATTATGGCACTATTTCCATAACCTCGGATTGCTTTGTTGCCAAAATGTGACAAATTTTCAAAAATTTTTATTTTATTAAAACGACTATTTAATAGATACGTTTTTAGATTTTCACGGCCAAAAGCATTTTCGTTGTATGTTTTTGGGGTGTTATGCCGTGTTGTGCTACCTCCTTCTTTATCTGGATCTGCCCGATCTGCCCTGATGATGGACACTGCAACGCTGTCCGAAACGTCGGCTAAAGAAGGAAGTAGCACAACACGGCATAACACCCCAAAAACAAACAACGAAAAGAGACTATTTAATATATTGTACATTCAAAACATAACAAAATAAATATTCTCTAGATTCTTTAAAATGTTTTAAGGTTAAAGATTAAATTTTTTTTTTTATAAATCCTACAAATATGTCATACATAATATACAAAAGATAGGGGAGTTCATTGGCTACATAGAACTATAATCAGTTTGTATGTCTCCATATTAGAATTCGGAGGTATGATTTTTTTAATGTGGGCAGAAAAATTTCTTTTAGCAATCCAAGAAAAAATATTTTAATTGCTCTGTCGCTCCAGTGGTTATACACAAAATTTAACACATTAAATAACGGTCTCTTTTTTAATAGGATCCAATATTTAGCTCCTCTCTCATTTGATTAACCCTTGCGTATTTGCCTTTTCCCAGTTTTCATCTCATAGCCCTGATCTGTATGACTTCTAGCTTGTTCAAATTTCCTTTATCGGCCATATATATCATCGTGGAGCAATAATCTAAATGTGTATCAACTATAGTTTAAAATATGTTTTATACTTTTGTTATTCGGCTGTATATCCTCTCTGCCCACCCCTTCGAGATATATTTTATGAAAGTAGGTATGCCGTATTGTCCCTAAACTGACTGCAGGGGATCAGCTATTGTGGAATCGTCTTATTCTTATTGACCATATTTTTAAGTATTTATTCTTATATAACATTCATCTAAGTATATTAAAATTCGTCTACAAATGTGGTATTTTACATAGTTATTCTTCTTAGACAATGTGCGTGTGCACCGATATGTATTTTATTAATAATAAGAAGTTTATAAGTTTAATTTTAAACTTTAGCTCTTCAAAGTGTGTACCTGCTTATTTATCTAAGATTGTAGATTATGCTTTTTGCACTTATTTTGAAGTAGAAAAACAAGGTTAAATTTAATGCTAATTTTAATATATATTGTGTTAATGCAAATTGAACTAGTAAATAGACCACATTTAGACCATAGACAATCTGCAAAATGTGCTTGTCATGTTAGGCGCATCGCTGACGAGGCAACTGAAACCAAACTAAAACCGGCTGGTTTCTATGTCTTGATTGGTCAAAAAGCTTGTTTAACCATAGACGAAGAACAATCAGCTGACAGCTGGCAACTAGCAACGGCGGGCCACGGCAAACAGCAGTGCGAGTCGCGAGTCACCGCTTGCGTTACCATTGACAACGGGTTTTTGAATGATTGGGTAGTGTGCGGGCCATCACATTGTCATACAAAGACAGTTGCCAGTTGACAGTTTTCAGTTGCCTCAGTGAGCGAATCGCCATCCTCCCAGAATGGTAGTTACTAGAGATAGTTGATATTCCTGTTCCGGGGACATTGTTGTCACTGGAACCATTGCTATTATTAATGTATCGGCGAAACTAGTTACTTTTGGAACCAGTTGCCTTTGCACCGGTAAGATTATTTTGAAAAAATTGTAAAAACCTGACAAGATTATTGAGAAACAGGCACTTTTTTCACATAATTTCTTCTCCCCTATCCGGAGATTCTAGCTATGTACCATAAGTCACTGGATGAAGAACTGGTTCAACAAACACCAATCAATTTTGACGACCTCTGTGGTCCAGAGCAAGACTCTCGACTAGCGATCCAGAGGTCGTGGGTTCAAAACCCAGCGTGCGCAAGTAAATTTTATTTGATAGATTTGTAATTTTGAAATCTAATCATTTAAAATAATATAAGGTATATTTGCGGCACGTTCCAGGGTAGAAGATACTCTAGATATCACCCTGGTGTAAGACCACCGTTCAGCATTGAAAAGTGGCTTGAAATGATTATAGCCGTGTTTGGTAATTAGTTCTGAATAACAAGGTGCTTCTCCACCTTTCTCATCCCCATCTCCTTCCCCTCCACCTCCCCGCTTACCTTAAGCCCCACAACGTACCCCTATTGAGGATGCCATACTGGCTTCAGGCGGTTGGGAGCGGGGACTCTTGTGCAATATTCACATAAATTTTTTTTTTTAGTCTATTTTTGAATTGGAACCACGGTGACAGCCTTTTTCAGATACCAACCATCTCTGGTTGATACCCTCGGTATCGCCATGTTTGGTTGTCAAATCGATGAGTCTGGTAATTTCCAACCTTTCTCTTTCTCATTTTCTTCTCCTCCTCACTCCCTTAAGCCTCTCAACATGCCATAATCCCACTGGCCAAGTCAAGGCAATCACACAATGAAATACAAACGCACCAAATATAATATGTCTAGTGTGTGGTACCTAAACCTATCGCCTAATACAGTTTATCGCAACCATCGACATAATTATTTCCACACACAGTGTTTCAGAACTTACCCCAAGGATTTTAACCTGCGATTCCTGAGCATGTTTGGAGTTAAAAATGTACATGTAATGATGACCTCTGTACATCATTACATATACATTTTTTTTTTCTTCTTCAATGACGCTACAGTCCATTTCTTGGCTTGGCCTCCTTCAACGTGAGCCTCCATCACCCCTTGTCCTCGGCCATCATCTTCCAATCTGCAACATGGATTAGTCCTCTGGCATTCTTCCTGACATCATCCTTCCACCTCAGCCTAGGTCTACCTGCCTTTCGTTTACCTCCCAGGTGTCATAATAGAACCTTCTTCTTCGGTGCACATGTCCGGCCCATCTTAGTCTTTGGAGCCTTAAATGGGAGCTTATTATTGTGTTAGATTTCACAGAGCTCATTATTGTGGCGAATTTTCCATGCCTCTCCCTCTCGCACCGCTCCTAAGATTCTTCGAAGTGCCTTTCTTTCGAAGGTGTCCAGCCGTTCTGCAGACTTTGCTGTCAGTGTTCTCACCTCACTTCCATAAACCGTTCTAATAATTCTTAACATTTTACCTCTACGTTTTTAACTACAAATATTACACTGCCACGCATTTTAATGGATTACATGATATGCACTATTTCTCGTCTGTACAGTGCTGCTGGAACGAGACAGAATGCCTATCGCATGTCCCGCTACCCTACACAATGACGACATATGATAAATACAGAATGTTACAGGACATACTTCACTTACTTTAACCAATGATTCCTGGCATTATTTGGAGTATTAAATGTGAATGAAATTTTGGTCTCCTATGACATTTTTTTTATAAAATAAAAATCAATTGGACAGTTAGGACGGGGGTGGGGATTGGGCGATTACTCGGCTGAGTGACTTTTTTTTGTTTGGTTTTGAAAAACGAATAAAAATCACCATAGGCCATCATTTCAATCACAGTTAAAGTAAATCAAGTATGTCCAAAGTCTTTCGGGCACGTGCCGATACACTCTGTATGTATGTATTTCAGTTCTTACTGATTTATTTTAGCATAATATCATCTCATTTATATTAATAACCTAACCTAACTTTAAATATTCCATTATAAAATAGTTCACAAAATATATACTAATTTTATTTTGAACGGACACTGTCTCTTGTCCATTATTAAAAGCTGAAAATTATTATCATTGCCAATAATATAAACAAACACATATTATGTACTTACACTATTATAAAATTACACACAAGCTTAATAAGAATTAAGTATTTATTTTTTTGGAAAATAACAAATTAAGGAATACAAATCAACACTTTTTGGACCATTATCACACTAGGTGTCTCAAATGAAACTGTTCCAGCATAATTTAGTTATACTCTTGGACTTTGAAATCAATCTGTATCTGTTTTGGTAACCTACACAGCATTTTTCATTGGCAAAAACCATATTAGTACGTTTTTATTGTACTTTACCCAAGTACATTTAATTGTGAGCTGAATTTTACAGCAAAATTATTATTGACTTGTCTGTGTACTTGCGAAGATGTACGTTCATACACTCCTTATGACATAAGTGAAACGTTCCCCAACAAGCAAATAAATAATTAAACAATCAGGGCAAAATAGAATGTATATAATCAAAAAATATGACTACAATAGTGTATTGTAATGTTCGAACATTGAATTATTGTATACTTCATTAGACCGAAGCCAAATTGAGTAAACCTCACTTATTTGGTCACCACATTATAAAGTTCAATCAGATTATATTAAAAAAATACAGCACAAGCTTCTAAGACAGATAAAATATAAACGTAATATGTAGATACTTCTTTTGAAAATATAAACTATAACTGTGTAATATAAAATCTAAAATGAATAAAGCTGTATGACAGAAGATTGGTATCTGATGTCGTTTTTCTTTTTAAAATCATTAATTCCCTTATTTACAGTCCTGCATTATTGTAATTGATTTCATTTTATGTTCTTAATAGTCACATGAACTAAAATTAACAAAAACTCACTGCAACCATAAACGTAGGGACAGACACGCAGCTCACATCAAAAAGATACTTATAACACAATAGCGCTCGCCATACAATCCCATACAGACCCCCCCAGACGTAAAAAGATCATGTGTTATAAGCGCGGTTTGCATCTTCGCTAATCGGCGTTATATTCCATAACCGCTACCGACGAGATATCAGAACAGTTATGCGACCCCCCTCCACCGTAAACAGGAGAGGGGTCATTTTGAATACACGAAGCATGCACGGAGCCGTCAAGTTGACATATCCAGTACAAAGAAAGGATATTCCCTCGACCGCTTCTGAATTCAACTGACCCCCTCTCCTGCCGTAGGAAGAAATCTTTTATAACATTGTGTGTCGGTAGAAAAGATACTTTATAATACAGTATCTTTTGATGTGAGCTTCGTGTCTGTCCCTACCATTATGTTAATATCAATACTTTTTTGAACTCCCTAATACCACGCATACTTAGTTAACCAAAGTGCAGAAGTAGCAGATATTTTCAATAGCACCAAAAAGACCTCCAAAAAGCATTTCACATATTTTTTGAAAACAGTTAAATATTAGTTTACATTTTTGTAAATTTCAGTTAATTGTTTACACTTCCGTTTTGAAGTCGATTTTTATGTAAAAAAAAAGGATTTATTCTAGGTACCGTAAATAAATAAATTTATTAGTTAACTTGCATGTTGAGAACGGCTCACGTGCGTTGTGTGGAGTGTTTGCACGAAGCTATTTAGAACTGTAAAATAGTACATACCTACAATAATATTAGTAGGTATTGTATTTAATATAATCATACTTTTGCCATGATAATATTGTTTCATGATGTATATCCCCTCTATTGATTGTATTTTTTTATTGTAGCTGACTACCAAATAAAAGTAACAAAAAAGTAATTATAATAATAAGAGTTTTATTTATTATAAGCTTCTGCCCGCGACTTCGTCTGCGTAGGATTAGTACTTCGAATAATCTATTTTCTTTTCCTAGGTCCCATCTAAGGCGCTCCGCCCACTGAGGCAACTGAAAACCAACTAAAACCGGCTTTTTCTCTGTCTTGATTGGTCAAAAAGCTTGTTTAACCATAGACGAACTACGAGACAGCTGACAGCTAGCAACTAGAAATGGCCGCCCAGGGCAATGAGCAGTGACAGTCGCAAGATGGTCGCAAGTCACCGCTTGCGTTACCATTGACAACGGGGTTTTGTGTGATTGTGTAGTGTGCGGGCTATCACATTGTCATACAAAGACAGTTGGCAGTTGAGAGTTTTCAGTTGCCTGAGTGGGCGGAGCGCCTAAGTTTATACCAAAATTCTTAACCTATTTATTTAAAATATGTATAATTCTTGATTCGATTCAAAGTATTAGGCGAGTACTTCAAATAAATTCACTAATTTAAATATTTTCCAAAATAGAATTTTGATTTAACAATCATTGTTTTGCAAAATGTCATTCTGAAATTTTGACGTTTTCTATGAAACAATAATTATTACTTTCAATATATTGAAAATAAATAGCTAGCTTTATAAATTATAGCCTATATGTTATTCTGATGTGTGAGCTATATTATTGTAAAGTTTCATTAAAATCCATTAATTAAATTTTGCGTGAAAGCGTAACAAACATACATACATCCTTACAAACTTTCGATAAGAAGTAAGATAAGATGATTTCTTGTTAAGTTGGTTCTTCATTGTTGAGGATCATGACCCCCTACTTTAATTTCCATGGTGGACAAGACTTCTCCACTATTTGCGATTCTGCGCTGCATTGGGAGCCAAAGACACTAACGTACTGGATGCTATTGATACTTGGTCATTCCAGCGCATTGGTCACCTTCTTCTGCTTCTAATGCCTTCTACTTTGCCAGTGACTGTGAGTTTCTCTAGGTTGGAGTCCTCGGTTTGATGTCAAAAGTATCATAAAATACGTTGTTGGCAGATTAGTTGAGAGTCTTCTGTGGATGCCTAGTTCTTCCAGAATGGACACATTTGTGCTGGCTGTCTGGCTGTCCATGGAGTTCTGAACATTTTTCTCCAGAACTACTTTTACAGGGCATCTACTCGCTTCTTCCGCTGGCTCTAATGCCTGGATCACATGGACCGAGTAGATGGGCGGGACAGTGTTCTCGGACGAGTGCTCGGTATGTGTAAACACTGACGAGCAAAAGGGCGAGACAGTCACTCGGACCCTGTTCTATCTTCTAGGCCGGGTGCCCACCCCCGCGCTTCCCCGCACTGTCTCGCTTGCCCACTCGGCGGGTGTAAACATGCACTCGGTGCGTACTCGCCCCTCGGATCACTCACGCTCGCTACACGCTACCGTTTCCCGCGAATCCGCAGCTTCGAAACTGAACTGACTGACTGACTCGGTGCCGAGTTAAAAAATACATGTAAACGCCCACCCAACTCTCTCAGCCTATATCATTTTACTGTCTCGCCTATCTACTCGGCCCGTATGATCCAGGCATAAGAGTCCATGTTTCCACACCGTATAGAATTATGTAAGTGGAAAATCATGTTATAAAACATGAATATAATTCATCAGTTGACCTATGTATTTGTAATTTACTTACATTATGGATCTTTACTATAAACGGTGACCGAAAAACTTAGGTAGAGGTTTTTTTTTTTAATGTGTCTTTATTCTTTGAATAGTAAATATATAACATTTGTGGAATTTATGGCCGCCATACTAGGCACATGCCCGTGTTATGGTGGCCGATTTTTTAAACAGTGGATATAGAATATAAAAGAACATAAAATAATGTAAAGGAAAGTAAGAAGAACTATATTATAATACAAAATGAAACATATGAAGGAATGTAAATGAAAAAAAATAATAATAAAAGAGTGTTTGGAAGAATACAGCAGAGATGAAAGAGTATAAAAAGTATAGTAGATGTAAAAATATAAAGAGGATGAAATATTAATTATATATAAAAGCAAAATTAGCACTGTAGAGTGGGCAAATAGCAACGGATTATTACAATTACTATATTTTATATGTGCACGTAAAGTTATAATGGTAAGTACAAATTTAAGAGGTGTTTTAAATTACATCAAATGATGACATTGAAAATCTATATATAAATCATCACCAACTTCAAAATGACAAATGTACATACTTCATTTCCATGAGCTCCACACGGGACGTGCTGAGGAAAAATTCTCTGAGGGCCTCTGCCATCTTTGGGAGTGCTGTGTGGAGGGTATTTTTATGGAAACGAGGGAGAGGAAGTTCTGAGAAGAAAAAAAGTATAAGTGTTCAGGAATCTGACGGACGATGATTAAATGGTTTGTTACATTACAACATTTTTTTTTAATTTCAGGGGAAAAATGACAATCATTTTGGAGTCGCTTGATAACAAATAGGTAATTGTGACTCACAGAAATGGTATGGAGATTCTTTCTCCATCTAATTCACGTGACTTATCTCATGTCTGGGATTTGATTAGCATTGGAGTATTGATGGATAAAGTCCGATACAGTCATCACCATCTGCACTGATATATCTACTGTATCATCATGTCATTACATAGATATATGGATAAGCAGAAACTTACTACATAATCCATGTTTGTAGGTATATTAGAGTGGGTCACAGCTTTAGTCTGGCTTTGATATATATTTTTTAACGTTGTAATGTAATGTTTCCTCTCAGTGCCTATGTCATCTTTGTGGATGCTGTAGGGATGGTCTTTTTTAGGAAAGGAAGGAGAAAATAAGTTCTGGGAAGGAAAAGTAGGTGGTTAAATGCATCCATCGCCAAGATATAGACAAACTAACCCTGCTAGCTTCTGCAACTCCTGCTAAGTCATCAAACGTAACGAACCACTTGGGGTGTCCTAGGGCAGAGGTGTTGGTTATCCGATAATGGTTTCCGTGCCGGCGGTACCCAAACCCACCTCTCAAATTGAAAACAGGGATGTTATGCTGCATACACATACATATACAATACATGCGCGAGCCGAAACTACGAGCGGAAGGTGAATCGAAGTATATTAATACGGTAATGCCCGTACCGTTCAAATTAAGGAACCCGACTCCGACTAAATCTCCAACGCCACACTGTAAGGAAACCGTTCTGACCCGTCCGTGAATGTGCCCTTTTCCACGGAGCTGCTGCCGTAATATACACACTTATCACTCGCTCACACGCGATTTGCAAACGGAAGTGGCGCCATCTATAATACTATATTTAAGGAAAAAAGTATGAAGAAGAAGAAACATTTTTCGCTTTTATTCAATAATAAGAAGATTTATGTTGAGGTGAAGGGTATTTCTCTCATTATTCACGGTCTTAATGTAACTATTAACTATTATATATCTACCAATTAAATATAAGTATTCTGTAGTTTAATGTTAATAGTAGTAAGTTTTTCAAAAAGGGAGATGCCTTATAAATAGTCACCAACACTTAAACTGGGCGAAGCACAACGAAAACGATCGGGGTTTTCACTGCTAGTATTGATTAATTAATTAAAAATTACATTTTTACCATTTATATGAGGTCCCCAACAAAACCAATACGTTCCTACCTGAAATGTATTAGTTTTTAAACATATTTTTTAGTATATTTATTTGATAGTACCCAGTAGCAGCCGATGAAGAGAAGTTTTTAGAAAAACCGTGGAAAACAGATGATCTCTAAGGTTCATGGGTTGAGGTTTGCCCGGGTCTTGGCGGTTGATGCATCTGCCCACCAGATTCGTGGCAGGCCGGATCGGGAGAGACTGGTTGTAGTGAACCTTTGACCTCTGCTCTGCACTGACTCTGCTATAAATCTTATAGTATTATTACCCTAGCACGGTTGAAATTTAAGAACCCGAATTCGAGTATATCTCTGACGCCGCGCCTTATGCAAACCATCTTCGTACGTGAAGTTTGTTACAAAGCTACTGTAGTGATCCCCGCCGCCCACAGGGCCTAGCATTTTTATTGATTGGACTTGTACGTCATCACTCCTGGAGACACTGATCCTCAGATTCCTTCCCACCCATCAAACCTTTTTCCTTCCTAGAACTTTATACCCTTCCTTTTCTCAAATAGCCTCCACACAGCATCCCCTAAGATGACTTAGGCCCTGGAGGGAATTATTTTCCTCAGGGCCTCCTGGGTGGAGCTAATGCAAAAAAAATCTTAACAGAAAACCTCCGTATGTTGTCGTCCCACCCTAACGACATCTAATAAAAACCTCCGTACATTGTCGTCCCACCCTAATGACATATAATAAAAACCTCCGTACATTGTCGTCCCACCCTAATGACATATAATAAAAACCTCCGTACATTGTCGCCCCACCTTGACGACATTTATAAAAACCTCCGTACATTGTCGTCCCACCCTAACGACATCTAATAAAAACCTTCGTACATTGTCGTCCCACCCTAACGACATCTAAAAAAAACCTCCGTACATTGGACGACTTTCCATAATGTACTAATCACAATGAACTCACATCACAGAGACCGAATTTTAAGTCCTGGGGTGGCTGACATTCATTGGTCTCTAATCTAATAATATGAAATTGTATCAGTATTAGATATGATTAGTACCCACGTATAAGTACAGATGGAGTCCGATATCAAGTTGTTAGACTCATCATTCTGAAACATTATCTTCTCTCATCTCCATCATTAATCAGCGTTATTTGTAGCAAATACTAGTTAATCTATATATCTATGATAGCATTCAAGTAGCAAACAACGCTAATGTACTTTGCATGTCATTCCACTATCTAGTACTCAATAAATAATGGACTGTAGTGTGATGGAACATTTAAATTTTGTATGTGTGTTTGGTCATATAGGTAGTAGCAGAGGCGGTTTGCGGGGAAGAATAGGCAAGAAAGGGGGTTAAGGCACGAACACTATTTTAAAGTATAATGTATACTTACACCTACCTAGTACCTATTATACCTATCCTAAAAAGAACAATGGAATTTTTACTTATAATGTGGAAACACAAGATAGACCGTCAACTGCAAATTCGCCCTACTAGATTAATCCAAAAAGCCTTGCTTTCGTACTAACACAAATAATCACAAAACTTGGTCAGTAATGCGCTAGAGCTAATCGTAAACGATCGGTTCTACTTCGGAAGCGTTCGTGTTTTGAGGCGCGCCTCAAACTGAACAACATACGACCGCGCAACGGCTACCATTAAATTCGATTCCATGTTACTTCCCCACTTCCCTCCACCTACATTAAATCAATGGCTCTCGGAGGCGGGGCGTAACTCTGCCTCCCTAGCCCCAGCGTATTATTGTACTGCATTCCGCATATGCCGGTCGCGTTGCACTTCTGTGATGTGTTACGTAACACAAAAACATCCTGTCCTGAGGCCCTAGCACGCTTGCTCTATATCGATCGGTAGGATAACTATCGCTAACTTCTCATCGTTCCCTAGGACAACTGCAGATCGCAAAACGAATAGGTGACAGTTCACAATGACTAAGTGTCCTTAATATATTCGATATCAACTGTCGTATCAACCGATAGTTATCCTATTGATCGTTATCGAGCGAGTGTGCTATATCTGAAGAGTACAAACTTTTGTTAAATTGTATGAACACTTTTTTTTAAAATATTTAAATAGCTTTCAAAAATGGTAAGCTCTTTACTTTGATCGTTTAGAAAGCTGACTAACTCTAACTCCATTGTTGATGTCTTATTAAAATGCATTTGTGTGAAAATGTATTTTGAAGCACTGAGTATTTGAAATACTAATTACAAAATACTCCAGCATCAATTTGAAATATCAAATACAAATAACATTTTTAGGAAGTAATTGAAATATAAATACCAAATACGTATTTGTAATTCAAATACGTATTTCAATTACAAGTAATTCAAAAACTGCCCAACCCTCCTTATAAATCTGATATAAAATCTCTTTACATTGCGCAAAAGCTAATAATTAAAAGGGGTTGGCTGGCGGATAGGGGGGAGGGGTCAGCGGGGTTTATATGCGATCAGCGACGGTGTGTGGAAAAACATGAAATAATTGTTTTAATTTTAAAAAAAGGCCACCGTACAGTAAAATGATATACAGATTTTTACTCCAAATAAGCTTAGAAATCGCTGGTAAAATCTCGTTTATTTTATTTTATTTTATTCAGGAGTCCAACAGTTTTATAAATTACAAAGCATATGAGTATTTAAGTCACATTAATTGTACCATTTTCAGCAGTAATTCTTAACCTGGGTTCGGTCGAACACCAGGGGTTCGGTGAGTCAGTCTTGAGGTTCGGTGGAGTTCAAGACACACCCCCGACTGTGATGACACGTCAATTAAGAAGGGTTTGGTGAACGCGCATAATAAACTGACGGGGTTCGCTACCTCCAACAAGGTTAAGAATCACTGATTTACAGGTTTAGACATGGGTATATTGTAAAGGGTGTTAAGGATCGTTACTTGACTTACATAATCAGTGATTCCTGACATTATTTGGGGTAAAAAATGTACATGAAATTTGGATACGTTTTTTGATTTTCACGGCCAAAAGCATTTTCGTTGTTTGTTTTTGGGGTGTTATGCCGTGTTGTGCTACCTCCTTCTTTAGCCGACGTTTCGGACAGCGTTTCAGTGTCCATCATCAGGGCAGATCCGGCAGATCCGACGATGTGAAATTGTTAGTGTAATTTTTACAATTTCAATTCTAATAATTTCACATCGTCGGATCTGCCGGATCTGCCCTGATCATGGACACTGCAACGCTGTCCGAAACGTCGGCTAAAGAAGAAGGTAGCACAACACGGCATAACACCCCAAAAACAAACAACGAAAATACATGAAATTTGGTTCTCCGGTGACATTTTTGATGTTTTTTTTAAACATAACAAGATACTAGTTGTTGGACAGGTTGGGTCGGGGTAAGGGGTTTAGCGGTTACTCAGCTGAGTGATCAGTGACGACATGTGGAAAACTAGTGCAGAGTTAAAAATGTCATAAATTGTGTAGTATGTACTGAAAATGGAGGAGTTTTGCTTAGAATTGCAAATCTCAACACCATGGTGTTGCATCGCGGGAGGCTAAGAATTTTGTCCGATCTGGTTCGTATTTTATTAGATTATTGGTTATTAGGTTTATATTTTTTAGTATCATCACATTCAACTTCAAAAGTTATTCTAGCAATAGTTATTCCAATAAAAATAAGATAAATCACAAATCATATCTTTTTCTACATACTTACTTCAATATCTCTCATTATACATTAAATGGTTCAATAAAGTCTACCAGCCGAACTGGCGGCATCGATTAAATAACGTGTTTTTTGAGATAAAATTAATTGAAAAATTAAGAAAATTGCGGTGAAAATTGGATAATTTCGACTACTTTTAACTTCGTACGTTTGACAGTTCAGGCGTTTGATATATTTAGAGATATTTCCTATTCTATTCATCCGATAAAAAATTGGTGAGTTATTGTGGACATTCCCATGAAGGTTTCTATGCAGCAATATTTCGATATTGGTGGGTTCTGGAGTTGCGAAATTTGCAAAAAAAAAATGTGTATTATATGGAGTTTAGTGGCAGGAAAAAAGGCGGGTGGGGGTATCCGGGAGGGAATTAATGAGGAAGGGGGACGAGGGAGGGGGGAAGTCGGAAAATGAAGGGGGATAGCGGAAGAGTGGAGGGGAAGGTGAAAGTGGATCGCGGGAGAGAAAGGAGACGCGTTAGGGCAAGAGGAGGCGGAAGGGGAATGGGGAAGAATATACAAGGACACGCAGGGAGAAACAGTTTCTTTATTTAAGTTGCATTGCAACATGTGCCGGGTCAGCTAGTTGATAATCAAAAAGAGTACTGTCTATACAAAAATTAAAAATACCGCTCAAATCCCTTTTCCCACCCATTAAGTGGAAAGCATTTTGTCCATGCAAACTTATTCCGCCATTTTCTCTCTGGATTTTAACATAATTTAGATATTGACCACATACGTGGATTCGTTTTACTTTTTTAGTAAGTTACTTCTTATAGGAGTTAGGACTACAAACGCCAGAAATATTCGACTTCGTATTTTTGAAAATTATTGGTATTATCTGCGCGAGGAAAGTAGGGCCAAATAATTTTAAAAGAACGAAAAAAGTTAGTCAATCAATAAAGTTAAATATAATCTTAGCCATAAAGTAGTAGGTAATTTTAAAAAGTTATTTCTTATATAACTTCATATTTATCTAATGAAAAAACAAGTTATTTAGTACTTTGCGCTCATATTTTTTGTAACGTAATTAATAATTTCATTTTAATTCCATTCGTTGAAAAGGTAGGAAAAGCTTCAATGTATCCAAAACATATTTTTCATATTCACAATGTAAACCGATTCGTAGTAAAGATAAATCTAAATAGTGATTTGGCGTATAACTGCATCTTAAAATTGCTTGGTTTGAACGCCTTCAACAGATGTTCAGTATACAAACTAAACATGTATTTTAAAAAAAAGCACAACGTAAAGACCTACAGCCTTACTAAAAAAAAACACTCCGCGGCCGTTAAACGGGGTTTCTGTAGCACGTTGTGTAAAGTCTGTACATTTCGTTTTTCAAATTCTTACTAAACAAAATATATGGTTTTGATCTGACAACGTCGCCATTTTACCAGCCTTACTAATAAAATTTCTGAAAAAATTGTACAATGGTCAAACAACCATGTATGAAGAATCCTTACTAATTAAGAACTGACAAAAAATTGTTCATGGAAAGATATGTACATTGCTTACACGGCCAAGGAGGGTAGTTTATCTGTTGTATATATTTGTTCCATTTGTAATTTTCATCGAATTTCGAATTTCTTTTTTTAATGTCCTATATATGTATTTATTATTTTTTGAGATGTCGTAAAAACAAACACCATTTTAGAACCAAAATGTAATTACCTTTAAGATTTTCATATCTAAAATATACTTAAATGTTTAAAAACTGTAGTATTTTAAGCTTCAAACATCAAGTTGAAAAAAAAACTCACTTACCCCAAACACTTTCTATTAAAACATTGAAATATTTGGAAAAATTCAAAATTCAAAAAACACAGTCCTTTTATTTAATGATTTTGAAATAAAACTGTCACCTCACTATTTACTCCTTCACACAATAAAAAAATATTAAAAAATCTTGAAATTAGCTTTTCATTCCCAAAAATTTACAATAAAAAAACTCACGTTTGAATACATTTCTTGCACATCTTAAGACATTATTTTCTTTGATACGTTTACTAAAATATGTATTAGACATTTTAGTCACCAAAAAACCACTTTCAAGAATTTATATTAAAATAAAGATCTTAAAATGCAAATTATTTCTGAATATAACCTACAGAACCATTTTTTGACAGATCAATTTAGAACACACGATTTTAGTGTCACAATTTGACTTAAACTAACGAAAAACAACACAAATTAATAGTAAATATATTGCGTAAATGAATATAAGTGCGAATTAGTCAAGGATTGAAATCATTAACGAAAATATCATCTTAATCACACACACACTGGCGACCGACTTTTTTCCGCATTTCCGCGGCAATTTTTTTTCAGCGGGAAAGCAATGCGCAGGCGCATCAATCACACCACCTAGCGGATTATTATGAAAACTCCAATTTAAACAAGAAAATACGGCGTTGTCAAATCTAAAGATTCACAAAAACACCGTTTAACGGCCGCGGAGTGTTTTTTTTAGTAAGGCTGCTAGAATATTTTCCTCTAATACAGATGGTAAAAAAAAATCTTAAAAATTTGGTCCAGTTTTGGAAAAGAAAAATGGGGAATACTAAACCTTGATTTTGACGATTTTATTTGGGTATTATCAGCCTAAAGTGTAACAGCGACAGTGACAGAAACCAATTACGAAAATACGTATTAATCAAATATCTACCACGCGACTGAAGTAAATACTTATTTAGCTCTATCTATACATCCGCATCCGCATCCGCATCCGCATCCGCATCCGCATCCGCATCCGCATCCGCATCCGCATCCGCATCCGCATCCGCATCCGCATCCGCATCCGCATCCGCATCCGCATCCGCATCCGCATCCGCATCCGCATCCGCATCCGCATCCGCATCCGCATCCGCATCCGCATCCGCATCCGCATCCGCATCCGCATCCGCATCCGCATCCGCATCCGCATCCGCATCCGCATCCGCATCCGCATCCGCATCCGCATCCGCATCCGCATCCGCATCCGCATCCGCATCCGCATCCGCATCCGCATCCGCATCCGCATCACTGAGATATTTCATGCACTGGCTATGGGTACGATCATAAAGAAAGCGGGTTTGGCTTTCAGATTTACGGCGCTCAGTGCCCCAGTCCGTCGACGGCAATCGGCGCCGACTTGTGTACATATAGAACGCGGATAAAACCTGCGCAACCTGCGCGGTAGCCTGACAACGGCTGTCAGCTTGTATTTTGTAATAACAGCAAATGTTATTTAATACTTAATATACATACAAAATATTTAGTATTTATCACCCTCATACAATGCAGACGGTAAAGCAATGATTTTTTATCTTTAAATATTTTAAAAAAACTCAGGAGAACGTGATAATATTCTGTACACGCACGCCTAAAAGGAATTTACTTGTGACATTTGAGGTTATTTCAAAATGTTATGTTATGTTTCCAGCACTTGTCAACATTTCTGTTGCTATGAAATGCATCTCTTTTATCCCAGATTGTCGATTTGTTGAAAACAGCGGCAATTAATAGATCGCGCATTTTGATAATAGACTTCCTTCAAAACAAGAAACAAGCTTCACCAGTGTTGCCAAAATGAAAAACCATGTTTCAGGGAAAAAAAAATACTAAACTGAAGTTTAAGAATAACATTCCTGATTTCAATCAGCAATCCAATCAAAAGTACAGACTTTTGTTAGTTAAATACATGTTTGACATAGTTTTTAAATAACCGTGGAGGTGACCATAGAGAACACCAAATCATAAATAACCAAAAATCCATGAAAACGTGGTAAAAATCATGAACATAACAACACCGAGTTGCACTGACCGGCGTCACCGGCGAGCAGGAATTAAGAATTCATTCCGGTAAAGCTTCTCGGCGCCGCTTCGCGCGGACACAAATCTGAACCTGCCTTCATTGTGTTCGACCTCATACGTTGCCATACAAACATTCTCGTCGGCGCGGCCGCGCCAGCCGGCGGTCCATGCGCCGACTAACCAGAAAGCCGGAACCCGCTTTCTTTATGGTCGTACCCTATGAGAGGAAGAGAGAAATAAAATGTGTTGCTCCTACACTGTGATACAGTGAAATGAACTTTTACGATCGTTAATTTGGTTAGACTGGATTCTAACTTTACTTTACTTTGCTCTGAGATATGAGGTGACTAAGTTTGCATATATCAAATTAAACAATTTGAACACAATAAAATATCGAGTATTACGGATAAATTAAGTATGAAAACATAAACATAACAACGCATCGCATTTGCCCACTTATTATTATTATAAAGTCCAGGTGGCGCCTAAAATTAGTAACTTTGTTAAATAATAAATGGTGATTGGTTTTTGCCAATAATTCTAATAATATTTGGCACGAGTACCTACCTATTGTTCGGCTATCTTCACTCAATCCACACCGAGGGGTAATTCATCTCATTTTTACGCTGGATAGCACTTGATAAATTAAATAAATTAAAACATAATTGATAACAGAATAATAATTACTTCATTAAACATTTCGTCATCTAAAATTTTTATCTGCATACATTTTTATTTTAAAAAGACGTACTCCCATAAATGTTATGCTTGTGCGTATGGGACGAAGGTGATATTTAAAAAGATTTTTTTTATTACCCTTGTTATTTTTATTGTGAGGATATTTTACCGCATGGACACATAAGCTTGTTTTCACGATAATTTAACGTAGGTAGACATAGGAATAACGTATGCCCCGTACCTGAGTTATTAAATAAAATATGTAACGCGATAATTAAATACAATACACAATTATTTTACCGTAAACACAATTATGCTTTATTTGGAGTAGGTACAATCAATTTGCAAGAGGTTTAATAATAGTAAGAAAGTACAAAACTTCAACGATTAGTTTATGGGTACAGTAACAATAACCCAAAGGATCCTGTTGTTTCCTCAACCGATCATTAAATCTTTTGAAAGGGTTACACCAATCTATTAACACTCTCGGTTAGCTGAACTCACAAGCAGACGGTTTTACCAACGCGTCTCTCTGACTCAGTCTTTGACTTAGAACCAAAGGATGTGTTGGTGAAACCGGAAGGCAAACTTAACTTTCGGACCATCTGTGACATCTGTGGCCTCGGCATCTAACAAATAGCATCCTTCGTCCCTTATAGTAAGGGACGAAGCGATGCTGGAATGAGAGCGTATTAAAGATTTACAAATATAATATTATGAACAACTAATGCACAAGATAATAATGCATTTAGAGTAAAAACTTTCCCAACCAAAGACAATACATCACACGAATAAACTGAGATTGTGCAACTGGACTTAAAAACTTGACACCAAGCTAATAAAAGAATTAAAACAACAAATAACTCTTCCCTTCACCTATATATGTCATCTCAGTATTACTAGCGGCATATTCCCCAACCTTTTTAAAAGTGCAAACATAGTGCCTATTTACAAATCCGGAGATAAAAATAATCCTTCAAACCATAGGCTTACCTCACTTTTAAATGTTCTTGCAAAAGTACTCGAAATTCTAGTGAAAATCTTGTTGAATACTTAAACAAACATAAAATCTTATCAGAAAATCAGTATGGTTTTCGAAAGAATTTGGGAGTACAAGTGTAATATTAAAAGTAAGAGAAACCATTCTAAAAAACGTTGTATATCTTTACATTACCAAAAATATAAACTTAACCATCATACTGCACAACACAATTATGAAACCATCAACACAATATGACTCTGAAGACAAATAACACCTACGGATAAAGACTTAGGTAACCATAATTTGGCTCCAATTTTTTTTCCTTTAATTGAAAAGATATTCCTACCTGACATACCCTGAGAATTTAATTGTTTTTATTTTTATGTGAATACCGCACAAGAGTCCTAACTGTTTTCGCCTGGAATATCCCCAATTGGGGTATGTTGTGAGGCTGAAGGTAGTACGGGGGAGAAGAGATGAGGGGGGAAAGTACCTGGCTATTCAGATCTGGTCACCAAACACGGCTAAAACCGTTTAAAGCTACGTTTTAATTCTGAATGGTGATCCTACACCAGGGCGATACTGAGAGTATCTTCCACTCTGGAACGTGTTTACACTAGACTTCACAAAGTAACTAAATTCCATTGGTCACCGTGAAACAGGCAGCCACCTAGTATGGTGATTTAATATTTCAAATTATTTTTAATTGAGAAACTAATGTTTAAGACGATAGACTTCGCTTTTCGGCCCATACAAAAAGGACGCCCGGGAAAAAACACCTTTTTACATCGAAATATGCACAAAATGAATATATTTTTTTATACTGCTTTCTAGAGGGTGAAAACTATGTTGGTATGTTTTTGAATTTTCGATGCGTTTCGTATAACGTAAACATTCACTGTCAAACATGTACGATTTATCAAAAAATATTTTTTAAGGAAAAAGTGCTGCTAACTCAACTCTCATAAAGAATTATAAAATTATAAAAAGCTACCGACGTAGCTTCTTCTTTCTAAACGATTTTCACCGCCAAAAGCATTATCTGCCCTGATGATGGACACTGCAACGCTGTTAGAAACGTCGGCTAAAGAAGGAGGTAGCACAACACGGCATAACACCCCAAAAACAAACAACGAAAATACTATATATTATTTTTAATTAAGGAATTTTCAAATAACACAAATTAATCAATTAAAATTTATTTGCACAATGGGTTCGAACCCGCGATCTTCGAATTGCGAGTCGAGGGTCTTTTCCTCTGATATATCTGACAAAATTGTAAATTTAAAAAACAAAGTTCACCCATGGATAGTAACTTATCATTTATTATACTCAATTATTTTTATTTCCCTCTTTCTTATCTGTTCATCTCTATTGATCTATTTCAATATCTCATTCAGTTATGTCTTTCTTAATTATAAATAAGCGCTATCTATGAAAGAACAGACTATGAATTCTTTTAAGTATAGCCTTAAGGTGCGTAGTTCTGGATCCAAAAGTTTTTTAACTCTCTAATTGACGAACAAAGGAAAAAGTTTTAAAAAATCATAATGCTCTGTGATGTAGATTTTTCGCTTGACTTGAAAACTGACGCAACTATGGCAACCGGGCAACTTGCCATGGGCAGGCCACGGCAACTAGCACGGCGAGTTGCGAGTCACTGCTTGCGTTGCCATTGACAACGGTTTTTCAAAAAAAAAAATATAGTGTGCGGACCATCACATTGACATACACAGGATAGCGAGTTTAGTTGAAAACTGTTTTTTTTTTTTTTTTTACATTAACTCCACACAGGAGGCCCTGAGGAAAATAATTTCCCTCAGGGCCTATGTCATCTTTGAATATGCTTTTCAAAAGAAAAACGTTATTTGTTTAAAACCACTTTATTTAACTTGAATAAAGTGGTTTTAAACAAGGAAAGTTTTTCATTTGTATAATGTCAAGCCACAAAGTGTTCGCTTAGTTCAATAATTTTTTTTAAATAAATTTGTTTAAACGTAATTCAAAACCACTTTATTGGCTTTGTCAGATTTTTGTATGAAGAAAAAAAAACGAGTTTCTTGAATATATTAATCATGAAACAAGGGCTTATACAAAACCTTGGAAATTCACCAGATGTCAGCACTATATAATGACGCATATATGTGACATACGGTACGGTACATAATTCAATTCAAAACAACACCGCCAATAAGTTGTTAATACGGCGATACCTACAATGTATTCTTATCGAACTGCGAAACAGTAAAAATTATACGTGAATCGGCCCCCGCGTCCATTGTTGTATGGCCGGTACAGAGATTTCTTTTTACGAGTAATTTGTCATTATTTTTTTATATACGAGTATTTCTGCTATCAAAGTGTATACCTCAACTCTGTGAATAACACCTACCAGACACTCACCTACAGATCGATTCAAGTGTCAGTCGAAGCGGGGTGCTACGAAGTGCTCCGATAACAAATTTATTGATTTGCAACAATCTTTAATAGTAATTTTTTTATTGCATTTTGCAATAAATTTTTTTAATTCAACATGAATTTGTTTATATTTCTGTGCGTTGTTCTCTGCGTTGCTTTGACTCAAGCTTCCCTAAAACAGGTGAGAAGTTAATTATGATTTTGGTCCATGATATTAGGTACTCACTTGACATTAATTTGTCCTATTTTGTTATATTTGTGCCATTATTTTGGGTGTTTTTGATGTTTGTTTTATAGCTCTTGAAATGTATTTACAGTTTTAACAAGGATCTTCGGAAATTTGATTAAAAGTTTGTTTATAAAAATAAATCAAAGTTCAAAACATGTATTATTTTTGCATAACATTATTAACGTCTGCAATGTGACATTGTGATACGAGATTAAATTATGTACTTTATACAAAGTCAAATAATTCATTAATACATTATTTACAAAATGTACACATTTTATGGCATTAATAATCTTATTGCACATAAGTCTAAAAGCAAATAAGGTTGTAACAGGGGTTACACGCACCTTTTTCACATCCCGCGGGATTGTGGGATTGAATTTTTACATACCGTGGGATTGTGGGATGGAATTATGAAATCACGCGGATTCTCCGGGTTTTTTTTTTTCAAATTACTTAATTGAAATAATGCCAACGATTTATAAACATTTTTAATTATATTATTATCGATTACCTTGACACTAGTATATTGTAAATAAAAGTTTATCTTTCGGTATGACTTTATGGAGATAAAAAAAACTTTTTGATTCATCTTTATTAGGTTACTATAAGACAAGTATTTGCATTCGAGGCGATGTAAAACACTGCATTTTCAATATAAAAATGTCACGGAACACGGTCAGAAATTATCGGAAATGGCTGTCAGCTGTTATCCCATACGACAAAAAATTTCATTTTACGTAATTGAAATTTTAAACGCAATATTTTCCGTCGCCCCGAATGCAAATCGTTGTCTTTTATAGTAATTAAAATAAAATGAATGAATTTTCTAAAAAAAAATCGGATACAGCGTGTCCAGTTATCCCGAAAGTTAACCAGAATAATACATTGAAAAGGTAACACCGTAAGTCATTTTAAAGAAGACTTTTCATGTCAATCATCTTTTGTACTAGTAGGATTTAAAAATTGCTTTCGGAAAGGTAAGATAAGCATTTTAAGGTTTTAAAAAAAGCATGTAATAAAAAACAACTTTAAAATGTCTAACAGGACTCTCCACAATCATTTGAAATCAATCATTATTAGTAGGTAATAGTAATATTATTAAAAAAAACATTAAATAGGTAACGTAATAAGTATTTAAGAAGACTAAAAACATAAGATCGTAAAAAATAGACTATTCGAAGGAGAGTTGTGTCATCCATACGTAAACCGTAGTTTGTGTACAAAAATTATTAACCTCAAAACAGGCTTGTCCTAGTGAGGTTAAATATTGAAATGTGAACAATAATACCTACCATGTAAAGAAAGAATAAATAATAAAAAAAGACCCGTAGCGGAAAACACTCCCATAACTGTCATCAGTCATCACATAACTTCATGTTTTGGTGAAAATTTATTGTACTTTTTCAATCCTGCACTTGAAAACCCCGCCAATCCGAAATATCGAATTTTGCTGAAACTCCGCGGGATTGCGGAAAGTTGGATTGCGGGATGCGGGATGTGAAATTGCGGGATGTGGGATTGAGAGATGCGGGATTGCGGAATGCGGGATTGCGAGATGCGGGATTGCGGGATTGAGAGATTGCAATCTCTAATTATAATAGTGGATACCAGTCATAAAGGCGTTTGTTTTGAAACTGAAAATATTTTAGGTTAAACCATAGTACATGAAATTCTATAATTATTTTGTGATTACTGCACAAGAGTCCCGACTGCCCGGAGACAGTTGGAATATGGCATCCCCAACATGGCTGTGAAGCGAAGGAGAAGAAAATGGGAAAAATGCAGGTCGGGAAGTACAGAACAATAGTATCTATCACATATTTTTTAACAATATTATTTCTGTCGATAAGACATGTAACTAACTAATAGGGTAGGCAGAGAGAAGTTTAACGCAACTAATTTATGTATTGACACTCCTTACGGTTTCATTATTTTATTTGTTTATATATACATCTGCTCTACATGTCGTAATCGTGATTCCATCACAGTTGATCCCATTACACTCGGTTCTCCGGCATACTTATATGCAATACGTTTTGAAATGAATATGCAGTCGGTTTAGGGAAAATACGGTATATCTGCTTACACAAAATATAACTTAATGTCCCTGAAGGGGTGTGCAGATAGGATGTAACAAAAGTATAAAACTACTTGCTTGTATAGTCAAGGCTGCCCAACCTTTTTAACAGTCGGGCCAAATTGACGCGGCAAAATCACTGATTAACTAATCATAGGTAGAATAGGGAAGTTGAGTGAAAAAAAATTTGACTTATAAAAAATATGTTCATGTAGATGACATGCAAACTTAAATACCAGAATTTTTTTTTTTAAGTGCGTTTTCATAATTAAATTAATTCTACAAGTTTGAATTTTATTAAAGCCCGCGAAAACGGCGGCAAGAGCATAATATCGTGCGGCAGAGTTCATGACGTAACCCGGTCCTTGATTGTGTGAAATATAAGGGAAAATATTTACAAAACCGGGACACGCTTAATATGGAGGAAAAAAATAAATTTAAAAAGTTGTATTAGTTAGATATTAACTAGTACTAATCAATTTAGTTACCGGAATTCCGAAAAAATGCATTTTAATAATTATTTTTTAAATTTAAAAACACGAAATGTCATTTTTCACCGACTGCTATGTTAGGAACTGTTGTAAGTTTCGTTGAGAAATGATATTTCGTGTTTTTAAATTTAAAAAAATAACCTTTAAAATGCACTCTCTGCAATGCAAACTCTGCCGTACGGTATTATGCTCTTGCCGCCGTTTTCGCGGGCTTAATAAAATTCAAACTTGTAGAATTAATTTAATTATAAAAAAGAACTTTAAAAAAATAAAAAAATACTAGTATTTAAGTTTGCCTGTGAACATTGATAAAAAAAAAAGAAAACAAAGGGACTCAACTTCCTTATTCCATCCATTCTGACCGATGTGAAAATTGTATGTTATAGTTGTTATTGATTATTTCAGTCAAACTCTTGGATTAAACTAAAAGGATTTGCAAGTTGGCGGGAATTTTTAAACTTGCTCACGCGGGCCATTTATAATTTGTTCGCGGGCCATTATTACCTCTGTTTTTTTATCTCCCTTGTATTACCTGATGATTTTTGCAATTTATTGCATAATTGGTTCATTTTTGAGCTCGAAAGCTGATAGTTAAACCAGTCTCGTTGTCGTTTAATTAAATAGGAGTACCTACCCTTGAATAATTTAGAAGCATTAGAAATGACAAAATCACATAAAAAAATATTGCCAAAATTTAAACAAACAAGACAGTCCGATTTTAAAGTTGTTCCCCTTCTCCCTAGTAACCCCAACCCTTCTTCTACCCCTACTCTAACCATTCTCTGATGATCTCTCCCTCTTTATATGCTTTCACATTCTCTTTTGTTTACCTCATAACCTTCATCTGTAATTTAATTTATATGTTTATTGTCCTGATGAAGGTTGAGATCAACCGAAACCGGTCGACGTGTATAAATAAAAAAGGTGGCTTTATACAAAGAACGAAAGAAGATAGGTCTCTGATATTGGCTTTATTTAATAGATAATTTTATGCCATTATTGTTTAAATGTGATTTCGGGCATATGAGCGCCACGGTTAGCTCGAATGAACCGCAATCGTGAAGTCGAATTTTCGACAGCAAATTACAATTTGCACAGTTTGCAAGCGCTGTTCTGACGTCAGTCTATTAATGGTTAAATGGCAAACGCACTGACTACAAATCAACTGATAACTGTCAAATTGACAGTCTATAGTAAGAATGTTGCCAGTTTAAAAACCAAACCTCTAAAAAAACACCACATATATAATGTCAAGTCACAAAGTGTTTTCTTTCTTCGATAGGTATTTTAGATTCTCTATGAATGTATACATATAAATCCACAAGTTTCTCGCTTGTACCAATAGTTTTCGGGCACCTTGTATATATTTGTAGCATTTTGCGTATTGGCCAGAAAATTCACGGGATAATATTAAAATTCTCAACAAATCAGTTTCAATTTTGACTAATTTTGAGAATGGCACCATTTATTTTCTGTTAAAATATTATAATATTAGGCAGGTATTTTATCATTATCTGAATTTTTTGCACAATCAGTTCATATTGAAAATGACACTTAAAGTTAATTGAACCAATCAGAATGCACAGGACAACCGAAATTACCCACAATGTCTTTGTTTCAAAAATTCATTTGTTATAGTTATAACTTATAACAATTACAATAGTCGTGATTTAGCAATAAAGATTTTATCATTGGACGGCTTTTTTTAAATGATTCATATTCAGTGCTGATATTAGTGCATAATTGAAACAATTTTATCATCGGAAAATCAATCTAAAAACGATTTTAAAATCGGATGTTGTTTTGATGTCGATTACGTGGCTACTTTGTATCGATCCTCATTAAATTATGATGTTTACAATTAACTGGCCTGTAAAAATCGCAAGTGCGGCCTACGGTTGAATTTGGCAGCCACCTCTGGTCTGGAGCTCCACAAAACCTGAAAAACCCCCTCAACTCTGTACAGAAACGGGCGGTCAGCTTAATAGATTCTCCCGTCTTAACAAACGGATTGTAATCTTTAGAGGTTCAGGCGGCGGGTGGGAATGCTGTCCTTGTTCAACCGGTATTTCAATGGAAGATGCTCCGAGGAACTAGCATCATTGATCCCCTCGGCACCGGTGCATAGTCGGGAAACAAGCCACACGCGCTCAACATATGTACATTGTCACATGAGAACGGGTCGTTTCTAAAAACTCGTTCTTAAGTTCAACAGCTCGGCTGTGGAACGATTTGCCTAGAACATGGGTCTCTTGTCTCTTCAAGACCCCTTCCTATCCTCAAAAAGACCCTCCACACAACATCTTCATAGATGACGTAGGCCCTGAGGGAAATTATTTTCCTCAGGGCCTCCTGTATGGAGTTAATGTTAAAAAAACGAATTCATTTACGGATCGATCAGGCAGAATCATTAGATTTAAATCAATATTAATCGATTGATTTGATTAGATTATTTTCAGTTCCTTAATCGGTAATTAATAATATATTTTTTGATAATGTACATCACTAGTCAACCGTAATTAATTACATTTCTTATTTTATCAGAGATAACATAGCAACATTGTAGTTTCTAATTTAATTCAAAGCAAGGCGCAATAAACAAAGACAACATATAAATTTCCCATTGAAGAACAAAGTTCCTTCACAGAAATTCATGTGTAACAATTTCATCAAATTCAGTGTCATTTTGTTTATTTATTCCATCAAGCTAATTTGTTCGCTTTTAGGAACAGCTCATATAGGTCACATAGAAATCGTTGTGTCTCCCTTACTGTCATGGAGAGAAATTTAATATAAACGGTGTTAAAAAATAAAACATCATATTTATATTCAAACGGTGTTAAAAAATGAGGTACACTTTAAAGAAACCAAAGTTTCCGACCGCAATTTCAAAAAAAAGGTATTGTGATTTTTTAAATCAATTATTTTTACATGAAAAGACAAAAATTGAAGTAATAAAATCATTTATAATTTAATAATTTTTTTTATCATTTATAATTAATTGTCTAATAAAATATGATTTTTTTCTCATTATTGGTAATTTTAGTTAAAAAAAAATTCAGGTTAGCCATTTTTAAAACTTTTCATGTTTTCATTTAACAAAATTATAAGTACTTAATTTTTTTTTACGCACCAGATTTTCAGGTATTTTTCCATATAAATGATCATCTAGTAAATCCACGTTATGTAAGTGTATTATATAAGTATAATTAATACAAAACAATACAAGAACAACACGTTAATCTACCAAACTATTAAATGGGAATATAATTCACCGTCTCCAGATATTTTCATATCAGAGGGTTCGGCTCTGTGGAATTCCTAATTTGACCGATAAATCCTACTGATCCCTCAATATAAATATTTAAAAAATCTTTAGTAATTCTACATGTATTTAAAATGACTGATTTTCGCATTTTTATATACAAATTCTTTGACAAATCTAATATTTAATTTATTATAATATTTTAATTACCAAACTTTGGTGAATTATTTTTAAAACCTAATTGTGCCTAAATGTATACTCAGACGGCGCTAATATAGAACATCCTGATATAATATGTTCTATAGTTTCCGGAAAAGCCATACATTTTCTACATAAATCATCAATTTGATTTGTATCTTTGATTATATGCTTCCTATAATTTTTGGTATTAATGACTCTATCTTGAATAGCAAGCATAAATCCTTCTATTTCTGCGCTCAACTCTCCAATATTCAACCATTTGTTTGACGAAAGTTTGACAACACACGTTTGGTTGAGATAATTGAAGTGTTTTGCGTGAATAATTTTATTTGACCAGGGGGCCTAGTCTCTATCTTTCGGTATCACAAACAAGCACGTTTGCCGTTTAACCTTTCTTGACGGTGCTGTCAACTAAGCGGTCACTGTTTATATTTACTGAAATATCTTTGTAAATATACTAAACATAGAGTTAATATTTTGGGTATTCCTCCACAATAAATTTATGTATTGGATTAAATAAATACAACATATAAATATTTACTGAGTGTTCAGCACCGGAGAGCGAGGAAGTTTTTAGCACGGTAAGGGGAAGGTTAATAAGGATTCGTAACGTAGGTACGGACGTTGTGAGAGATAGAGACTAGGCCCCCAGGAATCTAATAATTCCTGGTTGGTATTTATAAAAATGTTGGCATTCTCGTCGTATAAATTTAAAGGTGAAATATTTCTGTCTGCCTTGCAAATTATTTTATGCAGCTCTGAGCTATTAGCTTTTCTATGGAAAATTTTTCTTGACATTTCTACCTGATTTTGTTTTAAAGAAGTTATTTTGACTATACCTCTACCTCCTAAATTTCTAGGTAAATTAATTCATTCTATAGCTGAATTTGGATGATGACAATTAAACTTTGTTAACGCAGTTCTAATTAATCGTTCTAAGCTATCTAAATCTGTATTGGACCATTTAATAATACCAAATGAGTACGATAATAGAGGTATTGCCCAACTATTTATTGCCTTTACTAAATTTTTAGCAGGTAGATTGCATTTTAAAAATTTTTCTGATCCTAGTTTGAAATTTAATCCTAATATCATTTTTAATACTAGTATGATCTAATTTATTCGATTGCGGGTATCCTAAGTATTTATAAACCTCATCCCCTTTCATACTTTTAATTTTGAAAATTCTAAATATACCCTCGTCTCCATCTATAATTTTGCCTTTCTCTATAGGGATCGTTCTACACTTATTTAAACCAAAAGTCATTTTAATATCATCTGAAAAAATTTTAACTACCTTAATCATTTTCTCTAAATTTGATTCAGAATTCGAAAATAATTTTATATCATCCATATATAATAGATGCGAAATTGTACTACTCTCTCCTGTATTTCCCTTAATTTTTATTCCAAACTTGCTTTTTATTAACATTTGAGATAGAGGATTTAATGTTAAGCAAAACCAAAGAGGACTCAACGAGTCTCCTTGAAAAATTCCTCTTTTTATTGAAATGCCATATAAAATTATTAAAAATTCCTCTTTTTATTTTTATAAAAATTTATAAAGTATTATATTATTATTTCTGATGAAAATATTTAAAAGCATATTTCATCACCTTTCAAAAACAATTTTTGGTTTTCTATATACAAAGACCGTCTTACAAAATATTCTCGAGATATCAGGGGTTAATAGTTGAAAGGTCCTGTTAAATACAAATTTAGTCCGTTTGTACGTTTTTCGGTCCGTTTAAGCTTTTGTGATTGTGATCGTGTAATTGTGATCAGCAGAAGAGGACAACTATCATGTTGTTAAGCTTGACAACTTATTACAATTTGATAGAAAGCTGAAACGCACCTAGAATAAAGATGTTGAGACCTTTTCTAAATTTTTTTTACAATGTTCACATGCAAACTTAAATAGTATTTTTTTTTTAAAGTTAGTTTTCATTATTAAATTAATTCTACAAGTTTGAATTTTATTAAGCCCGCGTAAACGGCGGCAAGAGCATAATACCGTGCGGCAGAGTTCGTGACGTAACCCGGTCCTTGATTGTGTGAAATATAAGTGAAAATATTTACAAAAGCGGGACACGCTTAATATGGAGGAAAAAATAAATTCAAAACGTTGTAGTAGTTAGATATTAACTAGTACTAATCAATTTAGTTACCGGAATTTCGAAAAAAGTGCATTTTAAATATTATTTTTTAAATTTAAAAACACGAAATATCATTTTTCAACGAAACTTACAACAGTTCCTAACATAGCGGTCGGTGAAAAATGACATTTCGTGTTTTTAAATATAAAAAATAACCATTAAAATGTACCCGGCACGGTACAGGAGAGTGTGTGACGTCATCTGGTCCCTTGCTTGCTTGAAATATAAGGGAAAATATTTTCAACACCGGGACACGCTTAATATAGACGATGAAAATAAATTTAAAAAGTTGTAGTAGTTAGATATTAACTAGTACTAATCAATTCAGTTACCGGAATTTCAGTCCCAAATGTTCAGTAACAATCGTAAATAACTAGATCTAACGCTTTTATCTAAGATAAATGAACGTTGATTTTTCTGTTAAATAAAATGATTTCTCCAAATACAAATGATTTTATGCAAATGAAAAAATACTTAGGTACATTAGTTTTATTATCTTATGATAATTAAATTGCCTTCAGGAGAACTTTCGACCTCCTTATCAACAATTTTGTGGTTCAATACGTATTAATAAGAATGAATGTTTTTATTTTTGTTTTAATTATATAGTCATAAAAACTGCATTCGGAGCTCTCTCGAGATATCGCGAATCATAGAACATTAAATAAATTTCAACTCCCCTCGATGGTTGGTTGATTTCTTATTTGTTTTTTGAATAATGAGTTCCAACTGCTCCTAACCCTGTGGTATGTATAAATGTATGTTGTGCCGTGTAGGGAAATTCATGTGTAACAATTTCATCAAATTCAGTGTCATTTTGTTTATTTATTCCATCAAGCTAATTTGTTCGCTTTTAGGAACAGCTCATATAGGTCACATAGAAATCGTTCTGTCTCCCTTACTGTCATGGACAGAAATTATCGAATACTTAATAAAGTAATTTTCGCACAAGACTTTTATAGGAAAAACTAAACCCTTTCACACACTTTTCCATAAAATGATCATCTAGTAAATCCACGCTATGCAAGTGTATTATATAAGTATAATTAATAAAAAACAAGACAAGAACAACAATAAATGGGAAAATAATTCACTGACTCCAGATATTTTCATATTTCATCTCAATATGTATTTACTACATGTATTTAAAATGACTGATTTTTGCATTTTTATATACAAATTCTATGACAAATCTAATATGCCAAAATTTTTAATGAGAGAGCTAGGTATAATGCCAGTAGTAACTTTTAAAATAATTTAATAGTAGCTTCGTTTTAAAAACAAATTAGAGTCTTGATTTGAGAACCGATAGAGGATCCATCTGGTCCTTAAAACGGTTCAGAAAAGTGGTGAATGTGTATGTCATCTATGGGGAAGCTGTGTGAACGGTATATTTAGAAAAGGAACGAGAGGAAGTTTTGAGAAGGAAAAAGTATGACGAGTGGGTAGGAATCTGGGGGTCAGTGTGTCCAGGAGTACGTATGAATCTAACCCTCCTACTGCGCTTCAAGGTGATGTTCTGAGAGAGTTCTGCTACAGAGATCAAGAGGTCTCCCTCAACCAGTCTCTCCCTATTCAGCCGCCAAGACCTGGACAAAACTCACTACATGAACCCGGGAACCTCTACTAAGTCACCAAACGTAGCGAACCATTTGGGGTGACCTGTGGCAGAGGTGTTGGTTATTTAATAAACGGTTACAGGAGCGCGATACCGAAACCCGCCTCCCACATTATGTGGTTATAAGGGTCCGTCCATTACGTCCTACTACGGACATTTTCAGACTGGTAGTTGAAATTCTTATGCTATGGAACTAACAGCAACACTGAAGAGACTATACAAGTAACTCAATCTGAAGCGACGGACGGCAACACAACACCTTTGGTTCATCCCTGCCTAAGGTTCTATAAATTCCGTAGCATAAGAATTTCAACTACCCGTCTGAAAATGTGCGTAGTTGGACGAAACCGGTCCTGGAGTAAATAAACAAGTGGAACAAAGTGAAAAAATTGTTTAATTTCTTATCTAATAGATTATATTCTTATATACATCTTATAGGGTCGATTAGGTCTCACTAGGAATCTAAACATAGATTATATTCTTATATACACATATTTTTGTTTATTTGTTTTGTCTAATAATAATTAAAAATTAATAACTATGTATGTGCTTACGTAAATAAATGTCAAGCTATTGGCCGTGTTTGATAGTTGGGTCGAGGGTTAATCGTGTAAGATATAAGTATCTAAGTACATAACTTTTGAATAACATCAGCGCACAAACACCAAATTTAAGTTCTTGCTGAATGCACTACCATCTTTAAAACGATAAAACACATGTTTTATATTACTGACACCTATGAATGTACCCACACACCTATAATAAAAGTGTTATTAATAATAAAATACATACATGTTAACTGTTTAATCGTAAATAACAGAGATAAATCTAATAGTTTGTCACCGGAAAATAACTAACTATCAATTGTATTCACAAATCAAAGGCCTACCTAATGCTTTTCAAAATAATTCATAATATGGAAGTTGAGTAAAAAATATTTTGACTTATAAAAAATATGTTCATGTAGATGACATGCAAACTTAAATACCAGTATTTTTCAAATTTTTTTTAAAGTTCGTTTTCATAATTAAATTAATTCTACAAGTTTGAATTTTATTGAAGCCCGCTAAAACGGCTGGTACGGGAGAGTGTGTGACGTCGTCTCACGTCATCTGGTCCTTGTTTGTGTGAAAAATAAGGGAAAATATTTACAAAACCGGGACACGCTTAAGGCGCAGGTTTTACGGTAACATTTTGGAAATTTATTCAGTAATGAGTGGACATTTGAGGGGAGAGGTCGCGCGCTCGCATTGCAGTTCCGTCAAGCAATGAATGGGGAAATGGGTGTTACACAAGCAAAGTAGAAATTAAATAATTAATTATTTTGTCGTATAAAAATGAATGTTTCTTTGTTTGTTCCTCGTGCGGAACCTAAGCATTTATACGATAGCGATTTGTCGTGTATGAAATTATTTCCTATCTAGCGTTATGAAATTATTTCCTATACCATTTATCCGATTGTGATGAAACTCTGGTGAGTTGTTATGTGCACACCCGCAAATGTTTCTATAAATAATAGTGAGCTCTGGCGTCATGAAATTTGTAAAAAAAATACATAAAAAAATTAATGTTTCTTTGTTTGTCCCTTATTTGGTACCTAAAGCATTCATCTGAGTGCGATGAAACTTTGGCGGATTTTTCGTGTACGTGTATATGCCCTTGAAGGTTTCTATATATATTATAGTGCAAGTGAGCTCTAGCGTTATGAATTTATTTCCTGTACTATTTATCCGATTGTGATGAAACTTTTGTAAGTTGTTAAATGCACACCTTCGTAATTCCTTATACGGTACCTAAAGCATTACTCCAATTGCAAAGAAACTTTGGTGATTTGTTGTGCACATACCTGTAATGGTTTCTATATGTAGTGCTGAGCTCTGGCGTTATAAAAAATTTCCTATACCATTCATTCGATTGCGCTGAAACAATAGGTGATTTGTTGTGCACACGCCCGCGAAGGATTCTATATACATATAGTGGTGAGCTCTGACGTCATGATATTTGTAGAAATAATTACAATATTTCCTTCTCAGCCCCATTCACCTTCAGCCACACAACATACCCCAATTGGGGATGCCATAGTCTCACTGACTCCAGACGGGAGCAGGTGGGACTTTTGTAAGGTATTCATATAAAAAAGGAGTGGCGGACGTATGAATCCATCTCTCCCACAGCGGGGCAAGGCGATGAGTCGAGAGAGTCAAATAAATTTTGGGTAATTTGTACACGAGCTGCCAATAAGAAGGAACAGCCTCAGGAGCACACGTGCTTCAAGAATTATTCAGGGTCGTCTACCGCGATGGAATCCTTGTTCTACCGTTATTTCAGACATGGAAGATGCTTCAGAGAGGAACTAGCGTCATTGATCCCTTCAGCACCGGTGCAAAGTCGGGAAACACGCCAAACGCGCGCCCAACATATATACACGGTCGAAATTTCTCACATGAGAACGGGTCGCTTCTACCACTCGTTCTTGAGTTCAACAGCTCAGCTGTGAAACGATTTGCCGGCCTCTGTGTTTCCTCCTTCATACAATATGGGTCTCTTAAAGACAATTTTTCTCCGGGCCTCCTGTGCGAAGTTATATATAAAAATAAAAAAGATATTCTATTATTATTGTTGAGAGGTTTAAAAATTCCGTACGACTAACACTGTTTAACACAAGTACTAAAGATAAAATCAATATCATTCTAAAATCCATAAGTCTTGGCAATTTTTGTAGGATATTATGCTGAATATTTGCATACCAAGTTTACATTTAGTTGATTTTATATCAATTTGTACTAAATTTTGTGATTTTTCGTTTATGTGCGTCATTCTACTTTTTGTTTATCTGAGCTAATATTTTGAAATATATTCTTTCTTGAGTACGAAAAAGTTTGTCGAAATAAACTTTCAAAAACAAAACCACCTTTTGTCATTTCTATTGCACGTACTTAAAAATATTTGTCCCAACTTTATTTTATGATCTCCCTTTATTCACACCCATTATTTTCCGGTAATATTATAAATACAGTTATTACCATTTTATAAACCATACAATCTACGTCAAAACACCATTAGATTCAAAGTCTCATTGAGTAAAAAACGGAGTCGTCAAAAAAGGTTCAGGGCGTAAAAGATGTTTCTATCTATCCATTCCATTGCTAATATGATTTTTTGTCTGTCTAGCTTTATCCATTATCTAGTAAACAAATTTAAATTTTATAGAGGAAGTGTATTTTTTATTTCGTACTTTATCAAAATGCTAAATGGTTTACCAATTTGGTGTCAATCTTACCCGAGTCTGCCCCATAGACGGCAAATATTGTGGTTCGCTAGCGGGCCGTACAAGTACCAAAAATACCTAACTGCAGTGAAGCCGAGTTTTGATACCCCCCCCCTTAATAATGACGAAAAAAATAAATTTAAAAAGTTGTAGTAGTGGTAGTAACACAAACAACGGACCAGATGAAGTCACGAACTCTCCCGCACGGTATTATACTCTTAGCGGGTGTTTTCGCGGGCTTAATAAAATTCAAACTTGTAGAATTAATTTAATATGAAAACGAACTTTAAAAAAAATTTAAGTTTATATGTACTAGTTAATAAAAAATATTGATTAAACAAATAAAAAAAGGACTCAACTTTCTTATTTGTTTTTTTTATAGAGGGCGCAAGTTTTATTATTTTAGGAATGTTATGCTTTAAAATATTAAGATGCATTAATTGTTTAATAAATACGCAATATGAATATGAATAAATAGATTTGTACGTGTACAAACTCAATTCTTTCAAGAAAGGCTTACAAATACAATATTGTATGGGTTATTAGTTATTAGTTATTATATTAGGTGTGTAGAAGCAAAGGCAGCAATCTCCATTTCGGCCAGATTTCTATATTTGCTTTTGAAATCACATGGATATTGCTATCTTTGCTTTTATGAACAATATTACATACAAATATTGTACGTAGATAATATACGTGTATATACAATATGTGTATGTAATATTGTACGTAAAAGCATACGTAGCAATCCCCTTGTCATTTCAAAACCAAACATAGCAATCTCGCTGAAATGGAGATTGCTGCCTATGCTTTTACACACCTCTATTATATTGTATTTCTATGCCTTTCTTGAAATGCTGTTTCAGCGTATCGCTTGCCATACATCCACATTGGGAATGAATGGCGAGCGATACGCTGAAATAGACCAAGCCATGCAAGTGTGTCCGCCCCATTTTAAATTAATAGAATAAATAGCCTATAAACACAATGTTATACACTGTGTCCGGAAACTCGTACTCCAAGTGAGAAATGGGTGAATAATCTACGTCACCTTTGAAGTCGATATTGTACGAGTATATTTTTTTGAAGTAAAACTTTTTTACGCACGCTTCATAATGCCGTGGCTGGTTTTTGATGGCTGCCGTAGGTACGCTGCGTTGGGGTTGGCCTGGAACGGTGTTTCTAGCATAACCGACTCGTATCAATGTCTTATGGTGAAGACATTCGAAAAAATGCAAAATCTTGTGTTTTAGTTTTGAAAATTTGATCACTTAGAAATAATATAGATGCTTCAATTAAATACTGTGAGTAGAACACATCTTGGCCTTTGAAGTGATCGAGTATTTTTTTTGATAAGCTTAGAAAAAAATTATGCGTCTGACCTATAAAAAATGGTTAAAAGTGAAAACTCTCCTACAAATCCTTTTTCTGGTATTGTTTTATTGAATACTGTAGCTAATTAAGTTTCTTATAGAGTGATCGGAAAACATTTTAATATTTGTATCTGAACTTCACAAAATAAAATTAAACGTGCATTTTGGCGACGTTCCTTTTCAGTGAATAAAAATAGGCGGTACCCAACGAATTCGTAACTGCGAATTTCATCCTTCTGTCATGTACAGAAGGGTGTTAGCGTGTCACTCAGCTCAGTCTACGTCTACGCCCAGAATCCGGAGCCAACGGACGTGCCTTAATCTACGCGGCCCTTCGATCTTTAAAAATATACTTGCGGAATAACAAAACACTGTTGTTGGTTAGAGATTAGCATTTTTATTGGTAAACGCCCAAAAATCGTTAAGGTGAATGAGTCAAGGACTTTCAACTTTTAAAGTGCCTAGAGGCGTAGACCCGGCCCTAAAGAGATTTTTGCCGAAAAAAAAGGAAAGGTGTTTTAAAAAAAAAACGAAATGCGCAGATTGAAAAATTGTTTTTTTCGGGTTCTCTGTGTGGTGTAGATTCATCAATTTCCCTCCAGTACTAACGGTCTCCGGGTAGCGTATATGAAATTCATAAAATATATGGAATAACTAGCAACTCACCACCACTCTGTTTCTAAAAGTGGGTGGGCAGAGAGGATGGACCGCCACAACTCTGATCTTAGCAAACCCTCCTTGCTTCATTAGCGTTCATACATCGTCATATTATGTTGATAATATTAAAATATTGTGATTAGTGATAATAATATTGTCAATTTTCAGTCTACAAAGGAATCTGAGACGTACACCGCCGCAGTTGTGGAGTTTCATCGTTCCCAGAAGGATTCCATGTTCGATGCGATTGCTGACAATCTAGAAACCTATTTAGACTTCATCTCAGACGCGAAAAAAGAGGTAAGTTACGCACACTAACGGCCGTTGTTCCCAATCCTACTGATCAACTGTTAAGCCACTCCTCAAAACCACAAATACGCTCTTTCCAACGCAACTCTCCGACCAATCGAGCATTACCAAACAAATCACTTAGCTGATCGCAGACTCAGATTGATCGATCTAAAAGTTGGGAGCAACGGCAGTTAGGTCGATAGTTCAAAACTCCAACAAATTTGGATTTTTTCCTTGATAATGATATTTCTATAGCTGCTTATCCTTTCAATCATTCCTGCCACCCTGGATCTAATAAGGGCTGCATATTCGGGAACTCGCCCCTCTGTGAACATCCGGGAGGCGCTGCAATATCTGGGGAGGCCAAACATTATTCTGTCTTACCCAGTCTTTCTATACTACCATTTTTGTAGTTTGCCCAAAGTTCGCACGTGTACAACGTTGCACAGAACGAAAGGAAGAGCGTCCTTTTTACAGCGGTATTGCAAAGACGAAATCTTCTACTGATCATGTTTGCTTTAAGGCTATGGCTCGTCTTTTCCTATAGATGTCGTGATCGTCCATTAGATTATTGGTGATTATATGTCCAGGGATTTAGTTCCTTCTGTCAATATTTATATAATTGTATTATTGTTTTCCCAACAGAATGCGGACATTGTGGTATTCCCTGAAGGCACTCTCAACTCGTATGGCAGTACGGATGCCCCCACCATCGCAGTGCCCTCGGAAGAAGAAAACATCAACCCTTGCAACAACAACGCCAATCATTCCAGGGTAAAACACTTTAACATATATTCATATCTCAGATTAATTCGGTTTGTCGATTTTATTGTGACCAATGTTGCAAACACTTTTTTAAGATTATTTATTCTTTACCAGAAGTATACTTCAACAGAGGCAATCTTCCGAATAGGCCCTCCATTGATGTGCTTGGTGTAACTCTAAGTGATCAGCTCAGGTACAAGGGCTCCATCGAAGCCTCTCAAAACTGGGTGTACTGTACAGTTTACAGTTTACTTTAATAGTTTACAACTGCTAACCCTGTACAAATCACAAGTGCGCCACACAGTAGAATTTGGCAGCCACCTCTAGTCCGGAGCCCCAAATATCTGAAAAAACCCTTTACGCTGTGCAGAAACGGGCTTTCCGTTCGATAGATTATCCCATTTTAACAATCTTTAGAGCACAGGCGTCGCACAGTGGGCTGAAAATCGCCTTTCATAGACATAGAGACTTGAATTTTCAAAGCTCTTTTTTTGGCTAGAAATGGATTCTGCTGATCATTGCTATGCTATAAAATTTCATATGAAGTAATTGCGTGTACAAATGAAGAAGTTATCATTTTTTAAAGGAAAAATTGTATGGCACTGACATTAAAAATGAGGCTATCTCTGGAATCATAAGGTTGGCTATTATATCCTCACACACAGATATACTACTATTTATTTGTATTTTTTTGACATACTTCGTATTGTGGCGCAACTTGCGCTTTTTTTAAATCCTCAATGTTGAAAAAAAACTTTTTTTATGTTGATGATTCATTTTTGTTCAATGTTGTCTTTGTTCTACCGGTATTTCAATTGAAGATGCTCCGAGGAACTAGCCAACCACTCGGCACCGGTGCACAGTCGGGAAAAACTCCAAACGCGCGCCCAAAATACGTACACGATTGACATTTGTCACATGGGTCGCTTCTACGACTCGTTCTTGAATTCAACAGCTCGGCTGTATAACGATTTGCCGGCCTATGTTTTTCCTCCCTCCTACAAGATGGGTCTTTTCAAGACCCATGTTCACTCCTTTCTCTCCTCAAAAAGACCCTCCACCCAGCGTCTTCAAAGATGACGTAGGCCCGGAGGGAGATTATTTTCCTCAGGGCCTCCTGTGTAGAGTGTAGAGTTACTGTAAAAAATAAAAACTTACGTGCATCACTGATATTTCTTTTTTTTTATGATAACGCCTGTCGTTTTTAAAATCCTCAATTTACATAGCTCCAAATAAGTGCAGATTGCAGAACGTATTTAGTTGGACTACGAAGGCGCCGGAACAACATTGAACGCTTTTCGTATTTGAATCGTAAATAGAGATTTGAAGAATGATTAATTAAGATTTTATATAGTTATTTGAACAGATGATGCAAATGACGGAACGATCACACTGGAAGACTATAATTTAATTTTAATTATTTATAATATGTTTTATTGTACGATAATAATAATTGCATAAGTTTTTGTGGGCGCTGTACAATTTATTATGAATTCTTAGGCTTTCTAAGCTTATTATTTACAAATAGATACAGAAACATACTTAGCTGACAGATCACTTCCGATAAACACACTTTAATTAGAAAGTTTATGCTTGGAGAAGGTACGAATTACTAACAAAACACTGGACATTGTATGATTTTACATTTTGCTGCCCCCATCTCTATTTGTATTAACATTTATAAGAAAATTAATGCCAAAGTTGAGTTAATAATATTTAATTTGAAAGACTTGAGAGTTTAAGACGCTTTTGGACTGGAGAATTTTCATGAAGTGACATTAATAAAAGCGTACAAATAAGAATTTTCGTTGTTTGTTTTTGGGGTGTTATGCCGTGTTGTGCTACCACCTTCTTTAGCCGACGTTTCCGTGCAGTGTCCATCATCAGGGCAGATCCGGCAGATCGTCGGATCTGAAAACGTATCCAAATAAGAATTTGCTTATATTTTTTAAACATGCTTAATAACAATGTCGCAGGCTGTGAAGATGAAGGTGAAAGGTTTTTGACTTTATGGATAAGACTGTCTGAAAAGGTGAGTTTTAAGTTTAGCTCTGAATTCCGTCTAGTTTATGATCATCCTTAACTCGTGTGGCAGTCCATTCCAGGATTTTGGTCCTGGCACTCCGAAAGCACGCTCACCGAACTTAGTATCGGCGTTCGCTTTGGTTCCTTCAACCTTTCGATAGCTGATGATGCTGCTAACCAGAAAGTTGATTGTCGAAGGGGGCATTGGAATTTTTTGAGAAGGTGTCATTATATTTTTTGTTAGTATTATTTATGTTGTCATTTCCTAACTATTATGTTACTCATTTCCTTTTTTTATTATTTATCTTGAAGTGTTATAATGATTGTATATTATTGAAACTTGTAATATGACCGAGTGGGGTTTCACCATCCTCCCTGTCCTGCTAAATTAAAAACTAAAATAAATAATTTAAGAAAAAGACATTATAAATGTGGCCTTAATTCTATTATTAACATTTTACTTAGATCTTGATCAACCTTTCCTGCGCCGCCAAAATGGAGAAGATTTACGTGGTGGTGAACGTGGCGGAAAAGGCGGATTGTGACAACAGCGTCGTGGATTGTCCCCACGAGGATTACTATCTTTTCAACACTAATGTCGTATTCGACAGGAATGGAACCGTCATTTCTAGGTCAGTACAGATTCTTTCACGGATTTTTGTCATATTTCTAATTGTTACATCTGCCCTGATGATGGACACTCCGACGCTGCCTGAAACGTTGGTCAAAGAAGGAAGAAGGGCATCAATCTGTATGCAAGTTCCCAACTTATTAAACTACACCCAGAACACGAAAATGGTTTTTCATACATGAGCTTACAAGTTCACCAGTCAACCAGCTTCAATTTTAATAGTACTCACAACTCGTAAATAGTTTTCCTGCATTTTGCAGCGTTTTAATTTAACTAACTAGATTTTTATATGGAGCAAGAAGATGATTGTATATTTATTTAACTAACTGTATCTGTCATGCCATAAAAGAAAACCGTTCATACGTTCTGGATTGTTAAAAAAAATCAATACGCCGCACCAAATGATCTCCCCTAAAATGTAAAACTCCAACCTATACTAAAATGATAAGATATTGTAGAGAATACTAATAAATCTCAACGAAACATGAAATACAACGAGATACAGAAAAAAATAACAGTTGCATCTGTGAGTTCCCAGCACACAGAGGGTAAGGGGTAAGGCTCTCGATTAGCATTTCGAAGGTCGCATGTTCAAATCCCAGCGTGCGCAAATAAATTTTATTTGATTAGTTTGTCTAAATTCACGTTCCAATACTCACTTTGAAAATACTCTCAGTATCGCCCTGGTTTAAGACCACCATTCAGAATTGAAATGTTGCTTGAAATGGCTTTGTTTGGTGACCAGATCTGAACAGCCAGGTACTTTCCCACATTCCTCTTGCCATATCCTGCCCCTCCCCTCTACCTTCAGCCTCAGAACCAAAAATGGCATTCCCAAACCCAATTGGGGATGCTATGCCTGGTTACTCCCAGTTTGAACACATCTTTTGGACAGAGAAATAATAAATTCCATTCTATGAAATTGTTCAATGCCCTACCAAACCAAACCAAAAAAATAAAGGAAATGAGTATATTTAAAACAAAAGTCAAAACATGGCTGAGAGATCAAAGTAATAATCAACTTACAAACATTATGAAGACGATGTAAAGACAATTCAAAACTAAATACAAAAGTTTAAAAAAACTACAGGCAGCCTCAGAACTGGAAACCCTAGTAAGGAGGACTGTGAAAAAACACAAAAAAAATTATACTTATATTATACTTTATACCTACATGATGTACAAACTTTGCCATTGAATTGCTCTGCTCCAGGCGGGAGCAATTTGGACTCTAGTGCGGTATTCACATCAAATGAAAAAAGAGGTATAAGTTTTGAAATTTAATCTGATAAAATTGATAATAATTATATTGTTTCATTAAAGTTTTTGGTATGTTCTTATGTTCAGGTACCGCAAGATTAACCTGTTCGGAGAGGACGGTTTTACCCCGTCCGTAGATCGAGAGATGGGCGTGTTTGACACGGACTTCGGGGTGCGTTTCGGCCACTTCATCTGCTTCGACCTCATGTTCCAGCGCCCCTCTCTCACCGTCATCGGCGAAAAGAAAGTCTCCAATATCATCTTCCCCACCATGTGGTTCTCCGAGATGCCATTCTTGACTGGTAATATAATTATTTTTGTTACTTATGTGTAGGTTTTTGGCCCTAACTGTCAGATTGATAAAAAAAATTGTGTTATTTCCGCTTTGGAATGGCTCAATAAATGAAATATTTCTGAAAGTAGCCGAATACTAAAAACTGTTTTTTAAAGGTGGTGAAATACGCTTTCAAATTGAATACACAATAAATATTAATATTTGTAAATATTAAAATTTAGAATGCAAATATAATTTTTTTTTTAAATAACTCACCTGTGATGTTTTTATGTGAAAACGGTATTTAAAACATGGATACAGTTTAAAAAAAAACACTTGTTTTATCAAAAAAAATTATCATATCTTTTTTCTTCCATTTCATACAATTTTTTGTTTTTTTTTTTTTTAAATTTTCGTGCGAAACTTGTATCTATAAAATAAGTATTTTTTAATCTATTTATGTGGACTTCTTTGAATACAGGTGTAAAGTCTGATTTATTATAGATATTCTTATTTTTATTTTAGGGTTGTCACTAGAACAAAAACGAAGTTATCATGATTTCTGTGGGAACACATGCGTTAGCTTGAAAACAAACTTATAAGACTGTTATTTTTATATAACAATATAATATATGTCGTGAAAACAATCTTAAGGGTCTGAGTAATTATTAAATGTACCTAATTTTGGGATCCTTTGGTGTGTTTACCAACTTCTTATACCCTAATTTTTTTTTTGTTATTTATATTTTAAATGAATTAGGTGCTAAACTGGGGGCAGTATTTCACCCTTCTATTAATAGATTATCCATACGATAACGTAGATTTTCGATTTCTTAATTTTAAAAGTCTTAGTTTACTGGTCGGTAATTGAACCTACGAATAGTGGCTATACATAGGATAAGTTAGCCGAGTTTTTTAACCTGTTGCTAGTATTTATTCGTTACAGTATATATCAGGAGGACGGTGAAATACCCCTAACAGTTTTGGAATGCAAAACCATGAGAATAATTTTAAGACGTAACATTTTTTTTACAATACCTCCACACAGGTGGCCCCGAGGAAAAAAATCCCACAAGATGTTGTGTGGGGTGTCTTTTTTGGGGAAAGAAAGGAGACAAAGCTCTGGGAAGGAAAGAGGTATGAGGGAAGGGTAGGAATTTAAGGGTTGATGAATCCATCCCTCCTACTGCGGTGCAAGGAGGTTGGTTAGGTCTCCCTCAACCAGTCTCCTGACCCGGCCCGCAGTAGGTGGGCAACCGCATCGCCACAGAGACCTAGACAAACCTCACCAATGTACCCGGGCACCCCCGCATAATCACCAAATGTAACGAACCAACTTGAGGTGACCTATCGTCGCTCTATTTCGTTTTTGTCTAACAGACCATTTTTCGTGAACTTGAGTTAATTATGCATTTGTTTTCAAAAAGCCTTCATTTACACAATAATCGTTCAAAAAAAATTTATAAAAGATTATTTAAGGGGATTTCAAGACGTCCTTTGTCTTACGTCCTCCAAAATTTATGAGCTTTTATCGTAAAAAAAACATTAAAGCGCCATTTCACCCGATTTACGTTTTGATCTGTTGGATAAAAACGAACTGAAGTGACGCTTGGCACAGGTGTTGGTTATCCAATAAATGGTACCTATACCGCTTCCCTAATTGGTAGAATAATTCCAAATCATCTCCGTTATGTGCAATATTTTTACTAATTATTGGATTAATTAAACTGGAATGTTTTATTACTTCAGCCGTTCAGATCCACGAGGGTTACGCCTTTGCCAATGATGTCAACTTCCTAGCGGCTGGAGCCAACATTCCCGAAGTAGGCAGCTCAGGTAAATTACTTCATTCTGTTTCTACAACTTTTATCAGGTGGAAACATCAAGAATTTTTATCAAAAAGATTCTCATGGTAAGTTGGTACATCGTGTTATGATTGAATTTTGGGTAAATAAGACGTGTTGCTTTTCTCCTCCTTTAGGTGGTGTTTCAGAAAGTGTCTGTCATCTTAGCAGGGAGGAAACACTCCATGACTTACCAGGTACCCCAAATAATCAATCTTCATGGTGAAGATTGCGGTGAAAAAGAGAGCCGCATTGCCTTTGAAAAGCGGCTCTAATGTCCTCTTTTTCTAACTTCGATTTCTCGATGTTAGAAATCAATTATTAGATATATATTATAGTTAGATTGACATCTTTTTCGTTGTTTGTTTTTGGGGTGTTATGCCGTGTTTGCTACCTCCTTCTTTAGCCGACGTTTCGGACAGCGTTGCAGTGTCCATCATCAGGGCAGATCCGTCGATGTGAATTTGTTGTGTTAAGTGTGTGCTTATTTACTTGGAAGCGATACCGTGTCGTCAGCTTCAATCCACTACGAGCTGGTAGGTATTTCAGAAGAAAGTGAACTACTTTGAAAGGGAAATTTTTGTGAAAGCGCAGTATTTACCTTAGCCTGGGGCCCGTCCACGGAGAAATGTAACGAAATGTCCAACGAAAGTAGCGTCATCTTGTGGCGAATTCTAGAATTAGAAAAACCAAGCTGAAGCGAATGTGGCCAATATCAAGGTATAAACAAAATGGTTTTATACTTTTATATTGTATTATTATATGGTATGGCCGGATCTGCCCTGATGATGGACACTGCAACGCTGTCCGAAACGTCGGCTGAAGAAGGAGGTAGCACAACACGGCATAACACACCAAAAACAAACAATGAAAATGCTTTTGGCCGTTAAAATCTAAAAACGTATCAGATTGACATCTCTTTCATTGTCAAAGATTGACCACTGCTTATTGAAGTGTAACTTTAAAAGTAAATCTTCTTTAGGTGCGATATGACGAGTAATTCAGATCTTTTTCTAAATGAAGTTCTGATACCTTTACAATTACTGACATACGTAAATTTGTTTGTTTTTATTTTTAAAGGATTGTCGGTCTCGCCTTCGCTAGAATATTTTTATTATTTTCCGAAACTTGGATGAAAGATGAAGAGCGAATCTACGATATTCATAATTTTTTTTGCATTTCTAAATACAAGCGACCAAACTCAACAGCCGGCGGTGTAGCTGTGTATGGCTGCACTGCATAATTCCTCAAAAATAAATCACTATAATTCGTTTGGCCGTCAAAATCTCAAATCATATCAGCATGTGTTTGTTATAAATTTAGTATTTTTTACAATCCCGCAAATCAGATACAAAAAAATTCCGCAAATCCGCAGGATCAAATACTGCTGATTCCCGCGGGATTGCTGATTTGCATACCCCAAGAATTTGGAACCTACATTGAACCAACAAATGTTTATTTATACATTGTCTTTGTTGCCTGCTCATGATGTCCGATCTGTCACAGGAACTGGGATATATTCCGGAAAGAAGGGCATCCTGACTGCCACCATGAATGGACATGCCACCAGCAAGATGCTGGTGTCCATCGTGTCCAAGGATCCCTCCACCCTGCTGCCCGGCGCAGGGGTGATCTCCAACAGCGCGAGGGACCAGCAGCGGCTCAACAACCCCGCCTCGGCCATGGACAGCCTGTTCCTGAAGAAGGACAACTTGAGGGTCTACGAGACTCAGCTGCTGGATGTCATCGCGAATCAGCAGATTAACCTGACCTACGGAGAGGTGGACTGCCAGTTTAACGTCAAGATGAAAATGGACATGGATACGTCCAGAGTGGTGAGCAGTTATTCTTATCAATCAAATATATAATATCTATGCGGTCCCTGATTTCGTCGGAAGAGGTAACTTCAAATATTGGAGAACGTTGGGCAGTATTCGGCATGAGGTAACCTTAAATATAGAGGAATGTTGTGCAGCAAGAGGATATAGGAATAGGGTAACTTCAAACACAAGGGAGTATTGGGTGGCGAAAGAATAGAGTTTTTATACCTATACCCTATTCCTTTTGCTTGAGATTTCAAACTTATAGTAATTTTGTGCGAGAGGAATAATGTAACCTCAAACATAGAGGAATGTTATGCGGCAAGAGGAATAGGGTACCCTCAAATATATGGGGAATGTTGTGCTGCGAAAGGAATGGGGTAACTTTAAACGCGGAGAGTATTTGGCGGAGAATGGAATAGGGTGTTTATTATATACCCTATTCCTTTTGCTTGAGATATCAAACTTATAGGAATGTTGTACGACAAGCGCAATAAGGTAGCCCCAAACATAGGGGATGTTATGCGGCAATAGGAATAGGGTAATCTCAAATATAGGGGATGTTATGTAGCAAGAGGAATAGGGTAACTTCAAATATAGGGAATGTTATGCAGCAAGAGGAATAGGGTAACTTCAAATATAGGGAATGTTATGCTGCAAGAGGAATAGGGTAACTTCAAATATAGGGAATGTTATGCAGCAAGAGGAATAGGGTAACTTCAAACATAGGGGAATGTTATGCTGCAAGAGGAATAGGGTAACTTCAAACATAGGGGAATATTATGCTACAAGAGGAATAGGGTAACTTCTAACATAGGGGAATTTTATGCTGCAAGAGGAATAGGGTAACTTCTAACATAGGGGAATGTTATGCTGCAAGAGGAATAGGGTAACTTCAAACATAGGGGAATGTTATGCTGCAAGAGGAATAGGGTAACTTCAAACATAGGGAGATGTTTAACAGGTTAACCTCAAAGACACGGAAATATTGTGCGGCAAGAGGAATTGGTGCAGGTAATGAAAAATATTTTGGAGGAATGTTTAAAGAGGGTAGAGTTTATGTGAAAACCAATGATTGTTTTCATTTCCAGGAGGGTGATGATCAATACCTATACCGGGCTGTGGCATTCCACGGGGTCAAGTTATTTGATGTGACAACTGGCGGAGTAACCAGCTGCGCCATAGTCGCTTGCACTAACGATACCCTCGAGTCCTGTGGCGAAAGGTACCTAACTCATACGTATATTTTTGTTATTGTTTTTTTATTATTTGACTTAGTCATTTCATAATTTGCTGACCAACGATTTTACTCATCTGTAAAAATGATTTTAAATATTTCCAGATTCCCAGATCACGAGAATGTGAGACAGTCATACGGAATCACCAAGATAGTCCTGAAGGCCTCCGTACCCTCCCCAAAATTCAACGAAACTGTCAAGGCCTTCAACATGGTGTACTACCCCGTGAGCCTCGACACCACCATCATGCCCCTGGGAGTCCAAAACTACGAGTTCCTCTGCACCGATTCTAACAAACCAGACTTTCAAATTCTGAAGCTAGACCTGATCGAAGCAGAGTATCCCAATTTGCTCACTTTTGGTTTCTTTGGAAGGTCCTTTGATAAAGATGGTCTTGGTGCAACAGGAGGAAGCAGTGTTGTATATGGTTCTTTCCTGGCAACACTGTTATCAATTTTGATTGCTTTTGTTAACAGGGTTTAATTTTTTTTTTAATTTATGTTAGCTACTGGACAGAATATCCCAAGAAGCCTAACTTTTATTATGTTTTTTTTTATAAGAAGAAAACACAGATACAGACAGTCATTACAATTAAAAATTCGTCTGCATCCTTACTATTTCAACAACACGAGTAGCAGATAAACAAAAAAATTTTAGGCAAATTTAAAGGGAAAAAGAAATAATTTGTTGGTCAGAAAAATGAGAAAAGATGCAATTTGTCTAAACTCCCAAACAAATTAAACAGCATAGAAATAAACCATTTTTATTGTTACTTGGAAATAAATAAAGGAAGAACACAATAAAATAATAATATTATTACAAAGAGAATTGAGGAACAGTTCACAATATTTAAATAAAGTATCTACGCCAAAGTTTTTAATGTTTTTGTTATAGGAAAACTGCTTTGAATTTTCTACTAAGAGTATTGCATGGATAGAATACGACTTCTTAGATATTTGTATCTTGCACCAGACCAATGAAACAGATTATCAGGTTAGTGAAATTATTTGAAAGAAGTTATCATTTTCATTCTAAAATAAGTTTAAAATTACCCTACTCCGGGTAAACCAGACGCACCTATTAGTTTCTCTCTTCAGTTTTTTGAACGAAATTATTGTATTAATTTTGTAAGAGTATATCCGTAATTTTTCATAATACATACAGAAAAATAGTCAAAGCGCAATGTCAATATCTAATTTTACTAAGTTCATTTATATGTGTAATTTTATAACTTTATTGTTCCAATTTACAGTGGGTGTGGAACTTCAAATTTCAAATCACATAATTTTATTTATTGTTTACGATATCATGCAATTCTACTTTATTCATGGAATACTTATTTTATAGATCTTTATTTCTTAATTCAAATGTAACATTGTCATCAAATGGCCGTTAACGGCGTTTTTGACAGTTAAAAGGTCCCCGTAAAATGTCGATTCTGAGTCCGTTTTAGCTTTTGAACAAATTGTCATCAGCAGAATAGGACCAGTGTTGTTAAGCTTGTCAGCTTATTATAATTTGGTAGAAAGATAGAAACCCACCTTTCAAATAACAAAAATAAAATAACAAAATGGTCTGAATCGACATTTGATGACATTGTCACACGTGAAACAACTGGCCTAAGAAATCAAACATGTTTATTTTGTTTAGTAACTAGAAAACACTGGAACAAATATTTATTTATTTATTGTATAATATATTTTAATTATCTGAAAAAAAATTACAATTATTTATTTATGTATCTTTAAAATCAAGGAGAAAGATGATCTTATAAAGCTTTTATTTTAAGTGTTTGAGCTAAAGGCAGAATAGAGATTGAATATTTTTTGATAATATGCTTATTTACATCATTACTAAAATTGAATTTTTCTGGAAAAAATCAACTTTTATTGATTAACTGTAATACCTGCCTGCTGTTTCTAGTTTGTATATTTCGCACCAAAAAAAAATTAATTGTTTTATGTATGTCTATTGTTTTTTTACTATCGCAATAAATAATTTATAAAAACATACTTTTTATTATTTCTTTGAAGATAATACACAAATCATAGATTTGGAAAGGGGATATACAACTTTAAAAAATTGCCCCCCCCCCCTCCCCCTTGGAGAGATTAAGTAAGATTTAGTGGGACCCCTCCCCCCACCCCACCTCACCCAAGATTTTTTTCTTACTCTCGAAATAAATGTTTTTCATAATAGACATTTTTTCAGCGGGCAAAATGGGACACTTGAAAAGAAGTGAAACAATTAATTATTTTTTATTATCTCTATAATAAAATATACTCTTTTAAAGTTAGCGTGAGATTTTTATTGAAGATTTCATTCGGCAGTATTCGGCACTTTTGTTTCATTTCATGTTCAGACGTGTCATTCCGAGTAAACTAGGCCGAATGAAATACAGAAATGGACGATTAGCGAACCGTCTGATTGGCGCTTAACCATAGAATAAACCTTCACTCGAGTGAACCGTCTGATTCCAGCCTAAGTATGACCATGGAAGTAATGACTGAACTGTAAAATAAAGGAAGTCAAAAGTATTTAATTGTATAGCAAAACCAGTTCAAGAAATTAATTCGTGATTTCACGAACGTTAATGTAAATATCAACACAAGGTGGAAACTAGTTTGCCAGTTCTGCAGTTCCAGTTTGAACCAGTTCGAAGGAAAAATACTAAATCAACTCAACATAGTATCTGGCAATCTCAATGTGTTTTTCGTAATGTTTCGTTATTACAAAAATAATATTAGTTCTTGCAATAATTTATCGCAAGCATGGCAATATTATCATATATTTACATATACACAGTGTTCGGAAACTTGTAGTGCAAGCGGAAACTGATGAATTTTTATTACAATCCTTTTTTTATACAATAGGTGACGCGAGGTGTGTGAAAATGTGTGTATTTCATATAGTTTTTCAGGGAGGGAAGGCGAAGGATGAGGAGGGGAATACGAGAGGGTGGAGGGCAACTATGGTGATGGGAGAGATTTGCGGAGGGGGAAAAGGGAGGATGGTGGGTGGGGAAGGTCCAAGGGCAACACTGAAGGGTGAAGAGCCGTGGGTGGAGGACGGGGGCAGGAGCGGGGACGCATGGGACAGGTAGGGGAGGGTGGGGTAGAAGGTTGGGGCAGAGGGAAATATTGTAAAGGAGACATAGTAGCGGTAGGGGATAGCAGCGGTTAAATTTGGAAAATCCATGTTTCTTAGACGGTTAGTTTAGCAGCTTCAGTAAACATAATTAAAAACACAAGCGTTTTCTTTCTTTGAATGGCACTGCAACGCATGCCTGGTAGTCGCTCATACATTATAAGAACGGAATATACCCAACTGAATTATAGAAAAGCATACAAATATGTAGTTTTTAAAGCATGAACAAAAAACATATAAAACTAATTGGAAACAATTTTATTGAATCGTGTGCACAACAGTAATATATAAAATACTAGCTGACGCGGCAAACGTTGTTCTGCCATATAAACTATTTCTAATGAAAATTTTGTTTTTAAATAAAAAAATAACGAATTTATTTTAAGTGTGTGGGGATGGGATCTATGACAGAAAGAGGAATGGAGCATTGTAGACGATGACCGCTGATAAAAAATAAATAAAAAACAACTGAAAGGAGTAACAGAGTACCGCCGAATAGTTTGTCACTGTTTTTGGAGTTGTTCGTCTGTTCTTTCTGCTCTACTATTTCGCATGTTTGTTGCTTTATTCGTTCGATGGCCCAAATGGGCCCCCTCGCGTCTTGCTGGCATTGTTCACATTAATACCCGCACACGCGACGCCTGTCATTCAACAACATTAATAATTTCGTTCTATTTAAAATACGAACGACGGTTAAATTTGTTCATACGTACTACTAAAATCGTGATTAAAAAATTGAGGGTCGCGTTTAAAAAATAGGAGAGTGGGGGTAGGATGCTAAAAATTTGGGGTTATTGGTATTTTTTTAGACCAATTAAAAAAAAAACTAAAAAAAATCTAGATAAGGGAAAACCTAATCACCTAGCGGTATGAAATATACTTTATGACCTATTATCATACCTACCAAATATACATAAACAATTTCATAAAAATCGATCCAGCCGGTTCGGAGGAGTGCGACCACAAACTAAAACAGTACTATAAGACAAATCACTAAAACTACATTTCCTAGGCTAATATAATTTTTAGAATTCAGCAAATATATTATCAACAGTACCCACAAACCTATTGCCTAGATCATGCATCCTATAATCCGATTGGTTAGTGAATATGTTTGATAGTTGGTTATGTATGTGTTGCAGAAAAATGTTACATTTTGTCTTGAGTTCCTAGTCGGTAGGTACATGGAATTTAACAGTGTAATTGATGTAAATTGTAGATTAACCAGTTTCCCGATTGAACTATGAATTTCCGGACACAGTCTTTAATTATTTTTATTAAATAAACATTTCGATGTTTAACAAACGAGTAAATAATAACACAATGTTGTAACTAGTTTGCTAGTCCAGCAGATTCAGTTTGAACCAGTTCGCAAGGAAAAATACTAATTCAAATCAACCTAATGTGTTTTCCATAATTCTCCGTTATTACAAAAACATTATAATTTATCGCTAGCACGTCAACATTTGTATTATTATTTTATTAAATAAATAATAATATTAAAATGTATAATAATTGATTTATAATGTGGTATCAGCATTGGGTTGAGTGATTTAATGCTATTAATAATTACATAATATATCTGATCATGTTTTCCGTTCTTTCCGCTCGTTATAAAATATCGGAGTTTTCCTTTTCATAATAATATTATTGAGTCGTTGAACCACGGAAAATAGATAAAGCCAAATACTAAGCTTGGACGTGGCACTTTCCGAGTATCTGAGCTTATTTTAAGCTCGGCTTGGATGAAATATCTAGCTTAGCCTGGCTTGGAACATGATCCGTGTGTAGATCGCAAGCCTAGATATCACCAGTATTACACGGATTTTCTATGATTTTATTAGAGAAGCGTGTTTCTTTTTTAGTCCAGTCAGTGGGAGTTTTACCTTGCAAAAGGTCAAGTAGTAGCGAATGTGTGTGGGTGCTGTAATGGTCAAACATGCCAAAATTCTATTATTACATCGATATCGAAGACGAATATGAAGAGATTTTGTCAATGGAAGCCCAGAATCTCATTACCTATTAGACTTACAAAAAAAATTACAAGACAAAAATGATTAGAAATTTTATCTTCTTTAAGTTTGTCTTCAACAATTTGGTTGTAAGAACAACCATTACATAATTATTTTGAAAAAACGAAATTTTGGGACCTTCAATCCAAGATGGCGGCTCGAGCTCGACCACCCCAAGGTCGAAAACTTTTTTTTTTCGTTAGAGTCCCAATCTAAACAACATATATCAAAATCGCTACTACTTGACCTTTTGCAAGGTAGAGGCCCTTTTTATCCCCCAATGACTGGGCTATTTCTTCATAAAACCAATTTATACTAATTTTAAATAGTATTTGTTTGCCGGAGTCGTACATTATTTACGAAATAATCGCTGGAAACAAACTGTCCTGACGTTGAACGTTTTAATATATTTTAGATTTACCTTCGACATTCCTCATCGCTCGATGAATATAATAGATCATACTTCTAAAATTAGGCAATATACATAAATTTCGGTGATGTGGAAGTATTCAATATTATTTATGTAGATTTCTATGTTTTCAAACTGTCAGTTTGAAAATGGCCTTGTCAGCCGAAACAGCTGTCCCAATAATAAAAAAAATACTAAAATACTTGCAGAACTAAAATTAAATTTAATAATTTATTTTTAAATTGGAAGCTTTTGCTACCATCGGTTCGATATGGCGGTCAAAACGTAATTTCGGGTATAACACTACTCCACAAAGTCCTTGGTGGCATATTTTAAATTTTTTTTTAAAAAGAAAGACCAGCATTCCCGGGTTACGAATAACCCAACAATATTTGAAAATCTCCTACTACCACCACACTAAGCGGAAGATGTTGCTTGTGTTTGTGATGGCTTCAACACTACGTTCGAAAGAAAAAAAAAAGCATCTTCTTCATGGGAAGAGCTCATACAAATTTTTCCCACCTAAACGAAATTTCAAATCGATTAAACTAGGTGACTAGGTAAATCAAGGTGACGAAATAATGAAGAGCTCGAAGTTTTCAAATCGATACCACGTTTAAAATTTATCAATATTGAATGTAAGCCGACACTTCAGACGACCATAAATTTAAAATTCCAGAGCGTATACGAAGAGGGTTTGTTTAATAACAAAAAAAACTAACATGGTTTTGAGAAATAAATGGGGTAATTAAGCCCAAATTACCACTACAGAATACAGACGGAGTATTGAGAAAACCAATTAAAATTAACGACGTACACAATCTATGCATTAGTGCTATAGACCGAGATTTTTCAAAAGGTAAACAACACACTCAGATTAAAAGTAAATAAGATTTTACTTTTGAGTACACAAAAAATGAAATCAAACAGGTACGTACTAGACTTTAGAGCTATTTGAAACGCATTAAGAAAATGAATTCTGAATTAATAAGGTGATATTAGTTATTACCAGACAAAGTTTTACGAATATTATATCTGATCATGAAAAGGGACGAAAGATAAAAAATAGTTGTAAACATCTACGGACGCGGAGAATGAATTATTTGCACGAAACTGCAAGGAATGTGGTGAATCAAGTTTATGGACTATGCTATGATGTCACCATGAGAATTAAGCCGAAATACTACTGAATTCAATTTTTACCTGCCGCAAACGTTAAACAAAATAATAAATGGAAGAGTGGAAAGTGATAATTATTATAGATATAAAGTCACTATTAGCCGAGATAATTTACCGATTATTAAGGAAAGACCGATTGCAGAATTCTAGGAAAAGTTTAAAGCAAAATTGCATCAAAAGGGTGAGTTACACTTATCGGCGGCCAGACAATGAAATAATTAAAACGGACATATTTAATTTTGGAGAGAGAGAGAATCATGAAAATATCCAAGTGAAAGTTGAAATTGTCTGAATTTTCAATTATAAAACGCCCTACGGAAGACGAGATGTACGTCCTGAGTCCACACCTGGCGTTTTTTTTTAAGAAGGAGATATTCGAGACCGTGTACCGGAGGGCTGGGAACTGACAGTCGGAGTCGAGTCGAGGGTCGAAGGAGGTCGGGGGAATAGTGTTAAGAGTGATAAGATCGTTCGTATTTAGCAAACAATTTATCAATATTATAAAAACGAGTGATAAGACATAATCCACCGAAGAATTAATAAAGTCGTGATAAACAGTGACAAGTGTTTGTTAATGTTGGGGGAAAATATCCATCGTAATATTAAAGGGTTTTAAGTTGTGACTTCGTGAGGAACAATAGTTCGTGTACATAAATTAATTATTTGGCTTGTTAAAATACTCTATTGAAAATTAGCTGCAGTGAACGACAGTGCGCCTCGAGTGGATTAATTAAGTAATAAAATTAATTTGAATTATAAAAACCAAAAATAATACTCAAAGTGAATGAAATACTTAGCTTCAGTGAACAAATAATAACGTAACTTTGTGTTTTAAAAATAGAAGGGAGTGCATCGCGCGAATTTTGATTTGAAATATAAAATTGAGGAACAATAGTTCGTGTACATAAATTAATTATTTGGCTTGTTAAAATACTCTATTGAAAATTAGTTGCAGTGAACGACAGTGCGCCGCGAGTGGATTAATTAAATAATAAAATTAATTTGAATTATCAAAACCAAAATAATAATCAAAGTGAATGAAATACTTAGCTTCAGTGAGTTAATAATAACGTAACTTTGTGTTTTAAAAATAGAAGGGAGTGCATCGCGCGAATTTTGATTTGAAATATAAAGTTACGTACTAATGTCATCATCAATCTTCCACACACCAAATAATAATATCAAAACAACATTTAAAGATACACCTACGTACTTAAAATTTCTTCAATGTGCGCCGAACAAAAAAAAAATAATAATACAAAATTTACCTACAAATACCTACGTAATAATGCCTTGCTCAATCTTTCGCAAAACCAAAAAAAAAAACAAATAATAATATTAAGTATAATGTATGTAAAAATATAAAA